>CM076184.1:21721121-22971121 GCA_038277355.1 Encarsia formosa
CAAAGTGGATAAATTAACCCATTTGTTAGAAAGAGCCCTTGAAAATTCATAAAAACGTAAAAACTTTGTACTGGATTCATTGTGAACTACAAAAAATTACTTGCGGACTGAAAGAATCGCTTTTTTTTAACTTAAACTAGGATAGTACGTTTTGAAATGTCTGGAAATAAACTAGAGGCTATGAGTTGTATTTTTAAATGAAATTTTAACAATCAAAGCGGCTGTAAAAAAATTAATATCATAAGAAGCTTTTTAAGTGAGTTCTTGAACATTAAGATAGCACTAATTGCATGCACGTTTATGGACTACTTTCTAGCATGTGTTTTCATTTGTAAAATATTTTCAACAAATATTAATTAAGTGTTCACTTTAAAAATTCGAAAGAAACTGTACTATAAAACTTATTCATTGTTGAAGCAAAAAAGAAACCTCCAAATTTAATACAATGTTTCTTCTGGTGCAAAACTTTAAAATGAAACAGGCCCTTTCCCTTATGAAAGTCAGATAAAAAACAAAGAAAAATTTTTTAAACAAAAAACTTTAAAAATAGATCTTTTGATTAAAACCCAACGGATCGAACAATTTCAATTGATCGAAAACCAATGTTTTCATAAAAGACAAACTAGCACTCGATCAATTCGTTTTTTCCGCAAGTAGTTGTAGGACAATTTAGTTTAAAAATAAAAACCCTATCATTCTCGTATGTATATTTTGACAAAATAGATACCAAATAGATCGATTCTCTTATCGCGGAACTCCCCCCTATGGATCGCGGCGGCTCTGTAATCAAGCGTAGATTCATTCGCACCTAATCAATAAAAATCGTCGACGCTACAGCAGATAACGAACGTACGGACTGGCGAGAAAAAAAAAAAAAAGAATAAAAAGAAGATTGCTTAACAACCATTGCCCCCGCAGTAAAAAAATTAACCTGACTTCCACGAAATCTACCGGCAGCAAAGCGTGAAACTAACTCGAAGCAGTGTAAAAAAGAAGAAAAAGAAAAAAAGGAGCAGCACAGCATCGAACCGTGGCAGCCAGCGTAATCCACGTCACCGAGGAAGTCACTCGTCGAGTTCCCTCGGCTCAAGGTTATAAACAAGCACAGCACACTCACTACACAAAGGGGGAGTACCCACTACAGAACCCACCTTTGGCATCGCAGTCGACGCAGTACTTATTGTCCTCATCCCTGAGCATCTGGGTGAGGATGCTCTGGCACTTGTCCTGTATCTGCTTGGTCCGCTCCTTGTCCGACCTCGACGAAGACATCTTTCGGCTGGTGCAGGTTAATCGCTGCTTCACTCGACAACTCGGCTGCTCTGCACACCTTCCTCGAGTAAAACGCGATACGACTGCCCACGACTGCCTGCTGAGAGTGGATCGCAGCACATACCACCGCGAGTGACAGGACGGCGCTGCTGGCGTCGGCGGCGACTCTTTCACTTATTTTATTCCTTGTTGTGCTGCGCTGCCGTGTAGACAGTCACAATGCAATGCACATGTAACTGAAGAACAACGAAGTTTTTCCTTTGGAATAATTTACCCTACATCGCAGAGCGGCTTCGGCTTGACCGTGACCACCACCCCCGCGGACGACGGACTCGTTTGGTATTATTGGTCAACGGAAAAATAACGCTGAGTATTTTGTGGGACACCACTGTGGGGACACCTGAACGTTCGCACCTTCCACGAGCTGCAGAATTCGGTACAAAAGAAATAATTAATGTACTCGAATTTTTTTATAGCAATCATTTATTTGGAAAGTTTTATTAACGTCATTTAAAATTGAATACATATTTATTATTTTTTCCATTTATATTTAATAGATCACAATTAAATAAATAATTGAAAAAAAATTTTTTGCGTGGTTAAGAAATTTTTTTAATGAAATACTTTTATTATTTAAGTTCATCGAACTATCCGAAAATCTTGAATTTACTCTGAAGCGCTGAAGTTTATCAATATAAGTAGAAATGAAAGTATATTCAATAAAATATATCTCAAAAACACCAAGTCATAACCCTTACATGAATGTTGAAAATTTTTGTGTAATAAATTCAGCCATGCACATAATATTGTCGAATATTTTTTTAATTAATCGGATACGCAAAAAATAATTATAAGCTAATTGTTGCTCCAAAAATATTCATTTTTTGGCAATGTTTATGATTATCACACTTAAGGAAAACACGAAAAAGAAGTGCTCCACTAAAAATTATGTGCATTTCAACGTGTTAATCTGAATTATCATATAATGTCGTTGCATACTCTAATTACTCCCAAGTCAACGACCCATCTTAGCTCAGATAAGAAATCAGCTGTTCTTGTTTATTTTCTTCTTTCGTATTCTCGCGCCGCTAACTCTTCTTTGTACGGAGCGTGCGCACTGACGTAACATTGTTGCAACAATCTGGCAACGCCGATTGTTTGTCTTTTTTTTCGCGGTGGGGACCAATCAAATTCCTGAATTTCCCCCCTTGTGACGCACAATTCTCGGTTCTCTCTCTCCAAATCTCACCGCGTCCGAGCGCGACTCGCAAGGCACAAGTAGGCTAAATTTTTTTTATTCTTGTATGTGCTGCGAACGCGGTTACAGATCGGTCGTTGAATATCACCTCGATAATTGAATAAAAAACAAAAATTTCGAACGCAATTTCACTGTCTAAACGAAGTTTTATACTCAATATTTAAATCGCATAATCGCTAACTTGGATAAATTTTCCCGAAAAAAGTGAAAAGTGAGTTAAAAGTTGAGAAGAACCTCGGTGGCCGAGTGGATGCTCGGTTCCTGTTGTCGAACCCGCACCAGGGGATATGCGTCGGAAACCCCGACCCGAAGACGCTTCCGTGAGCTCCACAGAACCGAGGCAAGACGTAAATTTCGTATCAAATCAGGAAGGTTAAAGCCATCCCGGCAAAGTGCGTTTCCCCAGCACCTACGTATCAAGAGATAAATCAGTGACTTTTCTGTGATGCCAACATTTTTTATTTTCTAACTTACTCTTTTTCAAATAAAAATTTTCGTCTTAGAAGGCAGAGTCGTACCAGTGATCTCAAGAGAAGTAGCGAACGTATATCTGGCCCCGAGAGAAAGTTCAATCGATGCTCGTCCATATTTTATGGTGATATTAGGAATAATTAGATAAAATTTTATAATTTTTATTCCAAGATATGCCGAAAAAAATGTATTTTTATTCATGTTTGAGTGATTTATGTGAACTCGTGTTTGACTGTTTTTTACAAGTTTATGAAACTTGAGTAGTCTCTCTGAGACATGAAAAAAAATTGTAAATTAATTACGTAGTTATACATAAATAATATAAGATTTTATTTAATCTAAAAACTAAATTAATTGGTGTACAAAGTTATAGTTTATTAATTAACAATGAGTGCTAAAAATAATACACCAGAAGGTGGGCAAGACAAGAATTTGCCAAAAACCACAGTGCAAACTATTCCTCAGAACTTAACTGCCATTCAGAGTTTGCCGACTGTTCAAAACATACAAAATGTCCAGAGTGGTACATCAAGTAACTTGCAGGGTATTCAGACAACTCCAGCTGTCACTGGTCAGGCTACTTTGGTTGGAAAGTCCATATCGCTGGAACTAAATCCCAAGCTACTAGTAAAATCATCCAGCTCATCTGGAATTGGAATTGCTGATAGCAGCAAAATAGCAAGTGCAGTAAGTTATTTTATCTTTTAAATTTTATCAATTCTTTGAATAATGTTCTATTTTAATCTCAAAATGAAGAATACTTAATGTTTTTTGAGATTTCATCAGACACCTTATTATTTTGTTTTATAAAATAGCCAAAACCTTTGATTAATGTAAAAAAAAAAAAAAGAAAAAGTAAATTAAAGTAAGTGTTACTAAAATATATGGTTATAGTGACTAGTAAACAAAAAAGTTCTATATAATATTAAGGTTATAAATGCCATGATCTCTTAAAATTAAAAACAATCTTGTAACAAAGCACTTGCTATTTGAATGATAAATAAAAAAATACATTTTTATGTTATAATAGTTTTTTAATATGAATTAGAGTGCTATTAAAAAGTATCAAATTTGAACAGAAAGAAGCTTCTTTTAAAAGAATTGAAGTTATAAACAAAAAGGTATGTTAACCAAATTTTTTTTCAGTTTTGTGGTCCAGTCCGAATAATAAATCCAAACATGCTGCCCACTTTAGAGCGTTCGACTCAACCACAAGGTCAACAGTCTACAGCACAAACACAACAAATTGTAACTACCATAGGCAATTTTCATGTACCCCTTGGACCAGCTGCGGTCGCTAATATTTCTGCGCCAAGAGGTGCTCCATTAGTTAGAGCCATCAGTACAAGTCAAACAATCCCTATATCTAGACCTAGGTAAATATTATTAAAAATTATTTTGATTTTTTTTTTTTTTTTTTTTTTTCATTTATTTAAATAATGTTCAAGTGTTGAATGCAATTATAAAATAGTAATAAATATAATATAACAATAAATAAAAGGAATTTTTTTTTTACCTTTAAAATACTACATTGGAAATGAAAAAAAAATTTCAGTGCTAGTACAACAGTTTCAAGTACCCAGTGGCAAACAAAAAACACATCTGTGGTTTATGCTCCGGCTCAACAGCAACAGCAAAGGCACCCCGTGCCAGTAGTCAATCGAGCAGGAAGTGCAAGGCCAATAGTTTATGCAAGCTCCCAGCAACAATCGCAGCAACAACAATCTCAAACTCAACAAGCTCAGAACCAGCCAGCGCAGTCACAAGTTGCACAGTCTCAACCAAGACTAGTTAGTCCAAGTCAAGTAGGAAGATCAATACAAGCTACTGTAGTCACTGCAACCCCATCTCGTCTCATAACTCCAGTGATACAAACTCAGAATAATAACATCACAACTAGAATACCATCTTCAACCAGACCAGCTACACCTCAAGTTGTGACCAGCATACCTCAAGGCTCACAAGGATCAAGACCAGTGACACAGATCATTCAGGTAAGACTGTATTTATGTTTTTTATTTTATTAATTCAGTCTATTAATTAAAAGTAATTTTAATTACAACTTTTATTTTTTCATTCATTTTAGCCTAATCAAACAAGTAGGCCTATGACCACGACACCAGTAAACCGTGTAGCTGTAACACCTCCAGTCATTGGAGTACCTAGCAAAGTAGCCACTGTAACTTCTGTTCCGACTAGTGCTGTCCGTCAAGTAACAATAAATAATGCTGCAACCGCAACAGGCAATCAACACACTCGGATCATTATTCCACAAAATGTAAGCAAACAAGTTTTTTTTTTTTTTTTTTTTTTTTTAGTTTTTCGAAACTACCTATTTTCTAAAAACATGCATTGTAACGTTATTTTAAATTTAAAGATTCAATCACAGCAGCAGTCTCAGTCTTCTCAACCTCCAACTGCATCACGGATCGTGCAGGCTGTGACTTCACTAGCTAACTTCAATCAAGCATCTCGTGTAATCAGCACCTCTGCTGGTACTGCAGGTAATGCACCGCGTCTTTCACAAGCTGGGACTTCTGTTACTCGCATAACAGGGCTTTCATTGCACCCAATTCCAATTAATCCAGCGCCCGCATCTCGCGCGACTCCGCCGTCAGGAACTCACAAAGTCACAACTCAAACTTCGGTGGGTATTCAGCAAGTCACTTCGAAGCCTGGTCCGGGGGTCACAATTCAACCTCAGCCACAGCAACAACATCAACAACAGCAGCCACAGATGCCTCAACAACAACAGATTTCTATGCAAAGGACCATAGGAAACGTTAGCAGTGGAAACGTCGTGGCGACTAGTGTAGCGGGACAGCAATCTACACAGATACAGGGACAGTACTTGCACCAACCTCATGCAACAACGTACTACTCTATTGATGCTTCAGGTAAATTTTTTTACTCAAATTTATAATAAAAATAAAAATAATCGATTCTGGTACTTTGCTACAATCAATTTAATGTATTACAGGTGCTTACTCGCAGTATCGTCCAGCGTCGGTGCAGCAACCGGTCAGGCTTCTAGTAGAGCAGCAAGGGTACGAACAAGAACCGGCGCCGAAGCCAAACGCATCCCCAAGACCAAGTATATTGAGAAAGAGAGAACACGACAGCTCTCCGGGAAAAGGTAAACATTTTATTCTAGTCAATTTTCATACACTCACACACACACGCATAATTTTCACTAATAATCGAATCTTTGTTCTCCAATCAAGCCAATATGGGCCTTAAAACTCATCCTTTAAACACAGGAGTCGTAAAAAATTTGGTACCCGTTCTGGCGGCCATGTCTTCATCGTCGGTCCATAGTCCCCCAGGCTCCCCAAAGAACGATCGGGATGGTGGTGGAAACCATAGCTCAGGTTCGACAACTGTTTCGGCTACTTCATCACCAGGTCTTGACGAAGAACCGGAACAATCTCGCCTTACCATCAACCCTACCGTCGAGATGTCCCCACGGAAGAAACCTCGAAAGCAGCAGCTCACCGGGGTCGAACTCATCGAACCTAGATGTACCGACGACATGCAGTTCATTACCGAAGAGAAAATCAAAAAAGAGGTCAAAGAGGAACCCAAAGAGAGAAAACATAACACAAATCCCCAAGATTTTAAAACACCCCAGCCGGCCCCAGTCAGAACTAAGCCCGTGCCCAGTTTGATAGGTAATTTAATCATTTACAAATTGAGATTTTTGAGATTGCTCAATAAAATAAAGCAAATAAATTTTTTTGATAGGGTCCTCTTGGAAAAATCAGTGGAGCGGAAGATTACACCACTACAGAAGACCGAGTGATGTTAGGCCCCGAGAAGAGAGAAGGCCATCGGTTAATGATATAGCTCAACAAAAACATATTTTACAAAAAGTTAATGGCTGGAAAGTCTATCACTTGACGTCGCAAATGGAAGATTTTGCTGAAACTGAAAGAACGGTATACTTTCGACCTTTGTAAATATATTACCATTTGAATAGATTTTAGTTCGAAATTAAATTTTTAATTATCTGTTTAGGTTCATGAAAAATTGAAAGCTACCCTCACAATGTTGGAGTCTCAACAAAAAAACAGACAAGATGAAAGTTTAGAAAGAGCAAATGAACTTATAAAGGGAAATATGCAACGAAGTAATTTAATAAGTGAAGGAATGAATGAAGCACGTGTGCAACTCACTGCAATATTTCGGCATAAGACTTATGTAACTGATTTACTTCAGCGTTGCGGTAGTAAAAGAGCGCAAAAAAAAAGATAAGTGAATTTCATTAAGTGCGATATTTATAAGTTTTTAAAAAGAGGAAAATGAATATGTAAACTTTAATATACGTTATTTTTATTAAAAGTTATATTGTAAAATTAAATAAAAAATTTTCAGATTTAAATAACTTTTTAACTACTTCACCTGAACATTTCTTTTTTTCAAATATTCAAACCCCTTGATTACATTAACTATCCTAAAACTCCAATAATTTGGATTTTTCGTCTCAGATGTCATTAGATTTTGAACTTCAGAACCTGGTAGAATTTGAAACAATAGCGAATATTGTCCTGGTTTTAAAAATATTCACTGATAATGAATGAAGTCCCGAGCTTGAATCCAAAGCTTTCACTTTCATCTCACCTAATAGCTTGGCTGCGCGTTCTATTCTTGAGTAAAATTAACTCTTGGTTTAAAAAATTTTAAGCAAATAAGTAAGATTGAATAAAAGAATAAAGTATTGATTTTATAATTTAGATTTAATTTATTTTGATAGTTGGCATTTCTGAACATTTTTTTTTTTTTTCAAATTTCATAATTAATTATAAATTATTTCAGACTTATAAGAGTCAAGTAAATTTACAATGTGTAGGTATTTGATCACTTTACAGATACTAAACGTAATTATAACAAACAAAATAAATTTTAAGAAACATGTGATTTACATTAAAAAAAAATTAAATAAACATTTATGAATTCATAAAATAAATACTTTGAATCAGCTTTGTTATTTGATAATTATATCAGTAACATTTTATAACACCAATCATTTGTACATATTGGTACAGAGTCAAACTTGTGCTAAGTAGAAATTGGAAATTTAATTGAAAAATTCAATTTCCAAAGAAATATTTGAAACTATATTGCATTCACTTAATACACGCAGAGCATTTTTCACAAATATAAATATCTCTGCTTGAAACGTTACGACTGATGTACGTATATAAAAGCTTTTGTTCAATGTTTATTATTATTATTATGCATATTTATCGCGTATAAAAAACTATTATAGCACATCTGTAAGCGTCCATAATATGCATATACTTTTTTTCTTTTTTAAAAAGTTATACTTTGAAAAAATTTATATACTTTACTATGAAGTTTTTTAATGCAATCGATGTTCATAATTAAAGCTTTATACTTTAAAGGCGCTGACTTTACACTCTCGTCATTAAATTCATTATTAAAATCTTTTAAAGCTTTTTAAAATTCAAGATCAATACTGAGTGAAAACTTTTTTGTTTAGATCTGTGCACCCAAAATTATTAAAACATCTTCATTAAAATTTTCTAATTTTGTGCTAAACTATTCTCTTATCAGACTAATTAGTGAAAATTTTTCTCAATAAACGCACGTGAATTAAATTTTTTTGTTTCCTTGACATCACTGTGAAGGATATCAAACTAACTGTTAAAAATTGCATAAATTTAAATAACGGTTAAACAATTTTGAATAACGTCACTTATATCCATTTGATTTTGTGCTTATTTTTTCTTACTTAATGTTATTATTTGTATAGTGGTTGGGTACGAATGCTGATTCACAAATAAATAATTAAATTCTTACATATTTCATACATTTTAAAGCAGAAAAAAATTATATCTTACATTAACTGCTGTGCAAAGATATAATGAGAAACTTTTGAAATTTTTCTTATCATCAGCACAGATTATAAATAACATCAAAATGAGGAACTGTAGCGCATCACTCTTTGAATAAAAATACATACACGTTGATTTTTTTTTTGCAATTATCACCGTTTTATGAACTTGGTGGAGACTGTTTTCAAAAACACATTCTTAGATTACAAAAGTGAGTTTGGGTTTTGGTCCCTGAACCCAAGAAAAACATTCGATTGATAAATTTGATTTGACTTTTTTATTCACTGACAAACATTTATTTAAAAAAAGTATTTTTTTAAATATTTTCTTTTTAATTTTTATTGATTAATATTATTTTTGCAGTTGCGTGTTTCTTAGAAATAGAATTAGATTGTGACTTGATTGCAAAATTATACAACCTACGTTCTTTTAAAAAATTATTTTTTTCTTTTCACTTTTGAATACACATTATTAATACATGTAAACGTTAATTGAAATCACGAAAGTTAATAATCAAGTTTAATAATTATTTATTTTTTAGTTTAGAATGTTTCTGTTTAAATAGTCTTGACAATTAAAAATTATGTAAAAATTTAATTGCAGTCTTGTGTTAGCTTTTAAAGCTCATTTTGAATAAGACAAAAACCATTCCTGATCCATTACTTTTCTAGAATTTTGAAAAAAAAAAAAAAATTGAAATCGTATTTTAACTAATTTTTATTTACTATAAGGTTCAGGGATGCGTAAAATAATTATTTAAATAAATTTAATGATTTTGTTTCACAAAATCGATGCAAAGTTCATCAAAGTCGAAAAACTTACTTTTATACATTTATTGATAGTGATGTGTATGTATAAGGATAAAAATTTTATTTTTAATTATTTGAAAAAGCTGTGAACAGCACACAGAGTTTTACAATTTCAATAACATAATCAACATAAAAATTATCATGCAAAATTTACATATAAACTAATTAATTTATCAACGATGTGTATAATTGTTTAAAATTTATGCAACGCAAGATATCGCAGATATCTTCAATATAAATTTCTCTCAAAATTTCTCAATTATTCATATACCTAAGATAAAATGCCGACACACCTTCATAATTAAGGATTATTACTCACAGTCTTATAAGGCTTTTTTGTGATAATTTTTCTTTCTTTTTTTTTTATTTTATTTTACTTTTTTATTTTTTACAAATCTAAAATATTTGTTCCTCTTTATTGCAAAAATTTTACACAGTATCACTAGAATACTCTCGTAGGTCTGTTGCGAACCAACAACAAAAAACCAGTTTTATTACCTAACTCTAACAACGTAATGAATTTATAAAAAAAAAACCTTACGCTAAAAACGTGATTGAAAAAAAAGCTAGACTTTCGCGTACCTCAAGAGCGCTTCTGGGCCCATTTCATATCGTCGGCTCTGGGCTTGCAGCCCGTAACCACCTCTATTACGCACTCCAAGAAATACCAAAAATGCAGTTTTTCCAGGGGCCAATTCAGCCAACCGGTTGTTATGCAAAAGTAAGTTTCGTGAGGCGCCACGTGATGAACTCTGTGGTGACGTCTCGGCAGGATTATTCGATGTTCCTGCAGCCACACGACGTAAGGTGGGAGACCGAAGTACGTGTGAGACCACTTGTGAATCTACGATGAATTTTTTAATTTTCGTAATCATTATTTCACAAATTTTCAATTTTCGAGTAAGTTTTAAAATTCTTGAATTCGTGTGAAAAGACTTATAAAATTATCAATAATCAATTAGCATGATTAAAAATTTGTTTATGTCTACTTCTCTTCGATTATACATAAATTGGTTTGATACAAAAAATTTAGATATTTATTATAATAATAATTATTATTGAACTTTTTTTCAATTTTTATTTTATTTTAATAAAGAACGGATTTTACAATCAATAAAACTAAACTAATTACATAATAGTATAAATAATCTAATTTTCAAAAAAATTTCAAATGACTGCAATTAATATCTTACTTTTACTACAATTAAATTGATTGTTCATTTTTTTTTTTTTTTAATTTACTTTATTCTGGATGTAATAAGAAAAGATATGAAAAAAAAACTTACTTGATTAGTCATTGCTACAAAAATCGTTAGCTGATACCAAAAACAAATCCAAAAAAATTTCTTCTGGATTTCAGGTTCCGGCAGGAAAACAAAATCGTACGTTAATTTACATAGAACGGGTATGGTAACTGCAAATGTATCACCGTTTGTTTCAACAAAATCGTGCCTCGTTATACTTGTAGGATCTATGTGGTGTTCTCGAAACGGCCTGAGAAAATTCTGAAAAAATCAATATGTTAATTGTTACTCTCATGAAAATAATTAATTGGTACTTAAAAACTAACAGTAAGATATATATTTTTTACTGATTTATAAGAAAAAAAATCAACTTACTTTTCCAATGATTGGCAATTCAATGGAGCCCCACGTATCAGCTGCCCAGTGAGCGAAACCGGAAATGAAATCAGCCGTTATGATTCCGCACAAAGCTGCTATCACCATTGCGCTTAAATTTTCCAGTTTTATCCGAATGAGAATGAACAATATATTGACTGACATAAGAGCTATGCAAAAGTAAACGCAGACTATTTCTTGTTTTCTTTTTCCTGAAAAATTAACATCATCATAATTATTTATATAAAGATTAACCAAGATCGAATGTCATCGATTTAAAGTGATTGTGACTGGTTTAGAACATAAATTTTAAAATTTGAATTTCATCATTATGAATTTTGATATTTTAACTGAACAATATGATATTTGTTGCGATGGGAGCATTATAGTGAAAGATTTACAAAAAAAAAAAATTACGTTTCAACAACTTAAAAACAATAATTATTTTTTTAACTGAACACAGCTACCAATGAATCGTCGAAGTTTTATTTATAGGTCATATCGAATGACTTTTTTGCAAATTTTAAAATAATAATTTGAATTTTTTTATAAAAACTTTCACATTATTCGATAATTTTTAAATAATTTTGCACGCTGAAAGATACTACTTTATATTTTCGGTTCATTGCGAGCTCAATGATCAGGAAATTCCGAAAGCGTGTTTCATTTCAAAATCAATTAATAGTGTTTGGAAAAACTTAATAAATAACGAAAAAATTGTTTGTTTAATCACTGGAACCTCGTCTTCAAAAATACTAACGACTATAGTTTAGAGTGATAATTACTTCATTTAGAGCGCGAGAGTTTACCTTTTACTTTGTCACTACGATTTCATTAATCATTTAATTATTCATTTATGTATTTCAATCCATCTCTTTATTCTCGACAACTTTGTTTATTTATTTTTTTGGTATTCCTTAATGATGACAGATTATTTTGTTAAATTTAAATTTCAAACTATAAATTTGCTTATTTGTTTTATGAAAAATATGAAAATCAGACAAAAGGCATCGGAATAATCGTAAAAGATTTTTCATTACTTTCTCTCAAAGTTAATTTAATAACTCGTACAAAAAAAAATCATTTAAGAAAAAAAAAAAAAAAATCAATCAATCATAAATGTAGAATCAATGATAGTGGGTTCGATCGATTGCAGTTTTTTAAACTTTTGAACTACATATTTTATAGAGGCATACGAGTATTTTAGTGCTTTTTATATCAAAATTTTCTGCTTTTCTTTTTTTATCTCAGTAATGGCTTTTTCATACGAGGTTTCGAATGATTGAGCATATCAAGTACATAGATCTATTTCATGATTTCTCTACAGATAATTTTCTCATAAATCATCAACTCACCGCCACTGTACAGACTCGCCAATTCCTGGGCACCCTTGTGATTCGGGCCCCACCTCGGTGCGGTAGCATCCTCCGGCGAGTAAGCAGAAGTAGAAGAAGGCACTACGGAGTTCGCGTTGGGATCGTCCTCGAGCATCGAGTTCTCGTAAATCTGACGATCGGTTTTTACCGGAGCCAGGAGACACGTGGCCATCGTGCAGGCCGTCGAAGCAGCCTTACCCAAGTGTGGCATCGCCGACGCTTCCATCCTCATAAATTATATTTACAGGCTCCTCCACCTCGCCCGGATTCGACGGCAATGTCAACCAGTACACAATCGATTCTATGAGCGTCGTTGTTGGGTTTTACATTTGGGTTGTGGAGAATCGCGCGGTCCAGCGCGCTCTTTTCTCGACACTAGACTCCTCTAAATTCGATCCTAAAAACTTGACCCCTTGTCGACTTACTGCACGCACTTTCGGCAAGTGCACCACGGGCCGTCAACGAATAAGATAAGTTGTTGTTGTTGTTGTTGGGATTTCGAGTTGCGTCAGAGGTCTTCATCCTGTGTTCGACTAGCTTGCGATTTTGTTTACCAAAGTCACCCCTTTCATGAAGTTAAACGACCAGTTGACACTGACGTTTTAAGATCTGCACTGGAATGGAAGATAATAAAAATTGTAGGTAATTGAAGATTGCAGGAATATTGTTGGTAACAAGTCAGATATGCTGGATAAAAGTCAAGGGCTTTTGCACGGTTTCACAGTTCATTCACCCTGCGGTAACAACTCGTACGTAATAATAAAAGCAAGACGTAACTGGTTTGAAGTTCCAGTTTTGTAACCGGAGTTACAATTCCCGGTATCAAGCCCACACCGGGGAATTCTGTATAATAATTCATCACGCAATTTACCAATTACCCACGTATACCCACTGCAAAATTAGAATCCGCATTATCTCAATTAAAATATTTTCCATCTTTTAATTTATCCCGAATTTAAGAAAAACTCTCGATTGTCGAAGATTCGAAGCGGCTGTCTCGAAAAAACAACAATACAATGAAAAATCGGGTGTCGTCTCCGGCGCGTCTTTCCTGAAAGGAGGTCTAAAAATAATCATCCTCGCACAGTCGTCGTCGTCTCCGACGAGATACTTAATTTCGCAACATTTACGTTAACGCGCGCGAAGATTCATCAATGAACTCGACCCACATATCTCCTCTTTTCTGCACTTTGAGAAAAAAAAAAAAGAAAAGTCGCGGCGGCGCTAACGGTAATTAAGTGCGGTGTACATACCCGAGATAAGGAAACTTATTTCTCGCAGAAGGCAAACCCACGTAAACAAAGCAGAGAGAGAGAGAGGATAGGTAAGTAGGTAAGGCATAAGAGCGATAGGAAATGAAAAAATAAAAAGACCGCATAGTACGAAGCGCCTGCCCCGTAAAGGTCCCCGGAGAGCCGTGCGGTGTCAGCGCGCTAGGATATAAATAAATGTGACTTGCTTGAGGCAGCTTGTACTCCTCCCGCAAATAAACGCTCATGTACATCATCCGCACGTCTTCACTTCACTTCACCCGCGTGCTTAAACACCTTACCCCCCAACCGTCGATTTCCATCACTATAGCACGCAGTTACGAAATTAAAAATAAAATAAAATAAAATAAGATAAATAAATAAAGAAAGGGAGAGTAAGAGATAAATTAAGAGGAGAAATGAGAAACTACCGTGACGGGGCGAGCGGGCCGTCCGGTCGCTGCGGCACCGAACTACTGACTGAGCCGACGACTGCCGAGCCTCGCCTACCACGAGCGTGGGCGTCGCGAGGTTGTACTACACTCCCCCCCCCCCTACTCGGAGTCTGGCGCCTGTTCACCACCGCGCAAAGGAGTCGCTCGGTACTTCCTTGTTTTTCCCCCTGCTTGACGCTATGCGGGCTTTCTTATCATGGGGTAATGGGTACCGTTACAGAAATGGCAGGAGTAAGTACCAAAGACGAAATTTTTTTTTATTCGAGGTTTTGGGACCGAAATGCGATGGTACCGATCAACGGAATTTTTTGCTAACGATAACCGATTGACTTAAATTTGTTCTTGTTTACAATTTTAAGTTTGAATTTAGAATAAAATTAAGAGCAAACTTAAATTTAGTCTTTGTATGGTTTTAAGTTTGAAAACTTGAGTTTTTTTCGCTTCCATCAATTTGGGAGTATGAGTCGAAACTTTATATTAATTCCGCATTATTTTAAAGGGTTCGGGGATTTGTTGAGCTAATTTTTACTCTTTTTATAGTAAAAATGGGTAAATTATTTTTTATGAAAGATATTGTTTACTTTTGAGTCCTTTACAAAAAAGTCCACTACAGTCTTGTAAAATTTTACTGCAAAATACAAGGTGCTGATGTTAATGTACACAATTTATTGCGATATGACTCCACAGCGCAAAAAACAAATCGCGGAAAAAGCGCAAAAAGTCATAAAAATATCTTCGGTATTATACAAAATTATTTAGTAGATACATAAATTTAATTTAAATCAATTTTTTCTTATAGGAAAAACAAGTTAATAGACAATAATGTTAGTAAGTACTTTTCAGCCATTGCAAGAAGTAAATGTGCAAAATTGTATTAAACTCAGTGAAATATTTGTAGCTCAGTGAAGTTTTGTATTGCAGTAAGTGTCTAAATGATCTGTTGATTCTTTTTTTGGATAAAATATTCAGCTACTAGAAAATATTTTTCAAAGTACTTTTTAGTCATTACTTTTAAAAAAGTAGTAAAAACATACTCTACAACTTGGGAAAATTATTAGCAATAAGTGTCTTTTTTACTGATAATATTTTTTACTATTACATGAAATATTCTTAAATGACTAGAAGTGACCTTTTTTTTAAATTTTCAATACATTTCTTACAAAGTTGAGACAATAAAAGAAACACTTATTTTGAAATCGCTTCGCTAAGACACTGTTCACAGTGAAAGTATTTACTTTAGTATTGTATTGGATACTAGACGTAGAATTCATTCAGGTACAAAAATATTATTAAATTCATTTATTTTTCAAAGTAAGCATCCGTAAGGATACGTAAAGTTATTTTTTTATTTAAAAAAAATAAATTTTATCAATCGCTATAAAAGAAATTGAGTGTTTAAATTAAATCAAAAAATATATTATTTGTTGTAATTAAAAAGAAAATTATTTAAAAATAGTTTATGTTGACTTAAAAGTATGAATACACAAATAATTAAAAGATAAAATTCTCAATTTAATTTTTGAATATTTTAACTAAACATTATATAAAATGTTATTTACGACGATCTTTACATCGAAGTCTCATTATGTAAATTAATCTAGCATTGAAAAAATTATAAATATTAATTAGGACGCCATAAAATAAAACTTTGCGCTTTTAAGAAAATTCAAAACAATAGTTGTGTTTGTTTTTTTTTCTTGACTACAAACAATAAAGTCGCTTTGTAGGGACGAGTAAACAGGACCAAAGGAATACATTAAGTTTTATTTCACTTTACTACAATGGATCGACTGTTGTGTTATAAGACTGAATTAATTAAAACAACGCCTATTTGTTTACTTTTCATTTTTTACTACCAGTTGAGCTGATAAAGAGTTTTTATTTATTTCTAAACTATCAATTACTCATGAATAATCTTATCTCATTTTTTTCGTCCGAATCATCAGATTTATCGTACAAAAATCATCACGTGTTTATTATTATTCACTTATTATAAATTTACGAACGATTAGCAATTCAGATTTTCAACAATTACAACCGAGCTGCTAAACTCAAAATCCATTTTCCATTTTTTCTTTACTGTGTCAAATCCTCGTTGGGGTCATACACAGTGGTGAAGTATTACGTGTATTGGTCGGCAAATGAATTAAAAGATGTATGTGTGTACATACATGACGTGTCGATGAAAATTACGATAATGACGTTTCGTGATATACAACTAGGGCCAAAGTAAATTACCGCTTTGGGCTCAACTTTTTTTTTTTACATCGATATTTTTTTTTCTATGCAAACGCCGCACTGGGCATAAGTCTTGTCTTGGAACTTGGTCTTTATCTACTTAAACATTGAACTGTATAGTTGATCGCGCTCTCATCTGTATTATAAGAAGGATAGGGGAGTAAATTTTTTCTCCTACTTTAGTAAGCTTATTTTGATTATGATATAAGTGATTTTTGGATTTATTTATTGAGGACATGTCTAATTATAGCTTGTTAAAATGATGAATCATTAAAAAAAAATTATCGAAACTGCTAAGCAAAAACAGATGTTAATCATAAACCATTTATCTATTTTAGAAAATTTAAATTAAAATAGTTTTTTTTATAAATTATTACTTTAATTTATTTATAGGTAATTGTTTACATAAAAATCAAATGTTTTTGTTTTTACTTTAGACCAAGAATTCAATACTTAACAATATTTTCATTGTAATTATTAACTCTTGTCACAATAAACTGTAGAGCTGATTAAATTTTTTGGACTAAAGTTATTATGTCTAATATATTTATTTGTGTTTAGCCAGTTTTTTTGATGGATGTAAGAATTTTTATGAAAATTTTGGTAACTTATTTATGTTGAATATAATTCATAATAATAATAATTATAAAGTGTAATAAATTATTTATTAATTTTTGATAATGAATTTTATAATTTATTGCATAAATAATCTCTGTAACTTATCTAAAATAAACAGTAATAAAAAATTTTTGAACCAGACTAACTAAAATAATAGATTTTCTTAATAAAAAAATTCTTTACTTAGAAACTTATGCACTCATTTATTGATAGAAAATACTGAATTAACTTGGGGGATTTGATTGATTGGCACTAATAAATCGTTAGCTATCAAGGAAATATCTATCTGACGAACTCTGAATACATATTTTTATACTTTTCAATTTTGATTTACGAATATTTTTACCCGAGCTTTATTATCTTGAAGTTATTTTCTGAATCATTCTAAATTCGAACATTTTAATAGTTTAGATGTATGATTTCAAAAGTTACATAGTTATAATTTTATAACACTAAATAGGATCTTTTTAAAAATATGAACTTTTTTGGAAAACCCAGATCCAAATCCAAAGTGTTTAAAAATTCAAATAATTTAAAAATCTTTAAACATTGGTAGCTGTAATTCTAGTACACGTGCATCAATGCACAATTAAACAATTAGTATAAGTGAATGAATTCATAGTTTTATCTCTGATATCACTGATTACGTAACCAAGTTATCTGCAGAAGTCGAGTCACTTGATTTTTATCAAACAACTATCTGCTTGTTTAGCAAAATGCAGTGATCTGCATCCTTGAAGATACCGCGGCTCTTTAGAGCTGTGTTCCAGATAAAAAAAAAAAGTTTTTCAAAAAATTGTTTAACAGTTTTCGTCCTCGAATTCTAATTGGCTCATATTTTTATGATTTATGCAGTATCGGTGCACGAAACAGTGGGGAGGGCAGCCGCGGGTACGAAAATAGCGTCGCGACACGCAACTGTATTGGCTAGTCAGACACCCGTGATTTGATGATAGTTCGATAAAAATGAATGATGATTAACCGCTCGCGTCCGCCAATTGAATTCGAAAAAAAATCCCGCAACGCTGATTTTTTTTCTGAATTTAAATATACAAAAACTGAGAATAACTGCAAAATTTGAATTATAGATAGGTACCCCGAAAAAAAAAAAAAAAAATTCATCCGTCAAATAAAACTCTTGTTTTTCGAAAATCGTACGAGATCTTGAGCTTATTAATTACGTAAAGGCAGCCACGCGGTTGTAAATTATATCACCGAGCGCGCTCAATGAATCCAGGAATCTTCGAGCGTCTAGAAATAATAAAAGAAAAAGAACTCGCTGGAGTTTCTTTCGAGGTTACAAGTCGAAGTGGTGACCGTCGCCGCCGGCTTATTCATAAGTAATGTTCATCGATTAAGAACCTTTGCGACGGCCCCGTTCCTTTCGTTGTACCTTCGGCCGTCTTTTCGGTCATTACCGTGTGTGACATTCGCCAAGGGGTGGAAAAAAATACGCCCTGTGTTGACTCTTTATTTATTCATAATTTAGCTTGGTCAATAAAAAAATGTTGCGGGAGCTTTAATTCAACCTTGGTGGTCTAAGTCGAGTGTAATATATTTGTTTTGGGAGGGTTTACTTTTTTTTATTAAAATTCATACCGTGTCGAGACTGATGGAGTCAATGTTTAAGAGCGAGCATAATAATTTTTAGGTAGTTTACAAAGTCAAAATGATAGTGCTTGATGAAATACTCAATTTAATTAGTCATAATGACTGTTACGATATGATAATTTTTCTTCTAGATCATTTTGAACTATACTCTTGATCGATTACTTATTTTTTTGTTACCTTTTTGAATTTCTTGCAATACATATCACTAAATTGACGTTACTTATGAGAAGATTTTGGCTGATTGATTCAAATAATAGTAGTAGTTTTATTATAATAATATTTCCTGAAATCAGTCATTTTATAAATAAATTAATAATGAATTTACATTTTTTTTTAAATTTAAATGTTCAGTAAATTTCAAAGATCTTTGCAATTAATTAAGTTTTAAAATTTTTAAAACTTGTATTCATAAGAAAATTGCCAAATTATTACAACCACTATTACTTAAAATTCTGCCATCATTGTTGAAAAGAATCGAACTCCAATTAAAAATAGGCACTTTAATTGAGCATTTTCTTGCTTACTCATCAAATTGACAGAAACTGGGAAAAGTATGTTTAAATAAAATTCCAGTCGAACAAAAAGATTGCTCTAATTCAGATTTGTTTTCTGAAAACTAGCCCAGATTTTTTTTTCAAATCACAGAGTAATTTGATTTTAAATGGGTGTTTTACCATCAAACAGAGCTTTTTGCATAAGAATTTCTGGTCCGAAGTAATGGTTAACGAAAGTAAGTGCTACTTTCACCAGGAATTATTACGTAGTTTATGACTTTTCAAGTTTTATATGCTCGCAAGCTCGAGTGCCAAGGTCGTTTGGGTCACTCGTACGCGTAATATTGCAATAAGTTAGACGAAAAAAAGTGCTGTCTCAGAGCATCGACGACAATTAATTTCTTTTTATCAATATAAGAAAATTTATCTTCAAATTTCAGTAATGAATCGAATACTATTGTAATAATAAACTTTTTCAATTTCATTGTCAGAACCATGTTAAATCATTGTATAAGTTACACACAACAGAAAGGTACGAAGTTGAAATAACTTTAATTTCATATATACTCGTACTGGTCAATGTGAATTCAAAGTAATTTTTGCCCTTGAAACAAATTTTTCAATATTTTACCGCAACCATTGTGAATCGGGTGCACAATTCTGAAAGTACAATTTGAATTTATGAGTAAAGTATGAAAAATTTTTGAAAAAGCAAAAAAAAGTATTTCCAGCATAAAGTAAATTTTCTGGAACAATCTAATAAAATACAAAAAGCTCTAATGACTTGCTTAAGAAGCGAAAATTGTAACATTTCTTTCAACGTCTAGTTCAATTATTTCAATAACAAAAAATAATTATTAAAAGGACATAATGTAACTAACAATGAGTAAAAACTATCGATTCCATGAAAAAATCTACGACGAAGAAATCTACGACGAAAAAATCTACGAAACATTAATCTACGAACGAAAAAATCAACGACTAATAAATATACAATTAATATTCGAGAAAATAGAAAGTTTAATATTAAAATGAAAAACAAATTTAAAAAAATTCAATTAATTGAAAACAAAAACAAAGCTCCGAAGAATCCAAACAAAATCATTCAGTTTGATTGCCTACTAATAATAAATAATCTGTTTCTCACATCCCTTATAACAGAGAAAAAAAAAAAAAAATTTTATTCGAACTAGATTTTGGTTGGAACTAAATGTTATGGCGCGCCTCTGCGGGGCCCTTCGGGCCTCATGGCACGCATTGTTTTAAAAAACAACCCGTTAGTGTTTTATTAAAAATCAATTTTTTTCTCACGTTTGTAATAATTCACTGTTCAAAATCAAAAGAAACTTCATAATAACTATTAAATGGAAATATCCCCTCAACTATTTACAAACAAATCTAAACAAATCAATCATTAAATGGAAATATCCCTTCAACTATTTACATACAAATGTAAACAAATCAATCATAATAGTAAAATTGAGTAATATTACATACAAATTTAAACAAATCAATCATAATAGTAATAATCGTAGATTTTTGCGTTTGTAGATTTTTTTGTAGTAGATTTTTATTCGTGGATTTTTTCGCTTAGATTTTTTCGTGTCACCAAACTATCATAAGTTGAAGGATAAAAAATTCTATGTATATATTGAAAAATAAAAAAATAAATGTTCATTCTTAGACCATACAAAACTTTGATAAGATTTATATTAAAAATTATATATAAAGTTATATTAAGCGTGTTTTTATAAATTATTATAATTTTTCACCAGATTAATAACTATAATTCGAATTTTGATAACTATAGAAATTCAAGCATGCACACATTTAATTTTCAATTTAATAATTTATATTTTTATACAGTAAAATTGAAGGCAGTATATCTACTTAAAAAAATATGTTCCAAATCTTCGATCAATACTCATTTCTCATACAAAATGATCTATTTTTAATCCAAGATTTTTAAAAGGAAAAGATAAGCTTAAACTTTGGAAGTAAACCAAGTCGATGGACGACTTTGTTAAAACTTTTCAATTCTCTTGATCAATGGCGATCAAACTAAAATAGCACGAAGTACAGGAAACTTTATTTTAGACACCGTCAAAATACTCACGAGTATTATAATAGGTATAAGTTTATTATTGCACCGACTCGATTTGCTGCTCCTAGATTTCTCCTTTATTTCCCCGAAAGGCAATCGAACAACGATCGATTTTGAGTTTTTTTTTTTTTTTTTTTTTTTTTTTTTTTTTTTCGTATGTGTGCGTTTCACTTACAGCTACCCTATAATAATACAAGTGGAACACGATGCTGATGCAGGTATGTACTTTAACGAAATCATTACTGGCTTTTATTACCTTTGGGTTGAGCCTCGAGCAATCGAGTAGTTGTAACGAACGCGCCCGTTTCTTTTTTTTTCTATTTACGCCAGGCTGATGGAAAGAAAAACTAGAGTGATTGAAAACTTGATTTGGATTTGGTTAGTTATAAATGACTTTTTCGATAAAGCTTGGTATTATTCTGATTAAAAATTTAGTAGTGGTTAATCAGCAAAAGAAAAAGCTCATTTAACGTATAGCAACCCATATAATGATATGAATTAGGTGACCCAGATCTTTTTATAAAAAATTTAATTTTTTTTTTAATATTTTCTCATCCAAAAATTTATTAAATACTATCGATGAAAATTAAAATTTCAATTTGTTTTAAAAAAAAATTTCAACCCAATTATTATATGGTTACAAAACAAAAACTTTTGCTTACTCAACAATGGAAGACTATCCAAGCATTAAAAATGAGTAATTTCTGCGTGTAAGAGTCATATTTTTTTTTTTTTTTTTTCTTAAATTAGTCACTCCTAAGGCTATTTTCAGAAATTAGGTAATATCATCAACGCTTGAGTATCACTTGGAATAAAACAATATTTCCACTTCATCGTGAAGTCTTGGTATCATTTATTCAGACTGATATGAGTGATTAGTACGACAAAAAACCAGTAAAGAATACTCCTAAATTTCTGACTTAAATTTCATATGTAAAACACGTGTAAATTACAATTTTTTACTTAATTTTAGTTGGTCATTTGGCTGTTTACTTACATTAAACTTTTATATGACTCTCTGCATTATGTTAATAATCACGATTTTATTTGAAAAACATTATCCAATTTTTGAGATTAAAAAAAAAAAAATTTCACGAAAAGTTTTCAAGTTACTGAACTGAATTTTTTTTAAGTGCAATTATCTTATAGTTTAGGGAAAGTTAACAACTGGAATTTTAATAAATTTACGTTTAAACACAATTAAATTTTTACCCTATTTTCAAAACTGTGCCACTGAAAATTACACAGGACATTGTAATTACAATACCATGTAATTTAACTGTGTAGTAAGCTTAATTCTCATTAAATTATACTTTAAACTTAAAATAAAAAAATTTGAATTCCCTTTAAATTTTCAGTATAAACAATTTAATTGTAATTCAAAAAAAATTTTATTCTTTAAAAAGCAGCACAGTTTTCATACGATTGCCGTAACTTTAAATAAAAATTTTAACCAGATTGAAAAAAAAAAAAAAAAATCAGTTAATAAGTTAAAATTTATTTCTAAAAATAAAAATTATTGCTCAGATTGGTCATTGAAAAATTCTTTTTCTAACTATCCTTTAATAGACTCAACCGTTCCCTCGGTTGAACAACCAATCCAATCGAGTTCCTCGAAATCGTTACCAATGTGAATCAATTAAACAGCTGTCGCGCCTCATCTGAAGTCTCTAAAGGAGTGATCGGTTTTGTCTGGTAGCCTTTGCAAACACATAAACACACATCCACCCCCGCAACCCGCGCTTCGATCGATTCACACTCGCAGAAAATCGCTCGCGTGATAGCATGGCGCCTTGCTTTAGTTTCATGTGTATAGGTACACATACGAACTTTGCCAACGGGACGAACGCGATAACGCCATCGAAGAATTAGAGCTTGGGGTTCGGAATGGAGGTGTGAATTTGAAACCCGATCAAAGGGATTATCAATTTAATCGAACGACCTTTTTTTTATTGGTTTGAGTTCATTGAAACTTTATGGCAAAGATTAAAAATTTAATTCAGATTTTATGACTTGAGAATTTTTTCACACTGTCGCTCGAGCTTTTCGATAAGATCTCAGGAAAAAAAAAACCATGAATATGAAAAAAAATTTTCAATAATTTTCATTGGGATTCTTAAATGAAATTTTACCAGTTAGCACGTTCTTTTGAGACGCGATTACACTATGGCTATTCAAGACGAGGTTTTTTTAAACAAAAGTTTAAACTCATGTTTTTTTATTTACCATACAAAGATTACATTGATACATTGTTCTCGTACAGTTTTGAGTCATTTAAAGTCGCAGCTTTTTAAATGAGGACATCAACAAAGCTGTGTACGTGTAGTACGTTAAAAAAAAACGCCTTTTTTGAAGAGCCTTAAACTAGCATAGTTTTATCTAAAACTATTAATTTTTCAGATTGGAAACTCTACAGATCATTTTAAAGATCTGTTAAAGATAAAGGTAAATGCACAAATAATTTGAAAAAAGATAAAAAATTTGCTTTTTTATAACTTGTTTAGGGGTGACGAACATTACAATTTCTTCGTCAAATGTTTAAGATAAGAATTTTTAATCAAAATAACAAAAATTTTTTCAACATTTCCCATTTATTTTACTATTAATTATTCTCTACGCTATTTCATTGCTTTAGATACTTTAAAATATGTTGCTTAAATTGACATCTTATTTTGTACCTTTTCGTAACGCTTTCAACTGGAAACCAATTTTTTTTTTTTTTTCATCGAAATTTACTCAGTAATTTATGTATGAATCAGAAACATTCTAGAATACGGAATATCGTCACCTTTACTATACTTACTGAACCCGGAAGTCTTAGACTAGAGTCAAACTCCCTATATTGAATGTTTGTCGAGGGCCGATTCAGCTGAACTTTGCAGCTTTCTAAGATGACTATCGTACAATATACTTTGGGTAGAGATTTACCGAAAAACATCTGAATTTTTTTCTAGGAATTTTGTCAAGTGAAAGATAAGCGCCTGATATCACAGTAAACTTTATCATTACGATGACTATCAATAATTGTAATTATCGAATGCACCAATATTTTAAGTACAGAGTTTTATTTAGTTTCCACGATTCAGGAAATGTAGGGACTAACAACTTGAAACGATAGTCGTTAGAGATATTATGTCTCAGATATTTATAAACTTTTGGTCACGTATGAACTACTTATGTATTATTAATAATAAGCCACTAATGTTTCAGTCAAAATGAATTTTTTCTTTTTGTTACAGCTCATTAGACAGTATTTTTACTGTTTACATTGAAAACACTTATATAAATAAGTATATTTTTCACTAATTTTAGTTTTCTGTAAAAATTTCATGTAAAATTTGCTTAATAAAACTTTACGTAAAAGTGTCTGGACTGATCAGAAAATCACCAAAATTGATTAATCATTGAAAATAATATTTCCTTTGAATTTTTGTACAGTATACGTTTCTTTAATTGTATTTTCTAAAGAGATATGATAAATTATTTTATAAATTTTGAAAAATATAAAATTCTGTTGTAATTAAGAGAAAAATTACTGCAACTTACTACAGTACCATATAAGCAACATAATCATAAAAAATACATAACAATAGCGTTGTAACAGTACTGAAAAATAGAAGGATTTTTATTGCTTGTCAATCTCAAATAAGTAAAATAAAATAAAATAAAAAAATATAACTGATTTTTTTTTTTTTTTTATTTATACAATAGCTGTAGTAAAAACTTTAAATGCGACGATGAAAATTTGCAACCTATAGTTTTTCTGTTAATATCAGTAACCCAACTCCCAAGCTCCACTGAATAATTAATTAATAATTTATTATATAATACTGCATTAATAATTTTTCCAAAAGTAAGATTTTTCGTACGCTCGCAACAAGTCGTATCGATCAAAACAAATCCAGAAGTCCATAGAACACAGCACGTCGCGAGACCATTAGTAATTTACCACCGAGCAAAGGCAGCTACTCCCCAGTGACGTCGGATCGTTACACTTACCTACTGCCTCCTCGGTTCTTCTACACTACCTGTAATTTCCTCGATACTCCTGCCCCCATTTTTCATTCTTTTTTTTATTATTTAGCCGAATTTTGTGTAGACAGACCAACCAAAATTCCCAGGTCAAAGGATCGATCCGCGACGGTGTCGTGTGTAGGACGAGTTAACGACATACTAGGGTGGTCATGTCGTCCCGGATTATCTCGTTTTCGCACGCGTGTACCTATATACTTACTTAGGTGCACGTCAAAATAATGCCATCGCTGTTTTACGAAATTACTCGCGGGGATTAGTTGTTGCACTAGTTCGAAAAAAAAATGCCGGTGCTTCTGACGTCGTAAAAACTGGGTAACGAGAAAGTAGGATAATGACGCGTTTTTTCTTCAACTTTTTAATTAACTTGGTCAATTATGAAGGGAGATCTATGATTAAGAATGATATTCAGTGCCAAAAATATTAAAAATTTTGGAAAAGGTTTTGTTCAGTGACTATTACAGTTTTTAGTAAAAAACCATTATGGTCAAAAAAAAATCTAGATTAATCTTAATTAAAGACTAGAGTACTGATATTAATTTTATTGTTCACTTATCTTAAAAATTTTCTTTCAATTTTAGTATTTATTTAAAATTAATTTTATTTAGTCATTGTTCATTTTGAATTTCCGTTACTAAAAAGAAAAGTTAAAAATCATTGAAAAAAATTTTTTTCAATTGTGATTGTTATTATTGGTACAAACGAGCGAGTAATTTAAAACCGGTTGACAATTGTTCGTATTGTATGACTATTTTCATTTTTTTTTACGATATGTCGTTTTTTTTTATTTCTCTCTTTTCAAAATGAGCTTTGCAAATAATTTTTTTGTAAGAGTATGCACTCGTAATAAGCATAATTAGATAATATTATTCAGAGTTGAGACTCATAAAAAATTTATTTCCATAAAATAAAATGGTCGAGTGTGATGTTGCAAAAAATTACAAAATTTCTACTTTTTCAGTTTCAAATTCTGTAACTTTAATTCCAAATCTGCAAAGCTTGAAGTTTTAAATAAAAATTTTCAATGCGCTTTTTTACTCATAAAAATTGTTAAGTCATTGAATCATTAATAATTTGTATTTCTTCTCTATTTAATGCACACGTATTTTTTTTGATAGCCTTTTCAATACTCCTATATTCTATGTAATTTTCTAGTAAGTATAGATATACGTACACCTCTCTAGCCAAGGTAACTGTAAGGTACTAATAACATTGTGAAAAATTAATCCATCTAGTACTAATCTTAGATATGATTATTGAAGTGATCTAATTCAAATCAGCTACGTCCAATTTCAAAAAATGAAAACTATCAATTTTTAAATTATAATTTTTTAAAGCTTTAATTTATAAATCTTAACCGGTGCGATAAGTTTTTTTTAAACTAAAGTCCAAAAGAAAGCTGCAACTTGCAGAAAGCTGCGTTAGATAATTAATTTTGGATTGAACTGGTTTTGAATATGTAAGCTTCAATAATGTTAACGATCATAACTTAATTCGACCTAGATCGTCCAAAAAGACTACTATATGTCAAATCTTAAAAAAAAGTCCCAAGCAATTTGGTAAAACACTGGTATTTCGGAGCACGAACCATGTAAAAGATAATCCATAACATGAGCTACATGACCGCACTCCTAATAATCATCCTCGCGAGTGCAAACTTCGAGGGTCGTTTTTAACTCGTTCGCAGCGTATACAAAACTCTTATGGGTCGCTATTGATTTATTTCGACCCATAGAATTCAGCAAAGCAGCCTTTGAATTTTGGATGAGGAATCGAGAGCCGGTTAAAACTAGAAACATCAATTTAATTGGAGCTAATTGACCGACAAGGCTGTTAGCACGCTACTGTGTGGGATGCTTATCGTTTTAGGACCAATTTTCATCGGAGCAAACGAACTGCCAACTGTTTTTTAAGGGAAATATACATTTTTTAATGTTATCGCAAAATTGAAAGCTCTTAGATATTATTTGAAAATTTTGGTTTTTAAGTGAATCAACGCATGCTCGTTCAAGTTTTGAATTTTTCATTTTTTAAATGATTTTTTGTCTATTTGCATTAATTTTTTAAGAGTATGATTTACTTTATCAAGTTTATACGTATTAGGTTTCGGCCAGGCCACCCTCTTATTTTTGGATTTTTTAAAATCACTTTTGCGCACGAAAGGTGGCTCATGTTGAGTTACCTTATGAGTCGGTTTAAAATCTCGATGAGATTTTACGTTTTATTAATTAAAATATGTAATTTTAATTTTTAATTTGTTACTATTTACTGATTCTATACTTTTTTTTAGTCGCATATAAAAAATTTGAATTATAAATAAAAAATCAATCGATCCATCGAACGCGTCAGCACTGAGCACTTGCTAACCGCATGAAATAAAAATAAAAACATCGTCCGCTAGGAACGCCGCATTGTTGTCTAATGGATCTTTTGAATTGACCGTAAATATTTTTTTGTTTTGATAAATACTATTTAGTTTTGATTATTAATTTAATTTATTTAAAAAACCTCTAGTTAGATCATTTTTTTGTTTTAAATAATTTTTATAAGACCAGCAAATTGTATTTTTATCATTCTAACCTTAGTTTCAAATATCTGCAATGGTTAAAACTTTTATTAAAAGTTAATCACGTTAAATTAATTAATTAATTATAGATTAACTAGTAACATATTTATGATATTCAATTAGTTTAAAACTTATTTGAACCTGCTATTATGTGTGTAAAAAGTTTCAAAAAATTATGATAATACTTGTAAATTTTAGGAAAATGAAGCTTACATTGATAGAGGAAAATAAAAGTGTGTTGTTAGTGGGTGAAGGAAATTTTTCTTTTGCCGCAACTTTATGTAAACAAAACTTGAAGATCAATCTTACAGCTACTTGTTATGAAAGTAATGTTATAGAAACTGGAAAGAAAAACATAGATATTTTAAAAAGAAATGGTTAGTTGTCTAATTATGATTAAATAAAAAAATTCATAAATGAAAAATTCAAATGCAATACTATGATTTTCTTTTCAGGTGTCCAAGTTTTATTAGGTGTCGATGCCACAAAGTTAGAAGAACATCAAGATTTAAGTTTAAAATTTTTTGATATTGTAGTCTTTAATTTTCCCCATGTTGGAGGAAAAATGAGAATAGAAAAGAATAGAGATCTACTGAGAAAATTTTTCTCGTCAGTAAAATCTGTGCTAAAAAGTGATGGAAAAGTTCTTGTAACTCTGTGTGATGGACAAGGAGGAACACCATTTGATAAAACTCTGAGAAAATGGAATGATTCATGGCAAGTCACAGAAATGGCTGCTTATGGAAATTTTAATTTAGTTGGAGCAGAATCATTTGATTCATCATTTTTTGAAACTTACACCGTCACAGGGTATCGAAGCTTAGAAAAAGAATTTAATACTAAAGATTCAATAACACATATTTTCATGATGGCAGATGAACCTGATATTAATAACATTGCCCCAAAACAAAAAATTAATTTGCAAAAGTATTATGATACCCCTGTGGAATTAGTATATTGGAAAGATATTTTAAAAACCGTAGATTTGCATAATATAAATGAGACCAGTTATAATTTATCTTTGTATCCTAATAGTTATAAATTTGATATCACATTTTCTGTTGCCCCAAAGTTTAATGACATTATATTTTTGGAAACTTTATACAACCATGCTGGTCTTATAATAAATGATGTAGAATTTATTTGTCATTACAAATCTGGTACTAAAGAAACCAAAACGTTTAGAATAACTTATCAATCCAAAAAATTTCCTTTACACAAAAAATTAGTCATAGATATACATAAAAATTTAATATCTGACACAATAGAGAAAATTTTAAATGTTATTGTGTCCAGATAACACTTCTAAATGTGAGATATATTTTTTTTAGTTTTATAATTAAAATGAGAAACATTTTTAAAAAGTTATAAATAGAAATTTTTTTTCAGATGAAGTCTGTTTTTCAATGGCGAATTGCCTCGCTAATATGTAAAACGGCAAAGAATCTTCACAATGGTGAAAAAAACATACTTCAGTCTCAAAAAAATCGCATCATCAGTAGTTATATGTGTAAATCATTCCATAGCACTCATCAACTTGATTTAAGTGATAAAGTTCCAACTGCTTTGAGAAGTACCAAACCAAAATCTAAAAAAGCCACTTCTCAATTCTTTGTTGATTTAAAACAGGTAATTTTAAAGTTTTTTTAAGTCTTCTATTAATTTATATCAATTGTTTATAATATATAAGTTTAAAATTTTTTTCGTTTTATAATCATTTTGCAAAGCTTATTAAATTATTCAATTTTCACATAAAAATAACATTTTTTTAGGTAAGAGTTAAAGCAGGCAAGGGAGGTGACGGTTGTATCTCGTTATTACACTTATGGGCTAATGAAAAAGCTGGTCCAGACGGCGGAGATGGCGGTAACGGAGGACACGTACTATTTGAAGTAAGTCAAAAATTCAAAGTATTAAAAATTTTATTCTTAACTAAAAATTTACATTAAAAATTTCCAGGTATCTGAAAACGTCAAAGACTTGTCCATGGTAGGCAGTATTCTTCAAGCTGATGACGGTGAAAACGGTGGCAACAAGGATTGTTTTGGTAAAAGCGCAAATCACAAGGTTGCGTACGTACCAATTGGTACGATCGTGAGAGATGTCGACGGTACGATTTTAGCTGATCTCAATGAACCTGGAATGATGTACGTGGCAGCTCGAGGAGGTGCTGGAGGACACGGAAACGCGTTTTTCAAGTCCGATGTCAATCAAGCCCCTAAAATTGCTGAATACGGCGCCACGGGTGAAACCAAACAGTACCTACTGGAAGTAAGAAGTATGGCCCACATTGGTCTGGTAAGAATTTTCAAAAATATTGTCAGTAATTTTACTTTTTACTAAGATTTAACGGATATTTTTAAATATTTTAGATTGGACTTCCAAATGCTGGGAAAAGTACGCTGCTGCAAGCGATATCGCGAGCTAAACCGAAAATTGCAAATTATCCATTCACAACGTTAAAACCACACATCGGGATGATCCAGTATGAAGACCATGAACAAATCGCTGGTGATTTTCATTTTTATTTGCTGTAAACATTATTATAAAAAAAATGTACTATTTTAAAGATTTCTTTTCTTTTTTTTTCTTTGCAGTTGCTGATTTGCCTGGTTTAATTCCAGACTCACATAAAAATAAAGGCTTAGGTATAACATTTTTAAAACACGCGGAGCGTTGCGCAGCTTTGGTATTTATTATTGATATCACGCAAGAAGAGCCGTGGACGCAACTAGAAACTTTACAGTATGAAATTAGTCAGTTTAATGAACAATTAAATTCTCGGCCAAAAATTGTCATCGCAAATAAAATAGACTTACCAGAAGCCGAAGTAAAAATAATTCATAATTGCAATAATTGATATTTTACAGAAAAAAAATTAATTTTTAAAAAAATTTTCAGGAAAATTTGAAGTTGCTCAGAGAAAAAATTGATTTGCCAATAATACCTATTTCAGCAAAAATGGGAACTAATATTGCAGAATTGTTGAAAGAAATCAGAATTTTGTATGATAAAAATTTAAAAGAAGTTGATCCACTCAAAAAAGTAGAACAAAATGTAATTTAACTCTTATTGAATAAGAAAAAAATTTTAATAACATAATGGAAAATTATCATTTACTCCATCATATCACAGTTTAAGATGAGTTTTTGCAAAAAAAATCGCATATTTTCGTAAAAAACAGACTGTTGTTGTTGTTGTTGTTGTTGTTTTTTTTTTTTTTTTTTTTTTTTTTTTTTTTTTTTTTACTGTAGGTATAGGGTTCTTTTAGCGCTCGTAAGATGTGATTTCTCGAAAGAGTAAAAACAAAATTTTTTAGAGAGCGCGTAAAAGTTTACGAACAAAAAATCTTTCAATACGGTGACGCAAATTTCTTTAAGAAGATTTTAAAAGAGTTAACTAAAATTATATTTCAAATTGGCACTAATTTACTGGGGATTTTTTGTTAGGCACTTTACTTTTATCTTAATATAATGAATCATACTTCGTAAGAAAATAAATAACTGAATTAAAGTACATACAAACAAAGTAGAATAAAACTAGAGATTTATTTATTTGATAAAAACAGTAAAAATCATTATAAATTTATTTCTTATCGCAGTATTTGAAACTTTTAATTACAGATTTAACGTGTGGTTCTTGTAAAATATTTTCAAACCACTTGTCAATGTACAAATATTTCTTTCTAATTTCTGCATTAAAAACACTTTCATAAGCTGGCAGCAATGCAACAAAAACAGAAATATCGCCCAATGACAGTTTATCCTGTGTTAAGTACTTTTTGCTTGACAAACTGTCATTCAAAACTTTCATAATTTGTAACAAACTATCTTTTGACTCCTTTACCAAGTCCTTACTCAAATTCTTATTCTTTCCTTCTGATGAAAAAACCCAACTGCCAACTGAAGGTAAAATGTGATTGTCTGAGACGCTCATCCATTCTAAAATTTTACTTTGGGTGAATAAGTCATTCCCTCTGAATTGATTATTTGCTAAGTAGAAGGCAATAGCGTTTCCATCACTTAGCATTGTCGCTCCGTCCGTGTAAACAATAGCACCTTTTCTTCGACTGTCAACTGTGTGCGACTGTACTTGAATGCACTTATCGCAATATCGCGCTACGATCTGTACAAAATACCCTCTTAGACTTTCGTTGTTTACATAAAGCGTTGGTCCGGTTGTAGACTTAGATTGAGTCGAGTCTTTTTTCACTTCTGAAAAGTGTATTCAATTTCATGGTCCTTTCTTATTTACCAAAATGAGTTGATAAGAAAAAAACCATGCTTATAAAAGCTTCACACTCATAAAACATTACAATTTTATTTAAAAAAATTATTTTGTTCATACATTGCAAAAACTTAAAATTAGATGTGAAGAAAAAAATCATGCTCTTACATTATGTAACAAACAAAAAAAAATTTCGCATTCATTTTTTATATTCGTTTACAATTGATACACACTAATGTACAACTAATGATAAACGAATTTACAAAACCAAAAGTATGTACAAAAAAAAAAGAAATTCATGCTTGTGTAATTTTAATCTAGCTAAAAAATAAATAAATTAAAGAAAAACCAATAGCTTACAAATCATAAAATTAATTACTTTCAAAAATCCATGTCAATTACATTAAAAAAAACCACAATCACGCTTTACCTTCTAATTTTAAAGTAGATAATGCATAAGCTAGTGCTTTTGACAGAGCTTCGTCTGAACATGTGAAATTAGGTCCGGAAGCCTGGGCTGACTCTGGTTTTCCACCTCCACGGCCCTGCATCAGCGGAGCAATTGCGGATATCCACTCGTTTGCTTTCAAGCCTTTCTCAATGGCAGACTAGAAAATTATTATTTTAAATTATATATTATTCAGTTTCATTCGATTCACTAGAAAAATTGATTAAAGTTTTTACATACTTTTGGGACCGCACTGAGCGCGAAAATCTTCTTCTCATCTGTATCAACGCTAATGAACAGTGCACTGGTCTCTGGAGATATGCTCTTAACTTTTTTCAGAGCCATGTCGAGAGCCTTAGTATTGTTGAAAGCGTTGAGCTTTTCAACTAGCACCGGGGTTCCTTTTTTGGCTTCGATTAAATCCTTGGCGGCGTTAACTACCAAGTTGGCGACTTCAGCTTTTTGCGCGCGTTCCTTATCGTCCAAAAGTTTCTTTAAAGCTTTCAATTCAGTCCTCATCTCTTCCTGAAAGTATAACCGCGTACAAGAATTATTTTTAACCACCAAACTTTTGCAATTAAACTTGTGAAAAAACTAACTTTTTTCCAGTAAGGAATGGTAGCGTGAGAAACGTCCTCCGTTAGCTCGACGATTTTTCTGACAACTTCCTTCGATTCAGTAGGATCTTTGACCTTTTCCACACTGCTCTTCAGCTCGTTGAAATTGTTCTGCAACAATTCGGCTTTTTTCAGAGCCTTCGATGCTTCGGGTCCAGTCAGAGCTACGATACGTCGAATGCCTTTCGCTATTGCCTCCTCGCTTGAGATGACAAAATCCCCGATGTGACCAGTTTTGTGCAGATGGGTACCGCCGCAGAATTCAACGCTCGTCATCAGACCAGCTTTACCCTCGGGATCTTTTTCCAAATCCTCGATGGGCACACCTACGCACACCACTCGTACTGGATCCGGATACGTTTCACCGAACATCGCGCGAAGACCCTGGATGTTCTTGGCGAGGGATAGTGGACACTCTTTTGCGAATACGGGCTTGTCTTCCTTCACGACTTGATTCAGGAAGTCCTCGGCTTCTTTGACTTGTTTGGCAGACATCGCTCCTGAAAAAAAAAATTTTGAAGATTTACAATCAGTTATAAGTTTTCCAAAGTTTGTTGATCATAAACTAAAACCTTCCACAGCTTTACCTTTGTTAGTGAAGTCGAACCTCAATCGATCAGGGGCGACCAAAGACCCCTTCTGATCAGAATCTGGACCTAGCACCTTTCTCAAAGCACAGTTTAGAGCGTGGGTCGCTGTGTGGTTACTCATAATCAATCTTCTTCTTGGAAAGTCCACGTTCAAGTGCAGCTTGTCGCCTTTCTTCAACGTGCCCTCGCCAACCGTACCAATATGTAAAACATATCCTCCTTTGACTTGGACGTTTTTAACTCTGATTTCAGTACTCTGTAAAGAATAATTCAATCAGAAATTTTTTCAAACGATAAATTTTATCTACTGGTTAACAAAAGTCAGTTACCTCATCATCGACTTTTACTAAGAATCCCTCGTCGTAAATTTGTCCTCCCTGTTCGGCGTAAAAATTAGTCTGATCAAGTATCACTCCGACTTCATCTCCGGACTTGACCTCGTTGACAAATTCTTTTTCTTTGCGCAAAGCAACGACAGTTCCCGTGCAAGGAGCGAAAGAATATTCTGAGTATTTCTCAGAAGATTGTACCTTGTAGTTGTATTTCGGACTGTCGTTGGTGGGCTTGATTCCAAGCTTCTGCAGTTCCGTAATGGAGTGGACGTCCAAGTTTATAAGATCACTAGCTCCTCCAGCTTTGTTTTGAGAAGTCAACTAAAAGAATTAAAAAATTGTTAAAATCTTTAAGAAAAAAATGAAAAATTAATTATCACTTACGATTGCCAACTCTTTAGCCTTTTCATAGCCTTGTAGATCGATTTTCAGGCCTCTTTCTTCAGCCATAAGCTGAGTCAAATCAACTGGGAAGCCGTAAGTATCGTACAAGCGCCACGCAACATCGCCTGGTACAATTTTTGCCTGTTCCAGTCGAGCGATAGTTCTGTTGAGTAAGTTACGACCTTTTGTTAAAGTTTTTAAGAACTGCACTTCCTCTTCGTTTATTATGTCCATGATGGACTGGGGATCTCTTTTAACTTCCGGAAAAACATCACCTGAAAGTAACAGTAATTTTTGTTGCTGATATTCTAAAAATGTAACTATAGATTTCAATAAATTTATTATCTTTCTAAACATACTTAGAAGTTCCACAACAACGTTAACAAGAGTTGCGAAGAACCCAGGTTTAGCATTCAGTTTTTCGGTGGCGTATCGAACCGCACGCCTCAAAATTCTCCTAAGAACATATCTGTAAATAGAATAAAAATTATTTATTACAATATAACAAAGTGGTTTGTGAGAGTCGTTGAAAGAAATTTAATACTTACCCTCTACCAGTATTATCAGGCACACCCCCGTCGGAAAGAGCTATAGTAATAGTTCTCGCATGATCGGCAAGAACTCTGTATGCCATATCAATGCCATCTTTGTCATCATTTCCGACTCGTCCTTGGTAAGCTGGAGCCCCAGTACCTTTTTGAATCGCATCGAAAAGAGGCAAAAACAAATCTGTATCGTAGTTGGAACGCTTATTTTGTATAACCGATACAAGTCGTTCTAGACCTAGCCCACAGTCAATGTGTTTCTTGGGCAAGGGCATGAGTTCACCACCTTTTTCTCTAAAATTAAAAATTTTAACTTACTCTATACTTGGTTCAATAAAAAAATTTTTTTTTTCTAAATCGATGTATTCACCTGTTGTATTGAATAAAAACCAAGTTCCAAATTTCAAGAACATCTGGATCATCCATATTTACTAAGTGAGCAGCTTCTCTGCCTCCAATTCTATCAAAGTGCAGTTCACTGCATGGACCACAGGGTCCAGTTTCACCCATCTCCCAGAAATTGTCTTTCATGCTTCCTGGAAGAACATGGGTTGCTGGTACTCTGTAAATATAAAAGACAAAAAGTTTTTAAAATTTTATGAAATAATTTTTTAATTTTTAGCATGAAATTTTTTTTTTTACCCCAAAGAAAGCCATATATTTTTACACTCATCATCTGGTTGTAACTTTGCCTTTTCATCTCCTCCAAAGTAAGTTACATAGAGTTGTTCAGCAGGCAACTTCAAAACTGTAGTTAAAAATTCCCAAGCCCAAGTACAAATTTCTTTCTAAAATTAAAACAATTTTATTAGATTGATACTAAGAAATCTCACTTATTTCAGCATAATGTCAATGTTTCTTTGGTAAACATAGAAATTTTATTTATCTCATAAATGGTTTATTAGATATTTTTACCTTGAAATAGTCTCCAAAAGACCAGTTTCCCATCATCTCAAAAAAGGTGTGATGATAAACATCTTTTCCGACATCATCAAGATCATTGTGCTTACCACCAGCCCTAATGCATTTTTGAGAGTTGACAACTCGAACCCACTTTGCCATGTCAGAGTTAGGGTCAACTGTGCCCAAAAATATGGGCTTGAACTAAGATCAAGAAAATTTTTTTTCAATCTTAAAGCAAATCATTTAAATAATTATTAATTTATTCAAATCAATAAAATATTACCTGGTTCATCCCAGCATTTGTGAAAAGTAGTGTGGGATCATCATGTGGTATGGTTGAACTTGAGTGAACATACTCATGCTTTTTTGATTTAAAAAAATCAATATAAGCTTGGCGAATCTCTTTTGCTGTTTTGTTACCAGCCATGATTGTTTATCTGTAGTAAAAGTAATATATTTTAAAATTATTTGAATAAAAATGATTTAATTGGCTAAAAAAACATCTACTCCATATGGTATTCAGATTTGCAATACCATTGTAAACTACAATTCACATTAGGAAGTACACAATACTAAAAATTTTTTTTCTTTAAAAAATAAAGTCTAATTACAAATAATTACATTAATTATAAGTGATCACAAAATTATTTTTGTGATTACATGTCAAAGCTATTCTAAGATAAGCAAGTTAAAACTGTGATTTTATCAAATGTTTTGACAGTAAAAATTATTTAATAAAATACCGCGTGCTATTTTCGTTTAAAACAAAAAGAAAAGATAACAGCTGATACACCTAATAAAGTACCGGTCGGCTGATGCAATTTATTTAATAATATTTTAATTAAATAAGATTTTTAAAATAGAAACGATTATTACCAGCTGTGCTTGTAGGCCAGTGAAAGTATAAGCTGCTTGAAGCAAAAGGGGCCCGATTTGATCGGAACAATTCGGAGCAGTTGACCCCCGGAAAAAAAAAGTATTGAAATCGAGTTTCAAGAATACATAACCTTCAAAAAACGCGTGAACTGAACGCGAGCGGTGAGCAGTGTTGTTATATGTCCAGACATATCTGATTTGGTCATAAGTCAGGACATATTACCGACACGTGACGGACACGTGACCGACATGAAAATTTGAATGTTAGAATGTCGGACATAAAAAAACTGGTAACATGTCATGTCGGACATAAATAAATAAATAACTGTCCACTATATAGTGGAGAAATGTCCGTCATAAAGTTTTTGGACATATGTCCGCATGCACTATATAGTGCATGATAAGTTACTAATGCATGTTCGAAATATCGACGGCCAGTACGAAAAAGAGCACTTGTGGGAAATTATCGAAGTAAAATTAACGCGAAAGGCCAGCCACGAATTAAATATGCCAAAATGGCTTATTTTAACGACTTGGGCAAAAATTTTCCTGCCACGTTAAAAAAAACATTTTGGCCTATTTAATTCGCGTCAGGCCTATCACGTTAATTTTACTTCAAAAATTTCCCACAAGTGCCCTTTTTCGTACCACCTGTCGATTTTTAAAATTTTCCTATAAAATAATTTAATAAAACAGAAATAGCGAATAAATAAAAAAAAAATTTTTTTAACGAAAAAATAGTATAAAATTTTTAGACATATGTCCGCCACCACCACCACTATATAGTGGAGAAATGTCCGTCATAAAATTTTCGGACATGTGTCCGCTACCACGCCGGTGAGCGAGACGCGAGTTAGCACCTCCACATTGTCGGAACTCAGATTCAGTAATTTTATAATTGTTTGTTTATCGTAATGATGTTTTGTATATAAAATTTTGATCTAATTCGACAAATCTATTCTAAATAAATTTATTTTAATAAATAATATATTTTTTATTCAATTTTCAAGCTCCGCAACTTTTATTATGTTCGAAATACGTACCGCTTCGCGCCTCTAAAGTCGTCTGCAGAGTGCAGACCTCAGTCCTCGACCAAAAATATCGTGATCACGAGGAGTTTAGAGATCGTCGTCTTCGACGGCGAATAACTCATAACTCTAGTTTTGTTTGTTTTTGTTTATTTGAATTTAAATATTCTAAAATGCCGTTTATGATAGGAAGAGAGCCTGTTAGGCGCACGATCAAGTATTTAGAAGCTGGAAAGTTAGTCTTAAGGAACTCCATTCAAGTATTTTTGATCAATTTCAACTATCGTGGAGAAAATCATGAAGGAATTAAGTAAGAAAAACATTTTATTTATTTCATATTTTCTTCATTTAAATTATTCTTGAAAACTTATTTGTTCATTGACATTTTTTTTTCAGACTCAAATAATAAAATTAGTTCAAAAATACATGTTTATATCACTAGATTCAAAGATTTTTTTCTTAATCAATAGTTTATTAATTTCTCTAAATTTTAGGGAATTTGTTTTCTGGCACATGCCTCAGCTACTGTACAAAAATCCTCATGTCCAAATTATAACTCACAAAATGAAAACACCAACTCCTTTTATTTGGTGTTTTTATGGTATGTATGAGACAATTCTATTATTTATTTAGGATCCTTCATGTTAATAAATTCATCATTTTTAATGGTACAGAAAATGGCAAGAGAATGCTGATTGATGTTGACATGAAAAGTAAAGATGAGATTTTGGAGCATTTAATTAAAGTTGTTGGAAAATCAAAAGAAGTTTTGAAAAAAGAAGCAATAGCTAAAGAGAAAAAAGATAACCCTGCTAACTTTGGGTATGGTTGTGAAAAAAGTTGTATTTGTACGATTCCTGGACAGTTGCCTTGTCCTGGAACAGTTCCACTTCCTTTCCACATGAGAGGAAAATATAAAAATAAAAGTGAAGATGATGAATAATTAGCCTAAGCCCTCGCAATAGATTGTAAATATCTTTTATAAAAATATTATACCATATCAATAAAATTCACATTAAAAACACCAATTCTTCTAATTTATTTTATTGTATTATTTTAGATACATAATTATCACAAAAATATTATTTTACAACAAAAAAATGAGCACATGAATATAAATTATGTAGGATGGGTATGATTTTTAATTCTAATTGGTAAAAATTAAATTACAATCAGTATTTACATTTTTAATTTTTTAAGCTTAAAATCATTTTTGTAAAATCATATAAAATTATTGGCTTGATAATTCTGCAACTTTTTTGGTAAAACTAAACAATACTATTTTTGTTCTTCAGATACTTTTAAATATTTTATTGAACTTGTCAATAAATCAAAATGCTTCTTTATTCAATATGAATAATTATTCTATAGCATTTTTTATTTCTTGAATTATGCAACGCATCACTTGATGAAAGTGTGTAAATTTATGAAAAACAATATTTAAAAAAAAGAGCCTTAGATTTTTGGTACTATTTAAACTTCTATCTCCTTGGTCTTGTTCTGTTGTAAGGTTTCCTGTTGTGATAACTGTCTCGGTTGAAGCGCCTTCCAGAACTTGATGGCTTACTATTCTCCACAGGTTTTTGGTATTTTTGAATTATAGGTGTGCCAGTCATTGGTTTATCAAATTGAAACTCTTCATCTGACTCTTTCATCATTTCTAACTTGGCTTCAATAGCTTGTATAGCTGTTTCTCGACTAAAAAAAAAATCATAACAATAACAATGATAAGTAACCTGATTTAATCAAAAAGAAAGTATGAAAATTTTTTTACAATACCTTATTTTTGCATCCACTTTCTTTGCTCCTGCTAATGCAGGTATTTCAATTTTTGGTTTAGATTTATCCAGTTCAGCCTGAAAATCATAATTTTTTTGAATATTACAATACTCAATAATTTTTTTAATACTATAAAATTAATAAACAAACCTCATTTATACTGTGAGCATATTTTACAACTATTTTTTTCATACCAACTTTTAGATTTTGCAGTGCTTTCATTGCATTTTCTGCATCTTCAGATGTTTTGTATGTAACAAAAGCATAGCCCCTGGATAAACCTGCCTGAGGTCCAGATCGATGAAACAGGAGATCAAACTTTTCAATATTTCCATGGTTTTGTACAAGTTTGAGAAATTGATACCAGTTAAAAAACAAAATGTTTAATTAGACAAACAAATAGTATTTAACTTGAAAACAACTTTAAATCATATTAATAATACTTACTCGTTAATTCGTAAATCTAAATTTCCTACCCACAGTCTTCTATCCTCTATGTTGGATTTTGGCAGCTCTAAAGGAAGAGGAAGAATCGAATGGTCCTAAAGATTAAATCACAAGCATATAATTTACAGTTCTTTATATTTTAAGTTAAGTTTACAAGATGTAAACAAAATATTAGAGAAAGCACAAACCTCCATCTTCTATGAAAATTACTTTTTAACTACAGTCAAATAAGGAAGCCTTACTGCAGTATCAAACTATATCAAATTTAATTATGAAAATCCACACATTTCACATGTAACTATTTTTAAAGAAACCTTATATATAAAAAGAAAAGTGTTCTGTACGTCACGAACGGATGACAAACGGATCGCTGCCGTACGACTAACTCCAACCCAAACGGATCGAGCGGTAGGTATACCTGTATATCTGTATGGGTTATGGCTCCATACTGTAGAGTGTAGGTATAGTGTAGGTATACCGTATACCTGCCTAATTGCTGGCTACAGATCTAAGCTCCATACTACAGACTACAGAGAGTGGAGACTGGAGACAGGGCCCAGGGGAGGGAAAAGAATTGAGCGGCCAATTTTAAAAATCTTTGCTCACGAAGAAGAAAACGCAAGTTGATGTGACATGTTATAAATAACTCCCTTTGTAATATTTTTTTAATTAAAAATTTTCTATTCAAATATTTTTGCAACACATATAATTACGTAAAATACACACAAAAAATAACATTTAGGTACACAATAATATTTATAGTTGGACTGATTCAACTTGCGTTTGCGTTTTCATCTTCGTGAGGAAAGGTTTTTAATTGGCCGCTCAATTCTTTTTCCTCGGCCACTCTCCATGGAGAGTAAAGCAAAAACTTGAATTTTGTTCATAAAATGAATTTTTAGTTTAACTCGCAAGAACTCTGGAACCACTCAAAATTTTTTTATGAAATTTTAGGACAACATTTTAAAACTATTTCCGCTGCTAATAAAACGGTCCGGATAATTTTAAAGTTTTTGAGAGCCGTGTAATTAACTTAAAAAATTAAAAATTTGGCCGTCTCTAACCTGAAACTTTGGATTAAAAAAGCATGCATAAAAGTTGAGAGTTGAAAAATACAGTATTTTTCCAAAAGCGGCTCCTGAGTTAATTTTGAGCGCATGACTCCGCCTAAATTGCGCAGGCTCAATAGCTATAGGTATAGGTATAGGTATACCTACCGCTTGGCTTGATCCGTTTGTACCCTACTATACCATACTACACCCGAATAGACTGAGCATAAATAGTCAAAAGTGCCAAAGTGGTTAGTTAGTGTACACTGTACAGCAGTAGCCAGTACAGTACAGCAGTGTACAGTGTTGTGAACTTGTGACTGAAAAGTAATCATTGTTTTTAGTTATAATAATGTCAAAATCAGTTTCTTCTTCCGAAGCAAAATTGCTCGAAAAGTTACAAAAAAAGCGTTTGAAGGAAGATGAAAAACGAAAACGAGTAAAAGAATTGATGAAGGCTAAAGAAACCCCTGAAGAAAAGAGGTTAAGAAGATTGAAAAAAAAACAAGATAAAGAACGAAAACGCAAAGAAAAAATGGGTTGGGATGAAGATTATTTACACTACACTAATTCTGATAATCCCTTTGGTGATGCTCATTTACTTCAACCGTTTGTATGGGGCAAAAAATTAGAAAAAGAAGGGTTGCTAGAAGTTAGTAGAGAGCAACTCGAAATGAGAAATAGATACAAGCAAGAAGAAAATAAAAGAGAATTAGAAAAAGTTAAGAAACGAAGACAGGAGCGTGAATTGCAGAGGCAACAGCGTGAAGAAGATGCAGCTTTACAACAAAGAGGGAAAGAAGCTGCTCAACTTGAACAGTGGCATCGACAAGAAGACCAGTTTCATCTGAAACAAGCAAGACTTAGATCTCGTATCAGAATTCAGGATGGTCGAGCCAAGCCTATTGATTTATTAGCTAAGTATATTGATGCTGAAGATGAAGTTGATGAAGTCGAAATGTATGAACCATATACATATTTACGAGGATTACAGGTCAAAGATTTGGAAGATCTATTAGAGGACATCAAAGTATATAAAGAGCTTGAAAAAGGAAAAAATCTTAGTTATTGGAATGACATAACAATTATAGTTGAAGATGAATTAAGTAAACTCAGAAAAGTGTCTCAATCTGATTATCAGGTTGTTGGACGCCGAGAAGAAATAAGTAAGAATGTAATACCTGATGTGACAAATATTATCAAAGGTAAGACAGCTGCTGAATTAGAAAGATTACAGACAAGAATAGAAGAAAAAATCAGTGGTAAAGCAGTAGGCGTTGACATAGGGTACTGGGAAAGCTTGTTATCACAGTTGAAAGCACACATGGCAAGAGCTCGACTAAGAGATAGACACAAGGAAAATTTAAAAAATAAACTGGATATTTTAAAGGCAGAGCAAGGTGTAACTAAAACAGAAAATGAAAAATGTGACAAACAAATCAGCCAGAGTTCATCAACAAAGGTAGAAATTGACTGTGAGCCATCAACAAGTACAGAGACAACCATTGAGAAAGAAGAAAGTCAAGTAGAAGATGAAAGTAATGATGAATGTGGAAATTACTCACCCAAATACCTTTCACAATCAGAACTTGAACCAGGAACAATTATTACTTTGGAGGAAGATGATATTAAGCGACTCGAATTTGCAAGAAATCAAGTAGTGAAGACTGGACGTAAAATTCAAAATGTTCTTTCTGCTGAAGAGCAGGCAATGCACAGAGAAGTCAGTAAGAATATGGCCTTAGATGAGGCGCAATTTAGTGTTGAGTCATCTCTGGAAGCTCAGGTATATTTATGGTCTGACAAATACAGACCAAGAAAACCAAGATATTTTAACCGTGTTCATACTGGTTTTGAGTGGAACAAATATAACCAAACTCATTATGACATGGACAATCCACCACCAAAAATTGTTCAAGGGTATAAATTTAACATATTTTATCCAGATTTGATAAACAAAAATACTACTCCAGAATATTATCTTACGCCGTGTCAAGATAATAAAGATTTTGCAATTCTTAGATTTAAAGCTGGACCTCCTTATGAGGATATTGCATTCAAAATTGTAAACCGTGAGTGGGAATACTCTTATAAAAGAGGATTTCGTTGTCAATTTCATAACAACATTTTTCAGCTTTGGTTTCATTTCAAAAGATATAGGTACAGAAGATGAATTTATAATTTATTCATTTACTTTTATAATCATTTGTTTTTTTTCTAAATACATATTGTATAAATTATATAAATGTGTAATTTTAATTTAAGAATAACTAAGTGTGTTGACTATACCTAATTTAGCCATGTATCATTGGTAAAACTGTATTATATGTATATACTTTACTCTTGATGAGTGAAATGTTGAATAAATTTAATTTATTTTCACCCAAAAAAAAGTCTCATTATTAATTTAACAACCTTAAATTATTGAAAAAAAAAAAAAAATACAATCATATTACATATACTTACCAAGTATTCTTCAACAGCTAAATTAATTTTAATCTTTCAGTTTCCTTAAAATAAGAAATTTTTCAATTACAATAAAAATTCGATCCTGTATGTTTTTATTTTTCAAGTGAAAATTTATTATTAAGAAAATTTTTTGTTCATCGTTCATACCATTGATATTAGTAGAAATATGAGCACAAATCTTGTCTTCAATAAAATGACCAGAAATGCTATATTTCTGTCGTTTTATTGAATTCGGGCATATATTTATGATTCATTTTTACATAAAAATAGTGCGTCAAATAAAAAAAATCATCGAAAACAATAAAAAAGTCATAAAATTTTATTTAGACTGACTGAAAGTTTCTCAAGTGGGCATACCGTTTTTAGTGAAGTCATGAAAATTAATTTTTTTTGCATATTTTTCAAGCATCCATCAATATAACAATATCCCATCAAATAGTTATAAAAAAATTTAATTGTTTATTGTTTATTTTTGCAATGTAATATTTTCGAAAAAAATTTACTATGCTTAAAATTAGGATTAAAAATTTATTTGAACCATGCTGAGGGGACTTAAATTGAACGAACTTCGTAAGAAAATTATAAATTTCATGAAATAAATTATTCATGTCCTTTTTTAATAACTATTTTATAAATAAATGCAATTTTAACCAAGTAGGAGTTACGACCCCTTCGATTTTGAATTTTTTTTTAAATTTTTTAGAGAATTTAATAAGCAAAATGATAGAGCAAAAATTTTCTGATGGTAGTGCGGGAGCGCGGGGCGCACGGCGGCGAGCAACGAAAAATTAATTTTATCTAAAAAATTTTTGATCTATCATTTTGCTTATAAAATTCCCTACAAAAGAAAAAAAAAAAAAAAAAAACTTCAAAATCGAAGGGGTCACATGTGGTTAAAATTGAATTTTTTTATGAAATGTAGTAAAGTTTTTTCGAAAATATTACATTGCAAAAATAAATAATAAACAATTAAATTTTTTTATAACTATTTGGTGGGACATTGTTATATTGATGAATTTTTACTTGAATAATATGCAAAACAATAAATTTTCATGACTTCACGAAAACGGTATGCCCACTTGAGAAACTTTCACTCACTTTTTTTTAATGTTCCTGAAACCCCTTTTTTGATATAGAATTCCGACAATCACCTAGCCGGTATTCCACCCTTGGATACTTATTAGGTAACGTTACATCCCAGAAAAGATGTTATTTCGCTGGTCTTTCAGCTCATTCGCTGTGGTCGATTTGACCTCATACTTTATGATTTGTCTTATAGTTTGGACCCCGATGCTCATAGTAGAGTACCTTTTGCAGGATTACCAGCAGATGCTGCAGCTAGCTCCAATATTCTCTTACGACACGATATAGAGATGCGAATTTCTGAATTTTTTAAGACAGGCTTACATCGCCTTACGTTACAACCCTCAGGTTTATTTATTATCGTTTTGTATAGTCTAATCTTTTATATATTTATCTTATTTCATTTAAACAATTACAATGTTACATGTGCATAATAATAGTTTTTAAATTTAGAATTATAATTTATATTAAAATATGATCTATTAAAGAAAAAAAAGAGAGAAAGAAAAGAAAAAATGAAGTTACTTTAACCGAAAATATATAGATTGCCCATTTAGTAATATTTATTATTTAATAATTATACGTATAATTGTAAAGAATGCCATCATTTTATTGTACAGCAAATAGCAATAACTGTATAGATAATCTTCAGGTTTAATTTTTGGATATTATTCAATTTTTGCGCCTTGGACATTATTTTGGTTCAGACTACAGAAATATGTGCAATGCGTTATGCGCATGAGTAACATTGGGGGGGGGGGGCGCTGTGACAGTGTGGTGGCTTGCGCCCACGACCGTGCTTATAAGCATACGTATACGCCACTGTAGTTTTGTGTTTTGTTGGTGTTACACAGTTCCACCACAATTGTGTCTGCGTTTGTTGGTTTCAACGAAGTTTTACATAGTTTACGTCATTTCACAGATTTTCTCAATTGGAAGTTTCACCGATATCAAAGCTATCTTTTACAGTTTTATTAATTTTTAATCGAAAAAATGCTGCCTGTTTACTTAGAAAATGGAAGTCAGGAAAAATTAATCATTTTTGAAGTTTTCTCTCCTATTACCGGAATACAATTGCAAGAAAAACTCTCAAACCTAATTGTAAGAAATTATTTTATCTTAATGTATTAGCTTTAAATAAAAAAAATTTTATGTATTTAAAAAAACTGATAAATTTTTTAAGGTTAAATTTTGCGAAACACATTGAATTTTATAATCGTTTCAATAAAACGTTTCTCTTTTTCAGGGAGTTCACACTAATGACTTTTTTCTCAAGAACAATGGAAAATTGATAGAGTCAGATAGCATTATTCATACTGGAGATTTGTTTTTACAACCCAAATTATGTGGTGGCAAAGGAGGTTTTGGATCAATGTTAAGAGCCATTGGTGCTCAAATTGAAAAAACAACAAACAGAGAAGCTTGTAGAGATCTTAGTGGTCGCAGATTAAGGGATATCAATAAAGAGAAAAGGTTAAAAACATGGATAGAGAAACAATCTGAAAGGGAAGAGGAAAAAAATGAAAAGAAAAAGAGAAAACTTGAAAGACTTTGCGCAGAACCAAAGCATGAATTTAAAGATAAATCTTATGATGAAAAACGTTCTTGTCTTACAGAAAGAGTTGAAGATGCAGTATCTGTAGGTTTTGCATCGACATCAGCTGTTAAAAGATCGCCAGATCCTGAAACTAAAACAAACCCAAAGAAGAAAAAGAAAACCATTATGGATTCAGATCTTGACACAGATTCTGACGGTGATTCTTCAGATGCGGAACAAAGTAGTGACAACAAAGAGTGTTCTAAAATTGATTCTGGAAATTCTTCAGATGGTTCATCAAGTTGTCAACAAAATAGTTGCGCAGATGAAAAATCCACATCTGGTGATGATTCTTCACGGTCCAAACATGCAGATAATATCAGTAGATAAATTGAAATTTTTTTTTTCACTTAATTGATTTTTAAATTAAGTATAAAACAAAAAGCAAGAATATAATTTTTTAACTAACAACAGCAAGACAGCATAATTAAAACCTAAGAACTTCAAAAGATTTTTTAAATTTATTACTCTGCAGTGAAACCTTGAACTTTTAGTAAAGTTATTGTTAAAAAAACTTGACCATGTCAAATGTTTTTATTAATAACATAAATTTTGAAATCATTTTTTGTTGTATGAAAAAAAAAATTTATTATTTTTGTAATAATTTAGATTTAAGTCCAAAAAATTTAATTTTTTGTTATTATTCATTATTCAATAAATAAATGTATATTATTAAGAATAGTTAACTTTCACTTATTTTTCAATCAATTTCAAAAAACATTAGTGAGCGAAAGGTATTTATTTACATTAGAACCGTGACGTCATGAACAGACGACGCGCTTAATCATATTTCTTTTGTACGCGATTACTTGCGTACAGTGTTTTTTTATTGTATTAAACTGCTTCTTAGTTTTTCTTTGTACATAATAAATTGATTGTAACTTAAAACGTATAGTATGGTGTTCCATATTCTGTTTACAATGAAACAAAGTTTGGGAAAATCATTGATTAGTCGAAAAGAGTGATTTATTTGAGGTTAGTATTTGACATCAAAATTAAATAAATATAACTTTATTAAAAATTAAATTTGGTTGATGTTTTTATTTTCAGATTATACTGATATTAATTTATAATGATCTAAAATATTGTATTAATTAATTTGATACTCAAAAGACATAAATAACATTATTTTGAAAATGAATCGTGATCTCACTTCGGAGCAACGTCGCGTCCTTATGGACAGTCGTGCAGCTTTAGAACGGACAAATCAATCAGTATCAAAATCCCATGCAATAGCCATTGAGACAGAGCAAATAGGCACAGAAGTCATATCGGAACTTGGTGGACAAAGAGAAACTCTACTGAGAGCCAAATCGAGGCTGACAGAAACTGATCAAGAGTTAGCTAGATCAAAAAAGATTATGAACACTATGAAGAGGAGGATTTTGACCAATAAGTTTGTTTTGATATTAATAATAATACTTGAATTTGCTATTCTGGGATGTTTAGTTTATATAAAGTTTATTCCTAAGTTTCATCATTAAGAATTTGTACAATTTTTGTTGTGTTTGTAAATAAAATTTCTTTAATTATTCTTATAAAAAGTTAGCAGTCTGTTGAAAACCTCTGGATTGTAACCATCTAAGGTTGGTCTACCATCAATGTAAGCAGCTGTTTCATACAAATTAAGTTTTGGTAAAGTCCAACAATAGTTTTTAATACCTTCACTACTTTCAAGATTCAATGTATTCAGTTGATAAACAGAAAAATAAAATGCTTTTCCATCCGTTTGAACACACTGTACAGTAATTGGTTCTGGAAGTTCTTTGATTTCAGGATCAAATCTTTGCCTGGCTGAACTGGCAGCTGCAACAAATGCTTTAAGTAAAGCCCTACCAAATATTTGAGTTTCTCTTACTTCTAACTTAGTGATATTCTTCACTTTAGTAGGGTCATTGTAAACAAAAATTGTGTGTATGTAATTTTTGTGATAACCTGGTAAGATTGCTGTAAAAAAAAAAAAAACAAAGTTTCAAGATGCAAATATTTTTTCAAGAATAAAAAGTATAAAATTCAAATCAAGTTTTAAACTAATAATTGTCGACATTAATTTGATTTATAGTTAGTACTTACGATACAAGTATTCTATATTATAAATTTGCTCTTTGGTAAGACCAATTGAATGATGCATTGGATCAAGAGATGGCAAAGTATCAATATCCTGGTTAATATTTTGTTTAGCTGGTTTTAAGGGACTTTTAGACAAGACCATAACATCCATTGTTAACAAAAACTTGTATAATTCTAATTCATTTTCTAAAATTATTAAAAAGTTCAAAAATTTTTTACATAAAATAATTAAGAGTTCTTGAGATAAAAAATTTCAATATTTACCGTGGTAAAAACTTAACAATGCATTATCTAAAGTACTTCGATTATTAGAAATTTCAGGCCCACTGAGACAATCAACTAAATTCATTAATTTTTTAGTTAGATTATTTCTGTAAAATAAAAAATTGATACACAATAAAATTTAATCATTGCACAAATGTGTTAAAAACAATAATTTTTGGTGTAATTACGCTTTTTTAAAATCTGTTATTCCATAAACTCTTGGAAAATTCCAAAACAATCTATTTGGATCAACTAGTTTCGGTAATTTTTCTTGTTGAGCATCAAAAATACATGAGCTTTTTATAGTTCTGAAAAAAATATACAAGGGTTTGATCTTGATTTTACTTAATTTATGAAAATTTGATTGAAAATATTAAAATATTCACTTGTAAATATTTCTATTACCTTTTTACTATTTCATGAATGTCATGAGTTACATTTTTAGTTGCAGCTTCCACTGTATCTGGAAGCTTATTTTCAAAAACAATTGTTTTTGTAATTAATTGTGCTTGAGGAAGTCCTTCAACTAGTAACTCATTATCTGTGTATGATAAACATGGCCTATCTTTCCAGTCTGGATGAGTTTGATCCAAGGGTTTTGGTTTTTCAAATGGAAAATCAAACTTTTTAAAACTAGAACAAACATAAGAATAGCCTCTTACATCTTGTTAAAAATTATTACAAAGATACAAAATAAGAAAGAAAAACTAACTTACTCTACTAACTCACGCTTAGGATGAAGAATTTCTTCAGGATTCACAATTTGTATTCCTTTTGCTGCCAATGCCTCTTCAGACCTTGTGTCTTGAAGATTCACTTTGCCTTGTGCATACCAATTAGTTCTGGTCTGTCGACCTATATGTTGCTTGAATAGAATTTGTGACAACTTCATTTTCAAATATTATTTATAAGAAAAATTTAAAAATATCTATTAAAACTAGGTTAAAATTCTTCCCATTGCAATTGCGGCGGCTCAGTCTCGCGGCATGCTACAAGCAGACGAGAACTTGAATAACAATCAAAAATAAGATTTGATATCTCGGAACATGCTGTAAAATTTTGGGTTGGTCATACTGCAGTATTTAAAGAAAAAAATTTTGTTGAGTACACTGAAAGTACAAATATCCTATATTTTTAATTTTTGTAGAAATATTCTTTTTTTTTTTACTTTATATATTCAACGTACGAATTGACATAAATAAGCCTAGCTTATGCTTCGAAATTTAAATTTTCTTTGTAATAAAGTTTACTACTCTTTACTAAAAATTACAAAAATTACAAATTGAATAATTTTAATGATTGATACAATTTTATTAAATTAAAAGTTAAAAGGGATGTAATGGAGCTTCATATAATCAAAAAGCAAAAATAGTTACTCTAATTTTTAAAAGTTAATGCAACAAACATCAATTATTTAAATAATAAGAGCATCTAAATTTTTCGAAAAAGGATTAACAATACTATTTCACTTCAATTTTGACATCAGTATTATAATGTAAATAGATTCGTTATAACAACTTAGAAAGAAAAAGTTAGAATCAAAACGAAATAGGGAAAAAAACATCGGTCGATACGTATAGACACAGTCACACAGTCGTGCGAAAATTGATTTGGGTTTTTCGCTGCATAATTAATCAGCCAATTCTAAAAACATTATTTATTTTCCGGCCGCTATTACCCAGCAGCTTCGAGGAGCCAGTTGTTACAGCGTCTGCGCGTAAAATAGACAATAATAATAATAATAATATGTATCCCTCTCTTTCGGCTTCTTCGGTGTTTTTTCTTTCTTTCTCCAAAGACTCCAAGAGACGAGTGTTGTGCGTCGCGTTGGTGGTTGGCAAAACTTCCCGATAGAATCCTGGAGTTGCGAGACGCGAGTGCGCAGTGGGGGAGGGAGACGGAGAGACGAAGTTTCAGAGCGGTAGACAAAGAGAGAAATATGATCGTTTAGCCGCCACTGCTGCCGCTGCTTCTGGTACCTACCGCCGCCGACCGCTGTATGCTGTGTAGTACCATACAAACCAACAAGCACGGCGCACTGCGTTTTTTTATAACCGTAGAACGGGTGTGTTTATTGTGTTATGCTCCGGCCAGGTTGATTAAAATTCACGAAGATGTCCCTGAAAAAATCCGCCAACATGAGCAGCTCCTCTTCCAAAGCCTACGAGCGAGGTAAGTTTGAGAGCATCGTTTTAATAGACGCTTGGAATTATACGTACGTCTCCTAACCCCGCCGATAAACGTGTTCGCACTATGCCGCGGCACGACGAATAATAAGCCTGTCGCGTGTGCTCGGGACTGTTTGGTATTCCGGTATGGTGAGTAGACGTGATTCGGTAGGCGTAAACAAAATAAATCGCAGACGACGACATTTGCAAGTGCAGCGTCTGCTTGACGTTCGGTGTTTCACAGCGAGCGAGCGGCAGCTCGGCGCGTCGTCTTGCACGGCTCCTCCTCTTCACTTCACGTAGTCTCTTTTACATGGCGTCTGCTAGAGTTTGACGCCGCCGTCACAAAGACCGAGCAAGCCTGGAAGAAAGAAAGAGTGCCCGTCGCAGGGACGAAGCGTCGTTTAAATTTATTAAGTTATTGTTAATAATTAAATTACGACGGGACGATGTAGTGCGTGCACGAAAATATCCGCAAGACGGAAGTCTCCAGCAGAAGTAGAATTTTGCGGCGCGCGCCGCCGCCGCTAGTGCAGAAATTTCAGCAGCCATCTGCACACGACCGATCCTGAAAATAATATTCATGTATGATGTGTGATAAAAGTGCCTTACATTAACCAAACTGCCAAGACTAATTCCAGTGTTCGGATACCGGTGGTATCCGAAAACCTTGCTACGGATTGTGATCTCAAATAATTCATTTTTCATATACTTTCGTTTTCTTTTTTTTTTTTGTTTTTTTTTTTTTTTTTGACAAAGGACTTTCGCGATTAAGCTGCAGGCCGCGGCTGGCGCGGGGTGCGCGCGCTGTTCGAGAAAAGAGAGAGGCGAGAAAAGAGAGCGTGTGTGTGCTTTGAAAGAGAGTAGGCGGCTGCAGCAGCCAGCCAGCCACCGGTTAGGTAAATAAATACATAGGTACACTGTAGAAATGTCGCAAGCTAGCCGGCAGCAACAAGTGGACTGCAACAGACCAGGAAGAGGAGGCGGAGGTGGAGAACTCGTCCTGACCTGGCGACCCACGGCCTGTACGATAATCATCATTTTGTTTATCTGACAATCCCTTTTTTTCGCACGACCGTCAAGGGACTTCGCGATTTCTTCTTTGTTTGACGCCGGGGTGGGGGAAGGAAAGAGAGGGGTAATACGGCGAACCGCGGTATGTTTTGCGTCTGCTAGTTTTTTTTTTTTTTTGCTTTTCTCGGAGAGCTGACGCTGGGTTTGTTTTGTTCCGCTGTTTCTCCTTTACTCGCCGGTGATAAGGGCTTTATCAAATCTACGTGCGTATAATATTTTAAAAATTTAACCCGTAAATTTTATTATAACAAAGAAAATTTTATTTCAACACACGACGTTATTTAATTTTTTAATCAAAACATTATGACAGCTTAGTGAATAGGTATCTAAAATTTTATAATAAATATTTCTTTTTCCCAGATGACATGGGGAGAGACAGTCCAGGAGCTCTCCTGGATATGTTAGCTGAAGTAGCATCTCAGACGCTGCACTCAGAGAAGAAACTTGAGTTAGATACCAAACCTGTAAAACAAAAAGAGTCAAAGCGCAAGAGTCAACAAGTTTCATTTAACATTAATCAGCTTCTCACCATGCCAGCCACCCAATTGGTAAAACTTTTTACAGTTTTTAGCAGTGATGAACTCAAGAGACAGTACTCTTACTCTTGCGCTCTTGTTCCTGGATGTGGTCAAAACTATACTAGCTTTGCCAGCGAAGGTAGAGCTAGAATGTCCATTAAGTCACATCTTGCTGAGCACTTGGAGTTTTTGAAAAATAATGCAGAGACTTGTAAGTACAGAAAAATTTATTTATTTTATTTTTTCAATTTCACTTAATCAAAGATTAAAAAAAAAAAAAAAAAAATTTCTAATAATTTACTTGTAAAATTAAAATTATTCATAAATTACAGATAATAGATACAATTAATAAATATCTCAGAAAAAATTTTAATAAAATTATATTTAATGTTTCAGATGCTTCTTTTACCGCCTCAGCTGTCAAATATGCCAAACCAAAAAGTACTGTGCAAAATAAAAAACCTAAGGTTCAGCAAACTAAAAAACCCCTCAAAGAAACTTTGAACAAAGAAAATAAAGAAACTAAAGTAGGGAAATCCACAAACTATCTACGTAAAATATTATCTAGCGAGGCCAACTTGAAAGAATTTGAAAATAAATCTGGTCAGGAAGAAGTAGCAGATATCAAAGAACCAATTACTTATGAGAAAAAAGAATCAGATGTTAGAGTTTTAAAAGATCATAGTTATCATGAACGTGTGAAAGAAGAAATTTTAAATGATGAATCTTCATCTAATATTAGTAGGATACCTGTGAATTCATTGACTAAAGATAATGTAAGTAAATTTTAGGAAAAAAAACTTTTTTTTTCAAAGTTTACTTTTTAAACTTGAAATTTAAAATTTCCACTCAAAGCTTTAAGCATTAAGCCTGATTCTCAGATAAGACTCAAAAGAAAAAATTATGTAATACCCCAATGCTGTATCTATTTTTATCTTTCAGATCATGTTGATGGTAGTTCAGAATAATAGCGTTTTTTTAAAAGAGCCAGATACAGAGGAAAAAGAAACTTTAAAATTTTCAAATGCAGAAAATCAAGAAGTAGAAAGTAAGTTTTTTATTCATATATAATTTAAATTTAAAATTTTTGTCTATTCTCAAGATAGTGTTTCAAACTTTAATTAGGCTAAGACTTGTTAAATAATGCTCTATATTCAAAAAATTATTCAGCGATTGATTATAATTTGTTGTTAATTGTATATTTATTTATTTAATTATTGATTTGTTTTGTGTCACTTAATTCACATAATTATTTTTTTTTATAAAAGTGCATGGTAAAGGTTAGGTGAAAGAAATATAGTGTCTTCATTTTGGATCATGGCCAAATTTTTAGATAAATTTATTCCAGTTAACTAATTCAGTGCTTAAATAAACTTTTCAATATAAATATAATTAACTAAAAAAATATTTCTGGATAAAAAGCATAAACGCACTAAATATTTAATTATTTTTTACAATTTTATGAAATTATTAATGGTTTATATGAAAATTTTTAAATTAATTAAATATTTTTCGACACCTATTCTAAAAATTGTTTAGAATTTTGATTCATTTTTAATTTTGTTTTAGATATGACACTGTACAAAGAAGACTCCTACACTGCCTCTGATTCTTTTGTGCCCGCAAAACCCAAAGGCAAAGCCAAATTTATTGGTACCAGTAAGGAAGAAAGAGAAATGGCGTTAGCTCTAATTGATAAAATCCGAAAAAAAGGTAATCCAACCGGTAACAATTTGCAATGCCGAATTTGCGATCCGCCACGAAGTTTCACGGCTCCAACAACTTTGGTATCGCACTATCGCAGTCACGCTGGAATCAAACCCTACGAATGTAGAATTTGTAGAGCAGTTTTTACTCGAAGACACAGCCTCAAGTACCACATGCTGATCCACCAAAACCAAACTCGCTTCACATGCGCAGATTGCGGGAAAAAATTCAGGTAATTTTTAATAATTATTTAATAATTAATTTATTTATTATTAATTACATTATTACGTAATTATGTTATTATATTTTTTATTCAGGCACCCTTCACATTTCCGAGAACATCGAAGAAGGCATACCGGCGAAGCACCATTTGGTTGTGAAGATTGCGGACAAAGGTAACATTATTTTATTCTTGTTCAACAGGGTGGCCACACGACAGATAAAACTGGACCGTCAGGGAAAGTCGAGGAAATTTACAGAGGATCAAGGAAATCAGCGATAAATAAATTATATTTAATAAACAAAAAATCAGCCGAATAACGCTGGGCAGGACGATAAATAAATTGCTACGCCCAGTATCATTCGAGTTTTTGGCTTGTTAGTTAATGACTTGTTTATCAAATATAATTTTTTTATCGCCTTGCCCAGAGTTAGTAGGGTTTTAAGCTTGTTGGTTAATTATTAGTTTATCAAAAATAATTTATTTATCGCTGTTACATAAATTAAAAAAAAAAAGGTCAAGGAAAGTCAGAGAATTTAGGATTTAAATTTTAGTGGCTACTCTGTTTTGAATCAAAAGTGTTTGATTTTATTTCAAAGGAAATTTACAAAAATTACTCGTTTTTCCAGATTTAAAACGAGGAACACTTACAAACGTCACTTGAAAACTCGACATGGTAAAGTGCTAACTATTACTGGCGAACTACTGCATTTGTCAGAGGAAGATTCCAAAAAAGTAAGGACCAAAAATCGACGAAAAAAGACGGACAATCTTGAGAGTACAATAAATGAAGTTGCAACCGCAACTGAATCTTCAGAGGATCAACCGCAAGAACAAGAACTCACCTGGGAAGAGCAACAACTCAATAATCAAACCGAAGCCGCTGTCCAGTGTATAGAAAATTCACTATGGATGTTTGACAACAATCAAGCTGACATACCAGAGGAAGAGAACTTTATTGACGATAAAAAAGCAACAACTGAAATTTTAAAGACTGAATTTGACGAGACTGAAATAGAAAGTAACTATGAAAACAGTGAAGTCGTGATTGCCCAAACTGACTCAAATGGTACTCTGCATTTTGAAAATTACCATTATCCATCGGATACCGTGTTTACGGACAGTAACGGTATTCAGTACTCTTGCGAGGAGAACGTTGAGAGCGTCACGGAAGATGAAAAGGATTACGAAAATGCCGAAACCATAGTCGAGTTTCAAGAATGTACCGAAGAGATCACAAATGATTATACGGAGGAGATGAATTCTATGGATGTACCAGAGCCGAAGCCTGCTAATGTCCTCGTTTTAAATAACGAAGAGATAATAACACCCGAAATAGTTGAAAGTTCCGAATTCAACGAGTTACTTTCTACATCTGACGCTGCCCAAACCGAAGAGGTAGCACAAGCGAATGCTACTTCCGAGGATCAGCCAGTCAAAATAATACCTTGTCAAGTAAAAGTTTGCGATAGTAATGGTGGATACCAGGTTTTAAAGAATACCAAGCTGGCTTTGTTTGGAAATAATTGCCAGGGTATCAACATTATGAAAAACGGAAAGCAGCAGACCATATTACTTTTGGCCAGTGGTGATAATATTTCAGGATTGGAAGTGGATCACACAATCATCGACGGATCGAAATCGGTTCCCGTCATTGCTGTTCCAGCTGAGTAAATTGGTACTATTAATTTTTTTTTTTCTTCCATATTAATCGTTGATTTGCAATGATTTACCAAATATTTCGAGAAACCGTTGTATTTATCTATATTAAATTGTTCATTCGAAATTATTTCTTTTAAAGTTTAAAAAATTTTACTGCTTTTAGAGCGAAACTTGCTCTTTAAAATATCCCGCCAGAAAAAAGTTTTAAGTACGCTTTATTTACGTTATTATGTAGTTTAATTATGTTTTTTATATTTCTAATTGTCAGTTTATTTAACATACAAATTTTACCGCCTACCGAATAAGGTAGCGGTTCAAATTTGTCTTCCATTTCCAGTCCAGTACACTGGATAAAAAAACGTTGATCTTTTCAATAACTATCTTTATGTTTTATAATTTTAGAAAATGAGAAAAAAAAAACAAAAAAATTTTTTATATATAATATAATGGTAAAAAAAAATAAAATGACTGTATTGTGGCAAAAATTATACTATATAATGTATATAGATTTGAGATTACAATGGTAGGTTGCCAAATATTCGAGCAACGAATTCGAAAAATTACTATTTGTATACTTTGTATTCCTTATCGGTATTTTCACGAAAGTTTTTCTATCAAATTCTAATAAGCTAAAGAAGAAAAGCTTTCTTTAATATTTTCAATATGTGCTCAATCTCATTCCTTGCAGTGCGAATTAAATCGTGAAAAATTGAAATAAGCTTTATAAATATACACAAAATGTGCCTTACTCTAATAAAAAAGCAATTGTGAAATAGATTTGGTAACGACATTATTGATAAAAGAAGTAAAAAAAAAAAAAAAAAACAAACAAACCCAAAAAAAAAACATTGTAAGAATAATTTATTTAAGTCATTTATGCATTATAATGGTTAAGAAACTGTAGGTTAATTCGTGTACTCTGCATACATGTATCAATTCATAGCTTTTTATCATAAAAAGTGTATGTAGTCATTGTATTTTTATACATATTTTGTACTTATATCTATAAATCCAAAAAATTCTAAAATTCTAGTTTATTTTTATTTTAATATCCTTGTCAACTATCTAACTTACCTATTCTATTTTCTTGATTTCTTTTAAGGTATGACAGCAGTACAGCATAAAAAAACTAGTATAATATTTATGTAAACAAAACCTAAAAATATGCCAAAGATATACTAAAAAAAAAAAAAAAAAATCAATTCTGGAAACAATTGTTGGAAAAAGTAACATGTGGATTATGTTCTTTATTGTCCAAGATTTAAAACGCACTTTAATTTTTTTTCCTAACTTCTTTTGAAACCGATTTGACGCTTCAGTTATTAATTTCATATCATTGTAATTTCAACCACCCATTAATAATTTCAAAAATACGGCGCAAAGTACCCTTCCTTGAGTTTTCAACCGTCAGAAAGCTTGTAAAATGTGTGGCATAAGTCGTATCCGTAAATGTAAAGTTCTATAAGTAGGATGGAAATGTAAATTAATGACACTTTAATAAAGTTTCTGTAAGTGCAATGGTATTTTGACCCAACTGATTAAAACTAGGCTAGTTTTAAAGCTCTTGGTCCAAGCTTGAGCCCGCAGCCACGTAAGAAAAATCGGGCTACAAGCAAAGAAAAAAGAAAGAAAATGACGTCGACAACCGCATTAAAAAATATGCATAAGCGTGCAAAAGATACTCAAGATTGAAGAAAAAATTACATATTTTAAAATCTGATTTTTTCAGCTTCAGTGATAAAAAAAAAAAGAAAGCTCGTGCAAGCTGCGATTGTATATACAAAATGTAAGAACTACTTTATTTTTTAAATATTTCATCACAAATCATCAACATCTTCGCGTTTATGACACCAAAGATCACGTAACCCTTGCTTGCATGAAAAATTAAAGCTACATACTTTGCAGTCGATCCTTTTGTAAGTACTGTCATGGACGATCATAGTGATACTTAAGTACTAGATTCAGTGAACGTATTATTATCACAGCTTTTATATGAACATACAAATAAGTTTTGAATTCATTGTGGTAACATTTCAATTGATTTATATTGTAATGTCTTGCTATGTTCAAATTTCTTCCTTGGAGGCTCACTACCTGCTTTTGAAAAACGCTAAAAAGCAAATTTTGTTTTTCTGTTCTCGTATATGAGGGAGCGGCGATGAACTTATCAAGCATTTGTGCAGGGAACTTCTTAATCCCTTCTTCGCCTACACAGTTTCACGAAATGCAGCATTAGTTTTTGGTACTTATTTACCTTTAGGTTACTCGAATTTTTTTTCGGACATTTCCTTCTGGTAACTGAGATACCTTAAATGCATGGTGATTGATGTGTCACTTGATCAAGTATCTTGACAATCAATTTTTATCGAACGATAAAATTAAAAAACTAATTTATTTAAATTTCATACGATATCTTTCAAAGAATGTTCAACTCAGAATATAATAAAAAAATTTATAGAAGCTTTAACCCTGAAATAATGGAACCGATTTTACGTGCAACTTAGGTTTTATTGGTTTTTCATTAAAAATTATTATCTGTTTAAATTTTTTTTGAATAAATTTGGAAATCAACAGTAATTTGTAATTTCGCGCAAATCAAGCTTGATAGCGCAGCGAATCGTAGCCAATGCTTTTGCCTCCTGAATGAATTGCAACCAACATTACTCTAGAGCAGAAACAGTAGTTTAGAGAAGTGCGAAGGATAATTATTTTTCAAATAGAAGCTCTTAAAGGACTCCAAGAGGATTCGGAATTTTATTTTCCGATAGGCATAACAGTCTCACCGTGACCATGAACAGCTTCGTATATTTTCTGTTGGTCCTCTACAGCGAAGTTCTTGTAGCGGTCGATCAGGACAATCGCGGTTAGTGTTTTTTATCCTTTGATATTATATTTTAATTTTTATTGATTACACTGATGAAAAAATTACACTTGATTTAGTTGGGTTTTATCGACCAAACACAATTTTGAAATTTTTTATTTATCCAAATGCAAGAATTTCCCTTCAAAGTATTTTAAAACTAGAAATAATTAAAAACTTTGGAAATAAATTACTCAAAACAATGATTTTTTATTTATTATATCTTATTATCATAAATTAAAGATTTCTTAACGATCTTGCTTCGACATAGGTAACAAATTCTCAAACCACTGGTAACTACGACAAAAAACACTCATTTTTTAAGTATGTTTGAGTAATCACCCAATAGGGCGTATGGATCGGTTGAAGGCAGGAGGTGTGTTTGCAAAAAAATTCAAAAACAAATCTATAATCTGAATTCCTCGACGTTTCGTCGGCCAGGGTTTGCCGACCTCTTCAGGATTTTTTTCCGAAAAAAGCTTGAAAAATTGCAAAAAATAAATGAATTTCTACACCGATTTTGATACTAGGAGCTACAGTTTAATTTTTGAATTGGGTTGTAGAATTAAAAATTGTAATTGTAGTTATTTGAAATTAAAAATTTTGAGTGTGATTCTTCACACAAATATCTTGTGATCGCTAAATTCAACTTGTACAAAACCGGTTTTTCTACTTAAAGCAGAGAAGAAAAGTTTGTTAGTGTATAAAATTTTATAGCATTCTCACTCCTCAGGGCTTGTTTTTAAAAATCATGATCTCTTAAAGTTACTATAGGCGTAGAGAAATCTAGAAGTCAGACTATTCAGACGGATACGGAATTTTCGTGGAGTTTTTAAAATCAAAATCTTTTATACTAACGGTCCTTTTGTTTTAGATTTTAAAAATGTATCTGCTGCAGTCGATTCGGACATGCATCCTGCGTCCACCTTGGACATACATTCTCGTTTACCCCCAGAGATAAAGCCTGTACATTACGATTTGTATCTTCATCCAGATTTAAAGAATGGAACATTTGAAGGACAAGTATCAATATTAATTGATGTTTTCAAGAAACGAAAATTTCTGATTTTACATCAATTAGACCTCAAAATTTATTCAGTCAGTCTCCTCAAATATGATTCGAGCAATAATTCAAAATCAGAAAACCAATCTTTAGAAAATGTCGAAATCAAAGAAAGCTATCCGATTTCTGAAAAACAAATTTTTGTTGTTGTTCCTATAGAAGTTTTGTCAATTGGTCGATACAACTTAAATCTGTCATTTAATGGATCTTTAAAAAATAGAATATTTGGTTTTTACTCTAGTAAATACAGAGATGAGTTAAATAATACGAGGTAAATATTAAAAAAAATTTTATTTAATTTTATTGAAAAATAAAGTCGAAATTTTTTATTTGGTCTTTGAACTTTTTTAATAAAATTTAATATTTAATGGTCTTTTTATTAAAAAAAATTTTTTTTCAAGAATTATTGCTACAACTAAATTCGAACCCACTTATGCAAGGAGGGCATTCCCATGTTTCGACGAACCAGCATTTAAAGCTAAATTTAGTATTAAAATCGTATACCCAAGCAGTAACAATTACAGCGCACTGTCAAATATGAATTTAGAGGTAACAGGTCAATTATGATCAATGTTTTTATAGTTTTATAAATTACAATTTCTTTTTAGAAATTACTGCCAGATAATCCAGCTCCCGGATTGACAACGTCAGTATTTGAAAAAAGCGTACCCATGTCAACATATATCGTTTGCTTTGTTGTCAGTGATTTTGTTGCGATTACAAAAGTTGCAAATGGATTAGAAAATAGGACTTTTCCAGTAAGCATTTACACTACTGGAGCTCAAAAAGAAAAAGGCAACTTTGCTCTTGAAGCTGGAGTCAAATTAATCGAGTATTACATAAAACTCTTTAAAATTGATTATCCTTTGCCAAAATTAGGTAAGATAAGTGAAAAATTCATTTCTAAATAAAACGCATAAATAAATTTATTATTTAAGACATGGTTGCCGTACCTGATTATGGAAACGCAATGGAAAATTGGGGCTTGATTACTTACATAGAATCAACACTTCTTCAAGACAACTCAACGTCGAATGGTAACAAATTATCTTCGTTGCAAACTATAGCTCACGAGTTAGCTCACATGTGGTTTGGTAATTTAGGTAATTCAAACTCAAATTTATTCATATTTATAATTCGAACAATTTTTTATTCAATTGAATTTTATAATTTAGTGACTATGGCTTGGTGGAACGATTTGTGGCTCAATGAAGCTTTCGCAACTTACATGGCATTCAAAAGCACCAGTGAAACTTTTCCAGAATTGAACTTTGTAAGAAAACATGTCTCAAATTAACTACAAACAGACACAGTAAAATTTTTTGCTTACAGATGGATCATTTTCTTATTCAAAAAATGCATTCAGCTTTAAAAGCAGACACTAAATTAAGTTCTCATCCAATTATCCAGAATGTCAGTAATCCGGACGAAATTAGTTCCTTATTCGATGTTATATCCTATCGAAAGGTAAAAATTGAACACTTTTACTATCAAAATGATTTTTTTTAAGTAAATTTGAAAATTTTAATTGAACTGGTGCACAGGGTGCATCGATATTAAGAATGTCGGAAAACTTTATCGGAACAAAAAACTTTTATGAAGGTGCATCGAAGTACTTGAAAAAATACTCTTTCGGTAACGCGAACACAGATGATCTCTTACAGAGCTTACAATCTACGAGTGGTGATAATATAAATCTCAAAGAAATTTTAAATACGTGGACGAGGCAAACGGGATTCCCAGTAGTTAATGTTAAAAAAGACAATAACACGTACACTTTAACTCAAAAAAGATTTTTAGCCAATTTTAAAACTAATCCCACAAATAAATCTTACAAATGGACGATTCCAATAACGTACATTACGAGTAAAAATTTTACTCCAACCTTGGTTTGGTTTGATAAAGACGCCGAAAATTGTAAGATTCTTCGACGATAATATTTTTTCATTCGAACTTTTAAATTACACTTTCCAGAAATTTTAATTTTTTTTTAAGTGAACATCACGGTTAGTGAAGCTGTTAATTGGATTAAATTCAACTGCGATCAGGTTGGATTTTACCGAGTTAATTACGAAAAAGAAGAATGGAATTCATTGATGATGATTCTGAAGTCTAGACACGAGGTACAAAATGTTAGAACTTATTTTTTACTCCTAATCTAAATTATTTCTTTATTCTGCAGACCTTTTCCACTCGAGATAGAACTCATCTTCTCGAGGAAACTTTCGCGCTTGCAGATGCTGGAGAGGTTGAATATACTCTTGCACTGAATATGGCACGCTATTTAGTAAATGAGAAACATTTTTCGCCGTGGCTCGTTGCTGCAAATAAATTAAAAACTCTCTATACATTGCTTGCGTTGACTACAGGAAAAGAAAAATTCAGGGAATTTATTGTAGAACTTATTGATCCTATATATCAAGAAGTATCATGGAAAGTTGAAAAGGAAGACGACCAAAACAAATTGTAGCACAGCTTTTGCAAAAATTTACTTAATGAAATTAAGTAAGTAAACTATCTATAATTGAAAAATTTTTTTTTAGAAATCTTAGAAACAGTATTTTAGGACTCGCATGTTCAGTCCGTCATAAACAATGCATAGTAGAAGTTGGTTTATTGTTCGAAGCTTGGATAAATGACGATAAAGATATTCGTCCTCATCCGGATATTCGAAATCTAGTCTATTATTACGGTAGATATGTTATTTAAAATCATTATTACAAAAATGCAGTTTAATTTCTATAATTTTATTTTAAATACAGGCATGAGGCATTTTGGTGGTGAAAAAGAGTGGAATGTAATGTATAAAAGATTTACGGAAGAAAAAAATGCCGCTGAAAAATTAAAACTTATGGCTGGTCTGGCTGCAATTCAATCTGTTTCGATTCTTCATAAGTAAGTCCAGTTGACCATGATAGCATAACGTTTCGCTTAAACCTTTGAATAAAATCATATTTTATTTGTTAAAAAAAAAATTTATTTCTAATCTTTTATTAAAACAGGTACGTCAATTTGGCTACGAATAAGGATATTGTGCGTTTTCAAGACTTTTTTACCTGTTTAATCAACGTTTCAAAAAATCCCACTGGAAAAAACTTGACGTGGGATTGGATAAACGAAAACTGGATACTTCTAGTGGATCGTTACACTTTGAGCAATCGAAGTCTTGCAAAGCTGATACCTGCAATCACCAAGAATTTTTCTACCCAACAAAAGCTTGAAAAAATGAAAAAATTTTTTGAAAGATATCCTGAAGCTGGTACAGGTGCTGTTTACAGGGCTCAGGCTCTCGAAGCTGTTGAAACAAATATAAATTGGATCGAAAGAAATGCAAAAAAAATTGATGAATGGCTCACTCTCAATCATTTTTAAAATAATTAAAATTAACTATAGCCATGGTTAATGGAAAATTTAAATTCATTTTTTAATAATTTTTTTGTGAATAAATAAATAAATTATTTATTAATAATTATGAAAAAAAAAATTAGAAGGAAATGTTCTGGTAAAAAATATAAACGTTCATGATTTACTTAAGTTTTTATTATTTAAAAAAAAAAAAAAAAACAAATAAAAAATACAATATTTTGCACAAGAACGTATTTAATACATGTGAGTGGAATAAAAAAAAAACCTAGTCTCTCCTTAGAGCTAAAAACAAAGTCCATAATGAACGAACTCGGTCGATGTTTCTAAATAACAAATTATTTTTAAATATGGAGTATAATAGCATATTTTTGAAGGTCATTCGAAATATTTAATCATTTTTTCAATCGATAACAACATAAAACCACGATCAAAAAACATGATTTATTTTAGATCTTAAAAAAATTTTGTGGCTGCTTTTCACGGCTATTTTTCTCGAATTCTTCTCAAGTATAAAAATATCCCCCAAAAAAATCTCAAAGAGGTAAACAAACTTGAGGAGAGTTTTAGCACCAAAACATTAATAAAAGGTTTTTTAACAAAAATTCGTGATATCAAACTATAGGAGTTTTGTGATTTTAAAAATACGACATTTATCTGTTAATTCAACTAAACTCTAACAAACCTTAGAATAGTGAAAAGTATCTTCAAGTAGCGTTTTAATTTCAATTCATAAAATGAAACAAATTTAAATTTATTTTTTAATAAAAAACGCCACTGTGCTACCTGGCGAAAATTCTGTGAAGTGCCGATCGGCGTTTAAAAGCTTTTCAAAAGGTCTGAGCTCGAACGCAATCGATTTTCCAAAAAATTAATAAAAAATCGATCGCATGAGTGCTGACTTGACATACCTCTTTTCGAACAGTGTAGAAAGTCCAAAAAAAAAGCCGAAGCTAAAAAACGCGAGATAATAAATAAGAAAATCAAAAAATAGTACATTTCGATAAAAGTGGTGCTGGGCCAGCCGCCTCGCCCGGCGTTTCCGTTTTCATCCTCGCGCTAAAGAAGAAAAACTTATTCTTTAATATTTTCAATATGTGCTCAATCTCATTCCTTGCAGTGCGAATTAAATCGTGAAAAATCGAAATATACTTTATAAATATACACAAAATGTGCCTTACTATAACAAAAAAGCAATTTTGAAATGGATTTGATAACAACATTCTTGAAGTAAAAAAAAAAAAAAAAAAAAAAAACAACAAAAAAAAACATTGAAGAATAATTCCAAGTAGTCATTGTATTTTTAAACATATTTTGTACTTATATCTGGACTGTGAATCCAAAAAATTCAAAAACTTAATTTATTTTCATTTTAATATCCTTGTAAATACACTTGTTTGCCTCTTCAATTTTCTTGATTTCTGTTGAGGTCTGACAGCAGCAGTACAGTATAAAAAATAGTATACAAATGGTTTTCCATGATTCTGTGGGTTTAAGAGTAGTTAATTTTTTATTCAAGTTTTTTAAATAAATTAATTTTCACTTAATTAACACTGTACCTTCAAAAATTCTCCAAATATAAATATGTCCTATTTCTTCTCCAGCAAAAAAGTAAAAACTTGATAGTGAAGAAAGTACAAGAAGAGGAGTAGCCAAGGCACATTCAAATCTTTGTTTATTTTGTGGACTCAACTTATCATGTAAAATTTTTTTATAAAAATATGTTTTGTAAGACTTTACTATATTTTCTATAACAATTCCAATAAAGTTTAAAAATGCCCATATAAAAACAAATAATTGCATTCCATGCCAAAGATATATAAATATAAAAGTCAAAGCTGAGGCACAAAATTTTCTTAATGGTGTTTTTGGATTATAACAAGGTAAATAGATATACCTGAAACATTCAATTAAAATTTTTTTAGTGAAAAATCAATTTTTGAAGTAGTTTTACTGATTTTTTTATTTTTATTTTTAGTTATAGTTACCTTAAGAGAAATTTATACAAGCCTCTATCAAAATGCTTCCACATGTCTGAGTACAAATGAATTCTACTAATGCACTTTGGTTGAGGAGGAGCATCAATATCTTCTGCTCTACAGATGGTTGATGTCAGTCCATAAATAACAACATACTTATTTAAAAAATATTGGCCCATGCAGTAGCCTAAGCCATAAAAAGCCCATGGTTCAAAGTTTTTCACAGCTCTAGGATGAAATCTTATGGCATTCAAATACACATAATGCATAAAAAATTCAGTCAGGATCATCCAAAATGTATAACGAAGTAAATTTAATACCATTTTGAGTAGTTTTTCTAGATTCCAATGAGAGTATGGTTTTTTGATCTGAAATATTTTAAATCAATTAGTAATTACTAAATTACAAAAATTTTAAATACTGCATTCAAGTGTAACAGAACTGTAACTTTAATTTAGCATGATAGAACCAAGAATTTCTAAAGATGATCCCTAGTTAAACATCATTTACAATTTTATTTTTAATTATTAATTTATTATTATTATTATTATTTTTTTATTTTTTTTTTACTTACACTGTTGGTAAATTGCTCATACAGGATCACTGGTCCCAAAAATAGTGTTGGCAAATACAAACAGTATGCTACATTCTGAATTAAGTCACCAAAAAAATTGTAATTATTTTTTTGACGATAAGTTTCAATACTATCCATACTGTAGCTCAGACTTCTGAGTTGAATCCAGCAAATAGCTGTTGTCAGCATGAAATAATTTTCATCATTAAGTTTTAACCAGTCTTTGAAAAGAACCTCTGAAGTTTTCGCATAATATATCACAGCCAACGTTGAGGAATGAACTATCCATGAAATTAATTTACTCTTTAGAAAAGTAAGTAAACATGATATACATGGCAACAACAGTGTACAGAATGTACTCAACAATCCATAGTAGTACCATAAAAAAATAAAAGATACTAATGTGTACCAGGAACACAAGATTTTCTAAAAGTTAAATAAACAAAGTTGTTATTATTATTATTTTATCTATTTATTGGTATTATTATCATTATTATTTAAATGAATCAATAAATCTTGTTTAGCTTACCTGCTTAGAGAAAAATTTTTTTAGGAGCTGACTTACAATAACTTGTATAAAAATCCAAGGAACTAATCTGAAAACCAGGGGTATCCACATTTTCCATTCCTCATCTGAGGTATCCAATTTTCGAGATAAATTGAAAAAATTACCCCCAGAGTTGTTGAAGTCTTTGAATATGTCATCATAGTCTCTGAAATCTTTTTAAAAAATTTTTTATTTTTAATCCATGCTTATTTTGATTTTGTAAAACATAGTGATTGAGAAATCTTTAAGATATAGCAAAGGTAAAATTTATTCTTAATTACTTTTCAAATTTTTTTATTTAATAATATGAAAAAATAAAATAAAAAATCGATTACTAAATTTTCTGTAAAAATTCGAAAGTATTTAGAGACGGAACATATTGATATTATAATTCCGTCTTAATTAATTAATTTACTGATGTTGTTGATGAAACAAAATGTTATTATTAAAATTATGATTTGTAAGTAGTGCTGTTTTCTAAAAAAACTTAATGTAAACGATTATAATAAGTAGTACAATTTCAATTCTTGTAATTCTATTGTACACTATGTTCTTTTCATAAACCGATCAGCGCATATACAAACAATCAGTAAAAATCTGCTCGCGCCGGTGTAAACACCGGCTCTGAAAATTAAAATCAACAAGTAGAATCATTTTAAAAACTAAAACAATTGAATTCGAATCAAACGAAAATTTATTAAAAATACTTGGAGCTCCAATAAATAAATTGAAAATAATTTTGTAATTCGAGCTATAACTTACAATCATCAGTGGCCACGTGAACGTGATAAACGGCGTAAAAACACGAGCAGATCCATAATCCAGCGTAAGCCCAGGTCTCGGGTCGTCCGAGTTTGTCTCGGTTCTCCAACATGCCCATCAAGTAAATGCAGTATAAAAAAAATCAAAAACCCAACGATGCGTCGCGCCTATGCGCGAATAATACGAGCTGCACCCAGCTGGGGTACAGCTTAGTGCTTACGTGCACATATATATACTACACACACAAAAGAGAAGTGCAATTGCACTCGCGAGTCGCGATCGCTCAAAGTGGGAGGCAGGAGGGTGGGGGGAGGGGGTGGTGCAGCGCCTCCCGCTCTGCAACTCGCAAGTCGCACGCGTTTCAGTCTTGCGTTGTTGCTCGCTGACTGCTGCTGGCTACCGCAACTGCGTAGTTTCAATTACCTGAACACGCGTGATACCAACACACGAGTTTGTTTATTGTAAAAGCACGAGTGTGGTCCTCCCCCGCTTCGATTCGGCGAACAATCGAAGAGGTAAACAACAACGAGGCGCTACGACGATCTGACCGCATAATCGTCGTGGCGGCTGGTTACTCGGAGACTGGCTGGTTGGCTGGCTGCAGGCTTGAGGCTGGTAGGCTGCTAGTGCTAGCTCCAACTGCGTGTCGTGTGTGCATTTGCGATTAGCAGCAACAACAACATTAAAGTCGTCGAAATGCCCGCCAAAGTGAGTAGCGTGCTGTAGTAAAACTAGGTTACTCTTGAGCAGCTCTCCTCTTTGTGTTGTTTCTCGCGCTCGCTCTCTCTCTTTCTCTCTCTCTCTCGAGCTCAATGCAAAAGCAAAATGCATCTTTTGCGACGACGCAGCTCTTATGTGCACGAGAGAAAGCCGTTTCTCTAGCCACCTCCCCCTCTTTTTCGATCTGTTTACAGTTTAATGGAAGGTGCAAATTTTTCGCCAATTACGCAACTAATTTTTTTATTTATCGTTTCGCGGACAGATAACCGAGATCAAGTGCAAACGCTGCCGCAATCTGCTCTACACAGAAGAGGCCTCGCCGTCCCTGACTGCCCACGGACTGGTCATCGGGGCCAACGGAGGACGTAACACCAGATGCAACAGCGACGTGCCTGAGGATTGTCTCTACCTTGCTGAGGACAACATGCCCGACTGGATACACGAGATTGTTGACCGGGTATGACACCTGTTTGTTCGATTATTTTAGTTATTTATCATGCGCGTTATTCATCGTCTTGCTTCGGTTCTTCGATTTTTTTTAGTTTTAATTTAGAATTTAGATCACGATAATTGGACTCCAGGTGAAAGTAAAGATATTTTTTTATGTTCAATGAATAATTTTTATGAAAGTTTATGTATAGTTATACTTTTGTTACAATATTTAATAGAAATAGTAACAGGAAAAACTTCCATCAGTTTAATATTGTTTTGTTTTAATGTGTAACTAAAAACTATAGGTTTATTCATTTAAAATAAATTAATATCATATTTTTCAGGAAAATTGGATAAAAGGCAAGCTATACTGTCCACTATGTCATACAAGAGTTGGATCATTTGATTTTGTGAGTTCAAAAAAGTGTAATTGTGGGGAATATGTCCCACCTCCAATCAGAATAACATATTCAAAAGTTGACACTCCTCATCGGTGATGTTAAATACATGCACAATGTTAATTAAGTTTAAAAAAAAAATCTATTCATTTGTAAGAAAGCTTAGGGAAATGAAAGCAAAAGGGTACATAGCTCACTAGTAAATGTAAATTGTAGATTTAGACTATGTAGCCTTTTACAAAGTTAAACCCTGTTCATAAATTGTGATGAATTTTATGAGATAAATTTTATTTCTCTCAACATTAAAATGATGCTTTGTTAAAAATAGGAATTGTTACTTCACTTTTTATTATTACTAATTGAAAGTTATTTAGTATATCATCAAAAATATTATTCACACCAATTATTAATTAACATAAATTATGTTATTGGTAAAAAAAAAATAAAAAAATAAAAAAAATAACTTCAAAAATCATGATGAATGAAATAGTACAAATAAACTCAAAAGCTCTTATGCTATTTGCAATGTGAGCTTATATTTTTTAAATTTAAGTATTATTGGAAATATATAATAAAAATCTTTTATTATAAGAACCACTTTTAACATAAAAATTATAAATTTCTAAATATCTTCTTGATTGCAAAAAATATTTTTTAATTTTGATTTATTTAAACAATGTTTTCAACTATTTTTAGTGACACCTTAATGCTTAAAATCATTTATAGAATATTCACTCTATTATTATGTATTTTACATTTAGTGTTTAACATCAGTTACTTATAGTATTAATCGATTTATATTCTAGATTCAAACTTTACTGAGTATATCAGAATATTGATGTTTCATTTTTGAAATAATTATCAAATATTAGGTTTATCCAAAAATTTTGTTTAAAAATTATATCAACATTTTATTTCCAGTTATACATTTAATAAAATAGTAATACTCATTGTATAATTAACCAACAGTGTTCAGTGGCTTTAAAAATATTTTAGTCATTGTAATTTTACTAAAGTGATCATTTAATAACAAAAATTATGTTGATCAAACATACAAGCTTGTAAAATATTAAAAAATAATTGAGTAACTATCTCTCTCTTTGTTTATTTTTATTATTTTTTTTTTGAGAATTTTTAAAACGGTTTTGTACTATATAAAGAATAAAAAAAGTAAAAGTATTAACAAAAAAAAAATTGGTTTCTTTTCATCTCGTCACCTGCTTCCCATGCCATTCTGCAAAAGTTACGAAAACGAATTAAGAAGATAACCAGATAATCTGACAATCTGAACCGTGCTGTGCTGACATCTACTTTGTTGTACATACCTACAATCTACACTGTAACTGCAGTTCGAGTCGTTCAACTCATTCGAATTGTATCATTTTGTGGTATTTTAGGGTTCAGGCACGTCAAGTTACCAGCTTGACGGGCGGTTGAATTTGACTTAGGCGTGTTCTATATCAGTGAGTGAGAAAAGGGATTGATAAATAATAAAAGCACTTGTATGGTTAACTGTATTTTAATTATAAATAAAAATCACTATTGACAATGTTAAGAAAGAATTTAGTTTAAATGAATATAATAATTATGTTGACAAAGCTACTCGGTTGAGTGTGGCTTGAGATGTGCACGGTGTGGTTGACGGTGCAAGACTGACTAGGGGGGCCCCCTGCGAACAGGGACGCTCAGGCCCAAAAGGGCCGCCTTGCTGCATCGGTGTTGGTGTGTGCGCTGTCCATGAGCGCCGCACAGTACACAGCGCGCGGTGCCAGGTTCTGCTTGCGCGGTTGCCGCTGTGCTTGTTGTGGCGGGTTTCCACGGGTCGCCACAGCTACCCCCTCTCCAGAGAGCTTCGCAGGACGAAGGAGCGAAGGGAGCGAAAAATGAACTTTCCGTGGTGGCTTTTGCTGTTGCTGAGGAGCTTGTTGTTGTTGCTGTTGCTGCTGAGGAACTGAAAAGAGTTGTTGAAGTTCGTGGCCAAGGTTCCACTGGAAAGGTTCTTGCTGAGATGACGAAGGAGTAGATGTTTGTTGTGGCTCAGACTCCGCGCTTGGTTGTTGTTGTCGATGAGGGGTAGTTTGATGCTGTGTCTTAGATTGTTTTGTTTGTTTTTGTTGAGGAGCAGCTTGTTGCCGTGGCTCAGACTCGTTGTTGCCCTGGGTTGAGGTTGAGGGCTGAGGTTCAGGATTTTGGCTGTGCTCCACCTGTGGTAACCTGACATGATCCAGACGTTCCAGGTATGCAGGCTTAAGTTGGTCAGTGGAGACAGTTTTTTCTGCACCATCCTGGTCGATGACGTAGCGTTTTTCGTCTAACCTCCGAATGACCTTATGTGGTCCTGTGTACGGAGGTGTCAGCATGGGCTTGACTCCGTCGACACGACGAAAAACGTGTGTGCTGGTGGCCAAGTCCTTGAAGACGAACTGCTTGTCCGGCTTTATGTGATGTGCCGAGGGTACAGGCTGCAAGGCTTGGAAATGTGCACGGATTTTCTGCAAGAAAGTGACTGGGTTTACTGGTAAGTCACGAGTGATAAAAAACTCACCAGGAATGCGGATGGTTGCTCCATATAGCATTTCAGCTGGTGACGCGCCGAGGTCCGGCTTGTAAGATGTTCGTAGACCAAGCAGAACTGTCGGAAGGATCTGGGTCCACGGGAATTTGTCAGAGTGACACATGAGGGCGGCTTTCAGTGTCCTGTGCATCCGCTCACACATGCCATTTGATTGTGGGTGCCAAGAAGTCGTTCTGATTTTGTTGGAAAGTCCCACTAGACGGCCAAGGGACTTGAAAAGATCTGACTCGAACTGACTTCCTTGATCTGATGTTATGGTGATGGGGGTACCGTATTGACAGATCCAGTGTCGGTACAGCTCCCAGGCGACTGTTTCGGCCAGCATGTCCTTCATGGGTACTGCTTGTGGCCATCTGGTGAAGCGATCCACGATGGTGAGACAGTATTTGTAACCGTCGGCGGGTGGTTGCAGAATAATGTCGATGTGGATGTGGTTGAATCTCGTGCCAGGAACAAGGATGTGTTGTGGTGTTGTCCTGTTGTGCCGAGATATTTTTGATTTTTGGCATGGAACGCATTCGCGCGACCATCGGATGGCGTCTTTGCGAATACCAGGCCAGACGAATTTTTGTGTCAGCGCTCGAGCTGTCACTCGACCGCTGGGATGAGCTTGACCGTGGATGACGTCGAATGCAACCCTGCGCAAAGATGCGGGCAGGTAGGGTCGCACGACGCCAGTGGAGACGTCACAAATGACGGGGTTGTCCTCCAGGTCCAGTAGTTGCAGGTTCAGCGAAGTTTGTCCGATCACTTGCTCCAACTCGTTGTCCAGTTGCTGTGCTGCACGGATGGTGGCGGCGTCGAGTAAGGTGGGCATCGTGATTGCATTGATGCGGGAGAGAGTATCCGCTGGAACGTTGTCCTCACCTTTGATGTGTTCAAGCTTGGTGTTGAACTGCGATATGAAGTCGAGCTGGTGCAGGACTCTTGGTGACAAGTCTTCGCTGGGTCGTCTGTGGCTGTTTTGTACCAGTGGTTTGTGGTCGGTCCGGGTTCGGAACTCACGACCGTCAAGTATGTGTCTAAAGAACTTGATGGCAGCGAAAACTGCAAGTAGTTCTCTATCGTAAGGGCTGTACTTCTTCTCTGTGCTCGTGAGTTTGCGAGAGAAGAAACCCAACGGCTGGATGATGTTGCCTTCGTGTTGCTCAAGTGTTCCACCGATGGCGACGTCTGAAGCATCTGTTGTTAGCACCAGCTGTCCAGTTGGTGAAATATAAGCGAGTTTTGTGGCTGTGATGAGTGCTTGCTTGCACTGTTCAAAGGCTTCAAGTGTTTGCGGAGTGTGAATGATGCGTTTCATGTCACGTTTCTTGGTGGAGCCTTTGAGACAGTCATTGAGGACGGCTTGGTGCTGTGCTGCATGCGGCATGCTCGATCTGAAATAATTTATGGTGCCTAGGAAGGCGCGCATGGCATGACAAGTTTCAGGCAAGGGAAAATTTTTTATTATTTCAACCTTGGCGTCTGGGGCTGAGTAGCCAGTGCTAGTGATCTTATGACCTAGGAATATTACCTCTTCTTGACCGAAAGAGCACTTACTGGCGTTCATTGTCAGACCGTATTTTGCTAGTCTCTCGAAGATGATTCGCAGGTGTTCGAGGTGTTCTTCGTGCGTCTTTGACATTACCATAATGTCATCTATATACCAGACGACGAAGTCCAGGTCTTGAAAAATTAAGTCTGCGAAACGTTGAAAGGTCTGGGTGGCGTTTTTGAGACCTGGTGGCATTCTCAAGAAGACCCAGTTCCCGAAGGGCGTCGAGACGGCTGTCTTTGGTACGTCCTCTGGCGCCACAGGGATCTGGTAGAAGGCTTTCTCGAGATCGATGACGCTGAAAATTTTGTTACCGTGAACTTTAGTGGCAAGCAGGTCTTCGATCCGAGGAATGCTGTATTTGTCCGGTATGGTCTGGTTGTTGAGCCATCGGTAGTCTCCGGTTATGCGCCAAGAACCATTTTTTTTCTGCACCAGGTGGATGGGGCTGGCGTATGGACTGTTGCAGCGCCTGATGATGCCGTGGTGTTCAAGTAGCTTGAACTCTCGCTTCGCAGCTTCCAGTTTTTCGCCAGTCAGTCGCCGGGCTCGTTGAAAAACTGGTGGTCCCTTAGTTTCAATGTGGTGCATGGTGTCCGAGTTGAAAGCCATGTTGGGTGCTGCTCTGGGAAGAGAAAGGTGTTCGAATTCCCTGAGAAGGCTGTGGTACTGCTTGGGTGCGTCCGTAACGTAGGAAGCTGCAACCACTGAGAATCCGTGGAGGTTAGTTGGTTTTGTGAAGCCTCCAGACGAAACCGTGGTTTCTGGGTCCTGTAGTCGTTGTTGTTTCAGATCTATGACCAGACCGTAGTGGGTCAGTAGATCTGCGCCAATGATGGGTCTGTCAACGTCAGCAACGGTGAAGGCCCACCTGATCGGCCTTCGGATGCCCAGGTTAAGCTCCAGGTACTGCTGACCGTAGGTGTTGATGGTGGTCCCGTTTGCGGCGTGCAGCTTGAGACCAGCGGGCTGTGGAGTGTTTTTTAGAGCTGTAACAGGTAATATAGATAAAACTGAGCCGGAATCCACTAAGAAGGTGTTGTTTGAGTTCCGGTCCCAGATGAAGAGGCGGCTTTCTTGAGGTGTTTTAACTGGTTGCCTGTCGTCTACCGCCGAAACAGACGACAGTGGCCTTAGTTTTCCCTCTGCTGCAGAGGCTGGCCGTTATTGAAGTTGCAGGGCTGCAGGCATCTGTTGGCAGCCGAGCCAAATTTTGAATGGTAAAAGCATACTCCCGGTATGCCAGGTCCAGGGCTGTGAGGACGGCTGCGGCTGCGGCTGCGGCCACGTGGTGCACCACCGTTGTTGTTGAAGTTGTTGTTGTGGCGCTGCTGACCTGCAACCAGCGCGCGTACCTCAGCTAAAAGTTGAAGATTTGCAGCAAGCATTTGACCCATTGTATTGGCGATGGCGTTAAGCTGGCTGTTGTCCTGGTGACTTGCTGCAGCTACAGAAGAGCCTCGAGGAAGTTGTGGCTCAGGCTGGACGGCGAAAACTCCCGCTGAGGGGCTGCTGCGGATGAGTACCAGTAGTTCATCGGCCGCCTCGGTGAGCTCGTCTATGCTGCTTTTTTTAAGTGGCTGAAGTATCATCTGAGCCTTGCTTGGGAGGGCCTTGAACCACTTCACTCGTAGCGCCTTGCCGTCCAATGTACCCTGAGCTAATTCCCTCATACGTCTCATCAGAGTGGACGGTTTGTCATCTCCAAGGGTGAGGTCACCAAAAAGTTTTTCCAGTTTTTGGTCAGGAGGATCTGAAAAGTTTGCGATTAATTTCTCCTTCAAATTTTTATACTTATCCTGGGTTGGTGGGTTCGCCAGGATGTCGGAAACCTCCATCAATGCTTTCGGGTCAATGTGTGTCAGCACTGCGTTATAAAGTTCTAAGTCATCGGTGATGCCAGCGGCCGACAGGATGGCTTCGACCGTTTTGAACCAGATTTCTGGCATCGCGGATATGAATTGAGGCAGTTTGACGTCTTTGTTCGTTGACATTTTGAGATTGGTTCGTGGAGATAGAACGTTGTCGAGGACGTGCAGCTCCAAGCCAGAAGAAGAGTCTGTGGGCGACTGCTCAGAAAAGTTTGGCGATGATGGAGGTGACGCTGGAGGAGAGATTGACTCCACCGTGTCGTTGGTAGCAGGGAAGTCGTCGTCTGGAGTAGGAGTGACAGCGTCAACGGCCACAAAAAAGGTAGTAGATTTCTTACTGGTTGTTTGTACGGCAAGCTCTTCCTCTGGAGCAGGTGGAGGCGTACCGGCTGGTTGTTCTCCCTGCAGCTCGCTGGTGTCACGGTGTTCCTCTTCCACTTGGCGCTTAGCAGCAGCACGTGTTTGTCGGGGTGTATGGTACATGACACATCATGTGCCACATTTATGCAACCAAAACCCAAAGTTATTTTTAAAAAATGTACAGCACAGTTAAAATTTTGCACTGTTTGTTAAATGTTCACGCGCGTACTTCAGTAAGCGTAGCCAAGCCACTTTGAGCGCGTCGGTGCAGTGGCGGGAAACTGAAGTGGGGGCGGTAGCGTCTTGTGGGGGAGGGAGAGAGACGCTCTAATGGCGTGGAAAATTCCAGAAAACCGACGCCGTAATGGCGGCAACTGACGCGGCGTCACTTTCACTTTCGAATTTTCACAAAGTTTATTGTTTTTTAAAATCACGCTTTTTTCACTCACAAAATGTTTCAAAACTCGGGGTCACCAATGTGGTATTTTAGGGTTCAGGCACGTCAAGTTACCAGCTTGACGGGCGGTTGAATTTGACTTAGGCGTGTTCTATATCAGTGAGTGAGAAAAGGGATTGATAAATAATAAAAGCACTTGTATGGTTAACTGTATTTTAATTATAAATAAAAATCACTATTGACAATGTTAAGAAAGAATTTAGTTTAAATGAATATAATAATTATGTTGACAAAGCTACTCGGTTGAGTGTGGCTTGAGATGTGCACGGTGTGGTTGACGGTGCAAGACTGACTAGGGGGGCCCCCTGCGAACAGGGACGCTCAGGCCCAAAAGGGCCGCCTTGCTGCATCGGTGTTGGTGTGTGCGCTGTCCATGAGCGCCGCACAGTACACAGCGCGCGGTGCCAGGTTCTGCTTGCGCGGTTGCCGCTGTGCTTGTTGTGGCGGGTTTCCACGGGTCGCCACAATTTCATATTAAAATTTTGATTTTGTTCACTATTAATTGTAATCTAGACAATTTTATTTTAAACATTAGAAATGACTTATCAATTGTACAGAAATACCACTATAGGAAGTACTTTGCAAGAAAGTTTAGATGAGTTAATTCAAGTAAGTCACGTTATTCTACTTACAAAGCTTATTTATTACAGGTTATGTTATAAAGTCATAAAGTGTGCAGTGTGTACTACAGCTAACTTTATTAAAAAACATTTAAACTAATTTCTTCTTCATATTTTATTAATGTGATTTATCGTTTATAGTATGGACAAATTACACCTGGACTTGCAGTAAAAGTTTTGTTACAATTTGACAAAGCAATTAATCAAGCACTAGCAACCAGAGTTAAATCAAGACTCACTTTCAGAGTAAGATAAACTTGCATTTTTAATTAATTATACTAACACAATCATAAATTGTGATGTAATGTTTTATATTTAAGTTAGTGAAAAATTCAAAATTCAATTAACCATCAAGCATGAACATTAGTTTTGTTAGCAATATTATTTTAATTTTAAGTTTTATTAATAGTAATATTTTTTAGTTTAAATCATACATTTAAGTAGCTGTTTAACTTTTATGATTACTTATATTTTAGGCTGGTAAACTCAACACTTATCGATTTTGTGATAATGTATGGACATTTATGCTGAACGATGTTGAATTTAGAGAAGTTCAAGAAGTTGCTGTTGTAGACAAAGTAAAAATTGTTGCTTGTGATGGAAAAAGTAAGTTTTTAAACTCAAAAGTAAAATTTTTCATAAAAATTTATCAATTTTTTTTTTTTTTTTTCAATGTTTCAGCTGTTGATGCAGATGGTGCAAAGCGGTAATATATTTTTAATTAAAAAAAAAAAAAAAAAAAAAAAAACTGATATAGGATTGTGTTTGTATGCGGATAGGAAATTTTTGTTTTAAATTATGAAAAATCTAAACTAATTTATTTAACTAAAAGAAGAATGCTGTGGCAACTACATTTAAAAACTATAGGATATTTATAAATCTTACTTGCCAAAGTCTTATTTCTATCTTTTATTCATAACTTATAGAAAAATCAACCTACTTATGAGTAAAAAAAATCATTTTGATGATTGAAATTACATATAATTATTTTTTATTTTAAAGACTTTGAAAATTTCAATTAAAATAAAGCATTTGCTACAATTAACACTAAGATTTTATTCTAGAATTTGAATTAATTTTACATTTTTTTTAATCTGATAATATTATTACGATTGTACAACTAGCTATGTATATAAAATATTTTAATTTGTATTTAGTTTTTGATTATTATTATTATTATTATTATTTTTATTGAAAGGCAGCAAACTCCAAAAATGTCTTTGCTAAAAAAAAAAAAAAGTTAAGAGATCATTTTTTATAATTCCATCCTATCTGGTTACCAGAACCTTTAGTACTAATTTAAAAATTGTTTGAAGATTGTTAACAAAATATTTGATATGATGCATTTGTTTAAAAAAATATCGTTTTGGTTTGTTTTGAAAAATAAAAGATTATTCAATACTAAAATATAATTTCAAAAAGTTTTCAAAGACAGAGAAAAAATTTCTCAGGTCACTATAAGTTAAGGTTTGATTACTTCTGTCCAGGTGGAAAATTACTTTGCATTTGTTAAGTACTATAATTGTTAACAAAGTGATACTTTATCATAGTTTACTTAAATATTTTATAATTATTGTATTTTGTAACAACATAAAATAATAATAATAATACTATTGAAAATTTTGTAATTATTAAATTTAATTTAATTTTCCAATCTCTCTAAATATTTTTTAACTTGTTAGGTTAATTGTATTCAGATAAACTTTGATTACCTTGTAAATAATAGAAAAATAATTGTTTTTTATATTTTTTAATAAATTACTAACGGTGAAAAAAAACCAGAACGATTCTCGGTATTCTTATAAGCATATAGTATAATTGTAACAAAATTAGTAAGAAAATTCTATTTTTAGTTCTTTAACAAATTTAGTGTAGATAAAAACTTTCTTTTAGAAGCGATAACTTGTAACTTGAAGAAGATGATTTTTTTTAATATTATTTACAATCTATCACTTTACAATGTAGCGTAAAATAATTCATTATTTTATAGAATAAAGGCTTTTCTGAGGTCGGAAATGCACGAAACACATGAAAATTTTAAGTACACTTCATTAATTATTATTAGAGTAGTATATTATGTAAAAAAAAAAAAAAAAATTCGTTCGAAAGATATAAATTTTGAACTTCACTAATAAATTCTAACTAAATTTTCTCTTTTACGAACGATTTAAAGTAAAATCAGGCTTTTTATACAATGTATGCGTTACAATTATCTTTATGATTATTGTTTTTTTTTTTTTTTTTTTTTTTTTTTTCCATAAAAAGTTTAAGGAGGTAAATCGATCAAGGATTTTTTTTTTCACATGAACAAAATTTTACACAAAGGTAAGATACATATTTCGAAACTGCAAAAAAAAAATTTTTTATCCAAAACTTCCATGCAGGGTCTTTCCGAGAATTTTTTATAAAACAGGCCACCTTCTGATGTAAAACTAAATATATCTGAGGCTGTGCAAATCCTTTTTTTTTTAGTTTAAAATTGTTTGAAATTTTTTTTGACACAACTGCGAGAAAAAAAAGACCTTTTTTTCATATATATGTTTAAAAAAAAAAGCGATTATAAACAATATTTTTTTCCTCGTTATAAATTCATACTTTTTCTGATTCAAAAAAAGTCTTTGCCAATTTCAGCCAAGTGGATTAGTTTTCTTTAATTTTTAATGTAATTTAATTAAGTTTACTATTAGTTCAAATGAGTTGGATAAAAAAATTTGAAACTTTAGAATTATTACTTTGTTGATTTTAATTGAAAATTTTTACTTTTTAAGTAAATTTTTAAGAGAAAGCTACAAAAAAGTTCCAAAAAAGGCGAACTTTACGTTTTACTTCCGGAAAATTTAAGAAAATATGTCTCTTATACAGTGAGAATAGCGAATCAACTGATTGCTGCTATAAATGAACGTATAAAATTATTTAATAGTCAAAGATTTTTCGGCGAGGTGAAAATTGAAAATCTTCTTTTCAATTTGAAACTTATCGATAACTTAAGCAAAAATTTTAATTATTCTGAGTAGATTGCAGTTTATTTTATTTTAAGTTGACATCCAGTTACGAAATTTCGGTTTGCAAAAATTGAAAAGTTGCACCACATGAATATTCCACGAATTTTTTTCATGCAAACTTCCGAAAAATACATACACTTGGCACTTGTAAAATTAAAAAATAAGTTACCCTGTTTTTGCGTATGTTAAAAAATAATATATTTTTTTACAATTTTTACGCTAGAAATATTTCTAATTTTTTGTTTAAACTTTTAATTCACGATTGATAATATTTATACATTTTGGAACGGTCAGGTCCAATTTTCTTTCAAATAGTAATAAATAAAACCTTGATCTTATTTATTATTATTCTCAAACTAATTTTTTTATTCTAATAGGATGCATAAATTTTGTTTCTATTTAAATGATTTACTTTTACACATCTTTGAATGTGAAATGTTAATACAAATTTCAAAGCGAAAGCACGCAAAAAATCAAACTCTTAATCTAATTGTTATTTTATAATTTTTTTTAATCTTAAAGGTATTTTAAAAATTTTTATCCTGCCTTACGAGAATCGTCAACCACAATGACATTTTTCGATTTTAAAAAAATTTTAAAACCACTGACCACTAAAGTTGACTCGAGAACCAGTTTGTAGTTCTGACTCTTCTTCTGGTATATTTTACTCTCTTGGAGATTTATAGATAACTTTAAAAGTATTTTAATTTCCTCATCATTAATTTAAAATAGTTTTCTTTGTTACGAGGGTGGAAAAAAACGTTTTGACGCTCCCAAGGGTATACTTTCTAGTCTCTGAATCCCATTTTTAATATTTTTTGAAGTCGTCCATAAATTGAAAACTTCTCAAAATCACTCTTTCAGTAGCATAGTTCTTGAAGGTTTTTCTGCTGCTTATCGGTTAACAGTGGCTTGATGAAAATGATACCAGTGGCTTCGAGCTTAATTAAACTTTTAATCCTTAACAACTCACTTGTACGCACTGGCTTAAATAGTTAGCCTATTCTAAAATGATTTCCCGTATACAATTTTGAAAAGTCGCATTACTAAAAGTCAAAAAATTAGTTTCCTCTACGTTAACACTTCGAACAGAGAAGCTAGTGGACCCATCGTTATCAGCAACTGCGTTATTAAGGTCGGTACATATTTAATTTTCAGGAAAAGCTTTATATATGCTCTTGGTGTTTTGGTCCGATATGCGTTGCCAGGTTTTAAAACAATCGTATGATCTACAGGTCAGTTACCTACTAATAGTAGTAGATTTAAAAATTGTAGAGAAAAGAAAAAAGTAAAAATATTTATTTTTTCGAATGTACCCACTCAATTTTGTATCCAAAAACAATATCAAAAATAAAATATGATTTATATCGTTTAACTGGAAGAAAAACCGGATGCACTGTTGCATACGCTAAAATCACTTTGGGCACGCAAAGCTCCATGTAAAAATAGAGTTCATTTTGGATTTTTTTACCGTATGTAAGTTATACAAGTAGATATTATAGCTTTAATCAAGTAGACTTATGGGAGTTTAAAGAAAAAACAGTTAAATTTGGTACGTTTCGCATGAGGCTTGGCATTCTTGAAGAAGTTTAAACTCGCGCGACGCTGTGTCGTCCCTATAGTTCTTCGAAAAAATTTTTCCCAATCATGGTATTCATTTATTATAATATCATTGAAATATTGTCATATTACTGTAAATATCAATTCGTTTTAATTAAAAATTACAGAAGAAAAAAATATTTCATGGGGATTGACAAGTAGTAAAAACGGTTAAATAAATCAATTGAATTATTTGCCAACTAACAATTAATTTCATTTATTTAAAACAATACAGATTTAAATTTAAACATGTATTATAGATTTAATATACTTTTGCAGTAAACAAAAATTTGACAGATATTGGTTCTGACAATAAGTTTTTCGAACATGTTTATCACATAGAAAGTAAGACTAAATTGAAACATGTATATTATCTTGCTACATTTACAACATTAAATTGAGATGGGTAGAATTAGAAAGAATCTTCACAAACTAAAACAGATGATACTGACTTAACAATTGCTTAATATTTGTTGAGTATATATGAAAATAAATAGTAAAAAATAGTTTTCAGAACAGTTTTGATTGCTGCTACATACATTTACGTGAATCATTTGGTGCTAACTAACGTTAGAAATTTGTGTCAATAAACAATACATGTTTTGATCGACGGACCATTCCAAGTATTGATAAAAATCAACAGATGGTGTACTTATTATTTATTACAAATTTTTACACAAATAGTTATTATTTTATTTTTTCAAACAGATTCAGGCAGCATATTTGAATAATAAATGTAGAGAAGTTTTCCTGTTTAACTTAAATATATCTCATAGAACTTCGTTTTCCAAAACAAAAAATTATTTTAGAAACATAAATCGATCTCATAATATTTTTATTCATGCATTCAAACTTAATTTTTCACAATTAAAAAACCTTAAAACAGGTTAAAGTGCATAAAAAAATTATTTTAATAAAAATTTTTAAACAAAAGTTACTTTGCAGATACTTATTTTAACTAGTAAATGCATATATATTACTCTGTTATACAGTCTTTTTGTTTAAACTTAAACTGTGCAAATTTAAATAATTTTTGGTTTTATTTTATCTTTTATTTTGAGTATTAGATTGGACTCCTACTCAAGATTATAAATAAAAATATTTTACATGATTGAATTATTTAATCAAATTACAACGTTTTTGTGAAATTTCAAAACTCTAAAACTCTTATTTAAACAATTCATTTTTCTTATTGTTTAACAGCTTACATATAACTATAGTACTCTATCTATTTATAGTCAAGTTGTAGAAAGTTTCGGAAAAATATTTCTATACATATATTTTCAAAAAAATAGAAGATATTTTTGATTTAATCAATTATTGTGCTTTCATATGCATGAAGAATAGAAGTATTTAGATTAGTGCTAAAAGCTTGAAAACTGAATCTCTCTAGGAAAGATTGTTTTCCAGCTCTGCCAAATTGTTCTCTTAAAGCTGGATTTCTTATTAAGACTGATAGTTTCTCGGCAAAATCATCTTCAACAAGATAACCTGTGACACTATCAGTGACAGATTCTTTGGGACCACCGGAATTATGGGCAATAACTGGTTTTGCAGCATACATTGCCTCCAAAGGCACTATTCCAAAATGTTCATTTGGTGGAGTATATATTAGTATATCACAGTTTACAAGAATTGAAACTTTTTCTATATCTGTTGGAGATCTTAAAAAGTAAATTTTTTCTGATACTCTCATTTCATCAGCTAATCCAATGAGTTCTAAGTGATATTCCACATTCTCTTCCACTCTTTTGTCATAGCCACCAGCCATGATCAAAAAAACTTTATTGTATTCTTCTGGAGTTAGTTTTTCTTTTAACTTATGCAAAGCTTCTATAGCATGTGAAAGTTTTTTCTTGCGCTCATATCGATTGATAGATAGTAAAAAAACTGTGTCGGAGCGAAATTTTCTATCCAATACTCGTTCAATTGATAAAACATGCACCGAATCAAAGAAAGCTGTATTTATTGATGGATACAACACTTCTGTTTGTTCGGCATTCAATCTTTTAAATGTTTTTTTGTACACTGATTTAGTATAATAACTGTTTACAAATACCTTATCTGCTAATCCTGTTGTTATTTCTTCAAAATAGTTGAGAGGTATTCGATACAGTTTTTTCAACTGACCATCGTAATTTGTAAGAAGTTGGTCTGGATGATGACAATAAAATACAACTACTGGAATGCGTAACTTAAGAACTGGAATACATACAGAGACTAAATCACAGAAGACAACATCAGGTCTATCAGGTTTCAGTATTATGCAAAGAGCAGCCCATATCTATAAAACAGTACAATAGATTTAACGACGTGAAAATAAGAACATATCTATGTCTTGAAAACATATTAATTTACTATAAAAAAGAACAAAATTGTAAGTTTAATTGTTTACCATTCTTAAATAGGCAAAAACGGCGAAAAATTTGCCAAAAATGTGTCGAGGCAACCAGTCACCGTGCACGGTGACCTTAAACGTTCCATCCCGAGTTTCGGTGAAGCAGTGATTAGGATTGTGATGCGTGGTGACGATGTCCACGTCATGTCCATGGTGCTGGAGTGCGAGAGCTGCGTCGACGACTAACCTTTCGGCACCGCCGATTCCCAGGTCAGGGTGAAGAAACGTCACTCGCAACTTGCTTCTTTTTCTCTCGTCCAGTCTCATTATTCTAGACACGACTCAACATACCTTGCTTAACGTTGAAAAAATGATGCAGTGACTGACTGCGGTAAAAAAGAAAAAAAAAGTCAACAGTACTGCAGCAGGTGCGAAGCAGAAGACGCTCGCGCATGCATGGCGCAAAAGCTTGTCCGAAAAAATATACAATTTTCGCCACGTTTTACAAACTTGAATTTGTATTACTTTGAGATTATGAGTTTTTGCTCATGTGATATATTACTTTTTGCTTATAATTATTATTTCTTAACATAAAATTGAGTAATTTATTGTAAAAGTCACTAAACGAAATTATTACTCAATAATATTTGCTGATAAAATTTTAAGTCATGATAACAACAAAAGCTGTCGTCTGCTCTATCTGAGATAAACTTTAAAAAATAAAGAACCAAACTTGTCAATATCAACGTAATAAAACTATTTGTTATACCTAGGTAGCCATAAAAAAATAATTAAGTACCTACCGATAAACATATAAACTTCAAGCAATCAGTGAGCTCGTCGAGCAGACGGCGTGAAACGCCAACGCTAGCGCGGGCGTCCCCTCCCACTCCCCTCCCCAACAGCTCGGGAGTAGCAACTAGCAAACCAAAAAATCATGCACTTGCTGCAGCGCACACGACGACTCTTCTCCGCTTCTCGCAGCCGCTCGCGGGAAGTGAGAGTAGTGTTGAGTTGAGTGCGTTTAGTGCAGCGTCGAGGAGAAAACTGTAGTTGTGTTGAAAGGACTGTCCTCCTCGGATAGAGTAGGTACAGTCTTAGTGAAGAACAGCAGCACCCTGAGAGTCGCGCGGTCGAGCTAGCCCGTGTTGGGCGCCGTCGATGGATGGAGCAGCTTACTGGAATGGCGACAACGAGATGGAAGAACGAATGTCGATACGGGATTCGAGCAGGGCGCCCAAGAAGTACGGCGCTACCGCCAGGCACGTGACCAGGAACGAGCTCCTGGTCAAGCATCCCGTGGCCGAGAACGACACACTACAAGGCATTGCCCTCAAATACGGTGTCACGGTAATCGCACTCAACCATTCATTACAACTCCTCTCTCGGATCTCATTTGCATTCACGTTAGATCTTGTTTGCATTCTGATCTGCAACTATTTGCAACGTCTATGAGAGCTTTTGCACCTTTTATTTTTTATTTTCTATGTCGTGTGTACTCTTATGGTTAATCGATAATCTACTTGTTTCGTGCCCCAAGAGGCTCTTCACACCACTTTCACTTTTAGAAAGAATTGCTTATGCTACGAAATGAGTTGTTTTTGTTTTTGTTGTCTGATCTTTTTTTTCACGAATAATACTTATCTTATCCTAGATAACACCCACGATTGACGTTTTATCTATTCTTCATGAACTAAAAATTTCAATGGTTTTTCTAATGATTTTTGATATTTTTTTAAAGCTTTCTCTGAGACATTAGTATCTACAAGTAATATCTTTAGTTTATCTTTGTCTTCTGGAAACAACTTAATGGTCATTCAAATTGAAAGTTTTACTCAAGAATCTTACATAACTTTATTCTTTGATTTAAACATTTTTTTTTTAATTTACATTTTCATTGGTTATACATATGTACATATACCATTTCAACACAGCAATTCTAAAGCATTAAAATCATTTTTGCATGAGTCACATTTTAATATACTTTTATCATTTTTACAGACAGAACAGATTCGGAGGGCAAATAGACTTTGGGCTTCAGATAGTTTATTTTTACGAGAATATTTACTGATACCAATCCCAACTGATAGTCCTTTATCGACATCAAATGCAGTTGTTACCTACAACTGTAACTCCATTTCTGAAAGTTTTGATAGTGTTAATGTAAGATTTTTTACAAATTTGTAAATTTTTTACCTTGTTATTTACAAATAATCTTTATATGTACTTGAAAATTTTGTATCAATTTTAGGCTTCTAGTCCATCATCAGTAACTTCTCCAGTAGATGATGAAGATTCTTCGTTTAATGATTTCTTGGCAAAAATGGATTCTTCCATAGCAACTGTAAAAAAAGAAATAAAAAAAGTACAAGTAAACAGCGAGTGAGTTTTACTTTTCTTATTATTATATTTTTTAAAACAATACTCATACTAGAAAAACTGCATAGGCTTTTATTATTTTATGAGATATTACTCAATATTAGTTATTTGAATTAAATTTTTAATAACTATTCGAAATTTATTTTTAAAAAAATATTGAAAAATTTTTTAGTCAAGATTTTATTGAATATATTTTTACTGGCACCACTTGCAGCATTAAAATAAGACCTGTCTTGCATTTTAATTTTATTCAACACACATACAAAATGTTGTACTGTGTAATAAAATTTTTAATTATATATATTTGTTTATCAGGTTTCTTGGCGAAGGAAACGATGCGTACGTTCAACGACGTAGAGCCACGGCTCGATTACGAAATTCTCACCCAGTATCTTCAAATTCTCACGTTGTTTCTGTAGATAGTCAACAGCGACCCTCATCGTCTGGAGATGTACAAAACTTACCGTCGGCAGTAGTCATGACACAAGGTAGAAAAGTTAGAACGTCGTTACAAAGACTGCAGAAGGAACAAGACGAAATGTTTCAGTTGTAGCAGGTTCATTAACTTAAAAAATTGATTATTTGAAAAGACTTAATTAGTAGTGATTTGATTGATATGTTTAAAGTCTGTATGAAAAAGAAAAGAGAAATTTTATTTCATCAAAAGCAATTTAAATTGTTATTTTTGTTATGTGCAGACTGATTCTAGTGAACTATTTTCATTTTATATTATTTTATTTATTAATTTTTTAAAATTCAATTTAATTTAACGACTTTGATTTTACAGAATATCAAATTTATTAATTATTAAAATAAATGTAGCTGTACATTAAAAAGCGAAAAAAGAAGCTTATCCAGTAAAATAGTTTTTTTCTACAATGAGTATAAAACATACAATTTAACCATAATTTGGATATGTATCAAATCATATTCAATTTAATTTTAAATTTCTTAGATTTAAAAAAAATTTTGATTGAGATTGTGTCTACTTAGTGGCAGTTTATGTTCAACTTTAAAATAAACAATAAACGAATTTGTCGTTTATTTTTCTTTTTTGCCTAAAGTTAAAAAAAAAAAAGGTAAAATAAAAAATAAAAATGAAATGATTAGTGAATGTATAAGGTACTTAAAAAATTGAAAATCTAAAATGAGATCTCATTTTTTGAGAAAAAAAAAATCAAGTTAATATTTGTTTTTGATGAGATGTTTAGTTATAAAATCTTTATAATGGTACTAAGCTTTATTCCAGAGTCGAATGAACAATATGCGGTTGTTATAAATAAAGTATGATGTGAGATTAAAAAAAAAACTGCGTGAAAACGCAAATTATTAAAGTTAAAAAAGTTATATATATGTGACGGATTGACTCACGCGTGCCTTTGACTGTATCGGGTAACGCGTCGATCGAACACGTTTTGCCCTAAATTATATACAATGTATCGTAACTATATATTATATTTATAACGTATTTTCTTCACAAAAAAAATCTAAAAATTGCATAATAAGTAATATTAAATGAAAGTCTATTGTTTCAAGAACGTGCAAAATAACGTGATACCAGATCGCTTATAAAATGAATTTTTCCTCTACTGTTGGCAATATTCTGTACAATCTTTATTGTGACATATATTAATTTTTTGCCAGTTTAACTGACTTAATAATTCGTAATAGGTAATTAATTTAGCTTAACAAATTTTTACTATAATTAAAATAATTCGTGTCACAAATATTAGTAAAAGGTGGCAGTACCTTTAATTAGGGACATTTACTACAACATCTGAAGAACGTAATGCACAATATATAATAACTTGTTAATTGTTCCATCGTGATAGTGTAATTGTTAAATATGTAAGCAGAATTTATAAAAAGTTGCATTATTTTATATTTTTTGCGACACTTTAATGTTGAAAGAATGATGCCTAATCAATGTTTATTATAATGCTAGTTTTATTCATCTTATTTTATCAAAATTCATTGAAGCAAAGTAAATATTATGCTATTAAAATTTATCTATCACTGGACCATCCATTTTTGCTAGCAAATAAGAAATTGAACAATGTATAGTATGTGAAGATGATATATTCTACAAAAAAATCTATGTCAGTGATGGAGTGATTAATAATTAGATGTGTAATAAAGCATTGCGGCTAATATTATAAAATATTAAAAAGTTCTTCTAAGAAATTAAGAAAAATTTTGTTTTCATTTTGTCAGAGTACTTTTAATTTTTAATCTTCTAAAACCAATTACAATCATATTCAGTGGTTATTTTTATTTTCAAAATTATTCACAAGATCATAACTATGTTGATATGAATACATTCTGAAATAATAACATCGGCTACATTCAACAAATCGTTATTTAGATCCAAAACGTAGAAGTATTCGCTACATCTTTTTAATTTTTTATTTATTTTATTATTTTTTCTTTTATGGTAAATATACACTCTGTTTTTTTTTCCATGGACAAAGTAGACAAGTACAAAGGTAAAATAAACTATACATATGACTCTAATTATTTTTAGAGTCCTCTAGAGCGATTTTTTTTTCTTTACTTTTTTTTTATTAAGTTGATAATGTAAAAGTGAATAATAAATTATACATGCGGCACCAGTGCAGAGATCATCTAGATTTTCCAGATTCTTCCATAAGAAAATATTATCAAAAACAGATTCTCTGAATGAAAATTGCATTTGTAAGATTTTTTCTTTGACTTGGATTAAAATTTTTCAAACTAAATATATGTATTTATAAAATTAACTTTATAACCAGCTGCTACAACGTAAATTAAAAAGGATTTCATCCCTCCAGATATTAAACTTAATAAAATATTTTCAAGTTTGAAAAAGAAAAAATTTTTTTTCAAACAAATTATTAGTCCGCTTAACATTAATTCGATGTTATTATCATCGAATTGTTTCGCTGTAAATCGCCTTTGTACGTATTATTACACTTACAATCAAATTTCTACATCTAAAAAGTTAATTAATTTTCAGGTCTTAAATTGCTTAAAATTGGGTTTTGTTTACTATCATTTTTTTTTTTCTTTTTTATTAATATTTTTTACGCAGTTTACTGATCAAATAAGTCACAAATCTTCAGCAGACACATACATATAATATTTGTACATGGATTAATTATATCTGTTGAAAAAATGTGTTTACTTTTCAAGCCCAATTGAATCCATTCAAGATTCAGTGACATCAAAAATAGACTATCGCCAAATTATGTATCAATGTGGTACACATTGCCGATCATCCCACTGTTGAATTAGGAAAGAGTGTCCGTTTACAATTGCCAGGACATCACCGAGCTTAATTTTTATAGGGTTGCTTCACAACCTTAATTGCTATAGATTTAACATACTCATCAGTGCGAATTTATACTTTTGCAAAATTTATTTTTATATACACTCTATAGCAAATTCCATGGATGATTTTTCTAACAACTTTCTTTTTAGTAACTTAATACAGAGAACTGTAATAAATTTTCTTTATTTGTTTTTGTTTTGTTTCGTTTTTTTTTTTTTTTTTTTTTAAATTTTTTATGTTGAATACTCAAAAACAGGAAGATTTTGTATTAATTGTGATTTATTTTAGGTTTACTTGATTTTTTTCTGTCAATCCACACGCAATGTATAAACATTACCTACAATGCAAACGCTGTTGTAGGTCTGAAGTGTAAATAAAAAAACAAGCTTGATTAAATTTTTATGCTCTACCACGCGGCTTTTTGCGAGTTGAACTGCCTTCGCTCGTAGAGGGCGTCGGGGCTACAGTGCTGGCCGTTCGCTTAGGACGACCACCGGCTGTTGTCTTGGTTTCAGGTGCAGCCTCTGCTGCTGGTGCTGGTGCTTGTGCGGAAGGTGCTGCTGATGATGCCGCTGCTGGAGCAGTCGCTGCTGGTGCTGGTGTTGTTGTTGTTGTTGTCGCTGCTGGCGACGTTGTTGCTACGGAACCAATTAAAAATTAAAAATGAAATATTTTATATTTTCAAATCAACTCTCTAGTGATGCTAGAGAAGATGAAACTTTAGATAACTTTTTAATAGAGTTCTGAGACAAAAAGTTCTAAGAAAATCCTGACAAATAAATTATAATAAATTACCTCGCGCTTTTGCTTTTGATTGTCCAGAGGGTCCGGCGCTGGTGCTGGCTACAGGTGACTTGGCAGCGGGGGCTTTAGCTGCCGCTGGTTTTTTCGCTTCCGGAGCTTTCTTTGGCTCTGCGGCTTTTTTGAGAGTCGCAGACGAGCCTAAAGCCGAAGTACTTGGTCCCACTGGTCCTTTGCTTCTGTTCAAAGCTCTTTCAGCTCTGCTGGGTCCTTTTGGTATTGTGGGTGTTTGAACTATTGCAGATTTACCCAACCGTTTTTTAGAAGTTATTTTGCGACCGGACGAAGTAGTTTTTTCGTCCGACTCGGATTCAGACTCCGACGAGTCATCATCGTCATCATCTTCATCTGATTCATTATCGTCATCATCTTCATCATCGGATTCACTATCTTTGTTTGCCTTCTTACGTTGACGTTTTCCTTTGCCTTTTCCTTTGCCCTTTGACTTTTTCTTTTTCAATTGTGCCTCATCACAGTACAGCGAAAGGTCAACTGTAAATCAAAATTTTTCTAATTTTAAACGAGGATTTTATATTTCTTTCAAGTTTCATTCAAACCAAGCTTTACAAAAGCTTATAAATCTTTCGGTAAGTTTTACTGAACAAAGAAGATTATATAATTATTAACAGGCATCAGCCTTTTTTTAATTATATATTAGCTTGTAAAACTTGCTTTTTCAATTTGAAAATTTTAAATGAACAAAATGAAAAACTAATAAATTTTTTTACTTACTTCCATCAGGATGCTCTTCAGTTACTGGTGGTTTTTCAGAAACTCCTGCTTCAACGTCGATTGCTCTCTTCAATATATTCTCGGTCCTCAATAATTCATACTTCGTCAGCTGGTATCTATTTTTTTCTACCTTGTTCAGGTTGAGATTCGTCAAAATACAATCAAAGTCTAAAATACAAAATTTAAAAATAATTTAATTTTTTTTTTTTTTTTGTAAATTTATAAATAATTTATATTCCTACTATACCTGTTAAGTCATAGAAATCTGGAGAATAAATTTCTCCATTGTCTTGGTCTTGAGACAGCCAACGAATGCGTATGCGTTTGGTGGTTCTATAAATGTTCTGCATAGCCTGACAAACGTAAAAACTACCCTCGGCATTTCTTACCGCTAAGAATTCGTGTCTAAAAATAATAATTTTTTTTTAATTTAACAATACTCAATGTAAAGAATTCTAAATTTCTAAAAAATAAACTTACTTGTAAAATACTATTAATTTGTCATCTTTTTCAGCTTTAGGTGTAGGTTTTGAAATGTTTTTCACCATATTTGAATACTCTGGCAAGGGACTCTGATACATGGTAGTCTGTGTTCGATTCCTCTTCGATCTCGGTCCTCCTTCAGGAGTTGTGGTGCTTTTTTGCTCTTTAATCTCTCTAGCTTTTCTTTTAGGAGCTCGGGAAGATACCGGCGTTTTGGTTTCTATTTTTTCGGGAGTTTCAGCGGGTTTCGTAACAGGTGTCTTAGAAGGTGATTTTTGAACAGTGTTTTCCGCTTTTGTAGGAGTAGTTTCTTCAATTTTTTGAGCAATCGATTGCGCTACTGATTTTTGTGGGGATGCAGTAGCTGGGGCAGATTCTTCTTTTGATGGAGTAACTGCCGCTTTTTTTTCTTCCGCTTTACTCGGAGTTGTCGGTGGTGCTGTTGATGCTGAAAATAAGTAAATTTTAACAGATATTAAAAATGTTCTAGACTTTTTGCAAACATAAATTAATTGAATTAACTTGAAGATACTGAAAAATCAAATTCTTTTTCAGAATAATTATTTAATAACTAAGATATTTCAAACCAATATTATGACCTCAAATATAAAACTTAATATAAATTTGATATAAACTAATTATAAAAAAGAAACTGTCAAAGTAAAATATTTATTGAATATATGTAGTCTACCTGATTGTTCAGTTTTTGTTGGTGTAGCTTCTAGCTTATCTTTTTTCTCTGGTGTTTTAGCTTCAGTGTTGGAGTTAACTTTCGCTTCTTCAGTAATCTTGGCAGCAGGTGCCGGAGTTACAGACGTGGTGGACGCTGCTGGTGTGGGAGGAGCGGTCGGCGGCGACGAGGTGGCGGTGACTGCAGCATTCGTTACGATACCGGTAACTCCAGTGGTGGTCGGAACAGAAGTTGACAACGCTGGAGCCGCTGCAGGTGGTTGAGTTGGAGCCGCGTTTGTTTGTGCCGCCGGCGAAACTTCTTCAACCTTTGTAGGGGTGGTGGTAATGTTAGCTGCCGGAGTAGGAGCTGAATTGGTTACAGCTGCTGGGGCCGTTGGTGCATCTTGCTTATCCTTAAAAATAAAATATTTGTATGAGATACTGTAATTGTATAATCAGATAATGCATCAATTCTAAAATTAAAATTTGTAGTTTAAAATTTGTAAAATTTAAAGAGAAAATAGAAATTATAGTTTCACACTTAGACATTTTTTCAAATTATACCTAATAAAAAATAAAAACCTACAGTTATTGAAACAAAAAATTTTAAATTAACAGCTTAGAAATAACAAAGTGATTATTTATTTTACTAAATGTAAAAATAGTAACCTAAAAATAGTAATATAAAAACTAGGGAAACAGTTTGAAAATAAATCCCTTACTGCTCTAAAACTGGCAATACTGTTGTAACTAGTAAGTACACTAGAAATCATTAGATTTATTATTATAGATTACTTGAATTTGTGTAAGAACAATAAAATTTGCATGGAAGCTTTTAATGATAAAATAGTACATTGTATTCAAAGAACATGAAGAAATAATAGAATACATTTTCAAAATAGAGATACTGTGGTAGCTAGTGCTTAATGAATGTTTCTTATTAAAATTATATAAAAACAGTCAGGAATTTTTTTATATACTAAGAATTTGTTTCAGTTTGTAATTATTCATGTTTTAATAACATCAAATAAATATATGATTAACCTTTTTTTTTTCATTCTGTTAATTTTTTATATGAAGTCAAAAATAGATTATAATCACCTTAGATTGTTCCATGCCATTTTGCAACATTTTGCTAGGATCCTGTGGCTGCTGTTGTTGCTGCTGAGGTTGAGGTTGCAATTGCTGCTGTGGCTGTTGTTGCTGCTGATGCTGCAAAGGTTGTTGCTGCTGTTGCAATTGATCTGTTGGAATGTTATTACCAAAGTAGGGGGCTCTATGCTCCTGAATTAAACTGAGAGGCTGACTCAGTTGCTGACCAGGTGTCTGCATAGTTACAAAGTTATGGTTTGTTGGATTCTGCAAAGGTTTGATTCCACCACTGGTTTGATCAGAGGTTGGCACAACCTTTTGTGAAACCATATTCATAGGCAACATGGTATGACCAGTTGATGCATTGGGTGTTCCAACTCCAGGCATTGATGATTTGATTGCACTCATTTCTTAGCTGGTGAAATATTTTTTTGGCTCCTTAAAAAGCCAAAAAAGTGTGCAGCTCTCAAATGTTAACCATTCAGCTGCTCTTAAATTTAGTTTTGTTTGTGTGAAGTTGGTTCAAACCAAAAAGTCTGAAAGAAACAAAAATTAGTCAATAATTTTTTCGACCCAACATTTATGCTGACATTTACTACACAATAATTTTAAAATTAATCGAAGTTTACTAACTTATATATCAGTAATAAAAAATTTAAAAAAAAATGATAAAATCGTCAGATTAAAAATAACCAATTTAAAATAACTCAATAGATTCAACAACTCTTTACAATCCTAACGAGATGCGTAAAAAAAGAGCTAACAACGCCGCTACACCACACGCACAGTTTCTCTCACTCTCAATACACAAACTGTACCTACTGGTGCAAATGCGCGGGCGGCCGGGCGGGCAGGCAACGAAAGAGAGAGAGGGAGGACAAGAAGACACAGGACTCCCCCGTATAGGGCTGCGGCGGCGTCTGTCGGTGTTATCGGCGTTGCCGTGTACAACACATGCAAGAAAGAGAGGAGGCAGGCGAAATATCGAATATACGGTGCGTGCAGGGTGAGGGAGAGCAGCACGCAGGGAGGAATAACCTGGGAGCGGGGGGAGCGGGAGAGAGAGATGGAAGCAAGTGCAAAAAGGGAGTAGGAGAAGGTGACTGAGGCAGATGGATGTGTGTACGAGAGAGACTGCTATTCCAGCACCGGCCGGAATTGGAAAGAATTTTTTGTTCAACTTTTGGAGGTCACCTAAGATTGTTTTTATTTTGATTGATCAAGGTGAAAAAAAGGCGACTCTACAAATTCAGAGTCACCTACGCCGCGGTCGAATATTATCGCGCGCGGAAGAGAAGAGAGGAACGAGAAATGCCGGAGCACACGCAAACACACATACATACAAAAACACCCACGGTCGCGCATATGCTACTCTCTCGATAACAATTGACGACGATCGCGAGTATAAAAATTACATTGTTATCTCACCACTGACAACCTTGGCGTACCGAAAAAAAAAAAAAAAAAAAACAAAACGGACTCAACGTTATGTATCACGGTCCACCATACACTGTTGCACGGGTGGAAAGAAGACGGACGGATCGACGGACAGGCAGTGCACTGTTCTTTCTCTTTCTCTCTTGCTCGGTCGCTCGCCGCCACCACCACCACCGTAGCGCGTTATTCTCTCGTTTCTTTTGTCCATCTTCGTTCCCCCTTCGAAAAACTCTTTTCCTCAAATTTCCGGAAATTAAAATATGTACACACGGCTACGTCGACACATCTAATTCACCTCGGCACGCGGATTTTAAGCATAAACTCACCTCTTCCTCGACGTAATACGTGACGAGAAAAAACACTGAGTGACGAGTCGACGACTCCGAATCACCTCATCTTCTGCGGTTTATCGACGGCTAATAAACTGCGGCGCGCTTTCTTCCTAACATACAGTTAACGTATCTTTCGAGTTTGGTTAAGTGAACTTGATAACTTCACAAACTTCACTGAAACGACAGTACTTCGTGTACAATCACACACTAAACGATGGTATATAATCACAATCCTCTCGACTGAGTGCCGCTGCCGCTGCCGTGATGACGAATCAACAACACACGCACGTACCGCTCAAAGCACACACCGACAAACCCGTTGAACTTAGAACGCACCCAACTTATATCGAACTATTAGCCGGGTTTTGATCGAGCTTACTTTGTTTGGGTTTTCCGGGTGCCCAGGAGAAGATGATCAGCCTGCTGCGCGACACGGCGATGGGCCAGGAATGCCAGACGTTAGATGGCGTCGGTCCGCATGCGAATGAGCGGCGACGGCGGCGGCAGTTTGACTCTCTTCTCACTCTCTATCTTTCTTTCTCTCTCTCTCTCACACACACTCCTCTTTCTTGTGCGGTTGCGCGTCCGTTTTGGCCGCCTTGTTCTTGCCTCGTAACGTTGGTTATACCCTTTTTATTCTTTCGAAATATTGTTTACTTTTTTTCATCTAACGACATTTTTTACATTTTCTTACCTTTAATTTTACTTCTTTTTCCCGTAAATACTTGTTTGTATCAGGAGCCAATAAATGACCCGGTATCCGACTCGGTGTTGTTCTGTCTCTCTCTTTCTCTACTACTGGCGACGCTGTTGATCGCCATTTTTGCAACCTCGAACAGCGCATGCGTCACTATTAAAAGATAATAGATATTTTTATTTTTGCTCCAAAATTGAATTTTTTCCCAAGGATTCTTGTTTTAGTTTTAATCCTAATTTATCGACTGAATAAACCCGAGGAAAACTTTGTTGTCATTTGATAAAAAATTTTTTTACCTTTTTTTTTTTATTATTATTTAAAGTTCAAATAAAATTGATTTTCACAAGTAAATCTTTTAAAATTAGAGTTTTAAGTAGCATGTAAAAATGAGTTATTTTACCTGCACTTTACTTTTTGGTACTTTGTTTTCAGTAAAGATTAATTTTATTAAGAAAACTTTTTACTTTTTAATTCTAGCCTCGCATTATGTACATATAAAAATATTACAAAATTTTAGATTATTAAAATTAAAACTACAATTATATGAATTATTTACACTTTATAATAAATAAAAACAATTACTTTTTAAAATCACAACTGAGAAGCAGGTTGAGAGTAAAAAAGAGCCATTGCTGGATCTTCATTTTCACATGTGATCAACACATCCCTAAATTTATCTAAAATTTGCAACAACTGTGATCTACGGATATTTTCTAGGTACATTATTTCTTCCAAGTGATGACCACCTTTGAAGTATCCCATGCGGCACAATCTGTCAAGTAAAATGATGTCATCTGATGGGTAACCATCAGATTGATATGAATACAACTCTTCTGTTTTATCTAGTCTATCAAGGGACATATCTGTTTTGGAATCACTGGGAGTTCCTTTGGGGGTATCACTCAAACTCCATGTTCCATCATCCAACACTACAGTTGAATCATCCTCTGGTAACCCATCTGGAGGAGTTGAAGGATCCACACTATTTTCCATATTCTAATCAATTAAATTAAAATAAAATAAAGTGTTTCTTTCAGAGTGAAATAATTACTCTTATTAAAAATTAATAAATTTATGCTTACAATGGATGATCGCCCATGCACAGTAGGCATATATTGAACATATGTATGTAATTGAATCAGAAGATGATTTTTTAATAGCCATATGATTATCTTAACTAATTGTGTTTGTTGCTGAGGTTCATTGAGAGGATTTAACTTTTGACTTATTGAAGTTGGTAGAGAAAATTCACTAATAACCTGAAAAGCGCAATAGATATTAAAAAAAAGTTTTTTTTAGTGGTTGTTAAGTTGAAGTATTTTAATACAGTACCTGCAACAAACACATTCCTGGAAACTGTTCTGAGAATGCTTCCAACAATCGATCAGTTAATTCTGCGTCAGGAGAAACAACATAAACATTATTTTCACACAAAGGATATATTATAGTAGCTTTTGCCCAATAAATCAAATGCCCTGTCAATTGAAAAACTTGAGCCAAAGTTAAATCTGAATCAGCTGCTAATGTTTGCAGACTCTTCAAAGGATTGTACATTTGAATCAATCGATACAGTGCAGGTGAATGATCTGTTGGTAAAGAATCCAGCAAATCCATTGGTTCTGTCAAAAGTAACAGGCCGTGATAGGGCCTCAGGCTGTTTAAACATTTGTCAATAATTTCTGGATCTACCACAAAACCTTTTTTGTGTGTCTGATGTACTTTTTGAGGTAAACAAAAGCTTACTTGTATCCACTTATCAATCATTATATTAATTATTCCAGAAGTACACAAGCTGTTAAAAATTGACTTCAAATCTCTGGCTAATGAACTTTTTTGAAGTATAGTTTCATATGGTGATTCTTCAGGCTCACTCTCTTCTTCAGATCTGTTAATACAAATATTTAATTTATTAATACAAAAACAAATCATCAAATTTTTTTCCATATCAAAAAGTTTCAGCATTTTACCTTGCTGCAACTTCATCGTGTGTTGACACCATTGTTTTTATTTCTTCTGAAAGAAAACCACATCTTTTTTCTTCATGCCTCAGCGCAATACCCAATCTGTAAAAAAAAAGTTTATAAAACTAGTTCTACAGTTGAAAAAAAAAATTTGATTTTACCTTTTACTTAAATCATAGTAACATCTAACAACAGAATGACTAGCTTGTGCTTTCAATGCAAACACAACATTAAACAACATGGATGAGTTGGTTTCTTTTTGATCTCTTGATGGAAGTAATGTTGGATGTCCAACAAATCTTACATCATTGACTTTTAGTTCAAACTTCAATTCACATAACTCTGGTTTTACAGCAAAAAGGGTTGACAGAACTTCATCGGATAATCCAGTAAGGCTTCCATTGAAGCTATTTGGAAATGGTATTGACTAGAAAGCCAAAAAGAAAAAAGTTACAAAAAAGTTTAATCATGAGATTATCATTTCTACTACCTGCAGTGAATCTTCGGCTATTATCATAGAATAAGGATTTTTTCTCTTGAGACACTGACTTGGATCTCGTTGGTGATTTGTTGTGTGAGGATACCGAAAAAGCATTCGGTCACCTTTACTATCACTTTTCACGAGAATGATACTCATTGGATTGATTACCATTTTGATTTTGTTCTTTTATTATCATAACTTTTAGTTATGTGTCCAGCAGTTTATTTACTCTAGTTCTCTCATCCTGTCTGCTCTCTGTAATCTGCAGAAGGATTATACTGCAAAAACACGTCTTCACGCGATCATTCTGAAAATCCAACTGCAGGCTGCAGCAGCTGAGCTGAGCTGCTAGAAGGTTAGTGCGGATTGCGGAATTCAATGTTATCAACCGAGTTGCCGAATAAAAAAAGTTAAATTTGATTTATGAATATCTTAAATTTTTACTAGATATAATAATATATTTCAATAACTAAAAGATTGTTATAAATTGTTGCAAGATTGCTGATTTTTTGTTTTTACAACCATTTTTTTGTTGTAAATTTAAATTTAAAAAAAAATTGTTATTAATTTATATTAATTTTATTTTTTGTAGATTAAAATAAAATGTAAACAAATAACAATTATCTACATGCAGGTCAACCATAATTCTCTCATGAACAATTTATTTTATCAGTATTTAATTGTCATTAATATATATAAGTTAGAATAATCTCATACCGCACAGTATAAACGACGATACTTTCGACTGAAAAATATATTTTTTAAATTTAATAAAAATTCCGTGACTGGCTTATACTGTTATAAAAGTCTCTAAAAAGTTTCAGTAAAATCTATAAATTTGTGTTTAACTGAGGGTGTAATCTAATTTCAACAGTTTAGTTTTGAGAAGTTCTAAAGTTTCAATTGCATATGCGCATATTTTCAAGTTTACTAAAAGATATTAGCAAAACTTGCAGGCATTTTCATGAGTCAGAATAAGTTTTCCCAGTCTAAATTTAATGAAGTTATTTTTAGAAAACCACTCTTCTTTTTTATACGATTACAGGGAGTGTTTTTGAATAATTTTTTTTTTTCTGTTTCACTCCAGACTCTCTCCGTATTAGTTTTAAGAAGAGCTGGTCGTATGCTTTGAATAAAATTAGTTTTAATTTATTTATTTATTTATACATATATAAGCTGTAAGCCTTTTTTATTTCTTACAGTAATGAAAAGATAGTTATGAAAAAAACCAGTTTACAAAATTAAAAATAATTAAAAATTGATAACATAGTCAAATATAAAAATTAATCATTAAGATCAAGAATAAGACTCAATCTTTTGAACTTCATTAAAAATCTTGACATTGCAATAATTTTTTCAATAATAAAAAACCATTGACTGTTGAAATCTTTAAGATCTGATTACTATACAACTTAACATTTGGGCTTTCAAAAATTATATAAAGCTAATCGTGAAACATAAAAAATTTTTTTTATCTAGTTCAAGACATAATAAAAAGTATCTTATTAGATGTTCAGTTGGAAAATATCTTTTGATAAAAAAGCTTGCAGATCCACCATAGAATTTTATTTTTAAATTTTGCCACGTATGTATGTATACATATCTTCAAAGTAACGAATCCCTCTTTTATTTATTCTCGAAGAAAAAAATGTACCCCCTCAAAAAAGATAAAGCCCTGTTTTCTGTTCTTCTATCTCGACCGATGAACCAATTCGATCTTCCTCAATTAAGCGTCTAATTCAACAAGCCGAAGTAAGAAAAAAATGGGAGAAGAAGAAGCAGCAGCGAAAGGGTTAATCGGGCGCTTATCTTTCGAAAGCTCCTCTCTAGTCCTGCGGTGAGCGAGCGCGGGGGCTACCGCGCGGCGCGGGGATATTTAATGGCGGACCGTTTTTTCAGCTGGTCCCGAGCAGATCGAGGTTTAGATTATAGATTATCTTACATCCGGTCTCTCACAGTCCGGCTGCTGCTGCGACCCGCGGGGCTTTTCTCAGAGCGGCCTAGGCCGACACTGGTACTTTGAACCTATCGGCCGGCGCTCTTTCCCTGTGTCTCAAGGGTATGTATGCGAGTTAACAGTGCATACATACCCGCGCGCGCGGCGCGAGCAACCGTGTACTTAATCAGCGAGCTTTAGCCAGTCAGCCACTCAGACCTGCGATGGTGGTGCGTCGAGAATTCTTTTTCAATTGCGTAACTACCCGGTAGCAGGGAAAAATGCGCGGCGGTTTATTAATCGTCCTGCAGGAATTTCTCTCGACGAGTCGAGGATCGGGATAATATACGGTTTCGAGGGGGATATTTCGTGTTACTTTAATCATATTAAGTTTTCGAGGCATTTAAGAAACGTAATGATGTTTAGGGTTGTTTAGATTCAGGTGATTTATATGAAAGCTTTTAGAACTAGCTCTACCTACTTAAAAGCTGGGATTAAAATTTTTATTTAGTAGGTATATAAGAAAATTTTTTCATGTTTTTTATTAGCTTTATTAGCTTTATTAGAAATTGTAAATTAAACAATTTTTCACCTCTCTTTAAAAAAAACTGGAAATAAAGTAAAACTTACAAGGGGGGGGGGGGGCAGGGTTGCCCCCCGCCGATCGTCACCAAATTTTGTGAGGATGTTTGTTTATCTATAAAAAGAAAAAATCTAGGTTACTGTAGGAATGCCTATAGTCTAAATTTTATATCATTTCTGCTCAAGGAGATGAAAATTTTGCCACCAACTAGAGGTCTGTATCATGTTTCTAAATGAAACTACAGTGTTTTGAAGAGTGGGTTATAACATTTGTTTAAAACGCCTTTTTAACACATTTTACAAAAAAATGAATCTTAAGACAAACGTACCTCAAAAACGGCTGAGCGTTAGGACTTAGGAACCTAGATTTTTTCTTTTTATAGATAAACAAACATCCTCACAAAATTTGGTGACGATCGGCGGGGAGAACCCATGGTCCCCCCCTAGTTAGTAATGAAAAATCAAGTTTACCAGATGCAACTTCAAGTCTTCTTAAAAGTGGTAAAAATTTTAAAAAATGCATTGATTCAATTTATTCTAATGCTTCTGGTCCAAGACTGATATGAACCTTGTATTAGATTATTGATTTTTAATTTATGTATTTTATTAATTTTTTTTTTATGAGACAATAAGAATTAGGGCTGTTCGAGACTCGAGACTTTTCTCGGTCTCGAACCGAGACTTTTGAATATGAAGACATTTTACATTTTGTAAATGACTAAATCCACACCTACTATAGGTCATACCTAGAATTCCTGTGTGTTATTGGCCCACCCCCAAGACGACTTTACCTGAATCTTATACCGGCTCTAAACTGAACGTATATAAGCTGTCTCTTATGTAGCTGCAGCAGTTGTATAGTTCTGACCAGTGTGTTGACTGAATATTCATGTATAGTTTGAAACGTTTTAAAATTGTTTTTTTACTGTTTTAAATAATGGTTAAAAGAAAGTTCAGTTATTCTCCGGCAGTTAACGGAAAAAAATTCAAGTCTTCTGATGAGAAGATCGACGATAGTAATGAGTAAGTTCATAAAAGTTTTTTTACATTTTTGCTTTTAAGCCTTACACATTATCACCCAAAAAATCTAAGTTTATCACGTTTAAAATAAGTTTTCATAAATCTTGTTGGTTTTGTTTTCAGCATTTTAACTTGTGATGCTTGTTTAAAAGGAGATTTACCCTCAAATCATGAGTGTGTTTTTTGCAAAAAAAAAGTTCACATCCACACTGCGTATTAATTCCTGGTCAAAAAGCCGACTAAAAAAAAATATTTGTGACATTTAATTAAAAATTTAATTAGTTATAATATTTTAGAATAATGATTCATATTTATTCTTACAGAAATTCTGTATTTTATTTAATATTTTATGTATTTAGAAAATAAACAACAATTATTTTTAAAAAATTTGTCAAATTATTGAGACCGAAACTAAAACCGAGACCGAGAGTAAAACCGAGACCGAGACTAAAAACCGAGACCGAGACCGAGACCAGAAAATTTTTTCGAGACCGAGACCGAGACCATCCAAAGTCTCGTCAGTCTCGGTCTCGAACAGCCCTAATAAGAATTAAACTCGTCTCTGTTTTAATTTTTCTTCACACCTAAAAAAATACAAACGTATCTAATTTTTCAGAAATCCTAAATTGGTCACTTAAAAAAATATAAAAAAATTGAAGTCTTTTTTTCAGAGCAATGCAAAAGTAAAAAAAAATTTACATATATGTATTTACGCATGCGAAATTATCTTATCAGGTAGTTTCATAAAACCGCTTCAAATAGTTCGGGTCCGATAAGTTAATCGTTTAAAAAACAATCCCGCTCGACCAAGGAATTTCTCAATTCTCACCTTGAAAAAAAAATCCCGAAAATAGCTACATTAAAACTACGATTCGTTTACTCGATTTCCCGCTGGCTCGCTCGCGGGGAGTAAAAAAAGTCTCGCGCTGCATCCACGAGATAAGCCGGGAGAGCGCGCGAAGGAAAAATCGAAGAAGAGATAGACAAGTCCTTCTTTTTTCATTCCCCCTCCCCCTCCACCACCTCGTGAGAATAACCCGTAGGAGAAGGAGGATGTTTAATGCAGGGGGAGTATAGCCGCCGCGTAAACACCGGCGATAATCGCGATCCAAACCCCGAGCGAGGAGGGAAAAAGAGGGGGACGACGAATCGACGCGCCGTCGGATAAGACCCCCCCCTCCCCCTCATGCCCCCCCTGCCTGCATGTTTAAATCCTCCTGCAGCCACCGCGGCCGCGGCTTCCGAAAACCTGGAGAACCAACTATTTCATACCGGAGGTCGTTGCACTCTACGACTTTTGATTATTGCCGACGGACTTTGTGCTTGTGGGTAGTAGTCTTGCGGGTTGATGAACCCTTAAATTTTATTTTTTTTTCTAACCAGAATTTGGGGTTTTTAAAAACTTTGGAGTCCATTATTTGAAACCTAATGTTTTCTTATAATTAAGTACATATAAAATAAACTTAAAAAATTGTTTTGAAATAGTGATGTATCAGAAACCCTTAAAAAACCTGAAGCATAAATAAAAACAAACGTGGGGTCTTAAAAATTTTAGAGTTCAAAATTTGGAATAATTTGGTTTTCTAAATTTGCGGATTGTTTTGGGTAAGATGAGCTAGCGTAAGTTCAATAAGATAAATCTTAAGGCAAGGAATTTTTAAAACTTTGGAGTCCAAATTCTAAGATCAAAAACAAACTCTAAAAATTCTGAGACAAAAATGAGGGCCATGAAAAGTTCGAGCTCCAATATTCGGAGCATTACCGATTTTCAAAGAAGTGTAAGCTTTGTACAAAATTTATTTATTTTTTCAGCAATCATGCTGCAGCTTCGAAACGGACTTACCGCACAGTGGAAGGGTTAACTTGTCTCTCTAATATTAGACGTCTTAAAATCAAGATACAACGTCATACGGAACAAAATGTTTTTATTTATGATAAACGTGAGGAAAACTTGTTTTTACCAGGTAGCTTTCAAATCGAAACTAGGACACTGTTGTAAGATGCCAAAAATATGTTAGAGGCATACGAGGTCTTAAATATAAAACACCGCGGTCTTAGTCATTTTTCAACGTAAAAAGCTACATAAAAAATCACAAAACGTGATTACGGCCCGCAGGAAGAGGCCCGCATGGAACCGTAAGGAGCAAGCCCTTTGATTATCACAGCAACAGAAGAAAAAGAAAAAGAAGAAGAAGAAGAAGAAGTAACGTTTGATGATTTGACTCGGCAGATTTAATTGCAATCTGAATAAGGCAAATCGCGATAAGGGTTTTGCGATTGGATATTGCCGAAGAATAAAAGTTGTTCGAAGGAGTTAAAGGGATAAACGAGTACGTATATTATCGATATGGCAAGTCGGGGGTGGAGTGGTGGAGGGGGGGGGGGTTATTCGCAAGGATAAAATAGGTGAGCTGCTGGCAGCTGGGAAAAAGCGCGGGCTCGCTCGCTGGGAGAAGAAAAAACGTAACCGAGGAGAGAGAAGCAGAAGGAGGAGGAGGAGGGAATGCGGTAGGTAAAGGGTTAGCCAGCCTCTCTCTCTTTCTCTCTTGCTCTGAAAGATGATGCAGAAAGAGAGAGAGAAAAAGAGACATGCAAAGAGGAGGAGGAGGAGGAGAAGGGAGAAAGAATAAAGAGCGGGCGCGGGCGGGAGGGAGGGAATAATGGAGGTAAACAAAGAGAGAAAGGAGAAGGCAAACTGCACTGGGTACCAAGAATTTTGAGAAGGTCCCCCCGAGTGTAATCTCCTCCCCCTCCCTCGGAAAGGGGAAGAAACAATGTCAGAAATTTAGAAAAAGCCCGCGGATGCGCTAACTGAAAAAATAAAATAAATATTGTGGTAACCTTTGACCCCTCCATCTGACCCTTTTACATGGAATCACAACAGCCTAACGGAAAAGAATTTGAATTAGCGATTGGTTTGGAACTCGAGAGTGGTTGCGTTTGTCGAGTGACAGTTTACGACTGATCGGTCAATTTTCGGTCAACTTGATGCACCGAGTTTCTGACGCTAAAATGCCTGCAGCTCAAAAATTGATAGATTGTTATGGATTTTTGGCATCGGCTGTAGTATTTAAGATAATTAAAAAAAAAAAATTTTTTTCAATACAAATTTAATTTAAAAAAAATATTTCTTTCGTATAAAAATTGGTTGGTTTTTTGTTTTTAAATTCTGTTAAAAGAAGTAATTATAGATGTACAAAAATGACCAACGTTACTGTGTATTAAAAAATTAGTTCAAATTTTCCATTAACGATCACATTTAAAAAATAAACTGGTAAATAATAAGTTTTATTCTAGTCTAGTATTATCATTTTTAAGAACGACCGACTCCGAAGGGGTCAGGGAGAATTTATAAGTTCGGCAGAACAAAAAAAGCAACCCTAAATTGTGCAGAGGATTTCTCGCGACCCAATGGACAAAATTGAACGGGGTAAGCGGAAAAATGTTCGTTTTGGTGCCCCATAGTTCCAGTTTCATTTTGAGTATAATCGGACCACATGGTTACAAATGGCGCGTACCAATACTTTTTACAGTCACATTTTACTCGATTTTAGCGCTATTACAGGATTTCGCGCGACCTAAAGGACAAAATTTAACGGAGTAAACAGGAAAATGTTTGTATTGGTATTCTATAGTTCTGGTCCGAGAATAAAAAAAAAAAAACGTGTGGGTCTTGGAACCCCTGGCAGAAGTGAAACTTCTAACTAAGAGTGAGGGGACCAGGAGTTGAGGGAAAAATTGAAGTAGTTGAGGGGAGGAAAACCAGGCTTTTTGGATTCACTCCTGATCGCTCAAAACTCTCTACCGACACAATAGAAGTTTCACTTCAAAAACAAGATTGTCGAGTGCGAGTGTCGGTCGGTTGTGCCTTTTGTGCCTTGCGCGGAGTGAAGTATTCCCCCCCCCTTTTTTGCAGATATTTCTTTTAAAAAAAAGGTACCAGGATGTTGAATAATCAGGCCACAGTTCCATCACTTATATCAGCCGAGCCAAGAGATATGGAGGCAGAAAAGGAACCAAATCAGGAACAAATCCTCTGGAATTACAAGGATTGCCAATTGACGGTGAACCAAATTGACCGCTTCGTAAAAGACAGTACATCGACCCACAAGTACAGCCCGGAGCAGGCCTTGGGGATGCTGTACCGTCACAATTTTGACATCAAAGAGGCTTGCGAGGATATGTTTCATAATACCCCTGATTCCTTGGAGGAGGAGTGGACCGCGAAGCAGGAGTTTCTGTAGTTATTTAAACAATACCACAATTAAATCATGCAGAAGTATAAAATGATTTTGCGATGATAAAGAATCTTCTGCCGAACAAGTCCATGGGGAGGATCTTGATGTACTACTACTTACTTCAAGCTCCCGAAGACAAAACGGAGACCTTAAACTGAAACTGATGAAAATTTTTGTCGGTCGGTCATGCCTTTTATGCATTGCGTGGAGCGATAGCGGAGCATGGCAATGCATACCTTGTTTTAACTTTATTTTAGCAAAAAACTGTTGGACTATACATTAAAGTAAAAATATAATTATTAAAAAGAAAAAAAAAATTATCAAACCATTATTTGGCCACCTAGCAGGATTGAAAAGTATTAAAATGTTTTGTACACATTTTGTTATTTTAATTTCCATTCGCATCCAAGACGAAAAAACTTTTGTGGTTAAAAAATTAAATTACCATACCTAATATTATGTTTCAGTAATATTACTTTAAGCTGATCAAAATTTTGCTATTTTCAGACTACATTTGAAATTCAGAAATGGTTTTAGAACTAATTGTTTTTTGCTCTTGATCTGGGATCGAATATGTAGTTTGCTTACATCTTGGAACGCTATCAATTTAAAAAAGAAAAAATCCCATTTTTTATAATTAATCGGAATTTTCTAAAGCTGGTCAAAATTTTCCAGATTCAAGATTCGAACTGTTTAGTACCTATGCTTTAAAAATTCAATGCATTGGTAATGTTATTTTCAATTTAAATTTGATTAAAGAATTGTTTAAACCTTGGATAAATAAAATAAATTACCTAAAACTAATCGAAAATTTCCTGTTCTTAGACCACATTTCGAAGTACTAAATAAACTTTTAAAAAATGGTAAAAGAAATGACCATTCGTGTGCTCTAGACTTTTCATGTCTATTTTTGAAAAACAAAATCATAAATAAGCGATTTTTTCAATCTTTCCATAGAATATATTTCAAAAATAAATTTTTTCATGATTGGTTTTGAAAAAAATGTTTTTCAATGCAATTTAAAATTCAAGTTTTATTTAAAAAACTTTTATATTTTCTTGTTCTAACTAAACCCCTGAAACAGGTTGAAATTTTCCTATCCTAAAAATACGGGGAGAAAACAGTCAATGTTTATCTGCACGCTGTCGTTCAACAAACGAAAAAAAACCTCATTTTTTATTAAAAAAAAAAAAAAAAAGCATTGGTACGGGGTTAAGGTTAAAAAAAAAAAAAAAAAAAAAAAAAAGGGTAAAGAAGAGGGGTCCCGGCGATAAGAAGTATGCGCTGTACCGAGTGCAGGAGGGCCCCTCGCGCGGATAGAGAGAGAGGGGGGGGCGGGGGTGGGTGGGGGGAGTCCCAACAGTGGCTACCAGCTCGGCGCGGCTCGCGGGGCCACGTGTTCAGTGTAGTAGCGCGTTATGACCCGGATGTTAGATCCCCCGGCTGGGTTTAAGCTGCCGCAGCAGTCTTAGCAGCAGGGTCCCGCGCGGTGCAGGCGGCGGTGCTGGCGGAGGAGGCATGCACCAGCCGGATGCAGCAGCGGCAACAGCATCAGGGAGCAAAGTTCGCCCCGCGCGCTGCAAGCTACAGCGTTGTTACCTGCCCAACTCTAATGTACGAGAAGGAGGAGGAGGAGGAGGAGACCCCCAAACTCCCCCGCCTTCTTGATCATCCCCCTGATTCTGGCCCGGCGAAATATGTTCAATCGGTAAGTTTCGGGTGCTTCACGTGGACCGGCACTATACGCTCCCCAAAAAGTGACAGTGATTTTTTTTTCAGTGCTTTTTTTCGTGTGCCTTGTGGTTGCAGTGCGCGAACGGGGGTGCTAAACAAAAACTACGATAAAACTTTTTTACGACGAGGGGGGCAAGTGGTTCCGCGACCAAACGTGAGCTTACCGAAAAAAGTTATTTGGATAAATTGTAAAAGCCTATTGGCAAGTCCAGGTTGAAATAAATTAATCACTAATTTTAAAAACTAAATATTTCAAAATTCTTTTACTTTTAAAATGTATGTACACATACAAAATTTATAATGTCATAAAAATTATCAACCAAAAGCTATAAATTTGAAAATAGTTTCACTTTTATGTAAGGGTGGTAAAATGATTTGTTAAATAAAATATACTTATCATTACATCAGTAAATTCAAATTGTAAGTGTTGTTTCAAAAAAGCTCAGATTAAAAAAATATATATCGATAGTCCCAGCGAAGAAAAACCTTGGCCGAAAAACTGCTGATTTGAAATCACCAATGAGCAGCTGAAATAAATAAAAAAAATCAGAAAAAATTAAAAATCTTACTAATTAGGTACCCAATGAGATTTTTTTGTTATTTCCGATTTTTTAATTTATTTCAGCTTCTCGCAGTTATGATTTTCAATTTGCGGATTTCCGTCTCAGGTTTTTCTTCTTCATTAAATTTATTTTATTTTTTTTCAATTCCTTAATTTTTTTTGTTCTTTTTTACAAGCATCACTGCTCTTTTTCATTTTTGGGAATTTTCAAACACAATGTTTATAAGTCAAAGTATTCAGATGCACTTGGATAGGAATCGAACTGGAGACCATTTAATCAAAAGCAATGTTTCACATTTATTTGAATTCTTTATTGAATTATTTAAACTACTGACCCCTCTATGAAAAAAAAAGTTCAAAAAGATTATCAATATTTTTAAGACATTTAGGCTACTTTTGTTTGCAACAAACATGACAGACGAATCAAATCTAAAATTTAATCTAAACATTTTATATTGTTATTAAGTATTTTAAGACCAAATAATTAAATATTCAGTCCAGAGATTGAAAAGAAATGATACAATCAAAAACTATTTAAATATTTTTTTTGCAAAATTTTAAATTAGAATTTAGCAAAAAATCATTATGAATATTACCGTAGTTGGAAACTGAACGTAAACAATCTAATTTGAGTATTTTATAAAAGTTGTTAAATATTAAAAGTTGTGCAGGTGAAAAGGGTTAATAACGTATAAATTCAACCGTATTTTATTATGAAAACTGTCTTGGAAAATTCTCAACACTGCCCTTAAATTATATATTTTCAAACCAAAAAATTCTCAGCCATCACTATTTTACAATCATAAATATTGCAAAGGTTTTTACTTCCAAACATACACAAAAAAAACCTTTTTTTTTATAATTACAATAAAAAGATACGATAAAACCAATGATCTTGTATACGAGCAATCGATCCCGACACGAATCCAAAAACTCAATCCGAAGGCACCCCCCGCGAGAGAGATAAGAAACACGCACTGCAACTCGAGGCGCGTTGCGCGCGCGCCCGGTAAAATAAAGAAAGGACGGAAGAACAAAGTTGTTATTGTTGTGATGGTTATTGTGTTCATTGTTGTTTTTTTTTCTTGTGTTGTTACGAAATAAAGGATAGACGCAAGCAAATCGACGAAAGGTGCGAGCAAACTGCGAAGGGACCTGATCAACGCGGAGATCGCGAACCTGAGGGATCTGTTGCCGCTGCCTCCCTCCACGAGGCAGAGGCTCTCACAGCTACAGCTCATGGCCCTGGTTTGCGTTTTTCTACGCAAAGCGAACTACTTTCAGCACGGTAAGTCCTGTGACAAGTTTATACGTCTAAATTCACCTTTCGAAAAATTATATGAATCTATCTTCGTGGACCTATCAATCGAAATAGCTTGAAAACATGTGATCTTTTGGCTTACACTTATGTCTGATTATTAAAAGAATAAATTTTTATTTTTATAAAGGATAAATTTGGAGGTATTTGGTATGATTATGAATTTATAAAACTCTGGACGCGTAAATTTTCAGATTTTTAAAAAATTTTTAATTTCTCTGCATCCTTAACTTCAGAAATTTTCTGGTAATAGTTTCTAAGAAATTGTTCCCGCTTTTTTTGAGTGAATTTTTAAACATGTGGTATCAAAAAGTAATGGGTGGAATCCAAGACACATTATCCGACCCTTTAAAATCCAATTAGATTCTCAAAAGTTAATGAATATTTTTTATCCTTCTTTTTTTCAAACTCTGGATCTTTTAAGTTTTTCGTTCGTAGTTTTGAATACGTTGTATTTTCTTGTTTAGAATACGATTGTGATCGGCTTAGTGATAGTCTTCTATATTAATAAAATTTTTTTTTATTGTTTTCAAAAAATAAATACGTTAAATAAATTACTTGTCGGAAAATAATTTTTTTTTAAAACATTTGATCAGTAATTACATTATTAACAAATTGAAAATCATCGTCTAGTTTATATTCATAAGCTTTATAGAAAAAAATCATATTAAAAATGTTTTTAAAATTTAAATGAACAAACTTCGTTGAAGAACAATAAATTGAATAGAAAAGTTTATAAAAAATGAATTCATTCCAACATTTTAGCTTAGGAACACGTTTTTTTATATAAAAATGTAGTTTTTTCCAACGGATTAAAATAGTATATTAATTATATATTAATTAATTATATATATAAATATATTCTATGAAGCGTGCAGTAGTGACATATAATGTAGGTAAACACCAGGCGACTGGTCACTAGTGAGTTTAGTTGAACCCTATGCAAAATATTTTCTTTGAGCTAAAATACTGAATTTTTTCATTATTTTTGAATAAGCTCATTTTTCATTAACAAAACTGTAGTTTATAAAAAAATTGTTTGTATTTTATTATAAGAATCGTAATCTTTTATGTTGATTGATAATTCTAATCATGATTTTAAGCTCTAAAATATGTATCGGAGTTACAATGTAAAGTGGAATTAGTTACAGGAACCGAATTGTGGTAATTTGTAATCTCATGTACATAAATACGCTTATACGGAATTTAGTGTACGTTGGTTTGTAGAGTAATTGTTGTTGGTCTGATTCGATCCATAGTTCAATCTCAAGTGTACTATTACTCTATTAGTGGAATTATAAAAAAAAAATTTTTATTTTAAACTTCTCTTTTTTGCTCTAAGTAAAAATTAAAAAACCTATAAATGACGAAATTTTCTTTTTATTCATTTGAAAGTTACGAATTTGCCTTAAAAAAAAAAAAAAAAAAAAAAAAAAAGTCTTTAGATATGTATTCGTTAAAAAAATATTTATGAACCTTATATTTGATTTTCATAAAACTGTCAAAATATAATTTCATACATACATTGAATGTGCCATAACAATTACTTACCGAGAGAGGCCATGGCTTGCAGAACTCCTATTTTGACGATCATTTTCTGGTACCAAATGAATTAAACAATTGATATGCAGTTGCTATTGGGACTTTTTAAGCGATTTGTGACATAGTCAAAATGGCAATTTTTAGCCCTTTTTTTTAAATTTTGGATTCGAACTTCAAAGCCTATAATTCTTGGAGAATTTTGCAATCACGCGATCTCTTTGATTTTTCATCTCGTTTTTCATGAATTTTTTTTTTATTTTTTTTTATTTTTTGTTCCATAACGCTTTGAATGATTTTGACCATGCTAAATTAAAAATTCTAAAAGCCAATTTTTAAATTTTTTAGGTTTTAGAATTCTAAATTTTAAATGGTCGAAATTAAGAATTTTTTCCCTGAAAATTCACGAAAAAACAAATACTTATTGACTTGAAAGTTCAAACTCAAATTTTTAAAAATCAGTAAAAAACCGTTTTTTCGAAAAATGGGCTCAAATTTTGCTTACAGCTTAAAAAGGGTCGACGTCACGAGATATATCAGTGGTTTCGATCATTGTTTGTTACCAGAAAATGATCCTCGAAGTTTTATCAAAATCGTAGTTCCGCAAGCCATGAACTTTCGAAGCATTAACTTTTGATTACAATGTCGAAAAATAAAAATTGGTTTTACTGAAGAGTACATGAAAATTTTCTTGAAAGAAAAAAAAATTTTATTTTATGTAATTTCTAAACGTAATTGCAGCTACATTTTTGGACAATAAACAATTATTTATCAATTTTCTTTACCCTCAGGCTTGAAAATAATTTTAAGCCTCAAAATTACGTCCATAAAAGACAAATTATATTCATTTAGTTTGTATAACCGTAAATCGAATTCACTAAATATGGTATTAAGTTGCATGAGATCCTGACAAATTTGTGCTTATAACAGGTCATCGAACACTAATGTGCGAAAGCATTGTTCGTTGAAAAGAAATTTGATGATACTCTCACAGCTCATAAAATAAAATATCACTATTTTCGAAATTAACTAAATACATTCGATGGTTTTTTTTAATACTTTTTAAAGCAATATGAATTTCGCAAACTTAAAACCGACATTTCAGTGAAAAAAATGAAGATTTAAACCAAGTAGAAATTTAGAGTAATAATTGCAAAAAGTTAGCTAGTCTTTGAGCAAAGTTTCAAAAAAAATTTAGGTAAATTTTAAAAAGTCGCTCTTATTATTTTATTTATTAGTATTTTTTTATGATTAATTAAGAAATTTGTATCCGCTATTATCGGTTTCCAAATATTGCCTTGGACGGGTTGATTAAATCTTTTGTCTAAATTAGAGAGACAAAATATTACTAGTCCATCAAGATATCTTAAATAATTATTTTTTCAAGTCATTTAAATAGATAAATAAATTTTATTAAATCATCAGCGTATCATTAAAATGATTCTTTTTAGTTGAATTTTTATATATCTTGATGTGATATTAATGTGATATTAATTGTATTAGTACAATCGTCCGTACCAACTCAAATAAATAGATAAATTAATAAATATACTTATTATAATATTCACAACGCCAGGTCATCAGCAAAATTAGACTCTATATTTTACGAGAAACATCCATACTTTGGAATAAAAAGGTTTTGGAACATTTTCAGACCCTCAATTCCCATGGATAACATTAATTTTTCAAACAAGCTACCGAAAGGTCTCAAAATAATTTTTCATTTTCAGTAGAGCCTGAAAAAATCTTTTCATACAAAAATTACCTTCAAAAAAATTAAACTAATTAACACATTTATTACTACGCATATATTTCCATGTTCTTAAAGCTTGTCATTTGGGTTTGATAAATCTGTCAAAAGATCATTAAATTATAAGTTGCATTAGCTAAGGTTTTCCCAAACTTAGTTGACTTCATACCCAATAATTAGTTACTCAACCGGGAGCAGGTCCCAATTAATCGATGTATCTATTTGTACCATATATAAAAAAAAAAGTTCTAATACAAAAGAAAAGCCGAGCTCGAGGGTCCGAAACCCAAACAGCGCATCCTCCGCGCGAAGCTCTGACCTCTGCGGGTTAACCAAAACAAACATAAAGAAAAAGCTCCCCAGGGGAGAGGGGGGGAGGGGGGGGGTTCATCGACCCACATATTCCTCGGAAATTCGCGGGCCCACACACGCTCGAGGCGCCAGCCGAAGCGGAGTGCGCCCCCAGCAGCCAGCCGGCCTGCAGTAAGGAGGTATAATATGGATGAGTTTTTCTGGAAGAATGTGGTGTAAGAGAGAGCCTCGGTGCGCTCCTCCTCCTCCTCCTCCTCCCCATATGTCCTCGAGGAGCTCCGGTATATAAAAGAAGAAGAGCTGGTATTACCGCGGGGGAGCAGCAGCGGCAGATAGCGGCGCCAGCCAGCCAGCCAGAGCAGGATCCGTGAAGGGGGAGGCGGTCGGCCGGTGGGAGTATGGGTTACAGGAGCGTGAGAGTGTTGCTGCGCCGCGAGAGAGGCCGAGAGGTCAGCGGATCACCCGGAACTCCTGCCCCTAGCTTAGAGCGGACCGACTCTCTCGCTCTTTATCCTGCTGCTGAGGCTTCGAGGATCGAACTCGAGCGAACGAACCTTACTTCTTTTTTTTTTTTTTTTTTTAAACAATGGATTTATTTCATTAGTTCAGCGGGACCAGCTCGAATGCTAATGAATTTCTTAATCTAGCGGGGCTCGATTTAATTGTCCCGAGGGCTCTTTTCTTTTCTTACTGGGAGCTACGGGGTGATGAATTTATTGCCGGTGGATCATGGGAAAGTGCATCATGGGCGCTTGGGGTACCCCTTTTGTTTTAACTTTTTTTATTTATGCGATTATTTATGGATGAATAACTGATTAGTTCTTATTCGAGAGCGGATTATTGGTTTTTAATTGGTTTTGAAGCTGCTCGAAAAAAGGCAATATTATAAATTAAAAAATAATTTTTTTTACGTTTGTAATAGCTATGATTAGAAAGAAGTTCGTTCAAAAGTTGAATCAGATGACGTAGTTTGGTAAAAAAAAATTGATTATTTCGAGACAGATTTTAACATGAAACTCGAGATTTTTTGTTTTTTAATTATTTTAATGAGGGATCAACTATCAAGGTATCTGATAGATCTGATCATAATTTTTTGATAATTAAAATGGATTTTTTTTTTTTTTTTGTAACTGCAATGATAAATAGTCGAAATGTGAGCATTTTTTTGACAATTCTTCATATGAAAACTGAAGGTATAAAATTTGTCGTTGCTTAATACATACCAAATTAAAATAAATAAATGTAAGATTTATAATTATAATTGATTAACGGTAAACATCACAAAAAATAATCTAAAAATAACCGACCAATAGCTATATTTAACAGCCGCCCACCGCAACATTGGAATTTTCATTTTCTAAAAAAAAAAAAGGGAAATAAAGCTAACACAGATCCACGGCAAACACGGCGGAAAGAAAAAAATTTTCTTTTTCTTCGCAGTCGCAATGAGATTTTGGTTAATTGCATATAATCGCGTTGAGAGCTCTCGGCGCCGATAAACACTGTGATTAACTTTGATAATTACACGTCGGGCCGCCGGCGCGCGGCGTCCAGACTCAGGGTAGGAAAAGTCTTTTTTTGCGTTTTATACATTCGACTGGTTAATATGAAGATCATTGCTTTTGTGGAAATGATCGATTTTTTAAAACTAGTACATAAAATAATAGATTATTGGTATAAATCAATGTCTGGATGTTTAGATGCTTTATTTAAGACTAGTCTCAATTGACGCGCAAGCGCGCTCAATTTTTAATCTTTAAAGTAAATAAACGATAATTTTTACTTTCATTTTCAAAAAAACGAAGTTATCACTTGCATCTTGTAACTATGTCAAAGAAATTTAGTTCATTTATTGAAACAAATTATTCAATTATTCAAAAAATTATTACAAAAAATTCTTAATAACAAAGTATTTAATATTTCAGCTAAAACGCAATGCAAATTTTGAATTTAACGTTCTTAGCCAATCAAATCAATTATAAAACGAAGACATTTGAACATGCTTCATCATTATAAAGAGAGATTTCAGTAACAAGTACGAACTTCAGATACTTGATTGAAATTAATTTATCGATGTACAGTATTCTCAAATCCCGCGCCTCTTTTGAACTTGAATTTCGGGAAAAAAGTAATAAAATTAAAAAATAAATAAAAAAAATTCCAAATTGACTCCTTCGTGCTGAATCAGAGAAAGACAGAGAGAAAAGTAGTTTGGAAAAAAGGAGAGCCGCGGGACGTTGATAAATACGGCGAGGAACAGGGAATTAGCGAGAGAGAATTGAGAAACCGGCTGTAGGTTGGCGCGCGCCCCGTCACTTGAATAGACCCGTACAAAGACCTTACAGCTCTCTTAAGAAAAATCCATACCTTTTTGTCTACCGACACGGCCCGGCTTTTCTTTTCGCGGGGGGCGATTTATGAACTCGAGTTGCTGAATTACCTCCCCCCGAATGCACTTTTCTCTACCATTGATAGATATATTTTCGTTGTTTCGAGTTTATTTTACGCGGTGAGTGCGTAGAGTTGCGAGTCGCGGTTCATTGGGCCCATAGAATTTTTCGACAAGTTTATCGTCCTGTGAATTAATTTATCGAGACACCTTTAAATGAGCACAGAGACGTTTTTGTTGTGACAATGTCTTGGTGAATTTTTTGAATAACTATGCCCTGAGTAAAAAAACACGAGTAGAAAAATGAAGTAGAAAAATTACAGCATCTGAGCTGTCGTTAGGGTCATTTTTAAGGATTTTTATCTAATTTAAAAAAAAAAAAATCGTTCTTAGAGTTCATTGCACCTTCAGAGTTCTGCTCAGTCTTGTTTTCTTTGTTTTTTCATGAACTTCTTGTGAAAAATATTTTAAAGTCATATTTCGATAAGTTTGACATTGTATACAGTTGAGATTTCCCTCGAGATTTTCAAAACTAAAAAAAGCTCAACAAGCTTTGCGGTAAAACAAAGAAAATGGAAGGCTCGCGAACTCTGTAGATGCAATATGCTTCGAATATAAATTTTTTGAAAATTGGGTAAAAACCATCTATGTATAATTCCATGTAGAGTATATAACATCATCTTTTGAATAAGAAAAATATCCCAAAGTGACCTAATAGACAAATCATCTCCTTTGCTAGTTTAATGAAAATTTTAATAATTTTTTTTGTTCTTGTGCAAATAAAGAATTTAATTGCTTAATCTTTTTCAGTTTTAAAAAACGACCAAGAATCTGCAAGCATGCCAACTCCAAACATTGGATTTTCAAAGGTGAGCCAATCCACCAGTTATTTAAAAAAAAAATTTTTTTTTTAAACCCAGTCATATCGCTGGTAAAATACTCGAGCACGCAGTTTGTCTAATTTTTAACGACGCCTGTAAAATTTAATCGCTTGAGAGTGTGTATGTGTTTTAAATATAAGTTATTTTTACTTTATTTTTTTAAATTTTATCGGTTGCGCCACTCACGAGAGGCAGAAGTGGAGCACGCGGGGGGTAAAACTGCACCAAGAGCAATAACGAGACGACGTTTTCAATACTTTTTCAGGCCATGTCCGGCTTCATTATGATGATGACTCAACAGGGCAAGCTGCTGTACATATCGGAAAACGCCGCCGAGTACCTGGGACACTCGATGGTAAATAGTTGCATTGACATTGTTCAACCCGAAGGGAGAAAGGAGGGGAGGGAGGGGGAGGGGGACAAGAGCCCTGAATGCCAATTCGAATCGTGCAAGCTTGAGCGAGGAAAGCGTTTTTTGATAGAGAAAAAATTTTTTTTTTTTTTGCTTTAGTTTTTTTTGTTATTCCTGGTTTGGATTTTTATCTTGCTCAAAGTTTTAGGAATTTTAAATTCTAAAGAGTTTCTTTTTAATTTTATATTCGATTTAATATATCAGGTACACATTTATGGTCTCAGGGAATAAAAACCTTAGCCTAAATTTTGCCACGAATAAAGTTACAATAAGTCATTATATTTATGATTTTAACTTTTGTAGATTGGTAGAAAATGAACTTTGTTACCATACCGTTGATATATTATAATGAAAAAAAATTTTCGATACACCAGCCACGAATAAAAAGACTTAAAAATCACAAGCCCGAAAGGGTCTTTTTATTCGTGGCTTGTGTGTCGAAAAAGTTTTTTTTCCTCCGCGTATAAAAAGACTTATAAAAAAACTCATTTTCTTCCAATTTACAAAAGTTAAAATTATAAACAAAGTAGTTTGGAGACAGTTTAGTCACCAAAAGTCGACTCATTGTAACTTTATTCGTGACAGATTTTGAGCTAAGGTTTTTTTTCGCTGGGACCATCGAATGTTATTATTTCAAAAACTTTATCAAAAATTCATAATCTTGTTTTTTTTGATAAATAAATCAACGGATTCAACTGAAAATTTGTACTGGTAAAACACAACGATTTTTTAAATTGATTTAAAAAAAAATTAAAAAATTAGTTAAGTGACATAATCAAGGAACAAATGAGAAAAAATTTCACAACACAGCAACCCGAGGATGCATAATTTATTATATCACGTGCAATAAATTGTCGTCGCTCGGAACTAACCGCTTTACGGTCCAGAAATGCTTTATGAAGTTTATAGCTTGTCGGAAAATTAATTATACGAACAAGATTCAAATTCACAAAATTTATCCCCCACGGGGATTGCATGAAGCAATTCGAGTCAGGTGTTTATTATTTTTAATTACATGATTCTATTACTGAGCCCCCCCTCGACTATTACGGTGTACTCCGCTCCGTGAAAATATAGTAATTTGTATCATTATTCTTTCGTTTTTGTGATTTTCCAGACATTTTAAGCCTAAATTTACATCTTTTTTTTCCTTCTTTTTTTATGAAAAATTTATTACAGAAGTGTGTACAAATACGTAAATTGAGAAACGTCAAGCTATTTATAATGTTGTTTATTGTAATGTAGCTTTGTAAGGCATTTTAGTTTTTTAAAATAACTTTGAAGACAGTAAAAATATACTCTTGAATATACTTTTATTACGTTATTAAAATATTCATAAACTCGGTCAGATAATGTTTTATTTATTATTATTTTTTAAGTTGACTGCTGTACTTAAAATAAATCATAAAAAATCAATATATTTTGAAAAAATTTTCCGTGTTCTACATGACTTTGTCATGATTACCCACTCAAATTTTTCTAATAATATTAAGTTGAATCAACTAAAATTGAGAAACAAAAATTTGCCTAATACGAATAAAAAATTTCGTAATTAAAAAAAAATCTTTTAAATTTCTTCAAAATAATTTCATATTTGAACTTAATCTGTATAACTTTATAAAACTTTACTAAGTTTAAATTAAGTGAAAAAGTCAGAAAATTTTGTCGTTAAAAAATTTTTTTCAAGGGTGTTATGAAACTTATATCAAAGAATATTTTTTATTCTGAAATTTTTTAAATAAAATTTTTTATCTAAACCGTACTATGATTATTATTTTGATACTATTGAACTGATAATTTCTTTACACATGAAATGGAAAGTAAATTTAACAAAAGGTTTATGCAACCATCCAAGTACAGGTAACTTTAGTTAACCTTTTACGTTCATGCAGAGACTAAACTTTGAAAATCATCAATTCAGCGTTCTTTGTTTTTTAAACGAAAAAGAGCTCGAAAAGTACTCTAGTTAATTTTTATTAAAAACCATGTATTGTCAGAATCGTCAAGGACCCTATAATGTTTTCAAGTAAATAAAAAAATTCCTTAAGTTTTTGAACGTCAGTTTGAAAAAAAAATGAAAGCTTTCCTCGAACCTAGCTGAGAACGATTCTGGGTGGTATTATAAAAGTGGAGCGTGCGAATGATTATCCTCTGCGATGTGATGCCCTCAGGAGGACCTTTTGATCCACGGCGACAGCGTGTACGACGTGGTCGACAAGCAGGACCACATGGTCATACAGAGCCAGCTGGCCAGGGGAAACAGCCACAACAGCAACAACAACAACAACAACGTCAACAACAACGGGGGTGTAGTCGGTGCTCCTCCCGCTGCGGACGACCGAAGATTGTTCCTGTGCAGGATAAACGTGTCGCGGAACTCGCGCAGGCAGCTTCGCTTCGGAGATCAAAAGGTTTTTATCGTCGTGCTGCACGTTAATTGCGTGGGAATGCTGACGGGGCTATAAGCTCGAAAGTTTTTCAGGGATACTTTGGGAAAGAATTTTCCCAAGTGGATTTATTTATACAATATTTTGAGAATCCGGAAGATTAAAGTTTTTAAGTTGTTGGGGAAAAAATTAGTAAAGACGATGTATCAAAAAACTTAATTTGTTTTTTAATATTATTTTTTTTTTATTCTAGTTCTGTGCCAACCAATATTATTCGGGTATAATTTTTTTTTCTTTATCGAAAATTACATGAGCTTTGCTGAGAGTGTGGATTCGAACCATCGATTCTTTAATTTTTAGCCAAACGGCTTATTGCTTGAGCCACCTTCTCACATTATGGATCAATTTTATTTTTACACTAAATTAGATTATTATTTTTTAATTAATAAATAAACTAAAAATTTTTCAAAGTCTCTAAAAAAAGTACGACCACTGATAAAATTTTGAACGTAGTTTCCATCCAATCTGTCACATTTGACCATACAATGTATTCAAAGAATTGGAACTAAAAATTTAGTACATCTCGATATCAATCAATTATTTAAAACAATGTTTTATTAATTAAACATTAATAATTAAAAATTGATAAATGTCAATGAAAAAAAGGTTGTGCTGGTCGAGGGCCACTACTTGTCGTACGGTCAGCAGTGCAATCGAAACGACTCGGTTTTTCTTGCCTCGTGCACGCCGGTCGTACTGCCGGAGACGCGTGAGAGCGTCGTGCAGGGCGCGACCAACATCTTCACGAGCATACACTCCATGGACATGAAATACCTGCACATCGACAAAACGTGAGGGGATGCACGACTAATAATTCATTTAACTTTTTTTTTTTTTTCTTTTTCAAATCACGTACGAGCTTTTTTTTTATAAATAAACTTTCGTGATTGAAACAGAGCCGAGAGCCACCTGGAGTACAGTCGGTCGGAGCTCGTTGGGGTCTCCTGGTACAACGTCCTGCACTGGGACTCGATACGCACGGCCTACTGCAAACACCAAACCGGTACGTTTAACTGGTACCAAACTTCTTTTTTTTTTTTTTTTTTTTTACTAGAGGTGTAAGCGACGTTTTTTCGCAGTCATACAGTCGGACCAGGAGAGGTCGAGTACGGCTTTGCTGAGGCTGGTCAGCGGGTCGGGCCGGTGGTTTTGGGTTCACTGCGTTCTGCAGGTCAAGGACACGTCCGAGGAGTGCCAGCACCCGATTATCGTCTGCACCAATCAAGTTTTGAGGTACTTACTTTGATACATGTTTTTTTATAATTGAGGAAAACTATAGGTTCGTCTCATAAAATGATTACTAAGAGTTTATTTGAGCGGAATAAAAAAAAATAGTTTTCAAATTTTCAAATGCACTAATCATCACTAAGCATGTAAGAAATTTTTATTTTTATAACGACTTACTTGAAGCTTTTATGATTATGACGAAGTTTTGAAAACTCAATTCGAATCAGATAGAGCGAGCAGAACACGAAGTCAAATGTCAATTATCAATGAGCAGGAGGGGGTATTTCTGCCTATGTTGCTAATTTAAGGAGGCTTGGCAGTTTTTTCAAAATCCAAAAGTGAGAACCCAAAAAATTCCTGTAGATTCCTTGAAGTAAGACAAACAACTTTCCTATTTAATACAACAATGGTTGTCGGAATCGTTTTCGAGAAAAAAATCAGTTAAGAATTTTTTTTTTAACATGGGCTCTTATGGAAAAAAACATTTAAAAATTTGGCAAATCATCAAAATCCACAAGTTTACTACGAGTCAGGTGTCATTTTAAAGATAAAAATTTGAAGATTATTTTAAAATTATAAAAATTTGAGTTTATCGGACTAATTTACAAGAAAAATAGAAAATTGCGGTACATAACCTTTAAAACATGCAATTTTTCAACGTTTTTAAAAATTTTTTATCTTAAATTTTGTTTTAATATGTTTAAAAATGATAAATAATCACTTACTAATAAAAATAAATAAAAAAAATACTTTTTTTCTTATTTTCAATTTCATGCACCCGCAAGGGTCCCTGCTAGGTACGACCCCTACGCTGCCAAGCCTCCTTAAAGTATTAATTTCTTTCGATGAATTAAAAAATATTATGTACGTTACAAAAAAAAATCTTAATGTTTTTCGTTTAAAATGTATAGATCAAGAAATTTTATTAATTTTTTTCAATTGTTTAACTTTTTAGAGATAATTATTTGAATATTATATGTGGCCGAGCGGGAATTGAACCCTAGTATGCTCGGCCTTATAGATATACTAGCAATAGCGCTTAACTAACTGAACCATATTATCTACTATATGAAATGATGATAAAACTTTTTAATAGCGTTTTTATTTAAGTGGGTGTAGAATTTTTTTTAAATTTAAAAATTATTTAATATATGAACTTTGGTTTCGTTTCAATACGTTTGGACAGTTTCATACACTAACTATATTTTTCCTCCCACATTTTTATTAAAAATTATGTTCAAAGTCAGCCAATTTATCATTTTCAATGGCTAAGAAAGAATATAGCCTAACCAAAAGTTTTTTTTTAAATTACTAAAAATACATTTTCAAGTTTTTTAGTAAAATAAGGATAAGATTTTGGATATTTAAACTGCAGGTGCTTACTTATTTATTTATTTAATAGATTATCAACGGGCACAGGTGTCCTTTAAAATGTAAAAAATATGATTTATAAAAAAATAAAAAAATTAATCAATGTAAAATAGCATAAGTATTAGGAGAAAAATGGTCGCAAGGTTTAGTTAAAATTCAACCATAAATAACAGAAAACATCTTACGATCGGCTTTAAAAAAACTCTAATATTATTGCATCTTCTAAAAGTAGTCGGAAAAATATTCCAGACTCTTCTAAGTATATTGACATAAATGTTAGAAAAATGACCAATAAATAACATTGAAAAATCTCAGCGACAGGGAAGCCGAGATTATGAAGGCTAGCTCTTGGCTGTACCAGTACTCGTCCCAGAGCAAGTACGCCTACGGCGTGTGCCCGACCACCCCGACGACGGCATCGGTGCCCGCAGCCACACCACAGCAGCAGCAGCATCACCAAATCCTCGGGTACGGCTCGTCGTCCTCGGAGGGCCTGGGGGAATACAACAACAACGGCCTGCCGAGGTCGTCGTACGAGTTCGAGATGGGATCCTACCCGGGCCCGGCCCCCTCCCTCGAGGACAATCACCACCAGTGGGGCAAGGATAGGCTGCACGTCAAGCAGGAGCCCTCGGAGGTTTGTGTCTTGTATCGCGGCTTTAATTAAACAGTGCCCGAGTTTTAGGCTTTTGGTTGATTTGTACTGAAGCTAGTGCGCGGTTATTTATTCAGTGCCGTCATGTTTATAAAGAAAGAAAAAATATTTTTACGAATAGTTTTAAATTTCACTTAGATCGTAATTTGAAAAAATGAGCATATCTAGTTATTGAAGAATTAAATTCCTCTACACGCTTTGCCGCGCACGCGATTTTGAACTGTTTTTTGTTTTGAAGGGATACAACATTTTTTTTTACTAAATTTGAACTGATTAACTATTTAAGACATTTTTTTTTTTTATTCAGTTAATTGAAGGAATGGTAATTCAGGTCACTTTGTAATTGATTGGTCTTGGACTCGATAACTATTTTTCGAAAAACTTTGATCCCACGAGGAATCAAATCTGTGACCTCAAATAAGTGCTGTTCGTACCCGAACGGGTCAATGGAATATTTTAGCTGTACCACGTTTATCTTGACTCAATAATTTAATTTTTTGTTCTTCATGATCATTTTGACAAAAGTTTAAGCTAAGCTTTTACACGTATCATTATTTATTTGATACATTAAAGTATTCAAAGTCGAATCAGTTTGTAAGATGACAAGTTTTATCTCTACAATAAAAAACAAATAAAAAAATGTTTTTTAAACTCAACAATATACAAAAATCAAATTGGTTCGTAATCAATCGAGACGTTTGAAACACTTACAAAGTGACCGCGAAAGAAAAAGGAGTCCGAGTCCGAAATTATAAAATCGAATGACCGACAGCAGACGTACGTGGAAACGCAGCAGCTGAACAACAACACGGCGCGGGTGCAGAAGCAGGAGTCTGACTCGACCTCGGCCGAGCCCGTCGACATGTCCATCAACAACACCGGTCCGGGACCAGAGCACGACGAGCGGCATTCTATCCACTGCGCCAACAGCGAATTCTGTCACTGCAACAAAACTCCTCACCAGCAGCACCACCACCCGCACCATCACCAGCAGCCCTCGCACCAGCACAATATGGCCATGGTACGTTGTGTAGCTTGATTTATTTTAACTTTTAAATTTAAAATAAAATAAAAATATATACACAGTAGACAGAGTTTATCAGTGTTTTCAGAGGATCGGAAGAGAAAATTAAATTTTAGACTCGTTGATTGGGCTTGAAAATTAAATTTTATGCAAAGTTTTGATTTTAACAATAGTAAAGTTTTTGTTTTTATAGGAAAAAGTAGATAGTTAACGGAAAATAACCAGTTTTTTGATGAGCTATGAGTGGAAAATAATTTTTCAATCTGAAATTAAATTCCTAAAAAAAAAGTAATGAAAAATAAAATAGTAAAATAAATAAAAAGTCTACGTAGCTTGAGACAAAAATACTAGATTGTTTCTGCCTTGAGCTTAAAACTACTTTAATCGTCAAAAAATGATGTTTTTATGAGTAAGTCGAAAGATTCCATTACCTCTCAATCGCGAAATTTCTCACTTTTTTCCCTCGTGATAAAAATGACTTTTTTTTAGATTATTTTGCACATTTAAAACTGATGTCTATTGTAACTTCGAATTATAGAGGTTTCGAAATTCGAGACTACGAATTATAGAAGTAATTTTGTACAAGTCAGCATAGAAAATTGAAGAGTCTGGCGTACACCTTCGAAATGTATAGGTTGCACCGAGAGAAATTACCTACTTTCCTCCCTAGGAATAAAAAATTTTATCTTACATTAACCATGAATTCGTCAAAATCCTATTCAGCGTCTATGAAAACGAATCAATTTCAGATCCAGCCGAACAACAAAAGTCCTCAGCACCAAGTCGACCGTCTGACGCCGTTGCCGTACTTGCACCCGCCTCCTCGTCAGTCAAATTCGAAGCCTCTGCCGCCGTTCCAGCAGCAGTTGTCACCCGTGGGAATGCAGGTGCCGAGTCCGGACAACAACGGCGGCCTCAAGTACAACATCGTCGACCTGGACAAACTCGAGCCGGCCGGTCAGGATCCCTACTGCAACCAGAAGCGCCAGCTGCTGCTGCTACACCACCAGACCAAAGTCGTGCACCAGCCCGGACACCTCGTACACCTCGACCCGGTGAACCATCCGGTGGAACACCACCATCATCACTTGAACCTTCATCATCCGGTAAATATAATTTTCACTTCCATTCATTGTTTGTTTAAAAATAATAAATAAATAAACTATTTTTAATTGAATTTTCAAAGAATAATATGAAATGATAATTAATATTGAAAATCAGTTGAGATCTATATATCTTATTCAATTAGTATTTTTTCCTAGCATAATTTTTAAATTAATTTTTTTTTTAGTTTGATAAGTTATATTGTTTAAATATTTTACTTTTTAACAACTTTAACTTTGTATAAAAAAAAAAAAAGAAGTAGCAACTGTGTTCAGAAAACTACTCACGACACGTACATAAAGAAAGGATAAATCTACAAAACCTCCGTAAAAGATTATCTAAACTGTCTGCAATTACGAGGTTAAAAAAAAAAAAAAAACCTAAACGTTTTCATTATTAGATAAACGTAAAAGTAACTAAAAACAAACTGCCCTCGCATTTTAAGAGATTTCGTCTTATCTGTTCGAACTAAACTTTTTAAATGAACTTCAAACCATCGTAAATGTTTTAGAAGTCCGACAACAACAAAAAAGTAAAAAAAAAAAAAAAAAATGTAAAATTTCATTTAAAACTTTCAAATGAATCTCCTCATTAAATTGAAATGCCGAAAGCGGCTTACAGCGAGAAATCCCATCGTTATATTCTCAACCAAATTTCTAAATAAAAATTGACTTAATAATTTTGTACCTTATGCAAAAATAGTTTCAAGTTTTATTCGTAATTGTTATGTATAAAAATGAAATTTAATGTATTCAGTCTAAAAAACTCGTAATTTATGCAAATAAGAATGTTTTCATTTAATAAATTGTAAAAAATTCTAAAAATCGAACCTAGGGATTACTTTATGATCTCAGTATGTACTTTTAGCTAGCCATACCTTGTTGAAAATTTTTATAAAAAAATCAATAAATAATCGTAAACAATGATAATCATCGCAGGAACAGTGGACGAGTCCGAGTCCGGTGACCCCGGGCTCCGTGATGTGGCAGACCGAGTGCGGGTTGCAGCGCGTCCCGGACGTGGTTCACCAGGAGCTGAGCCCGTACATGACGACCCCGACGACCCCGGCCCCGACGGACGAGTGCTCGTCCCACCCGGGCACGGCCACGCCCGACACGCCCGTCTCGGTCTTCAACTTCGACTGGCCCGGGGGCGCGGTGCCCGAGCAGCACGTCCCGAACCTCCGGGTCCTGTCCTTCCGGAGCCCGGACTACTCGAGGCCGCCCCGGGGAGCCAACCAGGAGCACGGCATCCAGCCCATAACCCTGCAGCTGCCCTGCCGGAAGAAGAACCTCCACGCCGACCGCGACTACGCCAAGTGACTCTTGTTTGGTGTGAATGAGTGCTCTTCTTATTGAGTGTAGAGTTTTTAATTGGTGGCATTAAATGTTTCGAGCGAAGATTTGGTGGCGACTAAACGTTTTGTGGTTTTAGGAGATTCAAAGATAAGCGGTACGATTTTTAATGATTGATTTAAAAACTTCATATACATTTTTTCAGTTTTGGGAAAATTATTTATCAAAATTTTTGAAATCGAGCTTCTGATCAAAATGGGAAAAATTATTTATTAAAAGTATACTAATTTAAAAAAATTTTTAAAGTTTAATGATTTTGAGAGAAAAAAAATGTTTACCGATATAATTGATTTCAAAAATCACATTTTCAAAAAATTATATCACTCATTTTTAATATAAAAAAGTTTTAAAATTAATCATTTTAAATTTTTAAATAAATAATGAACATTTAGTAACCATTTTTTTGGAAAGTTGTATTCCTCTCTATTTTATTTGCAAAACTAAAATTTTTAATAAAAGATAAAACCAAAAACTTTTTAGTAAAAGATACTTAAAAAAAAAAAATCAATTTATTTTTATTTGAATCGATCGATGAATCTCCTATACCCGAGGGGCAATGCACTTCAGAATTACCAAAAGAATCGCGGATATAAATCCAAAATATAAATCAAATATCAACTTCGTTTAAAATGAAAATAAAAAAAAAAATCATTTTATGTAAGTATTTACTGATATTTTAATCAAAGGTAATTCAGAGATACGAAACATTAAAAATTTTGCAAAAGAATAAAAAAAAAAAAAAAAAAAAATCATCAATGATTCTAGGGTGCACAGCTCCTCGCTCCTACCTTTTTGTAACTTTTTAATTGTGTCAGTGACAAAAGTGACTTTTTCTGAATAACGTAAGTTGAAAAAGTAAGTTGAAAATACTAAAATTTTTGTTTCCTCTTTTTGGATTTCGAAATACGAGAGTGTTAAAAAGTTTTACCGTTTTCAAAAATAAAACAGAAAAAGTTGTTACAGTTTTTGAAATAACTTTACGAAAGTTACTTCGTTTTGTAAATAACAAAACTTTTCTTACTGCCAGGTCACTGCTTTCGAAAAACAGTTTTGCAAAACGAAAAATGAAAAATCAATAGGATCATCTAGTAGGTAGTTGTCAATTTGTATAGTTAAAAAAAAAAAAAAAAAAAAATTATATAAATAAAGTTAATAAAAGTGTGATTATATAATATAGGAAAAGAAAAAAAAGTTGGCTCTGTGTGTGTGTGAGTGTACATTCGTAAGAGCCGTTATTTTCCGAGGCATGATGTTACTATAAATAGATAATGTGTCATAATCTAAATAGATATTTTTATAATTTTAGGAATATCCAATACCATCGGTTGTTCACACGCTCAATATCATAGGAATATTCCAATTTAAACATTCCAGATTTATCTATTTTTTTTTGCTTAATAAAATAGCTGTTGAGCGTGTAAACGACATGAAAAAAATTTTATTTTTTAAAAATATAATGATTGTTTTTAGTGAATTTATTTTTAAGCTTGATCATATTTACTGGGTGAAATTTTGTTCCAAAATATCGAGAAAAAAAAAAAAAAAAAAAAAAAGAATTTACAGTATTATGTTCAAACGATCGTTCCTATACGAGTATGTTAGTACTTAATCTTTAAAATCCAGTAGATAATTCCTACTTGTAGCTTTAAGACAGGAAGAAAATGTTCAATTGTAAATATGATCAATGGTAGTTTTAAGATAGTCGAGTTATAAGCATGCAGTTTCGATGATCATCAAATCATTGTTATTTTTTAATAATTATAACATTTTATTATTAATTCAAAATTATATTATTAAAAGGAAACAAATTGTGGTATTAAGGCCAAATTCATATTCATACATTTATTGTACGGTAAAATTTACGAACGTCGATGTCTTTAAATAAGCTTCATCATTAGTTTTTTTTTTTTTTTTTTTTTTTTTTTCGTTATTATTGGAAAAAAGATGAATCCCTTGCGTCAAAGTTTTTATCTAGTCGTGTTCAATGAATTTACGTCTCCTCGATCCGTTTACATTCTGCACGCCGTACCTTGAGGAATATTTATAAATTTTATAGACCAAAGTCCCGATTTATACGGCTTTTTAGTCGTAGCAAACACGTCACGCACTTTACAAGCGCGCGATTTTATTTTTTTTTCAAGTTTCCACGACAAACGAAATATTACTTTTTTTTTTTTCCCGCGACAATAAAATCTTTGACGTGACACTCAAAGGGATGAAATCCGATAATCAGCCAAAACAATCTAAAATACGTCGCTGTCGATGAGAGAACGAAATCTGCCATTAAAACTTTGTTCCATAGCAATTTTTTTTTTTTTTTTCTCAAATGTATAGTTTCTTTTTTTTTTTTAAACTGTAATGTGGCTCGTACTTTTAATTTTTACATGATGTGCCTGTATAGATATTTTATATATATTTATATATAATTGTAACACGCTTATCCCGAAAAACCTTTTTTTTTTTAGCAATAGAAGGATCTCTTGGTAAATAATATAATTAGAGAAAAAACAACTGCACCGCAGTGTGTATAATGTCAATTATTATCTCGGCTCGCATTATTTAAACAATTTTTTATTCTTCGAGAGCACAAAGTTAGTTTTCACGAAAAATCAAAGAAAATTACGTGTGCCCTCGAGAATTTACAACTCACTTTTTTGTTTATTTACCAGATTTACTATACAAATGCATTTGTTTCAAACAGGAAAGAAAAAATATATCAAAAACCATGTATTTTTGTTTTTTTTTTTTACCACTTGAAAAACAATAAAACATACTTCTTGAAATAAAAAAATGAGATAAAATAATGTTTCGCGTATTTTAGTTTGCATACGCTTATCCCCGGGGTAAATTATATAAACGACTCCCGGCGCTGAAAAAAAACACAAAAACGAAGAAGAATAAGGAGAATTTTTATAAAACTAGGAAAAAGTTGCGCGGGGAAATAAAAAGCTCCCGGGAGTCGAATAAAGTGCGAAAGAATTAAACGACAGACGCATTTCGTGTCCAGGTTTTCTTCTTAATAAACTTTTTTTTTTTCTGTTTACGTGCGCCCTCTTCACGTGTTGTACACTATTTGGAATGATTTTTTTTTTTTTTTTTTACTTCCATTTTTTGTAAAAACGCTTCTTTTTTTTTAATGTATAAATAGTCCTGACTTGAGGAGCTGGTTTTTTTTTTTTATCTATAAATTGTTTTACATTTATATTATGTTTCATGACAGATATCGCGACCGAGCGATGCTTTATTTTATTTTTTCTCTCTCTTGTTCTCGTAGTGTTCGAGCCTACATTTCAATTCGTCGTCGAGAAAAATTTTATTTTTTCGTAAACGCTCGGTGGCTAAGGATATTCGCTACTTATCTCACTACACATCCATTGCTCGTCCTGCTGATTTTTTTTTTTTTTTTTATCTTCATTTATAATATATAATATTTACTTTGGCAATTCAATTTAATTTTTTATATTTTTTTCGATAATATAAACCACGTATATAAACATAGATTGCGAGTACATCGGTCTTTTATACAATTTTATTTATTTTTTTTTTTTTTGGTTTGTTTTTATCATTTTTTCAGTTATTTATGGTAATTATAGTTATAAGTATTACTCGTTATCCTAAATATATTTATATAATTTTCGAAATATTTTTTTTTTTCTTTCGCTTACTCTTATACTTGGAAAATTTTTTTTTGTTTGCTCACGTGATATAAACGTTTTTCAAATACCAGTACGTATTCGTATACGTGTGCGTGGTTGGTGATTATTCGAACTCGTGCACCATAACTTTGGAGAATTTCAACACATTTTTTCAGTGCGATAAATAAATTAAAAATATAATACTTTTTTTTTTTTTTTTTCTTTGGATAATACATTCGTTGTCAGGTTTATAACTCGAGTTAAAGGGTATAAAAATCTGAAAAATCTAAAAAAAAATTTACAAACTGTAGCTTGACTAAAAATTATATATGCATATCAAAATATAAATTATTTTTGTATGTAAAATACGTCATATCAACGTAAAATAAGTAAAATACGTATATACTATGATTAAAAAAATATATGAAGTACAATGAAAAAAAATTATAAAAAATCAAAATAATATAAAATACTCGATCCAGGTACGTACTTGTACTGTCATACACGATGACATATAACTTCAAGAAAAAAAAAACTCGTCTATACACAATGAAATTTGTCAAAGCTTTTTTCCTCTCCGGTGAAACTCCTTTACAGATTGTTAAGTCACCCTTAAATTTAGCTCGTTTGTTATCGTACACGAGTTTGAATGGTAAAAAAAGTTCTTGCTTTCTCGCGAAGAAGAACAAGACGACTTTTTTCATCTTTTCTCTATTTTTGCTCTCCCGCTCTCTTAGCTCATGGTATTGAAATAATGCCAAAAAACGCATGACGTCCTGTATAATATACGTGTACACTTGTGTAAAATCGTAAGTTTTTTATTATTATTATTATTTTTTTTTTTTTTGCTGTAAGTCTAAGTGGTGAGAGTAACCTTTATAAGTACACCGATAGTAGCAAATATTTTATTGCGTAGTAGTTTCGAAAAATTCAAGTACATCGATGTGGAAAAAGCACAAAACAACATTTGGTTTTTTTCTTTGTTTGTTTGGTAAAAGTACAAAAGTCGAAAAGGTTTATTTACTCGGAACAGTCCCATAATTGTGATATATTTTTAAGAAGTCGACAGGTATAGGTGTAAAAAGTATTTTTTAAACGTGATTGCTTATACAGACTTTAAAAAATTCTTCTCTATTTTAATATACCAAAAAACATGTTTCGTCTACTTGGAATTTTTTTTTTTTTTTCGTTTGAAGAACATTTAACTCTCGAATATACAAAAGTGCAATAAAATTCGTCGTTTTTCATCGTAATCGAGTAAAATTAAAATAAAACGGCTTATCCGATGATGTATTGTCTACAGCTTCGTTTCTTAATTTTCATTTTTCCGCGTCAAATTATCATGCTGGGCTTAACTGTAACATTTTAAATCGATTTTTCCTTTATAACGTACACATATATCATATCTATATAGTTTTTTTTTGTCAGCTACCTTGGATTTATGGTTAAATTCTTACTATTAAAATTATTAGTGCGCTCGTTATGCAGAACCCGTTACATCAATAATTGAAAAAATTGATATTTTTCAGGTGACTTGTATCTTGTCTTTTTTTCAGTCATAATGTTGTTTTTATAAATTATTCAAACCAACGTGATATAATATAATCATGTAATTTATATCAACACATTAAAATATCAATATATCAATATATGGTATATATAATAACAATACTATACAACGCTCAAAGTATAAAACATAATTTTTTTAAAAGCATTAATATAAAAAATAAACAAAGTATCAATTTTTTGCAATTATCAATCTTTCTTCTACAAGTTGATAAAAATTTACAACTTTTTTAAATCATCGCGTTACACTTTTTGGCATCGTTATTTGGCACCTTAATAAACAAATAATGTCACACATTATTTTGTGTTTTTTTAACGGTATATTTTTCGGTTAAGTGCTATATATTTTTTTACCTTTGATACTTCGTTCTTTGGCAACTAATATCCTAACGTCCATCGTTTCTAAGCACACTTGCATACACATTTAAACTCATAGTTTTCTCATACGCTTCCTTATCTAATAATACCTCTGGTCGTATATTACAATCGCGTTGTGTCGTTTCGATAAAAACAAAGAAAAGTAAAAAAAAATAAAAGAAAAGGTCGCGACGTTTTCACGCTTCCACTTTTTAATCGTAAAACCATGTTTTTTTTTTTTTTTTTACTCTGTTCTGTCTCGCTCTCGCCCTGTCGTGTGTAAAAGCTGTGCGATTGATTTTATATTTTTTCGTAAAAAAATTTTCCGTCTGTAAGTACGGCGCTTGTACGGCACTTATTCGTTTCGACTTTTTTTTTATCTCGCACACTACGTGTGCGCTCGCATGCAATATGTAATTTCGGCATTCATATTATATGCATTTAAATTCCTGTTGCTCTATTATAAATTTTTTATTTTTTATTTTTTGTTGTGCGATTATCATTATCAGGTCTTTTTATACTTCTGGCGTATAATATATTATCGGGAGGAAGCGAAAATTATCGTATAGCACTACAAACAATTTTTCCTACTCCATTTTTTTTGTTAATAGCTACTTATATTTTTATGTAAAATACATCAAGCACGATGAGTTTTTTCTTTGTATAAGTCTTCGAATGGTTTTTATTTTTTTTCAACACGAATGTTTTGTTTAAAATTATTTCGCTTTTATTTAAAATTTTTCAATACATACGTATGCGTGATAAAAATTGTAATAAAACATCAACTTTTAGTCGTACTTATTCAAAATATATATTATTATAATTATATTATTGTTGTAGGTGTTGCAGCTTTAATTTAAGACGTTCATGATATCAGTTTTATACCGGAAGTAATTTTTTTTTTTTTTTTTTTTTTTTTTCATACGTGCTATCGACTATTATGGTTTGGTATAATCTTAACGTTTGGTTTAAATCCGTGTTAATCCCTATTCCTTTAAAGTGGTCAATATTTCATCTCTTCTCGGGCGATTATCAGAAAGTAATGAAAAACCGGGGTGCGGGGTGAGGAGCAACACTTATAATACTTTGTAAAATTTTTGGTATAAAAGGTTATCTTTAAAACGCGAGTTGGGATTTTAATTATGAAAAAATTTCATGAAAAAAAAAAAGAATGAATTTCTCTGATAACAATTAAATTGATTTCCGATACGGCTTCAGTACGAAGCTTTAAAAAAATTCGCTTCCTTTGATCCGAGGGTGCTCTTTGCAGTTAGTATTAATTCGGATAAAGGCCGACGGCGTGGACGACGATGGGATTATGATTTTCGGTATCGATTTTTTTATACCGAGCGCGGTAAGAAAAGCACTCACGACGTTGATGTTTCTTGCGAGTAACAAAGTTTCATCCTCGAGGATGAGACTGCCGCTGAGCGATGACCACTTTTCGAAATTCTTTGTAAAATCGTCTCTCTTGGTTTTTTTTGTGCGGAAGTTCGCGCCTTTTTTTTTTTTTTCTTAGTCGAGTGAAAAGTGAAAAGGTTGTTGTACTTGGGAGAGAAATTGTAAAGTAATGAATGAGGTCACTTGAGCTTTGTTGGATGAAGTTGTTAGTGACTTTTTTAAAGTCACTGCTAACTTACAAATGTGTAAGTACTTTAAATTTAATAAAATTAGGGCTTGTTTGTGCTAAATGGTGACTTTATTTTATAAAATCACCAAAGAATGATTATTAGGATTTTTCAAAACTAGCAGTCACTTGATCTCATAAATTACTCGAAAAATTCAAGTTCAAAATTATTGTAAAGTTCAGGGATTATTCCAGTATTACTAATTTTGTACTAAATATTGAAATATTGAAACAGTGACTTTATTTTATAAAATCACTGAATGTCAAAAATTTTCCAAAATTAAACAAGACTTTATTTAAAATATGAAATCATCATAATGTTTAAAATGTTAAATTATACATATACTTCGTCACTTGATATAATGCTTAGTTTTTTTTATTAATAAACTACTTTTTTTCTCTATGAGAAATTGAAAAGTTGTGAAGCATTAATTAGTGACTTAACGAGTAATCTCATTATATGAGATCACTGAAAACTTTAAAAAATTCAAAAATTCTTGTTAAAGTGACGAAATCTCTCAAGAAATCACTCCTTCAAAACCAATTAGTGACTTAATTTCATGAAACTCTCGAGGATGCTTCGCTCTCATTATGCGGGATTCTTCAAAACTAATCTCGCGTTAACTTCGTTACCTGAAGTTCGAGAATTCTTTAACCCTCGATTAGTGACCTCGTTTCGCTCTGCCAAAATAAAGCTCGAGCCATTACACTAACTTCGCTGCGAAGTAAAACAACCCTTTTTTCATTTTCAATCGCCCTCATCCGTCCCCGAATCGCACAAAGGACACCCAATCTAAAAAGTAGAACATTTTTACACAATACCAAAAAAAAAAAAAAAAAAAAAAAAAAAAAAAAAAAAAGGGGGTTAAGAATACATCAAAAAATCAATACTTCACATCTGTCCCAATCAGTCACATATCAAACCGTCCGACACATCAGAAAAAAAAGCTCTCCCTCCACGTAATTGTCACCTTGGAAGCCTCTTGACGGCGTCGCACTGGTTTCACACTTACGCACACGTCGACGACGATGACGATAATAATCTCGGGTAGTAAAAAAAAAAAGGGGGGGGGGGGTAAACTAGAAGATAAAAAAAACCGCGACGCGCACAGCTCAGTATCCCCGGTTGACCCCAGTCCTGTGTCTGCTGTGCCACTTGCACTTGAGTATGCGCACGTAGGTCCGTCTGAAGGTGGCGTTGCACAGGGCGTAGCACACCGGATTGACCGTGCTGTTGATGTAGCACAGGTAGTAAAAGAAGTCCCACAGCTCCTGGGGTATGCACCCGGTGCACCCGCTGAGGGGCTTGAGCAGCACCAGGATGTTGTACGGGGTCCAGGTGATTATGAAGGCGGCCAGGATGGCCGAGAGAGTTTTCGCGGCCTTCTTGTCGGCCTTCTTCTCCTGGGACTTTTTCTTCGTCTTCTTGGCCGCCGGCTGGGCAGCGCCCTTGAGCTGCTGCTGCTGCTTGCTGCTCCTGGCGACGGTCTTAGCACTGAGGGCTATCCTGTTGTCGAGCATGTTCGACGGCCGGCGTATGAGCGAGTGCCGGGTGTCCTCCTCGGCCACGGATATGATGTCCTGGTTCGCCGAGTCCAGCTCCCGGATCGCGTGGAAGCTTATCGCGTCGTCCGGGTACATCTTTATGCTCGGCGCCTCCGCTACCGCCAGGGCACCGTTCCGGCCTAGAATCTGGGCCTCCTTGCCGCTCCTGCTAGGCGGTGGTCCCGGTAGCTTTATCAGGATCGTGTACACCTGCTGCTGGAACACACGAGGAGAAAGAGACGAATGCTCCGGTTATTTGTATGTTTTATATGAGTAAACAAAGCTTTGAAAAAAATAAAATAAATAATCTCCCATACCAGAGACAAAAAACTGAAATTTTTTTTTTTATTACACCCGAAGATGATATTTCAGGCTTAGGGATATACGTACAAATGGTCAAAATAAAATGAATTTTTAACCTCGTTGATCACAAGTAATAACTTGTCTCCCTCCGACGCAAGCCAAAAGAACGAAATGTACTCCCTGCGCCATCGACCAACGCGCACCCGGCCTACTGCATGCCCTGAGCCCTCGCTAGCGCTCGGGCCGCAACATGGCGGCCGGCTGCGTGTCGGCCGCTGGCGCTTCGGGAGTACATTTCGTTCTTTTGGCTTTAATCGGAGGAAATCAAGTTATTTTTTGTGATCAACGGACTTTAAAAAAGTGCACATATCCCTCAAGACTAAAGTTTGCTGAGGAGGCCCACGTATTTGCAGCCCTCGACTTCGTCTCGGGCTGCAATGACAGCGGGCCTCCACTGCAAACTTTAGTCCCTCTGGGAATAATATACTATTTTTTAGAATACTAGAGTTTAAAATTTAAAGATCATAACTTCAGTGAGTTTTTTACGAATTTTTTTACAATTTTAGAAGTTGCTCTGAACAAGTGTTGATTGAAGAATTCGCAAACATTTTTTATTTTTCTTTTATACTTCAATTTTTTTATTTTTCAATATTTTTTTAGCGAATTTTTAGTTTAGATATCTCATTAACTTATTAGGTCAATAAATAAAAATTTTAGGACTAAATAAAAAAAATTTGAACACAAATTCCAATTTAAATGTTACTTTTCCATCAATGGAGATTTTAATTTTTAGTTTGAAATCAATATTCTATCACTTTGCTGAAATTTTGTGCGAAGGTGGAAATTTTTTTCATTGTCGAAAAATATTGTTTTGTACGTCTGTTAGGATAATAATTTCTAAAAGTATTTTTTATGTTTTTAAATTCACGATCGTCTGGAACTTTCCTAATCGAGATTTTTATAATTGAAAATTAGTTAGTACACATTTTATAATAGAAACAATCGTTGTTTGTGTGAAAAATTTCTAGTTGTTTCTCAGTATGTATACAGGTCGAATATACGTTAACGAAAAAACCTTCGAATAAAATAAATGAGCAAGTTACAATTTTTAAGTGAAATATTTTCCCTCTATATTCTCTACCAAATAGTTTTTTTTTTTTTTTTTTTTTTTTCACCTACGTGCATGAAAAAAAAAAAAAGAAAAAATTTTTAAATACAATCCCGTACTGTTAGAGTAAGATTTAACCAATGTCAAACACGGTAATGCTTTTAAGTTAATAAGACCGCAGAGACTGAACTCGTGGGCTTGTGCACACACATGCCGAGTGCAAAGCGAATTAATTAATATAATTGTTTGGAGCTCGCGGGAGGGCCGGCTGATTAATTAAGGGACTCATTCGTACGTTAAAAAAAAATATATATAAATAATAGCCACCGATAATAGACTCTGAAAACAGCTGACGGCTCAATCGTTAGCAATTAGTACAATAGACCGAAAAAATAAAAGAGGCAACAATAATATCGAAAAACGTCAATCGCCAGTCCAGTTCGCCCATTGTCTGGTTAATGGAGCCACGGCACCCGAGATGTTTTGGCTCGCGGCCAGACGAGTTTTAACGTCGCGATCATGGCGGGATAATTTGTTTTTCTTTCTTTTTTTTTTTTTTTTTTTTTTTTTTTTTAATTCCGAGCTATTGACCGCCAGGTGGATTTCGTTTGGGTTTAGCGTTGAGCGAGTTTTTCAAGTTCTTCGAGGGTTCAATTTTATAAGGTAAAGATCCCAATTTTACGTAAAAAAGTGTTCCATAAACTGGAGGCAAAGCTGAAGTTGTCTAATAAACTGGGGCCAAAAGGTATATAAATAAATAAAATTTTCATATGAAAAAAATTCATTCAAGTTCCTAAGAACCTAAAATTTAAGTATGTAAAAATAGATTTACTCTGACATGCTTTGTTTTTTCAATAAAATTCAAAATGCTGAAAAGTATCGATTTATGTGTTTGATAATTGGGATTACCTTGTTTGTTGCATCGAACGGGTTCACTGAAGAAACGAGTCAGGGTTCAAATTTAAATTATCAAAAAGTGCGGAAAAAATTTTATACGATTGACGGTTCATTTGTTTAAAAACTTTTCCGTGCATTTTTTTACCGTCGCAATTTTAACTCGGAGTTGACCCCTCCAGGATTATTAAGATTTGATAACACTTGAAATTAATGAATTCGATCTTGGGTTGAAGGAGAAAATTCATTATTTAAATGATCACAGCAATCAAACGTCGTCGAAATGTGCGATTTGTGTTTCAATCATAATTCTTTCAAATAAAAAAGAAAAAAAAAAAATGATTTTAATCCCGTTTGAATGATTTAAACCAACGGGAAATTATTTTCCATTTATTTCTAAAGCTTGATATGATTTTATAAGTTGCTGTGCGGGTTAAATTAAATATTAATTTTTTACTGCCTTTTCGAATAAATTCATTGCGTGGGCAAAATAATAATAAATTTATTTCATACTTTGAATAATTCATTATTGTCATCAATATTAAATGATTTTTTTTTTAAAACCCGGTGAAAATCCAGGTACGTTGCGTTATAAATTCCGAAGCAATCAGCCGTTGGTCATTTAGTTTGCAATAAGCTGTGTGTAAATCTATCAAATGAATAATAATTTACATCGATTAAAACACTATTGATTTATGCGCAATCGAATGTAAACCCGAAAATTGACAAGATTATCGATGCATCCACCATGAACCCCGAACAATACCGGCGCTTTGAACTTTAGAATAATATTTACGCGTTTAAGAAATTGTTCACTTCTGTGGAATTAAAAAAAAAAAAAAACTCTATTTTACATTTATTTACAATTACCTATTACTTACGAAAAATAAATTTTTAAAAGTTTATAAGTGTGTGGTTGGAAAAATAGTCATACGGTTATCGACTATTAACATCTACGTCTTCAATAATCAAATAACTGATTAAAAAGATTTCAATGTTAGAATTAATAACTCAGGAATGTGAAGAATATTAAATTTTAATACCAGTCTTATTTCATCGTTGAATTCATTAAGGAAACTCAGTAAAAACTCATTTGTAGAGAACTTGAATCTTCACTTTATTTTATCTTTAATCTTTAAAAAATGTTTCATCGTTGAAATTCAAAAATATTTTTTTAACTGTTCAAACATGTAAATGATTTGGTTCCACTGATTATTTCAAGTGAATAATAAATGAATACATAAAGAAAAAATTCGTAATCATAGAAAAATTTCCAAACTAAAGCCATGGCGTTAAACCGTCGAGTGCTGAAAATTATTAAAAAGTCGCTTTATATGACCTTTTTTCCTGATCGCATCGGACTTCATTATCGGGCATCAATAAAAAAACGTTGATAATAATTAACAACCGTATTATTGCTCGTGAGAGCGAGGGTGGCGAATCTAGGACAAGCGCATATTTATAGAGTACGGGAGCATGCTTGCACCGATGATTTTCCGCTCGGCTTGTATGCCTTATGCATTTTTGAGAGATCCCGAGACATTGTTTTTGTTTTATTTCGTTGGTAGAACTGGCTCTGTTCTCATGGAATTTCTCGTATATAAGCACTAAAGCTTTTATCGTACCGCATTTCAATATTTATGTCATCCTCTCCTCTCTATGGCAGCAAACAGTACGAGAGAGTCACTTTTTATCAGGATTGTTTTAAATTTGAATAAGATACTTGATTTCTTTTTACTTTTGTGCGTGGTTCTCTCGGTTTGTTTCAAATAAAAATCGTTTTGCTCGGGAAATTTAAAATAAGTGGCATCGATGCTAAGTGGAACGCAGATAATTGCTCTTTTATTTTTATTTACGGTACTACAACGGTTTTTTTTTTCATTTACTAACAAAGTACGTATGAAATTTTTGTATCCGTATGCACTCGAAAACTGCGAGAGAGCAATTGTCTGAAAAATCAAAATACACGGGCGTGGATTATCGAAAAAGTTGAAACATAGTTCAACCCGCTGGTTCGAACTGGAAATAACGCGCAGAACTTAATGCATTATTCAAAGTTCAAAGCTTGGAAGTAATTAATGTAAAAATTCAACGAGCTTACAAAAAAAAAAAAAAGTATAACGTAATGATTTTTGAAAGTATGCTTCCAGAGATGTTTCATCATTTTTTTTTTTTTTTTTAGGAACTTAAGGTGGTTTTCTACCAAATGCATGACAATAGAGAATCAGCTCAAATTTTCTGGAGGTGTTTATTAGATATTAATAAACATTTTTCCGAAGTCTGATCAAAATTGACCATATAGTTTAAAAGTTACAGCAAATTAAAGATTGAATTTTTTTCATTACGCGTACGGACGCTACGCTGAAAAAGTGTACTAAATTATTGATATTTGTCTTCTTACAATAGAGATCCTTTTGAAAAACCACATACATATAGTTTCACTATCGAAGAATTCATTCCTTGAAACTGCAAAAAATTGACCTTTTAAGAATTTTACAATAATTTTACGAAAATAATTTTCACGTGAATAACCTCCAAAACTGCGGTATTCAAAGGTGAGGTTAAAAGTTTAAAAAAATGTTTTGTTGTGATTGTCAATGTTTTTTTAGTAGAAAATAATTTCAGAAGCCATAAAAAGTTAAAAATTAAATTTTAACAAACAATTTTTACTAATTTGGTGAAATAATTTTTTTTTAGTCTTGAACTTGACTAGCTCTGGTAGAAAACCACCTTAATAATTTTGAGACTAATTTGAAAAAGCTCTTTGAAATAATGTTAAAAAAATATTTTCGAGTATTCAAATATGTATTTTCTAAATTGATTTTCGTATGTTTTTATTTCAAAATAGCAATTTCCTACAGAACAAAAACGTAGAAGAGTTGGAGAAAAATTTAAACAATTTTAAATAAAAAAAAGTTTATGAAATTGTTTTTTTACCATTGTAGAAAACTATTTTTTTTTACGTAAAAATATTCAAAATAAAATAAATTATTAGTACGAATTTTTTCAGAACGATCTGCTTCATCAGTTTTTTAAATAAAATAAAATAAAAATATTTGATAAATCAATATTTTTTATTTTATTTTATTTAAATTTAAATTCTATTATGAAGACACAAGTATTTTTTAGCCCTCAATAGCCAGTTATTAATCATTTAAAATGTTTACTTTTTAATCAATTAAAAAATTGACGAAAGCACTAAAAACTAATAATTAAAGAATTACTAGAGTAATAAACTTGAAACCAACAATAAAAGTAAATGCTTACCGAATCGGAACTTTTATTGGATCCAGGCGTCCTCGCTCCGGGCGTGTGTCTCACGTATTCGGGCTGAGCGTCGAACCTCGCGAGGCCCGTCGGCTGTATCTCGAAGGAGTCGCAGTGCGAGGGCAAACTCGGCACCGGCGTCTCCACCGAGACCGGGGTGAGGGTGTCGTCGTAGCAGGGCCCGGTCCTGCTGCTCTCGGGACCCCCGGGCTCGTCCTCGTCCTCCTCCTCGTCCTCGTCCTCGCGGCCGCTGTGCCACCAGGCGACGCACCACATCTTCAGCCACGTCCACGACAGCGGCCTGTGCTTCTGTACAAATTAACACGGGGGGTTATTCGGGTCGACCGAGCTTAGGGGAGAGCGGGGGGGAAGATGGCACGCGAAATTTCTAATTAAGATTAGGGAACGAGCTATCGGGGAGCTTAAGTGAGATGTTCATCTCCGAGAAGATGTGTATTTCGGTGCTTCCGAGAGATTGTTTAGCTCTTTCGAGAATATTTTTCGTCTCGGGATTTGAATTTTGAAATTAAAGCTCAAATTACAACGTTTGTAATTTGTTTCTGTAACTGGGTGCTTTACGAAATATTACACAACTCGAAATTATTAGAAAAAATTAGTAAGCTTGATGGTAAGCTTTAAAAAATTCAGGTTATACACTTTTACAAAGGTGAAATAAAAAAATTCTTTTGATAATTATTTTACACAAATTTTTGAGTTTGAGTTTTGAAAATTTAAAAATTTTAGAATCCCAGTACCGCGTCGTTTAGTTGCACAAAAAATTAAGTTAAAATTTATGTTTGAAACAGTCCTCGCTCTCTACGTACAGGAAAAAAGTTTATTTTACCAGCAAAAAAGAGTCTTTAATTTCAGTTTACGAGTTAAAATTTTTACGAAGAGTTCAGTTACCTTAACATTTTTTTCAATACTCATGGAAAATATTTTCAACAAAAAAATTAAATTCTTAATGAAGGCAAAGCTTCTTAGCGACTACGAGCTGAAAGAAGAGAAAATTTAAAATTCGCGGTAAAATTTTTTTATGTAAATCTTAGTAAACCCACGAGAACTAATTAAACTCGATTGACGGTATTAAAGAAGAGAGGACCAAAGAAAATAAAAGAGGCGGAGGAGTAGGAGAAATAATAACAACTTACTACCCTGTGCTGGGGACAGTGGCGGTCGAGGTATGAGACCGCAATATGCGTGGAATTCACCTCGTCGCCGGCTCCCGTGCTTGACTCGCTCCGCGGCCTCTTGCACTCCTCCATGTCCAAAGCCTCGTCGCTGATGAAAAGGTAGAAAAAAAAAGGAGGAAGAGGACAAAAAAGAAGAAATGTTATTTTTATTATTGCACTATTAAAACCTCTCTAAACTGCATTCGTTTTATATTAAATTCTTATAATTTTTTTCTTTTTCATGTGAGTACCTTTTTTTTCTTTTTTTTTCTCAAACAAGATACTACTTTTATTCTCTTTGCCCATAAAGTAGAGCTGAAATTACTTTCTCGGTCGGAGTTCACTTTTAAAAGGCGAACCGCAATTTATATTAAAAGTATTCCGACGTTTAAAGAGAAATGCGAGATAAGTTTTTTGAAATACATCTTCAATTTTTATATATAAAAACATAAGAAACTTGAGTTAATAATCTTTTTATTTAAAAAAAAAAAAAAAAAAAAAAAAAAATGAATCTTTTCTTTTTGTAGCGAATTTACTAATTATCTCCGTTTGGACAAACACTAAACGGGCAAAACGAGACAATCTTTGGGTCGTGGTGGAATACTTGTGCTCTTAAAAACAAGGTTTGGAACTATGAGTGCAAAAGTTTTTAAATTGGATGGCTGTATGACAAGTGAGCTTATAATTAACTTTGTTCAGATCGAGGACTCAAAGATGTGACTTTTTACTACTTTCTATAAAATGAACATTTAAAAAGTAAAATAAAATGAATGGAAATACATTTTCTAATCAAATTAGAATATTGTGAATTAGTACTACACAAGAGTCGACTCTCGGAATCTGGATCAATAGTCAAAAATATCTTTTAAAAAAAGTGAAAAGAGTTGAGTGTAGCTTACTTTTTAACTTTTCACTCATCCAGATTCTAAGACTACTCGATACCCTGTCAGATTTTTTGTAAAAATCTTTTGCTGTCAACCTTGGATGTTTCAAAAGATTTGAAGTTAAAAAAAAAGCACATATTTTTACTATATTAAAGTAATTGGCGTAAAACATTCTTCTTTTAATTGTTTGAAAAATTGTTTATTTTACTATAAAAAAGCTCCTAGTTCGAATCTACTATTTAACTATATTAGCTACTAGAAGTAGAATTTTTTTTTTCTTTTACAGTGGATTTGAGTCGTAGCAAAATTAGTAAATAAACTAACTATTAAACTTTATTTTTTACAGTTAAAGTATTATTTTGACCTTAAAAGACTATGAATTAACCAGCCAAATAAAAAAATCAATCATATTAAAGTTTACAGCGAACCAAATTCGTAGCACAATCGCTACATAACCTAAAAAAAAGTTTTAAAAAATTCTGACAGAGTACGAAAAACACTAAAATATAGATATAAAATACAGTTAAAAATAAAAGGAGATTCGGACGACAAACTGTGTGCGTGTGTTTATAAACAGGTTAAAGACACAACTGGAAGCCTGGATAAATTCAAAAGGGCACGTACTACCTCGAGTTGCTCTGTCTACTGGTCTCACGCTTGTTGGCCTGCAGATTCGGCAGGTCCTTCTGTCGCTTCTCGGTCTCCTGCCATATTCGCCAATACAGGATTATCATGACCGTCACCGGTACGTAGAAGGCGGCTATGGCAGTGCCGAAGGTGATGTAGTGATTCGTCTCGATGAACTGGATGTAGCAGGCCTCCTCGGGGACCGTTCGCTCGCCCTCTATGTAGGGCCACGCGTAAATCCAGGGTGGCCAGAGCAGCAACGATATACCCCATGCGCACGCTGTAATAAATTAAGTAATTAATTCATTCATTTATTTGGTTGAGACTAGGTAGTTTATTTGGTTTTGCTGTTGTGTGGTCAAAACTAATCCAAACTTGATGGCATCATTGCCAAAGGTTGAAATGGGTCATTCGAAAAGTTTTCTGTAGCTTCGAGTTCGAAGAGCACCGTTAGCCAGACGGATTTTCAAAACGTAACGTTTTTTTTTAAATAAAAATAAATAGTCAGTGTTATTTGGTAAAAAAAGTAACAAAGAGAAAAAAAAGTCCCGAGAAATTCAAATGAAACAGAGGCATTGGATTTCCGGTCTTAAGTAAGTAGGACCGTGACCAAGAAAGCCAGTTTTTCCTGTCTCACAGAGTCTATACTCCAAAAAGAAGAAGAACAAGAAAAAAAAAAAAAGAGAGTGTCGAAGCCCTTTGAGACGCTTCCCTTTAACTCCACCGCAGTTTTCAACACCCCGGGAATTTTTAATTAGTTGCTTTTCCCCCCGAGTCTTTGCTCGTTACGCAAGCCGGGAAAGTTTATTAATAAGTCGAGAGAGAAAATTTGTATATAGATCTTTTTTTTTGCAGTGAAAAAAATTAGTTGTCGGGGGGAGGTAAAAGCTTTTGAAATTTGTATAATTGATAGGTACACTCGAGTAAACTTCGTTAATTATTATTCCACTTGAGGGAATTTGTCTGCATGGTTGTGAAATTAAAGTGGGGTGGATAGTATAATGGGGAAAAGTACACCCGATTGTCGACCGTAAATTGTCCGTTCGGAACAGGGGCATCGATTTTATGTAAAAATATGGAGAGCAAGAGGGAAAACTGAGACCAATAGAGACCGAGATTTTTTTTTTTTACTCTCTCTTTTTTTTTATGGACAAACGAATGTACATTTTTGAAAATGTTCTCTCGGAGCTCATTAAATTTTAATAATCCCAAAAACACGCTGCTCTTTTAAATTTCACGATAATTTTATAACCTAATTGCAGGGGTATAAAAAAATTTTCATTCAAATTAATTTTTGGAGTTTTTATTTAAAAAAATTATTGTAGGGTATTAGTAGAAACGCTCATGAAGTTATGATAATTAGTTAGAAGAGATATGATTTTTTGACGGTCGCTGTATCTAGGTGAAATTCAAACGATATGGAGAATATTCTCTTTGAAACGAGGGGATTTTAATTTTAATTAAATTATCCGTTATCTATGAAAATATGACAACTTTATGCAGAGGCCGTGGGACTTTAAAATATTTAAAGAAGATCTCGTTTACTTTGAACTAGTTTTTTAATTTAAATTCTAATTTACTTCATTAAAATATACCGCGTTGAAAGTGAAGTTTCATTTTCTGGAAATCTCAGCATAATTAATTATTCATTAATGTTGTTTATTCAATTGATTTTGTACATTAACAAAATCAATAATAATTTAGATAACAATGAAAACGTATGCATGATTGAAATTTATTCAAAAAGCTAACGAGACCGACTAGTATTTATGTAAGAATATGAAAATCCGAATTTCCACGCTCGAGTTACAGAAAATTTAAAAGTCTCCTAGCTATCTGTCTATAAATTTTTGACGACAACATTTGGAAGCCCGGAGGGCTCGACATCTCGAGGTGCGCAAACAGTAGTAGTCAAAGTAAGCACGTCCCGAAGTCGACTCGATGTGTGTACAAGACAGGGAGACGTAACTTAAGGGGTAAAACCACTTTACAGTTTCTTAAAAAAAAAAGTCAAAAAAATTTTCAATTTCCTTAAATTTATTCAATTCTTTTCTATTAAATATTTTCAATTCATTACGAGCGAAATTCATTGAGCTTTATCGAGAGCTTTATAGAATTCAAGCGTTAATTCAAAATTTTTTTTACTCTCAATTTGTCACTGGAAATCTTAAATGAATATCATTGAATATATATACCTACATATGATTAAAAATTTTTTATTTATAAACTTCATTAATAAGTTTTTACTGAACTTGTGCTGTTTAAAATTCAGTTACTTTATAGAAGATAATTCATAGTAAGAAACTTCCATTTTCAAGTTAATAATTAATGACTGTTCACGTCTGGATTGTGACTTTACTTTTTCGATGAATTAAATAATACTTTGCAAAAAAATTAGAACTTGAAATGTTTTTTGATCAATTAAACTTGATAAAAATCTATTAAAAGTAGCAGAGCGACCTCTAGTGGTTCAAATAATTTAAGTCCTTTAACTCAATTTTAGACAGTATAATTTTTTTTAAAGCCACCAGCTCACAATACATTTTTGTAAAGACTAAATCAATGTTTTATAGCAACATTTACTGATAAAAATCAAGTTTAACCATCAGACGACGTTTTAAGACTGCAGCGTAATCAGGCGGCTCATCAAGTTTAGTTTTGCGACTTCTTTAAAAATTTAAATAATAATTAATCGAAAATTGAATTAATTTCTAAATTTACTGAAAGAAAACGCCCGAGAAAAGTCCAGTGATACTTTATCTTTAAAGCGTCATAAAATAAACGCTATGAAGTGTCGTCAATTTCACCAACAGGTGTGAGGTTTAAAGCGCCATCTAGCGGTTAAACTTGATCAATCCTCCATACTGCGACTAATTTAGGAGCCTCAAAAAGATCAGCGTTCCAAAGTGTTCCAAAGTGTCATAGTATGATCAAACGATAAGACGTAAATAAAGATAAAAATGTTGAAAAACTCACCGATCATGATTCCAGCTCGCGTGGTGGTCCTCTTGGCGCGGTAGGTCAGAGGCCTGGTGACCGAGAAGTACCTGTCGAAGCTGATGATCAGCAGATTGAGCACGGACGCGTTGCTCGCGAGGTAGTCGAGGGCGAGCCACGTGTCGCAGACGTGAGAGCCCAGGGGCCAGTACCCGAGGACCGTGTAGAGGGTGAACAGGGGCATGGATATGAGCCCGATGGCGAAGTCGGCGACCGCGAGACTGAAGAGGAAGTAGTTTGATATGGTCTGGAGATTCTTGTCGATTTTGAAGCTGACCATGACCATGATGTTCCCGATGACAGTTACGAGGCTTAGTATGCTCGCTACGATGCATATTAGGATGATCTTCCACACCGGGTACTGGTGGTGCACGACCTGGCCGGTCTCTTGTCTCGTCTGGTTGCCGTCCAGCGGCGACAGCCCACCGGTATCGTTGCCCCCGGCCGCCAGCAGCAGGAGACTCGTCCCGCCCACCACCAAGCCGCTCGTGAGGTTCATTCTTCTACTTCTTTGACTCCTCGACCGCCTCTTCTCCTCGTCATTTGCTGCTTCCACTTTCTTCTGCCTCCTCTTCTGCTTCTTCCTCCAGCTCCTTCGCGACCCCCTGAGAGCCGGGAGTAACGTCAACTACATCCCCCCGCGACGCTACGGCCCTTCTTGTTGTTCTGTCTCGATCTGCAGCGCGACGACATCGATTCCTCCGCCTCCTCCTCCGTCTCCTCCAGCTCCTCGGGCGATTCTTCTTGGTCTTAACGGTGATAAAAACAGAACAATTTCATGTGCGTTAGATGTAATCGAAACTCCTTTACTTTTTTTTTTCTACGCTTTATTTTGAGTATGTTGGCTAGACTGTTTATTTGGGGAAAAAAGTGCGATTGGGAATGGACGAAGGGTCGGATTGATTTTTGGGGATGAAATTGAGCTTTTGATGTTTCAATGATGTGGTTTGATAATTAAAAAATGGAAAAACGACTTAAGTCTATTGTTAAACTCGATTTTTAGATTTTGAAGGTCTAAATAATACGCAAACAGTCAGAAAACACTCTTATAAAAAAGAAAGCTTGAGTCTTTTTTCCTTGTTTCTGGTAATTTTCAAATGTTTAGGTAAAAATGGTTGTTCTGGTAGTTGTAAGAATAGTTTCTGACCAATTTCAGGCCACCTACTATATTTAAACTATAAACTAGCCATAATCTAGTTTTATCGTTACAGATTTTAAAGTTTATCTAACTTTCTGGCGTATTTGTAACACCAAAATATTCAAAAAAGAGTCGAAAAATTCTTTTTTTTTGAAAAAACGAGTCCGTAACTAGCAATTTTTCGACCATTTTTTACGTGACGCGTTTACAAAGAGAGAGAGAGATAAAAAAAAAGAAGTTTTATTTTCCACGAGGGAAGCATCCCACGAACGAACGTCAAATAAAATTCTCGTTTTTGGTTTTATTTTCATTCAAGATAGTTGGAAATTCATGCGGTGGCTCTTTTCTAGCAACAAACGTAAATATTTTACCAACTCTAATGCACCAGGGTTCGTTCGAGTTTAATGATATGCATTGCGGATTCGTAAACGAATCTTGTTTACACACTCGCCTGCAATTTATACCCCCAAAGCACATACTTTACACGTAGATAAAAGGCCCCCTTTTCATGAAATTGGCCGTTTAACTTTTTTTTTCTTGTTTTTCTATCAATTCCGATGCAAATTAAATCTGAAAAAAAAAACTCTTTTTCTCTTTCTTTTATCCCAAAAAAAAAACTTTTTTCATGTATCCGCACAAACAAAAACTACAGATCAATAACTCCGTTATGAAAAAACCCCTTTATCTAATAAAATGTGTTACATGTTTTCTTTCTTTTTTTTTCCCATCGTGATGAAAAAAAAAAATGAGGATGCGAGCTTTTTCCTTCGATGGTATAGGAGTGTCAGGATGCAAATCACATTGTCAAGCTGCATATTCTACAAGCGCCTTTTCCTCGAGTATCGCCTTGGGGAAGTAAAACGCGAGATGAAAAATTTACATAGCATTATTTTTCCTCCACCCGCCGCGCGGCTGTGGTTTCCGCGCGGACATTTCCACAACGCGTATGTTTTAATTTTATTACGTTTGATCGTAAAAGATCCAAGCGCACGATGCGTTTGATTTTTCCGTGGACCGCGCTAAAAAAAAGTCAATAACGTGGACTAACTCTTCTTGGCTCGGGGCCTGGAAACAAGAGGCTTTTATTTTACTTCTACCTCGCAAAAAAATTGTGAAGGCGGACCGACCGCTTCGAGTAAGTAAGCTGTCACGATCAACTTTATACTCCCACTGTCGGGCTGAATTTTTTGATTTTTCGAGCGCTGTTGTGGAATGAAAATGTTTTTTACTCTAAAAGTTTATTTTATTTCATAAACTTTGTCAAAGTAGTTTCGTTAGATTTTTAACACGTATGAAAAATTTTTCGAGAATAATTGTATTTATCAGAGTAACAATCTATCGCTTATTTAAAAACATTAATTTTTAACAATTAATTAAATATATATTATGCATATAAATTTAAGTTTAATTTTTTGAACTTTGTTATTCAAATTTTAATACAATTTTTTTTTAACTTTTCAGTTATGTATAATATACAGGGTGCATACTTAATTATTTTAAATTGTTATATTTATTTTTGAATTAATTACTTGCTTCTTTTAATTAAAACGAAGAATTTGACCTTTAGAATTACTTCTGTGAATGTGGGTCATCAAAAATCGAAGTTTTTAAATAAAACGTTCCTCGAAGCAGCGCGTACTTTAAAATTTAATTAACTAATTAAAAAAAACAGTAATAAATATTTCAAGTTTAAGCCCGCGTTTTAAATAATTCACTCTATGATCAATTGTTAGTTTCATCAACAACGCAGTAATTCAAAAATCTGCGGTAAAAAAAAAGTATCAGTAGTAAAATTCGAAATTGGTCAGACATGAGCGAATATTTTCCACGAAGCAAGTATTAATCATAAAACCGAACGCGTGACAGCCGTAACGATGTCATGGCAAAAAGAGAACGCATCGCCATTGTGATCATAATCTTCCGAAGGATTAATTAGTCCGTCTCTTTGATGGAAGCCCGCGCTAACGCAGGAGAACATCGGCGTACGCTCGGACGATGCTTAACGCGCTGTAATTTTTTAATGTACCGCACGTAACCCGAGGGACGCTTTAATGAGGAATAAGCGAAAAAAAACTTTTTTTTTTTCTCCTCAAATTTTCGCTCTGTGACCCAAATAACGTGTTTCTGGGCGGCGATAATAATCGTATTTTGAAAAAGCGTTCGACTGGAAATCAGAAAGATTGTTTCTCGAATCACGAGCAACTCGAGCCCGTTAATTAAAAAATAACGATTACGTGTGTGCGAGGAGAAAACCCGTGATTTAACGAGTTCGTTCAACCACCCTGCTGCCAACCGAATAAAAGTTAAATAAACAAATTTCATTTGAAATCTCGACCCACTTTTTATAATAATTGAAAAAAAATTCAATTAACTCTCGCTGGGGTACGAGGGTAGGAAAAAATATTATTCATTCGCATAAAAATCGCTCGCCATCCCGATGATTAAAAATATCACATTTCGAGGAAAAGCCTTTGCGCAAACGAAAATTTTAGCGGCTTAATATTGGCCCCGAAAGGAAGGGAAACCAAAGGAGGGAGGAGGAAGAAGAAGAGAAAAAAATCGCCGCGAAAGATAAACAAACTCGGCCCCGTAAAATAAGTCGGTCGTCGGGTGACATCGCAAACACGCGAGTTTTCTGCACTTTTAACGTATTTCCTTTCTCCCGGAGGCTTGAATAACTGCGTAGTATCGCTAGGGGGTAAGGGAAGGGAAAAATTCGAGTGGAAAGTCTTTGTGTTTTGGCAGCTCGCTCGATCATTTTGGTGTACAAGTTCTTTTTAGTTTTTCCCCCGACGGAGTTATTTACCCGATTGTTTATAGAAAAACCACAAGTTTCTTCCTGAATAGATGCGAATCAATTTTGAAACGGTTGTAATCCTTATCGAGAGTAAAATTATTAAGTTAAAATTATACTGAAATTGAAAATGATTTCTTTACAATTAGTAAAACGATAAGTGTCTAGTAGAGATTTTATCAGATTTAAAAAAATATAAATAGTTGAATAATTCAGCTTTTAACTATGAAATTGTTTCAGCAAACATTAATTTAATAACCGATAATCCACGATAGGATTTGTGGTGGTAAATATTATGTTAATTAATAACCCTTTCGTCATGATAAAAAAAATTAAAATTCAAAATTGGTCTTTTATAAAAATTATTACAACTATTTGTTGTTATTTGAGTTTAAAATAAAACTGTTAGCAGTTATCATTTCATATAAAAAAGCTTCTTTTTACGACATAAAAAAAATTTTTTGCAAGTAATTTATCATAGTTTTTTAAAATAATTTTTGTTCTTTGTGTGATACTTCAAATTTTTTTTTTCATTGATATAAGTAGTTTTGTAAGCCAACATTTAGTAAAGAAAGTTATAATTTAGAGAGTTGAATCAAAATTTAATTGTACACAGAGGAATTTATGTTTTACTCAACAATGTATACACATTACACACATTGTGTAAAGTTTCAACTCGATCGCATAGAATTTCGGAGCAAGCTCCTTTGTGCCCCACCCCTTTAAATATTAAGTTTTAAAGCAAACTTGCCCAAACTTTTTTTTTTTTTTTTTTTTTTATTTATTAAACGCCTACCTAAACTTTTCAGTTCATACCAAACTTTGATATGCCCAAACTTTGATCAGCTAATATGTTGTAACTCAAATAAAAGACTATTATCCGAAAAACAATTAATAAAAGTCCCGGCGAAATCGGGCATTCGGGAGGAAGATTTTTTTCACGATTTAACTTTTTCTCTCAGAGAGATTTATAAATCCCTAGGGATTTAGTAAATTTGAATGAAATAATATGAGCTGAGTACGACTTTTATTTATTCACCGTTATTATTTTCATTTCCCATATTATTTATTTTTCGTTGAAAATAGTAATATTAAAATTTTGTTTAAATCCCTTTTCATGAAATATTTTTCCCTGGTACGAAGATACTCATTTATCATGCTTTATCATCGATTTTTGAAGAGCAACTACACTTGAAGTTTGAATTATAATTGATAGCAGTACCGAGATTTACTTTGGGGAATCGTAAATTTACATTTTACTTGTTCAGTTTGAAAATTGAACTTTTATTTATATTTCTCGTCTAGAAATCTCAAACTTTCATACAATTATTTAAACTACCCCCTGAATCTCATACAAAACAATGAAAAAAAACTGGTATAATAGTAAATGTTTTTTACTGAGCAATTTCAACTATTTTATTCGCAACTAAACTAAAATTATTAAAAAAAGATTCCTGTAGAGGAACATTCTATCGTAGTAAGAGACGATGACAACTTTCCATAAAACTTTTTTATACGTTTATATATATACTATTTCTAAGTGTCATAATTTAAAAAAATTTTAAGATTTTTCAAGTAATTTTATGATTGAAAATAGAGGAGAAATTTTTTTGTTCATCTTCGCACTAAAAATGTAGCAGTGAATACTAATCCCAATACTTTTAAAAAGGCTAAGTCTAAGTTACCCAGTACATAAATTTCTTTCAGTAAAATTTAATTAATTTTTCATTAATGGTATAAAATCTTATGACTTTAGTAGCAAGTACCTCGGGTACAATAAAAAAAGCTGCGACGCTCACTTTTCACTGTTATTCAGTTAAGAAACCCGCTCTAAAGCCGACCATTTTTTCGCTCCGTCCTCTCTAAATCCGGGTAATTTACTCGGTGAGGAAAGTAGAGGTAAAAAAGTCTAAAAGCCAGGGTAGGTAAGTGATATTAATATAACGTACTCAGTGCGGCAGAGGTGCTTGCGGTGCGGCGCATGTTAAAGTCCTCATTCGGTGATGGTGGTAAAGAGCGTCGTCGTCGTCCGCGGCGGCAGCGTCGGCCTCGGGAGACACGCGATGCTGCGGATGATAACGGTGCATATCGCCGGTCCGCCCCCGACTCGGCATCACCGCACACTTGTCCGCGAACCAAGCCCTGCGACTCCTGCCAACGGGGCTCCAACGGGTTCGCAGCTCGTCCTTGGCTTATCCATTAATCAGACTCCTCTCGGTCTATCACTTTTCTGAAAAATAAACAAATTTATCGGTTTACTTTTTTTTTTTTTCAAGTTTTTTGGGAGAGTATGTTATGGGGTGATAAGTTGTATTCGCTGTCGTTAACGTGGAACGAAAAAACAATTTTTGTAAAAATTGTTTGGTATTGTACTAACAGGTACATGATTTGTCCTTTAGGTCATTTTTTGCTTTTTCAGCTCATTTTCAAAAAATTTGTGCGTGGACTCTATTTCTTGAATGTCTCATTTTCTTTGTTTTTGTTTTAAGTTTTAAAGGAAAAATATTTTTGAACATAAATTCGTTGATTTTTACCATGTGAAATTTTGTTTTCTGAGACTAAAAAACGCAAAAAATTACTTCAAGAGATCTAAATCGTACATAGTAAAATTTACAAAAATTATATCTGAAAATGTTTTTTCCTTTCGTTTTATTTCTTTTTGTTTAATAAAATGGTCAACAAGTAAAAAATAATTATAAACTCTAATTTTTAGTTAAAAGTGGTTTATCAAATCCACATTGATGAGAATTGAAAACCCTATAATACTCTCTGTAGTAAAAATTTGCATTTTTCAAAAACATTGATTATGGAATGAAAGCTTAGAATATAAGCTATAGCTTAGAACTTTGTATTTGATTGTTTTTAAAACTTAAGTCTTAAGATTTAAATACAAAAAGAAAGTTGTTTGAAAGATCATTCAGTATTACTGTAAAATTATTCAGAAACGACTTGAAATAATAAATGGCTTAGGCTGCTGATTATATTTAAAATGAAAATTTGAATATTTTAAATTGATAACTTCACATAATAAATTTTAAAGTTTGATTTATTCAAAAGTTACAAATCGCACTGTTAACTATAGCCGAAAAAAAACATTTTGTGTTAATGAACCTGCGGTAACTAAAAATCAGGTCACTATAAAATTACGAGAAATATCTAAATCGCAGCAATTAACGGTTTTATCCCAATACCATTACGCAAATTCAAAAGATAGCTTACAAAGAAAAAAATTCACAAAAACAAGGAAATAGATTTTTTTTATCTTCTAGCAGTAACAAAACCGTCATTAAATTTGTCGGACAAGTAAAAAATTTTTATTTTTATCGAACAATACCAGCTCTAAAGCGGCTCACGGATAGCAATAATAATAGTAATAAGAACCGATTGAAAAGAGAAGTGAAAAGCAATACACCCACCATGCAATAAGCTTAGAAATGGTTAAATTTATATTTGGTGAGTGTGCAATACTTTGAAATTATTTGTAAGTCTTCTATTTTTGTTTAATAAAAATATGATTTCTAAAACTTGATTAAAACAACAAGAAAGTAACTTAATGTGTAAAATTGAAACAATTATGTACTGTTTTAATTTTTTTGTCATTGTGACAAAAATTTTCATCTTATTTCTTTAAAAAATTATTAAAAAATTTATTGATTTTAAATTTTGTTGTAAGTGACAACATTTATAAAGAAATGAGTTTAGTTTAATGAATATATGCTGTATGTATGTACATGTTTTGAAAATTGTCAAAAACTGCAAACAATACTTATTTGGATGAAAACTTAATTAAAGCCACTACAGTATTCATGTAAAAAAAATACTTGTAAATTGATTATTATTATCTAGTTATTTATTTATTGAGTATTTCTATACAAGCTTGAAAACTTTTTACCATTTTTACTATTTTTATTAATCTTGTGAAATCTAGAAAAACAGGATAAAAGGAAACTTTTTCTGGCAATAAATTTCAATACATTTTTATTATTAATAAACATACAAGAAATATCAAATCAGAGAAGTGGACATTAGAATCGCCATTTGGTATTTTTAAAATTATATTAAAAATAAAATGTATATTATGCATTCCTTAATTTTTTAATTATTTCAAGTAAAACTTTTGGGTGCTGAATCCCAAATGTATCAAATTCTGGAACTTTTATAAAATTATCTATTTGTAAGGATATATAATTTATCACATCTGACTGTAGTTTTTCAGCATTATTCATAAGAGCCGATGTAATATAATCAATGGCATTTTTATTATTAAGCTTACTAGCCATAATCTTTTCGCATAAAGCTTTCAGTTCTTCAACACAATATTTCTCAGATGCAGTTAAAAGTCCACAAATTATGTTCTCAGCATTACCACTAACTTTTCCAGTATAAACAAATTGAAAAAATTCTTCCAGAACATCATATGTTAGATCTTCAATTTCCACTCTACTTTGAACTTTTTCCTTCATATCATTTTTAAACATTTTTTCAAAAACAATACTACGAGCCGATAAAATGCACTTATGGAGATTAAAACTTTGACCATCAGCTACTGTTACTGTAACATCACTCAAGTCCTTATCCATCAATAATTTTCCAAAATCATCAAAAGATTTACATCTACATGATATTTGTTCATTATCAACCTCTGAGTTACTTTCTGCTACATATTCTTTTACAATTATACTAAATACAATTCGTAGTTTCTGATCACTGAGAATTTTGTTATTTGAATCAGTTACAAAATTTTCTGAGACAAAATTTTTATAACCATGACCAAGTCTAGTTTTAAACAATACAGCTTTTTTAGATTTTATATCAACTACTTTGATATTGTCTTCATTGAGAAGAGCTAAACTATACATAACATTTAGATCATTTTCACTAACATTTAATAAAAATAAAGATAAAGATCCAGAACATTCTTCGTTTTTTCCTTTTGGATACAGCTTCAAACGCCACTTGTCTAGACGTCTGTTGTGACCCTGTGTAATAAATATTGGAGAGAGCACCGCATCTCCTATTTCTTTATTTTGAAAACAATTGATATTTATTTCCCATTGAATTGGAGTTTTTAATACTATATCACCGACGACAGCGTCCATTTTTAGTACTAAAACAGACTATTTTGGAATATTTTAATTTCGAAAAGTAGATAAATTACTTTTTTCAAGACAACTTTCTTCTGGTTTCCAGTTTTAGAGAAAAAAGAAAAACCATTTAAATTTAATATATTATTAAATCTTGTATTCTGAGAGATGAATGCATTGGTGACTAATTATCGTAGCTAAAAAAAGGTTTCAGCTTATAGTTTAAGGTTGTTGGGTCGGTCCATGATCTGACAAGTAGATTCTAACAAAAAAGTACTCATTTTATAGGTAATTGCTTTTTATTGATGCCACTAAATTTTGAGGGCAAAATGAACCTTGGGAGAAAAGATATTGCCAAATTTGTTTAACACGTAAGCTTATGGGAATCACTGTTTTCTTGAAAGTTTAATAGGACCTGACAAGTATATTTTAATGAAAAAATTCAGGGTAAAAGAAAAATTTTTTTGAAACACTTATCAATTAAAAGCAATTACCAGTGGACCTTATGAGCTGAGAAAAAAATTATCAAACACTAAAATCTTAGGTTAGGTGCTATGTTGTGCCACGAGTGCGAGAGAGACAGAGAGCGCCGTGAATCTCTCCGTTCGACTCGCACTAGTATCTCTTTCTCTCTCGCACCGACCCAACAACCTTAAGCAACTATCGTAATCTGATAACTAGAAATCTTTTTTATACAGTATATTAAACACAATGGTTGATTGGTAAGTATAAGTTACAAAATCTTGTTGTGCAAGATATTTATTTACTAACTCATAGAGAATCGTTTAGTTTATTTATTTCACGATCTTACATACATTTGTTTATTTCATCCCTATTGTCGTCTGCTGTATGCCAAAAAGATGCGTCACCATATCTTGACCGATTTGGCGGTAAATTTAATCAATTGTATATTTTAAATTTTATTCGTTTTTTTTTCTTTATAAGACAGTAAAACAAAACTTCGTTTGCATAAAATATCAAATTCAATGCATCAATACCAAACTCTTTATTGCATTTGTGATTTGTCTATACATAAAAAGTATAATACAAACTTACATAAGTTAAATTACAAGAGATTGATGAAAATTTTTTCATTTTTTATTTAAAACATAAATTTTAGAAAATAGATTTGTAAAAATTTGATGATATTGACATGAATTATAAAATGAGCTCATTCATTACAAATAAATTAGATGTTGTGGAATTTCGAGCTATAAAAATGTATTTTTACAAACATCACTAAAGTCTTTATCAGAAAATATTTTTTTTAAATCGTCCATCAATTTAATTCTTTGTGATGGTATTTTAATTTTTATAACGCTTTCTTCTATATTTTTACTGATAATAACATTGCACACTAATGTAAGCTTATTACCATCATTAACAATATTTTTTTTTAAATCCATTACAAAGCTTTTGGAGATAAATCAAGAATAACCATAACCAAGATTTACCTGCACTGAGGCATCTTGTACATTCGTATCGATAGTCGACGACTCTTTGGTTATCTCTATCGAGAATCGATAGACATATTATGTCGATAGATAGGTAGCGATAATCTCATTTTCATTTAAATTACGTAAATACAGTGACAAGTGTACCCTTCATCGGCTGCGCTTTCTCCCTTACATACAAGTATAACTGATACATATTTATTTTTGCGTTCATCTGAGCCATCCGCTGCTTCAGTAACAAATGTTGGGGATTTTATTAGTTTTGTGTGTCAGTAGTTTTTCGAAATCATCCAATACATCATCACTTAAAGTTAATTTATTTTCGAGACTAATAGTGTCATATTCAGTTTTTTTTTTGCAATATTTGTATAACACACAATTATCAATCTGTGCTCTTTTAGAAAATTGTTTTTCGAATCAATCACAAAAGTTTGGATTCCGTAACTATAATTGGCTTAAAATAGTTTCTTCGTGCGTGTACAATTAACGATTTTATTTTCTTTATTAAGAAGTGATAAGCCAAAGTTTACTGTTACTTCAGTTTGACTCAAATTTTGTGAATACAATGATAAATATCCAGCACAACTTTCATATTCTCCTTTAGGATATTACGCTAATCTCCATTTATTTTAGCATTGATCCAACTTGTTGGTAGTGAATACCGGAGACCTTGCCTTCAAAACATTCTAAATTTATTTCCCAATGATTTCAAATTTTATATATTATTTTAATTTTCCCAGAAACGATGAAAATATATCATTCAATTTCAATATCGCTTTGATAAAAAAAACGTCCGTCATAAGCGTCCGGTACGTTTTGAATTTTTTCGACGAAATTTATAGCTTTGAATCAGAGATTTTTCCAGGGGTTCGTACAGGCAGCATTACAGAAAAACTTTTGTAATATCGGGGGGAGGGGTACAGAGAGGGCGTACATAATGCCGCACATTGACGGCTCGATCGTCGTCGTCGTGGTCGTTTTTCCGCTTACCCCGATAACGGGCACATGGGTATAATACACGCCCGGCTGAGAAGTAGAGCGAGGAGGGTGAACAAAGACCGTCGGGGGATGAGGAGGAGGGAAACGGGCGACGACGACGCGAGCCGAGCGTGAAATACGTAAACATAACGAGCCGAGCCCGTCGCGGAGGAAGAGCTTTGTTTAACTAAATGCGATCGAGGAAGTTTAATTATTATCATTTTTGCGTCAGAGAACTCACTCGATACTTGCTTTACGTGTGTGGAGGATTTGAAATTTTTTATATTTTACTCGGGTTGTAATAATAGTACGATGGCTTTAAAGTAGATAATCAAAAGTTTAGTTTTTTTTTTTTTTTCGAAAGACGTATATTTTATTAAAAAAAGAAATTAAATTGAAATCATACAACTATAGTGTTGTTTTAAGGATCAAAGAGAGCACAGAAAATAATCAGTCTTGCAAAGATTGAATTTGAGCTTTCGCACTGAGCTTTCAGCTATATGAATCTGATTTTAATTGTATCATATTTTAATAACATTTTAATTTTATTAGTTTACATTCACTCGATATTTTATCTATGACTTTTTTGTTTGAATTGAAAATATCATATTCATTATTGAGAAATTCGTCAATATTCGATTGAAAAATTAGTTTCAGAGCATCGCTATATGAAAAGTAAAAAAGAAAGTTGAAGAGTCTGAAGTTTTGATGAATTCTCGAGCTACGGTATGATACCGCGATTCTTTTTTCTCTCAAGCATTAAGCAAACATTGCAAAGAACATTTTTCATTAGTTGAAATTTTTTTTTCGGTTGGCTCTCTGAGATACACGTCGGTGTTCTCTCTGGGGTTGAAAAAAAAAGAGAAAAAAAGTGAGAAAAAAACTTCTACAAAAAACTGTAATTTTTACTCTCTCCACGAATGAATTTAAAGCACGCGGGCTTCAAAAAATAAAGCTTTTCTACTTAAATTTTTTGAAACTAAATTGCGAAAATTAAATAACAGCCGTACGGTCCGCGGTCCATTGTAAGATAAACAATGGCTGTACAAACAGTTTCGAATCATGATTCATCATATGCAGCGAGAAAACAATATTCCGTATTTCCCACGTGGAATTTGTCAGATTTACCCTGGAGAGCGACTCTTCCTCGCGAGTCTCAATGTTCTCGCTGTTTTGACACTTTGAAAAGATGAAAATATATTTCACCTTTTTTCTCTTTCATCTAGATGGACCCGCGAAAATTCAATTTTCAAAACACAACCAACAAGTTTATCCCCCACGCTCGCTTTTGTGTAAAATTCAATAACCCCGCGAGAATCGAATTTTGGCGCGCTTACAACGAGCTTAATCATCAATAAAGTCCAGCGATACGGTCGCGCGCTCAACTTTACCCGCGTGTAATTGTATTTAAGCTTCAGGGCGCGCGCAAGCGGGAGATGAAAAGTCATCCCTGGACACCCTCGGACGGAGACGTAGGAAAAAAAAAAAAAAAAATATATGACGCGTGTTAAATGGAGCACGCGGTGTTTTAACTCGTCGGGGTGGAAAATTGGCGCGGTGGGGTTTTTTTTTCTCTCTCTCTCTCTCTCTACCTCCCCGCTTTCTCTCGTTTACATGTGTATACTTTTTAATCGAGGGGAGTCGATGGCGGATGGGGTGAAAATTGATTTTTAAGGTCTTTAAAAGCGAGAGAGAGAGAAAGCGAACGCGCGCGCTTTTTTTCAAATAAACCGGGGGTAAAAGCCCGAGTAATTTTGACGGCTGCATTGGGAAAAAGCTTTGCAATAAGAGGAGAAACGTAAATTATGGGTTGGTGCGTAAAGTTGTTATTTGCGTAGGCAAAGCATATTTGATTTGGGATAAAGGTATACACGTGTTGTGAAAAAAGTTTGGAAAACATAGAAATGAAAATTTTTTATGTGCCAATACTGTAGTAGGAGGCTAGCGCAGTCATATTTATTAAGGTACTGAAATGTAATAAGAGTAATAATAAAGTAGACTAGTATTGTAAAATGACTATTGAAGAATTCAGGTTAGTGTAATTGATTCAAAATTTATAATATGAAATAATTAAATGTTGTAATTTTTTTTTTTTAATAATTTTAATGGCATACAATATAATACATTGAAAAAAAAATTTTTAACCTCCATTTCCTTCACACTTTTCCATAATTTGGTTTCGACAATTTTATTTTATAAAAAATATATTACCCTAAAATTTATTTAGTAAAAAACTTTTCCAAACTAAAATATGGAAAAATGCGAGAAAAATGGAGGCTAAAAAAATTTATTTTAAGTATAATTTGCGCTTATCTAGTGCGCTTTAGTTTAGTTAAGCTAAATTAAATTTTCTTTTTTTTTTTTAATAAATAAAATACGAGAGGAGCCCTGGTAACTTAGAATCTGAGTTTCCGGGAAAAATATTTGAGTGCAAAAAATTTCTTACAACATTGAAAATTTTCTAAGACTGAAGTCAAATTTATTGATCATATTTTAACAATTAATTATACCTGAAAAAATTTAATTTTCATATAAAAAATACATTTTACAACAGTTATTGCGTATTACAATTTTGAATCCATAAATTTTTTTTTTAATTTTAACGATACCTTCACCGTAGGTGTCAAGTTTCCACTGACTATATTATTCAATGAGTATTAATAATTTTTAATAAAAATCTTAGGGTTGGTGATAAAGCGTGTGTTTATCAGTGAAAGCGCATCTTTGAAGCGCTCGTCGTGGATAAAATTGTGGAAAAAATTTCCAAGACGGTGTAAAACATTTCTACTTCGCGTCCGCCCGGCTTTCACGCTAATAGTCGGAAGCGATTCGCAAGTGTATTACGCAGATTGCAAGGCGTCTTTTGTACCAGAACTACAATGGTTGGCCCGAAGGGAGGCTTAAACTAGCAAAATGAATAATCCAACTGCCAGCTCATCGCCGGAGAAGCTGGCTGGAGTTGAAAAAAAGGGCCAATTTACACGTGCAGAGCTGTTTACACGTCTACTTGTTAGCATTTGCCGGCTGTACTTTTTTCGAATCGCAGCAGCGATGTTTGAGGAAAAAGAGCACCGAGGGAGAGTGGAGCAAGTTACATTATGTTTAATTATTCAGGGATAAGAGTCAAGCTTCCGGGTGCGAGACGCGAGGCCGAGATAATTAAAATCTTCTGGCGTGCGATATGGCTTCCCTTGCTTGACGTTTTCATGAAATATTTTTTTGAAAAGTTCACTGTGAAGCTTGCTTGCGAGGGTAAATGTAAAAGCACGGAATGTTGTTTGAAGAGAAAATATGAAATAATTTTCAAGTAAATATAGAAAGAACCGTAAGTGTTGTTAACTTATTTTATCCAACGACTCTTTGAAGTTTTCTGAAATTTTTTATTCAATTATTAAATGTTAGTGATGAGGTTTAAAATGTAAAGTATAAATTTGAAGCTTTAAAAATTAATTTGCCAAATCGCTATAATTTTAGTTATTTTCTTACCGCGAATTACTGTTGATTAGAGATTTTGTTGGCTATAATCTTTTTCTATTAATTTCAGAAGAAAATAACCAACATTAGTTCTAGTAAAAATTTTCACTTATTTTAAAAATTGTGCGAAAATAGTTCAAAAACTGTATACTTGATAATTTTTCAAGTTTGAATTTTAATGATTTCAATTATGATTTTCAGTTCAACGATCGTATCCAATCATTATTACAAATTTCCTAATAGTCAAATCGTCGAGTATTTGATTTAGCACATTACGTCATTTACAATTCAAATTAACCTAGCTTAATTATTACATACATGCATGCAGTTGAAGTATTAAATTGTTAAATCTGAAATATTATTAATTTGTTTCCAGCTAAACCAGAATCTTGTTATTGAAAATTAGTTATTATTTAATATAATTAAAAAACTTATAATTAACTTATCTAAATATTATACTCTATTACGATAAAAAAAAAAAAAAAAAAAAAAAAACGAAGCTAAGATGTATGTACTTAGACAACGATTAATAATTTTAAATGGACATCAATTTAAAAGCAACGTTTAAAATTTTCGAGATAACGCTATAGAACCAAAATTATTCTAAGTAAAAAAGTACCAAAATTGTCACAAATATTTCGACTGAATTAATAAAGTTTTTTTTACGAGCTAACTCTTTTGTCGTGGAATTATGAATCTTCTACTTTTTAAAATAAAATTTACTTTGATAAAATTGTTGGAGACTAAAAATTTATTTATCAATCTGTCTAAATATGCACTTTTTAATAAATTTTTTAATAAAAAAAAAAACTTTTAACTAAAAATAAGTATTGAGAAGTTTTAAAAAAATAAACATTGTAAAGTGGATTAATTTACCCGAAGGCAAGCAATCGGAATAATCGTCGTCCAAAGACGATCGCCTTACCCTCCAGCACTTGCACGAAGTCAACAAAGCGTCACGGCAAACAAGTTTAAAGCCGCATGCACGCCTCGCATATCTCCGCAGCCGCTCAAACAAAAGGTCGCTCCTGCAGTCGGCGCAACGTAGTTTTTATGTTCGATGAGCACAGGACAATGCACGTGTATCGACACATGTCGCGAAATTTAAATTAAAGGGCCTCTAGAGCCTCAATGGGATCGACCCAGTTAACCGAGCCGAGCCGTTTTATTCTATCCGGGACATTGTTTTTTTTTTTTCTTTTTCTACTGCAGGAAAATAGAACTGGAAGCCTTTTTTTTATCAACTATTTTTTTTTTTTTTTTTTTTTTTTTTGTTTCAAATTACAGGTGGTGATTCATACTTTATCAGCGCGGGGCGTCATTAGAGAAAATTCACCCGGAAAAAAAGTGTACCCACCGCGTAAAGTTAAATTTGTTCTTCTTTTCGGATCGAGACCGTCGATTTTCGCGAGGAGGTAAACGAGTTTTCATCGTCGAATCGTGACCGAAACTTTTTAAACGAAGATTGCCTGGAAACTTTCTGGGATGAAAATTGATGGTAATGCGGAAGGGGGGCGACGCTGGAAAAACTTGGGCCTTCCGTGCGATACAGATGAATTCGTAGGATTTTATACGTGGCGAGCGAAAATTACCATCGCCCTCCGTAAAATGACGAACCGAGATTAAATGTCCCCGATTTAAAAGTTGAATAATTTCGATATTACCATTTAAAAAATGAAATACAGCGAGACCTCGATAATTTGAAGTGGCCTTGAATTTTAAATTATCGAAAATTTTGGAGTATTGAAATACGAATAATTATCGTAAATTTGGTGAAAAATTATAATAATGTTGAATGTTATGGCAGCATGTATGGAATTTGAACACGGTGAAGAGTCAACAATTTGAAAATCAAATAACTATACGTTATTTATTCTTATTAAATGAAAGAGAGATTCTTGACCGTTCAAAACTTCCGAATCTTCGCGTGGATTTTTAACACAAATTTTTGCTTTGATTATGAAATACTTAATTTTTATTTTTTTTAATATTTGAACTAAATATTCAGAAAAACTGATTTAGTTGATTCACTTGAATTTATTATTATTACAGCTACACATGATACTCTTTTTTTTTTTTACAAAATTAAATCAAACTGTTTTTTTACTCGATTTTTATATATTTTTCTACTTTTTGGCTAATTAAACTTAAAATAAAATTTTTAACATAAATTACGTCGAGGGGCTTTATTATACACTTCAGAATCACCGAAAGATATCAATAGAATTAAATAAAAACTTATTTAAAGTAAAAATCTTAGAAATACAGTGCTGAAAATTAAAAAATTTTTTAAATAAAAAATATTTTAATCTCGAAAAAATCAATTTATTATTCCTAGTAAAATTTCCGTCCGAAAAATCGACATTATTTAATTTATTTCAACTAAATTAATCAATGACTCCTTCGGGAAAGTTTTGAAATTGGGAAAATAACTTACATCTATCAATTTTTAACTTAATACAGCGCGCTGAGAAAAAAATACTATTTTTTTTTTTTACCCTCGCAGCGAAATTTAATTGAGAGTGGCGGGGATCATAGAAGAAGAATTCGGTGCGATTGATGGACGGACGGTTATTGGCGGTGCGGTCGGGTCGAGCTCAGCTACCGCTGGCGGTGCAGTGCATGCATTCCCGCTGAATTTCGACGCTGTAACCTCGAGGCAGATGAAATTACTCGGAAGCTGAGCGTGCGTCCCTGTGTGACGCTAATAAATGAAATTTCTCAACCCCCCCTTGCAACGATATTTCGGGATTATAGTGGGATTTGCGGCCTGGGGGGTAAAGGCTCGATTTTTTTTCCTTTATCATGGGGGTGAGAGTTTTCACCGTGGCCCTATGTTCTTTGTCTTGTTCCCGAGCGGGGGAGAAAAAAAGTTTCGCGGTTTTTGCGGAGAGTTAGAGGTGAAAAATGGCACCGAAGATGCTGCACCTGGTGTTAATTACACGTATAATTTTTATTTATTTTTATTAATTTAATTTTTTTTCATCAATATTTTAATTTATGGTGACAAGCGAATTGTAATATTCTCAAGGTAAGTTTATTGAATTAATTCGTTTTATTTATTAAAAAACATTAATTTTTATCGGATAATTTCAATTTAAAAAATGACATAGTTTGAATAAATAGTTGAAGCCTGGATTAAAGTTTTAAAAATTTTATACATAATTTATTTGATCAAAATAAAAAAAAAAATAAAAAAAAAGTTTAGATAAGTAACTTGGATTAATCAATTTAAGACGTATTTTACGGCCTCATTTTTTTTCTTCATAGGGTGGAAATTTTCACTAGGGGTTCGAATCGCTCTTGCTTTAACTTGTTTTTGAGCAGAAAAAAAAAAATTGTGCAAATTTCAGTATTTGTATGGAATTTGGAATAAAAATGGTCCTGAGAAGGTGTCAGCTGTTATTACAATTATTATTAAAAACCTTTGAGAGTTGTAATTTTTTGATACGTCGATCACAACTCTAGGTTTTATTTTTCTCTAGAATTTTTTTTTTTTGGTCTCAGCCTCTGAGATTAATTTTTTTTCTGATTACTGTAATTTTCAATGACATGCTTTTCCACATTCGAACCTCAAAACCGGACCTTTGTCCCTTGCTCTCGGTTCTTATGAAGAATGTTATGTTACGCAACTCGTGTGTGAAGTTGTACATTTAAATCGAGAGTTGTTAATACTTGAGGCGTAAGATAAGCGCGCGGGACCGCAGTAAATTCCACCGATTGCAAGTTTGATTCTAGCGTCGAATGAACGCTGCTACGTTTGATGCATCGGGTTCCTCGGATTTCGGCTTACCGTTTAGTGATAGACAGGTTTATTAATAAACTATTGTTTTGCTGGAGTTTAGAATAATCCGGATTCACGGTTCCGAAAGTTTGATTAGCGGCACCTGACGGCAGTGACGCGTACTACTCGACCGAGCGGTCTTTTAGCGTTGTTTATGCACGACGTGGTTTTAAACTTCAATATTGAACGAGATATGAAGTTTCCACGGAATTAACCCGTATTAGTGATAATCCGGTACGAATAACATAATTTCATATATGTACTACCTCGTTTAACCGACTACCTGTAAACTTCAAAATTTTCGAGAAAGTGATTACTGCTTTTTGAATGTAGATTATGGTTTATTATTTTTTGAGACTTTTGATTAATATTTTATTTGTAAGTTATTGTACTTTATTCATCATCTAATTTTGTGTTTATTTTGATTTAATTCCATGAAATTTCATTTTATATACAATTGATGTATTTTTATCGTACACCTAGTAAATAAATTTGTTATCAAGTAATTATCAATGACCCGTGTGGAAAAATTATATTTGGTCTATACATGAATTATGCGGGTCAACTATGCAGAGTCCATGACCATACTTAACAAATGTTTACATTATTAAAATTGTTGGTTTTGAGCGTAGTTTTGATAAAAATTACAATAGTCGCAACGACGACGAAACCGGTCGTGGTTTGGTAATAATAATAACATTTTTTATTTAATATTAGATATTCGTTTTAGATTTCTTTATTGACAATAGTTTGATTATTTAATTATTTAATAACCTTTAGACTAAGCGATGCCTGTGCATGAAGTTCATACTATGAACTATACATATGAATAGTTGACCATTCATGGTCATAAAAATAGTCCAGAGGTCATCGTTTCACTTGGAAAAAAATAAAAAAGATTAATACTGTTATCTGGTGAATTCTGTACATAAGTTATTGCGTGAAAAATGTATTTCGAAAAAAGGTTTTAGGGAAAAGTAATTTGGGGTTGAAAGGGTTGGGATCAATTTATTACAGCGACGGCTTAAAAGCTATTTGTTCCACTTTATAATAAAATCAAAAAAAAATTTTTTAGAACTACTCGCAGTAACTTTGGAGTAATAAAATTAAAATTTGTAAGGAAAAATTCAATCGATAAGAGAGATGGAAAAAATTTATTTTTTTTTTCTTTTTTAATCTCACGTTTAATTTTTGTTCCAATCGAATGAAGTTTCGACAAAAGGTAAAAAAAAAGACTTTGATGAATCAAATTCAATTAAAAAGTTAATCCAAATTTACGTATTCTTTAACGCAAAGTTCATCATGCAAATTTGATAATATTTTTTTTCAAACTCGTTGACAATTAACATTCGCCTTTAATATTCTCTTTCCGATGCAAATTAAATGTACCAAAGTTACGAGTAATTTACATTTTATTGTAATCCCACAATGGAGCAACTCTGAAAGTGCAGTACCATCGACGAATTTTAAAGCCACAAACTTAACCGAGACACGTAAAACTGAATTTATATGAAATAATATACATACCTTAATTTCAAATCCGGTAAAAAAAAAAGTAAAATCCAGAGCAGTTTCGCAGCCAAATAATCAAAAGTTACCAGAAGCATAAGTTTGAAAGAAGAAGAAAAAAAAAAAGAAGAAGGGAGATTCGTAAATTCACGGTTATGAACGAGAGAGCGAAATTGAATTTACGGTCTGTTCTATATTTTACGACGAAAGCGATGGAATTTCAAGTAGTTTTGCTCTTTGCTTGGGATTTTAAAATTGATTTTTCATCATTAAAATACAAAGTTTGACTTGGAAATGAACTTTTTCAAACCAGCCCCTGCAAACTTCGGAACTTTTTTTTTTTTCAAAAAAAAACTTTCTACGAGATAATGGTTTATTATAATTTTAAGAAAATTAATCACTAATAACGATTTTTCAGTAAATGTTGATAACGTCATAGAGTGCGAAAAAATAATTTTCATGGATGCTATTATGGTTTCGCGAACAGTGAAGTGCACTTAATGCGCAAGTTAAGTGCATCGAAAACTATAATAACAGCTTTTATATTCATTAAAATAAATTTAGTTCGAGTACAGCTGAATTTATTTTTAGTACCGTTATGGCTTTAATTATCAATATTGATAATTTAATAAGGCGTGTGACCCAATTAACGGTGTCCTTTTGCTACCGTCAAGTCAATTGATTAAATTTTTACTCGTTCCGCTCTATGTCTTTTTTTATTATTATTATTCTTGTTCTTCTAATTTCATCGCATATCGAGTTTATTAATTATTATTCAAATTGTTGATCAGAGATTTCCTTTACGGCCAGTAACGTGGAAAATTAAATCGTAACGGGAAAAATAATAAATTCGAGATTAATATATTGTTTGAATAAAATCCCCAAACGTCGACCAAATACGATGCGTTTTCGTATATAATCAAGTTTCGCGCAAGTTCGATGACGTACATTGGAAAAATAAAAAATCTGGAGGCTCGATCAAATTTATACCGTCGCATAAATCTTTTTTTTTTTTTCTACTTGAAAAAAAGATAGTGGAAAAATCGTAATTAAAAAATTCGCTTCCGCCTAATGAAAAATTATGAAGCCTCTTTCCTTTGAGTATTAAACATTGTTATCAGACTCCCTGGCATTTAGCCAGCGAGGGAGCTTTGACTGCCTTGTGCTAATATTTTCACCAGAATCAAGTTGATCATCTAATTAAAAGTTTTCAAAGGTTATGGAAACATAATATTTTTGTTTGGCCGTGTAATATTGTGAAATTAATGGTCGAGAACAAGGCACGCAAATTTTGTTTAAGCAAAATATTTACCGTGAGCACAGTCAACGTAAAAGTTAATATTCGATATTCAAATGAGGGCGTATCTACTACGGTGTTAGAAGTTATAACGTAGCCAATATTTTTAGGTGATACAACGTTACTGAAAATTCTCTGATAATTAGTACGTACATGCGGTGCTCAACAGTGAAATAATTTTTAAAAATTTCATTAAAGACTGGTTTGAAATGAATAAAAATTTTTAATGTTACAATTAAAACTTTTTTTCATGAAAGTTGTTCCCAAATTCGACAGTAAATTAGAACATGCTAGAGGAAAAAAAAAATTATCAAAGTTCAAACAATATTGTGTGAATAGTTACGTATTGCATAAATTAAATATTTTAAGTATTTTATATTTTTCAATTTTGGGTTCGTATCGAAATGAATAGATGGTGTTGATAAAAGAGTGGAAAACAAATTTTTTTTTTTAGTTTAGTCTCTTTAGTATTAACATTAAGTTCGCAGTGAGTACAGTTTAAAAAATGAAACTAATTTTTGCTGCCGTAGTCATATTTGTCATTGGTGAAGTCGTTACTCTAGGTAATTATACAAGTTCAAAAGTTTTTTTTACAAGAAAAGTCAATTTCGATAGACAATTTTTGAGCAACAAAAGCATTTTTGGAACATTAGTACCGCAAAAGTAAAAATATTTTTGTCAAACTTTAATGATAGACTTTAAATTCTTAGTAAAAAAAAAAACTATGAATCTGGATCTTCAAAAAAAAAAAAATTTTTTTCAATCGCTCATGTTACAAAAAAACTACGTCAGCTGTTCATGTTATACTTTCTGAAATTATTCCTAGTTTTTATTAATTTCTAGTTTTTTGTTAATTAGACTTTCATAAATATGAATGCTGGCACGAGAACAGAAAAAATCTGCTGACAAATCAAGAGTGTACCAAATACTGTAAAGATACGCTTGGCCAAAATGGACAATGTGAAGGCCAATTTTGTGTTTGCGAATCATTTCTCAGAAGGATATTAACAGGCCGATGATTCAAATATAAATGTAGAAAATTTTATTTTAAAATTATTCGTATGAAATAATTTACATTGAAAATTAAAAGTTTATTAAAGTAAAACATTTGATAACGTTGCATTAATTGTAAACATCTGTTTTAATTTTAATTTTTAATCTTTATTTTTAATTGTTTTGAAGCATAGAATTTTAGTTAAATAGTTTCTTACCGTTACCAATGCTAGATCCTCATTTTTTTTTGTTTGGTGAATGATGAAAACGATAAATTTTATTGATTTTTAGCACCGACAGACCTTCTGAACTTTTTAAGTATTTGTACCCTTCATTTTTTTTACCCTGTGAGTGTGTAAATTTACAGAAGCGAACGCCTGATCGGTAATTAGCTTTCGGTAAATATTTGGACTGAAATGAAAATTTTATTCTTTCAAAGCTCATATTAAATATTGCTCCTTATGGAAGGGTCATTCCATAAGACATCGCCCAGACCATTCAGGTTGAGTTCTCAGACTATTTTTTTCGTAATCGGCGGTTAACTAAAAATAGTTCTAGAGCGATCTAAGAACTCGACCTGAGTGGTCTGGGTGATGTCTTATGGAATGACCCAGAAAGAAGTTTCTCAACGACAAAGAAAAAAAAAAAAAAAAAAAAACCTAAAAATTACTTATGAAATGAAATTTCATGATATTAAAATCAAAGTTGTTTTTTTAAAGAAAAATTTGTATACTTTCTTCTTTAAAAAGTACCTACTCCAATCTTGATTTTCAAACGATTATTATTCGTTTTTCTTTCATCCACCAAACTTTACCTTTCATCATTTTTCGTTGACTTTTTATTTTAAATGTAAACCGTATTAACTGTAGAGCGTACCGTGATTGTTGAATTTTATAGTAATAATAATACTCAGTAAAATTTTTATCTGCTTACGTTGAAAAAGCTACAAAAAACTTTTAACTTTATTTTTAGTTGGCATGAAAGAGTATTATTTGAATGAGCTACCCAGCTCTTTCGAAAAATAGTTGAAGTTAAACAGCTAATATTTACAAACAAACTAAAATGGAGAATTTTGTTTTATGAAACATTGTTTTAAAAAAGTTTAAATTTTAAAAAACATTTTATTTAAATTCTAAAAAATTTATAAAAAAAAAATTTTAATCCTCACTTTTTCCTCTCTAATTCAACTATTTATGAGTTATTATTCTCACAAAAACTACTCAATTAAATAAAAAAAATTTTAAACAGTATATTTTAGTCAAAAGTATTTGTTTAATAACATTTATAATATTGATTTTCATAAATCTGTCGTAAAACTAAATCACCTAGTACTAAATTAATTTAAAACTTATTAATTTTAAATAAAATTTTTCAGTCTGCTAAAGTGCTAAATAAGTCCAAAATTGTTGCTTACAGAACGTTTTTTTCTCTAATTTTAATGAGTAGAATTTTCATATAAGTATTCGTAAAAGTTCAAAAGTAGTCTCTAAACGAGCCCATCCCCAAAAGCACTATAAACTCTCGATTGATTCTTCTTCCCTCCGGTAAGTGTCCGATGAACTCCGCGGTATTCGGCCCGATGAACTCGACCGAGCGACCCCCCCGGGAAGGGTAAGAGTAGCTCGGCTAACAAAGTGTGTAACGTACCCCCCGCAGCAGCCGGAGCATCAACAAACGCAGCAATAATCCGCAGATTTCAGCGTGCCCACTCGACGATAGTAATTGAGGTCAACTTGCCAACAGTCCTGGCCGGCCGCGTGCACCCAGGCTGAAATCGACGCGCGCTCGCTTCAGAGTTTAATATAAACCCACTCTGTCTCACTTTGGCCTCCGGGCTGTAGGAGACACAACTGTAATTGGGACTTTTTGTTTATTGCGTACCGCCCTGTGTCCTGTCTAGTTGCAGGGCACTCGGGGTTTATCACACACTAGGTTTAATGCGACTATTATACGAGCTCTTCCTTCGGAACTTTGTCGGGATTTTATTTATGCTCTTTTTTTGAAGAGTTACAGGAGTAACTGTTCGGCGAGGTTTGATGAAAATTTTTGAGAACAATTTTAAAGATCTGCGGAGTTTGGATAACTACTTCTTGTAAAGTTTCAGCTTAAGGGTGGAACAATATATAAAGTCCTCATAAAACTATATCAAAAGTAGACAAAGTAATAACAACAAAAATTCTTTTTTGAAACTTTCATTATGCAAGTATACCAGAAATAAAAGTTTTTATACGTCTGAAGATGAAACACATAAATAATAAAAAGTCAGATAGTATTAAGGTAAAAAATTTTTTGAGTTTAGAGGTTTTGAAATCTTATGCTCCATTTATTAAACAAAATTTCTTTCATTTACTTGTCCATACGAATTCCTAATTTTCTATTTCTCTAGATTATTTTACTTTCAAACTGGTAATTTCTGATATTTCACTTGAAAATCCTCTTAGTAAGTAAACATTTTTCAGTTCCATAAATATGCAATAGGTGAATCTGGAAGATTTTGTTTTGCTTTTACTTATTTGATCAGGCATTTTCCGAATCTGCTGTTGAAGTAATATGCGTCGTCACGAGAATGACGTAAAAAGAAAAATTTTCAATTTGTAATACAATTTTGAAAGAAATTCTTTTCACCACAAAATTGGTTGGGAACGGCGGAGTATATTGTTTATGATCTGGTTCGCACTGAATTTTAGCTCTAAAATGGAGATGAAAAATATTTTGGCTTGAAGATAGTAAAAGGAAAACACTATTTTTCGATTTTTTATTTTCATTTTCGATAAAAGGTGTTTAATAGTTTTGAAATTAGAAAAAATTGTATCTTATAGTCGCACATTATCTAGTTTATGATAAATTCTGCCTATCATCAACGCAAAATATAGTTCATAGACTTTTGCTTTTTGACATTTTGTGATTACTTTTAATTAATAAAATTTCAAGTTTTCAAACTTATCGTTGTCTATTACAAAAATATGATAACTAAAAAGTCCATTTTTTCGGATTAATGCACTATAATAAATTGTATGTATTAAAAAAAAAGAGAGAGAATAACAGAAATTTTGTTGTAAAAACCATTGCGAAAAAATCTTATTATATTTAGAAAATATTGATCATGTTCAATTTATAGTCTGGGAAAGGTATTAAGGTACTATTTTCAGAAAATTTCAATGAAGTGCAAACTGATTACGGTCAAGTTATCAGATAGCTATAAATTTTGATAAGTTGGAAGTTTATTCGAGAACTCAATCATTTTCAGTTTAGTGTATCGCGGTAATGAAATACTGAGAGCTTCAAGATTTAAGACTAAATAAAAGCCTTTAATGATGATTTAAGTCTAGTAGCTTTTTGAAAAGATTACAGTGGATTTCGAATAAAATTGAAAAAAATAAGTAAATATAACTACATTTTAGATCATGATTTGCTAAAAAAATTTTTATTTGATACTTTCAATGGTTTCGAGGTAGTGGTTGTTCGATGAAAAATATAAATAAAAATGCACTTTTTTTTGGTCTTATCGAACAAAATATTTTATTTATTTAAAAAATTATCTGTGCCAACGTTTCGTTGCCGTTAATAAAGCAACCTTTTCAAGGCTAAGTAGATTGTAAATAATCAAAATTCTCAATCATAAAGATTGAAGTCATCACAGTCGAGTTACATTAAATAAAAATCACACTTTTACATAATTGCACAGTTATTAATTTCAAATTGATAAGTGTATTTTTTTTGTAAAATAATAAAATATTTTGTTCGATAAGACCAAACAAAAGTGCATTTTTATTTATATTTGATACTTTATTTTTTTTAAGTTTGAAGTAAATGATTATCTCTAGTGCAACAATGTAGTCATAAAGTAAAATAAAAAAGAAAAAAAAATCGATTGCGATTATAATCGTAATCTTCTATCACACACGAAAACTAATTTTAAACGATCTGAGAACAGTTATTTCAAACTGTATCAATACTCATAACGATAATAAAGAGAGATTAAAAGATGTCATTCACTTAAAGGAAGATACTTTGTCGAAAACTTTTTGCCAGAAGTAAAAAGGTACTAAATCCAACCACAATATCATTCCAATTGAACAAAGCCTCTCAATTTATATCGAATCTTTTTAAACCGCTTAGCAGTAAATTTTCTTTAAACGAAGCTTACTTAACTACCGACTTAAAGAATGTGTAGTTTTAACATTTTTCTTATCAAATGTTAAGCACTTTGGTTTTCCATTAAGCGTTGTATTAGTAGTTTAATGTTAGAAATTATGTATAATTTTTTGGTACTGTTAATTATTCAAAATTTTTGTAACTGTCTTATTAAGATAAATTACATTATTTTTATCATTTAAATCTTACCCAGACTGAATGCTATATCTGGTATTTAACATTTTCCAGGTTTGTTAAAGTCAAAAATTATTATTACAAATGAAGAGATCGAAAATTTAACGAAATCATTGAAATTATCAAACAAACAATTGAATTAAACCAAACAATTAAACCAAAATAAACAATTGAATTGAAGTGAAAAATAATCATGATTGACCATTTGAAGTGGGAGAAGTGAAATTTATTCAAACTTTGGAAAAACTTTCTTAATTATAAAAAAATTGCTACTTTTACTTTTACACGCAAACAGTAATCAAAACCCAATCTTCTCGCCAACCGTCTTAAAAAGTAACTTTTCCGAAAGAACAAGCACGCACAAATACCGGGGGGGGGGGGGGGGGGAAGTCGGTGAAAAATTTTGTTTTTGAAAAAGTCAAGCGGAACAGTGGCTGACAATCGCCGTGCCTGCAGAAAAGTTACATAATGGAAAGCTCCCGCCGCCCTATCCAGCTCTTCTTCTTCTTCTCGGTAGTCCCCGCGCGGACGGCCGAGCGAGCGTTTGTAACTCGAATTGAAGTATTTGAACTGAACTTTGAAGCAAAGTATAACGCTCGAATTCTATTCGCTATCTGCAGGCATTCCTCCTCCTCCAGGGGTCCCCTCGATGGAGCTTTTGTTCCCGCCGAGAAGCGAATCCATTATGCGAAGCTTTCAATACTCCTCGGCGGCTAATTTTTACCATCCCTAACGCCACCGATCCCGTATTATTCGCGCGCGGAGCGGACTTTGATGAAATATTAATTATGTCATGGCTATAAAGTTTTACCAATTTCGATAAGGACGAACTTTACTTGGAAGCCGGGATTCCAGGGTATTTAGAGCTTGCGGGTATCTCTCTTTTTTCTATAATCGCTTTGTTTTTGTGAGACTTTTTTTAACAATAACAATAATAATATTAATAATTGCAGTAATAATGTAACTAAGAGGAGCTAATGGTTTGTATTGTTTGTGTACACATGCTCGAGTGTAATTTACCGAGTAATAATTCACTCTCTTTGCAAAGGGATTTGCTAGTAGAGTAATAAATAAATAATTCGTGACGTTGAATAGTTCTGTTTCTGTATGTTGGATACAAAGGCGATTCGAAGTTTGTGTAATGTAAATATCAATGTACAAAACTTTACTAATTTCAACGCTTTTGATGTTTAAATAAATTGAACAAATACCGCACAAGATTAAAGTACTTTATAGAATAATTTTATTCATTATTTTATACATTAGTTTTTCAATTTTATACCAACATTTAATTTTCCAGTAGAGTGCACGGCAAAAAGGTTCTTCCAAACTCGCGAGCAAAAAAAAATTTTAATCCCAAACTCGATAACAACTTTTTTTACAACTTCAAAAAAACACTCTAATGCACTTACATTTTTTATTTAAATATAAAAAGTGAAGTGACCATCAGAGTTTGATTAAAACTCTTAAAATTTTGTCTATAATGCGTGTCGACTTTAATATATCAATTTTAAAGCACGCGAACGATTTTTATTTTTGCACCTTTATTTTTGAAAAAAAAAAAAAAAAAATTTCGATTTCAAATTTAAGCTTGGCTAAAAATCTCTGGAATCAACGACCAGCCTGGGATGGCAAAAGTTACTCGATCAAAACTTTTTAATCGTTTCGGAACGAAGAGCTTTGATATAGATAAAATAAATTTTGTATTACACGAGAACGTGATGAATTTAATTTTTTCAACACAATTCTAATATTCATTGTTCTAATAACCCACACTTTTATAACAAATACAATTAATATACAATCAATCAACGGCTAATTTTGGTTTGAATTTTTAAAATATTTTTAGTTATTTAATTTGTAATCTTCTGATTGATTGATCAATTTATTTACATTGAAAAAAAAAATAATCCAATATTTATTATTAGTGATTAATGTTAACTGTAAACTTTCTTTAATTGAAAAAAAAAATCCTATCTACTTGCAAATCAGTTGCTATGAACTTAAAGTATGTTTGTATATATATAAATGTAAAAAACGCTTGGCAGAAAAAAATTTATATTTGTTAAAAATAATTATCACATTTTCGTTTCTTTCATCTCAATTTAAAATTATCTTTGTATCAAATTTTGACAACGATTGGATTTCAAAAACATTGAAAACTTGGGTTTGTTGAAAAAACGAATTCCTAGACTGTGGTTACGTATCAATTAAAAAAAAAAATTTCTATATGAGTTATCGAACTGTTTTGCTTTATTCACGGATAATTACTTCGACAAGGAACCTCGCTTCTTTCAGCTCCAGAACCCAAAAAGGATAAAATCCTTTGAAACGACTCTCGGTGGAGTTCGCAGCGCGGATCAAAAAACCTCTCGACAATCGAAGCCCGCGGGTAAGTAGGTCAGTAAACAGTGCCTGACTGTTTTCGGGCGATAGGTAGGGGCACGCACAGCGAGGCTCGTCGTAATCAAAACACGCACGGGCCGCGGCCAGTGAGCTCGTCCGACAAAAAAGCCTGCACTCGCTCCAGCCGCTCCCATCCCTCGTAGTCCGTCAGCTACGCATCGGGAGCGATTTTCTCGCTGGGGTCACACCCCGGCAGCGATTCCTCGAGCGCACGCCGCCGCCACGGCAGGTTATAGACACGCCCGAGCAGGATACGTCCACTTTGCACTTACTCGTCCGGACGTTGGTTCCCAGCCGCCTCCTCACATCTCCATCTTGAAGGAGCTTCTGGTCACTTATCCTGGTTGGAGGAGAGAGATGAAAAATAAAAACCAACAACGGCACACGCGCTTACGCGGGGAGACGCGCGAGAGGTGTCTCCGGGGCTGGACCGATTGGCACTGGCTTGCTTGGCGGGCGGGCGCGTCGCCCCCCGAGAGAGAGAAGGCTCTATCTACCCCCTCGCCCGGTCGGGAGTTTGCGCACCGGGTACCACCAACACCACCGTGCGTGCCGCGGGTGCTTGGCCCTCTTTTTTCGGGGGATGCTTACTCCGAGACGACCCGATGGGGTGACGAGGCCTGGAGATTTTAATTTTTCTTTTTCTCTTGGAGCCTAGGGGTTGGAAAATTGTTGCTTTTGTTTTTAATTTTTTATTTGTTGGGGGGGGGGGGGGGTGTATGAATTTACGAAACGTTTAATGTTTGCTGCATAAATTGTATGTTCAAGTTTTACGAGTAGTTTATAGTTATAATACTTGAGTTCAAAGGATTTTTTAATTAAAACCTGGTTGATTTAATAGATATATTTTAAAAACTGAAAGCTGGATTAGAATCTTGATTTTATTTCAAGTTTTTATAGTTTAAAGATTCATTTCTTAACATTTTCGATAAAATACATGTTACTGTCAACGTATTATACATGTCAAAAAAAAAGAAAATTTATCATACAGTTGAGTACTTATAAACGTAAAAAATATGATATTGTGCCGGGGGTTTTTATAAGGTAGGTTAAGGGAAACTATTTTTCTTGAGTTTAGAGAAATTTTTTTTACATTTTTTAGCTGAAAAATCTACTTTGCGTAATTTAAAACTTTTGAAAATTCAAAGATTTGTCAAAAATATTTTTAAAAACAAGATGAAAGAAGAGCAATTTTCTTTACATAAAAGCCCTCGGGTGGAATATCCTCTTTCCTTCGTACCGAGGAAAAATAACTATTTTCATATTGTTAAGAAAAAGCTTGAAATTTTCACATAACTTTTGCAATATTTTCCGAGACAAGCGAAAAAAAAAAAAAAAAACTATTTTCATCATACAAGAAGACAAAAATCAATTTATTCTCAAAGGTTATTTTTCTCCCTACAGTGATGAAAGCGCCTGTTTCATCAATCATTCATTTAGAAAATTCGGTCAAACGTTCTTTTCCTGTTTCATTTCAAAGTTCTACTATCTGAACCTGCTACATCCTTTAACTTCATTTGGTGGTTTTTAAAATGTAAAATTGAAGAAAAAATTAATAATAATTGTTTATTTACATGATTTTTTTATACAATTTTAGTACCACGTAAAAACAATAAATAATTACTCATGCACTAAGAAAATTATCAGTCAGAAACAAAAATTACCCGAGGCATTGTCACTTTTTAAAAGTTTATTCAAAATTAATTTTCGACAATTCACTCTTTTCAGTCTTCCCATTTATCTGGATCGCTCGCAATATTATTATTTATCAAACCTAACAAAAAAAAAAAAAATTTAAATGTGACCCAAAAACAAATAATCGATCCCCCACCCCCGTTTAAGCACTCAGACAACTTTTAAGGAAACTACTCGTCGCGGGCGCTCAAACGAAGAAGAGCGTTTTTCCCGCACGAATTTTTTCTTTCTCTCCCCTCTCTCGAGTACATATTGCTCTCGGAGCTTAAAGTGAAAAATTGGGTTGTGCATATGGGTTTTTTAATGGAATTCCCGGGCGTGAAAGCGCGAAAGCGTACGTACATACTTGAGGAGCGTATTTATGGTAGGGGATGATTGATCGCGGCTGATGTAACATTGATTGAAATCGCGATATCAATCTAATCCCTCCCCCTCCCCGCCTTTTTTTTATATCCTTCCAACTGTTTACCGAACCTTTATAGGTTATTAGATCGTCGGTGTTGTGTGTATCTGTGCATCTCGGTGCGATTAAGCGGGCTCTGGGGGGTTAGAAACTAATTTCAATCTCTCAAGTTCTCTGATTGAAATCGGCAGACGCGGCGCGCGCTTGCATTTAAGTCTGCAGCGCCTTTGAAATACGTGGATCTGTAAATTATTATCTAGGGGGGCTTTCGGATTATGATTTTATACATACAAAGTGCGAGGTAAAAAATTCATTGAGATTTTGAAATTAAATTTTATTTGCTTATCAAACGTACCATCATTTCAAATAATAAATTTTACTATTCTCAATAGAAGCAGATAAATAAACAATTTTGTTTAGTATGATAATTTATAATTATTTATAAATTAGTTAGTGTCTGAGATTAGCAGATTATCAATTATATTTATTAGCTATTATACGGTAAATTTTAAGTAACATTAAATAAATATCGCAGCAAGTAAAGGATTTCGATACGATAGTAGATTACATCCGAGGTAATTTATAAGTTATATTTTTACTGGATTGTTAATCGATATTTTTTACAATGTTTTTTAGATCGACAGAAAAAAGAAACGCTCGTGGACAGCAGAAGAAAAAGAAGCAACTTAATGTCACAGCTTTGTTAGAGAGGAAGTGTGCAGTGGCTTCTGTGAGCCTTCCTTTTGGAATTTCTTCTAATTGTTTCAATCTTAGAAGAAACCGGGCTTCAGCTCCGGTCGCTCGTTGCACAACTGCAAGCTCTCCCTTTCTTACATTTCCCCCTCCCCACCGTCGTTTTTAGTTTTCAGCTTTGAGACTCTTTTTCTCTCTGTGTAAGACTGCCGCAAACTTTTTATCCGTTGCCCCAGGCATGACCCATCATTTATATGGTACCTGTTTCTTTTTTTGTTGATTTTTTTTTTTTTTTTTTAATCTGATTGACAGTTAATATCAAGGATAACGGCTGGAGATTTTTTTGAAAGAACATGAGCTTGAAAGCTTCTCGGATTTCACATAAAAAGTATTAAGAAAAAAAAGAAATTATAAAAACTTATCGTTGTATACTTAAAAACATATTAAGAGCTTGCAAAATTTTTTTATTTATTTTTAACTGTAAAAAAAAATTTTTAAATAATGTATTCTCACTATCAATGAATAAAATGAAGAAATTAATTTTTGTTATTTTTATCCGACCTTATTGTTGTTTACTTAAAAATATATTAAGAGCTTGCAAAATTTTTTAATTTATTTTTAATCATAACAAAAAAATTTTAATAATGTATTCTCACTATCAATAAATAAAATGAAGAAATTAATTTTTATTATTTGTATTATTTTTATTCTACCTTTCAAAATTAATTCGTAATGTAATTTCATCGAATTTATTGTTAAGTTTTTTTGATCGACAAATAATTTTTTTTCTTCAATCACAGTTTTAAAAACAAATTTTTTTTTTTTTTTGAAAAGAATTTGAATTATATAATTGGTATTTTTTGTAGTGTTTGTGTTTTCTCTTTATGTCTTTCACAAGATTGAGCCCATTGCTGTTGTATGAATGAATTTTTCAGTCTTTTCGATAGGATTGCAGCCTGTATTATGCAGGGGAAATTTTCAAGATCGAAAACAAGGAAATTGATTAGATGGGAACCCATTCTTTCCTCTTTCCATCCTGATAAGAAAAAGAGCGCTGTTCTCGAGGATTTATTGGAATTGAGATTTTCTTTTAACTTCGTTCTTTTAACTCTCGTTTTTTTTTTTTTTTTTTTTTTTTTTTTAAATTCAATTTCTTACAATTGTCAAAAATTTACCGAACTGTCCGGGAATGAAATACAAATTACCGACACTTTTCAAAAAGTGAGCAATTCGATTTTTCAGTTGAAAGTTGAGATACGCTTTCTGCATACGAAACGATTAAAGTTTTTTTTACAAACTTGACCCTTTTACAATGGAAAATTTTCTAAGTAAAATCCGTCCAATAGAATTCGTGAATTTTCCGAGTGTTCTTGCTACTCTCTTTAACTTAAATTCTCCTTTAATTTCAATGCAACGGATTTGGTTAACGAGAATTAAATTAGTTGAAAAGCTCGATGCTATTCGGTCAGTGGTTGTTACGAGCTGAAATTCGAAGTTTTCATGTTACGATCATGTGGTTAGAATGCAAATGAGCTTACGAGCTTGCAAGCCCTTATCACGTATGAAATATTTACAAACTTTGGTTGCTTAGAATTTGCATGAAATTGTTATCAATTACAGAACGAGGTCGAGATTTCATAAATTTTTCAACTTTAAAATATCCCTTGCAATGCTTACAAATAAAATTCTCACGGTAGTAATGCGAAAATTTTTTTGCAAAGCAACCATTAAAAAAATCATTCATAGATATTCAGTTTAGAGCTCTTTTAATTATCAATTTTTTCAGCTCTAAGTTTTTTTCTAACAATTGTAAAAACGTTCTGACAATTTTTTCTTGATCTCTCGGTTTCAAACTGTACTCTAAAAGTGGTTGATAATATTTAATTATTGTTATTATACTTTATTTATTTAAGTATGAATATCAGACATAAATTACGTACACATGTATAGTTATGTAATCTACATAAAATTATATAACATACACATATCCAGAAAGGTCAAGTTGTACAAAAAACTGTTCACAGGTTGAATTTAGTTGTGACATTTCATTATCGGTTTACATATCCTACCTGTTACCACTCACAACTTAAAATCAATCAAATAAATAATAAAAATAATCACTTATGAAACAAAAACTGTATAAGAATTGTTTAATTGATGGAAAATAAAATGGAAACCACTTATTTATTTTTTTGCATTCGTTATTTTCTTTTGGAGACTTGCAGCACAGTACAGAGTTTCATGTAATTTTTATTTTTTCAGTAGTAAATAATATTTTATTTAATGATAAAAAAAAAAATAATAATAATAAATTATTTTCGTGTATTGGGATATCAAAAAGTCCTTTGAATGCGGGTAGGATCGATGAAAATTTTTTTATAAAACAGCTCGTAATTAAACTCAGGTTAGATATTTAAAGAGTTGGTGGCGGGTGACAAAAGGCCAGCCGAGATCTGGAGTACCCTCCCCTCCCCCACTTTCGCGCGTATTTCATTCCTCCTCAAAACTCCCTCATTCCGACCGCACTTGAGAAGAGAGGAAAGAGCTAGAGAGAGAAGAAGAAGAAGGAAAAGAGCGAAGTTCTCTGGACCATATGACGCCGGCCGGGAAATCGCAGGGGAAATTCCAGGAGGAATTTTCTCTCGTCCTGCGCGGGAACAATGAAGCTCGTTGATAAATTTGAAGAATTGAGAGCGGGTTACGCTGTCGGGACGGGCACCTCTTGTTTTCGTAATTAGCGAAAAACAAGCGAGGGAGGAAGGGGGAGGCACTTCATGCACGAGATGAAGATTCTTCGCGGAGATTGTTTAAAAACACCCTTTTATCGCGACGAGGGGAAAACACTCTGAAACTGACTCTCTCTCGCTCTTTTTTTTTCGAGCTCGAGTTTGTAATGAATTTGGCGGTTTCTTTTCAAAGTAAAGAGAGTCCTTTGATTTCGTTGAAAACTAAGATGTGAGAATTGTGCGAGGGCGAAGAAAAATAAAAGGTGTGAACGTTTGAGAAGAAAACATTAAAATTAATGACGATATTTGCAAGTTTTTAAATTATTTTTTACAGTTTGATAACAATTATTTTAAATTTGTTGATTAAAAAAAAACTTTTTTTTTGTTAAAATGCTACGTGAAATCCGGTACAAAGTTTAATCGCCCTAAATACCATTTCAGCCGTGTCCTCTTCAATTAATTTAATTAGAGTAGTAAAAAATAGCTGGAGTTCTGTAAAGCGAAAAACAAAGTTTATTCTTTGAAAATAAAAGTTCTTTGATGTTGTTTTATTTTTTAAACTGTGATGTTTGATAGTTTACCGATTGTATAAAACTGATTAATAAATAGTTTTTTTTTTTTTTTTGAAGATTAAAATCTCTTTGAAAAATTAAAAAGTACACAATTTATAATTATTTTTTGATTGCACTTTTGTGTACTATAAGTTTCAGCCAGTAAAAACACCATATTAAAAAAAATTTTCAACTTTCACGAACAAAGTTTTTAAGATCTGATCATTAAGACTCAAACTGTTTGCGTGAAAGCTCCAGAAAGTACCAAGATAACAGAAGAAAGGAATTTAATTTGAAGAAAAATCATCTCCATTAACTCTAATTGCTTCCAGTTTCTTTATTTTTGAAATAATAGGTAAAATTTATTAATCAACGTATCATTCAATACGCCCTTAAAAGTATAGTTTTTTGCGAAATATTGATTTTCCATCGAATCGATAGTGTGAGACATAATGCAATTGAAAATTTCATTTTTTCGTATGAATGAAATAAGTCATTTTAAAATATGCGTCACCTTGTAATCCAATTTCTTAAATTTATGAAATCGAACTCGTTTCCTTGTCACGATAAAAGCTGCAAATCAAGTTTGAACTTGGAAAAATATTTTTTGGATATCGAATGGTAAAACTTGCCTAGCTACACGGAAAAAATAAAATCCTTGCAGCGTAGCTGAATTCAGCGATATGACGATGCGAACAGTTATCGGGGCTCCAACGCAGACTTTTCATCGTGGCGAGGCAAAGTCTGCGTTGGAGCGACGCAAAGTTAGCTATAGCGTGCCTTCCGTACCGACAGCGGCGGAATATGATTGTTAACTTAAACAATTATGCACTGATATAAAAAATACTTAAATTAATTACAACTATCAATAAACACATTTTTTTATAGTTATGCTGCCGTAAACCCGCGATAGCAGAGAGTAAGTACACAAGTAAACAAGCGTCAAGCGTGAGTCGAGCTCTGCTACAGCTGTTGGTAAGGAAGGCACGCTATAGCTAACTTTGCGTCGCTCCAACGCAGACTTTGCCTCGCCACGATGAAAAGTCTGCGTGGGACGTCGTTAACTGTTCGCATCGTCATATCGCTGAATTCAGCTACGCTGCAAGGATTTTATTTTTTCCGTGTATCTTGGGTTTGAATATTTTATCTAAAATGACTCAAAATTGGTAGTTTCTATTTTGTTAAATTTTAGGTGAAAAAATAAATAGTTTGTTTCTATTTGACTATGATTTGAAATTCTACTCATTGATAAACAATTAAGTTTGTTCGTAAAAATTTTAAACAGTAAAAAACTAGAACCAGCTGATTATTTGTTTATAACTATTCAAGAATTTTTACAGTTTATTGAAAAGATAGCTTTTACTTTATTATAAATTATTTGTTGTATACGAGAAACTTATTCATCTTATTTTTGTGTTTTATCTAAAACGATTAGACGCAGGCAGTTTTCTGGTTTAAGCTCACAGTAGAAAAACGATATTTTTTTTCTTGCATTATTTATCTACAAATTAAATTCTCAGCATTGATTAATTAATAGAAAAAGTTTCATTTCAAGTCTCCCCTTCTTCTTTTGAACACAAAAGCATTAATTTCAAAATTGATTATAGCTGATTTATTATTTCTTTACCATTATCTAAGCATTTTTAGTGCTGTTAAAAAAAAAAATAGTTTATAAGTTTTATCTCCTAAGAAATAAAGTCCTGCGTGTAATCGTTTCATTTCGAAACTATCTGTGATATCTCCACCAAATTAAGCTTTGAGTAATTTCATTTCTGATGTTGATCAACCACAGTCTATTCATTAGAAACAAAAATTGCTTTTAGTTATGACCGTGAAAAATTGTTTTAAAAAAAAACCAATTAATTGTACTTAATAGTTAATCGATTACTTCAAAAGCTGTTGAAAAAAATGCTTTTCTTCCTGGTTAGAAAGAATTCCGAATCCCTGCGAACCTATAATTTTTTATTCACAACATCCCCTTAAATCGAGAAAATTCCCGAAAAACCGTGGCCAAAGCTCAAAGGCGAGCCGCATGCATCATTGCGCCCTGGAGATAATCCCCGGCTCGAAGAAAGCCAGAGCGAGAGAGAGAGAACAATGAGACACGCAAGGGGCGGCGGCTCCTTCTCGGCGCCCACCGCACCACCGACTACATTGATTTTGATTTTAGCCCGAAGGCGCGCGCACGACACATTCGGTCCATTCATGCCTTCTTATTTTCATCTTCTTCTATTCTTGTTGGCCTGAGTATTACGTAGTACGGGGTGGTCCGAGACACCGAAATTCTTTATCGTCCGCGTAAGTAGCGGTAAACATGCTTCCAGCATTGAATTCGGTGATAAATTTTTTCTCGGCCTGGGGATCCTATCTACTGAATTTTGAATCCTCTCTCTCGGTCTTTCTGATTTTTTATGGGGATGATGCATGAGAGCTCTTTTTTTCTTTTTTTTTGGAGAGTCTTTATGATGCATGGTTTACGCTGGAAAAAAATGGATTGCACATTTCAATTTATGAACATGTTTTTGACATTCCTCTATAAATTTAGATACATTGATTGTACAAAAACTTTGCTATGTTATAGTAAATTAGTTTTGCGGATATTTTTTTATATTGAAAGTAAAGCTCAATAGCGCAATAATTTACAACAATGTCCCTTTTTCTCGTGTTTGACCGAAAACATTATATTCTCTAAGCAACGTATAGTTGTACTCACTAAGTAGTTTTAGAGTTAAAAATTAGATTATTTTTGTGAAAAGAATTTAAATTCATATACAGAGGAAGTACAAATTATTCATCAAAGTCTTCTAAAGTCAGAGGATACTGTACAATTTTCACTTATTCTGATCCTTTACTCAAGCGTCGTGGTGTAATTGCATCATTTCGCATAAGGATGTTTCATTCTTGTGAACTCGACGGAGTTAGCACTTTTTGAGTGAAAAATGAAACACAAAATTTAAAAAATTGTTGAGTGTTTTTTAATATTGCTTAACAGAAATTAAGGGCTTATGCTGTGCCCGTGCTATAGTGTTAAACCATCACCACCTGTCGTTCATTGGTTCAGTGTAGTAAGTTGAAAGCCCTTAGTCCGAGAAAAAAAGAAAAAAAAATTAAATAAGCTGTAAAAAACAGTTTTTACTAAAAATGGAAGATTTTAAAGTGGAATCAACTAAAAACTAGATAAATCCGGATGGCAGCACAATAAGGTGAGGAGATTATGGATCATTTACGAAAATCGACTAATAATAGTGGTAAGACTGACATTATGTCTAACTTGACGTAAGCAAAGTTTAGACGCGCCAAAATAATATATTCTGTTATCTCAAGCAACACTTTTTTGACGATTTTTTTGCTATTCTAACAATTTTTTCTTAATCCGCTCGATTTGCACAATAATTAAATATTTTGAGGTCAATAACTCATTTTTATAACTAATATACATCCAACATATACTTTTCTATCATTATACACTCCATTATTGCAGTAAAAATTTTTTTTTCATTCTTAAAAAGTCAACTTTTTGCGTATTTGGTCGTTTTTTACCAATTTTCAGTGAATATTTAAAAATCAAAGAAAAGTCTTGTAAATTCTTTCTGAAAATGACTTGATGAAAGATTTTATTTTTCAGTTTCAAAATTGCTCTCTTGATGATCTGAGTTTCAAAAAAGTAAGCAATAATCCTGATACGAGTCTGGAGACACTCTCTTTTATAGGATAGTAATTTTTTTTAATCATTAGATGCTCGTAACTTTGGTACTTATAAGATTTATCGGTAAAATTTTTTTTTGTTCGAAAGTTTTCAAGTTCATTGTTTACTCAGTATACTTTACAAGTGTAAAAAAAAATGTTCATGCTTATGAAATAAATAAACAATAAAAGTTCAATTGTAATCAAGCAATTATTAATTTTGATTTTGACAAGAAAAATGTCAAGATAATTTAATACTCTAATATCAAAGAAAAACTACTTTTATTTATTTTCGCTATCATCAAAACCAGTAAAATTTTCCTTCCCCATCACTATTTAGCACTTCATCGCGGGTCCCATAAATCAATCGCGTAAGCCATTGATCGGCTCACCAAAATTGTTGTTTCTCGCGAAAGGGGCAAAATTTTCTCTTTTCTCCGATAATCCGTTGATTCCTCAAAGGGAAGAGAGACTAAAGACGCGCTCTACCCTTGCGAGAGTAACTGCGTACATACACCGGTATAAGCCAGTGCGCGGAGATGCTCAAAGGCGCGGTAGTTTGGCACCGGGACTATAAGATTATGGTAAGATAATACCAACCCCGCTGGCTTCACGGATATCCCTCGAACGAGTAACTCCATCTTTAATACGTGATCGTAAAACCGAGGAGCTTTTGTTATCGCGGTGAATTTTCTGTTAATTGTACGAGTAAAGAGTAACTTCATCATGTTAGCTTTTCTGGTGGAATTTTCTATGCATACTTTGATTATTGTAATATAATATGTTTGTCAAAATTTGAAGTATTTCAAAACTAGTTATTTTAATACTACTCACTAAATGAATTATCATTCAATGACCTATTTTTTGCAAAAATATTGTTCTTAGCAAAGTTTAATAAAAAATAAACTACCTTTACTATTCTTTACCGTTATCTGAACTTTTTTACTGATTTTGATTATTGTAATATAGATATGAGTTTGTCAAAATTTATCATACTTTCATTTGAAGTATTTCAAAACTAGTTATTTTAATACTACTCACTAAATAAATTATCATTCAATGATCTATTTATTGCAAAAATATTGTTCTTAGCAAAGTTTAATAAAAAATAAACTATACATATTTACTATTCTTTACCGTTATCTGAACTTCTTTACTGATTTTGAATATTGTAATGTAAACATATGTTTGTCAAAATTTTTCATACTTTCATTTGAAATATTTCAAAACTAGTTATACTGAATTAATTAACATCCAATGATCTGTTTATTACAAAAATATTGTTTTTAGAAAAGTTTAATAAAAAATAAACTATCTTTACTATTCTTAACCGTTATCTGAACTTTTTTACTGGTTTAAAAAAAGTCTCTTTCTTTTATTATTTCATAAAATACAATGGGGTTTGACAAACACTACCAGTATTAGATATCTTCACTAATAGTTCAAGTACTCTTAGAGAGCTGAAAAGCACATTTACAAATAAAAAAACCAAGACAAGAAGTGTCGATGTACTTTGTCAAGGTCCAATGGTTCCTTATTTTTCGCTAGTTTACTTCTCGGTGGATAATGGATAAAAAGAATAATAGCTCGCGCTGTGTGTGCACGATGGGTATAGGAAACAGAGTTTTTACAGTGCCTTTATTGAGAGACGCTTTGACGTGTCTCACCCTCTCCGCACACTGCTTTTCTTCTTCCGTCTTTTTTTTTTTTTCTTCTCCTCCTGACACTGCCGTTGAGCGATGAAATACGTTATATTTGAGGAGAACCAGAGGCTGCTTGTTGACGTTTCCACGTGTACCGCTGCTTTTAATATTTATGCTCGATCGATTTTGATAACGTTGTTTGTTTTTACCAGACCGGAATAATTGCTTCGCTGCGAAAATGTTGTAAATTTTAGTTGCTGCTCGAACCTGTACATGTTACACTGTACTGCAGGGGAAAAGTTATCGTCCGGACGTTATACTTTTTACCCGAATTATCATATTAATTTACGTCCAAGTCTGGATCTTTCAAATGTAAATGCTAAAAAAAATTCCACTTTGATAAATTACATACCAAGGACTTAACGTTGTTGAAGTGAAATGTATCAAAAAAAAGTCACTGTTAATAACAATAAGAATAAGGAAGTACCAAATCTTCCTGAGAGTTTCCGGTGCTGCTGCTCTGCACGATAAGACTTTTTTTGCGGTCGGAAAGTATATTATTATTTTTTTTTCATTTTGCGAGACTTTTTCAAACTTTTTTTTTATGAGGTTTTGAACAATGTTGATAACATTAAGAATAAATGATTTATTTCAATTTTCATTGTTATAAAATAATATGACATTTATGTGATTCTTACATTTCTTGTTCAACACTAAATTTACAAAACTTAATTTAAAAAATGATGAAACTAAGAAAGCGAATTTGCGCTCAAACTTGTCATTCTGAAAAATTTACTTAATTAAAAAATCTAACAAAAATTGTATGCAATAAAATAAAATTTTAAAAAATTATTTAAAAAATATATGTAATTAATAGTTACTTATTTAATAACTTGAAAACAATTTTTTTTTAATTTTTCCTGCAATAACGAAACAATTTCTGTCACAAGGGAGGTTTTCTTAATGAAACTGGGCGTTTTTCTTCCCGACAAAAATCTTCTTCATTTCGAGCATTTCTAAAACCATAAAAAAGCTCACAAAAAATGAGCCCATAAATAACGCAATTCTCATCAGTTTGGGAAATTACCAAACTTTTGGGTGGTTCGAGCAGGCCGACCGCGCATCGCAAATACCCTGGCGTAAATAAGTTTTGTAATTTTTTTTTTTCACGCCGCAGTCAGTCGTACGTACATACATACATACTACAACATCGCGTAATTTATCGGAGCAGCGAAACACGGGAAATGGTCCGCTGTCTATCTCCTGCCCTGCCGGAGCTTTCTGCAGCACGTGTGTGCTTTCGTGCTTTCGCACCCGACCAGCGTGCGGGAACGTCGAGTATCGGGCGGCGCCGGCAATTTGCAGCCGTTCAATTTTCGTCCTGTCTAAATTTAAAATCGATACGTAAGGACCTTTGATGCGGCTTCGTTATCGATTATCTTCACACGCGTTGTAGCGAAACGGTTCTATAATTTTTACTTTTTTTTCGGTCATCTGTGTGATGGACGCCAAGTGCACTGCGAATTGGTTTTTCGAAGCCCCTAAAAAGGGCCAATATTTATTAAATATGTATCGATCATCAATTTTTTTAGAAATTTTCCAACTCTAGCTAAATTTGTATGAAACTCAATAGAGTAGAGTTTAATGAAAAAAAAATATGACTGCAATCAATCTTTGATATGTAACATTATACTTCAACAAAAAAATTCATAATACCAGGGTACGAAAATGTTCAAGAGAGTATAAATGCAGAGATATATCAAACGGTGGTAGTGAAAAATAACACTTAAAGCGCACTTTTTTACGTCATCACTAAAAGAATTACAAGCAGCATAAATCTTGATTTTTAAAACATTTTCCATTATTTCAACAAAAGAGTGATACTGAAGAGCTCATTAATTTTGAACGTGAAGAACATACTCGAATAAAATCCTTAAATTTTAAAGCTGTTTTCAGTTATGAAAGGAGGGTAAAAGTTTTTTTACGGCGAATGCAATGGGTGCGAAACTCAAAGCGCTAAAAAGTTATTTTTTAGCCTGCAGTTTCTTATGGAAAGTAAATAGGCGAGTACGGAGCTTCGTAGAACAATACTCGCATCGCATAACTTTTCTTGAAGAATGTTTTGAATAAGTATCTTTCACATTCTAAAGTATACATTCAGTATAAGAAAGTTATGTATTACTTATACGGAAGTCTCTTAAAAGAAAAATCAAATTATGACTTTTTTAGAGTTTATATTTAGATACTTTTTTGTTTCAAAATTGGTTTTTTATTTTTATACTTTCTCTTAGTGTGCACAAATTTTAATACTTCATTGAATTGTAAGTAATGTTTAGTATGTTCAGTTAAAAACTTAAATAATTTTGTGATGAATGCTGTAAGTAATTTTGTTTTTGTAAAATTTTGATTAAATATTTGGTACAAACAATAATTTCATGACAAATTTTTACTCGAATGATTTCATTTTTATTCAAAAATATTAAAAATTTAATTTAAATTTTGTTTTTTTTTACCAATTAACATTCTTTCTAAGATTTCGATAAATTTTGAAAATACGTCTAAGTTCTTTCGAAAATTTCCATTAAAAGTCAAAGGACGAAAAACCAGAGCTCGGAAAACCGATAACGAGCATTAAACACTTGACGACACACCCAGCCGTCCGAGTGATTTTGAAAAAAAAATAAAAATAAAAATCCCAAGAACAAAGCAGAACTGTAAAAAAAAATCCACAAGCGGCTCCGATCAGTCAATCGCGACTTTCCAACAACTCTGATTCCCGCTGCATGGATTTAAAAAAAAAAAAAAAAAAAAAGATAGAAAAGACGATGAATTAGCGGAAGCTCGTGCGGTGCTTTACAGGATCGATCCATATCTTTTTTTTTCATTTCAGTTACGATGGTTTCCTGAATGCGGAAAAAATGACGGTTGCGTTGAAATTTCGCTGTGATTTACCATACTTCTTGAAAAATAGTTATTCAATTGTAATAATTGTTAAGAAACTTTTTAATGAGCCCGATTCAACTGAATTTTTGAGTATGTACAGGTAGTAACCGATAAAAAAATACGTAGGGACGGAAATCGTGTTTTTTCACGTGTCAGCATTATATCTGGGGAAAATGCCGCTTTCAGCATAAAAGGAATAAAGTTCATGACATAGTTTAAAACTGCAAATCCAACTAACTAAATTCATTAAAACTTTCTTTTCGGTGACATTTTAAATTAGTTTAAATTCACAAAACAATATGACACGTATGTATTTAAAGGAATGAAATTAAATAAAATGGAGAGAATATATTTTTGATAAGTAATATTTCACGAAAAAATTAAAAATGGATCTTGAAAGCTTGAAAATTAAAATTAAAAAAAAAAGCAACATACTAAGAACGTTAAAATTATAATTTTTAATTATAAATTTTTATTGTAAGTTTAAATTTGGTCAAACAATATATATTTTTCAAATATATTTCCTTAAAAACTAAATGTGAGGGTAGTAAACAGTAGTTTTGTTGTATTTGTTACTTGTAGAATTTATTATGCATTATGAACATTATGGTATAAAATTTTAGAACGATCGAAAATCAAACCTAAATTTTTTCACAAAACTAGTTTTACAAAGTCCATGATTACAAATTGAACAAAAAGAATTAAAAAAAAAAAAAAAAAGAAAAGAAAAAGAAGAAAAAAAAAAGTAAATACATATTTTACTTTTTTACTGCTGAGATTTATAACCATACTTTTTTATTATTATATAATTTAGTAAGTCGGTTTATAATTAATTAAAATATACATTAATTCATCCTTCCAAAAAGAAAGAGTATCAATTAATTATTTTTATTTTCCGAAGTGACGATTTCCAGAAAATTTAAGCCCGCGCCTAGCAGATGGATTGAGATAAACGTCGCCAATTCCGACGAAGTTACCGTGCCATCTCTTTGATTTTATTTACTATGTAATAAATATTTATAATACCTAGGCAGTAGAGGCCCACCACGTCGTGGGCAGTTGCAATTATTGAGCGCGTAAATGTTACACACTTTTTTAAGTTCAAGAGATAAAATTAATGAAACAGTTGTAAAAATAAATCACATAAAATAGCCAAAACCAAAGGTTCTCTTGATAGGATCCCAGTAATATCTGTCCCAATTTTCCTTTGTCGAATCTTCTTCACTGTAACATAAAAATGAAACATTTTCATTCATCAATCACATGTTTTGTTACAACCAATTTAAAAAAATTAATTTTTTAAATAATAAAATCAAAAATATTTTAAAAAATTTGCAATAATCATTCAACGTTAAATTTTATAGTGAATTTTGCAAAAAAAAAATTGTAGTTTGTGGACAGTAGATTTGATAAAAACTGTTATGTTCATTCTTATTGTAATAATTAGGTTCATTATCATGTTTTTTCTCTGCAGTGCTGCAATTTTACAAAACTAAAATTAATTATATAAATTAGACGTTCTTGTTAAAACACCAGAAACATTTTTCACTATAAAATCACTTTTTAACTCAAAGATAATTTAGTTTTTATCACTATAATAAAATTTTCTTAATATTCAATAAAAATATATTTATTTTTTTAAATGTATTGTCAGCAAAAAATGACAAAAATATTTTTGGATTAGAAACTTATGAATAAAGAAATAAAAATTTTTGTCGGATACATATTTTACAGTAACTTTAAATTAACAATATAATAAAATATTTGATTAGTAAAACTTGTAAATCAAGTTATAAGTGGAAAAATACTTTAATATTTACCTAACTGGAATTCCATTTTGTACTAAGTTCAGTTCAGTATGATCACTTTTTTCAGATATATTAAATGCCACTTCACTATAATGTCCAGCTGGCCATGACTTACACCTCCACTTTTGCACTATTTTTGATGGTGAAATTTCTACAAACTCTCCATAAATATTTCCGCCAAACAACTCAAACTTTCCATTTTTTTCTGGTTCGAGCTTCACTGGGCTTTTTGTAAATGCCATCATCATCTAAAATAATTTTTTAGTTTAAATTCAATGAAATTGATTTAAAAAAAAATATTGGCAATGAAAATCATAAAATTGAAATAAAATAATAAAATAAAAAAACTTTTTAATTTAAATAGATTATCTCATGAACATATTTCTAAATTTTTTATTGGTAGAGAATAAAAGTTTTTTAATAGTGACATGAGATATAATTATCTAAATTTGTAGATAAATATTCATAACATGAATGAAATTTCGTTTTATTACCTCTGGAGACGTCAAAACATTATAAAATTCATTTGCTCTGCACATGAACTTTTGTTGTTGTTTAATAGATGTTGTCGATATTTTAACTCCAGCAGACTTGTTATTGTTTGAAGATGTCACAGTTGAGTTCATTTGCATCTGAAAAATAATATTTATTTGTAGTAAACCAAGTTAAAAACTATATTTATAAGAATTATTGAATAAATTTCGTTACTTACTTTAACATTATGAAAGCCAGATGTTAAATTAGTAATATTCTCTTTCATAGAATCTTTTGCAGGAAGAATCATGCCTTTTGTAAAATCTGAAAAAATTTAAAGATATTAAACTCATTTCTTAGAATAAGTAGAATTACTGAAATAGAGTTATCAAAAGTAAATCTTTACCTTCTTTTAAGCTTGTAACATACTTCTTCAGCTTTTCCCTAATTGCATCTTTGCCTTTTGTATGTAATAAATGTTTAATTTGTTCACCTTCATCTGTACTATCCTTAAGAGTAATTTCAATCTGGAATATCAATTAAATTGTTAGAAGAAATGAAATTTATTAAGGCAGATGGTAAAAAAATGATGTCATAAAATAATGATTTCAAGAATGACATACATCTATTTCAGAAATATCATTTTCTTCTGATAAATTGGGAATATTAATTTTTCCTTCAATTTTTTTCTTATCACTTGAAGATTGGCATTTCCATTTTAAAATAATATTCCATTCATAAAAGAAAATTAGTTTTCCTTTTCTGTTGTTCGCTACAGCTTCACCTTCACATTTTTCAACCTCTGTTATTTTGCATTTTTCTAAAAATAAAAATAAAATTAATCAATAAAAAAAATTTATGTGCACAGACATAATTTTAATGAAGTCTCAATTAAAAACAATTAATGTAATTAACAAGAAATTAAATTAAAGGTTAAAAAAAAAAAAAAAAAAAAAACAAATATTTTTGGAAAGAAATTATATAATTTTATGAGCTCGGTAAAATACTCACTGCCATCTACTTCAATCACAGAATCTGTAAAAATTTCCTTTATTTTATCTTGTGACCAAGCACAAGCATTTTTTTCTGTCCTGAAAAAATAATTATAAAAAACATAGTATTAATTTATGTTGAAATTGAGAAATGTAAAAAGAGCTTTTTTGCTGAAGTTCAATATTGAAATTGTTTATAAAAATTTGATAAAAAGTAATATTAATATTACTCTTGTTTATTTATTTATTTATTAAAAGCATGAATAATTAAATGAAAGAAATGTAGGCTCATATTTAACAAAGTTGTGTAGACTTTCTGTTTTTAGTTCTTAACATTGAAGAATAGAAAATTCAAGTGTTTAAAAGATAGTGGTTAGATTTTTCTATTTAATTGTTGAAATTTACATAACATGTATAGAATATCAAAAAGATTTACCAATGCCAATTTCCAACGTTTGTGGCATCCGGCCTCTCTTCAACAATCCACCGCGGATCACCTTCTCCCCATTTGGCCATTTTTCCAAACTTCTAAAGGTGAAACAACGGTCCACTCGAGAAATACCTCTCTTTTTGCCTACAAAATAAGACAAACTCTTTTAAATTCAATAAAAATCAACAGACTCACATCTAACGTCACATGCATGGGTAGCAGAACTCATATCTTATTCACGCGAATGCTAAAAATCACGGGATGCGATAGAACTCAGTCAAAGTTAGAAAATGACGGTCCCCGGAGCAAAGTAAAAAATCTCGGGGAGCTCAAAAAATTAACTTACACTTGTCTCTTCCGGAAAGTAGATAGAATCTACCAGACTATTCTGGTAAAATCTGCAATTAACCCCAATAAAGTGATTTTTTTTCCAAAGTTTGTCGCTCAATAAAAATTGTCAAAATGAATAACCGTAATCTAAAAAATTATGGGTTCTACGACCTTTTGAAAAATCACGATGATGCGAGTATATCAAAGTTGAAAAAAAGGGTTGTCTAGCTGCAGAAAAAGTCACACAGCACTGCACACGCGGACATCGGGTCGCGAGTCTGCAAGTAGTAGCAGTAGGCATAAGGCAATGAGCAAGGTTAGAAACAAAGCCGATAGTGTCGCTACTGGCTTTATAGAGCTTTCTCTCTCTTACATTCGGTGCTCTGAAGTATGAATCGGTATTTTTCTAGAAAGTGCATGTGCCCGCGGCCAGCCTTCTGCCGACGAACTACGAAGATAGAAACTTCGAGAATGTGTTTTCTCGCGCTCAAACTTGGATTGGACGTAGTTTCTGTGAGGGCACCACCTTACGATATTCGAATTTATTCCCGCCACGGGCTTTTTTTTAACGATTTAAGGGTTCAAACTAAAAAATTTCAATTTAAATTATGGGTTACAAGCTTGAAAAATATTCTAGAACAAACTCTTTTTAAGTTTGCTTGAATTTTTAGAATGAAAATGATTTGTCGGTAGTTTCGAAAAGTGGGTATGTAATAGAAATATCGTTTTAAAATAACATTTCTTTTTATAGAAATTAAAAAAAAAAAAACCGGGGAATAGAGTTTATTAACATAAAAATAATGAGATTTAATTCAAAATCTTTAAACAGTAAAATTTCAGGGTTTAAATTTCTTTAAAACAAGTGCAAGCTCAACATTACCGCGTAAAAATTAAAAAAAAAAAAAAAAGTTATTTTACTTTCAACACAAAAGGAACATTAGATAGGCTGGAACATCCCTTTTATGGGTTAGTTAGCTAAATTTCAAAGTTAACTTTTAACAACAAAATAAAGGTTTAACTAGGTTATTATTAGAAAAAATATTTTTTATTAAAAAAAAAAAAAAAAAAATTACATTATTTACAAGACATAAAACGTTTCATATAATATTCAACAAATTTCTGAAGACCACCGATGGTTTTACGTTTGTTTCTACCTCCTTGGTCTTTAGTCGGTTGCGGTGATCGCTGGGTGGCTTCACCAACTCTGCCTTTGTGCAAGGGTACGGACGAGTGTTAAAATAGTTATGTCTGAGTGCCTGTCGTTAAAAATCTAGAATTAGTCTCAATAACTATCAACTCCGTGCATATCAAATGATTTATACCTCTTCAGCGGTGAGTCGCTTGGAGGAGTCGTAGATCAGGATGCACCTGACGAGCTCGACGGCCTCTTGCTGTGCGTCGGGGACGATCCGCTCCCAGAGAACTCCCTTGTGGTACGGAAAGGTAATTTTGTTGTAGTCCGGAAGTGAGCTCAGCTCCGGCCATGATTCCGCTGTGGGTGAACCCAAGTGGCTCAGGACTATGGCTAGCTGCTCGATGTCGCTCTCGCCCTGGGCAAACAATTAAGTTCAGATTTGAACTGAATTAATTTAATTTTTTTTTTTTTTTTTGAAAAAACTATTAAATTTGTTTTATTCGCTATGGTATAACATTATCGCAAAATCTTTATGGAAAAATGAAAAATCGTTTAAAAACTGAGTATGATTTTAAGATTTTTTGAACTTACTTCAAGGAAGATTTAAAAAATCAACTGCTTTAAAGATTGTGCTTAGTTCTACCCTCTTAATACTTATACATAACCATATCTAAATTCTAAACAGAGGTACAAAGACTCACGGGAAAAAGCGGTGAATTATTGAGCATCTCCCCAAAGATGCATCCCACCGCCCACATGTCGACGGACTCGTTGTAGAACTTAGCCCCGTAGAGGAGCTCCGGTGCTCTGTACCACCTCGTGGCGACCTGGTGCGAGTACGGACGACTCGTGTCCTCCCACATTAGCCTGCCCAGACCGAAATCGGCTATTTTCAGGGTTCCGTCCTCGTGGATCAACAAATTAGCCGGTTTTAGATCCTGTTTATACATTAATCGTTGAGAATGGTTTTTTAAGGGTAGATCGATTATTTGTCTGTTTATTTTACAAATTGTCAAAGCAGCCATAAATTTTAATAAAAATATGTAACAAATGAAACTTTTAAAAAATTTAATTTGACGCTTGATAATTAAAAATTTAAAGTGATGCACTATTAGATCATCTGTCGAAGATAATAATAAAATGATTTCATCACTTGGAAAAAGTTCTAGTGTACGTATGTACATACATACATCTTTGTTAATGGATTTTGATAAATGAGATACTTACTAAGCTTATCAATAATAAGAAAAAGGGTCTAGAATTTCTCTTAATTAAACACTACAGATAGTTTTCTATATGTTTTAATGAGGAATTTCAATTCATCATGATATTTATGTTGATCATGAATTAATTTAATTCTAGTAAATTCATCCTAAATTCATTTGAAAAATACTTGCTCTATGCATGATTTTGTTTGCGTGCATGTAAGCCACCCCCTTGAGCAGCATCTTCATGTAGGTTTTTATCTGTGAATCTCGGAGCGGCTTGTCGTGGTCCTTCAGCAGCTCCCAGAGACCCGATGGCATGTATTCGAAAACCATGACGAAATCTAGACCAGCTGGAAAAGCATCAAGAAGCTCGACTATCTGAGAAAGTTAATTTAAGTAGGCTTAAAATTTTAATTCAAAGCTCTCCTTTCATTATTATGTAATAATAACTAATCAACTTTGTGAATTATTTTTTAAAAGTCGTTTAAAAAATTACTAAATTAACTTTGTATCCGTTGGTGAATTATTAAGGGGTGGGGGGTAAGCCCTGGAGGGCAAAAAAACACTGGCATCGGCTAGTTTTTTAATATTTTTATTAAAAAAAATTACAGAAAGTAGTTCAAATGTTACTTTATTATGTACTTTATTAATAAATTAAATAACTTTTGCCGTTTGCTCGAGAAAAATTTGCTTTTTTTTTTCTTACCCCCCCCTTTAAGAAATAAATAATTCAACTTGAATTATTTTTAAAAATTTATTAATTTCGCAACAAATATTAGTTGTGGTCTTGTAGAACCGATAAAATATGTCCTTCTTTCTTTTTATTAGGTCATTAAAGTTAATATATAGTTTAAACTTTCTGGCATATTTTGAAAACTGCTTGATATGCATTCTGTCATTCGTGAGTATGACGCATAACAGTTGTGATAAATTTTAGAAAGCTGCGCTTATACAAAGTCTCAAAATAGGTTAATGGCTGAAAAATTATTTGATTTAAAGAAGATTTCTTTTTTTTATGTCTGTAAAATTAAATATTTTAAGTTGTATAAATTTTCCGACAAATTACAATGTATTTGAGTCTCTGTACAATTAGATCTAAATGTATCAGTCATTTTGTACAACAGAGATAGCTATAAAAAAATTTGTTAAAAAGTACTAAACGATGTTTACAAACAGTTTCACTCGAGAATTAATAGATGATTCCTATAATATTATTTAAATTATATGTTCTACTTTAATTTTTTTTTTTTTTTTTTTTTTTTTGCTTTTACTAAGTACTTAGTTTTATAAGGGACTCTTTATTTATTCTATGTAATTTTTTTTTTTTATTATCTCAGAAAAAACCTCAGTAAATAAATTTTTATTCAATAACTAATTGAACATTTTCGGTATTCATTTATTTACAAATTAAAAAAAAAAAAAAAATCGAACGATTATACTTGCACTGTGTAAAAGAACGCAAACAAATGATGTACTTACGTATGGGTGCTTCAGCCGCTGCAGAGTTTTGACCTCGCGGAGTACGGGTATGGGTATCCCTTCCTCGACTCTCTTCATCAGGATTCGCTTGAGGGCGACAGGCCTAGGTACCGGGGTCGAGTTGTCATAACCCTTCAGTACCAAACCATGGGCCCCTTCACCAATTTTACCCGATATCGTGTACCTGTTCATCTTCCCAGCCTTCAATCATCAAGAAAAACTCAATGTTTTTCTCCTAAAGTTTCCATGGTTACCCGACCCAGATCAAGGATAAATGTACTTTTGTTAAAAAAAAAAAAATTAGGCACAGGATATCTTGAAAAATTTACTGATTATTATAGTAAAACTAAATAACATCAAGTAATTATTTTTTGAAAAAATATCCTTTAGGTTTAGAAGAGGTCCTACTGTATGTAGTTGAATTAAGATTTTATTTTCATTTTTATTTTTAACAGAATAAAAAACTGAAGTAGTATTTTTCCTTAGTACTATAAACTACAAAATGAAATATTCTACGAGCTAAGTATTAAAGATTATATATAATATAGTTCTAAAAATTATTTAATAATTTTTGATGCCTAATTTGTAAATGATCATATGATAATAAAAGATTCTAATATTCTATGATAATAATTTTTGAAGAAACCAAAAAATAAAAAATTTTTAATAGTCATTTTTTGGTTTATCTTGCTCTTCTATGTAAAAAAAGCATGCGCTAGAAGTAGTTTAGAAAATAAAATTCAATTTATCGACCAAAATTTCTATTTTGTATCATAGAATCATTGTATTGTCAGGTCGAAGAATTAAAGTTATGAAATAATAATTTTTTGACAGTTTTTAATGTATGTACTACATACATACGTGCATTATTTGATATGTAATATAAATTTTTTTTATGTATGATGTATGCTCATCGGATTTGGCAACGTTCATCAGCTAATTAAATTTATGTTTAAAACTAAAAAGGAACGTTATTTTTAAATTTTTAATATTTTAGAATGCAAACATTGAGCTTTGAAAAATAAAAAAAAAAACGTGGTTAGGATATGAATATTTTTTTGAGCTATATAACTAAAATTAATTTAATTTTGAAACTAAAGTATGTAATGTGAATTCAGCAAGTAAAATTAAAAATTCAACTTTAATTTAAAAAAAAAATACAAGTCAATTTTAGAAAGTAAGTACTAAAAAAAATTAGTTTGGTTGTGACTACTGAAACTTTCAGTAATTTTTTGTACTAAAAAAAATCGTTTTATTTAATTATTCTATGATTGGAGTTACTAAAAAGAAATAATCATTAGCATAAAATTTCATTGTAACTAAATAAAAGTGCAAGTCAAAAAACTGCAGGGTCAAGTATTCTAGAGATCATCTGCAAATCGTTTTTCAATTTGTATATTATAAAATTATTCTTTTAAAGATGATCATTGAAGGTTTAAAGTGGCAGTAATCAAGGTATTAAGTTTGAACTTTTATCAGTCACAACTTATAATTTGTAAGTATGATTATTTATGAACTTTGCTAAATCTTAGAAATTACAATTAGTTGGCTTTCAATCTGTAGAAAAAATAAAAGTTTTCAAAAAACATAAAAAATTTCAAGGAGTTTTTACATACAAAAAGAATTTTTTGTATACAAGAAAGAATTTGTTGAGTATAGTAAATCATGTTGAAAACTGTATTGTAAAATGATGAACATTTATTTAAACAACTATTAAACAAAATTGAGACAGTTTAGCGAAAATTCATTAATTGTATAATGTGTACAAAATTTTTGTATTTACTAAAATATACTTGAAAAATTCATAAGCTGATTAGTAGTCATTCACTTTATTTGATACCTTAATAGATTATAAACTATAATTATTCTATCGGATTTATTCATCAATAATATTTCAATAAACATTTTTTCATTCAAGTTTTTTTTTAAAGATTGGTTTTGACTTAATCATTTACATAAAAAAAGATGCGACTTTTTTTAAATTTGACATAAGTGGTCTCAGAAGCATTTTATATATACAGATGTATACATAAAAGTTTGATATAACATTTATGACGATGTAACGTTGCCAAATAAAAAAAAAAGTTTTTAATTATACTAAATTTTTTACTTTCCTTAACTTTAACATGAAATGTTTTTATTTTTCATATCAAAGTTAACTTAAAAGCTCGGTAATTCTAATTTTATCTTAGTGCAATTAATTCATGGGATGATTTTATTAATAAATTAGCTTTAACCATTTAAGACTTTTGAATAAAGCCTTGATCAATGATGTTTTTATTATTGCAATATTATTGCAAAATTGCATTGAAAAATAAACATTGCAACGACTTAAGTTTTATAATTGGAACAAGTAAAAATTAAGTTAAAATCAGCACAATCAAAATTTGATTCATGTAAAAATTTTTTTTTGTAGAAAAACAGGCATGATGAGAAAAATTCATGTTATGATTTTAATTTTTTGTGTTTCCTATTACAATTATAAAACCAAGAAAATAAGAAAATATTTCAATGCATAATTTTTCGTTTAGCAAAACGTTACTACAATTGATATAGCAACCTCAACAATGGCTTTAAAGTTCTTTAAAAAATTTACAATTTTTTGCCTATATGTCCCACACTAAGAATTAAATTTTTAATAATGAATTTTTCAAATTTTTTTCGGCAAGAGGCTCTGAAATATCCTCTCAAACTGAAAGAATCGCTTTAATATTATCGTCAACTCTAGTATAATTCAGTTTCAGTTGATTCCACTTTTTTTTTTCTTTTTTCTTTTTTTTTTTTTTTTTTACAAATATTTCTTGAGCCACCTTAAAAATTTCAGCAACATCCTGATTTGGAACCGGAGATGCCCGAGCTGTCAATGGGACGGCCTTGTTCGATTTTGAGCTTGCTAGCTTGATCGCTAGCGGCACTCGACGGAGGTCCTACTCGGCTTTTGATTTCAGCGGCCATTGTCATAAAGGCTTGTTCGACGTTCATCGCATTTTTGGCTGACGTTTCAAGGAACGGTATACCAAGCTGGTCAGCATATTCCTGTCAATAAAAAGAATCATTTCAATCAAACTATTTAAATATTAACTTAGGTAGAGTAGATTCGGTCCTATTCTGTCAGAATCATATCAAAAGTATTAATAAATGATGCTTTATAATTTTAATACAAATGATTTTAAAATAAATATTCTTAAAGTTTATCTTTCAACTTTTTACAGTAATTCAACTTTCTAAGTAATTGTTCATAAAAATGATGATGAAAAGTAAGTTGAAAATAACAAAATTTACTTAATTTCAGTCCAGAATATTAATTCCTGATAAAAAATTAATAGTTTTTGTCTACTTGATGGAAATTCATAGTCAACTAAATGAAATAAAATAAACAACAAACTATAACCAAAAGTTTGTTGTTTATTTTATTTCATTTAGTTAATTCCTTATAATAATTTCAAGGTTTGATGACAATAATGAAATTTATGACAAAATCCAGTAATGATGCCAAGCTCATCAAAGCTCTGCTGTAAAACTTTACACAATAGCTTACTTAATTGAATCAATAAACAAATAAATTTAATATTTAAGATTTACCATCAATCTTTTAAATAAATACAAAAAATGGCAATGTTGTAAAAACTGGAATATTATTTTGATAATATAAGTTTTTTTTAAATAGTTAACAGTTAGTATTTTTTATATAAAATGACATAATTACTTAATCATACATTAAAACGTTTTTTTCTTAATATTATAATAACTATTTTATTGAAACTTTTTAAATTATTATAATTACTTATGTTCCTAATTAAAGTTTCATAATTGATTTAATTTTTCTTCACCAAATTTGAATATAATTAAATTTAAATTTCTTACCTTGGCTGTTTCATAATCTACAACTTTTTTAGTGTGAAGATCAGATTTGTTGCCTACTAATAACTTGTTAACATTATCACAGGCATAACGGTCTATTTCTTCGAGCCACTGTTTAACATTATTGAATGATTCTTGATCTGTGCAGTCATAAACAACAATGATTCCATGAGCTCCTCGATAGTAAGAACTTGTGATTGTTCTGAATCTTTCCTGTCCAGCTGTATCCCAAATTTGAAGTTTTATCGTCTTTCCATCAAGATCAATTGTTCTAATTTTGAAGTCAACACCGATTGTACTAATGTAACTTTCTGTGTATGTATCATCGGCAAATCTAAGGAGAAGACAAGACTTTCCAACACCAGAGTCTCCAATCAGAAGAAGCTTGAACAAGTAGTCACTGTAATTGAAAAAAAATATCATTAGAATAAAATAAATATAATTACTATTAAATTGTAGTGAACAAAATTGAAAAAGAAAAAGAAATTAAGATTATCTCTTTATCAATCCCAAAAATATCATAGATAACTTTGGGATGACTCAACACAATATTAGTACCAAAAAAAACAAAGAAAAACGCAAAAGTAGAAAGAAAGGAGGAGGCAAGGGGGAGGATGCATCGGTAGTTTACCTATACACAAAGATATTTCATTTTCTCCTTCGTGCCTTACGTCACGAAAAAAAAAAAAAAAAAACGTGAAAAAAGCCGATGAGCAGACAAGAACGAGCGAATGACTGTCCGTACGCATTCAAAAGAAAAAAAAAAAAAAAAAAAAAAAAAACCACAACTCGCTCAGCTGTGCGTATCCTACGGCAGAGAGTAGAGGTGAGAAAAATGTACGGAGTAAAAAATGGCACTTTAAATGGATGTTCGTGCGGTCGCTCCTCCTCGCAAAAGAAATAATTTCCCTGAAAGCCGTTGAAAAAAAAAATATTTAAAAAGAGGTTAGAAAAATTATGCGTTGGCGTAATTAGAAATTGCATCTTGTATCGTCAGGATATTATTCATCGGATCCGAATGCGATCAATTCATAGTGTACGAGCTGCTGCGCTCGTCCATCCGCAGAATGCAGCAATCCGTGCAGCGCGATATTGAAAAAAAGAGGGGACGATTGCAATTGTAAAGAAATGGCACGCAAAAAGAGTCAAAGATAAGACACTCTGAGCACGTATGATCTTGGTTTATTGGAGATCCGAGAGAAAAAAATAACGAGCAGGAGGTGAAAAAAACTGATCCGATCGAAGGAACGGTAGCATTATTCCGCAGCAACGGTAACCCATGGGCCGCAACCAAGCCATGGCCCCGCAGGTTGTTGTTGTTGTTGTTGTTACGTCGCGCACAAAACCGAGAGAAGAGATCGGAATAAACTCGCGACCGAAAATTAAAGACGTTGAAAAAAAAACGAAGAAATACTCACTATTCGGGATTCATCGTGGACATGCTACGTTAATGCGTGGCGCCTCTCTTTTATTATCGATGTCGTGGCAGCAGCAGCAGCAGCAGTTCTCGACTCCTTCGTCCAACAATAGTCGGAGCAGCACCCGAAGTCCAGCGGAAATCGCAGGCGGAAGGGTGGATTTAATAAGTATTGTTTTGTATCAAAAGAGGCGGAGAACGATTAACGTGTCCCTGTCGACGTCGTCGTCGAACTGCTGCACAAACAATCGTCTTCTCCGTCGGAGCAGCACTACCCTGACTGCTGATGACTGTGTTAGTGAATATTGGTGACGACACACTGCATAGAACACGGGAACATAGAAAAGAAGCGAGATGGCGTGCTTCGCTCAGCGTGAGGAGGGGCGGCAATCGGCATTGCTCTGTATTCTGTTGCCGTTCTGTGGGTCATATAACAGAACCGGCGCATGCGCTTGAACACGCGGATGACAAAATGCAGTCAAGTTTCGTGGGAGGAGTAGGAGTCTTACGCGGAGAGGACATTTGTTTATTGTTCACGGCTCTTGTAAATTGATCTATCTAATCGGGCTCCGAAAGATTATCCAACGACCTTTAGTGTAAAAGTAGTAGTAATCTTTTTAAAAACATCGTACTCTTACTATTATTGCAAAAAGTACCGATGGATCAATAAAGGTCTCTTGATAATTCAGTTCTAACCGCCCACAACCCGCGAAACTTTTATCTAGTCCGTTAAATAGAAATCCTAATCAGGTAAGAAGTAAATCAACGTTACTTATGGTTGTATTTGTCAGCTTTATTTTATTATAACATAATTGTGCATAATTTTTTAGTACTTTTTAAATTTTGCCGGTAAAAATGAGTCACTGGCCATTGGAACGGAACGATGATTCATCCACGTTTCAAAATTCACGGAACTTAGGAAACGGAACGCACAAGAATGAACAAGATCCATGGGACATTGGAGACTGGATAAATAAAATTCGGCGGTTTTTCTGCAAATTATTTTTAGTTATGATTTGCGATAACGACTAACGTTGGTAAATCAGTTTGATGTATTAAAATTTCCATTAATTATCACTCTTAGTTGTAAAATGTAGATTGTTTTTTCTTCGATTTCGAATTAGTGTGACAAGTAGTAAACGTTTGTAAAGGAGGCCAGCGGGGCCAACTTAGCTCTTTAATGTGAAAGAAACGTAGACGAAAACATTAATTGGAAACTAATGCTGGTGAAATTTATAAGCTAACTCGTACTGATAACTTTCAAAGTTTTTTGACACTGCTCATTAGTTGTTAACGTGAGTTTTAAAATTTGTTGATTTTTCTTAAGTTATTCATGAGTATTAACCTAACCTATAATTTTCAGATAAATATATACAAAGAGTACAATAAAGTTTACAAGGCTGTAACGAGATTTTTTTTTATCTTAACTACCGATCCAAGGACATTAACGATAATTATCGAGAAAAACAGACTGTTTTATCTAAATAAAAACATTCCATAAGGCAGCTTGATATTTCTTTTCCAAGACTAATTTTCTAGTCTATGTGCCTTTGAATTTTTGAAACTAAGAAGAATATTTATCAAGTTTATAGTAAAGGATATTAAAAGAAATAATTTTCTTTTTCAAAAGTTTTAAGAAAAATATATATCAATGGATACCAGCAGTGATTTTGAAAGTGATCAACTGACTATTGAGCATCCAAGAAGTATTATTCATTTAGATGTTGACTGTTTCTATGCTCAAGTGGAGATTCAACGCCGTCCAGATTATCAAGGAAAACCGTTAGGTGTGCAGCAGAAAAATTTAGTTGTAACTAGTAACTATGAAGCTCGTTCTTTTGGAATAAGAAAATGTATGCCTGTCACTGAAGCTTTAAGTTTGTGTCCAAATTTAATTTTAGTTCGTGGCGAAGATCTAACACCTTACAGACGTATGTCTGCAAAAATATCAGAACTTTTACATGAATTTACAACGTTGGTCGAAAAATTAGGACTTGATGAGAACTTTATTGATGTTACCTCATTAATTAATGAATACATGACAAGAACTCTTAATAGTTCAAACAGTACAAAAAGTGAAAATACTAATAATCAAGAAAATGGTGCTTTTTCATTACATTGTGCAAAATCTTATGAACCTGTTGGTCAAATTTTTAAAAATCCAGAAGAAGAATGTCCCTGTGGATGTCATGATCGTTTGGCTGCAGCAAGTAAAATTGCTATGGACATGAGAACTAAAATACAAAATGAATTAGGGTTGACTTGTAGTGCAGGAATAGCACATAACAAATTGTTAGCTAAATTGGGGGGATCCAAACACAAACCTAATCAACAGACAATTGTTTATCCATGTTCTGCAACAGAGTTATTATCATCGTTAGGATCAGTTTCTAAAATTCCTGGTGTTGGAAGAAGAACTGCGGAATCATTGACTGTCAATAATATTAAAACTGTTGATGACGTTCGTAAAATACCTCTAGAAAGGTTGCAACTTAAAATTGGAAAAGAACTGGCCAGAAAAATTAAAGATTTTGCAGAAGGTTTGTGAAAAATAATGTTAACAATATTGTTTTAAAACCCAGTTTTTTTGTTTTATGAAGTAAATTATCATGAAAGCATTTTGACTAAAATATTTTCCTTTTTTCTTTTTTTTTTTTGTAACAGTTTTAAATCGTTTTTAATTAGTTTTTTTTTTTTTTTTTTAAAGAAACAATTAATTTAATTATTTTGAAAGATAACTTACTACTTATAAACTGATGTAAAAATGTAAACTTTTTTTCAATTGTTGATTTTTTTTTTTTTTTTTTTTTTTTCACAGGTATTGATGAAACACCAGTTAAACCTTCAGGAAAACCCCAATCAATTGGTTTAGAAGATGGCTTCAAAAAAGTTTCATTAGTTGATGAAGTAGAATCTCGACTTAGTGCATTATTGAGAAGATTGACTGAATTGGCAGCTGAAGATGGAAGGATTCCAAGTTGTGTTAAGTTAACGGTAAGAAAACAAGATAACACAAGTAAACCAGGTTCATCAATGGGAAAACGTGAAAGCAGACAGTGTACACTTCCTCAACACCTAGTACCTTCAAGCAGTAATGGAGCAAAAGGAATTCATCTCTATAATCATACAAAAATATTAGCTTTAATTATGAAATTATTTCATCGCGTTGTTGATGTCTCTAAGCCGTTTCACCTCACGCTTTTAGGCTTAGCATTTACGAAATTTCAGGAAGAAAAATCTTCTGGCAGAAGCATAACATCTTTTTTACGAAAACAAGTTGCTGTTCAATCAGTAATGGACATTAGTTCAGAAGAAGGCTTATCTGATGTTAGCGCAGGTTCACCTATGAGCATTACTTTGCAAGAAAGAAGCGATTGCGAGGACGAAAACTTTGAAGAGCTTAGAGAAAACAAAGACTTGGGAAACAAAGTACAATTTCAGTCTAATTCTTATCTACGCATTCGTGGCTTAGACCGAGCTACTCCGAGTCCAATTGATTCACGATGTAATGGAGAAGACGATGAAGATATACTCAGTGAAGTTGAGCCATCACCCAAAAAGACTAAACTTGAAGTTTGGCTTAGTGGTAGGAGAGAATCTCCAAGTAATGAAATGGCAGACTTAAGACTTACTACTCCTTCATCTTCTCCAATATCTAAAAGTTTGTTACAAAGTGGACCAATAAATTTTAAATCCACAGTACCAATTGATCTTGATAAACAAATAAATCATTCCTGGCCTGCAAATTCAAGCAGTAAAAAACCAAATGAAATGTACAAGTACTTTATAGCAAACAAGTGACGAATGCAACCGTCACTCTAAAATTTCCAAAAAATTAAAATGCACATAATAAAATAAGTTTTTTACAATTTTTTTTTATAACAGTTAAAAAGATGAAATGTGATTGCTAACTGTGTGAAAGCATATACTCTATGCATCTCCTGCAGGGCAGGGTGATATAATAAATAAAAGTTTTTTAATAAACTGCCAATATTACTTTATACTTACTTGTTATCAAAAGAATATAACATAGTTTACTTATGTCAATTTTGCATTATTTTCAGGCCATAAGAGTTAATGTAAGAAAAAAAAATATCAATATTTTTTACAGGCAGTGTTGTATTGAGGAAGGGTAGCATAATAATTAAATTATCTATGTTTTGTAAAAATGTATCTATTTTTTATTAAAAAAAAAAAAAAAAGAAATTTTATTATTTATCCTTTTTAATCCTGGAACTAGAATATCAACATTTAAGTTTTACAACAATTTCCAACTTTTTTTTCTACTCATTAGTTTTTATAAATATATATGAACTTTAAAAAATGTAATTCCTATAATAATATTTGAAGACTGATTTCAATTGAGTTAACACTCTGTGTATACTTAATAATCATTAATTTGACCCCATCAAGTATATATTCTTTTACTATTTCGAACTAATCGAGTAATTATTCATGCGTCATAAACAATTAATTTTTGTTGAAAATAAGAGTATTTATTTTATTAATAAATAAGTTACAATGATTGTAAAAGTCAATTTTTTTTACCGCCAATTTTTAAAAACCAGTTTCTGCGTTTGCGCGAGCTTACTTCATCTTTTTGGAGTCGGCTGCAAGACGCAAGTCTGCATCTGTGTGGTCAGTCAGTCAGTGCAAGAGTGTGACTGTGGTTGTGTGCTTGTCAACTTGGCACGTACACAGTTTACTTGCTACAAATAAAAACAAAACTACAATATAATTACTCATATAATGTACTTTCATTTGCACAAACAAAAATGGTTTCAATAATTAAACTTCATCATTGTAAATAAACAACCTGAGTTCATTGAACATGTGCTTTTTTAGTGCTTGTTTCATCAGAAAGGAATTCACAAAAGGTAAATGATAAACAATAAAATTTTATGGTTTTAATTTAAGGTAAAATAACACTGTTAAATTCAAATAATTTCAGAATTTTCTTGGTATATTGAAAAAGGTATTCAGTATTATGAGAAAAGAAATAAATTATGCACAATTAAATAATCAACAAGATATAATCAATTTTTCTGTGAGAATAAAAAATCGACACTCAGATACCAAAATGAGAAAATATTACCAGGCTGCTCTGTTTGTAACAGCTGTAATCAGCTTGATATCTCTTCTTTTTTATCGTCATGAATACAATAAATTAAGGTATGTTTTGGAAGTTTTCAACTACTTTGGCAAGCCTTATCAAGAAGGAATTAAATTTAATTGCTCAAAAGATACAAGTGAAGGTAAAAGATTTGAGATTAATTTAAATGAACCTCTATCATCTTGGCAAAGACTGGATGATGATTTGTATGTTTATTCTTCATTTGTAACAAATGATAAAAAAATACAGACTATAAGTTATGGAAAGTTAAACAATCCAAGCTTGGATTGCAATGTATTTTTTGATGATTTATTGACTCCTATACCAGGAATATTTTCATTCAGTATAATAGAAAATACAAGTGATATACCTGGTAAAACTGCTTATAGGGGTTATAACTTAGTTTGCGAGTACACCGAAGCTATGACACCTGTAGGTGTGAACTATCAACCAAGAGATCAAATACTATTTAATGCTAATAGCCCTATATTGCCAGTCAAGAACCAACCAAAATTTTTAAGTTACAATGGCAGTGCATTATGTGTGGCTCCTCCTTTAAACATACCCATGTCTCGTTCAGACATGATAAGTTTTCTTAATTTTCATGAATTGGTTGGAATAAATCATTTTGTTATTTATGACTATGGTATACCAAATGTGTTTCATAAAGCATTGAAAAATTTAGCGCAAGATTATAATCAACGTTGGAATTTCACTTATGAAGTAATACCATGGAATTTTCCTATCAGAGAAATTCATCCAAATGTGATTAAAAATATTATAGAAGCTGATTGCTTGTATCGTACATATAATAAAGTTATGTATGCAGCTACAGTATCATGGGAAGAGTATATTGTTTTAAAATTTCATCACATTGTTTCTGAGTTACTAATAGATTTTGAAAGAACTAAAATGTATGGTAACAGATATATGATTCAAACGCAAACGTTTTGTTCTCAACAAAAGGATCACAAGCAGTCAACAAATTCAACTCCAATAATCCTCCGAAAAGTTTATACTTCGCCGAATGCGCTTGACGCAAATTTTTTATATATTTATAAACCACATGAAACTGTGAATATGAGAAGTATCAAAACACTCAAAGCAGCACTAAAGTTGATAGTTCTTAATCGTTATGTTTCTTGTAATGATTACAATGCTAATAATATAGATTCAAATAAATATGAATCATCAATTTTAAGGTTTGCTGCAGATGTAAAACATTCACCAATATTCAAAAAATTTATTACTGGAAAAATGTTTGATTTATAATCAATGAAAGTATTCTTTAATTAAAACTGGACCATTTGAAAAATTTTGACGAAGTTTTTGAAGTTGAAAATTATATCTCAAATATATATTTTTTTTTATTTTTTTAAGTACAGAGTGTCAAATGTAGAAAATAATTTATTTTCAACTCATTTATGCATAAAAAATTGACTCATGAGAACACCTACGATCTCACCTGATTTTCTTGTAAGTAGTCTTCTAAAAGTATTAGATGCTTAGATAAATTGTGACTGGAACTAATTTTTTTTAACTTCAAAATATCAAAGTAATTTTAGAATTTTTTATACAATAACAAACTATTAAAAAAATTTTTTATACTAACAGATAATAGATTTAATTTAGTTCGCAAAAACATTATGTGTTTATCAATTAAATCATTAAAAAAATTCATAAAAAAAAGGAAAAAATATATATAAATATATATTGTAAATAGATTTAAAGTTTTCATTCCATATATTACTTCTGTAGAGATTTGATTTTATGTTTGATGAATTTCTTAAGTCAATTCAATAATCTTTGTGATATTACTGATTTATATACTCATGTATTTTTTTGTAAGAAGCAGCTGCCATTATTATATAGCATTTATAATTACTGAAACACTATGTGAATTTTTGTAAAATTTGTAAAACTGAAGTTATATGACAAGCTCAAATTTAAAACTATTTATTTGCAATTTTTATTGTATCTAGAAATAAGGTTCTCATGATAAACCATTCAAATCAAACTAGAAACTAAAGATATATTTAATAGTCGTAATTTTTCAGCAAATAGTTGTATTATCTAAATAAATTAAATTTGTAAAAAAAAAAAAAAAGTTGTTTATTATCATTTCATCACTTAAATACTTAATTAATAAATGTAAGTGATATATTATTTTAATATACAGATAATTTAAAGGTACATACACGTTAAAAATCATAACTTGAAACAAATAAACCAGAGAAAATTTTTTAAAATAATTTAACTTCTGCTTATAAAAGTATGTACAAAAATTTTTCAAGTAAACAGTTAAATAAAAAAAACAAATTTTTAATGAGGTAAAAATTTTATTTTTCAAAACTTGTTTAATGTATATTTAATAATAATAATAATTATTATTATTAATAATGATTCAAATTAAGAAAGTTAACTAAATTATAAGCTAGGCATTGATTTTTATTATTTCAGTCGTTGCATAATAGCAGAGTTTTGAAGATTTGCTTCTTCAATTGTTTTTTCATCTTCTACAAGTTCCTTAGTAGGAAAAGTAGTATTCAAACTGAATTCTCTAAGAGCGTATTGAGGTCTCATACTGTAAAAAATTGATTAAGGTTGAATACAAGAATTTAAAAATAAATAAAACAAAAAACAATAAAAGTAGATAATCAAAAATTAAATTTGAATATTTTTGTATAGTCACTGTATTTATATTGGTAAAAAAAGGATACGTTGTAATGTAGCTTCTAATATCGCCAATTGTGTGTGTCAAATTAAACTGAACTCTCACATTGCTACCATCTGCCAATCTGATTTGCAAAGTTGTTACTGGCTGCTCAGAATTGAGATTCAATTGATTTCTGGCAAGGGCTTCATTGGCAGCTTGGTCAGCTGGATCTGAAGGCACAGACATTCCAGCAGTTGCGGGTGATGGACTGAAAAATATTTTAAATTAAGTAAAAAATAATTTTGAATTTATTTGAAATATTAAAAATTCATACCTTCCAAGCATTTGGCCTTTACCACTAAAAGCTTTTACTTTGACTTTTGGAGTAACATACTCTTCATGACGACGATCTTCCATGTCTAGTCTCACTTCGGCTCCTTGAACTTCCTGACGAATTTCCATCGGTATTTCTCCTCTTTTGATTGCATCAAGAAAGTCTCTGTTGGCAGGATCATCATAGGGCCGAATCTCTCTATCATTGACAGTGAAACCATTTTGCCATAGTTTTAATGTGATGAAACCAATGGAAGATCTTCTGCCAGAAGTTGATGGAGTCACAACTGTAAAATAAAAAGTCACAATAATTTTATTTTAATTTTAATGAAAATTGAAGAGATTTTTAAACATTGTGTTCTACTGTTTAATCTTTATTTACATATTCTTATGTCAATTCATTTATGAATTCAGTTATAATAGTATCATGCGTGTATATTTAAATAAAACAAAATAAAAGAATAGAGTATTTTTTACTGATCCTAAAGTAACAAAAATAAATTTTTTAATGTGAGGTTGATTTAAAAAACAATGTATATATACATATATATATACCTTCTGTATCATCACCAGACATGCCCAATTTATATCCTGTTCCTACAAATGTGGTTGGCCTGGGTTGAGAACTGCTACTACTACTACTACTAGTAGGTTTACTCTGATCATTAGAAATAGCTCGTTCTTTGCATGTTTTAAACATGTCTGTAATATAATCATGTTTTTTTTCAGGACCTAATATTTGTTGCCCGCTGTGTTCAGATCCACCAGCATAAAATGCTTGTCCTTCTTCATCTGAACTACTTTCTTTGTTTTGTAAATCTCTCAGTGTGCTAAAAAGAGGTTTCTTCTTCGGTTTCGACTTGGATGACTTCATCTCTGTAGGAGTTGGTTCTTTTGGTCTAGCTAAATCATCTGAATCTTCATACAACTCTTCTTCTTGGACCCTTTCTTCTTGCTCATTAGGTAAAATTATAGGTTCAGAGTCGTTCTCGAAAAAACTGGCAAGAGCAACCTAAAATTAAAAAATCATCTATGTATATTTTGAATGTTTACAAAATATTTCTCAATATTAATATCATATAGTTAGTTTGTTATAAAATAAGGTGGTTATGTTTAAGTTATAAGTACGGTTTGCCGGGTTGATAAAAAAAAAAAAAAAAAAAAAGAAAAAAAAGAAAACTTGAATAAATAAAGTTAAAAAGCTACTTCAGTTAAATTTCATATTCTTACATCAATTTGCCAAGCCGCTGACTCCAGATAAAATTGAGCCCTTTCTGTGTCAACACCAGTGACGTCCTTAAAAGAATCAATCGCTCTCTCACGTTCGGGATCTGCCATTTTTACTAAAAGTTATTGTAAAAAATTTATCAATGTTTAATTTTTCACCGAGCCACATGAAATCTATCTGACACGCGTTAAATATTCTATTTTCTTTATGAAAAGTTTCTAATTACGTTTCGGGTCTCGATGACAAACAATAAATTGAATGCTAGATACTCGCAGACGGACCGAGACGGTACGCGTACGACACGTCGTGTTCGCACGTGTTTAGGGTACGTCTACAACAAGCAATTTTTCCGGCGATGCTGTTTCCATTGTAAAATTACCTAAATTTTAAAATATATTTTGCGTTTATGAGTGTTTTCTGTGAATTTATTCTCTAAAATATTTTTTAAAACTGTAGTAAATTGTTTTAACGTTAGTTTAGACGTTGGAAAAAACATAGTAATGAATAAAATCAAAAAATTAATCTAGTTTAATTAGTTTAAGTAGTTTCTTGTGTTGTATTTAAAGGTTAGTAAAGTGTTTTATTTCAAAAAATTTAAACAAAAACCTCTTTTGTAGATTTAAATAATTATATTTATTTAAATTTTGTATAATACAGTTAAATATTATGATACAAGTTTATTTTTATACCTTATTCACTCATTTTGACAGTACAATGCAGTACCTCGCTTGATCCAAATTTTTGGGTTTACATCTGATTTCAAGTTTATTGATAAAATGTGATTGTCAAATTGAGTTTTAGAGTTACAGGGACTATTGTGTAAAATTGGGGAAACATACAGAGGACATTTATACATATTCACAGAATTAATGTTTTTCTTTAAAGTTAGTTCAAAACAAATAATTGGCATATTATTATAAAAAATTTTTGTTTTTGGATTGCTTAGTGATTTTGTTTGTTCATTCCATGATGCTCCAACTAGGTAAAGTCCATATATACAGAAAGAATTTTCAGGTACATCAAAATCATCAACTGGACTTTTAATATCAAGTATATTGAACTCAATAGCAACTTGGTCAATTGGAACCTGATTAATCTTTGCAAATGTCATTTTTTTAATAGACAGAAATCTTTGACAGGACATCAGTCCTCCAAACCAATAAAATTGGGGGTGACCATTTGTGATCCAATCATTTATAAATTTAACTCTTTCAACTAAATCTGAAGTAAATTTTGGTAATTGTTTCTTAGTAAGCAGTGTGATATGTGTTTTCCAAGTTTTTGGAACTAATCCCTGTGAAATATCTTCTGACATTTCTTCTAATTTTTCTGTCCAAACTGAAAATCCATCATGTGCTCTTTGAAGTTCAAGTAATGAGTTTCTAATTGTACTTAAACAATGATTGTATGCAGTTATTTCTTCAATTAAAACATAGTTCAATGGTTCTGATTCAATGTCTTGATATTTTTCTTCAACTTCTTTTACATTAAAATTTTCTGGTATAATCCCTAATATTTCTAAAATTATTGACTTTAATTGATTGTTTCTATTTTTTACATTTTTAATCACAGTTGCTTCGTTTAAACATGAGAGAGAGTATAAAAAATCTTTAACTTTATTACTAGTTTTAATTATTGCTACATTTTTGTCAAAACAAAAATCTTCTGGTGATGTATAAGCTGGAATACTGTTTTTAATATGTTTCAGGTAATCTCTATATTCAATTCTCTTAGGCACTCTATAAGTATTGACGGAATCAAAATCGTAATTTGAATCATTCATTACTCTGGAGTTACAGTAATCTAAAACTAATGTATCTAAATAAATTTTGTCTTGAATATCCATCATTTTCCCTCCATAGTTGCACTCACTTAAAAAATAAGTTAAAGCTTTAAAAGGAACTTTTTCGCACTGGTTAATCCAGTTTTTTAATTGAATAATTGAAATTTGCAAATCTGATTCGTCAAAGTTGTATTGAAAATTCCAACTTTGAATTCCAAAATTTTTTCTTTCTCTAACCACGGCGTGAAACAGACAGAACGCATACAGAAGTCTGATAAATGCTTTATCTTTTCCTGGACATCCCTCAAAGAAATCTTTATCTCTAATAGGCTCAGATCTGTAAGACCAAGTCAAAGTCTGTTTTATATCATGTGGTGAATCAAAGGCAATTTTAATACTGTTTTGCAACAGACTTATAGGAAACTTTTTATTTTCTTGAGTACTTATCCAAAGTCTGAAACCTAAATGTGTGTTGGATACATCAAAGTCTTCAACCATTTTTTCAAGTTTCATTGTCCATGATAAAGCTAGATGACAATTGTGAAGAAAAATCCATTCACCGTTCTTGCGAGCTAACTCTATTAACAACTCTGCTTTTTGTTCTTGAGATGGACCCATTGAGAGGACATGCAATTTTGATGAGTATCCTAAGGTCTTAGCAAATTTATTAACTATAGCGAACGGCGAGGAATAACTAGGTAAGATGAATATCAAAGGTATCAAGCAACTAGATTCAGCATAGGGCCTGGTGATATTGCAAGGAATATAATTGTTGCTTATACCGATCACTGATTCTACAAATTCAGTAATTTTAAAAATTATTTTATCAGGACATAAAATTCTAATAACTATTAACTTTTGAAATTGCGTCAGTTTATGATCCCAAGGAGATGGCATGGTACAATCGTCTCCATCTGAGGACATGCAATATTTTTTCCATCTTAAATTATTGGTAGTAAGACTGTGAGGAAAATTTTGAAATACTGTTAGATTGGTGCTTATTTTACAAATTTCTCTCCACGTTTCATCTGTCAACCAGTAAGATGCAGGATTCGGAAGAGACTCATTCTCAGATTTATAATTAGGATTGTCATTGATGCTCATAAAAATGTTGAACTCTTGCTCAGTCACTTGTTCCGTATCTAATAAAGTTTTTACACACAAAATAAACGAGTAAAGAAGTTTATGCTTTTCAAAAAGTGCGTTGTGAATACTTTGATGCAAGTTTTGAATGGAGGACAATTTTAAATAATCTATTCTTTTTTTATGTATCACGCTTCGATTTGACGTTTCAATAGATTTTATATACAATTGGGTAAACCAAGAAAGCGAAAATCTGTACATGTGATTTAAATTGGGTAAAATATTCAGTGTACTGTATAGATCTGCGCAGTATTTTGTAAATTGACTGAACGTATCGCGAAATGCTTCAATTTCTTCCTTGGTAATTCTCGAGGCTTCTTGACGTTTCTTCAAATCTAATGCTAAACTTTTTGATGAATCTAATATTTTAATAGCTCCTTCATCTTCAAGAATATTAGTCGTAGAAGCTGACAAAGTGTGCAAAATATTATCTTCTTGTTGTTTTAGTATTCTTTTAGTATTGATATTTTCTACTAAAACTTTTTCAAACTTTTCTTGAAGCTCTGGTTTTTCTCTAGATATAACGAGATCTAGTAGACGATCTCGAAGAGCATCGCTAGGTAAGAGAAAATCTATCACTGTAACTTTGTTAAATATGTCAATTGAATATGAAGGATTATTATATCTGGTAGTTAAATAAAATCGAAAATTTGATTTGTATGAAACTTGCTCCAGCCCAAAATCTATAAACCAGTTTTCAGAAATTTTGTAAATGTCCCGAATAAGAATTGGATCAAGGAAAACGTCAATTTCATCTTCGAGATTTTCTAACAAAACTGGATTACCAATTTCTATATTTTTACGAATTATTTCCATATAATTCGAATATTTTGAATATTTAACGACTTGTAGATTATTTGGTTTTTCTAAATTTTTTAACCACTGATTAGCTTGAGCTTGAGGATCGATGAATAAAGACCAAAGTGGAGAATTCTCCATAATCAATGCATTTTGTAAGGAAAATTGATTATTTGACAAACCGCAGAGATGCCAACTATTGATTTTGATCTCATTACCCAAAAAACTTATGAAGTCAAACTCTTGTGAAAAAGGGACGGAGCATGTTTTCATGTACTCTTTCCATTCGGAAATTTGCTTTTCCCTGTAAGTTAAAGTTATCGGTGACAAGTAAGTTATCATGACACTTGACAACAAGACATCTCCTGGCAGATTGTCATGGTATCTTCCGAGTTTATTTGAAGAATCCATCCAACGAGTTTTTTCACCACCTAAGCTTGCTATTAAGTTTTCTGCTTTGTTTAATTTGATGGTACATGCTTCCACTTCTCTTTCCAACTCTAATTTTTTAAATAGCGTTGCTTCCAGAGTTGCTTTCAAAGCTGCTAATTTTAAATTCAAATCAGCTAATGTTTTACGTTTGGCATTAAGAAAAGCTTCGGTTTCATCACATTCTTTTTGAGCAGCAGCTAATTTTTCTTTTTTTGGGGCAACAGCTTTCGCGACTTCGTCGTAAGATACCATGGCTCTTACCCACTTGCAAAGTCCTTCAGCAGCGCTTGAAGCCTTTGCAACAATGTGAGGCATGAAACTTTTATCGGATATGTAGGTTTTTTTAATAGTTGCTATGATTGTCGGAGAAATATTATCTTTGTCATAATCTTTTAAATTTTGTAAAAAATTCATGTCCCCCAAGACTCGTTTACTGGGACCCCAATAATCCATGCTTTTTTTACCGGTTATCGAATCCACTACTTTTTCGGATGGTATATTCAACATTACACATACAGCCGCCATTGTAAGCTTGATCACCTATAAAATCGTACGATATTTTATTTATTTAAATAATTTTTGTAAATGAATTATAGTAATTCAATTGAGATTTATAAAAATAAAAACTTAAGTTATTCAATTTACCTCTGGCGGATTTTTCATGGACTTTACAACCTATAAAATGATATGATGTATTATTTATTTAATTAAATTTTGTTATTTAATTATATTCTTTAAATTTTCCCCTGAATAAAAATCTAAATTTAAGCAGGCTTCGGTAAGTAGTGAAAAATCCAAAAAATTATATTTAAAAAAAAATTATTTAAAAAACACTACCTTGCAATCAAATGTAAAAAAATTCGAGGTTTCGTTTAAGCGGCCCCTGTTTGATACAGTGGAGCACGCTGAAGCCTCCTTAATATATTACCCCTATAGGGTTGGCAACTTTTAAAATTTTTTAATATTTTATTCCTTAATTGGTTAGAGCATCAAAAAATAATCACTTGTTTTTTTCTTTTATCGAAAAAAGTAAAACTGAAGGAACTGCAAGCGTTTAAAATTTTTTAAATTTCAATATATATATATATATATATACTCCTTAAGCAATTCTGGTACGATGACGTCATCTTACTGTAATTCAAAACCTTTTCTTAATTTTTTTTCTTGATGAATTTAGATTTGAAAATTATAAAAAAAAAAAAAAAAAAAAGTAATGAAATTTATTAAAATCCGCGTACTTTCAGAAGAAAACATTTTTTTAAAGTATTGGTTGCCAGCCCTATTAGTAAAAATATAAACCTATAAATTGTTATAAAGAAAATAGTATTTAAAAATACTAACCGTTATGTCTGTTGGCTTGAGAGTATTTAGAGCAGCGAGCGCATCTTCTAAAATCGGAATCGCCACTGCTAATTCGGCTTCGCATTCAGCTTTTAAGAAACCAGCAATTTCAGCTTTTTTATTAGCAATCTCCTCATCACGTTTGACAAGTACGGTAGCTCTTTCGACGCTGACATTTTCAGTTTCTATCTCTTTCATTGTTGCCTCAGTTTGTCTAGCAGATGCTTCTAGTTGAGGTCGTAATTTAGTCAGTACATTTTTCATTTCAGCTACTTCGCGAGCTGCCATTTGTAGTTTGTCTAAGCCATTCAAATATCGTTTTCTTGTTATTGTAATTTCTTCTTGCTTTTTGGAGGCCATGTCTTTATATATTTTCATAGTTCGAACAAAGGTCAGGGGCATTACCTGGAAGACTTTTCCCGTTTCTTCATAATATTGTACTTTTATTTGTTGCATATTATCGTAAAAATATGTACTTGTTTTTATTACTTTACTTCTCGCAGATTCCAACATGTCGACATCTTTTAAATAATAAGAAGCAACTTGTTCGAATGCTTCGTCTGGCCAGTAATCAAATCGATTTACAGTGCATTTATCAATTAGTGAAGGGTACTTTCGTAGATATTTTAGTAAATTATTTCTAATAGGGTTTACGTTTATGATAAAATGTAATTTTTGTCTGCATTGATCAAGAAAGTATTGAAAAATATTTGACATTTCCATTTCCATATTCCTGCAACCTTGTTGAGCATCGATTCTTACCATTTTTATAATTTCTCTTTCTTCATCTTTCGAAAATAGTCTCGGTATATCACCGAAGCTTAATAAACTATCGATGTCTTGGATAATCTCCGGTCTAAGTTGACGATCAGTTATTAAAAAAGTATAATTTTTATTCAATGTTCCACATTCTCTCATGATAAGCTTAATGTCTTCTTTCCACGAAGATTCGACATATTTTTCATGAATCTTTGGCTCGTAAAAACTTTGTTGTTGAATAAAGGCTGCTAGTCGCGTGAGCGATTTCCTACCTGAACCACTTGAGCTTGTCATCAATAAATTTCCACCAGGAATGGTTAAAATTCGACAGATTCTTATCAAGTGCTGAATCGCGTGACACGTCAGGACGATTTCAATTCTTTTTTTACTCGTTTGATTGTGCTCCTTGATATACTGTAGAATTTTATTTTTTAATTGCTCAGCAGAGCTAATCTCTTCATATTTCCTTTTGCTTACGTCCAACTCCATTAAATTACCAAAAAAAAGATTCTTGAAACTCTCTTGTGTGATTTCGTTATTTTCAAATTTTTGAAGATTATCAAAACTTGATTCAAATGGATCTTTAAAATACAGTTTAGCATATTCTCGAATTTTTGAAAATAGCCACTGCCTGTCATTGATGTCTGTGATCTTATCACCCATTACACGAAAAGTTTCATGAGCCCATAGCCGAAGAAACGTTACTTTAGTTTCTACCGATTCTTTTTGAATCAACCCACATCCTTTAGTTACTCTATAAATATCATTGAGGGAGAAGCGATAAAGAAATTTAGTTGGAGTTGGTCTCAAATATTTCAAAGTGGCTAGATACAAATCTATTGTAGCATTTATAATAGAAGTCACACTACTCGATACATCCGTCGAAAAATAATTTTTTTTCAAATCAATTGAAAGTGCGTTTGAAAAAATTCTAAAAATATTTTCTTTTGATTGTGATTGCATGGTATATACATTAAAGTGCCTTATAAATCGAGAGCAAATCTTTAATTTTTCTTTATTGGTCGTTAATGATCCAGTAAACATTGCTTCAGAAACAGTTATTTGTTTCAAATGTTGACTGTCGTACCAAAAACCATAGTTCATATGCTGACGAATCAGTTCTAGAGTAGAATTTTCAAAACAATTTTTTTTCGATGCCACATGTAAATCATCTATTACATTCACACAATACCTTTTATTTGAGCCTCGAAAATTGTAACGATTGATTTTATTCAATTTCAAAAGAAACAATGCTTGTGCTCTATCTGCGCTCGAGATGGAATTGAAATGAAAGTAATTTGTTATGTATTCAGATTCTGGGAGATTCGCTAAATAGTCCTGAAACAGAGTTGTTTTACCTGTAGAACTTTCACCGGTCAAAACAAATGATTTGCGGTATTTTGTATGCAAGTTGAAAAGTTGGAAAAATTTTACGCTGTCTATTGTCGGAATAAAAGGTTCCCTAAAGAGTGCATCCTCTTTTATTTTTTCAGATTTTAAAATTTCTCCACAATACTTCCAGAAGCCAATTCCTTTAAAAATATAAATATTATCTTGTAATTTACCTTCACTTGGCAGTGAGATGTCGAATTGCTTAATTTCAATTGGACGTGGATATTTATCATTAGATTTATTCCACAAGGATATAAAAAATTCTTCAAATAATTGTTTGGACTCTGAATCTAGAGAACCCGTAAAAACCCAATTTGTGGCCATCATGATTGCTGCTTGAGACCATAGAACCATATGATCCTTTGCATCTTTCTCTTTTTTATCTATAATATTTTCTTCAATGGCAGAATATATGTACATTTTAAATAATTCAAGTGTAGATATAACAAGGTGCGCGTTAGTTAAATCTAATGTTGATTTACAATAATTCCGCAAAAATTCTAAACATGGATCCATGAGCCAATCAAACAAAGCGAAAACAACTTTTTCATAGTTTTTAAATTGTTCTGTTTTCAGGATTTGAGATAATAGTAATGGTTTCCACCCTACAGACTCCAATTCTACGTAAATAATTCCGCACTGAGAAACTATCGACGGAGATACATCTTTTAAATCTAACGTTTCAAAAAATATATGTGTCTCTTGTGTTAAAACTATACGTTCGTTCGATGATAAAAATAAAATCTTATCTTTGCTAATAACAGTTTCTAATTTTTCTATCCATGATGAACTCATTTTACCATCAAATATCAACCATTTGCTTACACCTCTGTCATCTTCAGCAAATCGACGAATTATTTTTGAACATATCCCGTCGTTCCAAATTCCGGAAGTTTCATCCTGAGATCCATACAACTTAACAGCACATAGAGACCCAGGACATATTATTTTATAATCTATTTGAAAATCATCAGTTTGATTGTCATTTTCATGCAGCAAAAGTAAAGCTTTTCTAAGTATCATTAAATAAGTTGACTTTCCACTCAGAGAGCCACCTACAAGAACGATTGTTTTTTTCAAGTAAATCATTTCATAAAGTTGAATAATTTTTAACTTCAACGTATCATGATCAGTTAAATATTCATCTGTACATATTTTTTCTACGGCACTTACAAGATTGTCATAATCAGGAGGTGGCAGCACCAACTCTGGAAACGCAGTATTTAAAATTTGTGTAAACATAAAAATATCACTTTCAATTAATTGAGGAATGTTTAAGTCGATTAACGATCGAAAAATTAATACTGATTCCTCTTCCTTAGGATAAGAGAATTTTAATTTAGCTGATGTTGTAATGATAGTTTTTAAATTTTTTAGTTTCAAATTATTCTCAATTCCACGAGACAATTGATCGTTACAAAAATTGTAAACTTCCGTTAGTATTGATGCTAAGTTTTGAGCTTCGTCAAATCCAGCTGCAAACAGTTCGATCTGACAAATTTTTTCAACATCTGGGCACATAAAACACACTGTTCTAAAATGAATTTTTAAGTTTTCCGGTAGTGAGTAAAATTTTGAGGAGGCAGGATTTACACTAAAAATGATGTAACTACTCGGATTGAACGATAGTTGCACTCCGTCAATATTTATAGAATTCAAACTCATAACCTTTGATTGAGAAATTCGGAAAATATACTGAGCAATAACCGAAAGTATACCTTCGTTTACATTTACAAAATTTTTAAAATACACCCATGCACCTGTTGACACCAAGCCTTTGAAAACATTACTAAGATAATTATAATCCAAGTCCCTACTCCCAGAAAACATAAAAAAAGTAACAGCTAGAATTCTTGATAAATTTTGAATAGTTTCAGTCTTTCCAACACTCGAAAAGCCAATTACTGTTCCAAAATAATTATGTTGATATGCTTCCATTAAACTTCTGTAGCATCGTTCTGTGAGTGGTGTATTAACTATCATACGCTGACCACTACTGTAATATTCGTATCCATAATCTATGCAAGTGTTAATAATCATTATTTTAATTCTTTCATCTAAATAGTAATACCTAAATTGAGCTTTCCAATCAAAATCGGAATCTTCGTGAATTTTTTTTTCAATTAGAAGACTTGTTACTTCTTCTTGATGCATTAAAAGTATGATTAGCGATGTTATGATATCTCGATCTTTTTTACTCAAATTAAGTTTTAATAATTGCAGTGCCTTATCTTTATTAAGCTTGGTCCTGTTACGGCATTCTTTTAATTCCTCCGAGTGCGGGAATAAAAAAGAGTTGTGAATCTGTGACGTCCACAAAACTTGCCATGCACAAAAAATAACAATTGCCGGAGTATTTGATATCCATTGAAGTGTTATTTCGTCGTCAATTGTTTCCACAGATTTATGAATTTTTTGTTTTATTACATTAATCATTTCATTATTTAAATTAATCAACCAATCAGTAATAGATTTTGAAGACTTTAGTTGTGGTAATATTGATATTTTACTTATGAGCTGTACTTCTTCACCACCTTCACCAATAATTGAAAGAATATTTAATTTATCATCCATTTTGACACGCTCGACATTACAAAAACATTTTCGTAAGTGAGAATTTTTTTTGGTAAAATTTTGGAACTCAAATAAAAGTTTTTTTATCTCACTATCCGACAAAAAAAATAGTCTGGTAAAAGAAAGTCTCAACTGTTTTAAAAAATCGTGCACTTTTGAGTTTATAAGTTCCAACGCATATTTGCCTTGTTTGAGTTTATCAAATGCATTGGAGCTGTTAGAAAAGAATTCGAATGTTGGAGATAATAAAATGCTGTGCTCTATCGATTTCAAAATTATTTTCAAGGAATTATACAAGTCCACTTCTGTTTCTAAATTACTTTGTACAATTTTGTTAGTTAAAAAAGGTTTCAAATATTTACACTGACCTTGAACACAGTTCCAACATTCGATCGTATCACGAACACACAAAAGTTTTTTTTGAAAATCTATCACTTCTTGTTCAATAGGAGTTATGAAGTAAGACGATCGCATCTTAGTGATTTCTACTAACTGTTCTTCATAAAGCGTGTCTATCAGATCAGCATTTGATAAAGTTGACAGCTCTGAAACTTCCTCAGTTAACATGACAAAACTTACGTTCTCCCATTCATCTATCATTGCGGTTAATTTTTGTTGTAGAAACAGTTCTTTATTTGCTCCAATACTGATTATTTCATATTTTTCAAAGTCTTTTAGTAAATTCATGCCAATTATTTTTCTTAGAGTTGTTCCTGCGTTGGGTAGTAAATTGATGCCAGCGATCGTCGACATCTCGTCCCAGTGACGTTTTTCCAAAGCAGGATTACACATACACACTGAAAGAGGAACGTACTGTTTAAATTCGTTTAAATTTCGCAGTGCTTGCCAGCAAAGTTTCAATGGCGCTGGCTGCTGCAATGGTTCCGGATCATCTGGTGCTCCTGTAAATTTAAAAGGCTTATTAGAAGTCAAATCAGATTTTATTCTTATTTTAAACGACTTATGCATTTCTGTGATCTTTTCAAAATAATTTTTTGTTTTATTTTCTATGATCTCGGATTTTAAGTACTCAAAGGGTCCGTCCATCCACACTTCGTAGTCTTTTTGCCACTGATAAATTATGTGCACTAAAGAACAAAAAGAACTCATAACTTCTTTCACTTCGTCAACTTTTGGAAAAGTTGTTTCTTGAAATTTAAACAATTTTTCTTCAGTATTTATTCCTTCTATTTTATTGTCGATCACTTGTATTTTTTTTAAAATTAAAGCAAGAAATTCTTTGTACTCAAAAACTCTTTTTGCGTCATCCATGTCGTTGATTATCACCAATTCAGGAAATATTTTATCGATCTCTGCATTTAAAACAGTAACTTTTTTTTGAAGTTCATCTTCTAGTTCTCCTTTTTTTGCTTCACAAAAAATATTATGCTGACTAAAAACTGGCTTTATCAACTCTAACCAGTTTATTGTAGTTTTGTTGAGTTCTATGTGTTCGTTAGACAGTATTGCGATTTGCAGTAAAGAACTTAACATTTTCACGGATATTTCAATTTTTTTTTCTAATTCGACAACCAAAACTTTTGACGCATGAGTTACATAATCGGTAAGCTCGAACAATGACTTAGTGTCATCCGGAATTGCAAGAGCACGACTTTCAAGACTTTCAAATTCGTAACATATTGAACGATTTAATTCTTGATGGTTTAAAATAAGTTCTTTAATCAGCATGTTTACTATTTCGGAAGTGTTTTGTTTCAAGTCTACAATAGCAGACGTTTGATTTAAAGTTCCAAAATTATAATAAATATTTGGTACCATATCACTTATTTCATCTAGGTAAGCGTTGAACTTTTCAACTTCGGAGCAATAAACTTCAAAATTTTTCTTTTTATATATTAATTTCATGATTTGCTTTTTGGTCATGCTTGAACAAAGAAAACTGAACCTGTCACTAACAAATTTATAGTGTTCACTCAAAGATTTAAAATTATTTTCCAACACTATATCTAAATCTTTATGAGCTTTATCTAAAAACCATTCTGGAAGCTTAACTTTAATATAATCTGATTTTTTGTTTATTTTTAACCATTCTCCTAATGGCACGAGGTCTTGAACAATGATTGATATATTATCAATCATTGTATGATACACATTAAAAATATCTTTAATGCTGGGTTCTAATTCTAATGCATCGTTTCTGCATAGCAATTGTAACTTTAAATGAGCACAACTTCCAGATGTACTTAAAATTTCTATAAGGTTATTAATACTGTTTATCATACTGTTTAGAATCTGTTGCACCATGAAACTTTCGGCACAGTGCAACAATTTTGGCAGTCTTCTATCATTTTTTAAATGATTCATTTGAAGCATGTATCTGATAATTTCATTATAACATTTATTTTGTACTATTGAAGATGATCTTTGTAAATCATTGTTCATTAATTCACTTAATTTTGATATGTGAAGCTCTTCAAATTTTTTGTATCTTTCAAAATTAATTAAGTTTTTGGGAAGATTGTAAAACATAATATTTGAAATACTTCTCAATAAACGATGAGATAAATGGTACCTTTTGAAAATAATTTTACGATTTTCTCCGAACGACGAACTAAAATCTTCGTTTGATGTTCTACGATGAAATTCACTTTGAAAATTTTTTTCACTACTTTCGGAATTTTCAGTATTTACAATATTTTTTACACTAAAGTTTTGCATTTCTTTTAGATAATCCTGTTTTACCTCTTTCATTGTTGTCATAAGAAATAAAACGTGCTTTCTTTTTGATGTTTTGGGAATCAATTTTAATATATTTTCTTCCCATTCTGGCAATAGACCTTGCACATGAATTGTTCTTGCTAGTTTAATTAGTTGTTCTGTGTAAAATGTTTTAGAAATACGATGTACACTACTTTTCCATCTATCCGAAGCTTTTTGTTGTGGTGGACGAGATTTCACTAATTTTAATGCATGCGCGCGAAACTTTTGTAGAGGATTTTTTTCTAAATAATCATTTTTCGAACAGTCAAGTTGAGGTACGGGAGTTAAACGAGGCACTTTAGTCTTATCGTTAATTAACTTATAAAAATCTTCATTTTCGGACATTTTTAAAGCGGCGCAGAAACTTTTTACGTGAAACTTGATGTAAGATGGTGAAAAGTACAGAAATAGAATAGAAATCCATTCAAGTTTTCTCTGTATCCAAGGAAACAAATCAATTGTATCCATGAAAGTAGCGTGCTTATTATGTAGCTAAGCATAGTAGTCCATGCAAAATGTATAACTGTAACTGTGTTTTTTATGTATACCGTAATTTGAGCATTTTAAATTGCAGATGCTGAAAAGATTTTCAACCCCTCCTCATGAAAAAATATTGGTATTATAAATATTTGGACTTAAATATAATAGAAGAAAAGTAAATAAAACAGTACCAATAAATTTAAATAATAAAAAGGGATAAAAATTTAAACGAAAATGAGTAACATCTACATTCAAGAACCTCCCACAACGGGAAAGGTAAAAAATATTAATTTGTTGGAAAAACATTAATTATGAAAAACTTATACTTTTTTTTTATCCATAGGTTGTCATGAAAACAACTGTTGGAGATTTTGACTTAGAATTGTGGACCAAAGAAGCGCCAAAAGCATGCAGAAATTTCATACAGCTATGTATGGAGGGTTACTATGACAACACAATATTTCACCGCGTCGAAAAAGGTTTCATTGTCCAGGGTGGAGATCCACTAGGTACCGGAGAAGGCGGAGAAAGCATATATGGAGCTCCTTTCAAGGTTTGATGACTGAGATGAAAATAATTTATATTTGGTCAAAATATTTGCAAAATAAATTTTTCATTCTATTTTATTTTATGGTAGGATGAATTTCATTCGAGACTGCGATTTTGTCGAAGAGGCCTGCTGGCCATGGCCAATGCCGGTAAGGACGACAATGGATCCCAATTTTTCTTTACACTTGCAGCTACTCCAGAGTTGCAAAACAAGCATACAATATTTGGGAAAATTACTGGAGAAACTATATTTAACATGATAAAACTTGAAGATGCTTTGGTTGATCAAGTAAGATTTTTGGTTTAAAAAACGATATTTTATTTATAAGCTGTATAGATATTTATTTTTTATTAAAGGATAGCAGACCCATTTATCCACAAAAAGTATTGAAGACTGAAATTATAACTAATCCTTTTGAAGATATTATTCCAAGAGTAATCCCTGGTAAGAAAAGTGACGAAGGAAAAAAGAAGAAAAAAGAGAAAAAGGGTGTAAAGTAAGTATTTAAAAAATAACTAAGAATAAGCTTTTGTGAATTTTTTATAAAAATTGTTTTTTGTAGGGATTTTAAATTGCTTTCATTTGGAGAAGAAGCTGAAGGAGACGAAGAAGAAACAGTTCAAATTAATAAAAAGTTTAGTGGTAAAAGTAAATCGGCTCACGACAATTTGTCAGATCCAAAATTGAGTTCTCAGTCAGTCATTGAAACTGAAGATTTTTCAAAAAATGAAAATGATAGTGATTCAGAAAATGAAGAGCTTAAAACAGATGACGCCATGGACAAAGAGAGAAGGTAGTTTTATTGATTCATTCTTAGTTGTATTTATTAGTACATGTCGCATTTAATTATTTATTACAGTGAAGCGGCTGATAGGATAAGGGATAAGCTAAAAGGTTCTAATAAGAGTTCAAAATTAAAAGATGAAAAGAAAAAAAAGGTTGAAGATGAAGATGAATCAGAGGAGGAGTACTACTTTGGAAAAGACAGAGATATAGAAAGAAAGAAAGAAACGTAAGAAATATATTCGATTAATTTCAATAATTGCAGAATTCTCTTACTACTCAAAAATTTTAGTTTATAACTATAAAATTTCTAAAATAATGGATTTCATTAAAATTTTTTTTTTAATTTTATTACAGAGAAAGAATAAAGAAAGAAATTCGTGATCTTAAGCGTGGTATGAGAAATGAAGAAAATAAAAAACAACAGGAAGAGAAACAAAAAGCTGAAGAGAAAAAAAATCAAGAAGTAAAGTCTGAATTGGTTAAAGAATACCACGATACCCAACAAAAGTACAAACAAGAATCATCAAAGCTTCCTAAGAAAGGTACGATGATTTAAAAAATTTTAAGATTTTTATAATTTCTGTTAATATTGTTTTTTGTTTCATTATAAATTTAGGTGCTTCAAGAGAAGATTTTACTCAGCAATTATTGAGCAAATTTCTTAACAAACTCAGTGCTGTTAAAGAACAACATTCCGAAGAGCTAGGTTCTACGTCTAGCGAGAAAAAAGTTGAAAATGACGATGACGTCGATGATCCAAATGACAAAACTTGGATGACTCGACAGCTGCGTTGCGAAGAAAAGGCTCCAGTTTTGGCCAAAGATGCCAGTACAAAAGGAGATGATTGGTTCGAAATTTACGATCCTCGTAATCCCATAAACAAAAGAAGACGTGGTGAAGGAACCGACAAATCGAAGAAAAAAAGAACATAAAAATCGAATAATGTTAAAAAATTTGTAAAAAAAAATTTATAGCTGTAGGTTGTACATAATTTTATCACTAATAATGTCACTTGATTTTTAAGTAGTAAATCTTTTGTACAAAATTATTTACTTGTGTATAGTAATTCTACACTCTAATTTTCAAATACGACGTCAGTTGGAATTTGAACCAATTCTTTCTTTTTAAAATGTCGAGTTTAATTCAGAGTTATCTCGTCGAAGTAAAAATAAATTGATTCTCACGACGATACACGTTAACAATAATGGAATAATACAGCATCAAATTAAAAAAAATTCGACCTCAATTTTTTAATAAAAATTTAATTTTTCCCAATCTCGTTGATAAATCATTGTAACAATCAGTACCGTTAACATCTTTTTTGTGTTTTTCCTCTCGACATTCTGAAAAACAGATTACTCGCCTTTAAAAAAAAGTAGTAGCTTCAATAATCCCCTTTCTTCTTCTTAATCTCGCAAGTCCTCCTTTATAGCGGAAAATCAAAATCCAATAAAGAGAAAAAAAAGCTGCGGCGAGATAAGAGCAGAAGTTGGACGGGGATCGTCGTGCGGAGACGCGTCGCAGTTGTCGGTTCAGTTGTCCACCGATCGTCGGGCAGATTACACAAACTCGCGATAATAATAAAACCGAGGGCGATCCCCGCGACCGGCGTGCTTTTGTTGATCAGCTGTGAATATGTATGTTTATTATCACGACTACTAAAAAAGTTTTTTATTTTTTTGGGCTTTTGATACTCGATCGAGATGAAGTCGAAGGATTCCGAAAGCACCAGACCTTTGAGACTGGACTCGCTTGGTGAGTGTGCTTTTTTCCTTTGTTTATGGTGACAAACGAAGTTAAACAAAAACTTTGCCCATGGAAAAGTTTTGAGCTGTCGCTTATCACTTTCTTTCTAGCGATAAGAGTATCACCTCAAACGTTTTTAAATTTTTCGAAATCAAAATTATCTGCGACGTCTCGATAATAGGTCTGGGGAAAAAAAAAAAAATGTTTAATTACCGCGCGACGAGGTAATTTTTGCAATTTTTGTTCCGTACAAAGTATCACCGACGATCTCGCGGTGATTGAAAAATCATTGCGGTAGGTACGATCAATCAATCGTTAAATTTTAAATTTTAAAAGCAATTGAGATAATTACTTAAGATAATCATCTGCGATGGAGCAAAGTTTCTCTCGAATTAATCTACGCAGCGCGCGCGTTTCGGATTTAGTTACGAAATCGATTTGAACTTGATGAACTTGGAATTCAAAATGCATGAAAAAAGACGCAGAAAAGTCCGGTAGGCGGATCGATGCGAGACAGAAACTTAAAATTTCCGTATCGTGAAAGAACCCGGCGTGTATTTTTAAACGTCAAATAAAAGTTTAGCAGACGCGCGGCTTGGTGCATACTATATGCACGTTTTTTGTTTTACTCGTGTGATTTTATTGTTAAGAGATAAGTTTTTTTGAACAATCGATGCCTTGCTGGACCGCTTTGTTTAATTACGTCTTGTTAACGTTTATATAATTTTGTTTCTGGTGTGGAATTTTTTCAAGCTGATGGAAAAATTAACTAATCGCGTAATTACTTGTAAATTATTTTTAATAAAACAAATTTTTTATTCTATAATATTTAAATTGTTTGAATAAAGACTGATTGCATCGGTTAATTGTGTATAATTATGTCATGAATTTTTATATCAATCAATTTAATCAACAAAATAAGACCGTTTACAAGGCAATGAAAACCGGTTAAAAGTGATGGTTTGCACTGTTTAATGAATACAATTATACTTTTTTGAATTAAAAAATTTTTTTACTTGACACGGTTTTTTGAATTTGTTAATGCCGATCGTCACGGGAATTAAGGCAAAGCGTACTAAAGAAAAAACCTGTTTGAAACGTAATTAATTATTTGATTAATTTTGCTTTAATTACTGAATTGAATAAATTGAAAGTAAATGTAAATGATAATTGAAAAGTAAATGATAATTGTAGAAACAGTTCCTAAAAAAAAAAAAAAATTTGATATTTTCTTAAGAACACAACAATTAAGAACACAAAAAAAAAAAAATAAAAAAAAAAAAAAAAAAAAAAAAAGTAAAAAAGTTGCAAAAATAGAATAAAAAAATTATTTTCCAATTATGAATTTGTACTTTTGTATTATTGGAAAATTCAAGACCTTTTTGAGTAACTTGCTGAATTAAAAATCTAAGTTAACATAAAAAAAAAAAAAAAAAATAGATCATTTTAATTATTAAAAATTGAGTAAAGTAAGACATTATTTTTAGCCATAAATACATTTAAATATATCAGAACTCTAATTATCTATTATTCTAATTAGTCCAAATCACGTTTTTTGTCGTTTATTTTTGGAAGAAGCCGTATTTAAAATAACCATGCGGTCTTTGTACGAGACCAAGTTTATCTTGCCCAAATAAACATACTACTTTGTTCCGCATTTCTCGTCGCTTATAATCTTGACGTAAATTTGAGAAGTAGGAAAAAATTTTCTTTCACGAAAATGAAGGCTGCTGCAAAATGATGATTCATTCAGTGCATGACTAATAATAAACCAAACCTTTAAAAAAAAAAAAAAGTGCTACATATTAATAATCTCCTGATGAATTTTATTGACTGCGAGATTTTATAGTTTATTATACTGCAGCGAGTTCACCTGCAACGAAAGTTGGTATTTTCCGCTGTTTTCCGGCTTGCAAGTACGTCGAAGCTACAAAAGGTGGAAAAAGAAGAAATTTTAAATCATCGCCAAACAATAAATAATCTGCCGTGACAGATCCAACGAGCTTTATAGCGACGCATGATGAATTCGTGACTCGCTGATTTTTCTTTCTCCCTAAAACGTAATATTTAATACAGGCTGAAATATGTTTATTATTTTTGGAGCAGACGGAAAAATTTTTTTTTTAATCGAAGTTACCGGAAGAATCGCTCACATTAATCATTGAAACTTTTGGTAGATAATTTTATTTATTTTTGATACATCTGAGTAAACTTTTTTTTTTTTTTTTTTTTTATTTATTTAGGCGTACCCAAACCAATTATGGTTTACACGGCCATAAAAAGGCGATTAAGAACAAAACATAAATTCACAAATTAATTTTACAGCTTTCCAGAAATTTCATAACTATCTTGATTATCCAAGGTTTTGCGTTCTTCAATATATCCGTAGATCTATCTCGGGGGTCATACTTAAATTTTTCAAAGTTGAGCATCATTTGTAATCGTTGTCGCACGTACCTTGGGCAGTAAAATAAGAGGTGATCAAAATCCTGTTCATGACCACATTCACAAAGAGCCGAGCTCACAATATTCTTTCTGGCCAACGAAGCGGCAGCACTATAATGATTGGCTCGTAATCAATTTATTGTAACAATGGTTTTCCTCTCAAGATTCAAATTTTTAAACCAAACAGACTTCGAGTCAGTGTAAAATTCCTTGAAATACCTGACACCTTTGGATTTGCCTTCATCCAAACAAGTTTTAATCGTGTTCTCGTAAGTAATTTTCTTCCAAAGCCTTTTGAAATCAGAAGCTGGCACTGCGGATTTCCCATTAAAAGGTCTAGAAGTTGCCCATTTGGCATTCAAATCAGCCAGATCATAACAAAAAATGCCACTGTGAGAAGGTATCCAAACTAATTGCAAGGGATTTTCAAGTCGACTACGAGTCAAAATTTCATGAATTTTCAGCCTGGCTATCACTACCAAGGGATGACTTAATGATTTGCTTGTAGAGCTGGATAAAGCCTGAAGAGTACTCAAAGAGTCAGTGAAAATGACATGTTTCATGTTTATCGAGTTTAAAGCCGAATCTAGAGCTGAAATCAAAGCGGAAAGCTCCGCGGTGAAAATCGATACATAAGGATGAAGACTATCATGGCTAACCACAGCTCCCAGGTCGTCAACACAAGCTGCTCCTACAGAGGTTGCATCCAGGATAAGACTGCCGTCTGTGTAAAGTTTTCTTAAATTAAGATCAAAATAGAAGAGGTCCAGCATCAAACCTGGATCTGACGCTTTCCTAACAATTTTACCCAGCTCGAGCTCAACGTTTGGCCTGAAGTACATTGCACGGTAGTTTCCTGTGTACATCGGATTTGCTTGAGTGGTTAATAGCCTCTTTTTTGCGTGTAGGAAAACAGTGTTGATGCACTTTTCAAAGATTCTTTTTTTCTTACGTTTGTTCTTTTTAAAAGCAGTATAAAAGTTTTTGATAAATATATTTGAAGAGATGCTATCTATAGAGAGTGCTTTGGTGAAATAATTTAAGCCTAGAAAAAACGCTCGGTCTTGGATGGAGCATAGCCTGGTTTCTGCCAAGATAATGTTTTTTGGAGTCGACTGTCTGTAGCCCATCACGGATCTTAGAGAAGCAAATTGAATCCTTTCCAGCACCTCCGAAAGAGTCTTATTCTTTGGAAAATAAATAAAAATTCCATAGTCGATGATTGCCCGGACGTAACTTTTATAAAGATTCAATAACGTCAAGGGATGAGCTCCCCACCATGTACCGCACAGATATTTTATTATTCTATTTGCCTTCTGGCACTTTATGGCTACGGCCTTGACCTGTCTGTCGAAGGACATTTTATAATCAAAAATTAAGCCTAAGAATCTTGCGTTATCTACAGACTTGGTTGTAACACCATTCACTCTAATGAAAACTTGACCAGGAGCTATGTTGTTATTGTTAAAATGCACGAGCTTAGTTTTACTAAGGTTTAACGTGAGTCCAATTTCATACAAATTTAAGCGTATTCTTTCTACCGCCCTCTCCAAGAGATTTAAGGCTTTTTTTAGTGGTTTAACATTTGTATACAGACCTACATCGTCGGCGAACTGTGAGACCTGGACAAGTTTAGAGATACCGTCAGTGATTCCAGAAACGTAGATCAGGTATAAAAGCGGACTTAATACACCACCCTGTGGGACTCCTTTATACGCAAAACGAGGTTCATCAATAAACTCAGAGTAGATTTTCCTTTTAATGGTAAGATGTTCGACAAAGGCGAGAACCGAATCCGTGCAGCCAATATTCCTGAGCTTGCTTAATAGTTTCTCAGGGTCGACGTTATCAAAGGCCCCCTGTATGTCAAGAAAAGCTGCCACCGTGTCCTTGTTTTTCCTGAAACCAGTCTCAACATAAAGAGCTAAATTAATCAGATTGTCGTGGCAAGATGTACCTTTCCTGAACCCTGATTGAGAGCTTGGAAGTAAATTAAGGTGTTCGCAGTACCATTGAAGCCTATTTTTGACGAGTAGCTCATAAATTTTGCACAGACATGACGTCATGGCTATTGGCCTAAGCCCAGATCCATCGGGCTTGTTTATAAAATGAATGTAGGAGTCTTGCCATTGCTCAGGAAACTGGTTACTTTGATGCATGTGGTTGAAAATGTCGAGCAACTCTAACCTGTACTGAACAGGAATTTTTTCTATCATGAAATAATCAATACCATCAAGGCCGCAACCCGAGTGTTTATCTCTTGATTCGAGCGCTGTGTTAATCTCATAAAAATCAAACGGGATGTCGAAAAAATTGTCTTTTTCAGTCGAGTAGTTTGCTTTCTTGCTGAATGTATCCTCACCGGTGAGCTGCGGAGCAATTTTATCCAGGACCGCTAACGCTTGCTTTCGGCGTGTATCTTTGTCAAAAGAAGAAATTGTAGTTTTCACCCACTTATTTTTGAAAATTTTCGTTTTTGACCAAACATAAGACGTAGAATTCTTTTTGAAGTCAATGGTTTCAGTGAACTTTCTATAAGATAATCTCTTCTTTTTCTTGAAAATTCTTTTCATGTTTGTCTCCGCTTGTATATACTTGTCACGATCTTCACTTGATTTCGAAAATTCCCATTTCTTGAAAGTTGCTTTACGGAGTCGTCTCAACCTAACACATTCCTCGTCCCACCAAGAGACTGGGTTTCGATGTCTTGAAGATGATACTTTCCTTTTAACTGGAGTGCAAGCTTTAACGGCTGAGGTGATTTTGTTAGACCAGAAATTATATTTGTCGATTGCAGAGAGACTCAGGTAGGATGTGTCATGGAAGTCGGTGTATTCCTTCAACAGTATATACTGGACTTGAGACCAATCAGTCTTTTTGCTATGTAATTTAAACGACTGTCTATGATAAATACATCTCTCAATATTCAAACTGACTTCCATGGGGAAGTGGTCGGAACCATGAGGTTCATCAAAAACTTTGTAATCAAGAATTTCTGCCAAAGGGAGCGAGGAAATAATCAAGTCAATGTTTGATGTGTAATTCCGATTTATATCAACGTAAGTCTTAGAATCCAAATTATGTACGATAAGATTGTTTGCATCAATTGCGGATCTGAGATTTTTGCCGTTTAAGTCGTTCTTGTCACAGTTCCAAGAAAAATGATGAGAATTAAAGTCTCCAACCAGCAGACAAGGGAACCTCGTAATACGAGGGTCCTGCAAGAAGTTGTGCCAATCTTCTCGGGAGAGTTGAGCATGTGGAGGCCTATAACAAACAACCAGATTAAAAAATTTATTTACAGAATTAACTTGAATTCCAGCTACTTCTAGATCTTGAATCGGGGAAGAAAAGTCCACTGGTCGAAAGCTGATATCTTTGTGAACAATAAAAATGAGTCCACCGCCGTTTGAGTCTGGACGATCAAGCCTATAGACATTGAAACCGGAAACTTTTAAAACATCACCTTCACCAAGCCATGTTTCGACTCCCACAATGATGTCATAATCCAAAATAATGTGTTCAAGCTCCAATCTTCTTTGTTCTAGACTTCTAAAATTCCAATAGAGAATTTTGAAGTCCCCAGATTTTGTGTCACCTGCCAGTTTTGTGCCACAACTCATGATGTCAACGAATAGGCGGTTACGACTAAACTAGATTTATTCTAGATCCGATGCCATAGAGACATCAGTGAGGGAGAGATCTTCCTCCTCACCCTCGATTGACTTCCTGAGGGAAGTTAGTTTACTCTTGACTCTACGGCCTTCCACTATTTTATGAATAATGTTTATTAAATTTGATAGCTCAGTGAGATTATGGGTAAAAGACAATGCAATACTTTTTCTCTCTGCAGGCTTTTTTCCGTGAATTTGCACTAAAAGATTTGCCAGCTGATCAAATTTAAGTGAATGCTTATTAAAAGTGGCCTCGACAGTAGCTCTCACTGGTTCTAAACCTGCTTCAATTGATGACATTATTTCGACCTCGCTCTCGGACACGTTTTTACGAAGCATTTTTTTCGGCCTTTGGATTTTTATGATATCATTTTGACTTACTTTATTATCGTGCACCTTTGACGGTGGAACGATTTTATCGCAGGTTGTATCATGAGTAGAAATTTCGCTGGAGGTGGTCGAATCAGGTCTTTTGAAAGTTTTACCGGAGTTATCTCCGTCAAGTAGCGCATTTTCATCAGCCTCTTTGAGGAGTAAAGCAGCGTCACTTTCGACCGCTTGCAAAACAAACAAATGCTCCGTAGCTGCAGATGCTTGCTGTATCGGTAAGCTCTTATCGGGTGTTGAAGAAGGAAACGTCGACTGCGCAGCAGACGAGGAAAACTGCTTAACTTCGGTATTCTTGATGTGACTAGAAACCTTTACAAATGAATGCTCACCACTACTCGTAGGAATTTCACTATTTGCCGGATTTAATTCATTATTTTGTGGGCAGTCCTTCCTAAAGTGATCGGTACTCGCACATAAAAAGGATTTTGGTTTATCAACGTCAAAAAAAACGTTGAAACCTATAGCAGAAGTCGAAAATTTCACCGGTCTGTTTGGCAGTTTGTTTACGTCATCCGGGTGAATGTAAACAACGCGTCGAAAACTACGCACGTTCGTGTATTTAGGACCTTCAGGATCGATATTTGCCTTTAATTCGGAGACGCTGGAGGCCGTCCTAATTTTACACTTTTCGGTCAAAAACCTTTTGAGAGCCGAGTTTGTAATTCCGTAACCGGCGTTCGAAATTATAACCTTTACTGCCTTCGCAACCAAATATTTGATAGGAATTTCCGTCCCATTCACGGTGATAAAACCAATCTGATCGACCAGCATGGCTGCTTGCGCAGCGTCTTTAAATACGACACAAAGTCTGTCGTCTGATATTCTAGATACATAACAAAAGCTGGAATCGTCCTTGATGTGTTCGTTGAGAGCGTCGCAATAAACTAAATTTGACACATCTTTACTGACCGGTAGAACGACGGCTTGATCATCTTTAGGGCGAATTTCTTGTGGATCACTGTACGAGTTGACTGGAACAAAATAATCAGCCGAATTTCTTCCGGCCATTTTGAGGTTATGTAGTGGCTGTCTAACAACGGCCAGGAAAAACCTCAAAAACACAACGATTCCCGCTCTAACAAGCGAGAAACGCAAAAAAGTAAAAGAATGCGATGAGTTGGCCGGGGGCCAATAACCCAATAAAAAGGCAAAACAAACACTTTAACGGCACACGTGACGTACGCAGACCGAAGGGAATACACACGTCCGCAGCCTCGCAAGGCGGCGGCCATGGAGTAAACTTTTGATGCGCATTATTAATAGTTTGGGTTGATTAGTCATGTGTTACCACTGAAAATTATCCGTCGTGTAACTAGACAATTATGAGGTAATTGAAAATTCATTAAATGATTGCATAAAGTAACTCGGGTGAATTATAAAATCAATTTTTCATCATATTAGCGTGTAAACCCTAATTGAGATTCTCTTTTGTTTGATTAACTCATTTGAATTTTTTTTGGAAAAAAACAGTGTATGCTCTGCACTCTGGTTGGTCTCAAATATTTTCCTTTTTTGACAAGAAAAAGTTTTTCACCAAGAACAAACAATTGATAAACAAGTTAGATATTCTATAAATATTTCTCGAGTGCAAGATTAGAGAAAATGAATTTCTGAGAAGAAAAAGGGAAAATTTGTTTGGTTTTTAAATTTGATTTGAGCTATTTGTTGATAAGCAAGAATTTTGAATAAACTTTTGTTTTAAAAGTAAACATTTGTAAAAAATTATTTTACGTAAAGGTGATGAAGTAAATAAAATAATAAAAGCTAGAAATTTTTTTTTTTTTTTCTTATCGCAAAAAGCACTTGTCATTTGAGAGTAAATAAAAAATGTTTTCATATCTGTCAACTAAAGTTTATAAAATATTTTTAGGCAATTTCAATAAAATATAAGGCTAATTAGAAAATTCTTAATCATCTATTAGTGCATCACTGAAAATAACTATGTGTACGACAATTTAAGTTTAATTCATGATTTGCAAAGTAACAACTAGTACTTTTTAGTAATTAACTTGTTATTACATTTTTACAATCTTGATAATTTCTAACATTCATAAAGATATTTTACAACCCAATTTGTTTTTGGTTAAACAATTACTAAATAATTATCACTTGATTCGGATAAGTACTTGGAAATTTGTTAAATCATATTACTGAGTATGTACACCAGTTTACAATCTAAAAAATTTTAGTGTAAACATAATTTAATTTGAAGTAAAAGCAATATATTCTAGAAATACTTTCAAAATTGAAATTATTAAAATGAACCTGTCGAGCCGAAGCATAAAAAATTAATACCTCAAATACAATCTGAATAAATTAGCAATTTTTTCTACTCTTTTATAAATAAAGTCTTCGTTAAACAACGAAAACTTATAAAAAAATTATATGATCAGACGATGGAATTCGTCCACGAGACTGGCAGCCTCGTCGAGCCCAGTGCAAAGTTCCGCTGCGTTTGGTGCGACTGTGCGCTCTCGGAGTATTGCTTCCCGCTCTTTTGGTCTTCGGCCCGGTCTACCTGAGGTACCGCGTCTTCTCCGAGCAGCTCTACCCACTCGCCGTTTCCGATCAACGTCTCATCGATGGAAAAATTTCCACCACTTGGTGTCAGGTAGGACCTATATAGTAACTATATTAGAAGATAGTAATTAATAACGAAGTGACGGTAGTAAAAAAGAAAGAATTTTGATACGGACCTTGAATTTCGGGAAAAAAAAACCATACTTATGATTTATATTTTTACGTGGTTTCAGTTATCCAAGTATAAGCCATAAAAATATAAGAGAATTCGAGAGAATTACTTACTATATTATACTAAAACTTGTATACTTAGAATTATTAAAAAAAGCAATCGAAAAAGTTACTTTTCATGAAAAAAAAGTACTTCCTGACAAAATCATTTACGAGAATAGTTATTAACTCGTAATTTCCCTAATTTATAAAATCAATTATCATAAATTACATGAGTTTCTTCAATTTTTTTAAACATAGTTGTAAAGTATTTTTGTTTCCATGCGTAACTTAATTATCGATAATTTTGAAGAATGTGTACCAGTTTATTTACACTGATTACTCACGATAGACTATTTTTTCTTAAACAAATGCAATGAATCTATCAATTTGGTTATAAATAAAAAGGATTATAAATCACTTTCACGATTAGATTTAAAAGTCTTTCACAAAAATCTGTAAATTTATCTTGTAATTTGTCATACAATTTATCTTTTATGAATTATATTATGCACTCTTATTAAGTGATTGTTGCAATCTTAAATTGTAGATTTAAAACGAATCAAATTTTAAGATTTTCAAATTCTTAAGATTAAAGTATAAACAAATAAACAACTAGTTGACGAAAGATATTTTCAAAAGCAACTTAATTGCTTCAAGCCAATAAATTTTAGAGTAATTATTTTCTCCTTTTTATCATCTATCGTAAGATACGAGTGATAAATGATTAGCAAAATTTTTGCACATAAACGTGGATTTGAACACAAGTGACAATAATTGAAATTTCTTTGTAACGACTGATAATCAAGACTCGTTCGGTATCAACGGTAATAATTGATATTCAATTGAACCTGATAATAGCGCTTCAGATAGTCACTATTATCTACGTTAAATGCTTCATTAATCCTTGTCTTCATCATTCGTATATTAATTCACAGATTAACTCATAAAAATTTTGAAGAAAAAAATCATAGATTGAAGTCAAGTTTTTTTTGTTTTTTTGTTTTTTTGTTTTTTTTTAATCTACGGCATCTAAAAAAATTTACTGTTATTACCGTTTACTTTAGATTGAAAAAACACAAGTCACTGAAGTGAATTCACCTTATTTTTTTTAAAAAGAATTTTCTTTATATAATCATACATTAATTATAATAATTACAATCCTTGGAGATATAAAATCAACTTGAATTTTGTAAAAAGGCCAAGTGCGGCTTTAAATAAATGTGTTTATACGAGAAATTTTTTTTCCAGTTTTTCTGCAAGTTGCAAAAATTTGAAAAAATACTGCCAGTAAATCAATGTTTTTATTTGGATTCTTTATAAATTTTCATTTTATGATCAATTTAAAAATTAAATGTACCGAATATCAAGGAATTTTCAGAATAATCTCTGAAGCACATTACTTTTCCTTCAAATTTAATGTTAATTTCAATGCTCATAAGATCATAAATTTTTATTTTTATTTTATTTTAATTTTTTATCATAAATATTGAAAAAAATGATTAAGTATTTATTAAATTCAAAGATTAGACATTAATGCAGCCCCGAGTACTTATTAGTAATGATAGTAGGCATAAAATATATTTGAAAAAGTAAGACATTTTCATTTTGTATACATATATTTAATGTTAATAAATTAAAAAAAAATTCTTTGACCACAGAGACAAGTAGTCAAAGTTAATGCGACTTTCAATGCATACTTGATAAACGGAGTACCGCGGATGCAGGGAAAAGTAACTCCAGTTTCCATGACCAGGACTTTGGTCCTCGAAGACGACATGAAGGAGTACTGGGGATTCTACCTGCTTCGAGGCAGCAGCGTCACCGTTTCAACTTGTGTAAGGTACCAAATTAATTTTATACAAAAAAAAAAAAAAAAATTGTTAATTTTTCAAACGAATCCTGCTGGTCGAGCAATGTTTGTCGCGGTATCTAAGTGGATGGTAATCTTTCGCTGGTCAATGCTCCACTTTCTTAATTTATTTAATGAAAATCTTTAGAATCAACACTTAAGACATGATCCAAATAAAAATATACAACACGTGCGCGATAAATCTTAATACAAATAAGACGCGTCTCGTCAAGTTGAATAGAATTACAAGCATGATAGGCGATTGATATGCAATGACACGCATCAATATAAAAATCAGTTTCATTAAACTCAAACAGAGTTTTTCTTTGAAAGATTTCATTTGTTTATTTAAAAAAAAAAAAAAAAACTTTCTTGGTATGTAGTACATTAAAAATAAAACCGTTTGCTACTAAATTTAAGTTGATGTACTAAAAAATAAGAAATTTTTGTTTAATGAAAAATAAAGAAAAAATTTTCTGATATTGATGCAAATTTTGCATTGCAAAGAAAACTTTTTACAATATATAACCTTTTTTAAGAAAACAGAAACGATTGCGTTTAAATTTTACGACAAACAGTGTAGCACCGCGTCGATAATGATATATTAAACTCGAGATGTCAAAGTGTAACCTATCACGTTAGTTAAGTATCATATTTTACTCCATTGGGACATGTAATTAGGTACTTTGAGAAAAAAAATTAAAAAATTATATCATTATCCACAAAGAGAGAAAGAAAGAACCGAGGCCTGAGAAGCAGGGTAGGGATACGTGCAGGGACACATCGCAGAAATAAAAAATCTGCTGTTAGTCGGAAAATTTCTCTGCAACGCTCACATTGTTTTTATTAATTTAAAAAATTTCTTAAATCCAAAAAATCAACGAAACGTAGCGACTCAGCTAGAGCGTTAGGTCGGGAAGGTTAATCTTAACGCAGGCTAGACTTTTTTTCAATTGTTTGATCGATATTTCTGTTAGATGGCCTGGCGCATCGCTCGCGGTCATTCGGGGTCACAAAAACCTGCACGAATGCGCCTTCGTCGGCGATGACAGCAGCGAGGAACTCGAGGAACTCGTCGAAGTTGCAGCCGAACGCGGTATCATTGGAAAGCTGATTCCGGTAAGTTTTTTTTTTTTATATTTTGTTTATCTAGAAAGATTATCTTAAGTTTCTTATCGAACTACTATTAATTTTTAATATTTCATTCAGTAAACTTTTTTTATATCAGATTGATCACGATAAGTTATTTAAAATATACGAGTCGTACTTAGTGAAGGTATATTTAAAATATGACAGAAATTTGTATTCTTATGATGCGAATTGATTAGTGTGTAAAATTAAATAATTTTTTTTTTTTCAACAAAATAATGTTAAATAAAAAATATAGATAATCATGATAAAATCACAAGAATGACGCATTATCGCGAGTTTGCGTGCTATATGCCCCCAAGTCTACTACGTTGTTTACTCAAGTATACCGATGAGATTGCAAGAGTTGCAAGGGTAAATATTAAATCTTTTGGCTCGAGCGTTTCTCTGGTTTCATTATTAACGAAAATTCAAATATTCAATTATTAATCAGATGCAGGTGGGATGTGAGATAAAAATAAAAATTAATAATAATTTAGAGAAAGTCTAGACAATGAAGTTTTTAGTATAAAATATGGTTTGGCGAGTAAATATTTTTTCTTTTGGATTCTTTTTTTTTTTAAACATTTGTAAGTATCTTTTCTAAGGACCAAATTTTGGGATCCTTTCATAAAAAAAAATGACGAGGTTCTACTGAAACTATTTTAAGATTGTCCACAAAATTCAAATTTTTTATAGAACGTCAGCGGACCGAGCAACGAGCCGTCAAAGATGCACCGGGTTCACCAGGACGTCGAGTTCCACAACAAGAGCAGGAACGCGACGTACCCGTCGATACCACACCACCACCTTACGAGCCATGAGGTAAAATTCTAAAATAAAATTGATAAACCTAGTCAGACTTTGAAAAACTCTACCAAATTTTGTTTAAATAGCTCGACGCGAAAGATATGAGAGCGATACTGACCCAGCTCTTTGCCAAGACTCTCGACATGAGGAAGAAGCAGAACACCTCGGCTCACCACCACTACGAGAGGACCTTCAAGGAGAGCGCCAACATCGACAAGCCGCCCTCGAACTTCGACGACACCAAGTTCTTCGAGCAGGAACTCGTCAACCTCAGGATGCAGAATTCCGAGGACAAGAGGAGGATGGAGGAGAAGAGGCGTGGAGGTAACCTTTGTTTATTTGGAATTTTATAGTGTGCTTGGGTTGGGTCGAGATAGGTTCTTTGGACTGATTATGTTGAATTTTATTTCTGTACGTTACGTAATTATTTACACAGAATTTACTGATGTAGTACCTTATCCGTGAGATCTTAACAGATAAACGTGCGCGACCAATGAAAAATTTATCCGATCTTCACTGCGCTTCAGAAATTATATTTTAAATAATTTAAAGCAAGCTTTCGAGAATAAATGCAGATGAATGCTCATTTTAAATTTTAAAAGATAAGCATAATTTTACCTATAAATAGTTTATCAAGTGTTATACTGGTTAGAGATACTGATTTAAATTGAAGAATTTATTGTTTATTTTCTTGATTTTTTTAAACATTCAGTATACATAAAGTATCTAATTTAAATTGATTTTATTGATAATATTGTAAGATTTAATTTTTATTCGAATTAAAATTTGATTAAAACACATGAAATTTTTACTATGTACTCTCAAAGAAATCGTTGCGTAGAGATTCTTAAATTGTTCATCTATTTATTAACATAATAAATAATAATAACCTTCTGGAATGGCCAACGTATTGGTAAAAAAGGCATATTTACCGAAAAAACTAAACAAAAATCGGTTTGGTTGTTTGATTAATGTAAATAAAATTTAATGCAAGGATTCTTACTCAAAGATTAATTTATTAAGGTGGAAGGTGGTAGTTTAAATAATAATACTTAACAGTTACGTTATTCTAGTTGTTTACTTAATCCATAAATACTGGGACTACGACGACTCGCAGCGCGTATATATGCTGCGATTGCTTCTAAAGAACGGCTTGAACGTTAACCGCCAGAACGAAGATGGTGAAAATTTTCTTCACTTGTTTATCAAAAAATACGTGAAACGAGACGACCAAACCGCCTTCGAGGTTACAAAGCTCCTAAATCACGGAATACTCGTGAACGAAACCAACAGAATCGGGTATTCGCCTTTGATGCTCTCGATTCGTACGCAAAACATTCAGCTGATTTCGTTCCTCGTTGATAGAGGAGCGTTCGTTAATATGAACCAGGAAATGCAGTTTTCACCGCTGTTCATCGCCACTCATAATGGATACAATAGACTATTCGATTTACTCATGTCGAGACTCAGAGTAAACGTCTGTAACTCTTTCAATGAAAGAACGGTGTTGCACGAAGCCTGTTATCACGATCCTCGGGAGGAAATAATCAATTTTTTATTACAAAAAGGTGCTGACTTCAATGTCATGGATAATCTAGGCCGTACTCCATTGGATTTCCTGCGGCTCAAAGCTAAACGTTTTTACAGACGCGTCAACGGAAAGGAAGAGTATGACAAATGTGTGGGTGCCATAGTCAGGGAAATATCAAAATCGGTGTACAAAAATAAATCGTAGAATACTGCAGCAACATCACACGAACTCGATACAGCTGGAGGAGATGTCGAAAACCCGATTTCACTCTTCTTACTCCTACTACTCGCTTCTGATGGGCTCCATAAGCTGCAGGAGGAAGTTGGCCAGGCTTTTGAAAAATGACAAATTCATTTCACAGTTTGAGAAAGATTTACGTAAATTCTGTTGCTATGAGAACGACCTGCGAAGAATTTTTTATGAAGCTTACGCAGTTAGAGATGAAATTTTTTCCATTGAAGCTAAATTAAACTATGTGTTTGATAATTCATTGCCAGATCTAGTTCTCAAACAATTGACTGAGTACCTCCAACCGGAAGATTTACCGTTCCAGCTACCAAATGTTTAGTACATTAATTTTCATTAGGGTTTCACAATACCAATACAATACAATAATTTGACTCAATATTGTATTGATATTGAAAAAATTAAAAAATGAAACTATTGTATTGCTATTGATATTGCTTTTTATTGATATTGACCCAATACTATTAACTATTGACAATTCAAAACTCAAATTTAAAACTGAAGCATATACTAGTGCTCGTACTGGTGCAATTATATTACCATAACGTAAAAAAATTGTGTCATTGATAAAGAATGTAGTGAAGGAATGAGATATGGTTCAACAGTGAACATAAATAAATCATGTCCTAATATAATTTAAATGATTATTTTAAAGCTTGAGTTTTTTTTTATAAATTTTGCAAAAGCTGGACTTTTTCATAGAACTGAACAAAGCTATGTTTTTTATTAGTATCCTAATTTTTTCATTTATAGTTTTTTAAGACAACATTGTAGTTAATTGGTTTTTTTGTACTGAAGTAGAAAAATTAAACTAGACTTTACTCAAAGTAATCAGAAATTATATTCAACATAATCAGGTTTAACAGCGATTACTACATTTACTATTTGCAATAAAATGAACATAGTAAATTTTTATTTTAATTAGACGGTGCAAAAATTTAATTATTTAATTAATATTGTAAAAAATACATATTATAGTGTTCAGACTTTTAATTTTATTTTAAAACAGGAAAACATTATACTTTAATGTAGCCACTCGAGCCCTTTTTTTAAAGTGTTTTTATAATTTAACAAAATTGTACTGAGGCAATATTTAAAAATTAAAAAATACTCTTTTAGCTACACTTACAACTGAAGGATCAGTCAGAGAATTTTCTAAAATCATGAAGACTCTAAAACCTTCGTCTACGTCGAAACCGATTAAAAAATTTCTTGAAACTAACACAATTGCAAATTCTTTGCCGACTACAACAGATACACCTGAAGTTACCAGAGATGAACAAAGACTAGAATCGAACAATAAAGCAGAACCTTCGTCTGTGGAAATATTTCAAGATGCGCTTGTGAAACTTAAAAAACTTGGAGACAGAGGAAGAAAATATTTGAATAAATTACTCGATGAGGTCGATCATCGAGATCCGGAAACCGAAAAATTAGTGCAAAAGGTCATAAACGAAACTGCTGAAAAACTTCAAAGACGAAGAAAGAGAGAACTTTTTTTGTCTTCGCCGATGGGAACCAAGCTTTCGCAGGATGACGAAGACGACGATGCTGCTGTGGAAGAGGTAATTATTTCGTTTTCATAAAAATATTTATCCTTGTTACTGTTTCGTGAAAAATATTTAAAGAACAAATTTTTATGATTTTCTTGCGATAGTTCAATTCTCAGAGTGGTTTAATTTTAATTATTGTTTAATTTTAGTTTGATACCCGATTGAATCTTCGATTAAATAATTATCGTTGATAAAATTTTATTGCTACAAGTTAAATTAAATGAGTAAATTACAAAGTGATAGTAAATGAACTGAAATAAAATTTTATTATAATTTTTTACACAAAACGAGTTTTTATATAATTTACTAAATGATAGTTCATTTAGCATGTATTTTCCCATTGTTCGAATTATATTCGATTAAAAAATGGTTTAATTAATAATGGTATTGTTGATTAAATTCAAAATAAAAGCAAAATGCTGTTCAAAATACATTAATAAAATTTAACAAAATAATGCTTGAATAAAATTTATCGCAGATCAAATACTTTTATAATTTACTATATGATACTTACTTGCAGGTGTTTTTTCATTGTTCAAATTACATTCAATTACAATAAATGTTCTTGATATAAAATAAATATTTAAGTAAATAATTATTATCTGTATAATTCTATAGCTACAGTTAAGTAAAAATAATTAATCATCAAAATAATTAAAACAAAGTGTAATAATAAACCGATAAAAATAACATTTAAATTAAATTCCACAGGTGAAATAAATTTTTTTTATAAATGCATCCAAATCAATTTTTTCAAAATGACAAAATTAAAAAAAATTCATTTATACAGGGTATGTTGCACCCAGATGGGATAGCTGAGGACCACGTTACGGTAGACGAACACACAATGAACGATCGAAGTAACTCAGAATTTTGGAGTTCGTTTAGCAGTTCGGAGGAAAGGCTGCTCGCATGCAAAGGCTTGATTCTCAATCTACCTCTGACGCCCAACCGATTATGCGAACCAAAGCATGTCGATAAACATACCAATGCTTCAGCTGATAACACCATAACTTACAGGTAACTCATTTTTATACTGAATAAAAATATTAAATAAGTAATAATTGACTGTATATTTTTTTGATTATTCATATTAATCATAACAGTTTATAATTATAATTACTTATAATTCATTTTTTAATAAAAAAATTAATCAAATGTGCACACTAAATTATATTAGTTTATTATGAATTATTTAAAAAATCATCACATTTTCTTTGATGACAATTAGCTTAAAAATAAATTTATATTTATATTTATTTATAATTAAAATAAATTTATATTTATTTATATTTATTTAAACTGCTCTATACTTATGTTTGGATGATCGATTAATACATACTGTATATACATTATACATTGTATTAAGTGTACTTGAATGAAAATTAAAAATGACTAAATGTACATACCTAATATAAAAAAAAACCTCTGATTAATTTACGTGTATTTCAGAGTTCCGACCGACGGTTACTACTTTTTCGTGTTCAGTTCAGAAAACGAGATCCAGAAGAACTACGTCAGGGTAAAATTCGACCTTCTGAAGACGATGTACAACACTTCGGAGTCGATCTTCCAGTGCAAGAACAGCACGAATGAGTGCTCCCTGCCTATAAGCTTCTTCAGCAGCGAGCGCACGATCCTGGAGTTGCCCGTCGGGACCAACGACTCCCAGTGGAACAACGAGTACGTGGTCATATCGACTTGTGAGCCGAGAACCGCGGTATACATCGTTTGCACCGTCGCTGTGCCTCTCCTCATTTTGATTTTTGCATTTTACTGAAAATATTTTTGCTTTTTTGTCGGGAAAAAGTAAGCGAGAGATAGTTGGGGTGCATTTAATAATTCGAAATAAAATTATTATCATTTTTCATCGTAAAAAAATATCAATTTAGTATTGTTTTGAAAACTTATTTTATTAAGTTTGACATTGTAAGTTTAGAGAATATTTTCGAATTATTTTAGGTGCATCAACGTACGAATTAATTTTTAGTTGAAGTAAAAAGCCATGCGCGTCATAAGTCACGAATATTTCTACAGATAATTTTTGAAATTTATTATATTTTATTATTCTAAGAAGAATGACTGACTTCTTATTAGTTTTTTTTTTTTTTATGAACGAAACGTAAGATAAGCTTCTGTAGTGCCTGTTAGCTTCTAAGTATCTGAAAGTCATTAGAATTATTAAAAGTTTTAAGACTGCTCTTGGTAATCCTGTAAGTTCGAAGATAAAAAGTTAAAAAATAAGTATTACCAGTTAAAAATATATTTTTAAGAAATCAATGAGTCTAATATTGTTGGACTTTTTCTAATATTAAAGCAGCTAAAAACAAACAACCTGTCCCAAAAAGAGTAGTTTATAAAGAAATAGTTTTACAATCAATTTTTACAGTATTTTTTATGTGTCCAAGTTCAGGTGAAAAAAATTTTATTTCGTAAATAATTGAGAAATATAAGAAAAAAAAGATCCGTTAGTTAAATTGATATTGTATAAAAATATAAAACTCTAAAGGTTCTGTAATTTTTAATCAATAAAATATATAATAAGTAGCAAGATTTCAGAGTAAGGGCAGCCTTGAAAAGTATCCTGAATAATAGTTATATAATATTTTTTATCTATGATGGAGTTGTTAAAAAAAAATTTATTTCGAAAAAGTATATAAACTTGTTACTTTTTTGTAAATTACACCAAGAAAAAATATTTGTCTTTATCACAACAACTAGAAACAGGCGCTTTACCCTGAAGGTTTGGTCAGCAATTTAAGTAAATAAAGATTAAAATCATCTGCTCTACAATTACTTTAAAATAACTTTTTTTTTGTTGTAAAAGTGTAAAGTTTTTTATAAAACAGTACGATAGTTTTAAACATTTTATTATTCATCCTTTGTATTACTTTTTTTTTAATTTAATGAAATTTTAATGTTACAAAAGCCGCAATTAACTTATTTTCATTTAAAAAAAAATTATTTTATATGTAACTTACTTTTATTACAACAAAACTTCTAGTTTAGACCCATCAGGTAGCATTGTTTCTGTAGCCGTTGTTGTGATAAAAAAATAAATTTTAAAGTTAAATATTTAGATTTTTTTTAAGAGTTATGTGACCTTACAGTCAGTTCAGCTCTAAATAGTACCTTTTACACATAAGCAATGTGATATGTAGGAGCTGTAAACTTTAAGAATGAAATGATTCTTCAACTTATGCATCAATAAAGAAATTTTCGAGGCATTCTCATCGTAAGTGCCTTATAAAAACTTAAAAATGTAATAAAAATGTTAAGCATTTTCAAGTTTAGAAATGGGCATTAAGAGTTTGTAAATTATAGATACCTAAGTCTTTTAACAATTTGAAAATTATTTTACTATTGTGAAGAATTTTTATAAATTTGTAAATAAATTTGTTAATAAAAAGAGAAAATTTTTTTAATAAGTAAAGATCCCATAAAAATTTTTAATTATAATGAATAAATTTTTTATTTACAACATTTTCTTTAAATACTAAGCGGTTAAGACACGAAATTGTGCCTATTAAGGTACAAATTTATCTTAAACAATTATTGTTATAAAGTTTAAAACGATATATGTTCGACAAAAACGATTCATTTCCAGCTATTAAGATTTCGTTGGATGATTTGTTACTTCGGCTGTAAGTTTAGCGGGGGATTAAATTTTTCATGCCTTTTCAAAACTCAGGAACAGCAGATCGCAGCCTCCAGGTCTTATCAGCACAAAACACTCGCAATCTGTAGACGAGCAAAAAGACAATAGACTCGCCCAAATCTTTAGCATGCCTACAGAGTTTATTACGGGAATGCCAATTTCTATAAAAATTTTTATTTCTTATATTTTATTTGTTTACGTTTCATTTTCATTGGCTACAATTAATTAATAAAAAAAAAAAATTATTTATTAATTTTTGTTAAAGGCTGTTTTACTATTTTAAGACTTGATTTTTACGAATTGTATAATGAAATTCTAATATGATTTGTCTATCATAAATTTCAGCAAAACTAGTTAGAAATAAGTTTATTATATGAAAAATATTTTTTAAGCGATGAAGTTTGCAACAATACATTGTGTAGATTTGTAGATTCCATGACATTTCCTACGACGACAAAATCCACGAGGACAAAATAACTACGACAAAATCCACGAAAATAAAATCCACGAATTAAAAAATCTACGACGACAAAATCTACGATTCAAAAAATAAAAACAATTGTGAAAATATAAAATTTAATAATTTAAATTTCCATTTTTTAATTGTAGAAGAATTTGTAAAATTTGAAATCAAATTTTGTGTCCTGCATATATTTTTATACTTTAATTTATGTAGTCTTCAGCTTATTACTATATGAACGTATCGGAAAAGAAGAACTACTCAGTACTGTTTTTGCTGATCGGAACAGCTTAGGACGTCTCCCAGGGGCCTAATGGAGGTAAGAGATATCGAACTCGAATCTCGAAATTTTTCTATTTTTTACCATTGGCACCTATGGAGAAAAAGAAAAAAAATTTCGATATTCGAGTTTGATATCCTTACCTCCATAAAGCCCCAGCTCGCGTCTTCCTCAGGACTGACTCGCACAGCCACGCAGGGCTAGTCAAGTCCTCTGGGACTCACTCTCTCTCTCTCTCTCTTTCCCGCTCCATCAGTCCAGCCTTATCCTTTCACCCTCAGCCCTCACATATATAACAGGATTTTTGGTAAAGTATGAATAAATTGTTAAAAGTACTTATAAAATAAAAAAATAGCAGTTAAAAAATACAGTCGATTTTTGATAATCCAAAGTTCAGAATGGTCGAATAGAATATCGAATTATCAAAGCACAAGTGATTTTTATTCCTAAAATTATAATTAAAAAAATAGAAGTAATTTTAAATAAAATAAATATAATGTATAATAATAATAATGTAATCTCAGTTTTATCAACCACTGTAGAGTTTGATTCTATAACCCTTTTTTTGGCCCACTGTATTTCCATGTATTGCTGAGCTAACATTTATATCAGTACGCCAGCTTCTTTTGATACATTCGTTTGACTTTTTTCATTAAGCCTAACCACGAGCAAAGCTTCTTTTATTTAAATAATAACAATTTTATATTTTTCATACATTGTGAAGGTGACCAATCGAAATCAGATCACTAATTGAATAAGTTTGGCCAGCAGCTCTTAAATCGAGAAAAACGTGAAAAAATAAAGATATTAGATAAGCAATGAAAGTAAATAAAGCAAGCGCAAGTGACACTTGAATTTCAATCTCACTTTGAACTATTTTGAAAATTTTTCAACTATAAGATTTCGAATTATCGTAGTACCAAAAAAATTTGACTCCATAAAGGACTTCGAACTACATAAATTTTGAACTGTAAATACATTTTTCTATTGCTTAATGTAGGATTTGGAATATGTCAGCCATTCATTTCAAAATTCTCGAGCCCTTTGAGTTAATAAAGTTTGATTTATCAAAGTTCGACTGGATTCGTTTATCGATCGCATCAAAGCATGATTTTTGGACTTTTCGCTCACTTTATAATCAAAATGCTTTTCTCTGCATCTCGCTATTAAAAAAGCAATCACGACCGCACACGATTGGGATTACCCAAATTTTAAGAGGAAGTTAAAATTAGTTACAAAAACTTAAATAACTATTGTTTTTAAAGTCGTACGAAGCGATGTCTGATAAAAACGATTCCTTTCCAGTTGTTAAGATCTCGTTAGGTGATTTGCTTCCGCAGCTGTAAACTCCGAGGGAGATTAATTTTTCATGGCTTTTTAGGAACGGTCGCTACTAGTGCGCAGCCTCAGCCTGCAAAAGCCCTTATCAGCACGAAACACTCGCAACCTGTCGTAATAGACACGCCCAAAGTCTCCTCCCCAACTTTTCGCTCCCTTGATGCCTTTTTTTATTAATTTTATCTTCGACTTATTATTACTTTTAATAGATTTGAATTAGAATTTGGTGAAATCTACTGTGAGTGTACCATTATTTTTTCGATCATTAAATTCCTATTACTTTTCAAGTTTGAACTCAATTTTTTCTCATGAACTATAAATCGGACGTACGATACTTAAAATACATATTGATGATAGTTTTTACTACTAAAAATACTAACAACAAAGTTTCAAAAAGTTTCTTTATTAGTAGTCGCAAAATTTTCTTGACAGGAGCTATCCCTACTTGATATTGTACAGTTTTCCTAAATAAATATTGATCCAACCGAAAGAAAAAAATTTTTTTTGAGGACAAAATAAATTGTTAGAACCAGGGTTGCAAGGCGGTTCATCAATGCTGCAATAAATAGAAGTAAAAAAATATTTTTTCAAGTTTTCTATCTAATTATTCATTATTTTAAATAAAATTAAATCGCTTGAGGAGTGTTCCAAAAGCATTTAATAATGAATATTTAAAAATTAAAAAACACAAATCATGCATTAAATGGTGTTAAGGTCTATATTTCTAAATGATTTTGTTTAAATTTATTTTATTAATTATTTATTTTTAGCTCTGTTTATTCTATTTATAAAGAAGTGGATCATGTAGTTTGAAAACCTCGGTTAGAATTATAGTACAACTATAACCCAGCTGTAGTCTCCAAATTTTTATAAATTCCAGTTTAAGACGTTATGTTTTCATCCAGATTTTATAACCAAAATATTGTTAAGTGGTAAAAAAAAAAAAATGCCATCAGCACTGATTAAACAAACATAATAGATGAGTTAGTGTGGTTTAGCTGCTTGGCACTGATAAGGAAAATTGATCTCTCCCTCATTTGGCATCGGTGCAGTTGCTTTAGTACACTTTGGCACCCTGCTTTATTATACTTAATTTAAAAAAAAAAAAAAAATGCGTTTTTAATTGTTTATTAAAAAAATTTTAATTCAAGGCTTTTTAACAAATTAGTTGATACCTCATGTAAACGCGTACGTGCTTCCGGAATTCAATTTGACTTTGACTTCACTTCTTCCGTCCGCTTTTTTTTTTTTAAGATTAGACGATGAAATAATCAGCACATTCTCAATTAGCTGCGTTTTTTTTTCCTCCACTTTTTTTTTTTCCTTTTTTGACATTTAACGTGGCATCTTTCCATGAATCATCAGGCCAAGATAACTTTTACTAGAATGTTATAGATAAGTAAACATTCAAAGCTTTCCGGTCGTTAATGTAGTCGGGCGAGATTTCAAAGCAGTTCTCCGTACACTTTCACAGTGTTTATTTCTCTCAAAAAAAAGGTTCTGTATACTTGGTTTTTTTCTTGTGATTTTTTTGCAATAAAAAAGAATAAAGGTTGATGAAGGTTTTATCGACTAACCAAAGACTTGGGGGTGATAAATATTGCCAAAATTTTTTTCTAGTCATCGCGATATGAGAGAAATCAGATAACAAACAATTTAAATAAAATTATTATTAAAAAGACTTCGAAATTAAAACAAAAATTTTAGATTAACAACTTTTGATAAATCTTGATAACAGTGCACAATCATTTTTTTACATTAATTAAGTTTTAAAAATCTCAAAATAGAATTCTGTCACTGAAGATACGAAAGTTTAACTTAATGATTTACAAATGAGTTTTATATTGAGTGTAACTTTGTACTGTGCCGAGTTGACATCCGTTTGAATCTTTATTATCAAAATGGAAACATACCGTCAAAATTTGAGTACTTAAAAATAGTTTCAAACGGGAAAAACTTCAAATACTTTTTATAAAATTTAAAAATAAAAAATTTTACATGCTCTTACGGTGGTTCAATGACGCGGGTTTACGGGCTTGAGTCACAGTTGATTCTACGCCGGATTTTTCGGCACTTTTCTACGCGCCGTGATTTCTACGCACATTTCTCTGACGCATCGGCCCGGTCGTGAGAACGCTGCGGTCGGTTACGGTGGTCGACTCCACGCGGTAGTTTTTTGTCGGTTTGACGTCAATTTTTTTAATAATAGTTTGTTTACTTTTTTTTAACCCGGTATATAAGCATGCGGCTTCCGTTTAAAAATTTTACTTTTTTTTTGACAGTTTTCGTACTCGGACAAGCCGGTGTGTGTTGTAACTTTCATGTGAGTTAGGACTTTACTGTTTACTTTGTGGTTCTCAAGAAATCGTCGAGTATTGAAAATTATCATTCATTCATGGTGAGTTGAACTTTTAAAATAATAAAATAAGTAAAACCATTAATTGACACTTTACTATTTATCCTTACAAATATTTTTCCAAAAACTCAATAATATACCTTTCTTTTGACTTTAAATATATTTTTTAACTATTCTTTCAATTAAAAATCAGAGATAGTATAGACAATTCAAAAAAATTGTACCAATTAAATGATGTATTCATGTACACAAAGACAAGTAAATTCTAAAAATAAACTCTTTTTCCTGAAAGTCAATTACAAAGCAATATTTTTTTCGGCTCTAATATAAAAAATGATTATATATTTCTTTTTGTATTTTTACAAAATGTAATTTGTAAATTTTAACGATGTATAATGAAGGTTTAATAAGATCAAATTCTTTAAAAATTCCTCATTCTTCACATTTTAAATAAATTTGTTAAAATCATTCTTAATAATTTTTAAGAAAAAAAAAAGTAAAGAGTTGATAAATCATTTATTAAAATTCAAAATTTAATTATTCTTTTATCTTAATAGAGTTTGCATCGTTCAAGGTGATGAGGAAAATCGCTGTTTTATGTTTGATGATAATATGCCAATTTTTCGTAATCGACAGTCTTCAAGTAACCGGCGACGAGTCTCAGCTGACGCCGACTGGATTGATTTTTAGCGAGGAATACAACAAAGCAACTCAGGTGAGGATTTTTTCATTGAATTTTAAAAAAATTTATTTTAATAAAAAATAAATAAAATTTATGTCACATTTCTTTCAGAGTTTTTTAGATGTTTTAAAAGAGACCGTGGAAACCGAAATCGAAAAAATCGATAACGAAGTAACGGAACATCTGCCTGCACAGCAAGAGACTTTTGTCGAAGATTACGCGTTGCTTCCGACACAGCCTTCAGTCGAGCATAACGATTCCCAGGAATATGAAAAAGGTAACGAATTTATTTGTCAAGTTTTTGGAAATTAAATCTGTGAAGCGTTTATCATTGTTTTAAATTTTTATTTTCAGGCAGTCAGCTTTGTCACTTCAAAATTTGTAATCTGGGTTAAAAGGTGAACATGAAAAGTGCATACTGCAGGTGTTCAAAAAACTTCTTTTTGTTTGTTTCAACCTTACGGACGCCTAAAAAATTATTCATTGCCAAAATCAACACATGGTTTTTTCTGAAATTTGTGGGAATAACCCATGTAGGTGTCAACTGATATTAACTCGTGCAAAGTTAAAAGAAACTGCTGCGTAAAATATACTTGATTTACGGTCCAGCAAACATGTTCAAAAACAATGGTGGGTTTAAGTTTTTTATTTGGTTGGTGACACTGCTGTTGGTAGCTTCATGGATGAATGTTGTCGAGGCAGAATTTTTCAAAGGCTTCAACGAGGTCAAGTGCAAGGGGACGTACGAAGAGAAAATGTTCGCCAGACTGGACAGAGTCTGCGAAGACTGTTACAATCTGCATCGGGAGCCTCAGCTTTACACTTTGTGCCGGTAAAACTATAATTTATTTATTTTGAAAAATTTTTGAATTTTTAAAATTCATGTTTTCAAATAAAAACTTGATAATGGATTGTGGCTTTTAAAATTTTTTAGACAAGACTGCTTCACGTCAGACTACTTCATAGGCTGCGTAGAGGTGCTTACCCTGGACGAGGAAAAAGAAGTATTCAAATCGTACATCAAACAGCTACACGGCGCAGAGGTCTAATAAAAGTAATGTTTTCAATTATTAATTAAATAATCAGTTGATTCATTGGTATATACATACTTGATTTTTTACTGTAATTATAGTCTTTTGAGATAAAAGGGGTAAATCTAACTAATATTGAATTTTTTTCTTTTCTTTTTAGCTTGAAAAGGTACGATCTGTAGTATAACTTTTCACACGCTGTAAAATGTAAGATTTTTTATATAATGCTAAATTCAAGAGGAAGCAGAATATTTCAAGTCATCTATGAGCATGTCGGTTTTGTACTTAATTTGTGAGTTGTGTGATTAAAATGAAACAAGAAATAAAAACTTTTTTGTAATTAAAAATATATATATATATATCTTAGTTTATTAAGTACTGTATAAAATTATTTTTGTAGATAAAAAACATTAATTTTTTTATATAATTAAAAAAATATCACAATGATTTCCATCAGTCATTATAATTTCAATATAGTAGATTATGCAACGGTTGTAGTATCTTGAAAAATTCGAAAAAAAGTGTTCAATTTATATTTAATAACAAACTTCAAGTTACTACGACGGAAACTTACAAAAATTTAGTCGAATCACGTCCAGATATGGGGATTAAACTATTGCATTATTTTTTGGAAAAATTGGATTGAGAATTTTATAAATGAAATGTATTTTAAAGCACCAACAAAAATTTTTGATAACCCTGCTGGAAGTTTTAGCAGATCGTCTAGGGCACTTGACAGAATTCGGGCAGAATTTCTGTCGAACCTTTTTAGTTCAATAAGTATATCTATGCGCTTGTGTTTTGGTTAGATTAGAATTTTAGTGTACATAATTAAGTGTATGATTATTACGTATTAATTATATGTATTAGGTTGTATAAAATAAAAATCAAGAAATTTTTTAATATTATTTTGTTTCAATTAAATTGCAAAATAAAAAAAATGGCAATTTCAAATTTTATAAAATAATTATTTTATTTTTCAACTAACTCAGCGAGACAAAATTGAATATTAGGTCTTTTTTATATTTACAAAAAAAAAGTAAAATTTTTATGAACTAGAAAAAGTTTCCTGTAATTTAAAGAATTAAAATTCTTTTAAGCAATATTTAAAGTCTAAACTGAAACAATTAAAAGCTTTTATGGGTACGCATTTTCGAAAATAAATTTTATGCGAACTGAAGCAATAAAAATTTTTTCAAATTGTTAAATTAGAATAGAGAAACATTTTTTACTTACATTTCCTTTTTGGTCTTGGTAACTTACTGGCTTCATATATAATTCAAATTATATGTATAATATACATTACCGCTTATAATTATTCTATTCGAAATGTTTTGGTAAGCAATTTTTTAATTAATCTTTATTGATTTTTATATTTTTCTGTTATTAAATAATTTTTTTTATTATAATTCAATATTTACTTTGCAACACATAAATCAAATAATTTATTTTGCAAATTTAAACATCTTACAAATAAAATTACATCGAATGGATAAAATAATTATTGAAAGTTAAAATTATTAAAATATATATTTACTTAAAAATTTAAAATCTTTATACAATCGTTAGATAAAAAAGTGTTTCTAAAGAAAAATGTAAGTCGGATGCTAAAAAAATGTGAAATTTGTATTTATATCTATAGGAAATTGTTCAAAATCTAAGAAAGATGTATAAAAAATTATTGAATTTTTGTTTCCTAGTTTAAAAGTTGATCACAATTTTTTAAAGCTATTTATTAAAACTTATATTTAATTTTTCAAAAATGCAGTTTTGAAGGTCAGGTAAACTTGTAACCGTTAATCATAAAAAATTTTTTCAGAGGAAAAGCTGATAAAAATCATTCACTTACGTACACCGGCTGGTGTACACTGGCCGGACACCATATCGTTCCGAGGTTTGAACAGGCGCTCGAAATCTGACCGTCAGTCTAAAATTTTTCTAGTGCCAACCTTCACCTCACGAACGAACTATATAAATATTTTTCGTCCCTCTAACCTCAAAGTCGGAACTTCGCCCCTTGTTTTCGGTTAGAAGGACGAAAAATAGTATATTTCCCTTAGGCTCAAGGGTTCGATTTAGCCTCCTCGTTGCAACCCTCGCCTTCGGCTCGGGTCGCAAACCTCTCGGAGGCCATATCGAACCATCTCGCCTGCGGGAATAATATATTACTAATCTTTCCTAAAGTGAGGTTAGAGAGCCGATGTAAATGATCGAAATTAATCTCTACTTTTGACTTTTCACTATCAACGAATCAAAAACTCAATCAATGAATGATTATATTAATTCTTTTAATAAAAAAAGCTTGAAAAGTGCAAAGTGGAGATTAATTTCGATCATTTACATCGACTCTCTAACCTCACTTTAGGAAAGATAATATTTTTAGTGCATTCGTGGCGAAGGTTGGCAATAGAAAAATTTTAGACTGACGGTCAGGTTTCGAGCGCCAGTTCAAACCTCGGAACGATACGGTGTCCGGCCAGTGTACATTAATCTATTTTTGAATTATCACGTTTTGTGCTCCAAGTAGCTTTTAAGTTTAGTATTAATAAAGTTTTTTTTTTTTACTTGCAGATATTTTTAGTACTTTAAAATTTTTCAATTTTATAAATTTGTTGTTGTTTATAACTTTTAAAAAATTTCAATTAAAAAAAAAATTTATTTTTAATGATTCGCCTTTGAGCACACAGATTTTTGTATCCAAAATCAATATTTACATTCTATTAAAGGGTTGCAATGAATTATTTATATAAATCCTATAAAATATTGTAAAATTATTTTTAAAAGCTCGAGATAAACAAAATATTGATTAAGATTGAATGAATACCCCTAGTATTGTAAAAATAAATAAATGAAATTTATTTATTTATGAAATAGAAGTACTATTATCTATTTTAAACTTGCACATTGCAGGGTGACCCCGGGCAAGCCTGCCAGTAGGCAACCCGACGCCACGCTGTGAACGCCCAAAGACTCAAGATGAACGCGCGGCTTCATGGACACGGGGACGTTCTCGCGTCGTGAAGCCGTGGCCATCATGAAGCTCTGCGCGTGCACGTAGACGCGGGGGAGGCCGTACGGTAAACTCACGGCATCCATCCCGCAGGTATAAAAACGGCGGCGAAACGCCGTCGAAGTACAGAAAAGAATCCGAAGGGAGAACGAGGAAGTCGAGGCTAACAGGATATTCTCTTCCTCATTCTCACCGACGAGCTAAGCCAAGGAGTAGACAGCCAGACCGGCCCAAGCAGGGTCGACTGTCTCGACTAAGACTTAAGCTTAACCCCGAGATCAGCAGATTAGCGGACTAAAGTTAGACCGGTCCAGACTCGGTCAACCTAAGCCGCTACCTGTGCCTCATTTCTAGAATCATCGGCCAGCAGCCATATTCGCATACCTTATAATAGCTATTTCACATTAAATTGTTCTCTTAAACTGTGTATCTTGAATGTACTACTTAAAAATTGAATAAAGTGACTTAAAAAACATGTGTGGTGCGAACTCATCGGCAGAGTTGGCTTCAACGAGAAGCGCAATGGCGACGAGCAGGGTGACACCCGGGCCTACACCTATCGCCAGCTTCACGGCGGAGCAGTTCCAGGAGCTGCTCCAGACCCAAGCTTCAGCCGGGAGCATGGCGAGGTGCACGGTTCGATACAACGGATCTCCGGATAAGCAGACTGTGGAAAACTTCGCTACCACAGTGGAAATTTACGTTCAAGCCGAGCACGTCTCCAACACGAACGCACTCGCCGGCTTTCCATTGCTCCTTTTTTTTTTTTTTTTTTTTTTTTTTTTTTTTTTTTTTTTTTATATCCTTTTTCACGGGTTATCCTCCTGAGGGAGACGTACCCGTACCTATTCGCCCCAGCGCTGAAGCTAACTGGAAGACCGATGAAATCCAAATAATGAAGTAATATGCCTAAAGGTGTGTAAGGTACGTTAAATACATAAATCCGTCTGCTTGGTACAACCTGTCAAATTACAAATTTATTAATTGCAATATAATCACAAAAGACCTTACCTGTGAGTAAATTATGAGTATTAAAAAAGGAAGACAAATCAGTGCCTTCAGGGGCACCTGCTTTAACCAATGCCCGGACCGTAGTCTCCCTATTCGTGGCACCCAGGGGACAGTTCCATAACAGGTGTTCCAATGTCTGAGAGTCAAAGCCACAATCACACTGCCCACTATCGACTATGTTCTTGCGGAAGAGGTGAGCCCTAGTGCGAGTATGATCACATTTAATCCTGTTTAACATGCCAATCAAAGACCTGTCGAAATCGTAACCGTAAAACCAAGGTTTTTCAGGAAACTCATTCTGGTGTGAAAAATATCTTACCCCCTTATTATTCCCAGCATAATCTACACAATAATCAAATGACTCCCGACAAGCCCTGGCCCTAAGGAGGGACGAGAAGTCCTTGAACCAAATACCAAAGAAGCAAATATTGATAAGATGTTGAGAAAACTTAGCAGCCTCATTAGCCTTGGCGCAACCTGGAAGGTTGATAGCAGATGAGATCCAAACAATTCTAACAACGGTACCCCGAGATTTTAACCTGCCTAGAATAAGTCTAATATGTAGGATAAAAGGATGTGCATTATTGGTTAAGCCATCAGTGGCCAAAGAGTTAACCAATTCCAAGCAGTCAGAAATCAATAGAAACTTGTCACCGTCTACCTTGCCTATAATAATGGAATATAAAGCTTGGACCATCGCAAAGGCCTCACAGGCCAAAACAGAAGATTCTTCGTGAAGCCGAAAAGTAATAGTAAAATTATTAGACATCCAGAATACCCCAGACCCGGCATACCCCTTACCCTTGGCACCGTCGACATATCATTTTCAAGCTCCCTCCACTTACTTCTTACTCCCCGAATGTTCCAAGATAATATATTAAAAGACTGCATAGTAAATGAATTAAAAATGTATTAAAACAAAACAACAAACAACAAGACAATAAACAACAAGTACAAAGAAAAAAACAAAAATGACTAGATAACTAGAAGGTAATGGAAAAAGTGTCGAAGTGGTTGATTAAAATAAGCAGAAAAGTCAAAAACTATGAAAATAGAAAGTAAAAAAATGGAGAGAAAAATAATAGACCGCACATGAAACGCTGGAAGATATGAAAATACATAAGCAATATACACAGGCATCTGCCAAAGCAATTACCATGCATTCCCAGAAAAACAACGTTTATGAACAGGCTATATAATAAAAGTAAATGAAATATAAGAAAAAGAAGTAAAGAACGAGACAGGGAATAATTTTAGACCCAGTGGAAAAAGAGCAAGATCACCCTCGGTCTAATAAAAACTGGAAAAAAGTAATCAACCAAATAAGTAAAATGAAGTTAAACTAAAATAAATAAATAAATAAATTAATCTAAATACACGAAAGTAACATATATAAAATAAAGTCTATAACTAAAAGCTAATCTTGTCAAGACAAATTGCCTCGGCGAGTTTTTCCCCCGTGACCGCCCCTACGACCTCCCGACAACCTTTTTACTGAAAGACGAGACTTAGATGAAGATTTGTTAAGTCTGCCCAAAGTAGGTAAACCAATTGGGTTCACACAGTTGAGACCCTCAATCCAACCCTGGGAAGCAGATTCCGACACTTTTTCCGGATCTTCAATATCCTCACTCCAAACCTTCAGCTTGCCATTGACCTCCGACAAATCTAACTCATCCAATGAATTGTCAGACTCAACCCCACCACCTGCTGCAGCAGCTGATTTTTCATGCAACAGCTTTGAAGTCAAATCAAAGTCAAATTGGGCCGAGGATGATTCTTCATTCAGCGACCGACCATTGGAACCCTGAGTAAGAGGGGCATGAGGGCCATCACCTTTCGGAGGAGCCTCAGTTAAAGGTTGAGAACCTACAGCTAGAGCGTCATTCAAATCCAACCTTGAGTTGACGACCCAGAGCGACTTAAGATCAGCAGGAATCCTATTACCCGATCCAACACCACTATTACGAGAACCCTCATCTATCAGCCCTGCCGCAGTATTCTCCAACACTTCCCTAAAATCAATAAAAGGATTGCGCAAATCAGAAACTCCAGCAACATTGTACTCCTCCGGGTGTTCCTCAAATCGCTGCTGCACCAAAAAAATAGCTGCACCCCTAGAAATGCCTAGGACAGCCATCGTGGCATTCACCTCACGATTGAATTTAAAAAAACGAACATGCCTTGCTGGTGGTGGCATGATTGAGGCCACAGTTACTACAAAACGGAATAAAATTAGCTTCATCGGAGCTAGCACATGTAGAGGACAAATGTGGGCCGCCGCAACTACTACAACGCACCGAGTTCTCGCATCTGCTGCTGCCATGACCATACCCCTGACAGTTATGACATCTCATCACCGGTTGGATAAATAAACGAACAGCACAAACAATACCGTAAAAGGACACAAAACGTGGAAGGTAACCTCTTGAAAAAACCTTGATATCATGAGAAGAAAAATGGACCGGACTAGCATCGCCAGGCGTAGTTGTTTTGACCACTCTCTCTAACCTATTAACGAACTTCTGAGCCCTGGGGTTAAGATTGTTCCAAAGTTCCTCAACCGAAATGTCACTAGGAATATCTCTAACAATGCCGATGCGGTATATCAAGTCATCAGGAATAAACGCACACCAATTTGGGTCTACCGATGAGGCACCTGCAGCAACAAAATCATTAGCCTTTTCCCAGGACGAAAAGGTGACAACATAACGAACGTCACTTTTGGGGACTATTGTCAGGAAACCCATACCTGCAGTCCTAATCTTTCTGGCAATGGAAATGATGTGCAAGTTGCCAAGGGATTCCCCAGGCCTACTATCATATAAACTTACACTAAACGGAGCCTCACAATTAGAGTCATACCTGTTACTCTGTTGCCTTCGAAAAGCCCCTAACTCCAGGGCCTCTCCGCGCACCCGCACACCAGACTCGATGGTTGCTGAAGCCTGAGAATGATTCATACTCGCACCAAGAATCTCCAAATCCACAAGAACCTGCAAGAAGCACAGCCGTAAGAGAAAGAAAATAAGAAGCGTAAAGTCAAACCAAAATAAAGATGAGCTTGATACTAGACTGGACCCAGCACTGTCAAGACGTCCCTCCAGGCACCACCAACAGACGACAGAATCCCAGAGGCCAGCAGAAGCATGAAAACCAGAATTGTACTCACAGGGGGTCAGATGTTCACAAGTTGAAATACAAAATTACACTGAAATCTAATTACAATTATAACTATAAAATGTACAAATAATGTTTGAATAATGTAAAGCGTATAGTAAATGAGATGCATAAAAACGTTAATAACTTGAGTTGACAAGTCAAAGCATACAGTAAGGTAATTAATAGTTAAAAACTAATGTATAATTAAATAGCAAACAGTAAAGCCGGCATGAAAAAGGTGAATAAATTATCTTAAATTAGAATGAAAAATAAAGTAAAATGCAAATAAAGCTCTCTAAGAGGCGCAAAGTATAAATACATAAGAGCGGTATAATAAACAAATATTGAAAACTTACAGTGTCCCAAGCTTATATCTAGCAAAGGCAAAATTATAGAGGCTATCAAACAAATAATCATACAGCATAATTCATATTATAGGTAAACAGAATAATAGTAATGGACAAAGGAATTTCAAGTGTCCTTGACTTACATGAACTGAGAATATAATCAAAACACAGTCATCAAAATAGCACAAATTCAAACAAAGCGACCAAACGAAAAGACAAAAGTCAAGGTCACAAGAATGCCTAGCACAAAAATGTCCGAACGTTAAAAGAAATTCAAAAATTATTTTTCAAAAATTATATTCACATTTCATGTTAATATCTTAAGACTAATAGAAATAAAATACTTTGTATCAAGCAAAAAGCAGATGAAAATGAGATAAAAAGAAAAAAAAAACGCAGAGGGGCAAATAATCAACGAAGCCGCGCGAGGGAGACCTACTGTGAAAAAAGCAAAGGAACAATCAAAGTCCCCACCGCGCGTAACCGCCGAAAAATGCCAAATAAAAATGAAAATCCCTTTTCCTGCTTAATTCAAATGTAAGGGATAAATTAAATTGCTTAAAACTAATCATAAAATAAAAAGAAAAAAAAAAAAAAAAAACGCACACAATCAGACAAAAATAACTCGCAATTTTGATTTTAGTTTTTTTTATTTTTTTTTATTTTAGTTTCTCCTTGATTTTAATTTTATCACGTGCTCACAAAAATAGGTTGTGTTATAACTCTTTAATCCTAAGTACCAAGCAGATTAACAATAATTATCATAATTAAAACCGTACCTCACCACAACCATGTGCACGAAATTTGAACAGCTATCTCCAACAAAATGGCTACCTGTGAGTTTGTAACCGCGTGTTGCGTGAAAACCACATGAAAAAAAACCAACTGCACTGCTGATGAAACGGCACGGTCCACAGGAAAAAGAAGTATCTACCTCGAACGAAGAAATCCTAGGTGTAGGGCCAAATAAGTACGGATCAATGAGCTATAACCAAAACCCAAGTAGAGCGAGCAGAGAGGAGCTGTTGCCTGTCCGGTGTCCAAACCAAGAATCTCTCCATTGCTCCTTGAGGGCACCGCCATGACGTGGTGGAAGGGCGTCAGCGCCACCATCACAAACTGGCAGGACGCGCTTAGGCAACTCAAGGAGCACTTTTCGCCAAGAATGGCGACCACAAAATCTACCTGGAGGTGTTCCGGTACCCCCAGATCAATGGGGAGAAAACGGAAGAGTTATAACACAACGTCTCGAACCTGTGGCCGCGAACATCATCTCGTAATCGTCGATTGCACATCGACGCCGTCGTCTGGGCTATCCGCAGACTAGACGTCCATGCTTTGATGCAGAGCGGGAGCTTCTACCACCGCCGTAGGTGGCTCTACCTGCGGCCTCCTGGACGTTGTCCGGGACAGCCAGGGAGAGATCTTTATTCTCTTCGTACGCCGGAACCTTGATTGCCTTGGCCTGGAGAAAGGATCTGTCGAGCTCGTAACACCTTTCCCACCCGTCGTCAAAAGCCTGCTGATCGAAGGGGCTGGCCACTTGCTCTCCCCCTGCAGTGCAAGTCTCTGGCGGAACCTGGTCCCAGAAGATCTTCATCTTAGTCTGCGTATTCCTGCTCACCTTCCCCAGGGATGCATCAGCCGGGGAAGGGGGGGGGGGGGCTACACCACCTCGGCTAGTGCAGCTACAACGAGGTGCGGGGAGTCCTGACGTGCCATCTCGTTGACGGTGCACCACTTGACCAGAGGGCTGACTTGGTTCTTGGTGATCGCGCCCGCGGCCGCGTACAGGAACTGCCTACGGGGGTCGTCGGCAAAGTATCATGCCCTCTGCAGCGCACTTATCACAATATTTAGCTGCTCCAGGGCATCCACTCCCAACAGAGTAGCGTTATTCTTGGCATTGGGGAGCTCGATCATTGGTATCGTGGCGGTGCGCGTCTGCGGCTTCACCCTCACCGAGTACACCTTCACCATCTGCTTCTTGGCGAAACCGTCCGCCAGGTTGACGGTCATGGTTTCTATTTTAGGTTTCTTTCCTTGGCCCTTCTGCAGTCCTATTAGACTATCGCTGGCGACGCTGGTGCGCGCTGCGGTGTCTAACAGAGCCTGGCCATTCCAGCCCTCCGCCTGGATGTCCACCAGTGGTCTAGGCGACGGCGTCAGCTGCGACGTCGTGACTGCGCAGAAGTCCTTAGCCTCCTTTCTGGCGCTGAGTTCCGGTGTAGTGCGGGGTGGGTTGCAGGTTGGGCACCATGATCTATACACCCCAGGTGTTCCGCATCCCCAGCACTTGAGGGGTTCCTCGTCGGCCTTGGGCCCCTTGGGGCGGGCCCAACACTCGGCGGTAGTGTGATTGTTTTTGCGGCACTTTCTGCATCTGACCTTGTCCTTTCTCGGTCCCGCTGTAGCGGAGCCGGAGGCAGTGGCGTTGTCCTTCCCGGGAAGTCTCGTGATCGACGCTCCAGGCTCCTCCTGGTTGGGTTGCCGTCGGATTTCCGTCGGCTTGCCCGTAACTGCGTCGGATTCGGTCATGAGATCTTCGATCTCTCTCGCACTCTTGATCAATTCCACGAACGTGGTGACCGACTCCCTGGACACCTTCTCTCTTATGTGTTTGGCTAACAGGCCGAACACAAGATCCAATTGCACTTCCTCGGAGAAGGTGTGAGTCGCCTCAGCCAGCAATGCCCGCTTCCGCCCGATGAAGGCTTCCGTTTTCTCCCCATTGATCTGGGGGTACCGGAACACCTCCAGGTAGATTTTGTGGTTCGCCATTCTTGGCGAAATGTGCTCCTTGAGTTGCCTAAGCGCGCCCTGCCAGTTTGTGATGGTGGCACTGACGCCCTTCCACCACGTCATGGCGGTGCCCTCAAGGAGCAATGGAAAGCCGGCGAGTGCGTTCGTGTTGGAGACGTGCTCGGCTTGAACGTAAATTTCCACTGTGGTAGCGAAGTTTTCCACAGTCTGCTTACCCGGAGATCCGTTGTATCGAACCGTGCACCTCGCCATGCTCCCGGTTGACGCTTGGGTCTGGAGCAGCTCCTGGAACTGCTCCGCCGTGAAGCTGGCGATAGTTGTAGGCCCGGGTGTCGCCCTGCTCGTCGCCATTGCGCTTCTCGTTGAAGCCAGCTCTGCCGATGAGTTCGCACCACACATGTTTTTTAAGTCACTTTATTCAATTTTTAAGTAGTACATTCAAGATACACAGTTTAAGAGAACAATTTAATGTGAAATAGCTATTATAAGGTATGCAAATATGGCTGTTGGCCGATGATTCTAGAAATGAGGCACAGGTAGCGGCTTAGGTTGACCGAGCCTGGACCGGTCTAACTTTAGTCCGCTAATCTGCTGATCTCGGGGTTAAGCTTAAGTCTTAGTCTAGACAGTCGACCCAGCTTGGGCCGGTCTGGCTGTCTACTCCTTGGCTTAGCTCGTCGGTGAGAATGAGGAAGAGGAGTAGGTAAGATCTTGTTAGCCTCAACTTCCTCGTTCTCCCTCAGGATTCTTTATGTACTTTGGCGGCGCGCTAACGGTGAGCAAAAATCGTCTAACCTTAGCCAGGTTAGTCTGCAGCCTAAAGTAGTTGGATCATGTAGGGGGCAAGAATTTTTTCGTTTTTCTATAATCATGACAATGGCCAATGTGAGTCTTTCGAATACGGAGGATGTCAAGGAAATGAAAACAGATATTCATCTCATCAGAACAGAGTGAGAGATTTTGTGTATTATACCGAGTTCAAGGTGAGAATTTTGCAATATTAATTTAATTAATCATTCAAAAAAAAATTTTAATTTCAATCATACTTACGTTATGAAAAAAACCTTGGAAAAAAACTGTACGGTTGAAGTATTCAGTATGCAGTACACGAATCTCAAATTTCAAATAAGTATCCTTAAAGAAATAAAAATTAAAATTCTACATAACTGTAAGCTACCTGTTGAGGAAGGTGACTGTCGTGCTATCATACCCAAATTTCATTACAATCAAACTTCTCGAAAATGCGAGGAGTTCACTTATGGCGGTTGTGGCGGAAATGGAAATAGATTTGAAACTCCTCAAGAGTGTGAATCTGTCTGCGTTCACCTTAAAGAATCAGCTCGAAAAAGCAATGATTCTGCAGTAATTGAATCGAGAAGGACCCCACGCTCTATTCCCGGTCTAGGTAACATAAAAACAGCAAAAAATTTCATTTCCCCTCTAATTGCGATGAATAAATATAAAGATACAAAATGTATCTTTAGAAATTGATATTGCATTGGTATTTGTAATTTCTTATTTTTTAAATTAAAATTTTAGAAGTTTGTAATCAAACAGCCGAATCAGGTATTTGCAATTCAGCTTTCCACAAATTTCATTATAATCAAACGACTGGTACTTGTGAGGAATTTATTTATGGTGGTTGTGGAGGAAATGGTAACAGATTTGATAGTACTAGCGAGTGTGAATCTGTCTGCGTCCATCACAATGAGTCAGAAAAAAGTGTAAATAAAACTGTAATTTCGAAGACAAGTAAGTATAGTGTCGAATCTTTTTGAAAAAATTTCATTTTTCTACATATGTAAACTGAAGTCATCGTTATCAGGTAAAAAGTTATAAAATCTTTAAATCTATCGGAATTTTATAAATTTTTAAACATATTTATAAGTAACTACTTCCCAATGACTTGTCAGTTTTGAATGTTTTTGGTAGTTCAGAGGTTTGTACAATGTTTCAATCAAACGCTTGCAAGTTGTTATAATTAAAATTTTAGATACCTGTGATCTACCAGCTGAGACGGGACATTGCCTAGGATTTTTCTCTAAATTTTATTACAATAAAACAACAAATTCTTGTCAGCAATTCATCTAGGGTGGTTGTGAAGGCAATACCAACAGATTTGATAATCCTAATGAATGTGAATCTGCCTGCGTTCCTCACAAAAAAACAGTTTCTGTTCCTGATTCAGGTAAGTATTATAATGAATAGTTCAAAGATATGCATGATTTTTTCTTCTTTTTTAAAAATAAAAATTTTTAGATGCTTGTAATCTACTAGTTCAACCAGGTCTCTGCGATGCATCATTCCTTAAGTATTATTACAATCAAACTTTTCGTACTTGTCTAGAGTTCATTTATGGAGGCTGTGGTGGAAACGTTAATAGATTTGATACTCCAGGCGATTGCGAATCTGTTTGCATTAATCACAAAAAACATGCACCATAGAGTGGCAATAAAACTACAGATTCTAAGTCAAGTATCATGTTTTATTCAAATAATTTATACATTTTTCTTACACAATTCAAAATTCAATGATTTATTCTGATTCAAAAAATTCTGACCATTTTTGAAGGAGACTTTTCATATCATAGTCTATTAGATGGTAAAATTATTTAAAACCTTGTATTTAAGATATATCATAGTATTTAAAATAATTGACCAATTTAAATATAATTTAGGTATTATATATTGTTTTTCATTAATTTTGATTTCAGAAGATTAAAGATTTCTGAGATATTTACAAGCAAGAAGGGCACTACGAATGTGTTGATGGTTTCCAAAATTTAATCTACTTAGAAAAATCGTCCAGCAGATATGAATATTTTCTTGTTTGAATGTTTTAATATACCTTTTAACTCAATAAATATTTACTAGCAGAATTTTGATTTTTTTTAGTTTTCATATAAGGTAGGTGTACCTAATATGGCCCTGTGCCTAATATGGCCCCCCCTGTTATTTTGAATATGCTCGATATGCGGCATCTCTACAAGGTAGGAAGAAGTCAAAAACACTGAATTATGAAGTTTTCAGTTGTTTAGAACATTTTAAAATTATTTTTGCGCACGCCTTATAGCTAAAACTCGTTTCGTATACCTTCGTTATTATTTTACGTTGTGATTAAATGGTCTGCCTAAATATTTAGACACACCTGACTAAAATTTTCATGAGTAGCTTCGATTCGTTATTGTTTCAGCTTTAAAATGCGATTTTAGTTTTTGTTCAACTCGTTTTCTAACGGGTTTTATTCTTAAATAACTTTTTATACTGCAGTGTACCTAATATGGCCCCCCACGCATTAGTAGAAATACCGATATTAAAAGTCCTTAGTTTCATATTTACTTTTTAGAAAATCCGATCCTAATGTTATTTAAGATAAATAAATTTAATTGTTTCGAAGCTTTTTTCATTTTATAACTAAAAAAACATTCTAGCTCAAAAAACAAACTTTGATAAAAATTTAAAGTTGAAATTTTTCTACTTGTTGCAAAGCTTTCAAAAAAATTGAAAAAAAGGCTCAATTTTTAAATAAATCATTTTTAAAATAATAAAAATTTTGAAGTTTTTTTAATCTCATATCCTGATTGATTTAAAAAATAGGAACAAATAGAAATTAATAAATAACTTTAAGGGGGCCATATTAGGTACACAAATTATTGGTGTCTTAAAAAAACGCGTTTTGGTAAATCCTCTGGCATTTCAAGCTCATTGATCAAAATAGAACGCGTAAGGTCTCATTTCAAAGCTCTTAAATTAACCTTTAAAATGAGACCTTACAAGTCAAAAAATATTGATTTGATTCGCCACAACGTCGATTCTCGCTTAGGGGGGCCATACTAGGTACCTTATATCGTAAAAATTAACACTTTCCTATAATGAAAGCAGATGTTTATATCTTACATAGTCAGAACTGTACATTTTTATCAACTTTTATATTATTGCTGTGTTAACTGTTTTTTGTAATAAAAATTCAAGAAGTTTGAGTAAGGAAGTAAATTTCAAGCCGATCGTTGGAAAAAAAAATTTTTTAAACTAAAAATTTAAAGTTAGTAATAGTTATGTAGTTATGTAGTTAAATTACATATATTTTTAAAAATAAAGCCATTAAAATTTTTTAAACCACAGAATGCGATTTAAAATTTTATGTAAACCATAAAATTTTAAACCACGAAACGGGTATTCTGAATTACACTTTAGTGAAATTACAAAATTTATGAGCATAAGCTATTTTGATTTGATTTTAGTTTGAATAAAATAATTAAAACTATCAAGTGATTGTCACAATTTTTAAAATTATTGTGCTCGTTCAATCTCTGGCAAAATCTATCGTTTTTCAATTAAGTTAAATTTTCTGAATAAGTGCTGTTTGAAGATTTTGCAAAGTAGTGTGCAGGTAAAAAAATAGATCTACTTTTTATGAAAGCTTGTTGAAACTCGTGATTATACTTATAACTTTCGAATGAATAAATATTTTATACCACTAGTGGGTAGGTACTCGATTTTACGCACGCTTCGAAATTAAAAAACTCGCCCTACGCACCAGTGGTATAAAATAGTGTATACAACGGGTGCAGCACGTCACCAGGGCTTCTTAAAGTTACTCGTGCTACGCTCCGCTTAGCACTCGGTACATTTAAAACCGCCCTGGTGACGATACTGCAACTCGTTGCATAATATACTATAAGCTTATTAATAATTTTAAAACTAAAAACGATTAATTAGACAAATGTTTGATAACTTGGTTTTTTAATACCTTCCTTATTTAATATTAATCATAAGATATCTTTCGAAAATATAAATTGTCAGTAGTTGTATTGCATAATTTTATTATTCGTCACGTTTTGTGATGTAAAAGATACCGCTATTCATTTGAGTTTGACTTTTAATTTTTTTGTTATAATAAATATGTTTTTTACTTTGAAATATTTCCATTTTTTAAATAAATTTTAAAATTTAATGTAATTAATTTTCTACAACAATGATTAAAAATCAAAGGTTGGTTTATAATAGGTCAAAGACTTGAGACTCTTTAAAATCATAGCCACGACAAAAAATTTAATCTCGAGTACTTAACTTCGAAGTTCTAAATCCCAAGTTTGTAATTGAACTATTTATTGTGATAGAACATACTTACTACCAGAACATTTCTATCTGTACAATGTTCCTAAAATCCACGACAATGGCCATCCTAAGCGTTCTCCTTATTTCGGTTAGTGCTGAAAAAAATTAAAAAAATTACGCCACTCTAAAGTTTTAAGTTCTGTACCTTAATAAAATTAATCATTTATTACATTTTTTTACGGATACAGGCTGATAGTTTACAACCGAACGAAGTACAGAACCGTGAAAAATCATCTGAACTTCTAACGAAATCTCAAGCAACGACTGGAATAAAAACCTTGGAAATTAATGTCAGTCCAGAATGTCTAGAGCCAGTTGAAATTAAGCTTTGCTCAGGAAGAATTTTTTCGTTTTATTATAACCAGACCAAAGGCCAATGCGAGTCGGCTCATCCTAGAGGATGCTGTGAGAGTGCGAATAAATTCATAACAATTGAGCAGTGCGAGAGATTTTGCGAAAATAACAAAATTCAAGGCAAGTTTCTCAGTTTTCGATGCTTATGGTATTTGTTTACTCACAAGGAGAGGTCACACCCTCCGGGTCACCGATCTTGACGAAACTTTGGGGATCGTTTTCTTATACCAAAAGATGAAGAAATCTACCAATCATCCCGTCTAATGGGCCTTTTATATCTAGTTCCTACATAGCTTATATCGTATTTTTAGCTCTTTTTGGGTTTTTTTGCGAATTTTCAAAAAATTCCTGTTCGAAGCTTATTATACTCACAAAATTTTGCAACCCCGCATTTTTTTCGTTTTTTCATCTTCTTTCGAGAAAAAATATTTTTAAATCTAATTTTGAAGAAATAGTTCATGTAAAATTAAGGTAATCAAAAGCATTTTTTTACTGTTTTTTTGGTTTTATGAACTTAAACTGTACGTCATCAGCCTTATCAAAATTATGTCTAAAAATATTTTTCTAAAAAATTCATAAAAAGACAAAGAAAATGCGGGGTTGCAGAATTCTGTAAGTGCAATAGGTTTTGAGCAGAAATTTTTTGAAAATTGGCACAAATAACCACAAAAGTCGCACAAAAGTGTTAAAACTGTCAAAACAAGCTGATTTTCAAAAAATTCCTGCTCAAAGCCTACTGCACTTACAGAATTTTGCAACCTTGCATTTTCCTTGTTATTTTATGAATTTTTTAGAAAAAATATTTTTAGACGTACTTTTTATAAGGCTGACGACGTACAGTTTAAGTTCATAAAACCAAAAAAAACAGTAAAAAAATGCTTTCGATCACCTTAATTTTACATGGACTATTTCTTCAAAATTAGATTTAAAAATATTTTTTCTCTAAAGAAGATGAAAAAACAAAAAAAATGCAGGGTTGTAGAATTTTGTAAGTGCAATAGGCTTCGAGCAGGAATTTTTTGAAAATTCGCAAAAAAACCCAAAAAGAGCTAAAAGTGCGATATAAGCTATGTAGGAACTAGGTATGAAAGGCCCATTAGACGGGATGACTGGTAGATTTCTTCATCTTTTGGTATAAGAAAACGATCCCCAAAGTTTCGTCAAGATCGGTGACCCGGAGGGTGTGACCTCTCCTTGTCAGTGTTCCTCCAGTTTCCTTGTAAGAAATTTTTCGTGATTTATTTTATATAACTCCTGATTTTAACTAAAATGGTTTTTATAATATTTTACTAGCTTCTTGTTTGTAAGTTTTAGATAACAGATAATCGTTTCAATCATTTTTGTTTGTTTTCCAGCTAGTAGGATCATCCAGATAATTTTTCTGAAGTATTATCAGGTAAAAATTTTGAAAATTACGAAAATGGAGTTTACTATTTAAAAAAGTATATACTGACCGTCAAACTTTTAATTTTATTTCAAAGTTTCAGTAAAAACCAATTTCGAAATAAAAAAAACCCTTCTGACCCTGGAATTGTCGTAATCTTCAATTTGACTCGTTCATGGGACGGTGAGCAAAGCTCCCCCAAAAGAGTCTGACACGCCTCCTCGAAGTGTACATTTAGGTCCACCCTTGATTCGCACGCGAGCATATTTCGGGGCATTCCGCATCGTCGCGTTTATAAAATCTCGCCTACTCGGATTGTACAATAACCGAGCCACGCGCCACTCTTGATAAGCGCTTATTCCATTTGCTCTTTTGGCGGTTGATTCGGAATTGATTCTCGAGGTCGTTGACGTAAGTCTACTAGTATCATAAAAATTTTCAAACTATCTTTTTGTCTAAGTTTTTATAGAACGGAAACAATGATTTGATAACAATTTTTAGACTATGGATGATAAAAAATTTTTTTTCCCATACATCTATTTGTTTTAAAGTGGGTCTTTTAAATCACTCGAAATTTGATAACTTTGGACTAGTAAGTTATTGATAAAGTTGATTTGATTCATTTAGCGGATAATTTATAATAATTACAGTTATTTTATTTTTACCAAATTCAATCGTACGAAATCGAGCATTAAAAAAATAATAAATGTAAACTCATTATAATTTATAATTTGAATAATAAACATCTAAATCTACTAAACCAAGATTACTCAAAAATCCAAACCTTGTACTCCAAAAATTTTGAAACTGGAATATTTCGGTTTTACGCTGAATTTAATAAATATTATTTCTAAGTTCAATCACGCTACTTAATTATCATTACAAATACTCAACATTATAAAATTTATTTTTAATATTTTGGACTGGTAATTGTGTAAAATAAATTTATCGAATAAAAAAAAAATCGTCATTGGTTTTTAATCGACATTGATCCGAGAATCAAAATGACCGCTAAACAAAGTATCCGACAACCCACAAGTCAAGATTTTCACAGTCACGTGTACAGCAGCGTCGCAAGTTTGTATATTAATTCATCCTCACGTACGCTGCGGTCGGTCCTGTGGGAAAATTTCCGGCTTGATCCTTATCGATTTCATAAAAAAGTAGGTTGCCTAGAGAAATTGATATCGAGACCGGATTGACTGAAAAAATCAAGCGGGGAGTTCTTAGCACCCCTGGTGTTGGTTTTTATAGGTGGCTGCAGTCAAGGGGAGCCTTACGGAACAATTAGACTCTCGTCACAATGCGGTTGTCACGTGATATACGAGCTCGCTTGATATTTATACGTATTTATTGCCTCGAGGGGACTGGTTTTTAAATCACCTTTTGGTAATGGGGTTTAAGGGTGCGCTTAAGTTTTTTTTTTGTATTAAAAGAAAGTATGATACTTAGTGTTTTTTAATAGTATATTACTTAACTAGGCAGTATGAATGGGAAACGTCTCAGATCGCATGAAATTGTCATCCGAGGCGTAGCCGAGTGTGACAAACATGTGATCTGAGACCTTCCCATTCAGGTGCCTAGTTGAGTATGCTATTTTTCCGCACGACGGCGCCGGGAAGCGCTACTGACTGTAGCGGCAGCGGCAGGGAAGTAGCGCTTCCCGGCCGGAGTGCGGAAAACCTTTTTTATTATACTTTGTATTGATGTAGAATTTTTAACTGAAAAACAAAGTTTAAGTGGGTAATTAAAATGCATGAATAAAAAATTTCTTTTGCTTGAAATTAAAAAACCTAGAAAGGATACAAAAATTTTTTATAAATTAAAGAAAAATTATTCCGAACAAAATTTTTCAAACTTAAATTGATTTGTAATTTTTTATTTAATTCGATTTACATTTTAATTACTGAGAATAAGAACGCTAATTTTTTATCTTAATAAATTTAAGTAGTTTTATTCTAATCAAACTAACCAAACTAATCTCTAGTTTTTGTAATCAATGCCAATTTTTGGTTTTCTAAGTATACTCGTCTAATAAAATTTAAACAAAAAAATTAAATTAAATTAAATTAAATTAAATTTAACCAATTTAATTGATAAAATTGTTGAAAACTCTTATCTTGCACAAACTTACAGTAAATAGGAAGTGTAAATATTTTTTTTCTCATTCACTGACGCGCACAATTGAAAATAAAACATCCAGAGATAACAGTCATACGTTAATCCTAAATCCCCAAATGAGATCATTCGCGCGTGTGCGTCATTGTGACTCCTCGCACCTTCAAATTAAAAAAAAAAAAAAACAAAAGGCCAGAGTTTCTCTCCCACGCAGATTGTCCCCATAATGAGACTCGAAGGGAGTGGATGACACCCTTCGGTTGTATAGGCAAAAAATAAAATCATCGGCCCTAATTCGAGTGTCACAATAAAGCAACACGTGACCTGTGTGCGGTCACTTGACGACGGTTTGCGCGTTCGATCCACCCCAAGTGATCTCGGCTCGAGGGGTAATTTGAATTTAATTGTATAGGAACTGCGTGCCTTTTTTCCCAAACTCCGGCATTAATATTCATGTATTTGTTTAGGGATCAGTTGAGAAGTGGTTTATAGGTAATTATGGTTTTGTTTTATATGATTAGTTCAGAATCGAAGTTTCTAAAATATATAATTATAAAATTACAAAATTTAATCATCGATGTTTTAAGCATAAGATATCTTAAGTAAAAGAGAGTTTTACGGTTTGATCCTATTTGATTGGAAAATTGTTGAGAAACAATCAGCTCATCATTTCGCTGGAAAAACAATTTTCAGTAAACATAAGTATTATCATAAACCCATCATATAATTATAAAAATATGTTCAGATTAAGGCTGCCAAGTTCTCTTCTCAAAAAAACGGGACAGACATTCAAAGCCTTAGATTAGATGATTAAAAAAGCTATTAAACCAAAAGTTGTGAAAAAAACTAAAACAAAATATATTAATACTCAAAAAAAAATTTTAATTTGTTGAACAATTTTTTGTGTTAGTAAAAAAATTCTTATATGTTTTTATAGAAAGGCAATACATGTACCAACGCCACTGTCATCGTTTTACCACTATTTCAAATTATTATAAATTAATTAAGACTGAATTGTATATGACTATATTTTATTTTGCTTTATATACTCGATGTACTGCATAAATCCACGGGCATGGCAGGGCTTGTCACTATGCTCGGAAATAAATCTTAATCAATCAATCTAAATTTTAGATATGCAAGTTGAGCCTTTAGATTAATGCTCATGAATTGTAATATGTATTACCTTTAGCGATGTTTACATCTTATTTCAGATATAATTGATAGTAAATCAAAATGCAACAGGGGAAGAATATTCGAGTTCAATGAAATTTCATTTTACAATTTTTAAAATAAAGTAATGATGAAAAATTGATGTAAAAACTTGAGAAATCAATTGAAAAAGTTCCTCGATGTGCAAACCGCACACGTTGATAAGCCATAATCCGAATCGATTTGTCCGACGGGTTTCATCAGCAGCCAATCGGCGAGTCGCATATGGGGGCACATACCCGGGCTCCACCCACGAGCCGCTCCGCCCTCGGTTGTCGGGCTGCGAAATTCAGAGTAAGCGGGTTCGTCAACAAGACAGGACCTCTTCCCAGAATCCACCGAATCAGTGCATCTTTTGTGTGTTTTAGTGACAAGGCCAAAGTTCAAGCGGCATGGTATGTGTGGTGATTTAAAAAAAATAACATTTCTTGATTTATCGAAAAATTTTTAGTGACGTATTAAGTAAACAGGTGAATCTGAATAATAGAAGATTTTTTCATAGACTTATAAGAGTTATGAAAAAGCTTTCAATGGAAAAAAAAAAATTATTTATTTCTTCTGGAAGTTCCAAAAAACTGGAATTTTAAAATCAAACATTTAAAGAATCTTAGTATACTGTATAGTGGAAATCTAAGTTATTTACTATGTTATTAACTTAGAAGATCTTGAAAATTTTCGCAAAAATAACAAAGTTACTGAAAGTTAGAACAACTTTTGTTATTTTTAAAACTATTGAATTATTTTTTTCTGTGTGTTTACAACTATGAAGTAGGTGCTTTTATTTGTTAAATTAGTGCCTTTAATTTAAATTAAAAAGAAATTTTCCTCTTCTTTAACCTCGGATTGAATCGATGTTAACGTATTTCTGACAACTTTCAAACTTTAATTTTTACTATCTTTGATTAAAAAACATAATATGATTTACGGTGGAAAATATTTGTTTTTTACAGTAGAATGTTCTTTGTTACTTCAAACTTACTTATCTGTGTCGTCTTTGATTTTTCCGACTATAATTATTAAACAAAATAAAAAAGCTGTAACGTAAATAATCGAAAAGTGAAAATAAATACTAAGATTAGCTCATAGGCAGATAGCCTGCACTTTAAATGCATAAAATTGAGGTTCCATGTAATCTAATCAATATAAACGAATGTCACAATAAATATTAATTTTCAGACATAAATTAACTTTATCAGTTCTATAATAATTAAATTTAGTTGTATTGATCTTAAAATAACCTTAGTAAAAAATAGGTATTGCACAAGCAGATACGAATTTATTTGTCAATTACCGCATTCATAATTTTTACAATAACAAATACAATGCTTTTGTAACGATAATGTCCTTGAGATAAGAAAATGAGCATATTAATCTTGTGAATGTCACGGGTATCACTTCAGATGGAAAATTTTATCTGCATCCGTTTCCTCGTTCTGCTTCACAGGACATATGCGTTTTCAAAATTACAAAAATCTTTACCGTATCATGACAATGAATATTTTTTAGTTTAATTGTTAGACAAATAAGCATTAATTATGAAGGTCTCGCGAATTATTAGTTTCGTTAGTAAAACAATTTTCATGATATCTAATGTGCAATAAACCAGCATTCGATAATCTCTAGCAATTGATAAAAATATTAAATACAAGTTTATTGTTTAGCCAATGCTAACTTACAATAGCACGAGTTGTGGAACGTCGGAAACGGAAAATGGTTCTCCGGCGGACTCCCTGCTTTCCGGGGATGGCGACGATTCTCCAGGAACTTCCAGGGATACCGAGGAGGAGGCTAACATGTCCGATGATTTTTACTCGCACGACACTGATGATGAAGACGAGCAAGGCAGAAAAAAACGCGAACGTGGGACGTCCGTAAGTTGAAACTAAAAAAGATAACTCTTAATTCTTGAAATAAAAATCTTTGAATCGACACAAGTGAAAACAGTTTGAAAAAAAAAATTTATCTATGAAAATTCTAACTGAAGAATAAAACTTACAAACGATAAAATTATTATATTGATTTAGTATTAAATTATAACAATCGACAAAAAATCTGAGGGAGTAGTTGTTACTTTCAGAATCTAAATAGGTGGAATTTCACTAAAATTTAGTAGCTGGTCACTAATTTAAATCGTTTAAATTGACCGACTAAAAATTAGTGACGGGGCACTTATTGAATTAGTAAAAGTTTTTGTTTACTTATTAATATTAATTTAAAATCAACAAAAAATATTTTTTCGATTTTACTTGTGAATTAGTAAATTGGATATTTTTTAATTTAGTAAAATAATTTTTTTGGTTTCACTTATGAATTAGAAAGCAAGTTTTTATGAACTTATTAATTAGTAAACATTACTTTTAAATAAGTAAAAAATGTTTTTAAGATTCACTTATGAATTAGTAAATTTTTACTTTTGAATAAGTGAACTTGGGGATTCTTTTTTGGATAAGAGTTTGGAATAATCACAAAGAAAAATGTGATTATTATAATTTTTTTTAGTAGTGCTTACGAAAAAGTATAGGGTATTCAACAGTTAAACATAATATAGCTTAAATAATAAATCAAATGTAGATATTAAATCAATCTTGTCTGATCTGTGTATTATACAGTTATCTGCAATTACATAATATCACCCTGAAAGAAAGATTTCAATCCTATGTATGCTTTCTCGGTGAGCAAAAATTTAGCAAAGAAATTTTACGAAATAAAATTATCTTCTTTACTTGATCAAGCTTTATAGCTAGTTTCAGACTATCATTAATTTTCAACTTCACTAAACTGGATTATTAAAATAATATCATAAGGTTCACATAACTTAAATTGTTAATGTTGCACTGATATAAGGGTTAGAGCAATAGAGAAAAGGTTCGGTCTGAATTTACTAAAACATTTCTGAGTGTTTTATCACTGAAATAAAGACTGCCTTATAATAATTTTTTCTTCTACTTCTCTTCAGCAGCAAGTCCAAGTTATCCCGCCAATATCCGTTATTGCTTATGGGGACGCATTTACATAAAAGCATTATGTTTCAGTTGCCAGCGCACGGTGGCCGTACGATCATTAAAGTGTCAACTGATCCGTACGCTGTCTCTGTTTTTCGATTTCTTAATATAACTTTTTATTCTAAGAAAAATTCAGACCACAGTACATTTTAAATTTTTTTATTAAGTACTTATAAAGTAAATTAAAATAATCAAATTATAGTTGTTTTTTTCACAAGTGCAAGTCTACAAATATTAAAAAGAACAAAATACCTGAAAGTTTTATTTAAAACAACATACAGTTATCCTATTTTTCCAAAGTTTATATATACTTTTGAGTATATTATATTAGTATTCTATTAAAGTTAACTGTTAATGTAAAATCTTAGCTATTTATAAGTTAAAATATTTTGCTTGCAAGATTGGTAATTTTCACTAAAATATTATTGAGTAAGTTAAATTTCACCTTTTCATTGGTAAAAAAATTTTACTTCCGAATTCCGATAGTACCAAAGTATAATCTACAGTATAAAAGACTTTTAGATTAGTGAAATTGGTTATACTCACGAGATTAGTGAGATACTGAGAGTTTAAATTTAAAAACATTACCCAATAGACATGATATTTATTTAGTAAATAATTATTTTTTCCACAGATTGACGGTGTTTCTTCATCCTCGAATGGTCTCGTAGAATCGCCTTTGTCGCGGGTCGGTGGTCTCGGAACAAGAAAATTATTCACCAACAGCAGGGAAAGGTGGCGACAGCAAAACGTCAGTGGAGCTTTTGCCGAGCTTAGAAAATTGGTTCCAACGCATCCACCCGATAAAAAGTTATCAAAAAATGAAATACTTCGAATGGCCATCAAGTACGTTGGCTTTGAGTAAAAAATATATTAATATTAACGTTCTTGAAATGTATGTTTTCTTTAAAATGAAAGGCCCGCGGGTTTTGGCCAAAATCTGATCGTCGTAAAAATTGAGCTTTTCTCAATAAAAATCACAATTAATCAATTTTTTTTCTTCAAATTTTAAGATTTTAGGAACGAGGAAATACTATCGTTAAATTTGTTTACGTAGTAGCATAATTTTTGAAAAGAAGAGCTTTTTGGTGGGTCGTTTTGTTATTATCAAAACAATGCTTGTATTTACCTACATAAAAAAAAAAAAAAAAAAGATAATAAATCATCCAGATCGTTTTTTGCAGGGAGTATCAATACTTATCAAGAATTATCTAATTTTGTTCATTAATAATTTATTATTTTTAGTAGTAAATCTTTTGAATAATAGAAAAAATTCTGACAGCTAAAAGTATGATTCTGTTTGCTTGATCGTCTTGTCGAATTTTTCAAAATATGAAATAAGTCGAATTTTTTATAATTGAATTTTATTTAAAAACTTTAGTTTTTCTAAACTTGGTTTTTAAACTACTCAAATTGGGTATTATTGGATCTCGATGTAGCGCGATTACAGTGCACGGCGTTGGTAGGTGCTTTTTAGTGGAAACAACCCCCACGCCAATATCCTTCACTTAAAATATCACTATACGGCTTAAATTTTCAATATTTTTCTTTAAGTAGACAGGGATAATTTTGATATATAATAGTCCTTAGGCCGTTTTTGCAGCAAACGGGACCATTTTTCTGTCAGGCCTATAAATTATTACTGAGTGAAGTCCACGGTTGCCAGACGATTAATCGCAATTCGTGCGGCTTTTTACTTATGCTCGCGAGTCGCGACATTTTTTTATAAAGGCTGGTAATCGGCTCTTGAGCGTCAGTGCTCTTCTGGCTGCTTGGTAGAGTGGGTGCATCCCGTCGCGTCCAAGTAGGTATTTCTTTAATTTGGAATAGAATGTAAGGCAAAGTAATTTTTAAAAAACACATTTTTAAAGTACACGGATAGAAAAGTTGAGTAAAAATTACAGAACCAACCGTAAAAATTATAGAATTCGCTGTATAAATTTTCATACTAAATTTAAGTTTGAGGTCGTGAATTTTTGACCAATAAAATGAATTATTGTTAATAATAATGAAAAAAATCAATGAAAAAAGAATTCTTTGACGCGTAACTTTTAAAGACTTTAAAGTTGTGTAGGTTTAAAAAACAAGTAGGAGTTTCTTCAAAAATAAGTTATAAAAAATCATTGTTATAAAACTGTGCTATCTGCTTACTTTTATTATAAAACTTTCTGCTTACAATTATTTTAGTGCTTACTTTTAGAACCTATAAATTCTCAAATAATATAATGTTATTGGCCAAGACCGAGTAAAGCGACCGAATCAGTATACCGCAGTTTTTCGGTCTTTAGCGGAGAGCCGGGTAATTTGGGCAGTTTTAGCCAGCTCTACAAACTCTATTTTTTTAAAATAAAATTCATTAATTTTTGTACTTAGAAACAGTTTATTTTTTTAAACAAACTGTTTTAGAATTAAAACGCGTGTAACGAACTTTTGTTTATTTAAAAATCAATCTTTATGTATTAATATAATAAAATCCCTCAATAGGCAACTTTTTAGATGTATATTTGTCGAATTTTTCTCTTCTCAAAATTGTAGAGGAGAGCGGGTTATTTGGGCAGAAAGGAATTCCGGGCTATTCGGGCAGTTTGGCCAGTTTTTATTTTTATTAATAATGAAACTTATTTTTAATTTGGTTTTTTTTGCAAATGAGAAAATAAAAAAATCTTATAATTTTTAACAACTGCCCGAATTACCCGGGTCTCCCTATCAATAATGTTCTTTCTCGGTTCAAAACCTAGAATTTGGTCGATTTTCTTGCTGTTTTTTTACCGAGAAGATTCGAGGTTGTTTTTTAGAATTTAGAATTTCCTTTTTTTTTTTTTTTTTTTTTTAACTCAATAAATTCAATATTTACAACAATATTTATTGAATATCGATAAAAATATTAAAAATTAGCATCAAAAATCTTAAAACCATCATACACACACGAGATCTGGGGGAACACTTTTTTTTTTTTTTTTTTTTTTTTTTTTTAATACTTATTTATAGTCGCGACTTTTTATGCTCCGTATAGGCTTATTGACGACTTTGTACCTACACTGCTTCGCATTAGCCCATGGCCCATATGGACCATGTGGACACTTCTGATAAAGAACAGCGTACTCCCATGTATGTCGTGTCATTACATATCATGTTTACACGATAAGCCAAAAATTTCAAAACAATTACTATACTACCAGGTCAAAAAATAAAAAAATACTCTTGCGCAGGTGTCATAATTCTGCTGTCAGTTCTTTTATAAATACAGATGTACTATCAGATGGGGATTCAAATTCTAAAATTAAACCGAGAATCGTTTTAATTCTCGGTTGCGAACCGAGTAAAAAAATATTAACAGTAATATTATTATTTTCCATTATTCATGCTCAACCATTATACTTATCCGATGCAAAATTAATACTAATGCTATTCGAAAATTTTTCGAAGAATCCCGTTGTTTGATTGATATACTTTTAGTTTTTAAAAGATTTATTTTACGTAAATCCGCAAAAAAGTGGACTAGAATTTATTTTGAGGTTAAAGTACCATAAAAGTAATTTAAAATTATACGCAGCAATTTAATAAAATCCTTTAAAGTTATGAGTCAAAGAATTCTTTTTTTATTGATTTTCATTGTTATAAACAACAATTTATTTAATTAGTCAAAAATTCGTGACCTCAAACTTAAATTCGCGTTGTATCGAGTTGCGTAGTTGCATAATTCATTGAATTTTTTTTCTATTATTAATTTACTTAAGAAACCCATGAAATTTTGTCATAAAAAAAAAATAAAATTTCAGGTACATAAACCTCCTGAGCAGAGTATTAGAATGGCAAAAGTCCCAGGACTACAACGGCGTATCTGGCCAGGACGTGAGGATAAAGTGCGAGCCCCAAAACTCTACGACGGGCATGTACCAAGCTAGAGCCGCCATAACATGTCTCAAGCAGGAGAACAATTACCCCAGAGTGCAAGCTGGTCAGCTACAGTCCATGAGCCAAGCCAGCGGCAAGGAAAGGAATCTTTTCGTGGTAGCGTCGACCCCCAAAATTCAGTCGCACTTTGTTCCTCTTACGAATGGAAAGTTGAGCCCGGGCAAGCTTGGACCTTCCGTGCAGCATCCTAAGAGAACGAAGGCTGAGACTAGGGACAATGGGAGGTTTGAGGAAGAAATTCTCGTCGTTTCGCCGAGCAGTAAAGTTAACGGTACCGCCAGAAAAAGGCGTAGGAAAGATTAGGTATAAGTAGTTTAATTTTTTTTTTTTTTTTCTTCTTTAATCGGTTGGTTTGATAAAAGATATTTTTAATTATCAGCTAAAGATTCAGATTTTGAAGAATTACTCTGGAGCGAAGCCTCGCTGATCAAATCAGGTGATTTCGCATCTTAATTTATTTAAAATGATTTCTCGTGTGATGAGCTCCTTCTAAATCGATATCCCAGATTAATTCATTTTTTTAAATTACAATATTTTTGATATTGAAACAAGAACTTGTACTCTTTTCATATATCGTCAGTTAATTTCTTGATTTCGTAAGTCAAACTTATTTTGAGTGATGATGATCATGTCTTTAATTTTTAAATTTAAACGTTGTCGTCTTTTTTGTAATTAATGATTAAGCGACCTCGACGCTTTTTTTATTTTTTATCGGCCGCTTTTTTCCTGTGACACCGAGATGACAATCAGCAGCAGTTATGAAAGGTTTTAATAAAAGTAACTGACTGTTTTTCCAAATCGGTATCTAATTATCTTTTACAGAAGCCAAACCATTTACAAAGTTTCACATGTAGAAGCTTGGATTTACTTTACGTGTTAAACCAATAATTTCCCCGAGTGAAGTATCGATAAAAAGAGTTGTCGCTAGACCGCTATATTGTGCCGTCCTCCTTGATGTTTTTACTCAGAGGTTCATTTGATTCCAGCAAGAATGAGTTAGTCAGTCACGCATTTTAGAACATAAATTAAAAAAGTTTTATGCTCAAACGTTGCGCCATTTTTAATAACATTTCTTGAATTAATCGGAAGAGACAAATCGAATTGATAATAGCATTTTTCAGGTTTTGATTCTGTAATACTATCTATTGATGTTAGTGCACAAACAATTACATCATATGGACTGCAATTATTATATTCGATTCCACACATAATTTTAACCTTTTAAAAAAGGTCCATGCAAAATTTTTTATTGAAATGAGGATTTTTCTCAGCGCTATTATTAATTTCTATTTTTTTTTTGTAACTTATTATTTCTGAAGATTCTCTTGCTTCAATTGAAGTATTTTTCAAAAGTGACTGAGTATTTCAGTCATTATGATCTAAAATCCTAATTAATAAACTCCGCCACTAATAAGTCGTTCGAAATATTATCTTCAATATGTAGATTATTGAAATATGATTCGAAATCCATGGCTTAAGATAAGTTATTTTTTTCCTCAACCATGTTAGGTCTAGTATATTTTCGTAAATTTTTGCGTTGGTTCTATTTTCATCCCAAAGCATAAATTTTCGCACCAAGACTTGATGTTCAAATTTTTGTTTAGTTTTTTGGAAGTAGTTTTCGGATGTAGTTGACGCACCTACATTATGGTGTTCCGAAACTTTTCTTCATGACATTCGTCCATGACGGAAAAGTGTAGCACAGGTTTTCGAAATCAATGTTCATTGCTTTACTATAAAAATGATTAGCATTATCGGATATCTCTTCATTATTTGTTAAAGTTGTATAGCAATACAATTTATATCCTTTATAAGTTTTTTTTTTATTTGTGTCTACCATTTTGCCAAAATTTAAGTCTTGAACAGCAATATTGTAGGAGTACTGTCTTTCAGGTTCGATTATTGAAGACTAACAATGCGTGGTTGAAATGAAACTAATTGAACAATAAGATATCGTTGACACCACGGCCACAGAATGCAATGATGTATATAAACTTATCGATTTCCTGTCTTTAGTGAATCGTTCTCAGGTTCTCTCTTAAATCCTCTATAGTATAACTCATTTATTAATAATTGAAAAATATACCATATTTTATTCACGGCAATTATAAAATGCTTACAGTAAATAAATAGACCTGAATAGATCATATACCAAAATAAATGTTATACTTATAACTAACACTATCAAAAACACATTTATTATTTGTTAAAGTTGTGTAGCAATACAATTTATATCCTTTATAAGTGAATCCATTAAACGATAAGTTAATGGCATTTTGCAGTAAAGCAAGAGCTCTATCTGTTCTTATTTCTCTTGGAACTTTTGCACCATCCTCTAGCCACAAGCCAAATAGTTTTTTTTCTTAATGCCAACGTGATGTCTTGACAGAACTGCTCGAAATATCGGAATCATCTTTTCTTAAATCCTATAGTGCATAACTAAATAGCGATTTGCTTCTTTCACCGCTGTAAAATGTATACCTTCTTGTTAAACTGCCCGTGGCATATTAAGACAGTGGAGGGTAAGAATTAAAAATTTTATTCCAGAAAAGTATTTGTTCTTGTGACAAATAACAGGTGTTGAATGGACTTAAGGTTAAAGACCTTGGGGTTTCTTTCTCTGCCAGCACAATATATTCCTCGACAATGATTGTTGATTTTATTTATATTGGTTCTCCTTCACAACTTGATAATTTTGATTATAAATAGCTTCACTCTACCTGGCTGGGCGACTACTGAGGGCGACTTTAGGTATCAATGTTAAAATTTCTCTCACCTGATCAGTGGTAACTAAAGTTGCGGAAACTCTTGCTCCGGGAAATCAAATGATATCGGGAAGGTCGAAGTCGGGTTTTTGTATCTTTGAGGGTGACACTGAATATTAATCGCCTATGGGCTGAAAAGAGGATTCAGGTTTGATTTTGGAAATTTGGAAGGAAGGAAAAATATCTGTGTGTGGGGAGCTGCTAATAACCAATGTGCTAGCTGTCGTTAAAGAAATAGTGACAGGCTCGATGGGAAGAGAGAGTCTCATCATAACGCTCGTCGATGACGAGTTTTGGGGTGCTTCAACAAAAAAGTGTAGAGCTGTAAGTGTCCGACTCTCGAAGAATTTTTATTTTTTCAAGAGCTGGAAATTTCACTTGAAAATAACTCCAAGCTTGCCATATGTTCGTGAGTACGGGATCGTCTCAATCAACGCCCGACAACCATAGTGCTTGCAACAGAATCTTAGCCCTCACTCTCCAATAAAAAAACCTCGTCTCATTTGTCCTTATTGAGAGTTCCAACATTTTAATTTTTTATTCAAGAGTACATCGCTGAGTCATGAATCTTTTCTTTGTATTTTGCAAAAGTGAAAATTGTCAGTGACAAAAGAAATTTTAAACCGTAAATCTCTTTTTTTGGCTTTGTCAAATTTCGAATTCTTGAAAAAAAAAAAAAAAAAAAAGAATGACTTGGTCCTTACCTTCCTCAATTCTTCATGTCTCCAGTTATAGATTGCTACTAAGAACCTTTGCATAGTTGGAAAAAATTAAATGACTACCTCTTGCTTCCAAGCTTCCAGTATAATTCTTCAAAATTCTGATTTATGTTTGTCATATTAATAAATCTTTGTTGTAAGAAAATAATTTTCAAAAAATGTAATAGTTTTTTGCAAGAACAATTCAAAAAAAAATTTTATAAACTATAAAATTAATGTAACAAAAATATAAATTTTAAATTATTATATTATAAGATAGTTTTAATACTATTTTGAAGAAGGAGATAAAAATCTTAGTCTTAAGTATTTTATATTGAATATTTATTTATTTATTTTGTTGATCGTTTTTGTACATTTTGCTTATTGTTATTCTTTATACATTTACAATCTTACGTACACCTAATACTTTTGTATTTCGTTAACTGAAAATTGATTATGACAATTGCAGGAAAATAAATTAATACAAAAGAATTATTTTTTATTTTATTGTTTCCTTGTCATACTCTTAAATAATTCAGAGATAATTTTTATGTAAAAAATAATAATAATTAAAAAAGCTTATATCATCTTGAAAAAATGAATCTTCACATAAATAATAATGAATATTTTTAAGTGTACAGGTAAAAACATTTCATTGTCACACTAAGCTTATAATTATATTCTTAAAAATTCTGACATTATACTTTTGGCAGTTATTATTGTTGCACGATTAAAGGGTATAAATAATTAGACTTTTTCAGTCGTCAATTGTTAAATCAATTATTATGGTGCTTTATTCCCTTATAGATTTTACCAGCCGCTGGCGTTAAAGAGCACCAGAAACGTGTTGATGATCATCAAAAAAAACATATTTGTTACACATTACACCAAACTAGACACACTTCCTTCACTCAAGAATATGAATTCGATTGAGGAAAATTTGAACTGATCAGGTCATTGTCACTGTATTTTAAACATAGCTTTCTTTTAAATTTTCTTAGGAACTAACATTTTTTATACAAAAATCTTTTAACAGAAAACAACACATTTAATTCTAAAGTTAATTCATTATTTTTTTGTACTTTTCATTTTTACTAAAAAAAACACTGGATCAGACAATAAATTAAAGTCAGTTTGAAAAGACACCTAGGTGAGGTACACCTTGTACCTGGTGCTATTTCTCCTCTGTCTGGGAGGTATACCACCAATTTTTTCCGGTACGATGAAGTCCTTGCGGCTGCTGAGGTCAATTTCCGGTGGTGGCATGGGCGTCCTGGGCCTAACCGTCTGGAACCTGATAGAAGCTCTCGACCTTGGCTCGTACTGGCTCATGGTTCTCCGATGGGGAAGCTCGATCTTCTTCGTGGTACTTTTGAACTCGACACTTCCACGCTTGTTGATCAACGGATTGTACAACGACGAGGACGGCGACTCTACGTAGCTGACGCTGCTGGTCGATGATCTGGGGGTTGGTGGGGGTGCAGGGGTCTCGATGTTTCTCCTGTTCTCAGCGTTTATCAAGGTCTCGGAGATGATCTTCCTACGGGCAGGGTTCTCGTAGTCGTCCGAGAAGGACCTTCGGTCTTTGATTTTCTTGATCTTGGCAAAGGTGATGTCCCCTACCCTGGTAACGTTGTCGTCATCCTCGATTCTGGCAGAATCCATGCTGAAGTGCATCCTGGTTCCCTGAAGCGAACTTTCAGGTCTCGCATTAGACTGCGGTTTCGGGAGTGAAGGTTTTCGGGTAGAGTCGCTGGGGCGAGTTTGACTCGGATTGTTGCTGCTGCTGCTGGTGCTGCTGCTGGTCAGGCTTCGGTCGTTGAATTCCAGATCTTGGCTGTTGCGTCGGCTTGACTGCTTGTCCGCTTGGGACTGGGTTTCCAGTTGCCGAGAATCCCGTGATTGCGTTGAATGTGGGTACGATGATTTGTCCTCGTCCCGGCTTGTCCAGACTAGACTCTCGCGGGATTCCTTTCGCACCCGTTTCGGCCACTCGGCCTCCGTTTTGATGTCGTACAGCTCCTGGAGACGTTGCCTCAATCGGGTGTCGTCCAACGTGGTTTGATGGAATTTGGAGCGTTGATCCTGAGCTTCCTGGCGGCCTGGTTTCGGGGAATCGTATTTTTTTGTGATTTTGATAATTTAATTTATGTAGAAAAAAATGAGAAATCAAATAAAAAAAAAATATTTTTATAAAATTTGAAATTGAAAAGTTATGAAAAAGGTTATTTTTAATCCTTAGTTTGAAAAATTCAAGTTATAATTAAAAAAAAAAAAAAAAAAATTTCAATAACAGAGTGAGTTTAGCCTACCATAAATATGGATTTCCTTTTTTACCAGCGGTATCTGAAAGAAAGTAAAAAAGACTTGTATTAAAAATAAAATTCAATTATTTTTTAATGTCAGAAAAGCTTGTAAAAATGAACTCTGTTCTGATTTAACAATTATTTTACGTGCTTATTTTACAGAATTACATTTTCAAAAGTCTTTCCCATAACTATTGAATTTTTTTTTTAATTGCATTTTTTACGATCTTTCTGAAAGTACTGGTTGAAAAATATTGTTCTTGATATGCTAAGACCTAATTCGTAAACAGTCTTCTTTTTGAAAAGTACACTCTGTGTTATTAAATTTTTAAAGCTAGAAAATGCAATGTAAAGAAAAAATTCATGGCGGGACAAAGAAAGTATAACATAAATGCATAGATAACTACAAACTATGAAAAAATGAATGAAAAACGTAATTTTTTGGTATTTGAATGAGAAGGCAGTCGCATTTTTGTTTTCCTTTGATAAATCGACAATTGAACACATTTATTAATTGACGTTGAAAAAATATATCAGTTGAAAGTTACAATCAATATATGAAATTTGTTAAGTTTTTTTTTTTTTTTTTTTTTTTAATATAAATTAGAAAAATATGATGTTTCGGTTGTTGCTCTTATTTTTAAATTTAGAATTCAGTTATTCTTGTTGAACAAATTAAATTTATTTAAGATTAATTCATTTTTATTTGATGTTATTGAAACATATTTTTAAAGTAATGATTATGACTTTATGGTCAAACAAATCATGCGACATAGGTAAAAATTAATTTAAAATAATCGATCACAATGTAGGTTGTATTTACAGAGTTTTATTTTTTTGATAAACATTCACGAAAGTACATGTATCATTAAAGATGACAAAACAGTTTAAGCATTTTCGACAAGTAACTTTTAATTAATTTGTTTGAGAAATTCTTTTCCTCATCGAAAGTGCCGTCAACAATAATTTTAATCGTATTTTAGATATTTAACAGTCAAGAATGGTTTTGTATATCCAAAATTTCATTGGCGAGAAATTCCATGTTTTCCACTCGTAAAGTAGGTAAGTTTTAAAGAGTCACAAATAGATCATTAAAAACGTATTCATTCTATTACCAAAACAAAACAAGATGAACATTGATTAATACGAGAGGTGGAGTAGGAAACACAAAACTTCTCAAACATTGAGTAAAACATGTAAAAAGAAAGCCCATGGTAAATTCAATTACATTTTGTTTCGTTACTATTTAAGACTTTATAAGCCTTCATAAGCATTTTTTTTTTTTCAATATCGCTTTCGAAATATTAAAACTATTGTTACAGAAAACTTCGTTACCGACAGATGGTACACACGCTTATGAAGGCCTTTAAAATCTTCATTCAAAAACGAGTAACAGGTCGTAAAGAAAACAATAAAGATGGTGGTTACGCAGAAGACACATATTATAAACAGCTAAGCACCTTGTGCGTCAGCAGATTTCTTCGGAATTTCGAATCTGCCCGGCTTTTTCCTGATGGAGTGCCAGTCGGGGACTTCGATTCTCTTGGGCACTTCTTTCGAAGGAATGATCAGAGGAGGCGGCGGAGGAGGCGGAGGAGGCGGACTCGGAGGAGGTTCGTCCTTCTTAATCACCGGGAGTTCCCTCTTGGGTGTGGGCTCCTCGGTGGTTTTCCTGGCAGGCGAGGACTGGCTCGACTCGGTCGGTTGCGGATGCTCTTTTCTTCTCTCCGAGAGTATCCTGGGCAACGAGCAGGGCGAGGGGTTGCGCACGTAGGTCATCCACCTGGTGCTACCCGCGGGCACTAGGGTCTCCTCGTGGCAGGTGAATTTGGGCCTATCGCCATCGGAGGTGCGCCTGGCCAGGGGTGAAGGAATGTACCGGGACATGGATATCCCGGTCTCGGGCATCCAGCGGTACGATATGAGCCGACTGTGGTCCGAGAAGTTGATGTACCGTTCATTCCACCTGGACAGCGAGTCCTTGCGGAAGAGGCATACGTCGGCGCTCAGACTGCGACCCGAGCTTTGACGGCTCGCCGCCCTCTGACGTTCCTCCTCGGCGAAGCTGTTTCGGTTGCTGGTGTAGCTGTGGTGAGTTGGCGTTAGCCACCGTATTTTCGATTGATCGAAGAGAGACGCGGTCGGATCCTCGATGAAGGTGCTACGCTTCGGGGAGGTGCGCTCGGACATGGGGTTGTAGTAACCTGTGCCTGTATTCAGTGCTCAAGATTAATCCATTATAATAACGAGATTCTTAAACAGAGATACTTTACACCTAGTTTATTGTATTATGGCACTATTTGAGAAGAAAATTTATACATTAAATAGTTAAAGATTAAGAGTTAATACAGCTTGTATAAGAATTGTAGATAAAATCATACTAAAAAAATTATCTCAGTTCTGTCGTTAAAATTCCATTAGTGCTTCTATGAATCTAAAAATGAATCCAAAAACTTATTATTATGTAGTTGTATAATGAATAAAAAAAGATGTATCAGTTCTGTCAATAAGAAATTGACGTGTTCCTATTGCGTAAATATGGCCTGTTAAAAGTATCTTAAAACCTTCTGTTTGACATAAAGATTACAAGTGTGTGTACTGAACACCGAGTCGGTTAATGACGGTGCACGACAGAGTTCGTCTGTCGCGCGGTTTGCAGATATCGTTACCGTTCCCATGGCTTCTGGCCATGTCGAAGGTGTAGGTGTGGTCCTTGGTCGGCAGCAGGGACGTCCTGAGGTAGCTCTTGGAGAAGGGTATCCAGCGCGTGACCTCCCCGGCCTCGGTGTGACGTCGCAGCTCGACCCTTCGCTCGGTGTACTTCTTGAGACAGTCCACGTCGGCGCTTCGGCTCCGGACGTTCCGCGGGGTGCGGGATGACCGTCGCTGCTGCTGCTGGTCGACCCCCGTGCCACCTAGCACGAGGGTGGGCTGACCCTGCAAATTATTATGGTTACTTATGTGTGCGAGAGAGGTAGGACAAATTTTCAACGAATTATTTTTCAAACATCGTTGCTGATATTCAAACTTGAGACAAGAAATGAATTATTCAAGAACAAAATGGGATCATGGATGTTGCTTATGTAATATCAAAATTCAAGTGAATAATTTAAAAAAATAATAAATACTATTTTATTAAAAAATATTATGAACACAAAATTCTTATTTTATTTTATGTTAATGATTTCTCTGAGAATTGAATTTTATGTATTTTATTTCTAAGACTAAAGACCGATAGAAGTACTTAATTTGTTAATTAAGTCAATCAATATAAATATTTATTGAATTTAGATTTAATTTTATTAATTTTAATTCTTAAGCTTGAAAAATTATTAAAAGAGTTACCAGAATTGTTTTTCTTTGATGGTAGGTAAGAATTTTGACACGAAATGATTTTTTTGTGAATGACTTGTGATTGTGAAACAAAATATAATTTATTGCTGAAGTTGACTCAAACAACTTTAAAATTTATTTCTACTATTGCTTTATTCATTTGAAACTTATAAATATTTAATAAAGTACTGGATAATGCTTTTTGAATAAAACGTGCGCGAAACACATAAAATTACATTCTAAAACTTTTGACGTTTTCTTTAAATTTAGTTTTAATCTTCAATAAGTTTTCAATCTTCAAACGAACTACAGCAACTGCAATTTCCAGAATGAAGTTTTATATTTTTTATTGTGCAACTGTTTTTTGCCTTGTTTTTGTGGTGGGTATCAAATACTAAAAAATTAGAACTTATAAAATTGATAGTAAGTATAGTAAGCATAGTAAAATTGATTTCGAGTTTTGGTAGAGAACACATTTTTCAGAAAGCTTCAAATTCTTAGTAAAAAAAGTAGTTTTTTTATAGACTTTCACTACAACAGAAGATCAATTTATACTATATATATCAAGCTAAAAGTATTTTGGCATGTCAGAAATAATTCTCCCCACGCTAATTTCGAATTATCAAAGTTCTACTGTATTAACTATCATAAAATTGCGATATTTGTGACAACTTTCAAAATTTAAAGCTTACTTAACTGCTAAATTATCCTAGGCTCAAACTGTTGATGCATCTAAACAAAAAAAAAAGGAATGCATGGCAGGTGACTACATTTACAATCCAGATATTGGATGTTATAAGTTTTACGGGAACGAAAGTAGTTCCTCGGATGAAACTTGGGCTGAGGCGCAAATGGTTTGCCAGACGTATGGCGCTAATTTAGCAACCATTAACTCCGAAGCTGAGGCAGAAGTAAGCTTTTATCGAAAACTTTATCCTAGTCAATGAAATGTCCTTGTGAATCCAAATCAATAATTCATCAAATTATTAATTTGTGTGTCATAGTATCTCGCCAGCATCATGGCAGTAGATAAGGGCTACTGGGTGGGCATCAGCGAGGTTGAAGGTAAATGGAAATCCATAGACGGTAAATCACTTGAAGACACTGGTTACGCTCATTGGTACACTGAGAGGAGCGATAACATACCAACACCAAATAAATGTCTCAGTTTCAAAGTTAATGGAAATAAATTTAAAGGCTTGGAATCTATTAATTATTGTGGAGCTATTCTCGGAAGATACATTTGCGAAAAGTAAATAATTTGTATCACACTGTTCATTGCCAATACCCAAAGCGTCTAGCATGCAGGTTATCTGATTGTAAAACTTATTATAACAAACAATTATTGATAAAAATTGTAGTTTTTTTATTTAGTTTCCATAACACGTTGAAAACTTTTTTTTACTTTATTTATTTTTAATATAAAATTTTAGTTAAAAAAATATTGAAAAATTAAATTTACAATCAAAATGGTACTTGAAATAATTTAAGTATAGCCTTGGCTGAGTAACAAGAACGAAAACGTAGAACAAAAAATTATTTAATGCCGCAAAAGTCACGTAGAATAGTATTTTACACACCTGAGGGAGTCAAAAATTAGTTAGAACAGGAGGCAAGGAAAGTTCAAACTCCCTGTTTGGGACAAATCAGAAAGTTTGAACTTTCTGCGCCGTGTGTTGAAAATTATTTTTTTTCATGATGCTTGTAAATTTTTATTAAGGCAAATAAAAGTGTTTTGCTGGCAGAAATAGAGTTTTTGACATTTTTAGTAAGTTTTAATTTTTATATATTTTTCAGTAGTAAGGAGTTGTATTTGACATTTTTTTCCGTTAGTTACCTTGGTTATGTATTTTTTTGTATTCATTACTGCAATTATTTTTAAGCTTATTTCTGTAGTAAGTATTCATCATTTAGTTGCTATATTTTATACTTTTATAAAAACTTGTCATCTCATTCATTGAAAAAAAAAAGGTTGATGAATTACAGAAATCATTTAAAATTTTATCTAAACGGATTTAATCTACATCAAATGACGAAATTTATGGTTTTCTAAATTTTGATTGATATATAATTTACTATCCTATGGTATATAAAAACCTGATGCGTAGATTATGCAAATTTACTTTTACAATATTTAAGATCCAAAAAAAAGAACGGCTTTTTATTTAAACGTATTTGTTTTTAACCAATAATTTACCTATTGTCAGGTACAAACTCAGGTCGTCGCAGATGAAACTGCAAAATTAAATTGCGAGACAGACGGTTACATTTACAAACCCAACATAGGATGTCACAAAATTTACGACGGGGAGGAAAATCACGTTTTTCTGACTTGGGCCGAGGCAGAAAATGTTTGCGAGAATGATAGAGCTAAATTAGCCATAATAAATTCCGAAGACGAAGCACAGGTAAATGTTTCAAGTTTGCAACACTTACTCTGAATTTTGAATTAACGAATTTATTCTGCATCCAGTACCTAGCTGACATAGGAATGGACCAGTGGAATCTCAGTGCTTGGGTTGGCGTTCGCGAGGTGAACGAAAAATGGCAGGCCGTGGATGGAAAACCGCTTGAAGAAACTGGGTACGATGTGTGGTACATCAAGAATCGCGATCGCACTCCTCAACCAGGCCAGTGTTTAAGCTTTTACGCTACCCAGAATAAAAACAAAGGCCTGGAATCCGGAAAGTGCGGAACAACTTTCAGAAGATGCATATGTGAGAAGCCTATCACCGCATGAGATTACTGAAACCTACGATCTTTTATATTTGTGAACATTATAATGTGTACTACAACATTACTCAAGTTGACTCATTTGCATCACTCGGCTTGTTCAAATTAACAAAATCTTTTTTTTCTGCTTTACTGTATTTATTTTAATTTTAATTACATTAGCATGATAGTTTAAAAAAATGGGTAAAAACAGTCAGTTTTTATTTTTTATGACTGACAATGTATAACTAAAATTTTATATTAATTTCTTCTTTAAATAACTTAACCATCGGTTTTTTTTTTTTTTTTTTTTTTATGACAAGAATATTAATTTTTTTAACTATAGTCATCAGTATCAAAATTGAATTCATAATTTCAAGATCGATGTAATTAAACAGAACCTTTGAATAGTTTTTGTCAGGAAAAGTTTGATTTATTTAATCTATATTATTTTATTGTGTATACACATATGTAGACTGCAGTCGATGTTTAATATTAAATTAATACTGTAACAGAAAATACATTCGTAAAAAACTTCTAACAGCTGTTTAAATAAGTCATTCTAGAATATTCAAACTCAACTAGACAAAAAGTTACTAAAAGGCTCTTTTTTAAATAATCGTAAAAAACAATACAAAAAAAAACTTTTTAGGTACCTTGAGAAAAATTCTTGATAAAAAGCACGATCTGACTTACCTACGTGAGGTGAAGCTTAGCGTAGTCCCCTATGTGAACGACTCCGTGCTCGGGCGAAGCGACGTGCAAGCTCGCCCCGCTCGCTCGGACGTTTATCCGGGGATTGTGAAGCTCCGATATTTGGGTGCTGCACGCGGCGGCCGGGTCCCCGCTGCCCGTCAGGTAGTTACCCCAAAACTCGTTACCTTAAATTTCATTTTTATTTAGTTATTTTTCGAACGGAGTTAGGTACAATTTTTTTAAAATTAAGGTCACCTGGATAAGCATTTCCATCCGAGGCGTAAGTAACGACCAGCAATTTGTTGGTGTCGCTGGACCGAAACAGCTTCGTTTGCGGCTCCCTCACGGCGAAATGAATTTTGATATCTGGCAAAGATGATTAAAACGTGTCGGATTTTAATTGAACTATTGGATTTCGGGTTTATGGGAATACCTACCGCCGAGATAATCTCCGTTGCCCGCACCACCGCACTTCTGCTGACGAAAGTACGAGAACAATATGTCCGACACGTAGCGAAGTTTTTTGTTCATCTTGCGCAATGCAAGCTCGAAAGTTTTTAAAAAGTAAATCTCCTGGTCGTAGAGTATCTTCCATATTTCTACAAAAATTCGTGAATTTGTTAATTTTTTTGTAAAAGTTTTTTAACTGCTAACAGATATTTTTTTTTTCTTTTTGTCCATGTAAGTGATTTAAAAAGTTATTTTGTGACGAAAAAGACACAAAAATGGAAAAGGTTTAAACATCAAACATTAGAGTTTTTTTTTAATTTGTGGATAGTTATCATATTTTTAATATTTTAACAACAAACAAAATGATAAATTATGATGCTGTATCTATGTAACAGTTGGTAACATCTTTATAAAAAATTACCGGATAACTCTATATAAATTTTATTTGTATAGAAAAATACGTCTAGAAGCATAGAAATAACGTACATGTAGAATATAGAAAAAAATTTCAAACTAATTGAAAATAAGGTTAAAAAAATAATCATAACAGTAATTGAAGTAACAATTTAAATTTTAAATAGTAAAAGTTTGTACAGTTTTACTAAGATCTACTATTGAGAAGTTAAAAGATAATTTTTTAATTTTATTATCAGCCAGACACATATCAGAAACACTTTATAATTTTATAATTAAAAAAAGACAAAACTTGAATACATAAATCAGCGACATAAGAAACACACGACACAGAATAGAGAAAAAAACACGACAAAAAGAAAAAAAGGCCATCTGAACTTAACTGGGGAGAGCGGACTGACCTAGACCAAAGCCCACGACGTGGATGAAGGCAGTCGTGTTTTGTTTCTCGGCCCGGGTGTTGGCCTCGAGCAGGATCATCTCGACGGACATGAGGGTCCGCTTCATGTAATTTTCGGCGTCGAATATCATCTGGCCGGTCAGGGGTATGAACCTCTTGTTCTCCTTGACCTTTGCCCGCTTGAGGGCCTCCTCGAAGAGGGTCGGGTACTCGTCGCCGTAGAAGCGCGCCCAAGTGCACCGGAGACCCCGCTTGTCTTCCGGTATGCCCTCCACGGACGGACCGTAACTGAAACAGTGACAAGAGTTCATAATTCAGTGGTATTTTTTTTATATTTTTTCAATTTTTAACTTTTTGAACCAAAAAGTAGTATCAGTTTGTTAAGTGGGCCGTAAGAAGAATGGATGCTGCGGCCAACTTAATCAATATTTTTTTGTAACTAAGATCTCATTTTAAAATTTGATGCAAGAGCTTACACGTTCGATTATGAGAAACAGGTTTTAAATGACAGTTTATTTACTAAAATGTATAGTTTTTAAGACACAAAAATTTTTTGTACCTTATTTAGCCACCTCCTACATGACTTTTATTTTGATCTAATTTTAGTTCAGGTCCAGGAATAATTTTAACTAAAATATAAATGAACAAAGACAGAAATTCTGTGATTAAATACTTTCTCATGAGTTCTCTCAACTAATTAAGTTATTCTCGGTAAAATAATGTAAAAAAAAAATGTAAATGAACTAAACAGTTATCCTTAATTACAAGCGGTTTTTTATTTTTTTTAAATTTTAATTAAGGATAACTGTTTGGTTTATTTACAATTGACCTTGACCAAAAGCAACTGAGCGAAAAAACATCTATTAAGTAAAAAAAAAAGTTATAAAACTAACTGCATTCAATGAATTTCGCCAAACACGGTCCAAAATTTTTTCTCAAGATTTATTTCTTCTTAATTTGAAGTTTTCGAACTATTCCGACCATTTAGTACCAGCATAAGTACACAATTTAAATCAAATGGGGTGGCCACATTAAGTACAACTACTTTATTACAATATTAAAGTATGTCCACGAAAAAAATTGAAATAAATAAAAAAAAAAAACATCATATCTAAAAATGAAATTTTTTTTTATCTACTCTAATTTCTGGAATTGAACCTTAGAAATTAACATAATTATTTATTACAAAAAAAGTAGGTATAACAATAATAATAATGATACGCACCCATTATATTGATTATTCTGTATGTGTGTAACCATTATATCCTGATACTCCATAACTTTAGCTTTTTCAAGTCTAAAACAAATGAAAAAGTTGTGAATTTTGTTAAGAACAAGAAACTGAAACAATTTTAAATATAAAAGGTTTATTGACCTTGATCCAACGACACCCATGATGACACCTCGTAACTGTATGGAGTCGGGATCGTCGGTAACGACGCCTCTGTTTTCTCGCGAGCCGTCGTTTATGAATTCCGAGTGCGACGACACGATTATCATGGATGACAGCTTGATCTCGTCGTAAGACAGGCAGTTTGCCAGAAGCTGCGGTAAACCCATTGTAACGAATCGATTAATGGTTTCACGTTAAAATGAAAAATCTATGGATTTTTTTTCAGTCCATTTCCATGCTATGTATAATCTAAGGCGCGAAAGGGGTTCTCATCGATCACACAAGGGTAGAAAATCAAGCACCCGAGATGCGTAAGATTTTTTATGCGTATTTTTTAAGGTGAAAATTTTTATAAGTTATTTATCATAGAAAAAGTGATAAGAATTGAAATTTTTCGCCTTAGGGCGAGAGAAAGCCCGACAGGTGGTAATTTGGATCCCGAGTGACATAAAAAATTGTTTTGTATTTGAAGAAATAATAAAAAATGCTTATAAATAAATAAATAAAAATTAAAAATTTATCAATGGAAAATTTTTCATTGAAACAGTGTATTTATTGAATTTTCTGCAATTAAAAAACCCTTTAAAAATTATTTAGAAGTAGCAAGAAGCTTGAATAGAAACACTTTACTGTATGAAAGTCAATAAACTGTTAAAACAATGTCTCAGAGAAATTTTATAGATTTTCAATGACACTGCAGTTACACAAAATTCTCTTTATCCAAGTCTTTATTATTCTTTTAATCCAATCAAATAGAATTTAAATTTCCATCAAAGCATTTTTTTCAGTGAAAACCCGGGAAGTTTAAAATAAAAAAGAAAATTTATATACAATAGTATTTCAATAAGATCTCACCAGAGGTTGTCTTTCGCGATCCGTCCCCACGTACTCCCAGCCACCGTTTCCGGACTTCCCGTCGATCAGACAGTAGCGATCGTCGGTCCCGTAGAACTGCATCGCCCTGTTTTCGATCAGCCGCTGGATGAATTTCACCAGGGTCATGTCCTTGTACAGCTCCTTCTCGACGCTGCTCCCGTGCAGTCGCTTGTGCTTCAACCAGTTCGCGATCAGCGGAAGGGTCGCTTCGTGTATCAGCGGGTAGACCGAGTTTGCGTTGAACTGTTTTTAAAAACATATCTTGTTTTTCAAATGAGTAAAATTTAAATTTTTCTAAAAGGTGCTTCGTTCTTGAGTTAGTATGGTTGCAACATTGAAAATTTACGATTTTTTAATACTTCATAAAAAGCTAGATGCAAATTGACCGAAAATTGATCTTTTTTGATAAACTAACTTTTAGTGCTGAAAGCTCTGTTATTAGATATTATTTTATAAAATTATTAAAAACTCGTAAAAAATTTGAGTTTTTTATCATTTTTAGATTTTTAGTAATCTGTTGAAGTAAAACAGTGTTCGAACCTTTATCAAAATGTATCCAAACATCGTTTTTTTCAAACAAAAAATTTTTTTATTTTTATCAACAATACATCGAGTAGTAAAAATAGTCTTCCATCGTTATCAACCCAAAAGTCTAGCTCGGAACTCCTGACCCTAAAATAAATAAGCATTACGCAAACAGTTCCCGCAACAAAACGTAGGTTAAAAAAGAAAAAAAAAAAAAAAAAAAAAAATTGACTTTTGTCGAGTACGGCGGGGGAAGAAGGCCAAATATCGGATTATCGAGTTTGCTAAAAGAAGGGCAGGAACCTCGAGCGTGTCCATCCCGATGCCTCGATCCCTGAGCGCTCGACATCGTACGTTGGAAACTGGGAAGGGCACGGGAAAGTTCTCGCTGCGCTTTATGATCTCGGTCAGGGTCGTCGGGGAGGGCAGCTTGACCTCCAGGCATCCCTTGAGAAGCTCCTTCGTGGGCTCGTCGAACGGCACACCGTTTGGTGCGCCCAGGGTGTTCTCCCACGATATCTCCGGGGGGTCGTGGACTATCGGCTGGTAGTCGTTCGAACGACGGTTGCGCTGGAATCAAAAAGTTAACGGTATGATTGTTTATAAAATCGAGCTGAATTTATTATTTCGTCCGTTGATACAAGAATTAAAAAAAAAAATTTTCCGCACTCCGGCCGGGAAGCGCTACTTCCCTGCCGCTGCCGCTACAGTCAGTAGCACTTCCCGGCGCCGTCGTGCGGAAAAATAGCATACTCAACTAGGCACCTGAATGGGAAGGTCTCAGATCACATGTTTGTCACACTCGGCTACGCCTCGGACGACAATTTCATGCGATCTGAGACGTTTCCCATTCATACTGCCTAGTTAAGTAATATACTATTTGATTCGAGGAGTACTCTTTCTAAACGGTTTGTAAAGTTTTCAAAGATTAATTTATAGCTGCATTGAGTTTATAAATTATTATAATTTTATTGTTAGATTAATGGAATGTATGAATTATTAAAATTTTTTGAATTTAATCGTAAAAAGTTTTGATCATTTCAATCAAATTTCTGTAACAAAATAAAATTACAGTATCAAAAATAAATTTTTTAATTTGAACTTCAATCATTGAATTTTATTCTTGTTGCAGCTATTACATTGCAGAAGAAATAATAACAAAAACAAATTTTGACATTTATGATTCTCGTTTTTAACTAAAGAAAAAAAATCAAATAAAATAATACTTGTGTAGCTGTAATCAAAACAATTTTTTTTTCAATTAACTGTCAAAGTATCTTTTTCTTTCAGTGTTAATAAAAGAAACGCTAAATTGTATATTTCATTGAAAATAGCTGTGAGATAGATTTGAAACCAGTGTTGGGAAGGAACTCGTTACTTTTAAAAAAAAGTAACTGTATAGTAACTTCGTTACATTTTTTAGACTAACGTGGCAACTTATCTTAAGTTTATATTTAGTTACTTTACAAATTTTTAATGTCGAAAATAATTTTGTAAACAACCTATTATTATCGTTTGTACCTAATTACATTTTAAGTTTGAAATTTGCTGTTCGTTTTGATTAATTTTTGATCAACAATATTCAAGTGTCACTGTGATTTGATTACCAAAAAAAAATCATAAAATAAATTTGTTCTGTTATTTAAAAAAAAACATGATATAAAACTTTGATATTAGGGTCCTTGACTATAATTATATTCTATCGTTGTAAGTTTTTATTTAATAACTGCTTCATTTGTTTTTGTATTATGTTGTACAAAACCTCTTTTAATCAACTATGACAAATAAAAAATTTAATATACCTTAAAACCTTATTTAATCTTTTTAATACCAAAAGTTAAGTTAAAAATTATTTAAATTGATTTATATTATTTTGAATATTAATGATGAAATAGAAAATAATTAGGTTTCTTATCGGCATAAAATTGGTTACGAAAATTAGAGTAACTTTATGGTAACTTTTCGTTACTTTATAAATAAAGTAAAGTAATGAAGTAACATTTTTTTCCAAAGTAAAGTAAAGTAACGAAGTTACTTTTTTTTTTAGTAACGTTCCCAACACTGTTTGAAACCGAAGAATTTTAAATCACAGCGTTTTATTGGTAAAGCAAGACGTTATTGTTTTGCTACAACGCAAAACATAATTATTTATTAAATTATTTAAATTTACATTAAAAATTTTTTTTTGATTGATACCAGTTTGATAAGTTTTTAAACCTTACAATTACTTTAGATTCCAATGTAGCGTAGCTGCTAAAAAAGCCCACTTCGTATATTTCCAATTTCTAACAATATTATTTTAAATAACAGAACTCTAAATAAATCAATTAAAATTGACGAATGACCCAAATAGTCCATGAACATTGTCTAGCCGGATCGATCGAAGAATCCAATTTATCCAAACATTTAATTGGCGACCATCGGTTTCATCCAAATTGCCTCGTTTAAAAAAAAAAAAAAAAAAAAAAACCCATGTAAACAAAAGAGAAAAAAAGAAAGAAATATACCGACAAAGAAAATTCTAAACTGTAAAAAAACATCAGCCGTGTATCTTGTAAAAAAGATGTAGCCGTTGACATACACGGGTGGGATAAAAAAGCTGGTCGTTTAACATCGGCTCGCATCGGGGAAGGGCTTTGCGGGTCTCTATTAATAAAGGCAGAAGCTCTTCGATTGAAGGCAAGGCCGACGTTGCCCCCTTTGACACTCGCGGGGCATGAAATGCTCTGGTGCTATAAGTAGCGGAAAATTTTATCGCCGCTGGTTTTTGCCACGGCTCAACGGTTGGGGTGCTAGCTGGCTTGAAATTTTCGAGCCGAGGATGCGAGACGCGCATCCTTGGAGACCGAGACCCGCGCGCGTGCATAGTGCGGCACGCGTGTTTTGCGATTTATGATCTCAGCGAGGCTTTTTATGTCGGTGGAGTTTCAAAGGAACGCGCGAGGTTTGTACTTCTGGAAACGAGTTTTAATTTTTAATTTGTTTTGGTTACAAATTTAATAGTAGGCAAGCCAATATTAATGCACATATTTTAATTTATTATTATTATTTTATTATTAAGTAAAAAAAGTTATCTAGGGAAGACAGGATTCTCTGAAGTTTTGTTATTTTTTTTCCAAGAACATAATTCTTTTGAATATTCATTTCAACATAAATTGATTGAATCTAAAGTGGGGTTTTACGATGAAATAATTGGGTATTGTCAATGAATTATTGTTTAAAGTATATTTAACTTGAAACTTTAGTATATTTTTCCGAGTAAAATTTCTAAATCTACATTGATTGAATCTAGTTTACTGTACTTTTTTTCTAAAACATTATAATGATTATATTGTTGATATTTACTGTACATACAAATACTTTTCTTATTCGTCATTTTAAAATAAGAAAGAGAAACTTCATAAAATTATGAAAAATAGAAGAATATATATATTTGATAGTACAACGATGAGAAAATCAAAAATTGTACATATTTTATTACTTTTACCAGCGTTTCATTTTTATTTCGTTTTACTTTTTTTTATCAAAGACAATAAATTAACCATTGAGCAACTTTAACTTAAATAAAATTAATTATGTTACTCTACTGTTTACTTAAATATAATAATAAAAGACATTTTTATCTTTGATTGAACTATACGTAGTTTTCAGGGAATTTAAAACAAATCAAAATAATTGTTTTATAGTGTGCGTGAAAATGATCTATCACAGAAAAATATCAAATTATTCATTATTTTAATTAGTTTATTTTGTTTTTGCTACAATGGGTTAGAATGTTATTTTTTCATTGTACATAAAATTTATAATTCATTATTATAATTATTATAAATTAATTATTCAGAAGCTAACAAAACAGAGATTTCAGGAACTTTATGAAGTCAAGAAAAATATATAGCAAGGTTGGTTAGTAATGAAAAAGTATTAAAAAAAAGAATGAAAAAAAAAATAAAGTACATTTTTTAACCGGTAAAATTAATAGAAAAAAATTGTTTAAAAAAATTCATATAAAGGTCATAAACAAAAATAATTTTTTTTTAATATAAAATAGTCAAGCTTTAGTAGTTTTTAAACGAGTTTTCATAATTGAAAAATCTCGTGGCGAAAGAGTTTTACTCACTACCCAATATCTGAACGGCAAACTGAAATAATGGCGAGTTTTATAAAAGAAAAAGTCCATTATAGATTGACCCCACTTTTGACCAGAATAAACTTTTTCTTCGATTTTGAATGGATTATTAATTGTTTCTATTCAATTTGATTTATTTATAACTTATTCTCTCAAATCTTACTCTTAAATTTAACACGATTTCATGAGTACAGAAGATTTTCATCGTTTAACTAATAGTATGTAAGTAATAATCAACAAACAAAGTTTTAAAAATTTATAATAAAAAATTCTGGTGAACAAAAACAATTTTTATAAACATTTTACTTACATTCCTGAAACAGCATGCGAAAAACGACATAATGTATTTCGTAAATAAAAAACCACTTCAAACTAAACTGAAATGAGAAAAAACCACAACTACAAATCCATACACATTAAACATAAAAAATTTTCACTTTATATTTCACTATTAAACTTTTCACATGCTGTAAATCCAACTAATCACGACGACGTCGCATCTTTAATTAGTCTTTCAACCGCGCGCTTCCAACACAGTTATGATCGTGATTGAATTTTTGCTCATGCGCTCGGTCCGGTTTCCAAGTTTGTGCGCATGCTTTGACGCTTTTTACGTGTTTCGCAAATATGAATTTACGTTTAATAATAACTCCGAATGACCCTTACTATATTGATTTTTTTTGGACTATGTATTTACTTCAAATATTGGCGACATTATTTTCTAATTTTTATAATTTTTACTAGAATCAAATCTTATTAACTTTAAAATAAAAACTAAAATATCTAAATTATTAACAGTTTTTTTTTTTTTTGTGTGTAATAAACGATTCCCATAGTTTGAAGATCTGCGTTTATAAATATCTGGTCGTAAGTCAGCTAAGATGCTGCTAAGCTGAGGATAAATAAATGCTGTCAACGTAGCTGCAACTAGAAAAAAAGAACCTGACAAGAACCATTCTAGAACAGTGACTAAGATTGGAGCGTAAAATAGTATATTAAATACGAATAAAAGTTGAAAAATCACTATTTTAGGCCCTGGGGTCCCTAGAGAAGGAATGGAGAGGTGATGTTTGCGCCGAAAATTTTCTATATATATGCCCTTTTGAGCAATATATATTTTGTTAGAATTTGCCATGGGAGCCGATTTGACTATTTTACTCGGCTAAATAAACTATTAAAAAACTTGCGTTGCCGCTCTTATTACAGAATTTTTTTCTACAACAAAAGGGTTATTATATTTTACCGTTTTGAACCCTAAGGTATACTTTTTTAATATTTTTACTATTCACAAATCAAACAATAAATCGAGTTTATCAATGAGACAAGGATTTGAATTAAAATTGAAGTTTTAAAACAATAATTCAGTATCAAAAAATTTATAATTGTCACGATGATAATGCCTGACTATCATTGATAGATAAATTTAATTTGATTGGTTTAAAAAATTTTGTCTCAATGCTGTAGATAAGATTGTGATACAAAATTGAATTATTTTGTGCGTGGATTCAATTCATCAGTAATTCAAAAAAATTTGTGCGTAAATGAGTCAGCCCAAGTTTTTTTAGTATATAAATCGGCTGCTTAGTTTAGTAGTGATTTCAATACTTTTCTGTATGGGTTGCCGTAAAAAATCGGTTCACCAAGACAAAAATATAGTTTGGGAAAGCATGAATTGAAAACTATCGTTGTCTGTGCATTGTCACTAAATACTTTTTCAGATAAGATGAAGTTATGAGTCAACTGTAGTCTTCAAAAAGTTTTTTATCAAAATGTTCCAAACTAACAAGAAAATTATTTCATCAAAATGATGTAACTAAAAGTAATTCAAAAATTCAGAGTAAGTTTATAAAGAGTTTGATTTAACCAATGTACTCTTTCTTGTTTTGCACAATTTAAAATCAATCGAGATGTTGACTCATGCCAAACATCTGTTTTCAAAAATCAACTTAGATAACAATGTGCAGTAAATGATGAAGAAATTTGAAAAAAATGTCATAGTCATACTTACTTGCTGTTCCAGCTAATGCAGTTCATTGGATGTTTTCACCTTAAGATAAAATACGTTTACATCGGAGACAATCTCTCAGTGTACAAATAGAATTCTTCCGCGTCGCATCGAGCAGTTTTCAAATCGTTGAAATCAATTTTCATCATTAGTGTTCATGGTATGTGTTTATTGAATTTTTTCTTTTACTTTTTGTAAAATATTATTTCCAATCCTTTTTGTTTGCTTTATTTTATATTTTAAGTAAAATTCAAGTTGTTCATAGTCACAGATTTCAGCAATTTTTATCAATACTTTTACCTAAAGATTCGTAGGCAATCATAAATAGAAATTTTTACGTTTGATTTTATAAACTTTTTAAAAATCTCAATTAACGTTTTAGAGTTTTTGTTGAAAAGGACTAAAAAGCGAATCATAAAAACATGGATTTTATCGATCTCCTGATCGGATTGGCGATCCTCGCCGGCGTAGTTTATTACTACTTCACATCTACGTTCGACTTCTGGAGCAGTCGAGGAGTGGTGGGACCAAAGCCATCCTTATTTTTTGGAAACTTTAAAAACATCATGTTTGCCAAAATAGCCATTCACGACTTTCTGGACAAGGACTACTATAAATACGAGAACGAGCCCATGTGGGGTATATTCGCGCGACGTTCCCCAATTCTCATAATCAAAGACCCAGAGTATATCAAGGACGTTCTCATAAAGGACTTTTCCACCTTTTCCGATCGAGGTATGAAGGTCCACGAGCAGGTTGAGCCTCTGTCCCAGCACTTGTTCAATCTCGAGCCGCAACGATGGCGGCCTCTGCGGACCAAACTCTCTCCGGTGTTCACTTCCGGTAAGCTGAAGGAGATGTTTTACTTGCTTATGGAGTGCGCCGATCACTTCGAAGAATTTCTGAGCCGCGAGGTCGAGAAAAATTCTGTCATCGAGTGCCGTGAGATAACAGCCAAGTTTACCACAGACGTCATTGGGGTGTGCGCCTTTGGGCTCAAAATGAACGCTTTGGCTGACGAGGACAGCGAGTTCCGAAAATTCGGGAGAAAAATCTTCGACGTTTCCGGATTTAGGATTCTTAGGTCCAGGATCAGAGACACTGCGCCGTGGCTTTACAAGCTCCTCAAACCCATCATGTACCAAACGGATATGAATGAATTCTTCCTCAACATGATGGCTCAGACCGTTGAGTACAGGCAAAAAAACAATGTCAAAAGAAATGATTTTGTTGACTTGTTAATCGATATCAAGAATAATCCCAGTAAAGTCGGTGATATTGGTGAGTGATTTTTAATAAGGTCAATTATTTAAGAGAGTGCAGGTGCGTCAAAAAAAATTTTTCGATTGATTTTTTTTTTTCCTTGTGATAAGAAAATTATTAAAGTTTTGAATCTTTGAGCACTGTTTGAAATATCTTTTAGTATTTAAAAAAAATTTTTGCTTATTAATTATTAGTCTGAAACAATTTTTTTTTTTGAATGTTTACAATTTTTAAAAAGTTTCAAATCGGTTTTAATACGTACAAAAAAAAAAAAAAAAAAAAAAAAAAACTATTAATTTTGTACCAATATTGTTCAAATTATGTTAGCTACTGTTTAGAAAATACTTAATGGAAAAAAAAAAAGTGAAATATTTTTTTTTTATCGATAACTTTAATAAGTAGTTTCACTTCAACTATGAGTATAAGAATTTCAAAACCCAGCAGGTTTAGAATTTAACTGTAAACAGATTTTTTAATAATAAATAATTATTTTATATTTTATTCAGAAATGACCAATGAACTGATGACTGCACAAGCATTCGTATTTTTCCTTGCTGGCTTCGAAACATCTTCATCAACAATTAGTCACGCTTTATACGAACTAGCTCTTAATCCTGATGTACAAAATGAGTTACGAAAAGAAATAATCGAAGAGCTTGAAAAAATGAACGGAGAATTAACATACGATGGCATTAAAAATATGAAGTACTTAAATAAAGTATTTTTGGGTGAGTTAAAAAATTAACTGAATATTGTACATCATTTACGTAAACTTTTAGAATCTTTAAAAATCAAAATTTATTTATGTACAGAAACATTGAGAAAGTATCCACCAGTTCCAACTCTTATGCGAAAATCGACAGGACAATACACTTTTTCGGGGACCAAAATTTCAATCCCAAAAGATACAAAAGTCTGGATTCCGATTTATTCCATACAAAGAGATGAAAAAGTCTATCCTAATCCAGACGCATTTGATCCAGAGCGATTTAGCGATGAAAATATTAAGACCAGGCATCCGTCCTTTTACTTACCCTTCGGTGATGGACCGAGAAATTGTATAGGTAAGTTTATATTTGCAGTCTTAAAAATGATTTTAATATCAATTTAATCGATTATAATTTTTAATTTTTAGGAGCTCGCTTTGCTCACTACCAATCAAAAGTTGGAATAATTAAAATTCTGAAAAATTACCAAATTGACGTCTGTGATAAAACTTGTATACCTTACGTAAATAATCCAAGAGCATTTTTAATTCAACCAATAGGAGGCATTAAGCTTAAATTTAACAAACTAAAATAACTCGTAATACCAAACATATAGTTATAAGTAAACAAAAAATATAGAAAAAAATTTTTTAACACTATTACTACCTTATTATGAAGCAATCGTTAATATTTAATAAATTATTAATTGCAATATTAGATGCTTGAATAATATTTTGTAATTTTTTAAATTAAGGAAAAATAATCGATCTCACACCGTACGATCTAACTGCTTTTTTATTTTATATGGATCAAATTTCGCGGAGATGAACTTAAGGTGGTTTTCTACCAGAGCTAGTCAAGTTCAAGACTAAAAAAAAATCATTTCACCAAATTAGTAAAAATTGTTTGTTAAAATTTAATTTTTAACTTTTTATGGCTTCTGAAATTATTTTCAACCAAAAAAACATTGACAATCACAACAAAACATTTTTTAAAACTTTTAACCTCACCTTTGAATACCGCAGTTTTGGAGGTTATTCACGTGAAAATTATTTTCGTAAAATTATTGTAAAGTTCTTAAAAGGTCAATTTTTTGTAGTTTCAAGGAATGAATTCTTCGATAGTGAAACTATGTGTATGTGGTTTTTCAAAAGGATCTCTATTGTAACAAATATCAATAATTTAGTACACTTTTTCAGCGTAGCGTCCGTACGCGTAATGAAAAAAATTCAATCTTTAATTTGCTGTAACTTTTAAACTATATGGTCAATTTTGATCAGACTTCGGAAAAATGTTTATTAATATCTAATAAACACCTCCAGAAAATTTGAGCTGATTCTCTATTGTCATGCATTTGGTAGAAAACCACCTTAATCTACAGCTTCGTTAAAAAGTACAGCATAAAAATTTGAACTGGAAATAGAGCCTTCAAGTGAGGGCCTAATTTATGTGAATATTTATTATAAAAAATTTTTATTTTATTTTATTTTCTTTGTTGATGTATATGGTCTTTGAAAGTTGATACTTTATAATAAAAAATAAATAAATCTTATAATTACAGTTTATGTATCGTAGTTTATTATAAACTCAGATTTTTAAGTCATATATGTATATTGTAATAACCTGCTTTTTTACGTGACTAATAAGTTGAATTTTATTATTTTCATGAAATAATTACACCTCTCAGTGTACTTTTCATTAATGCCAACTATATGTCGACTGGGCGCGCATACTCACCTTGCAGAATTTGGCAAATAAAAGTACAAGCACTAAAATTGTTAATAAATTAATAACCAAGTTCATAATGAGGAACTCAATACGATTATTGTTATCATGATTTAATTTTTATCAATAAGTCGAAATTTTTAAAACATGACTTACATACATTGAATTAACAATAAATGGACAGAAACAAGCTATATGATATGCGTTATTATTATTATGATATATTTATTCTTATTTTAATATTATGATATCTTTATTCTCATTTCTCAAAGAAAATTTTTCCCATTAAAAATAATTATGTTAGATAGTTAATAATTTAAACAAATACGCTAAAATTTAAGCTGTATTGACCTTAGGGTTTGGGTAAGCTTTAATACACTCAGAGAAAGATTTGATTGGACCAATTAAATATTCTTTGTTCCCTCAATAGTCTAAATATTGTAGCAGTTACAATACGTAGGGTAAGGATAATAATACATATCGTTGCGACTAGCAAAGCAAATATTCAAAAATCTAACCTTACCTAGCTATTTTTTAAAATCTCAATTGAAGTCATTATTTCTTAAATATTGTGATTTTTATAATCATTTGTATATTTTTTAAGATTAAAACTATTCATTAAATACATTAATTATACCAAAATCACAAAAAAGAAATTTTTTAAAATTAAGTTGTGCTATACTAGTGTTACTAGAAACATGTTAACCCTTAATACGCATTTAGTCAGAGCTACTATGATATTGTTACTGCTACAATGTGCATCATTGTCTCTATATCAACTATGGCATCTTAGATGTTACAATATATTATTGACCCAATCAAACCTTTCTCTGAGTGTAAATAAATAAAAAAATACGCTAAAAATAAAGAATAATTTTATCACATTTACTTATTTGGATACTAATGTTTTGGACCGTTCGATCCTAAAATTACCAACTTTAGACCAACATTTGAATTCTGCAGGATAGCCAGTAAGAATAATACATAGAAATCTTCTACTAGATAATAAACCCAGAATACATATCAGAGATCTCTTCAAAATACTTACTGATGGAATACATGTAAACGAAATGGTCAATCATTTTTTAGAATCTTTTGAATCTTGAAACAAAGCGATTAACACCCTTGCAAAAGTTTGAAACGAAAAAAAATTGATTATAATTTTACTTTTTGAACACTCATGATAACTTACCATCGTTTAAGATTTTACCTCTTGAGCAGCGTATTGATTTGAGTAAAACAAGTACTGTACTTGAGCGACCTCAACGGAGTTTTGAGAAACTAAAAGTTGTGTAGCGCGACTGCTGATTTTTTTAATTACAATGTAATGTAAGTAATTATTTGTTGTTCCAGCAAAAAATTAAAAAATAATTGTATGCCCATAGAGTAGAAAAAAATATTCCACGAGAACGATGCTGTATATATAAAATGGTTAATTGTTTTCTATTATTGACGTTGAAATGTAAGTAAAAGTTGACTCTAGTATCATAGACACCAAAATTATTTATTATAAATTTTTTTTTTTTTAACTAAATAAATTTTTATTCATCTGTCAGCTTAGTTATTTCTATTATTTAATACAAACTATTTAATAAAATTACCTAAATTTATAATAATATAAATGTAGTTCAAGGAAATGAATTTTTGACGAGATCATTCGATCTAGGCTGCAAATAATTATTGCCATTCGATTCCCATGATCTACCTATAATTATTTTTCACACGTGATTTCGAATTAAGCTGTCAGGGTAACTCTTACCTGACATTGACTTTCACGTTTACCACTGAAATTTCCAAGTTCGAATATTTCAGATAAACGGCGAAAAATTGAGTATTAAAGGAGATAATTTTTTATTTTTCTTTTTAAAGGGGCGAGATAAAAACTTTTACATAATTACGGCGCAATGTTTCCCAATAATATTTAAAAAAAAAAATAATAATAATAATATTGATATATTTATAATTTTTTATACTTACAATTAAAATTTCGAATAAAAAATTTCATTAAAGTCTTCAGAAAAAACGCAAATTCTTTTTTCTATTTCATTAACAATTTACGGAACAGATATTCGATTTTCTTTCTTCAGTAAATTACTAAGTTATAATTAATATTATTGAGTATCGTTAAGTTTTGCACGATATAGTAAATTTAAAACGAAATAACAGTATTGAAAGTAAATTGTTAGTAAAAATTCAGCAATTTTCTTATCAAATAAAACTCTGAAAAAATTAACGATCCAATAAATCTTGCGGCATGTATGTTACAATGAACTTGTTAATTGCAATCGGTGAAGTAAGTCTTGAAACAAGAGTTTTAAAGTGAGACGGTCTAATAAGTTCTTATTATTGTTAAAAACTATGTCTCGACAGTCCCAGCGAAGAAAAACCTTAGTCGAAAATCTGCAGATTTGAAATTATCGATGAAAGACTGTAATGAATTAAAAAAATTAGAAAAAATTAAAAATCTGATTAATTAAGTGCTAAATTATTAAAATTCTTTATTTTTTAATAATTATTAATTTATTTCAGCTTCACACAATTATTTGAAAACTGCAGATTTTTGGCTAAGGTTTTTCTTCGCTGGGACCATCGCGTCGATCTGTAAATTTTTTGTTTTGTTGTTCCATGTTATAGGCACAATAACTCTGTACACTAATTTTATTCAATTGCATTAAAGGACGAATCGTTCGATTATCGCCGAATAAAAAGACAAAAATTTTCCCAAAATCGGTAAGGCCGGAACACCCGATACCATCGATAAAAAAATTCATCGCGGTTCATCCGTTAATAACCGCGTGCATCATCTTATAGCAGGCCCCTCGATCGATGAAATTCCCCATGTCGGTCGGCGACCTCAATCGTTTGGCCGCGCGCGGTCGCTCGATTTCGTAAGTGTGTTAACCTACGCGGCCGCGACAGGACACTCGAGCGAGCCGATCGCCAGTCAAGTGCGAGCCGCCGTACTCGTCGCGCGTGACTCGATTTTTGTTCGTTTATTATAATCTATTATCTGCGGTGTGAGTGAGGTGAGTGCTTAAAATTTTTCGGTACTTACATGTTCAGATTACCTACAAGTGCAGGAGTAGAGTAGCCTTGACCGGTGTGGAAATCATGCGTGACCAAATGGTGTATTTGTTCTAAGGACGCCGGGGATTCGATTCGGTGTTCGAAAATTTTAAATTCTTTTTGGAAACCGTTTTGTGTTTTGAGTACCAGTAGGTCACTGTCACTTTTAAACGGGGCTCATTCACAGTCGTAAACCCGGTTATATTACAGGTAGTGCAGCTTGGTTTTCTAAAACAGATTTTTTTTACAACCTACTTTGATTGTTACTGTAGATACGTAAAACACATAAAAATAAAGCAAGGCTGTGAAAATTCCACTTAAGGAAATGAAAAAAAAAAGATTTGTTCGCCTCTGGCAACGTTGGTCTTTCATGGTACATACATGATTAAAGGTTTCGACCTTGAATTTATTTTAAAAAATCTTATTGAGCGAGATAAGTACAATTTCATTTGAATCCGAGTTGAGACCAGGTCAGAATGAAACAGTCAATCTTGTTTCGATTTGCCAGCACCTCTCAACTTCGGGCAACAACCGTGTCCTTTCTTACGACCAAAGTAGTTTGATTGCCCGTCTGAATATGCATGAATCAATCCTGTTCTCGCTCTCCCGGGGAGGTAACACGATCTGCAACCTCAATCATCTCTCGCGTCTTTAAAACTTCATTAGCACCGGGCGCGACATTCGATTCTGAATTAATTTTTAAGCCGAGGGATTGACCCGGGAGTTAATCGCATCGTCTTGAGAGAGCTCCCGGAACAGAACAAAGTGCAACCGGCTCCCGAAGGAATTGACTCGGTCTGTTTGCCAAGTAACCGAGTTTGAACTTTGATAAACAAATTACACCCGGAGACCCGATAAATAATGCATTCGGTTAGACGCTGCTATTTGGCTGACAACACAAAGCTAGTAAGGCGTTTGACAACTTTTCTAATCTACTTTGGATTCCGCATTCCCCGTGATTTTCGAGTTGACTTTCTAATGATGATTAGCAACAACGAATACTTCACAGTTGTTTACGTAAAAATACTGATTCTTGGAGATACAGGTTCAAGATTTGAACAATTTTGATTTGATAGAAGACGTAGAAGCAGAAATAGATCATGGCCTTTTTCAATAGGAAAAAATATTTTTAAAATTTGATATTCATTGATTAAAGAAAAAAGAAATTAATTAAAGTAACATTGTCATTATAAATTTTGAAAAACAAACTTGATTTTAATGAAATAAATTAAAAAATTTATAAGTAAAAGTTCGTCTGAGAAAACGTATATTTGAGAAAAGTTTAATATTCAAGTTGACTTTTGTAAGACTTTAGTTGAGAAAATAAATAAATATCTCAACATAAGTCTTTCAAAAATAAACTTGATTTTTAAAAACTATCCTTAAGCACGACTTCCATTTATTTATTTAGAAATTAACAACGTAAATTGACATACATTTTTATTTCCTACAAGGGATTAAAAAATTTTCCTCAATTTTTAAGTCTCCGCATCACCGACAGTTAATCTTCGATCGTAAAAAATTATAACTTTTCACCTCATTCCTCGGAATAAATTATCTTATCAATAATATATAATTGACGCATCATCGTGAATAAAGAATTTTTCATTCCCACCAGACCACTAAATAAAACATCGTCGGTCGGATAAAAAATCAAAAGGCATAATCCGTCTCGACCAGATCGTAAAAAATCCTTCCCAACACACGAGTTTAACGCTACCATATAAATTATGCAGGCCCAAGTCACTGGTAGCTACAAAACACGGAACAGCCAAGGTGATGAACCGCTCAACGGGGTGGACGAACTCGTAGTCATAGTGACTTACGTGTCGACGAAAAAAGAGCAATCGAGGTAATTTGTCGACAATGACGGCCTGCTTTGGAAATGGACGTTTGATTGAATTCGGCTTTTACGAAGGTGATCGAATTCCACTCCCAAGAGAGCGTTCGATTTTATCGTATTAATGAAAATTTGAATTTCATAATTTTTTAGTTAAATGGTCTTTTAAGAAATACAATTTGATATAAAATTGGAAAAATCAGTGGTATTTACCGTAAATTGTGGTTTTTGTTCAAAAACTTTCAAAAGTTTTGTTTTTCAATTAAGTAATTATTAAGATATAGAGGTATAAACTATGCATTTTAAGTACTTTGTCTTCACTGCGAATTTTTCAAAGAATAATCATTGTTTCTTAAAGCAAACAATTTTAATTACCAGAGGTTTATCTTTTATGGTACCGAATGAAAAAGCAGTAAAAATATTTAACGATTATTCAGAAAGTCATCATATTGGATGTTCAATGTTTCGAAAAATTATTTAGGCTTGAAACAATTATACCTTTATAAAGAAACTAGAAAACTCATATTCACTTTTACCTTTAGTAGAAATTGGATTTATTCTAAATTACAATCTTGCTGTAAAATCTTGCTGTCTTTTTACAAAAAAAATTGCGGAAAACTCTTGGTTTTGTTACTTTGCTGAAGATTGAAGCCTTGAACAATTTTTAATTGCTTGTTTTGCAAATTAAAAAAATCAATTTTCTGCATCAGGTTCCTCATTCAGAATTGGATTGGGAATGAACTAATAGTTTCACCTATTAAATGAAATTACATGTTTTGTGAATCATTCATCACGATGATTATTCATCAATTACAAAATTTATTCGCAAAATATTTTTTTCAGTCTATATAAAAACATAAATATAATTAGTGATCAAAAAACTAGTTTTGAAAAAAAAATCGTAACGAATAATAAAGTTAAAGGATTAAATTTAAAAAAATTTGTGTAAACTCTGGCACCCAGTACAGTTTCTTTGACGCGGATGAACATAAATTAAAATAAGGCTTAAATTCCGAGTTTCAAAGTCGGAGCACAATCAAGCTGCAGAGGGAGAGAGAAAGAAAAGGTTATAGCATAGCTACGTGTACGGTGGGATAACGAATGCACGGGCTTCCAGGCCGTACACCTTCTATACTTGATTAAAGGCCGAGCGATCGGTGAACGGTATTTTCATCCGGGCAAGGCGTCTGATTTATTTGGTATTTTATCAAAGATTAGAAGAGGCGATGTTTTAAGCGTGGTGGAAATTAAATTTTAGTTCTTATGGGTGAAAATTTTGTACATGGTTTCGACCAATGGGGTTCAAATTTTATTGACCTCTAGTGCGAAATCAATTCGAATACCCCGTCATTAATTACTACAGATTAAAAATTCATTTTAGAGTTTTTTGCGATGTACCATTTTGAATTATGAAAGATAAAAATCAAACATTTTAAGTACAAATAACAATTATAAATTTTTTCAGCTGAACACACAGCTATACATATCATACGAAAACTGGAAAGATTCAGAGGTTTTAGTTCTTTTGGACTCCAAAAATTGTGTAATTTATTTGTTAGTCAAGAAGAATAAAGGCGATGAGAATAAATAATTATTTATAAACTCTACAGCTGTAGAGTTTTCGGGGATGATCCTGGAGATGATCCCCGGGTATACCTGTCATCGAGCCTGTCATCGGTGACCTGGTTTTCCAGGTCTAGCTTCGTGCCTCAGCAATTACCGACAATCACTAAAGCCATCTCGAAGAAAATTTGATTCGAGTTCTCGAAGATGATTTCCTAGAGTACTCGTCGTCGGCGACCTGGTTGTGATAGCTCTTTAGGTGTACCTATACCATCTGCTATCTGTTAATCCGGGTTATGGAAATTGTTTTCAATTTCTATACTGTCACGAGAATCATCTCCAAGAATCCTAACCTAGTCCACCTTAGCTGAATTATTCAGTGAAAAAGCGTTTCATAATTAGCTGAATCTTCACTTAAGTTTCAGCTAATTCTTAAATTTTTAGCCATTTTTCAGCCTATATTCAGTGAAGATTCTTACCAGGGAAGAACTAGTTCTTCTCTTTTATGTGAATTCTCGATAAATTTTTCTAAACCGAATCTAAGTTAGCATGTTTCTGATCTGGGGCAACGAAACGATGTTTATAACCTTAATCAATGTTCAATATATTGATATAGCCAAGTTGTCGAACAATCAAACGTAGTTTTCCATAATTTTTTCTTGTAAAAAATTAAATATAAAAAATATTCAAACATTTCAAGCTCAATTTGGTAATATAATTTTTCTGAAACTAAAGTTTTCTTTTTTTTTTTACTAGTAAATCACTTGTTGAATCTAATGCAGTAATCTAAAAAAAAACTACAAAAAATTATTTCTCTGCGGGTAACCATAAACTGATCCATGAATGTCAAAGAAAGCATCATAAACATACAGTCACTTGACCTGTGTCGCGTCTCACGCGAACACCTCGGTAATTCGCACCTCTCATCCATTCATCCCGCATTACTCACCCAATTTTTTTTCCTACCCACGACGCTCCAAATCCCCCCTAAAAAGGATATTAGTGCCGTGAGACCCGCGAGCTCACCTTCGCATCCCGCTGGAAAGCAAAGTCAAGGAGTCGCAGGTGCGATGGGAATTCTTACTTACTTTCAATTCAACTAAGGTGATACCGTCTAGATAAACTAAATTTTATAGTCTCAACTTGGTGCAAGTCATTAATCTCCACTTATTTATAGCTAATTAAAATGTTATCCGGATTGATAAAGAACGATGCAGGAGAAAAGTATTTCGCTCACCTTGGCTGCAGTTCGTTCGGGGACTTTTTTCTTACCCGCTGAAAGAAACCAAGCTCGAGTTGACTCACTCCCTGAAAACCCGGAGGTCGTACCTTGAATTCTTAAATTCAAACTCTGCAAACGTCGAGCTGGTATTATTTCTCTCTGCTCAAACATGAGAATCATCGTGAATTTGAAATGCTGCGAGTATGATGATTCTCGTTACAGATAATGCTTTGATCGATCGAATTTTAACATAAATTATCAATAGGATTTTTGAAGTTGACTGCTTCGGGTAAAAATTTCGGTCGATTTGCTTGTAAACGATATTTTTACTCCAAGGTTGCTGGGGAGTCGTGTCAACCCGAATTACCGTGTAACCTTGCTATTTTTCTTTTATTTTCTGAAACCGAGTAAGTACACACATGCTTTTATTTATTGTTTTTCTTCGATGAAATGTGAAACTTTCAACGTTCTCGCTATGTGGTTTACGTAACGTTGGAAATACAACAACAGCCTTTTTTTTTTCTCTCTTATTTTTCGTATTTTTTTCTACTCGGCCGGGGTCTCATTAAAATTTACATTAAAAAATTTGTATGGAGAAAACTGGAAAAGGTGTGCTATTAGGTTTGCTTGTTCTTAGAGTTTTCCGTGAGAAAAAAAAAAAAAAAGCTTCGGTGCTAGATTATCTTGCACAAAGTACCGAGTAGATATAACGTGAAAATTATACTTTTTTAAAACATATAAACCAGGGATTTTTACACAAAGGAAATCCGAAAAATTTTCAGGATGGTGTGAATAATGTCGACCTGGCTGAAATATGTATATTCTCTGTGTAAATTGCAAATTTTATAAAAAAATTTTATGCAACAGAGTTTAATTTTTTTTTTTTTTTTTTTTTTTATAATTACTAAAAGTGAAATGAAAAAAATATCAATCATGAACATCAAAATTATGTTTTTATGACAAGACACATTTTCATCCAAATAGCCTATTAAGAAAATAATTTAAATTTCTCATGATTACGATATGAATTTTATGAATAAAACAAATTTTTTAGAATTGCATTGAAAAATTAAAATATTTTTTAAAAACTATTTTTTTTTTTAGAACAGTGTAAATCCATCTATGCAAAGTAGAATATTTGGGTGTCTATAAGTTTGATTTGATACACGACTAAAAATTTGTTGTATCTTTTTATAAAATATTCTCGGATGTTCAAAGTATGTTAGTTTGTTTATATGAAAAAAATGGTTGCAGAAAACAATAGTTTAATTGATGCCGTAATGGTTTATCAAATATAAATAGCAGTTAAAAAAAAAATAATTTTTTTATGATTATTTTTTTTTTATTTTTTTATTTTTTAGTGCTACTTTTTTCAAAAAAGTTTACTAGTCAAACTTTTTATTAAAATAATCACAAATCTAGCTAGCTTATAAACATAAGTAAAAGATTGTGAACTTGCTCATATATTTCTTTTTTCAAGTGTTACTTTTTTCAAAAACGTTAATTAGTCAAACTTTTTATTAAAACAGTCACTAATCTAGCTAGCTTAAAAGCATAAGTAAAAGATTGTGAACTTGCTCATTTCTTTTTTTTTAAACACCTGTAACATCTCAACACTTGAAAGTACTCCTGCTTACGCTAGGACATGATTCACTTATCTGACCTTCAAAATTAAATCCAAGCAAAGGGTTTTTAAATAAATATTTAATATCATGAGTCACGGGTCTACCACGCGTTGCATTAAAAATTCTCGCATTACGAGCACACCGGAATCGCATCGCATCTCTCCGGGTTCGGCGAAATAACGCGCGTCACTCTAATCGAATCACGGGCGGCCTTGTTTACGCGAGAGAGGAAAGACCGCGACCGGATGTTACGGTCGGTGCGAAAAAAAAAGAGTCTGGAAAAATCTCTGTTGGCCTTCATTGCTCTTTTGAGAGTGCGGATCTGATGGAAAAAGTAACCAATTGTTTTTTTTTTTTTTTAATTTATACCGACCGTCGTAAGTGCTCTTTAAATTTTCGGTTTGTATCGAGCCGTAAAATTTATGGTCGTGGATTTAAATGGCAAGCCTGCAAACATAAATTTTTTGAAAATGAAAGCAAATATCAGTATAAAATAAAGTAGATGTAGCTAGCATTGTTAGGAGTGTTTTATTAAATTAAAAAAAATTAAATCAACTTATATAAATTTTTATATTCAATAAAAATACATTGTATCAATGTTTACCTCGATAAAGAAACGCAAGTCTATCAAATAACCATTAAATAACCATTAGAATAAAATAAAATCAAAAAATTAAAATTAGATGTAGCTAGCACTATTAGGAGTGTATTATTATTAGAAAAATTAAAATATACTTATTTAAATTTAATAAAAATATTTTTTATCAATTTTTACCTATCTAAAGTAGACTAAAAGAGGAAAATAAACTTAAAACATTACAAAGAAATGCACTGTTTAATACAATACTTTTAAAAAACGCATTATAACCACTTAATCTTGAGTAAAAAAATTTCTTATCAATAAAATGTACAAAATATATTCAAATCAAAAATTTACATCGAAGGTACTGAAATTAACGAAAATTGGTAAAAAATAAATCGATAATCTTTCCAGATAATCAACCGAATCCGATAATTAAGCACTCTCGAGTGTCTCTCACGAAATTTCTGGCCGCTTATCAAAACGTTCCCCCAAAGTCATCTAAAACGCGACACTGCAAATAAATTTCGCCCCGAAAAAAAAAAGAAAAAAAAAAAAAAATAGTCAAGACTTTAAAGTCCAATAAATCAAATGAGCCCGCGGCCGGGTCGGCCGTAAATCGTTCAGGCGTCGATTCTCGTCCCCGAAAAAAGCGCGATAAAACAGGGATGCCCCGGCCGCAATAATAATTCACGCTCGCGTATGCGGGATATATTGAGCTCCGGATGATTTCATGTAATACAGTTACGCCAGTGCCGTAGGCGCGAGGGGCCGAGACTCGTGCTTACGACACTGGAGGACCAACGTAGTCGCGGTCCCGCGCGAGGCCACCTTCGTCCGAGCCTGGTTTACGCTTGCTTTGGAGAACGGTCGAGAGGTTTTTGATTGATTTGCGAATTTTTATGATTTTCATTGGGCTATGGAGCTGTTTGAGTACAACGATTAAGAACGATTAAGTTGGGTTGCTAATTATTCAAATATTATCAAATTTAAAAAGTCGGATGTATTCAATAATAATTTAAAATTTTTGTTGATTTTTAGATAAATAATTTTAACGAGTTTTACTTTCATTCATTTTAAATTTTTTGGATGATTACAATTTTTTGAGTAGGACTAGTTTATGCAATATCATTTTATGTCTAGTTTCCAATTAAACTAATCGATTATCTTTATCATTAATGAGTTTTCAAAATAATATGATTAGGAACCACTATCGAATGAAAGGTAATTTTTAAGTTGGTTGGTGATATTATTCATTGATCTATTAACAAATTTTATTTTACAGTTTTTTCTGCCGCAATACGGAAAGATTAACAGCTTCAAATAACAAGCATAATTTAAATTTTTTATTACTATTCTTTGAACATTCAATTTTATTTAATGTTATTAAAAAGTTAATAACTTGAAACATTTTAATCATAAGTTCATTATTTTTAACAAATAATATAATCGTTGATTGATCTTAATGAACATTATTTCAACATTGGTCCTAATAATGGCTGATAAATAATGTTAGTAAGGATCGATCCTTAGAACAGCTGATAAATTATTCTAGTTTGTACCTAGATAAAATCAATAAACAAATAAATTATTTACGAACAACCACCGGATTCAATAAACTTGAAATTTAAAATTTCCCTATTTCGATCATTAAAACTAGTCGTCCTCAAAAATTGCTCCAATTAAGTCCCTAAAACCAAAGCATCATGAGATTAAAAAAAAAAGGCTAAATTCTCAAGACGTTTCTCAAGCGTTGGAGGGGCACCGACAATCCCCTCCCTTCTTCCAGCTCGCCGGGGCCTTTCAACTCGGCGGCGCGGGATCGACGTCAGGAGTGCGCTGCGGAGTCTCGTCTCGTAAGGCCTCTCTCCTCGGGTTTGTACCTGCAAGGTGTTTTTATCGGTTACAGTTCCCCCCGAGTTTATTATTTAAATAAACAAACTGATGGATTGTGTGTTTACAGTGGAGTGATCAGTGCGGGAAAGAGTGATAATGGTCCAGTAGAAGGCCCGGTTGAGGAGCGTTCACTGCAAGAAATTCCGAGTGAGTTGCGCTGGGTTTTTATAGGGCTTCGGGGTAGGGAGGGAAAGGACGTGGGTGTTGTTTACTCCGGTTCGCAAGGAGTGCGCGAGGTTTTATAAAGTTTGTGGGTGAATTGTTTTATGAATAATTTGGAGAATTACGGCACTTTAAAAATTTGCTTAACGAATATACATAGTTTAAATTATTTGAACTTATGTGGTGTTTTTTTAATTGTAAAATTGTAGGCTATAATAGCCTAGACTATACATGAAAGTTTAACATATATATTGATAAAAATCTATTTATTTATAGTAGTGAAACATAAGTAAAAGTACAACGATGAACTCGTAATATAAAATAATTCGAATTTATAATTTAATGTAGCTAATTAATATATGAATTCCTGAGTTTTATCTCTGATCATTAAATAACAGGAGCAGTGTACAAATAAATTTTTATAATGTTACTCAGATAGTTTGAATAATTAATTAATCAATACAAATATTATGGTAATGGGGTTTAAATGCAAAGTGAATTTTGCAATGAATAAATAAGTGATACTCACGCAATTTAATGTAAGCTCATAGCGTGCTTTTTCCTCAAACAATAAGACGTCATTTAAACTGTTGAACAACACTAAAAAATTTATGTAAACTTTAAAGACTCGGAAACATCAAAACACTTAAATAAATAAAAACCGCCGCGAGCGGTTCTTCGAACCTTGGATCACGAGACAGCTCATTATTGAATCACATCCTCAGATCAATAACGTATTTTCCCAATAAACATTCTCTCAACGATGGAAAAACAACAATAAAAAGTGTAAAATTAAGCAACTCGCGATGATGGAAATTATTTCCTCGGGTGCGTAACTAATGAAAAGTTTTAATTAAAGGCGAATAGTCCAGCAAAATATTTCCTGTTTTATAATATTTTTTTCTTCGCCTCCCCCCTCCGCAAATTGCTTAACAGGCGCAAACAATTCACGAAAGTTTTACTGCCCTCGCCGCCGTAATTTTATTTTCCGTAATCGAAGTGCCTATAATTTTTTTTTTTTGTAAAAAAAGAGCGTTAAAATTCATCGTAAAAAACGAATGCTTTTATTTTAGTTGCGCTTTAAATGTTAACCGCGGGGAAAAAAAAATATCCACGAGATTTACGCTGTAGCCGGACACCTGTTACCTTATAATAGCCTCGCAAAAGATGCAAATCAGTTGGTTGTTAGTATCACTTCATGCCGCCCGGAGACTCCGAAGAGAGAGAATGTTGATTAGGCAATCGCTATAACTGTATAAAATACCAAACGGGTACGCATGTATTTCCAACGTTCAAAATGGAAAGGAAAATCAGTCAAAAAGTTCGTTTGTATTTCTCTAAAAGTTTCGTTGGCGTTGTAAAAAAATTTTTTTTATCGCTCGATTGTCTGATACTCCGGGATTGGTATGCCGATTGTATTAATACCAATAAAATTTACGCGAGGAGATAAAAAAAAATAATTTCAATTGCAATTGTTACAACGGCGGGAGATAAGATTCGGCTGAACACGCGTTTTTAAATCGTTCGAGTACGTTTACTAATTGAGTGAAACTGGAGATTTTACTTATTGACTTATCAATAAATGTTGTATGTAAAAAATTTAAATTTTGAGCGTTCGAATCCATAATACGCAGATGCTTCTGACTTATTGTAAACATTTTTCCGAGTCATTTGAAAAAATTAATTAGTAAAATAATATAAGTACAGCATAACTGAATGAGTCATTTAAAATAAATAGACTGAGAAAATAATTTATTTAATGAGTCAAACGCAGTAGGTCGACATTCACTTTTATCACTTTACCGTGCACTCTAAATATTTTGAAAAATCGATGCTTAAATGTTTTTTTAAACTTCGATCTCTGAATACTGTAGTAAACGTACAGTAGTTTCAATAAAATGGAATTGAAGAAGTCCCATCAAAACTTTTGAAACAGTCATAATATGAGTGACCGTTGCATGCATGATAATTATGCGAAAGGGTAATTACCATCGCGATGTACAAGCCACAGTCGCTTGATGGGAAAAGTGAGTAAAACTTGAGAATGTGTAAAGCCTACTTTATAGAAATCAATAAACTCGAGTCTGATGGCGTCGTATCTCATGTGCCATTATCATCCTATATTTATTACATCGAAGCTCTAAACTTATCTCTAACCATCTTTTGGTAATTTAACCATATTTTCAAAATATTATCAAAGTAAAAGCTGTTATGATTAAAAATTTGAATATTCGGGTTTAATGTTTGAATTTTCAAATCATATCGAAATAAAAAAATTTTACATCGTTTTTACAAAATCAAAACAAATAATTTAATCAGTTGTAAATCAATCATAAATACCAATAATGTGTATTAAGAATTAATTTATCAATTCATTCATTGAACGTGCTCACGCAACATTTTTTCGAATTACTACAGAGCATAGTAAACGAGATAATCCAATCGTACAGCTCTCGACAAATATTTCCTTAACCACTCGAACTTCGTCACCGGTTCCATTGAACTTCACAACAATTAATTAGCTCAAATAACCTTTATGAAGTTTGCTAATTAACGCTGCTGTATTCCGGGACTAGTCCGGATGATAATCCCATCGAAACACAATTTAATCCATCCCGCGTGCACTCGAAGTTTGACAAAAACTTCAAAGCTCGAAGCCAAAGATACGAGCGTTAATTTCGTTAATGGACCCCCTCGTTCGTCCCGGGCATGCAAATTTCTGCACGCGAGAGTTTATAACGGTTGTGCTCGAAAAAAGAGACGTAAAAACTAGACGCTTTTTTATTTTTAAAAATACCGAGCTCGGGACAGAACGAAAAATAAAAAGTTTGAATTTTGTGGATAAATTAACCCGCGGAGGTGTGATGAGCCTGCAAATAGTTTCGGCTTGATTACTGATTAAAATACGTGTAATTTCGACATGGACAGCTGACACGCTCTGAGGCATGACGTTTGGGGATAAAAAAAAAGATTCGGAGAGATTGCAAAAAAAATCGATTTTACGGTCCGTGTGTAAATGTAATGAAGTAAATTTGAGAAGAAAGAACGATTTGTACTTAATGAGCGCGAAATCGAATGTTTTAGAAATGGAGAAAGCAGACATTTTTATTTATAAAAAAACAACTGATTTTATGTTGGAATTGAGATGCGATTTCTGACCAGTAATTCCAGAGGGAGTAAGATATTAATTTTGAGGTTATGATATGCACGCGATTATGACATATTAATCGCGCATCAGATGTTACCCGGGTTGCTTAGGTTGATTTATCCACTGACAATCTTCGTGCTCAGCGCGGAGTAATGGTTTACACGACGCCCACTGGTTATGAACCAGATGTTTCAATTTCGAATATCATTACCGGCCAAAGACGCGAGGACTGACATATTCGTGTCAATCATTCCCATTTGTATACTAAAAAGTTCTTTGACTTTGTAAGAGGAAGGTATAATTTAATCTTCATTATACGATATTTCTCATCAACGGTACAAATTTAAACCTTTTGCAATTTATCGAAGTTTATTTATAAGCTGATGATTGATTGATTGATTTTTTGCAAACCAGTTATTTTTTAATTTAAGTTCATGAAAATATGTTTGAGTTATTAAATTAAATTCATTAAAACATTAAATACTTGTATTTTGAAATATCCTTATGCTAAAGGGATGTAGCCCTTTAACGGCGAGTGGATTTAAAAAAAAAAATAAATAAAACACCGACCGTGAAAGCGTACCTTTATATACATTAAATTTCAGATGATTATTTTTCCTTGACCATACATTCTATACGCATAGCCGATGATCCCCTGAGTAGTTTAAAATAAATCGTCCTAAAAAAGTTCTGCATTAAGAAGTAATATGATCGTTTCAATTTTCATTATACTTCAAAGTTTAACTAAAGAGAAATATCTTCGGAACTATGATTGTTAAAAACCACTAAGATTAAAACGATGTAGGAACAATTATTTAAAGAAAATTTTTTTTTTTCATTTTCAAACTTTAAAAAAATTTCTAACTGCAATTGAATCTATTAATAGCGTACAAGTTTCCATACTTTTTAAAATTTCGTATGAACAAACTTGAAAGACCCTTCTTACTATGAAATCCTTCTAGCTCACTTGAAAACCCAAAATTCGTTGAAAAAATAAACACCCTCTAAAGCCTCCTCCCGAGCCGCGTCTGTCGTCATGACGACCCGGGAAAACCACGTAGGTAATCGGGAGGCTCTGATGCGCTCGCATCGCATACAGAGGAAGTTGATACGGCCAGAGACGGGCTTCTCGCGGAAGGTGTTATGTTTGCACGCACCACCGGCAGCGGCGGCAGGTGCGGAAGCTAACCGAGCTAGCGATTCCTCCGAAGATATAGCTTTTCTCTAATGGCTGGGAACGCGCTCTCGTTCCTGCGAGCTCGGTCTGCCTTAGATTCGCACTGCGCGTTGGATAATATTGAAAGAAAAAGAAGGGGGAGACGGGTTTTTTTGAAAGTGCATTCCGGAGTTTTTTTTTTTTTAGCTTCCGTGTTTTTCCAGAAGGGTATGATTTTGTTTCTTGTAGTCATGAAATTTTTAATCTCTAATGAAAGATTTATCCATCTTAAAACATGGGAAGATTTGTAGGCTATAAACTTGAAGGTACTCACTATGGCAATTATGACATTGAAGTTCAAAATTTAATTTGCAAAATCAATTTTTATATTTTTGTTTATTCACTAGTGGACTCTTATTGTATTTTGTAAATTTATTTAATTTATTTTCTTACATACATTATATAAAAAACAACAAAACTGATAATAAAATTTTGTACCTACAATATAATAATAAATGATAAAGGTACTCACTGGGGCAATTATGACATTGAAGTTCAAAATTTAATTTGCAAAATCAATTTTTATAATTACGTTTATTCACTAATGGACTCTTATTGTATTTTGTAAATTTATTTTATTTATTTTACTTAAATACATTATCTAAAAAAAAAAAAAAAAAAAAAAAAAACTGAAAATAAAATTTTGTACTTAGAATAACATAGTAAATAATTATATAACTAAATATGGGATGAGTTAGTAAATGGTCTGACTGGATTTGAATAAATAATAAAAAATAAAAAATAAAAGTATGTAGTATAGTATAAGTAAGTAGTATATTTAAAAAACAAAGTGAAAACAAAACTTTTTATTCATAATCTGGCATAAACAGAGCAAATTTTGGATCCACTTGAAGATAAAAAATTTTTTGTTTTTTAAATCGACATGAAACTCGAACATAAAACTAAAATTTTTTTACAGCTTCATGCTGATTTGCTTTTACAATTCAAAAAGGGTCATGAAAGCAATAAAAAAATTTTGAAACATTTTTGAGCCGTCAATTCGTACGTTTCCATAAAAGTTCTTTTTAGAAAAATCCACGATTTTTATCGCTCGTATTTTCACTAATAAAAAAAAAAACAACAATTTATAAAAATACCAATACCCTATAAAAAAAAATTTAATTTAAAAAATTTATTATAACCAGCAATAAAAAAATTTCGCCCTTTTCTCGCAGTAAAAAATAAATTTGTTCATACTCGAGCATAAAAACAAGAATTTTTTACTCGCGATGCAAATTCGTCTTCTTTGTTTTTACAAGCAAACTTCAAAGACTCGAACGTGCACTAGCAGCAGCGTCAGGCTCATCTTTTTTAATTTTTTTTATTTTCGTGATTGTAATACACTATAATATACTATATGCACCGGCTGCAGCAGGTCGACTCCCACGTGTTTTAGCTGCCTTGGGCTTTCGTCACAACTTTCATAACTTAGAAAGTCCGCTGCGACGGCGTGGCTGCACGACGCGACTCGTATCGTGCTCGGCCTTTTTTCTCTCGCGGTATGCAAACTTTCGTTTATTTACATTAGTGCTTTTTTTTTTTTTTTCGTGTAAAGAGTTGTCGATTATTTTGTTATACTTGAGTCGCGTGCATAAAGAAAGAGTTTGATGGACGCCGGTTGTGGTTTTTGATGAGAAAAACCAATTAGCCGCAACGGATTACAAGAGTTTATGTTTTATCATGACATCACTGATGATTGTCTCTGTCGGGGATTCGACATTATGATGGTTTCAAACGTTTTGTTAAACTTCCTGCTCTTGCAAAAAACTTAAATCAAGTTGCAGCAGCATTATAATGATAATAGTAATGATAATAGACTTGAATGTTTTACCCAACGTTGAGGAAAATAAATTTTTTTTTTAACCCTTTTTCATATTCATTTTAATTGAAAAAAGTTTTGTGCTCTGCTTGAGATATTACGTGGATTAAAAAAAAAATTTGATTATAATAAAAATGAAAAATTAGCAATGAAAAATTTATTATATTTTAGTCTACCTATCTTATCAAAATTATACAAAAATTCAAACAAAAAAAGTAAAATGCCGGTATTTAATTTTTTTAATGATTTTATTCTTTTAAATTGATTATATTATTTGTAAACAACTGGAGCCTGGTTAGACAAAAATACATATTTATAAATTTTGTAAGGACTATACCTAATTTTAAAACTTTGAATCATCCATTATTAGTAGTGAGTAAAAAAATCAAAAAATAATAATAATAATAGTGAAAATTTTTTTAGTATTAAGAATGTCTAAAACATAAAATTTTTAGTACGAAAAGATCATTTGAAAAACGATTTTCATTAAATTTTAAAACAAATTGATCAAACATTAACACTCCCACATACCTCACAGAAAAAAGTATCAAACTCGTAAAAAATAATCGAAACTCAGAGCCGTTTCCAAGAGGTTGACCATGAAAAACCGTCCGAGACTGCGCAACGACCTCGCTTTAAAAATTTTTCTCCCAAAAACTCGAAATTTAATGTTTTCTTGTAAAAAAAAGAAGAAATTCGCATAAATTAATGAGTAAGCGCCGTTAATTAGATGCTTTGTATACGACCGGGAGTCAACGACACGAGTTGTATATACATCTGTCATAAACCGAGCTCGCGCCGGAGCGGCTATAAGAAGAACCTTGTGCCTCTTTTATCAATGAGAAACAATGGGAGAGACTACAGGAGACACGCCGCGCCGGGACGGTAAATAATGAACCTCTCGCGGGCTCTCTCGCTTCGCACGCGTGTGATGCCCTTACCGCAGCGTCGCTAATAAAATTTGTTGTGTGAATTTAGAAAAAAAAAAAAAATAAATAAAAAGGAAGAAAAGTCTCTCGTATCATTGTTCTTGAGTGGAAGAAAAAGGAAGATGAGATTGTAGATTTGGAAGACGTTGTCGTTTCCTCTGGGGACTTTGAATTTTACAAAGCTGAAGATTGCACTGTGCTTGGGTTTTTCGAGTAAATTGATGTAAAAGTTATTTTAGTTTAGGAGAAATTAAAATCTAACGGGTTTGTAAACAGCTATTTCATTCTCCCTCGCTTTTTTCGGGGGAGTATGAGCTCCAAGGAAAATGATTTTAGCAAGGTTTCCAAACAGCTTTAAAGAAGTATGAGGTCCAAGGAAAATGATTTTTGCGGTGTTTCCAAACAGCTTTAAAGGAGGATGAGCTCCAAGGAAAATAATTTTGGCAAGGTTTCCAAATAGCTTTAAAGAAGTATGAGGGCCAAGGAAAACGATTTTTGCGGGGTTTCCAAACAGCTTTGAAAGAGGATGAGGTCCAAGGAAAATGATTTTGGCAAGGTTTCCAAACAGCTTTAAAGGAAGATGAGGTAAGGAAAAAGATTTTGGCGCTTTTTCCAAACGACTTTAAAGGAGTTTGAGGTCCAAGGAAAATGATTTAAGCAAGGTTACCAAACAGCTTTAAAGGAGCATAAGGTCCATGGAAAATGATTTTGGCAAGGTTTCCAAACAGCTATTCCATTCTCCCTCGCTTTTCTCGAGGGAAGAAATAGTTTCATATAAAAATTACTAAACTAAATGATTGAGCAGCGACCTCAATCAAAAAAAATTGTAGAATTGAACAACAATTTTCAATGCATAACTTTATTTATTTTATTTTTGTTAAATTCTTCAGTCAGATATTCGGGCGAGATTTCGAAAGTACGCTAATTTGGCCACAGCGTACTTTCAGGATCCCGAGAGTAGGGATTTTAGAGGATTCCCAGATTTGCAATGTACAAGTGATTCGATCAGTAAATTAGGTCACTATATACTTCTGAATGCCAGTTTTTTTTTTTCAATTGAATTTTTCTTTTTTATTACAAATGTAAGCAATCATTTCATTATAATTTAATAAATTTGATATTTAAATGAAATAAAATATTAGTTGTATTTATCTGAATATCATTAAGGTACTAGAATGTTTCAAAATTCTATCTCACCATTGAGATCTGTAAGAACGATCTCGCAATTTTTTTTTTTTATCTTTACATATTAAATTAATCTAGAAAAATTCCTTTCAATTATCGACAACCGTCATCACCATAACTCGAAACTTTTTACTCACACCTAATTAAAACATCACATCAGCCGCATTGACCCAGTTTAAAAAATCGTATGTGAGTCACGCTAATCTCGGGACGACGACGGCTTGAGTACTACAAGAGAAATCACAATGCACATTCTAAGGTGTCACGTGTGGAGCTTGAATAAAAAAAAAAGTTCCGTTTTCGGCTTACGGTGTTCTGCATTCCTGATCGAGTTTTAGATTCGCGCGTTCCGTAAACAACTGGTTTTTGCGCAACCAATGAGATTTATCAATTTTATGATATTTTCATTGGCTTATTTGAAAAAAAGAAATATTTGAGAATATATACTTGGCTAAATTTATCGACCAAACGGATCAGTTTGAATTTTATCGAATGCTCAAAGCTGAAGTAGTTAATTACAATGTATAGGAAGTAAATTAAACTCTTGACGTATTACATCGTGACCGCTGATATAACATGATAAAATTGTTTTTAATGATTTTCTAATGACGATATTTAACGGCTCGATTAATTAACCACCCCGAAAATACCGATAAACTCATCAACAACAATTATCAAGTCGACATTTTTCATTTAAGTTCGTTTACAAACTCTCGCTTCCATAAAACCGATCGACTCGGAGCCGTAAATCCGTCAAACAGCGGGATGAATTTGACGAATCGATTCTCTATCTTCGTAACAAAAGCCATAAACGTCAGGAGTTGGAGGAAAAAAAAATCGCTGAAATTTCGGTTATAAGGCCTTAATTTTCCTCGCTCGGATTAACGCCGCTTTGATAGACCCACACCGGTGCATCTACTTTGGTGGTCGGGTTAATTTGCACTTTATTATTATGTGCAACCCCGGTATATTGGAGCCTCGGGTTGTCGCGCGGTTTTCGCGCTTTGATACGTTGGCTTTTGGATTCTCATTAACCCCAGGCGTTACAATATTAATTTATTATTGCTCGAAAATTATTATATCAAATTATGGTTTTAAAAAAATTTTTTGGATGAATTTTATCATGTTTTATATGAATTTCAAAAATAGTTAGTTTTGAATTTTTTCTTGTAAAATCTGATGTTTTTAATAAGCACGAAAACTAGCATTCAGTTAATAATTTCTTATTTCTTGGGATGATATAGCAACATAAAGAATACAATTTTTTTCGTGTTTACAATTTCTCAAAAAATATTGACTTTTCTCAGTCAAACTTTGTAGGTACATTTTTTTCGGTAAACTAGGAAGATTTGTCTGATTATTTTTTTTATTTTTCACTTATATTTTTAATACGAAATCGTCGATATCTACTCATAAATTTTAACTGAAATTTATTTATTTATTTTTTCAAAGTCTCAAATTTAAACCTTGATCATACTTAATCATTTTTTAAATAAAATTTTATAAAATATCTACAAGATTGAGATTAAAAACTCATTTTTTTTGTGTCCTGCAGAGGCTACATAGTCTCTCAATATACTTTTTCACAACTTTTTAATTAAAAAATAAACTCAATGACAGGTAACAACATTTTAAAATTTATATAATTTATCAGTATTGAATATTGGAAAGAATTTTGTTGACACTCGTATGCTTTTAAGTCTCGATTCAGGTCAAACGCGGTAAATAAATAAATAAATAAATAAAATCGAAGTGGAGTTTTTTTTGGTGTTCCATTACGTGGTGTGCACGTATTGCGTTATGAGTTGAAAAAAAGTTATCAAGTATGCAAGGTAAATAATATTACACCAGCAAATGCATATATTAATACGACCGTAATACTCTCCGCGCAACTCGAATACAGTAAAAAGTACAAAGTTTTTCAGATGCATGAAAACAAGGTACAATTATCTTACAGTCTAGGATTTTTTACGATCAAGTGCTGATTTTCAAGTAAGTCAATGTCAAAGACTGGTCATTCGTACGGTTCACCCATATTCTAAAATTCATTCTTCCGAACTGGAATGCGTGCCTGCGTAATTGGCATATACATATATCTCTCGCGCGGGGGGTTTAACGACCAGTGAAAAATGCAATTAAACACTTTGCGTAACGCTATAGATTGAAAAAAAAGAGAAAAAATTTATCCGACGTAAGAAAAAAAAAAAAAAAAAAAATGGTGATTCAAAAAGAGAACTTCGTTAACGCACATTTCTCATCCGCGAGCGTAACCATTCTTCTTTCACGCATCCTTGCAGCTTGAATTGATGTTGGCTGCACTGCGGAGTCATCCCAGGATTATCTGCAAGTGTCTCTGAGAGCGTATTGAATTTTTTTTTCTTACGGTGTCAGCGCTCGAGTTTTCAATTACAGTAACGCAGTAATTTGTAGAGTGAATATTACGTCTGTCTCGAAGGATTGTGTATTATTCGAGAAGAAAAGAAAACCCGATCAATCGGTCGTTATACCGAGACATGTAATAACACTCAGCATGCATAAATTATCACTTTATTGATGAATAACCGATTGTTGTACTATTATCCAACCATGGAAATGATTACCTATCGTAGTGCGGTTAACAACCAGTCTATCAAAAAACTCGATAAATAATTTTGATATTATGTTAATTTTATGAAAATATGTTTTCAATATTAATCTTGATGGTTACAAATTTTTTGAACAGAATAAGAAAAAAAAAATTTTTGACAGAACTTAACAACGAAGAGCTATGCACTTTCGAATCACTAAAAGAATCAAACATAAAAATAAATATAATCAATAAAATATCAATTTCATTTCAAGTAAAAGTCTTCGAAAAATATTATTTTCAACACAATATATATTGAAATTGATTCTAAGGCTCTAAACTCTTTAAATTTGTCAAATGAATCACAAAAGAATTAGTGATTCTGAAGTGCAAAGACCTTCGCTTTACAAATCCGCTCATCTGACCAGTTGTAACAGAAAACTAAGAAAAATATTACAAGTAAGCAGGGCAAAGAAGCAAATTATTCCCATAAAATATAAATTGTCAAAAAAAAAATTTTGTTTATACTTTAGACAATCATCAAAATTTTTATTAAAAAAAAAAGGTTTGAAAGCCCTCTTAAGGTATTTTAAACAGAAAAAAAAAATTCTTCAAGTTTTTTCCCTCTCAGCTGTCGTAACGCCAATTTTTCCAAAAGATTTAAAAATCCCGCTCGTAATTACGCATCGAGGAAGCGAAAAGAAGAAATAAACGTAAATCGAAAAAAGGCCTTTCCAATTAAGTCGCAGTCCTTTCTTATCTCGAGATCCGACCACAATCGCGCGGGGCCAGTCTCAAGATCGCTGGTTTTTTAATCGGTATCTCGGTCACGTAAAACCATGGCAAGGTCGGACTTCCTTTTTTTACTTCGCTCTCCTGTAACCGCGAAATGCATTACACTCTTGGGTTGGCTGAATGATTGAGGATCGTTGACATCCGCACGATCCCGGGGCGTTAATTTTATATGACGTCGCGGATAATTGATGAGTACGTTTTGCGAATCACTGGATCGGACTGATTTAATGGTTATTTGATTTACTGAATAAATATATTTGAGGAGTCGAAAGAATTTTCAGAAGCTTTAACTGAAAAAGATTTTTTTTTATAAAAAAAAACTTAAAACATGTAAAATTGAATAGAATTAAATAAATATACTGTTCGTTAAGACTAAACAGCAGCTACTTATTATTATTAATACAACGAAACTGCCATGAAAATGATGATAATTGTTATCTTTACGCACTTTTATGACTTTTTTATACTGTTATACGTTGATTTAATCAGAGCAACATTAAGCATCTGTAAAAACTAGATCGAAGCTACCATTTTGAAAATATTGTTATATAAAAACCAAGATACAAAATAAATAGCGTGATTTTACTATGTAATAAAAAAACTACACAAAGTATGTCATTTCATTTACACATTACTAACGCTCAAATAGCTGAAGGTGACATTTAATATCACAATTAGATGTATTTCTCGTTAATTACCTGCTAATTTCAGTACACTTTTTCTTCAAAGGAGTGGCCGAACTTTAAAGTTTATCATAGTTATTCTAAAAATACGTCGGGTAAAGAAATTTTTTTTAATCGTTCGTAAAGCTGAGATTTTATTTTAAGGATTCGACTCTCTCGAAGATAAAAGGACGAATCGTCGGCAATACCAACAAAGCTTAATCTAATGGGCAAAGTTGCCACGTTGAGAACTGTAAAAAAAAGGAAGGGGGGGGGGGGGACAAAAGTACGCTACTTTATACTTTATATAATGAGCAACCGTAGTCTGGCAACACATTGGCAGATTAAAAGTTCTCGAGTAAGACCCTTAAAGTACTTCCAGGTCAAACTAACGAAAAACTTTGATCGCGAGAAATAAAAAAATAAAATAAAAAAGAGTAAATTTTGCTTCTTTGTTTAAAATTTAGTATCGGAGTTTTTATCAAACTGCGGCTCGTTGCCGTTTGATAAAACTCGAAGTTTTTGGGAACGATTCGAAACAAAAATAATGCCGGAGTTTAAGCACGACCGAAGAATAACAGAAAACCATTACGTGACGAGAATAAGCGCGTCGAGATGCTTACAAAGAGATTTTCGTTTTGTTGACTTCCGTTTATTGTTACACTCGGGGAATTATCCTGGACTTATTAATTCAGTTAATAATCTTAAATGCGCTTTTTTTTTTTTTTTTCTTTTTTGAACTTTTCAGCGACGCGGTAGCGGTTGACCTTTTCTCACGATTATTTAAACGTAAAGCTGCGTCTTGAGAACTGTTATGGTGACATTTTTCAAAGTGACGATAGTACTTTTTTTAATTGTTGAATCTTTTTTTTTGTAGTTTACAAAAATATGCGACAATGAAGAATATATTATTATTATATGATTTTTCAAAAAAAAGAAAGAGATGATATTTAGTTACTTGTTTGCACTTTCTTTTTGATCTTTCAGTTACCCTAAACTACATTGTTCGAATAATTCGAATTTGTTAAAATATTAAGTTCTCTTAGAAAAATAAACACATCAATTACAAAAATATAGAACTAAAACATAGAAACTTAGTATTCATCGAGGTATTCATTAATTATAAATTCAATGTTTATTTCTAATACTTTCTAGATGTGGTAAATTTAGATGATTTCAATTATTATTCAATTAATTTGGAAATTTGAAATTATATCTAAGTTTTGAAGTTTATTATTAGTTGATAATCAAAAGTTACTTTATTCAATGAACTGTTTTATCCTTTGTAATATCGTGAGTTGTGTCTAAGTTTCTCGACCTACTTTTCGACCCAAAAATTAAAATTAGACGAGTAAATCTACTTTTGAATTACATATAATTTATCAGTTATAACATTTAAAAAAAAAGAACATGTAACCAGCTTCATTAAGACATCTTAACAAGGTAGCATTGGTCTAGTAGTCATAATATTTGACTCAAGACCGAATAAACGCGGATTCAATTCCCAATGTCGGAAAAATATTCTAAAGATAAAGACAAAATGTAAATCCAACCGAAATTATTACCTCTGGTTCAACTTCTGACGCTTTAAAAAAAAAGAAAAAAAAAAAGAAAAAAATAAATTGGTCCCATAACAGCAATTTTTTTTTACTTAAATATTTGTACATGAAAACACTTTTTTTTAAATAAGTTTTAAAAAAACTCCTAAAAAAATATTTTTCAAAACATGATACTTTTTGCTTCTAATTTCTACCGCGGTTTTTCTATACATCTCAATTTTTAATTGGATTAAGTCGATGATTATCAAAAAGAACCGGTGTAATTTACTTTTAAATAGTACACACACACTTTGCTAGCCGAGTTCAACTTGGGTCAAAATTTTCTTCCTCCAACATCCTTTGCCTCGACTAGTGAGAAGTAAATTACCATGCGCGTCAAGTGTTTTACGTCTGGCGAATGCATAAATTCATGCATATCCGTAGGTATATACATATATAATGTAAAACTACGAAACGCCGACCTGTTTACTTCACCTTTATATTCGGCTTACTTTCAATTAGAGAAAATAAATGCCAGTTTTCATGAAGACTTTCAGCCTCAAGCTAAGCACACTTTGAAACTGGCAAAGGTGTTATTTTGATTTTAATTGCGGATGACTTGACGAGTGTTTTGAGAACACCGTGAATAGTCATTATTAATTCATGCGAATTAAGATTTTTACGGTTATTATTATTATTATTATTATTACTGTGATTGATTGGGCAGGTTATATTTATGTATTCCAGACTTATAAAACGAGTTTATAAGAGATTAACGAGGGTAATGAGCTAATGCATAATACTTGCAAATCGCTTGTAATTATGAAAAATCTGAATAAAAGATCGGATCGGATAAATTCTTTAGGGTCTGGGATAATATAAATAAATTTCTGAATATTTATACACAATGAATCGGTAGTTTCTCACTTAAAATTATCTTAATTAGACCGGTTGGAAATTATCAATTTTTATACTTGAATGCATTGTGAGATAATATTGGGTACTTTTGAGTTTCAGGGTTAAAAAGATTCTTAGATGAATAGATTAAAATTTTTACCAAAAAATTGCAACTTTTATTCCAAAATTATGTTTTTATTTTAGCCTTATAAATAATAGTTTCTGTAAGAAACAAGGGTAATAAGAAAAAATTTATAATTAACTATCAAAATATAAATAAATGGAAGGCAAACAAATACAATTATAAATTAAATAATTTTCATATAAAGCTGATAATAGTAAAACAATTTATTTACCACTGATATCAAATTTCAGGAGATAAATTCATTTCAAAAATTGGTCGTAAAATTAATGAAATAATTAATCACTGAAATTGTATCAGGATTTTAATCGATTTGACAAACGCTACGTTTACATGAATTTAAAAATTTGGGAGAAAATTACTAAATGTATTCTATTGAGAAAAGTATCTAAATTTCTTCAATTCAATCAATTTTTTTTGTGATTTTTCTTCCAATAAATTTACTCGTGAATTTTCAATCTGTACGAACAAAATGTATATTTATCTTAAATGACCTACACATACGGTTGACGTTAAAAGTACAACCGAATTTCAATAAAAGTTAAAAAAAATTCAGAAAAAAAATCTTCGTTAGGTAGATTTGAATACCCCGCCACGCTGATACTATGACCGCGATCCTTCATGAAATCAATTACAATATTTCCGAAAATTCAAATTAACCAAAATTGTCTCTTATCTCCCTGTTTTAGTCGACCGAGCGACAATGAAGCCAAGACGCTTAGCAGCTCTGTGCCTGCTCCTGTGCACGGGTGCGCTGGCCTTCCCCCAGGGCGCGCCGCCCGGAACCTGCGACACGATGATGCCGCACCACCACGGCTTCCAGCCCCAGAACTCGCTACCGCCCTACGAGTTCTACCTGGTCAAGGGCGGCGCCGGCTCGGGCAGGATGCACCTCTTCGTCGGCAGCCAGACCGGGGAGGCGTACGCGGGCTTCCTCATCATGGCCCGTGACCTTGCCACCGGCGAGATTCTCGGGGAGTTCCTGGATGCCAACCACAATGCCTCCAGGCATATGAACTGCAGCTCAGGGTTCAGGGTGAGTTGATTGATAAATTTTTATGTTTAGCGTGCGATCGAGGGTATGTGAATAAAAATTCTGTATAGACTGCTGGAAGCGAATTTATTGAAAAAAATGTTGATTGTACTGTAAGCAGAAGCTAAAAATTTGTACTTATAATTTGAATTATTAATTACTGAAGATAAAAAAAATATAGGTATGAATCTTTCAATACGAAAAAGTAATATTAAAAAATTTTTTTATATGAGCTTATGAAAAATAAAATGCTAAAATTTTCTTTTTAAAACTGTAAATATTTTTTTTACAAAAGGTTCCTTGCATTTTATAAATTTTATCTTAAATAACCTTTTTTAGGAGTGTAAGATTATTTTAAAAAAAATAAACAAAATTTTTTCGAACACCTTGCATAAAATATGACAATGTAACATTTTATCAATTTTATAAAGACTATTGTTGTTTTTGCCATTGCATTTTTCAAATTTATCTATTAAAAATAGATTTAAATTATTTTTTAAAGTAAAAAAATTTTATTTTGAATTTTTCAGAATGGTGTGACACAAATAATTCCAGGAAGGTACCACAATCTCGAGTTTGACTGGGAAGCGCCATCTGGTTACGAAGGAGACATCAAATTCAAGTAATCTTGTTTTTAAGTTATATTAAATATTAAACAATATCTTTTTAAAGTATGGATGAGGGAATGAATAGGTTTAAGTTTAAAACAAGGCATCTAGTTATTCAAAATTTTTTTGCATTTACTTTGAAATAATGAGCAAAAAGGTTAATACAAAATATTTTATAAAAAATTACTGTAAAAAATAGCACAACATTTATTATAGATATCTAAATATATATACAAAAATCATAAATAATACTTTTATTTGAACATTTTAACTTTAACACATTTCAAAAAGCTTGCATTCTTACAATGCACAGTTACCTATTTTACAATATATGATACATTTTTAACTTCTTTCACTCCTCGTAAGTCCACAAATTCCTTTCTTGACCTTCTCGCACTAGTTCCAGCAACGACTTTCTGGAATTTTCACATCGAAGGCATTCGTCGAGAATTTTAATTTTAATGTTTTGGTGATTCTCGTACGAAGTATTCAGCTTAAGAGAATCCGACAAACTTCTAACTGAGCGCAATAAATCAGTTTGCAAACGTTCAAAAACTACTAAGTTACAGCTGTATCGATTAAAGTAAGAAAATGCATAAGTGTAGGCCAAAGTTTGTCGGCAGGAACACAAAATACTCACGGCGTCTTTCAAATATTGCACTTCTGACCAAACTTGCTGATGATTATTAGTCAACTCAATCAGAACATCGTCGATTTTTTTATGTAATTTTCTATCGACGTTCAAGTTTTGCTGGTGGTAAACGTATCGATTGAAGTAAAACAGGCTCTTTTCAAGATCTACACAAAAATTATTTTTCATTCTGGTCTCAGCAGCTTTGTCGCACTTGTAAAAATCACGTTCGCAAGTCCAACAAATTTCAAACCTGCAGTCTTGATTTTGACACTCCATAAAGAAATAAAATTCGCCAAAAATGATCTCATTCAGCGTGTCACAATTGGGACAATTTTTTGTGTTTTCGTGCAACCAGTTTAAAGTTACAAAATCTTCATTGACTTTTCTCATCCACTTCTTTAAGTAGAAACAGTCAATAGGCTCGTGCCAGTTTTCATTGCAGGAAAAACAAAATCTGTGACCACACAGACAGTTTACCAGTTTTTGATCTACGTTTGTAACTTTGGTTACGTTGTTGCAGCCAGGAAAAAGGCACCATTTAAGTAGTTTGTTAGATTCTATGAAACTATTGACGATAAGTCGTTGATACTTTTCTTTGACCCGAGTATTTTTCAAAAGCACCATAACTTTGTCGTCCTCTACTAAAACGTTACAACCAAGAGCTGCACACTGTATCCACTCAAGTTCACTGACATCTGCTATTTTTGTTTCGAGATATTCATTCCAACAGTCTGTACAAAAAAGGTGGGCACACTGTAAGTTAAACGTTACAGCTGGTTCTAAGGTGCTAAAACATACTAAACACTCGTTCACTTCATCTAAATCATTTATTGATTCATTTCCATGAAGTGGGCTAGGAACATCAGAAAGTAAATTTTCTCGGTCATCACTGCAGTACGATTCAATTAATTTTTCCTCATTCCAATTGAATTTATTCAATAAGATTCTGGAGGTAGTTTTTGAAGTGTTGATAATAGAGCTAATTCTAACCAAAAGATCGTCCATTTCTTGTACAATATTCACAAGAAAAACGATTTCATAGCTATCCGGTACATCTTCACTTATTTCCATCAAATCAGCGTTGTTTTTGGCAGTGGTTGGATTCGTGACCACATTTACATCGTCTTCGCAATCTGAAGTCTCTGGAGATTCAAATTCGACATCTGTATCCATTTTTTCAAAAGAGTTCGTAATTATTCATAAAACAGATTTACAGTAATGATTGAGCAATAATAGTTCCATTTATCTAGTATTCCATACAAATACTGTAGTTTGCATCTAATTAACTTATATTCTGTGATTTTCACAATTTCCGATTGTTACGAAAAAATTTCAAATATTATCAAGGTGACGTTAGTATAAAAAATGGTCACTTAAAAATTTGAAGCATTATGTTTCATTATTTTAATGTACATGCGAGGTGCTAGTGTCACAGAGCGTAACAAATTCATGTTTTTAAATTAAATTTTAAATCGTTCATCTACGTAGTTCCACTGATAGTAGAATAAATTTAAAACTTTTTGCAGCGTGCGTGTCCCAAAATAAAAAATAAAAAACTTACTTTTTGAAGTACAAAAATGCAAATATTTTTTCATTCATATTACAAAATAACTTTCTTCTCATCTTTTTTTTCTTTCAAATAGTTAGAAGAAGTCTCCCTACAGCTTGATAAATCCTTGAATTCATGTACCTAAATCAGTTTGTTGCTTCCCCTAAATTTCTTGAGGTTACTTAAGCGCATGTTCACTTTAAAAAATTTGAAGATAATTGCTCGAGTAAACTTCACAAATGATGAGCTCACGCATCATGCTGAAAATATGTAAATTTTTTATACAAAATTTTGAAAATTATCATTAAATAAATATTATTCGAGTCTGTTATTTTTTCTTCAATCAACGCTTTTTTTTATCTCACCTTGTTTAATTTCAGTGAACCTGACATTTTTTCATTGTTATTAAATTCACTTTCACGCAATAAAATTATAACTGCTGAAGGTGGTAGAAGAACCCAAATGTTGATTACAATCTATCACTTTTTAGCTGACAAAAATTATATTTAATCACCTCTTTAAATATTTCACTTAAATTGTTATAAAAACTTCAAATACAAGTTACTGGCGAAGCCGCACCGGTCATAAGATATACTGCGTCGTTTAATATTTACTTCTGTGCTTCAGGACACGCACGCCACTGAGGCCTGCGCACTAGCCGCGTGTCTTCCCGTAGACACGATAGTTAAGTTAACTTATTTAGATAAGTTGCCTCGTGAACCGTTTGGGTAGCTTAAGTGAGAGGAGAATGAATATGTGGGGAGCGCGGCTACCGCAGCTGTTGATAATTATCTCTCTCTCTCTCTCTCTCTCTCTCTCTCTCTCTCTCTCTCTCTCTCTCTCTCTCTCTCTCTCTCTCTCTCTCTCTCTTCTAGCAGCTGGGAAAATGAAAGGAAGATGACTAGATTTATCTTGAAAAACTATACCTACAGTATTAAACGAAATTCCTCAATAAAATAGTTTTATATTACATGTATTACAAAAAAAAATTCAAACTTTTTACGTTAGTATTTTTTTGTATTATCCAACCTTTGAATAATATAACTATTCAAATCTTGAAAAATTACTCAACTTTTTTGACTATCATTGTTAATGTTGTTTTTTTACACATCTCATTGCACAAGCATGATTAACTGCTAATATGCAGAGTGAAATTCTCTTAAAAATTTGGAGCAGCATTGTAAGCAAAGGTTGAATCAGATAACATTGATCGACTATTACATAATTTCTAATAAGACAGAGTTGGAGTTCTCTTTAAACATCGGAGCGTTATTGTAACTAAACGTTGAATCTGATAAGTGCATAATGCATTGTTTAGGTAATACCCATCAAAGTGTGTTTAATCTTTCTAATGTACGAAAATAAGAACAATTTTAAATTAAAATTTTTAAAAAGTTGCTGAAACATCAATCAAACTATTGTGAAAATTCACGTAAAAAATTTTTTAATTTAAAGCTTTTTTTAAATGATGAAAAAATTTTCAAAAATTATAATTATGTTTATGCAGAGGGGTTAGTCAGTAAAAAAAAGTATTCACAAAATACTTATTTTAGTTTTTTTTTTTTTTTTTTTTTAATTATTTGCTTTGACATAATTTAAACATTCCAACACCACGATTGACACTGAGCTGCAGCTGATTTTTCTTTGACTAAACTTAACAATTGTACCTCTTTCGCAACAAAATTCGACGTAAAAATTATGAGGAGGTCAGAGGAATTGCCCCGCTTCCTACAACAGTAGCAGCCGCTCGCAGTAATTTGAAAACTACAGAAACTGCGATGGCGTTTTTTTCATGGGGAAATGAGACGGGGGGGAGGGGGGTGGCTTAGCGGCTAAGGCTTTTGCTGTAGACTTCAAGGTTTTCCTCATAGATAGCGTTAGGAGTTAGCATTTCCAAAATTTTTCACTTTTTACTTGAAGGAGTCTCAGGATATCCGATAAGGAGTGTGCTGTCTGAAAAACCTTTTCAAATTTATAGTAATTTTGATTTAAATTTCTTAATCGTTTCAAGTTTAAATATTTTTGTTTGTTTTATTAATTAACAATTCAAACGAGTGTTCTGTGTTATTTTCTTTTCCTGGGACCAAAGTGTTCAACTTTATTAAAAATAAAACTTCTGAATGGTAACTTTTTTTTTATAGAGTTTTTTCGCATTCAAGTATCTTATATCTGTTTTAAGACAATTTTTTTTCAAATTATTATTTTCTAGAGATTAAGATCGCATACCTAATGGAAAATGTGTTTTTTTTTTTACATTTTTCTTTGTTTAAAAAGAGTTATAGTATAAGTGAGCAGGTAAAAGTTCAGACTGATATAGGTTTAGAAAAAATTATTTAATTAAAAAAATGACTTGGTAATTTTTCATAAAAAATTTCGATCACTATTATCTGTTCTAATACCTCAAATGCAATGTCTAGCAGACATTGCGTACAAGCACAAACAATTCTTAGTTATAATTATTCTACCAGTATCAAAAAAAAATTTTTATGAATTGGTTATACTGCTTAGAATATTCGTGATAGTAAAATTGTGATTAAACTTCCAGTGCAACCATCCTGAAGGACATCCACACGTTCTGGGTAGGCGTGGAGTCGCCCAGAGTTACGGTGTCAAAGCGCTCGATCGAGATTCACTCGACCCCGTCACCGCCCCAGAGCCGGCCCCTGCCGACTACTCCGCCGTACTTCACCCCGACCCCCGACGGCTTGGTGAGTTTTTCTTTTGATTTTAATTTTTTTTTTTTTTTTTTCTTTTACCTCGGTGCGTACCCAACACTTACTTTAATTGCGCTCTCATTCGGTCCAGTACGTGGGACGGAAAAAGCTGAGATTTTAAATAAACGATTTCATAAAGTTATACGGGAGTTTTGCGGTTCGTTCGTTCAATGTAGGTGAGAAGTAGAGTTTATTTATACGTCTTTTCAGTCGGTACTCGGCCTTAAAATTGTTCTTTATTATCGAAAAAATTATAGCAAATTTCAGATGTTAATTATTTTTAAATTTGATCAAAGTTTTCAAGATTTAAAAAAAAAGTATTTAGGCATTTTATGCAGATTCTAATTTTTGTTAATTTTTTTTTTCGATTTCGTACTTTAAAAAGTTAAAAAAATGTATTATAAAAAGTATCAGCTCATTTATTGCTCAAGTATGTAGTTCAATCGATTTTATTTATTTATTTATTGAGAAATCATTATAATTGACTCCAGTTTAGTTTCCTTTTTATAAAAAAATAAAAATAATTTTCACTCAAAGAAAACTTGAAAAAATTCATAATTATTACATTTTTTAAATAACTTTAGAATTCAACTACTTACATTAAAACATAAAAAAAAACAACTTGAAAAAAAAATTTATCCACTAGTCAAACAAATTTACATCATGACAAGATGTAAATAAGATCATCATACCCAGAATTGATATTTTTGAAATGCACATGCACACGAGCGAATTATGATCAAATCCCGGTGACTCATCAGTCTGCTACCGAGCGACATGATCCTCGCACGCTCTGAATTATTCGGAATATCATTATGCGCTCTCTCATTGTCATGAATGAGCAAGCGCGATGTAATTTTCGCGAAATTAAACTCGGCGCATACCTATTTTTAAAGAAACGCGTCTCGACAAACTCCACTCTTAGGTAATTGAGTAAATAATTTATTTATAATCCTACCAGACGAATTCGTTGTACTTATCGATAAGATAAACAGCTCCTCCAGACTTCGATAAAAATCAAGCGGTCCGTTAATTGAGGAAAGTGTTATTGTTTCTGGCAAACTGCACCTGAAAAGAAACCCGATAAAATAAATATAAACCTGCAGTTTCCTCCGGGAAGATACAAACACACTCGAAAATCAATACGCAAAGAGAATGCAAAAGAGAGAGAGGTAAAAGAAAAAGGTGGATTGACTCGTCTCAGCTCTAGTGTTTGGGTCCGTTGACAGAACCAATACAGTCGTTACGGCTCACGAGGAGCGTTTGGTTGCGAACTACAAAGCAGCACTGAGAAATTAGGGAGATCTTCTCCGAGATGCTCGTACACTAATAAATAAATATGTTGTTTTGTCGATTTTTTTTTTTTTTTTTTTGAAAAATGTTTGAAAAAAATTTTTAATGATACGAGCTATATAGTTGGTACTTGTGCAGCATGAAAGTTTGATTAAGATTTTTTTTAACTTAAATTTTTTTTTCCTTACATCGATTAAAAAGTTAGTACACAAAATTTTTTAAGATTTTTTTCACTTTGCTACATTAGAAATAATCCGATTTCAAGCTTGTTTCAAAAAATAACAAGTCTAAATTTGTTTTGGTTGATCTATTCTTTATTTGGATTAATATAAATTAGGAAAAAATGTTTTTATTCAACAAAGAAAAAATTAAATATCTCACACATAACATTGTCAAAAAAAATTTTCTCTTAATTTGAATGATCAGTAAGAAATATTTATTTTAATTTCGAAAAGAATAATTCAATAATTTTCAAAAATGTTGTATGCCAACGATTTGATAATTGAGTTATCCGTAAAATTGTTTAAAATTAATAAATACAATTTTACAAATAATTTTTTAGTATGAAAAAATTTTATCCTGCCGTATGAATGACTTGAAGATTTTTTAAAAATTAATAAGTATCAAAAACGTCTCCACAATTTAAACAAAAAATTTTAATTTTGTACTTAGCACTAGGATTCCCGAACAACCCAAAAAAATTTTGTTCGCTCACCTACGGTCACTGACTCATACCGGGCCTTGATAAAATATTACAAGTCACGCTTTCAAGCTCTCCCTTCAAATCGCTCATTCGCGTATAAATTTCGCACCTCCTTTGGCACGCGGCTCGCTCAAGCGCGAGGCAAGTTCGTTAAACCCCGATACTTTTCTCTCATCCCAAGGCCGCGATGTTTTCTCCACAACTTATTCTTCTTATGCAACTTATTGTTTTCTCGACTCGCCGTATTGATCTAAAAAGTCGCGCATTATTTCCTGAATCATAAAATTTTTCTCTCCCGTTTTAATGCTAAGCCTCGCGCGCGACGATCCATCCTTAATGAAAGAAAAAAAAAAAAAAGCGTCGTAAAGGTGCGGTTGTAACAACCTCGTAAAATATGTTTCAGGATACCCGTGCGGACGACCCGATCTACGAGGGCTGCGGCACGAACAAAATATGCTTCGGCTCGGCGGACAACTGCGTCGACAGCAAGTCCTGCGACTCCCTGGTTACCGTGTTAGTCGAGGGCGAGAGGTACACCTTCGAGATGCTGACCCGAGTTGGAAAATACGTCGCCGTTGGTCTCTCCGAGGACAGCAAGATGGTAACGATTTTTTTGAGAATTTTATTTTTCATTGAGATTGGAGAGATAAATTTTTGGTTGGATTTTGTTGTCAGGGTGACGACAGCGTGGTCGAGTGCGTCAACAACGACAACGGCGAGGTCTCTATTCACATGTCCTGGAACAATGACAGGTCCAAGTGGGGCAGCGACCCGAAGAACTACCGTCACAAAACCGTAAGTTTGATAATTTCAAAATTTCAAAGGGGGCTTATTTTTAGTGTCGAGTCGTAAGGAGGTTTGTGTCTTCAAAAAACAAATTCTATTTTTTATTTAAAAAGAATAAATTATTAATCTGTTCAAGCTCAGCGTCTTTTACAGAGAATGTTGATTTAAAATAAAACTACCGGCATGAGGAAAGCCTTAACATTTCAGTGAAAACCTACTCTTGTGAAACAATCATTGACACATTCTTAAAATTCTTAGAGAATTACATGCATTAAAAGATTTTTTATTCATTAAATTCAAAGCTGTAAAGTTTTATTTTTCTGAGCTCATAGCTCGAAAGCCGAATAGGTTTTGAGAGTGAGTAAGTCATGCAATGTACAAAAAAATGTTTGTTAAAATATTTTATTTATTTTTAAAATTCTTACCACTGTTTTGAATAAAATGTCTTCAAACTTACTATTGACTTCTTAAAATCTTTCGCAACCTCATAAAGTACCTCCTAAAGTACAAAATTGTGTTACCGAAAGAGTTTTTCATTTATTAAAAACAACTTGTCTTTTTAAACTAGCTCTTGACTAAAATGAGCCTTGCTTTAAGCATAACTCACCTATAAAATACTCAAAATTTTACAACATACTTTAATCAATCAACAGCCCAAAGACGCTCTGACTTCGACATCCGGCGAGTCGGTGGACGGCGTCATCAAGTGCAAGTTCACCCGAAGCAAGAACACGACGGTGGAGGGCCGATCCTTCGACCTGGTGAACAAGCCCTACCACTTGCTCCTGGCGGTGGGAAGCTCCACCAAAGGTAAAAAGCTCACCACCTCTCGTGCACTTGAACAAAAATTCAAAAATTAAATGTTATGATAATAATTTTGCAGACAACAACGTCGGCTACCACGACGTGACGTTCGTGGCCTCGGGGGAGCCGAAGCTTCTGTCGGACGTGAGCGCCCTGGGCTCGTCCAGCGATCTCCTAATCCGTCTTCACGGTGCCCTCATGCTGGCCTCCTGGCTCGGCACCGCCTCCGTGGGCATGCTCCTGGCCAGGTATTACCGTCAGACCTGGGTTAATTCGCAGCTCTGCGGCAAGGATCAGTGGTTCGCGGTAAGTCCGAGCTTTATGCGAGGAAGATCTTTCCTAAATGAACGCGAATGAACCTAACTGAGTTATACTCGAAGCTGGATGAGTTTATTGTGTTTGTGGATAATAGTTCATCACTAGCTGGGTTTTAATGTAGCTTTTCAACAATACATGTCACTCTTGATATTTTTTGAAAATTTTCGATTACTGTTTTATACTCGAGGAATCCTGTATTTACAGAAAATATTTAAAAATTGAAAAGCTCCATTTCAAAACTAAAATTGATATTATCATATTACGTAAGTTACAAAAAAAAAAAAAAAAATTAGAATCTTTAATTATAAAAAAATTTCCATTTTATCTTCACACAGATAAAAAAAAATTAGATTCGTATTTTTTAATGAGAGTACATCTTGCACTTTTAAATTTCTTAAAAAATCGATTATTCCTTTAATTTGGACTTATATCCGGAATTCCATGGCAAAAATAGAATATAATAAGTTCGCATTAAATTTACTGAATATTTTTAGTTTGATTTTATTTGGTACACAGTTAAAAAAATTGACGAAGTCAGTCAGAAAGGACATAAAATGACTTTTACGTAAGCATTAGTATTTGTATGGTTTTTAAAAAATAGCAGAACATCTTATCAAAACTAACTTACAACTCCATTTCAAAATGTTAAAAATACTGAAATTTAAATTATTTTTTTCCAAAGTTGTTATTTATACGTCACCACAACTCTAAAGTCTCTTGAATTAATCTTTTTGATTCTGCATCACTGCAAACAATCTATAGTTGTCCACAAACACAAAACCTTAATCTAAAAAGCAATTTCCCATCTTCCTTATATTTTAAAACTCCCAGTAGCTTTTTTCAAAAAAACATGCCTACCAAAATCATCTGATTACTCGTCTACCCAAACTCATAAAGTTTTATCATGAAAAAAGCTGTAATAAAGCACAGCTCCAACACAATCCGCCCGTAAAAAGGGAGTGCGACATAAGGACATTTATGAATGAATAAACCCGGGTTATGGTTACAGTGGCACCGTCTTTTCATGCTGCTGACCTGGGTGATGACGATAGCCGCGTTCATCCTGATATTCATAGAGCTCGGCGAGTGGAGCGGGGCAGTTTACCACGCGTCCTTCGGCCTCGCAACCGTCGTCCTGTGCTTCATCCAGCCGTTCATGGCCGCCATGAGGCCGCACCCGGGAGCTTCGAAGCGAGCCCTCTTCAACTGGGCTCACTGGTTCGTCGGAAATGCCGCACATATTTGCGGAAGTGAGTATCCTTTAATTACAGGAGAGCTAAGGGAATGGGCTAACGTCGAGAACCCCGGTCTCTTGCTTCGAGTGTTCGTATTGATTCGCGAGTTTTTGTTCCCGAAAATGGCGACAATCCTTTTTTATCAAGCAGAAGAATTTGATTTAAAATTAATTTTTAAAGTTTGTCAGTTATTAAAGTATAATACTGCTGTTTACGTCATTTTATTTATTCATTATAACTTGAATTCTTTTAATAGTTACGATAACAGAGTTATAAAATTTTATAGAAATTTGCTTCATTATCAACGGACATTAATGTCCTTTAATACATAATTAATTTATATTTATATTTCATCAATAACAACTTTCTCATTCAAATTTCAAAATTTTTGATTTAATAACTTTTTTAAATAAACAAATATAATTACAATTTCTTGTACCAATGGATAGAATTATTAAAAAAATATTATTACTTAAATTTTTACATTGTGTTTTAAAATTGTGCTAAGCTAATTTTTTTTTATTATTAATAAATTTTTAGAAAAAAATATAAATTTAATAATAATAAAAACAATGTATAAAATTTATATTTGAACATTTTTTAGATCTTATTTTATTTAAAAAAAAAATTATTTAAGAGTTTTTCAAAAAATACAAAATGATTACAAAAATACAATTGAATACAATTTGATAAAATTCAGAACTATTTAATCATTTAAACATAAAATTTTTATAAAATATAACTATGAATGTATACAATTTTACTAGAAATTATACTGCGCACACTTTACGCGAAGAGAGACACTGATTAATTCACAAAGACACAAAACAGATTTTAGTACCTGGATACGTTAGGCTTATGAGGCTCGAGTGGTCGCCGCAGCCGGAGTTTGAAACTTGTTAAATTGATAATCGGATAATTGGCCGTAGCTTCAACTTCGTTAATATCTAATCCAGATTTAAGCACCCTAAGACTTTGTGATAAGTTTCGACGTATATCAGAAAACTATTGAGCCAGCTCCGACTGATATTTAATTATAACCCAGGACACCCCGAATATTCTTCCCCCGAATAAAGTGTAAAATAAGATTTGTTAACAGGCTGCTTCAAGACCGTGCCACTTGCGCATAAATAAACACAGCCGCCCTCGCGCGTTTACTCGCGAACTTTGATGTGATTCGAGTTAACTTTTCCATTAGCAGCGGTTGAATCTCATTCGGGGCTTTTTAAAGCTTTGTCGAGCAAAAATAAAAAAGTGAAATTTCACGCTCGGCTTGAATCGGCACTAAACTCCGTGTAAACAGCGTCATCTCTTAATAAGCCGTAATTTTTTCCTCGATAAAGACGATTAATTCCGTAGACCGGAAGTTAAAAGCGAACTGCATCGATCACTCGCGAATAAAAATTCCCGGCGCGAAGTTCCATAAATTTTTTTCCCATTTCCCGGGGAACGTACGACGTGTTTAATCGAGCGAAAATCATGGAAATAGCCGACCCCGTGCGCATGCATACTGCCGAGGTTTAATTCTTTTTTCTTTATTTGTTTCCGCAGTAATCGCCTTATTCTTCGCCAGCGGTCTTGCTAAGGCCAAGCTGCCCGAATGGGTCGACTGGGTACTCGTGGCCTACGTCGCCTTCCACGTCTTCACTCATTTCTTCCTCACGGTAAGTTGTGCACGACTTTCTTATTTTAAATTGTTGGGAAACCTGATGTGAAAATAACTATTGAGTGTGGTGAAGTAAGTGCGAGATTGGTTGGGTGTTAAAGACTGAAAAAATTTAACTAAATATTAAAATTTTGATAGGCTTGACAAAAGCTAATCAATTTTAGATCTAACTTTTTTTTAAGTAGAATTCAATTCAAATATCAAATAAAATTTTCAAAATTAAATTTTTTTTTTTTTTATCTCATTGTTACGTGTTTTATTTTTTTGAGCAAGATTTACTTGAATTTGGAAATTTAGTGTTGGAACTTCGAAAGAATTGTAAATCCTAGTTAGTTTGGGTAAAAATAAGGATACTTGGAGGAGCAAAGCAATGTGGAGAATTGAAAATTTTTGATTACTATTTAATTTAATTTTTTTTTTTTTTTTAATTTGACGATCAAAATATGATTTTTATCCAACTAATCTATTTCAAACTCTTGATACAAATTTCCTTGAGTTTTAAATTTTTGATAAAATTTCAAACTCAAACGATCTGGACTGTAATTTTGTAAAATTAAATCAAATTCAGAATGAAAATTTACTTTTCATTAAATATAGGCTCTTATGGTAAAAATTTGAAATGTTTTATTAATATGTAGAGGTAACCGTATTTTTAAATATATTTAAATATTTTTTAAATTTAAATAAAAATATTTATGAAAGTTAAATTTAAAAAAAAATGAATGCATGTTGTAAATTGCATTTACAAATGAATTAAGTTTTGATTTAATCGACAAGGTTATCAATCATTATAACAGATTTTTATTTAATTTATGGGACTTGCATGAAATTCTATTTATAATTTGAAAGTTTTATATGCATTCAACACACGCATAAAATGAGTAGCCTCATATTGCTACTCTGGCGCTATACTGGTTTATCTAGTCGCTACATTATTAAAGTGTTTATTATAAGTAGTAAATACAGATACTAAATGGTAATTAATAAAATCAATTTAAGATTTTTGAATTTGTTTTATAACTATAAATCTGTTTCATAAATTTAAGCAATATCGTAGAAATTCATTGATGTCAAAGGTACTTTTTTACTTTTAATAGAAAATGTCGTTTTTTATCATTCCAAAAACAGAAAATTAAATTTATAAGGCAAAAAAAAAAAATGTATTTCTTTTCTAAAACTAAAGTTGCGTCCACTCAAAATTTATCCTCAAAACTTCGTTCAAAAACGTCAGCCCCCCCCCATTTTCAAAATTTCCCAGCAGGTGCTGGCGCTGCACTTGGCGCAAAATTACAAAAGTAAAGACACTCTTAAGGCCCATGAGAAATTCGCGGGTCGTGACGGGACTCCAGTGTTGAAAAATAAGGGCACCGGGAAGATATAGAATATAAGAAAGAAAAAAAAAAAGTGAGAGAAAGGCCTTCACGAGATTTGCATTTTTTTCAGTTCGCCGGCTGCGCCTCAGACAAGCATGGAAGCCAGAGGGTGAATTCCTTCCCCATGAAGGACGTGCATGCCCGTAATTCCATGACGCATCCGGACGCGAGACGAGACGCCCCGGTAAGTTGCACGGGCGAAATTGCGCCCTTCTCTTTATTCTTTTATCATCACAGTCGTCCTCCTTTACTTCTTCTTGCTTTTCCTCCTCTATCCATTGGTTTTTTCATTAAAATTCCTTTCGCGCGATTGCGTTTGATTAACTGTATTCCCGACCTTCCCGCCAAAGAGATTATTGAGACCTGCACAACTATTACTTTTATCATCGAATTCTTTCTTTCTTATCTGCTAATTTTTGATCATGTCTCTATTATCAAAGTTGATCAACGAGTCTTCTGAAAATCTAAAGTTAACGACTTAGTCAAAATAAGGTCACTGAATTTAACTTGTGCATATTTTTGAGTTTAAAAGCATGTTTAGCAACAGTTAATATATGTGTATCCATTAGGATTGTAGGGATTGTACAAAATTTTTTTAAAAACCACAAAAAAATTTGAAGTTGAAAAAATTTGTCGAAATGGATTTTCTAAACAAGAAAAAAAATTTCTGAGACTTAAAAGTTATAACAAAATTTTACTAGATGAAATAATAACAAAAATTTTATTGGTTTTGCCCTAGAATTCTTGCTAAGACCAAAACTTAGCATAGTGCAAAATCAGCTCTATTGATCAATTATCAGACTACATTTCTCCAAAAAATAGCAACTTTCATCGTTGATTTATTGAATTATTATTGTTTTCCATTAACATGATATCTACCAACAATCAGTTAAATGTTTTGAATGGAAAGAATTCGAATTAAATATTTTCATTACGCTGTTTAGCAAGGCTTACGAGATACTAAAGCCGTACCTTCACTGCTAAATTCAAAGAAAAATAGACGAAGCACTATTAAGCTTCTTCGAGGGAATCAGACTGAAAGAATTAAATAATTAATTTCTTTAGTTAATTAAATAATTGATTAAAACTCGAGAGAAATTAAAGCTTATCAGACATTCACAGACCCTTGGTGTAATCCCATATTTTTCCAATAAGTCAATTCGAAATTTCCCTCCTCTTGCACAATTAAAATTTCTACTAATGAAATTTTACCGCTACACCAGAATGTATTTTCGATTGAAGTTACAACATCATACTGCTTGTTTTCAGCACTCTGGACTTCGCAAGGCGACCTTCCTGATATACTTCCTGGTGGTGGCAGCACTGGTCGCCGCCCTCGTAATAATGATAGTCTTCGCGCCGATCGAGGACTCCTGGAACTCCTGGCTCAAGATGAAGACCTTCTAAGCGCCTTCGGCCCTTTGAGGAAATAATAACGCGGGGCTTTACGACGTCCCTCGCGTGCGAGAAATAAATTCGCGAAACGCGCATTCAAAGCTTGTATGTACATACACGCGCCCGCCAGCGGGGAGAGTTTATACGACCGAGCCCTACGGCCGCGTCCGGGGCTTTTTATTGCGGACGTGCGGTGTGCACACTGCCATGCTAGCTTACACTTCGCTACTTCTTTTTTTTTTCTTTTTTTTTTTACTTCGACTTCTTCTTTCTCTCTGGTGCGAGTGCCATATTGTTCGATGGATGGGACCTTCGGTCGTTGACACTGGGGAGCTAGGTGCTTCTGACAGTTCGGAAACTGAGGCTTAGTTTGGCTTGGCTGGAAGTTATGGTCTTGACAGACGGAAAACCGCTGACGAATTTTGGAATTTTAATTTGATTTTGAGATAATGTAACTTTTACGAATTTATATAGATGATGACCTAAATGGAACAATGATGAAATTTTTAATATTATTAACTGATATGCATTTTTTTGTTTTAAGACTGCTTCATTTGTCGGTTTAAAATCCTGCTAAAACGTATGACTTGTAGATTAGGAGTTATAATGTCAATTGTTTATAACTGGTACAGAAAAATTTTAGTAATATGATGTAAGTGGTCTTAATTTTGATAATTTTATACTTGCTTCTTTATATAACTCAAATATATTTTTACTAGTTGGATCAAACGTCATATCATGCGCTTTGGCGGAAATTCAAAATCAAGTCATAAAATACTTATGCATTTTTAATAATCCAAAGTTTAAAAAATTTCCATGATTCTTGTCTTAATCATCAACTTAGCAATTGATTCGTTTGTAATAATTTTTATCTTGAAAAATTTCTTGAAGAACGCAGAGTATTGGAAATGTGCCGAAAAAAAAAAAAAAATGAAGAAGCTTGGTCGATTATTACTACTCCGTAATTACATTTCAAGATCAAAACTCATCTATTTCAACTAATTGCCACCGTTCGAAGAGTTTAATTGCATTCTTTCGTAAAGCTCGAAACATTCCGTGGAAATTTTTCCTTCAATAAACTTATCAACCATTTATAAATTATTACAATCGGTTACGTCTACACAAAGAAATTACATCTTCAAAAGAGAAGTTAAGAGAGAGAGAAAGAAATCCTTATTTTCGCGAGATTTTTGTTTATAACGTTTGTTATTGGATACCCGCACAGTGAATGTTTTCCGTTTCCCACCTCCTCCCCCCTTTTTGTTTCGTTATTGCGGCGATTACCTTAAGCGATATTGCATTGTGATCTCGGTAATGGAAGGAAAGTGGATCCCTTTTATTTTTTTGATATCCTTTCCTTCTTGAGGATTTGGCGAGAGGAAAATTTTTCGAGAGCGGTTTTAATTCCGAGGGAAGGTTTAATTTCGAATTCCGTGCTTTATGCAACTTCCTCCCTTCTTTTTTTTATCAAAAATTAATATCGGAGAAATTAGCCGGCGAGGTGGAAAGTTTTTTCTTGGCACTTTTTCGAGGATGAGATTAGAAGAGCGAAGAGAGGGAGGGGGAGGGGAGGGTTTAATCTTACTTATTAGGGATGAAAAGAAGATTATAATTTTAAATCGACCCTAAAGGGCCGTATTTAATGACGAGGTTCAATTTTCATACGATAAAATGAAAGATTAATTCTGAGAGCAATTATTTTAAATTTGAAAAATTATTATTTTCGAAATTAATATTGATTTGATTGTATGATACTTTTTTTTTATTGCGAAAATTTGTAATGAGAGTTCAAAAAAAAAATCAGTTTTACATGTTATCAAACCTAAAAACTAATTAGAAATAGTGCATAATTAGGGTGCTAAGTGTAAGTTTAAAATAAGTAAAAGATGCATTTTTTTTCTGTCACATTGTAAAAATTTGTTTTAAGACAATCAAGTACTAATTAATCAAGTAATATAAAGTAAAGAGTCCTGAAAAATAAAAATATTTTACTAGATTTCTTCCGGTTTAAAATTCTAGCAGTGACTCGATTCGATAAGAAGAGCGTAGAGAATATTTTTTAGCATAATAAAAGTAGAACCGATATAATTTTTTATAGAGATCCAGTAAAACGCAATATTAAACGAAGACGAGCCCAAGTAATAAACTTGCAAATGTCTGTCTGAATTTTATCATGTAAAATTAATGTAATCTAACATTGTACGTACTTAATTAAGGATTAATTTATGACGCTGTACGCAGTATTAGACTTGCAGTGTGTTCATGTACTTCACTATATATATATACGTTTAAGCTTGTTTGTACCTTAATTAAGTTTAATATACGGTAAAAATGTAATCAAAGTGTACATTTATATTATACTTAAGTTACTGTACACGTGTTTAAGGCGTATAAATTTACAAAACGAAACAAGTAAAATACTCTAGAGTTATAATACGCAGTACTATATTTTATATGACATAGGAACTAATAATAAATATTTTTATTGAAAAAACTACTGTTTTTACGTTTATTACTTCCCGAAGGAGTCGAATACAACTCATATGATAAATGGCGAATGCCAAACTAAACTTTTTACGCGCCGACGTATATTACATTCAAGGAAAATTTAATAACCCGCCGTGAAAAAACGAGCCCTTCACATGCAATCCCCATACTCATCTCTTATTTACAGTCCAGGCATAAAAAACCTCGAGGATCCAATACGTATGTACCTTTCGGAAAAATCCAGCATAAAAAATTCATAAGCAGAAAAATCCCCTGCTCCTCAGCCACGACGTCTAATATCGAAACGACAGGATTCATAAAAATCACACAATGAACCAGACCAGACGTGGAATGCTGCGTCAAAGCGGGGTATCAAAGGGATCAAAACAGTCCGAAAAAGCACCATGATGATTACGAGTGGAAGCAAGTCCGCTGGAATTACTCTCGGTCTCCTCCTTTTCTACAAATGAATCAGCTGGAGGGAGGGAGAAAGTCAAAGAGGAGAGGGAAAAAAAATAAGATCGAGGGAAAGGGTCCTTGCTTTATGTTTTTCTTATTATTTCGTGAAAGTTTGCGGACGATGAGACACGAGATATACGGGACCTTTATAGAAATTTTTTTTTTTTTTTTTTTTTCGAATTGCGTGCGAGTTATTTGTGTAGTGAGCTTTGTTACAAAATACATTTTTAGTTTTGATACTTTTTACAGATGTTGAAAATTATTTTGTGTTTTAATAGAAAAAATGAATTTTAAAATTATTTTCGAATGATTAAAAAAAAAATCTGTTTTTAAGATTAAATCAGCTTTTCACTTATTTTAAGTAACGGCTAGCGCAAAAAATTAATTTTTAATCAAAATATAATTTTGAAATGTAAAAAAAATTAATTAATCATATTTTCGTAGTACGCTAGCTGTACGTTTTGTCACAGAGGTTTCTGCTTTAGTAAATAATTAACTTGTACGATGTTGTAAGATGTGTCTCAAATCTTTTAAACAGCTCTAAATCTATAAATCATTCATCTGTATCAAAGAATTATGAAAATTTCTTTGTCATTTACCTCCTTTCTACTCCTTGTAACGTTGCGTAAGAAACTAGGACTTCATGTACGACCTTGAGGGAAAAAAAAGTTATTTTATCATAAAAAATTCTGGTATTACAAAAAATTTTACGTTTATTGACTCAAGGTAATCTGAGCTTGCAATAATTCAAAAATTATATGACAAAGTAAGTTTATGATCATACAATTAAAAAGCTCTAGATGAACATATCATTGACAAAAAATCTTAGCACAAAGCTAAAATTTTATCTTTATTTGACATCAAAAGTATAATAAACGATTAATCTTAAAAGAGTTCAAGGTCAACTAAAATAATGACTACGACTTGCTCCATTAATAAAAGAAAACTTTTTTTTAAATTATACTTTCTTCCACTTGTCCAGGTATGTACAATCTTGTGTTACAAAAAGATCTCTTACATTATTTGTCCATTTTGTCCAAAGTTTTTCGGCATTCTAACAACTTCAGAAATTAAAAAATTGTTTGGTATAACATGAGCTTATAATAATTACAAAATAACGCGACAATGTAAGCCTACGATCACAAAAAAAAAACTCTATTCTCTCGAACATTCAACAAAACACGTCCTTAAAAAATCAAGTTCGCCACCGTACAAAAGCGAGTCTCAATCACCCGTTTGAAAAAAGCTCCGAGCTTTCAAGAAAACCAAGACACAGGAGGGGGGGCACAGGTGTGCGCAGCGGGGGTTACGCGCAAGCTCTCCCTCCCCCACCTCGTCCACCCCGGGGAGGACGCGCCAGCCAGCGAGGCGCCACCGTCGACCAACCCCCCGCAGTTCGATTCGGGACACCGGCCGGCGATAACCCGCTGCTGCTCGCAAGTTCCTCGGGTGTGTTGTTTTCCGCGAGTGTGTGCGCGAGTGATTTTCCTCCAGCCCCCAGTGTGTAGGTTTCCCACGAGTTTTACCCCCCAAGCACTCGATAAACACCCTTACATCGATCCCGAACACCGTGAAAAAATTTTTAAATCGAAGGTCGAACTGATTCGGTGGGCTTTTATCGAAAAATGTAATCTCCGGGAAACAAACAACGGCGAAAAACGTGCGTGATTACGGGTCCGGGCCACAATGGGAATTGTTTGGGCTTCAATAACAAGGTTCATTGTTGCGGTGCCTTTGTTTAGACCGTTAAAGTATGGAGTCAAGGCTTAATTTTGTAATAAATTGAAATATCTTCGCGGCGAGGAGTACACCCTGTGCATAGTTTTAATCTCGATACTTTGTTAAGCTCCGGGGCTGAATACCAATAATTTGATGTACATCGACGGCAATAAAATACAACGTGGGGGGGGGGGGGGAGAGGCTATGAAATTCTTTGAAACAAAAGCTCCGCTGTTGGATAAATTCTTTCTTTTTTTTTCGGAGTTCAGTTATTCGACTGAAAAAGCCCCTTCGATTATTCAAAATTCTCTCTACGGGGGATCCTTTTGTAAAGAATTTTCGTATTTGTTTTTGTGGGGGAGATAAAAAATGTTCATCGACCGATCTGCACTGCAAGCAGAGACAATCGATTCAACTGTTTACTACAAAAATACGTGATAATTAAGCGCAAACCAGCACGTTTGGGGTAGAACAATTTGAAAATAAAAAAAAAAAGTACTCTGGGTACACACTAGAGCTTTAGTTGCTCGTTTTCTTCGTTTAATGGAGTAAAATTAAATTTACTTCGTTTATACCGTAGCATGAGTACACCGTTTCGGTCTACAGCATCATTAGTGGCCTTTGATAATGTTGAATTTAATTTCGATTACAAAGTCGAATGACTTTTTTTGGTTCTATCTTTGTGTTGTCAAATGAAATTCAAGTCGTTAAAGCAACGTCCGCTGGTCGACGAGTTGATTTTTTTTTTTCTTTACAAAAATTTTAATTACTTAGTCACTCGTAGGATGACTCTGTTTTAGTAATCTGTTTGATTATTTAGCTGTTGGAAGCAAAAATCGTCGCTTAATTATATTAAAAAATAAGTGACACTAATTTTGAAGTAATAATCATAATTACTGCTAGTCCAAAAATAATAATTTGACAATTAATCCCGTTAACTGTATCAGTTTATTAAATTATAATAATTAGATTACGATTCACATGGGTGGTAGGCAAAATTTGAACTAAATGAAAATTAAATATTTTTTGCTAATTATTTATGACTACTCAACTTGATATAACTTGTACGTAAAAGTTGTCACTTAATTTTTTAAATCTAAAAATAGTTAGGATTATTCAATAATTAAATATAACAAAGATAATACACAAAACTAATTGAATACACGTAAAAAAACATAACTTTTCTAAAAAATTTAAATTTTCTTCAGCTTTTGAGAGTAAAAAGTCTTATCTCCAGCGTTAAAAATCGTTCATCTCTGGAACCTCGCTCATCAGTCTCTCGTCCATAAAACCAATTTTCCTTATTTTCAGGCTCAATCAGCCCTCAAAAATCTCAGTTCCACAGCCTAGTCGTAAAAAATACCTCCGCAGGGTTCCCTCGGAAAAAGTCCGGGCGAGCGGGGGGAGCAGAGACGAGACGTTAGACTCATTGAATTACGGGTTCGCGTATCTTCTTACAGCACCGGCCTACGAGTCGAGTGTCTTCCCTCCCACCGCCGACAAACTCGACACCGAGGTGGCCCGAAACTCAAAGCCAATTGCTCCTGAATTATTACCGGCTCCCTGGAGTTCGTTCTTCTTTTTTTACGATGTCTTGGATTACCAAACGGGTTATTATATCGCCCATAATGCCCCTCGATTTCCGAGCCTAAGTGAACGAGTTATTCGTTTTTGGGGGTATTCGGTTGTGGATTCATCTTCCAAAGTGGATCGTTTTGTTGAATCAACTAAAAAAATTTCCTTGGTCTTTCGGGAGAATAATTACTCTTGATTTCGTGTCCAGAAATAATTTTGAAGTTCTTGTTGCTTTTGAAGCGAACTAAGTTTGAGCAAATTCAACAGTGACCACTTTGGTCAAGTCGAGTCCTCTCGCATGACTGGTTTTGATACCTACTCGCATGGTGATTGGTTACTTGAGTGTAATCTAATCTCAAATGTTCCACTACAGTATTTCTATACACATTAATAAGCTCATACATTGTACATCTCATTCATTCATTTGAGATCAGCTTGCAAAAGTTCAACTCATCGTACAAAAACAATTAGTATTCAATATTAGACTCTGAAACTTTTTATACTTGCAGTTAATTCTTCGCAAATCCATTCTACTCAGTACTAAAACAAAAAATATTCAAGAAGATTTTGAAATAACATTTTTATAAAAAATTTTTTCCTGGTATTTTAACATTAAAATAACAAATCAGAGATCTTCTGTGAATCAAGGCACGGTACTTTGATTTTTATAGAGTCAATTAAAAATTTTCGTTCAAAAGAGAATATTCCCTTTATACTCGCTTAATTTTTCGAGTCTAATTTACATTCACCGATGGAAAAAATCAATCCCTGATTAACAACCCTACAAAAGCTCAACGTTCGATTGATGCGTTTCTGCATTCATCGCTTACATATACAGTGTTCTATCCCTGAAATTGAAAATTTTCAATAAGTCCAATTATTTCCTTCATTTTTCATCCTCCATGAAAAAAAAAATCCAATTTCCGTGAAAAAAAAATCCTCCGTTGATTAAACCCCATAAAAAAAAGAGGATTCGATTTTACGGTCATCAGTCAGGCCAAATTTTCGCCACCCAAAGCATACATTTACCCACCGCCCGTATGAAAAAAAAAAATAATAGTTAGCCAAACGCCTTGGAATTTTCCGGTACGATCTACTACGCTCGGAATCCCGAGACTGGGTGATGATTCTTCCCCGTTTCACGATTTTTTTCTCACGTTTTATTCACTGGGAATGTAAATATTGAATCGGGCATTTTTTGCTAAAGTAAAAATATCGAGTAGGATTTATTTATTTATATCTAAAAAAAAATCATAGTAAAAAAGGGAAATGTTTTATTTTATGGTCCTGGTTGAAATGGTACGTAAAATTTACATAGAGCAACGAGTGCATTCCCACCCATAAAAAAAAAGATACAAAACCAGTGCAGCGTTTTTTCACAAAAATCAGCTGTTTTTCGTATCGAAGTTACCAATTTTCGCGGCTTAACGAAACCTGTTTGCTCGAAGGAAGCTAATCATGGTTTTTACCGCCCCAAAAAGGACGTTAATCATCCCTGTTATCTCGCATCATCACGAAGTCAATCCCCCAATCTAACTCGGAATGATAAAGTTCCCCACTCCCCTCGCCCGGAAAAGTTCCTCCCGTAAAATTGGATTTCCAAGCTTTGACTGGCAGGGGAGACTTCCAGGCAACTTTGTAAATCATCGTGGACCCAAGTTTTGGAAGGGAGGTGGGGAAGGGAGAAATAAGGCGTGCCGCGAATTTTGAACGCTAAACGTCACGCAAAACACCCGGAAGTCGTGTACTAATCAATTTTCATTTTTTTTTTTTCTCTGGGGTGTTGTTGATTTTTTTCGGGGGATGAAATTTATTGCAGGGAAAAGTTTTAGGGTTGTAAATTATTTTTATGTATGGTGTGGCTTGTTGGGACTGTTTCAACACAAAGATTCGTTGAAAATTTGTTAGATTTATCGATGGAAAATTATTATTATTATTATTATTTTTTTGAAGTAGACAAGTAATTTGAAATAATCAATTGAATAACTAAATAAATATATCTAGTTAATAACTGAACACATAAATTTAAACAAATAAATTATTTAAAATACACAGACCAATATTACCTAGATGAGATTAAAAATAATTCTTAATTTTCATTTCAGTACTCTTTTTTTTCACAAATTTATTTCAAAAACAGAATTAAATCTCACAAAGTAAATTATTCAAACACGACTGATCGAATTTTTGTAAATATTTTTCAAATCCTGCAGGATGGTAGTCGTCGAGAACCTGGGGTAAAACCGTGGGGCGCCACTTCAAATAAAAAACTGCTCAGTGAATTTTGTGAATATTGAGTGCGCGCTGCGTACCAACAACAAAAAGGCCCTCGGCGGCTGAGTTTCGACGATGCTTCTACCGCGAGTGTGACGATTGTTTGGTTTGGTGTTTCATAAGCTAAAAAAAAAAAAAAAAAAAAAAAAAGAAAAAGCTAAAACAACATAAAAGTGAGAACGGAAGGGATTAAAATGTCCGGACGCATGTGCTGGAGCTGGCTCGTCCTTCTGTCGGTCCTCGGGTGCTGGTGCGAGGGAGCCGAGCCGCCGGCCATGACCACCGCCGACGACAAGGACCAGACCGGCTCGCTCGAGGAAAAAGCCAGCTTCGAGGCTGCCTTCCAAGGTTGGTGCTTTTTTTTTCCTGGATGCATGGAGTGCGAATGAATTTTTAAAGCGAGGGGTATTTTTTATTCATTCGTTTTAAAGAAGATTATAACATTCTAAAAGCCTTCAAACATTTGGTTTACAAAAAGATTTTAATAAATGGTTATTGAATTATTTAAAACAAAAGTTTAATAAATTTTTTAAAAGAAAAAATGAGTGGTACTTTCTATGATACCGTTTGGTTATCGCTCTCAAAAAGTCTCCAGTTGGGCAGGGCAGGAAGATTAAAATCGAGGGGCTGTGGATTCCAGAGTTAAAATCGATAATTTTTTGATTTTTCTGTAAGCCTTAAGAAGTTAAAGGCAAGGTTAAGGTAGGCTTAGGCCTAGTCGGTGGGCAGGTAATACCAGCTGTAACGTTGCTTTAAAGCTGGCATTACCTGCCTTAACCTAGTCTTTAACTTCTTAAGGCTCAGCGCCATTTATTCATGTGGAGGCCTTAATAAACGATTATAAGTATTTCATTCGATTATTGGTTACTCTGGAGTGTTCCATAAATAAAATAAGATTTATATCTTATAAATTTCATTTCGAAATCCAAAGTTTCAAAAAAAACTATTTCTCTGACTAAAATTAATTTTAAAAAATACATCACATTGTACGATAATTCCCATTAGTTGAATGGAAAATTCTTGGTGAAAATTTTGATATGCACAACTTTATTATGCCCGTTCGAATTTGAGGGAATAGGAGAAAAACAATTGGAGGAGGAGAAAATAATAATTACGAAAGCGTTACATGCATCCAAAAACGTATGTTGGGCGTATGTTAAAAAAATTTATGATAAAATTTCGTTTCAAATATAATATCCGATAACAGCTCTGAGTTTTTAGCTAGGCCCTAGCTTGAGCTCTTTTTATCCGATTTACTTGCTAAATCTCCGACTCTTACAGATTTTATACATTTTTCACATAATTGTCGAAGATTAATTATCCTGTTCGAAAGAATGTTTTAAAAAATGCGCATTTATTAAAAACTTTCCAACTTTTTCTTTTGTAAATATTTGTAGGATAATAAAAAGATTGTGAAATATTCGTTGCATAATAATTAAAAAATTTATTAATTGTAATTAGTAATCACTTTACAGAACTAAATTTCAATACTCACTTTAATAATTGAGAACAAAAAAACCGTAAAGTCAACTGAACACATAAGTAGTAGTTACCAAAGTTTACCGAAAGCGCCTATTAAGTTGAGGTTAGGTTGACTTGAATTCGTATTATTTTGATAATTTTATTTGCATTACGCAGTTCTCATAACTAAACTCATATTTAGTCGACACTACTAGATATTTTTATTATTTTTTTTTTTCTTGGCATGTAACACAAAGTTACTAAATTTATTGTTATGAAAAATAACTTTTTTATAACGAGAATTGTTCTCAATGATTGAAAATGGATTCACACGTTTTAGTAACTTTGTGATTAAGGCCTATTAATAGTTTGAAGTAAACAAGTACTACATACATTGATCTGTCATCTACGGAATGTAGATATATAGGGCTTGGTACATCGTACAATCGTGCTGATTGTATTCTTCGCATTCAATCCGCCCCGCATCCAATAACAGTGTTCACATTTTAGTTAAAGAAAATAGTCAGCTCGAAAAATTTAGAATTCTTATGTAAAATTTCATACAAAAAATATACAATTTCATAAAATTTTAAATCAAATTTATTAAAAAATTAAAAAGGGGAAACACTAATTAAATGAATCAATAATTTATTATAAAATTTATTAGTTAATGAATAGTTATTTTTTTAGTCAAAAAACAAATTATCAGCTTTTTTTTGCATATATATTTTTAGATAAAAATCAATCAAGTTAAAATTGTAAACAACGTGGGTCAAGAATGAAAAAATTTGGGGATGAGGGTGGTTATACGCTGAGTATTCAAACATTCTAAATTTTTGCCTGAAAAACAAGGGGTGGGTTGGTTATATGCCGGACATTACGGGAGTTATTTATAATTCCATATATGTGGCCGTTTGCAAGGTTCTATGCAAAGACAATATAATTTATTGATAATAGTACCAAGTGGTACCAAGGTGAAAACAATACAAGTAAATTAAAGAAAGAAAAATAAATCAACAAATAAAAAAGATTCATACAATTTTTTAAAGTAAGGCTCCTTTTGAATTAAAAAAAAAAAAATTCAGTACTTTAATGCTTCTCCCATTTATATCAACTCTTTTTATTCAATCGCATTATTTTTTTAAATAAAACATATGTGATCCACATTCGAATTAAAAAAAAAAAAAATCCTCTCTGTTTCATTAAATTCTGACCTCTCTAATCAGTAAACTAAATTTTTTTTAATCTCGAAAAACCAAGTCGAAAAATACGCGGGTACAAACAGTTGGGCTTAATCACCGCTTGGATGTAGGTACTTGGTCGCTGCTTATCGGGCTCACGTATGAACTTGAAAATGTCCTGCAGGAGAGGTGCACTGGTAAAGGTCCCGCGTGGGTCGACCATACCATATGAAAAGACTAGCGAGTTAGCCGTGCCCGCGCAGAAATTGCATTCGGTCGCTACCTTATACGCTTGCCGGGGAGGTAATATTGTTTCGGAGGTACTTTTGAAAACTAAAAAAAGACGCCAGCAGTACCTTCTTTGATGCCTTTTTTTTATCTTTCGATTAAAAGTGGTATTTTTGGTTAACAACTATTTACTTTTTGGTTTTGATAACAATTATTATTAATATTCTGGGTTGTTCAAAATTTATTGCCCTATATTATCAAAATTTATAATGAAATGATATGTTAACAAATAACAAATTCATTTATTAAATAGAGTCTACGTCAATAGGATTCAGTAATCATATATATCATCAAAATTAGTAAATTTTTTATTTCAATTACCAGAGGTTATCCTAGGGAGATTTGTAACTACCCGAACATGAATGGGAAATGAGCTAAAAAAAAAAAAAGGGGTCATTGGCATTGATGAGCTGAAAAATTCATAAGTTTACGTCTACTAATCTTTTAGTTTATCTAAAATGAACCCCTCAGCTATAATTTTGAATTTCACAAATAATTTTAAAAATATCTAAAATTTTTTTGAATAAATAACCAAAATTTAACCTTACCTGTTTTTAATTTAAACAATTACAATCAAGTCAAATCTAGGTGCTTTTTTTTTTAAGAATTTGCAAACAGAACTTTTGGAAAAATCGGATCTTGGGAAAAACGGATTTGAAAAAACTGGATTGGGAAAAGTGTCCTACAATCCATTCGATTGTAGAACTCATGGTGGCTGAAAAGAGAACTAAGTGAAGAACATTCTTTAATTTATTTTAAAACTGTTGAAAAAACATTATGAAAATAGCAACGTTAAATTAATTTATGAAAAATTTGGTACATTTATCATCAGTTAAATGCATTTTTAAAACTCTCAAATTATAATGTAATCACGCAGAGTAAAAAAGTGTTATTTATAGCTAAACTATTTGATTTAATTTAATAAAAACTGATAAATAAGCAAAATATTTTATTAATAACTTTTTTTAAGTTAAGTTTTAGACAATTTTATTATTTTTTCTTCCACCGATGTATTTTGTTAAGAGCACATAACCCTAAAAACTCACATTTATTAGAAAAACTTAATAAAAATAATGTTTTTTATTCATTAGAGTAGCTATGATAACTTTAAAAATTACTATATTTATAAAAAGTTACTTTGCATCAACAAATTGGACGTAAAGTGCTTTTTTATAATTTTTAAATTTTGATAGTCCGATCCCTTATATTTACATACGAATCGGTTCTTTCAAGTTTCTATAGAGCAAAGGTAAGGTTACGAACGTTTACGTAGGTTTAGGTTACCCCCACCACCGATTTTTCTGTAGCCAAATAACCTACCTATTTATGGTTCTTACCTTCCTTAACCTTGCCTTCGCTTTACAGAATGCCGCCCCAGGACCCAGGTTCTTCACTTAGTTCCGATCCAGGGGGCGCTTCAAGTTTTCAGGTAGCGAATAGGTACAAACTGCTCCGGCGTGCTGCGGTGCTGCCAGTTGCTGCCAAGTCTTGCTGAGTCTTGCAAAACTTGTTCACACGGGCACATCTAATTTTAACCTCTGATCGCGTTCCTCAAAGTGTTACAGTGATTGTTTAAAATTATTTGTGAGTCTATACTGTTTGTTTGAAGAAAGAAAAATTAGTACGATAGATGAATTCTGAAGAAACGGGCTACATCATGACTTATTCAGATGACGAGTTCAGCTCCGATGACTACGATGACACCTTGGACGAGGAATGCTACTCGCACAACGATGAAACAGAGATCATCGAGAAGGAAGATAGCAAGTTGCTACTCGACGTTTACGATTACAAGATTATATCCTTGGAACAGATCGCCGAGGAAATGTACAACTGTATAAGTGAGGTTAGCTCGGTCATAAACATCCCTAGTACCTTTACAAGAATATTGCTCAACCACTTCGAATGGGACAAGGAGAAGTTGATGGAAAAATACTATGGCGATGATCAAGAAAAGTTATTCGCCGAGGCCCGCATCGTAAACCCGTTAGTAGAGAGTAGTCGATCAAAACAACTCACGAAACGTAAACAAGTGGCAAGGGAATGTCAAGTGTGCTGCACCATTGTGAACTCGTCCGTTATGGCTGGCTTGCAGTGCGGACATCATTTCTGCCGGGACTGCTGGGAGAGTTACCTCAGGACCAAGATCATATCGGATGGTGAGGTCGACTCCATAAGCTGCCTGGCCTACAAGTGCAGCGTCCTCGTGGATGACGAGACCGTAATGAGTCTCCTTAAGGACCCCGACGACAGGGCGAGGTACCAGCGATTAATCATGAACAGCTTCGTCGAGTCGAACAAAGTGTTCAAGTGGTGTCCGTCCCCCGGGTGCACCAACGCAGTCAAGGCAGTGAGCACAAAGCCAAAGTTGATTAAGTGCGAGTGCAAGCACGTCTTTTGCTTTGGCTGCGGTGAGAACTGGCACGAGCCGATAAACTGCGCCTACCTCAAGAAATGGATAAAAAAGTGCAACGAAGACTCCGGCAACATGAACTGGCTCAAACTAAACACCAAGAACTGCGTCAAGTGCGACGTCATGATCGAGAAGAATGGCGGCTGCAACCACATGACCTGCCGCAACAAAAAGTGCCTGCACGAGTTCTGCTGGATCTGTCTTAACGACTGGAACACGCACTCCGGGCACGGCTACCAATGTAACAGCTATAGAAAGCCCAAAGAAATCCAGGAGAGCTCCCGGCACTCCATGGAAAAATACCTCTTCTACTGCAACAGGTACCTTAGCCACCAGCACTCCCTGAAACTCGAGGGTAAGCTCTACGACAAAGTCGAGACCAAGATGCACGAGATCGTAAACGAGCACAAACAGTCCTGGATCGATGTCAGGTTTCTCAAGGACGCCGTAGATGTCCTGCGCGCCAGCCGGCAGACTCTTTCGTATACCTACGTCTTTGCCTACTACGTCAAAAAAAACAATCAGGTCATGATCTTCGAGGACAACCAGAACGACCTGCACCAGGCTGTGGAGAAACTCTCCGGGTACCTCGAGAGGGAGATCGCGCATGAAAATTTCCAGGAGATTAAAATAAAAGTCTCGGACATATGCCGATACTGCGAGGGTCGCAGAAAAGCGCTGCTCAATCACGTCAACGAAGGCAAGAACGAAAACTGGTGGCTTTTCGTTTGAAAAAAAAAAAAAAAAAAAAAAAAAAAATGTATAAAATTTTTTACGTTGTTTAAAGATGATTGTTAAAAATTTTTTTAATACTGTAAATATTGAAATATGCAACCGAACTGCATAATAATGTAATTTTAATTTTTAAGCATAAATTGTTTCTAGCATAAGTAGTATTTGAGTATTCAAATTGTAATTATAATTTCAATTCCAAAGTAGAGTCAATTTATTGAGCACTTGATTACAGTTTGTCAGTTCTGCTGTTAATCTAAATTTTATTATCATACGTGAAATTAGTCGATGTAATGGCTTTACTCGGGAAACTTAGCATAATGAAGCTTTTCCAGTTGCACTTGAAAACTTTGATCGCATTGGCATATTTCAAATACTCGTTTAAAACTTTTCATTTGAGGGGTTATCAAAGTCAAAAGCATGCCTACCTTTGTAAATCTCCCTAGACTAATGGTTTGTTTATTATTTTGTTTCAGCAGTTTAATTACGCTTTTAATATTTTTTTTAATTCTATTGAGTTGAAAACAATTTTAAAATTAAAATTCCTCTCAGAGTAAAATTATAGCTTCTGCAAAATATTTATGGCAATTTTTTTATAAGCAAAGAAATATGTATACATAAAAGTGTACTATGTATCGTAATGTATTCTTTTTTTCATTAATTATAAGCCATTGATAATTATTACTACTCACATTTTTAATTAAGACTCAAATTTTGAACTGTCAGTTCAACAATTTCAAAGCATTGACGTGCAAAAATTAAAAACCCCCAGTATTGTAAAATATTAGTTGAAATAAATCAGCAAATAAAAAACAAAAATTATATATTTTTTTTCTTTTTATACCTCACGAGCAAATTTAATTTTGAAAAAAAAATTTTTTTTTCAAAAATATAAAATTAACCTTTTTTATTTTAATACACATTTTCACACTATAAGTATTCTTTTCGGTTAAAATGTAATTATTGTAAAAAAAAACCTCAAGTATAAATCGGAAAAAAATCTTCTTTGACCATTCGGTAATGACCAGAAAGCAATTAATAGCGAAACACGCAACTCCTCGCAGTTACCCAATGATCGTTATTACAGACTTCCATTAAACACGGTGCGGGGGTTTATACGAAAGCAGCTTGTTTGCTTATTTTACGAGGGGGCGAGTACTTCTTCCACGGCGGATGAGCGCTTGTAATGTGTTTTCGGGATTTATGGAAATTGGGTGGGAGGAGTTGCGTGCGTACCTGCACCCTACTGAACCTTTCTGTTTTTCGCCAGGGGCCGAGGCACAGGAAATTTAACTCTGCGGTCGCGCGGATGATCGAGAATATGCGTATTCGGAAGGGCAGGCAGGCATTGAATTCTCGATGAGCTCTCTGGTGGTGTAATTTTAAATTTAGATTTCGTTTCGAGCTGAGTATGTATCTCAATTCTATTAGCACTTCTGTATGATTCAAAGAGATTAATTAATATTCTGTTTTCCTGATCCTGTTAGGAATGTTTCAACTTAAATGTAATATACTTTAGTAATATGATGTTTACCATAATACTTCAACAGCAATAAGTGTTGAATATTTTAATTTAAAAATTATAATTTTACTTTTATAGGGAAATAATGATGACTTTGTTTAATAAAAAAATGTTCTGACGATTCAACATTATACTTAATATTGTTAAAAAGAAACCAGTTTTCAATCACAGCAGGCACCATAAAACTTTCCTCGTCCCTCAAACAAATTAATTTACAAATAATCCAATTAGACTGATTTGAAATGTAAAACGGGGGCAGGGTTAGAGTTTGCTCAATCCCCGAAAGCATCAGGAGTGAAAATAATACTGTGAACTTTCCTCGAAATGTCAGTACAAAGAAAGGCAGGCATCCACGTAGGTATAGTCGTACACCTACCCACTTCCAGCCGCGGGCTGGCGCTTGACAAAATTATGCACTCTTAAATATGCATGAGTATATGTCCTACATCCCGCGCTGGAAAACTAAAACTGCGAAATTGATTTAGCCGCTATAACACCCCCGCGTGTGTCACTCGGAGAAATTTTTTTACCTCTTTGCCAGTAATTTTTTTTTAAATATAGCTGGAGGGATTCGTTACGTAATCATTGAGACGAGATGCACTTTTAATTTATTCGAAGGTTTTTCATTTACATAATTAAAATCAAAATTTAAGGATTTGAAGGTTTGCGAAGTTGGATTCAAAAAAATTATGAGTAAATGAGGTCGTTGTTAATTCTGGATTTTGTATCGGATGAAAATTAATTTGATGGATGGATTTAAAGTTGAAAAATATTTTATTAAAAATTTCAATATTTCATTTTAACTGAACTCTTGAATTCAGTGTTTCTTTGAGTTTCATCTTTCACTGAAATAATTTTAAGCTGGTAAAGTATAATTAATATTGAATTTTAGTAAAAATACGAGAAACTTATTTAGGTCCTTGCAGAGAAAAATTACAGTTGGTAAATAAAAGTAGAATTTTGTAAATAAAATCGTTTTAGAGCGACATCTAGAGTTGTGATTTTGAGTTTGCTGAGTAAAGAAATAAAATATACAAAACTAGTTCTTTTTTCTCGTAAATGATTAAATTAATCAAGTAAACTCTATTCGATGCATTTGCAGCTAAACAGTATAAAAAGCTTCTAAATAAAATCGTTCGCAGCGACATCTGGAATTGTGATTTTAAGGTTAGTTCACTCTAAAAGTAACGCAGAACTAGTTCTTTTCTCATAAATGATTCTCTTTTATTAAACATCTAAAAAAAATTTTTACCGAGTCACAAAAAAGAATATTAATCAATCCAGCAATCTTTACCCCTGCAGCCCTATGTAAAAATTCTCCCCCAGTAACTTTTCTTCATCTTCATTAAATAAAAAGAAAAATCCCAAGACTTCTCACAGAAATCGTAATTTTAAAAAGAAAATTCTGTCCGCGTTTAAGAGCGAGGGGAGCAATAATCCTCGGGAGCATTCGAGTCCAGACAATCTCAAAACAAGTCTGCATAATTTATAAGCGAACTCTTCCTGGCCGCCAGCGTATTTACGCGCGCACCTGCTCGAGAATAAAGTCCCAAGGTTGCGCTACTCCTCGACAATTGCGTTCTTTTCAGTTCTTTTGTAGTCGTCGACGTCGTCGTCTGGACCGTACTCGGCTACGGCTCTGTATAAATAAAAGAAAGTCGTGCCTTTTCTGATTCGACGAAAACGACCCTACCGAGCTGTTGAAAGATCGATCAGGAAAATAAGAAATTAAAGACTTGATTGAACTTCGATTCTTTCAATTTATTTTCTTACTGAAGTTTTTATTAGGCTCCGATGCATATTTAAACCTTATTAAATATGCATCGGAGTTTGTACTATAATAATTTTGAAAAGCTTCATAGATACATGATCAGTGTCCTTATCCCACAGTAATTCTAGAAATTAGACTTTATAACCCAGTTATACATTTCATATAATTGGATTACCCTTCCTAGTATGTAATTAAATCGAGAACGCACGTATTACTTTAGAAGTCGGTAATTACTTTCTTAATGCCATTCCGACACTCTCAACCTTATGTTTCAGCTATAAAATTATGTAAATTTTCAAATTTTCGAAAATTCCCATTTTATTTTCTTCCGGGGAATAAATTTTTTACAATCTTTTCTTCGCGTGTCTTAAAAATTTCACGTTCCCACTTTTTCTTCAAATTCACAAAAATATGCAAAATACCGTTTGAACGAAAATTTTCTTCCACGCGTATTTTGAGGTCACTTCCTAAACTTTCGTCTGAAAAATTTTTGGAACGTGCACGTGGGGTAGTTTATTCTTGATTGATGACGAATTTCCGCGGAAGCCGAGGCGTTGCAAATTTTTGTTGGGAATGGTAATTTTTATGAAAGAAAGAAGAAGAAGAAAATTTACCCCGCGCCCCCAAGTAAACATGGAGATGCATGGACGCCTCGGTGGGAATACGAAATGGTCTGCTTTTCTCGCTGCCTTTCTTCCCGCCTGATTTTCCGCTTCTCCGGTAAATAGTCTTGAAATATTGCGAGACAACTTTTTTGCATGACCTTATTTTTTTTTTTTTATATCAATAGTTTTTTGCAAAAAAATGTGAGAATACTAATCTTGAATAAAGTGTTTTCTGAAAATTATAGTAATTGCATTGTCCTTGAACCAATTTCATAAAAAGTTTATTAAAAATATAAACTTAGTAAGACTGTTTTTAATAAAAATTTTAGACACTATTATGTCTCGATAATTTTAATTTGTTAATTTTAGTAAAAACTTTTTTTAATTAGTTTCATTTTAATTAGTTATTGAACTTTTCCGTGGAAAATATAATTTTATACTACGCAAAGCCAATTAGGTTGAAAGTATTTAAAGAATTTTTAATGGTGAAGGGTATAAAATAAATTATTAAAATCAAATAAAATTGTTATAGCTACGAGCAAAATTTCTTTTTTTGATTGTTGTAACTATTTATTTATTCATTTAATTTAATTGTGTACGAAAAAAATAGCCGATCGACAGAACAGTTGTCCAATGTAGATGTATCTTATCTTTAAGACACACCCTTCTAGAAAATATTGCCTCTGAAAATTCGCATAAAGTTAAGAAAAAGTCACAATTTTTTATGTTGTAAAAATAAATCCTCAAAGAAAGCTAAATTTTCTCTCTCGACTCCTCTGTTCCAGCCAAAAAGCTCAATGATACAAACAGTAGTTCCGAACCGCGTAAATAAAAGCTCATTATGCTCCCCTCTGCACTTAATTTAAATTTCGTGATTATTTATGAACTGCACAATTGCCCGGTGCACCGAGGGCGCTTCTTTCTCGACAATTAAGTTTATTGCGATTCTCCTCCCCCTGCGCTCCGCGTTTTCTCATTTTCTCGTTTCTCGGCTCAAAGAACACGCACCTCCAGCACAAGAGGCGGCTCTCTCACAAAGGCCGCGCCGCCTCGGCACCCGCACCGAAAAGAAAATTTGTTTATTGTTCAACGCCCTGCAAGTTTAAGTAGCAAAGGGCAATATTTCGAAACAAAAAGAGAGAGCCTGCCTTTCGCAGTCACGCGCTGCCTCTCTTTCTTTCCTACAAAACTTCACTCGCTTAGAATTGCAGTCTCAAAAAAAAACGTGCCTGCCACTGGGTTTTTGTTTTTCGAGTGTTAAAAAAGCATTCGTCATTGTGATTAAAGCGTGAACTTTCCCTTTTAATTAGAAAAAAAAACAGCCCCCAAATTTTTAATTCCAAAAAAGAATTAGATTAATTGGTAGAGCTTTATGTAGAAAAAAAGAAAGGTCGGACGCACGCAATTTTCGCTCGACTTTTTATATGACGAGGCTCATCCCTAGACGAACGACATAACGAGGTCAATTTAAAGCTTCCCCCCCAGGTCAGACCCTTTAGTTAAACGTTGAAATTTTTCTTGGGACATTCGTCGATCCTGGTAAATTAAACCGAAAATTCGCTCGGAAAACAATGAAAAATCGAGAGGAGGTGGGAAAACACACTCCATCGAGGGGGGGAGGGGGAAATGGAGTGGAGTAAAAACGTGACTCGGTTTGGCGAGCGAGCGTAAATTACATCAACGTCAAGCGCGGGTGACCCGAATTAAAATACACTTCTTTCCGGGTATACCAGCCCCCTCGACTCTTTACTTTTTTTCAACTCGTTAGTGCCACGATTGGTAGGAAAAATTTGATTGGAAAAATTTGTAATGCGAGGTGGTGGTTATTACGGTGTGTTTAGTTTAATTGACAATTAGGGAACAGCTGTACAATTAATCGGTCGATATAATTATTGTCAGTGTGTAAAGTACTTAGGGGGATAAAGAGGAAACTCAATTATTTTAAATTTTTTTTTGTAAACACTAAACAGTGATTTGATACTTTAGAATCTCAGGAATACAGCTACATAAACTTTATTTAGATTTGAATTTTTATAGATAAAAAGAAAAAGCACGGAGACTTTATTTTTTAATTGTAATAATAGTTAAGAATCAACTAAAAATTTTAAGATTTTTTTCTCAAAAAATAGTTTAAAAAAAATTCCTTTAGACTACAAATTTATCAATACTTGCAGATTTAGTAAAATTGTCTACTCCTGAAAATAATCATTTCACTGACCCTAATCGTTGTAAATTAGATTTCCATCAACTTTATTTATTATCAGAGCTGAAAATGCCATTCATCCATAAACACTTCATGGCAGACTTACCATCAGTTGTTTGCTAAGTTATTTTTTTATACATTGCATCTGATTTTACGGTTTTGCAAACGTGAAAAAGAAACAGCAAAAGTCATCAAAAATTAGTATTAACTTTTGAAAATCTTGCAGTGTATGAATTTTTTTTGGCCTCTGTAACAACGCAGCTCACTCAATAGCGTGAAACTCGAGTTGAGAGAATAATTGGCGATACAACGCGCTTGGCATCGCTCTGAGAAAATTCAGCCCAGAAGTGTACGAGGAGTTTCAGAAGTACTCGCGTGACCCGGCTTTTGGCATGGCCAATGAAGAATTCGTTCAAATGGCTCAACGAACGATCTACTGCGTTTGTCAGGATCCACGCATAGTGAAGTAAAATGATCGAATAACAAAAGTAGAGGTCGCAATAAGCCAAAACGACCTCTGGATTAATAACATGTTGTTTCGACATAGTTAATTTTTGGGTTCAAAAAACAAACATTATCTATTAACAACAGTAATCGTCTCCGATATATCCTCAAAATAAAATACTTCAATGAATTTTGATCAATGAACAAATAAATTTTTTTGGAATAAAACGGTAAAGTAGACGTCAAGATATTAAATTACACACTTATTAAACAATTAAGAAGTATACTACTAAAAAAACTTGACAGAGACCTGTTACTTTTTTTTTTTTTTTTTTTAATGTCTTAGAAATTTAATCTTATACTTACTTTTAACGTGTCGTTGTCTTTTAATTCTCTGAAGATGGTCGTAAAGCTTTTGTGACTCTCAAAACTTTTCGTAGAAAATTTTTTTTTTTAACAGTTGGCATTTTACTTACTGCGGTCTTCATAATTTTATCTTATATGCTTGCAAAGAAAAAGAGATAATTAGATCCTCCATGGTAAAGGTAAAAAAATTTAAAAAAAAACTGTGAAATGGTTTGTATGAGAAATCTAAGACAAATGCAGTTACGTTGAAATAAAAGCCAACAAAGGCTACAATACAATTATTGGCCATTCAACATTTTCTTAAATAAGAAATACCATGTTTATAAACATTAAGGATATCTGAGACATAAAAAGCTCTGTTAAAATATAAAATTTGGCTTCATTTGTATAAATTTACTTTCTCATTCATTTATGAGGTCAATTCTTTTACTGCAAGCTCGAGTGCAAGCTTCATATTTTCAAAAATTTTAAACTTTTTATCACCGCGATGAAATGAAAACTTTTTTATCCCCAAGGAATCCTATTACTATAAAAATGTAAAGTTTTCGATTTTCTGGAAATGTTATATTTAGATAGGGAATAAAATTTTATCTGCAGCTTCGAACAGGAAGAAAGACTTTTTTTACGTGGATTTTAAAAATATCCCAGAGCTTTTCATCTCTACTTACGACAACTAAACTTCAGTGGTGCATAATTACATTATTCAACATTTTTGTGAACTCCAATACAAAAAAAAAAAAAACAGGAGTTACTGAATTATTTCATAGTTTTATATTTTTGTACGGAAAAAGATTGAAGTAGGTATTCGTTAAAGCAGTTTTAATGCGACAAGGAATTGCACGTAAATTTTTGATATGTTCAGCGTAAGAATAGATTACCATAACGTGTATGACTTTTTGGTTCAAATATTCTTTTTCAACGTATTTCTAATTTTCAATCAGATTTCAAGCTGACAAAATTTATAAAATCATAATGAAAATGAATTTTTTAATGCGAAAGTATTCCTCGCTGTCAAGCAAGTTCATTTATTTTTCAATGAGTATCATCTTGTCAAGTAATTTGAAATTAAAAATGTCTACTGTGCATTTAAAAAAAAACTTATTTGGTTGAAAACATCTTCAAGGCTCGATCTGGAAAAAAAAAACAGTCATCTTGCGGGTTCCCTCCTTCGAGCTGAAAATTTCATCTCCTTAGCCTGAAACATTTACGACTCCAGGGTCCCTGCAGAGCCCAGGGAGGGAACAAACATCGATACCACCCCCGGTAATTACAACAAGAAGCCGGGGGAGGCCAAACATTTCGATTCTCGACGCTAATTCTCGGGGCAACAAACAACGACTCGCCATTTAGCCGCTACCGTCGATCGATACAACAACCGCACGATGCGGAGAGAAGTAAAACCTGGACCGGGGGCCCCGGGTGTCGGCATAATTTATGTAATGACATAAATACCGCCGGAGCCGAGACTCACTCCATCGTTCCTAGCTATTTCTGCAGGGGCGGGCGATTAATCTTCGCTCTATGCTGCAACGACCCGGCCGGATCTTGACAATTAACCGGGAATTTCTGACGAATGGGTGACACCGCTAATTGTCAAGTAACAACGTCGTTCGGGGCTTCTTTTGGAAATTTGATGTTCTGCGGTTAATGGCTTTTGAGGTGCTTTAGAACGGTCGTTTTGGTAACTTGGGGGGAGGAAAAAGTGGATTTTTGAGACTCGAAAAGCTTTTTTTTCATGGCAAGGTTTACTTGTACTTCGCTAATATAAAGACAAAAGTAGTTTTTATCAATTATTTTGAGAGACTTGAATAATATTTATTGTTTGATTTACTCAGGAGTCAGTTGATTAAGTGTAAAGTCCTTTTTGAGTCTGGTTGGTTTTTTGTTTTGTAAAAAAGGATTCTATTACTTCCTGATTTTTTAAACTTGTCTTGAAAGTATCGGTTTGGTTCCAAAAAAAAGTTAAACGTTTTTAATCTTTTATTGTTTCAAAGGTAAATCATTTTTTTCGTCAAGCTGAAATATTATTCAAGAAAAATATTTTACTCGACACTTTTTAGATAAAATAACCATTTGAAATCATTTAATAATTTCCTCTTCCTTTGACAAGAATTCATTAATATTTTTTGTATTAAAAAAATATTTAAATATGATTTAAAAAAAAAAAAGAAAAGGTTTTATGTCAAAATCTTTAACAAAAATTTAAATTCATGAAAAAATTTTACATTTATTTCTTTTCTTTTTTTAAGTTTAAAAAGAAATTTCCACCTCAGTTACAGGTCACGAGCATAAAATTTTTGATTAATCGAGTGAAAATATTTTTGAAGGATGCATTTCTGAGTGAAAAATTTTTTAATAAAAAAAAGAAAATTTATGCAATTTTCATAAAATGTAATTCAAGAGTTGATGATTCCGTGAAAATTGAGGAAATGGAGTTTGAGTTTAAAAAAAATGAAAGTGTTTGCGGGAGGTCGGAAAAAGAAGTTCAGCCACCCGTATAAATGAGCGTAATTCGGCTTTGCAAAATTTTTTTCCCCTCACTTGAGTAATGAATGGATGATAAAATAAAAATCTGAGAGGCAAAATTTGACATTCCCACGTAGAAATTGAATTTTCATGTAAAATCATCTCTCTCCCTCTCTTTGGTTTTTAGTTACGGAGATTTTCCGACCAGTCCAAGAGGTATAAAACATTTGAAAATAAACTTTGAAAAATAAGTTACCAAACATAAAATCAAAAATATCGACGTTTAATAAAAACTCTTTTTGAAAATCTTCGATATCCTGAAACACGTAATTGCTGTTCGTAATTACTTTCGGCACGACTATTTTCATTTACCGCGGGGCTAAACCATCGAGAAAATCAATTTCCTTCCTCCCAGAACCAAAAAAAAAAAAAAACTCCATTTCCTCAGTTTAAAAAAGGATTACAATGATAAACCTTCTCTCTCTCAGGCGAAACAAAAGGATAGAAGAAAAAGCTCCCATAGATCGAAAGTTTTTCGAGCTTAGCAATAAAACGTGCTCAATATAAGCGCCGCGCACCGAGTAAAACCAAAATTCCAGAGGTAGAAACGGCCAGGATATTGGGGGCAATAAAATAGCTGCTGCTACCCGGGCCCCGCACGCGAAATTGATATATCAACGTGGGAGGCCAGCATGCAAGTTCGTTTTGCTGCAAGCTCGGTTTATTGCGTACCCGCAGCCGATTTATGCGTGATTATTCGAGTTACGATGGGCTTAGTTTCCGAGCAAGACGAGTCAAAAATCGAACTCTCTCTTTTTTATGGCATTTCTATTATAAAAGACAAATTACAGTTTATTATTTGAGCAAATATATTTTGAACCCGAATGTGAGTAAAAGTCGAAAAATGAGCTTGCAAATGTAAGTCGTCAAAATTTAATGGATCAAGTAAAAGAATATTTCAATTACAGTATAATCTTTCATACTAAATTAAAAAAATATTGAATCATAAAATATTATAAATGGAACAGTTTAAACAGCTACCATCAAAAATTAACGTTTCTCGATAAACAAGTGATTACTCGTCTTATCTCGAATGCATGCCGATAATAATTTACGCTATTTATGGATAGTAATGAAAGCACTCAACAGTTTGTTCATAAACTAAAGCTGTCGATGATTAATTTTTAATAAAAGCGCACATTGTATTGGTTATACAAAATGTCAGTAGTGTTCATATTAGGATACCAGCCATATTAGGGACCCCGTGTACGTACTTTATTGCGCCCTATAAAAGCTAAAGCTCACCGCATAGCCAATGTTCGGTCTCGAAGTTGAAATTTCATGTGCGATGTTACGCTACCAAGTACGTACAACAATGCTTCGGCCCGCCAAGCACCGGGCGTAAAATATTTACGAATCAGAGTGCTTACTTTTTATGTACTAACTATAAAAAACCTAAATTAAATATTTAAATGAGATGAAAAATACATCTATTCGAATGTTTTTGAAATAAATCGAAGCTAGAGCCTGAAGATACTGACACTCTAAGTTCTCGTATTCAATTCTTTGCCACTCTGAAATTTCGTTAATTTTATAAAATAAAAGTTCCAATACAAGGTTTGTTGTTAAAAAATCCCTTATTTAGTATATACACACAAGTCTTAGAAAAAAATGCAACAATCAAAAATTTTTTAGGTCATTTAAAAACTGCTAGCATAAATCTGTTACTACAAACTTAAATTTATAAAATAAGAGTTCCAATACAAGGTTTTTTGTTGAAAAAATCCCTTATTTAGTGATTTATTATACACATAATTCTTAGAAAAAAAAATCAACCATAAAAATTATTTGGGTCATTTAAAAACTACTCACATAAATCTATTACTAGAATGTTCGCTAGCGAATGGACTGTATATATGATGTTGCTCGTGCGTAGAAACTTAAATTCAGAATCCAACAATTTTTTTTTTTTCATTTTCAAGTGCCTAAACACACAAACCCTTTCAGAAATTTAAAATCCCTCGAATAAAGCTCACCGCAGTGGAGAGGCCTGGACCGAGGGCGACCCTCTAACCCTTCGTTATGAAAAGCGACGCGAGAGTAATTGCCCGTAATAATCGTTTAACCGGACGCTTCGGTGCATGGGGACGCGAGGGATGAATGAAAAATTGTCATTCTCCGGGTTGCTCTCTTTTCGACCGATGATTACGCTCCGCGAGTCGACTTGCAGTTTTAACTAGACGCATTTTTGTTTTTGTAACGGTTGTTGTTTGCGCAACCTAATTTGAAAAAATATTCTACCGATGAGATCGAGGGGGGAATTCGGGTCGGTCGATACTTCATTTTTTTTTTTTTTTTTTTTTTTTCAACGGTATGAATAAATAATCAGGAGGTGGGTATTGTCCGACTAGAAAATGGATTATTCGGGTATCGTATTTTTGACGCGTACCAAGCGAAGCATGAGATAGCTGATTTCAAATGCATCGAGGCTATTAATTGAATCTTACTTTTTTCATTCAATTTGGTGGATTTTATTGATTTTTCTATAAACTGATTACTTTCTCTTGTGTGAATAAAATAATTATTTTGCTTGTCTTTGATTATTTATAAAGTTTTTTAATAAGTCTGTAAAAAATTATGTGTTTCAAATTAATTTTTTTCATAGTATACTTATAAATATAAACTAGAATGTACATAATAAAAAATAATACAATAGAATAAAAATATTAAATTATATTTCTATTAAATTTTAAAGTTCAAAGAATTGAATTAAAGTGTATGTAAAGGAATGTAATAATAATTGAGACGAGATTATATTAATTTATTATTTTCTCAAGTATGTACGTTACTAGTCTTTATTGTATTTGTTCAATTATATATTTAATGTCTACGTAAATAAGTAATATATAAGGTAAGTGTGCCTAATATGGCCCTGTGCCTAATATGGCCCCCCCTGTTATTTTGAATATGCTCGATATGCGGCATCTTTACAAGGTAGGAAGAAGTCAAAAACACTGAATTATGAAGTTTTCAGTTGTTTAGAATATTTTAAAATTATTTTTGCGCACGCCTAATAGCTAAAACTCGTTTCGTATACCTCCGTTATTATTTTACGTTGTAATTAAGTGGTCTGCCAAAATATTTAGACGCACCTGACCAAAATTTGAATAAGTAGCTTCGATTCGTTATTGTTTCAGCTTTAAAACGCGATCTTAGTTTTTGTTCAACTCATTTTCTAACGGGTTTTATTCTTAAATAACTTTTTATTCTGCAGTGTACCTAATATGGCCCCCCGCGAATAAGTAGAAATACCGATATTAATAGTCCTTGGTTTCATGTTTACTTCTTAGAAAATCCTATCCTAATGTTATTTAAGAAAAATAAATTTAATTGTTTCAACGCTTTTTTTCATTTTATAACTAAAAAAGCATTCTAGCTCAAAAAAAAAACTTTGATAAAAATTTAAAGTTGAAATTTTTCTACTGGCTGCAAAGCTTTCAAAAAAATTGTAAAAAAGGCTCAATTTTTGAATCAATTATTTTTAAAATGTTGAAAATTTTGAAGTTTTTTTAAATCTCATATTCTGATTGATTTAAAAAGTAGGAACAAATTGCAATTAATTAATTACTTCAAGGGGGGCACAAATTTTAGGTGTCTTAAAAAACCGTGTTTTGGTAAATCCTCTGGCATTCGAAGCTCATTGATCAAAATCGAACGTGTAAGATCTCATTTTAAAGCTCTTGTATTAAGCTTTAAAATGAGACCTTACCCGTCAAAAAATGTTGATTTGATTCGCCACAACGTTGATTCTCGCTTAGGGGGGCCATATTAGGTACAGGTACCTTACAGACTAATACATAGATGCAAGTTTTATAATTAAGTAACTCGGGATTTCTATTATAACATAAATCCAAGTGCTTGACTAAATAATATCATCATACTTGAGTAATAATAAACCATCAATAAAACGAACGACTAAGTATAATCCAGTATCTGATTTTAGTTTCTAATAAATGTGTACACTATTTTTTTAAGCCATATTACTCGTACCTCAGTGAAAAATTAAACTTTTCACCTCAAGAGCAGGTCATATAACGTCAATTTTTCAGCGAGAGATAGTTAAAACATTCAACCTACGCTGTATTTTATTTTATTTTTCTGAACAAAATAAACCAAACAGTACGATAATAAACAAACTCTAAAACTACCTGGCGAACAATGAAAAGCCCAATCTGGGTCAACTTTCTACCGCTGAAGTCAAAAAAAAAAAAATCCACCGTCGAATTATTTATCCGACCTGCATTCGGTCACTTCAAGAAGGAAGCTCGATTATACAGTGCGCACGCGCCGACTTCTCAAGTTTCCCGCTGGCTCGGGCGGGGCGTTAAAGCCGTAGCCGAAGTTCCTAATGGGATATCCGGAGGATTGGCGTCGAGGAGGGCCCCGAAGCGTAGTCTAAAAACTTCCCTTACCCCCGGTATACACGTGATCCCCCGCGTTTTGAGTTTCGCTTTTAGCCTTTCGAGAACGTACATTTTAATGACGTCGTACCTGCGCCGGCGCGCCCCAACTTTGATGAAGTTTTGATTGCCCGGGGTATATATTATTTTTCGAAAATTTACAAGTTATCGTGGCTGCCGAGAACTTGGCGGGATTTAGTCGTCCGAAAATATTATGACGGGAGTGGAAGAACTTCGAAGGGTTGATTGGATTTTTGAAGATAATATATTTTTTTAATTGTTTTTTCAATATGACATTAATGAAACTGTATGAAATTTTTCTTCATTGCATTTACTATGAACAGAAGCCAGAATTTTAATGACATTAATTTACATCAGTAAAATTTCTTATTAAGAAATAATCAGCAAAGTAATTTGGCTTACAGGAGAGGTCATAGCTTGTATAATGCCAATCTTTGAAACTTTGAAGATTTATTTTGTTTTGTCATAAACTTATAGGGAGAAATAATTTTAGGTCGAATTTCGGTGATTTTTACCACGTGGAATTAAGATTTCTAAAGCCCAAAAAACAGAAATTTCAATTCTTATTTTACATAGAAACTAAAAACTTAGCTTTCTTTTGAATTTTTAGCTTACCACTTGTTGAGATAAATTTAATTTCTCAACTGTACACGGACAGAAAAAAAACAGGAATTTACTGTGGTAAGCTAACACGAAAAAATCGTGGGTGAACCTTACGCAGGAAAAATCCTAAGCGCTACTGTAAGAGAGCCAATCAAAATCACTCTGGTCACAGCTGATTGCCTGATTGGTTCGGCTACAGTAGCGCTTAGGATTTTTTCTGCGTAAGGTTAACACACGATTTTTTCGTGTTAGCTTACCACAGTAAATTCCTGTTTTTTTTCTGTCCGTGTACCTATTTTAAATAGTCTGGTCGCTGGTAAGGTTTTCGTGACATTTTTTCCACCACGGATAAATAAAGGTTTTTTTAACTAATATTGATGTGCTGATCACGAAAATCTAAGTTAAAAAGCATAAAAAAGAAGCGTTTAAGAGTTAACAACAATTATACTTTGCCACTGCGGAGTTCGCGTTATTGTACAGCATGGCGCATGCGCAGCAGTCGCAGCTGACAGCTGATCACAGCGTTGGTATCGATATTCTGCTCAGGGGACTAAGCTATAATTTCAGGGCATACTTTTCGACTAAGCATTAGGTTCAGGTTGTTTGGCGGGCTAGGACAGGAATCCCACAAGTTTGACAACCCAATAACGCTGGGTACAGCGATAAATAAATTATTTTTTATAAACAAATAACTAACCAGCAAGCTTCAAACCCCCGTAACGCTGGAAAAAAGGATAAATGAATAATTTTTTATAAACAAATAACTAACCGACGAGCTTTAAACCCCTATATCGCTGGAAAATAGATAAATAAATATATTTTTTAAACAAATAATTAACCGACAAACTTTAAACCCCTATATCGCTGGAAAATAGATAAATAAATATTTTTTATAAACAAATAACTAAACAGCAAGCTTTAAACCTCCATAACGCCGAAAAATAAGATAAATAAAATATTTTTTATAAACAAATAACTAACCAGCAAGGTTGAAACCCCTGTAACGCTGGTATATAGATAAATAAATTATTTTTTATAAACAAATAAGTAGCCAGCAAGCTTGAAACTCCTGTAACGCTGGAAAAATAGATAAATAAATATTTTTTTATAAACAATTAAATAAACCGACGAGCTCTAAACCCCGTAACGCTGGGGAGAGCGATAAATACATAATTTTTTATAAACAATTTAATAAACCGCCAAGCTTTAAGCCCCAATAACGTTGGGGAGAGTGATAAATACATAATTTTTTATAAACAATTAATTAAACCGCCAAGCTCTAAACCCCAATAATGCTGGGGAGAGCGATAAATAAATAATTTTTTATAAACAATTAAATAAACCGACAAGCTCTAAACTCCCATAACGCTGGGGAGAGCGAAAAATAAATAATTTTTTACCAACAATTAAATAAAACGACAAGCTCTAAGCCCCCATAATGCTGGGGATAGCGATAAATAAATTGTTTTTTATAAACAATTAAATAAAGCGCCAAGCTCTAAACCCCCATATAGCTGGGGAGAGCGATAAATAAATTATTTTTTATAAACAATTAAATAAACCGACAAATTCTCAACCCTCATAACGCTGGGCACCTGAGTTCAACAAAAAACTAATCGGCTATACCCCAAGCTTTAAACCCCCAAAACCCAGAGCACCCAAGTTAAAAAAAAAAGCTGATCGGCTACCCCCAAAGCTCTAAGCCCCCGAGACCCCGGGCGCCCGAGTTCAACAAAAAAGCTGATCGGCTACCCCTCAAGCTCCAAGCCCCTAAACCCTGGGCGCACGAGTTGAACAATGAAGCTGATTGGCTAGCCCTCGAATCCCTGGGCACGCGAGTTCAACAAAGAAGCTATTGCCTCCCCCCCAAGCTCCAAGCCCCCAAAACCCCGGGCGCCCGAGTTCAACAAATGAACTGATCGGCTATCTCCCAAGCTCTAAACCCCCAAATGATCAGTTTTTTTTATTGAACTTAGCACCCAGGGTCTTGGGGGCTTAGAGATTGGGGGGTTGCCGATCAGCTTTTTTGTTGAACTCGGGCGCCCAGGGTTTAGGGGCTTGGAGCTTGAGGGGTTAGCCGATCAGCTTTTTTGTTGATCTCGGGCGCCCGGGGTCTTGGGGGCTTAGAGCTTTGGGGGTAGCCGGTCAGCTTTTTTTTTTAATTTGGGTGCTCTAGGTTCTGGGGGTTTAAAGCTTGGGGTATAGCCGATTAGTTTTTTTGTTGAACTCAGACGCCCACACGGACAGAAAAAAAACAGGAATTTACTGTGGTAAGCTAACACGAAAAAATCGTGTGTGAACCTTACGCAGAAAAAATCCTAAGCGCTACTGTAAGAGAGCCAATCAAAATCACTCTGGTCACACCTGATTGCCTGATTGGTTCGGCTACAGTAGCGCTTAGGATTTTTTCTGCGTAAGGTTAACACACGATTTTTTTGTGTTAGCTTACCACAGTAAATTCCTGTTTTTTTTTCTGTCCGTGCAGCGTTATGAGGATTTAGAATTTGTCGGATTATTTAATTGTTTATAAAAAATAATTTATTTATCGCTCTCCCCAGCTATATGGGGGTTTAGAGCTTGGCGCTTTATTTAATTGTTTATAAAAAATAATTTAATTATCGCTATCCCCAGCGTTATGGGGGCTTAGAGCTTGTCGTTTTATTTAATTATTTGTAAAAAATTATTTATTTTTCACTCTCCCCAGCGTTATGGGGGTTTAGAGCTTGTCGGTTTATTTAATTGTTTATAAAAAATTATTTATTTATCGCTCTCCCCAGCGTTATGGGGGTTTAGAGCTTGGAGGTTTAGTTAATTGTTTATAAAAAAAAATTTATTTATCGCTCTCCCCAGCGTTATTGGGGCTTAAAGCTTGGCGGTTTATTTAATTGTTTATAAAAAAATTTTTATTTATCGCTCTCCCCAGCGCTATGGGGACTTGGAGCTTGGCGGTTTAGTTAATTGACTAAAAAAAATTTTTTATTTATCGCTCTCCCCAGCGTTATTGAGGCTTAGAGCTTGGCAGTTTAGTTAATTGTTTATAAAAAATAATTTATTTATCACTCTCTTCAGCGTTATGGGGGTTTAGAGCTTGTCGGTTTATTTAATTGTTTATAAAAAATTATTAATTAATCGCTCTCCCCAGCGTTATATGGGGGTTTAGAGCTTGGTTGTTTAATTAATTGTTTATAAATAATAATTTATTTATCTATTTTTCCAGCGTTATGGGGGCTTAGAGCTTGGCGCTTTATTTAATTGTTTATAAAAAAATATTTATTTTTCTACTTTTCCAGCGTTACAGGGGTTTAAGCTTGCTGGTGAGTTATTTGTTAGTAAAAAATAATTTATTTTCTATATCTCAGCGTTACAGGTGTTTTAAGCTTGCTGGTTAGTTATTTATTTATAAAAAATATTTATTTATCTATCTATTTTCCAGCATTATGGGGGTTAAAGTTTGTCGGTTAGTTATTTGTTTATAAAAAATATTTATTTATCTATTTTCCAGCGATATAGGGGTTTAAAGTTTGTCGGTTAATTATTTGTTTAAAAAAAATATTTATTTATCTATTTTTCCAGCGTTACAGGGGTTTAAAGCTTGCTGGTTAGTTATTTGTTTATAAAAAAAAATTCATTCATATCTATTTTCCAGAGTTATGGGGGTTTAAAGTTTGTCGGTTAATTATTTGTTTATAAAAAATTATTTATCTATCTTTTTTTCCAGCGTTACAGGGGTTTCAAGCTTGCTGGTTAGTTATTTGTTTATGAAAAATATTTAATTATCTTTTTTTGCAGCGTTATACGAGTTTTTAACTTGTTCCCCGTGGTTAAGTTTTTGATGATAAAAAAATATTCATTTATCCATTTTTTCAGCGTTATGGGGGTTTAAAGCTTGCTGGTTGGTTATTTGTTTATAAAAAATATTTATTTATCTATTTTCCAGCGTTATGGGGGATTAAAGTTTGTCGGTTAGTTATTTGTTTATAAAAAATAATTTATTTATCTATTTTTCCAGCGTTATGGGGGTTTAAAGCTCGTCGGTTCATTATTTGTTAATAAAAAAATATTTATTTATCCATTTTTCCAGCGTTACGGGGGTTTGAAGCTTGCTGGTTAGTTATTTGTTTATAAAAAATAATTTATTTATCGCTGTACCCAGCGTTATTGGGTTGTCAAGCTTGTGGGATTCCTGTCCTAGCCCGCCAAACAACCTGAACCTAATGCTTGGTCGAAAAGTATGCCCTGAACTTATAGCTTAGTTCCCTGAGCAGAATATCGATACCAACGCTGGGCTGATCAGTATAGCCGCCCCGTAGGCCCATAGCTGAAAAGTTTAATTGTTGTTAACTTTTAAACGCTTCATTTTTATGCTTTTTTACTTAGATTTTCGTGATCAGCGTATCAATATTTGTTAAAAAAACCCTTATTTATCCGTGGTGGAAAAAATCTCACGAAAACCTTACCAGCGACCAGACTAAAATAAAAAATATTACTATGATTGAGAAGTTGCACATTTTTCAAAAACTTTTGTCCTCAAAGTTTGCGATTTTTAATGAATTTTAAAATTTTTTTCATAATTTTTACATCAAAATTACTGAAGATATTAATTTTTAAATTTCGAGCGTCTTACCCCTTAGTGACGTCATTGAGGGGTACTAACGTTAGGAAGTATATCTATAGCTATGAAAATTACTGAAACTCCATAAGTCCATATCTCCTTCAATATTGTATAAAAATTAAAAATTCTTTTGTTGATTTTTTTTTTTTTTTTTTTAGACCCATTTTTAAGTATGTTTATTTGAAAAAACTCATTTTCGAATTCATACAACTTCCCTATTATTTGAAAATCTTACCGAAGCATTTGATAAAGACTGACAAATAGAACATCTCGACGGCCCGAAAAAAAACCTTTGACCATAATCAGCCGATTTAAAATTGTCCATAAATGACTGAAAAAAATTTAAATATTAAAAAAAATCGAGAATCTTAAAAACTTGGTACCTAATAATTCGAATTTTTTTATTCAAACTGATTTTTCAATTCACTTCAGCCTTTTATGGGGAACTTTAAATCGGCTAATATTCAGCTAAGGTTTTTTTTCGCACGGGCCGTCGATCTGTTATTCCCATCACGATGCAAACGTTTTTTTTTAAAGTACTTCAGCTGAGTATCAATCCACATCGAAAATTGTATTCACCGAGAGGGATGTCTATCATAATTCTAGTTAGGCAGATGCGCTTTCCGGTTTGCACGTCGAAAGACGGACGCAATAATTTGGTGCTGCTGGCTACCCCCGCCTGCCGGGATTTAATTGAGCCAGTCGGTACCACTGCCAATTATCGCCCGATTGTTTCGTTCGATTATACGCCCGCTTGTGCCCCCCTTCAAAAGACGATGATCAAAGCGATTCTTCTTTTTTTATCGTACCGGTTAAATTAAGTTTTCGTGACGGTAAAAATCAACCCGAGCACCGGGTTGTTTGTTCTTTTAACAATGATTTATCATGGACTCGGCTCATAATTCGGGATAAATCCTTAACGCTGTCGGGTAAAATTATGTCCGCGTCGCATAATTAATTACTCTCATATAATTACTGTAAATTGAACTTATTAGCAAACATATGAAACCGGACGATAAATAATGAAGTGCCGGGAACTCTGAATAAATTATTTGCTTTTTGTTGTGTATATCTCCGAGGACGACAAATCACCGTATTTTCGGATGATTAATAATTCCAGTACTCCAGCCTTTTTTTTTTTTGGTCGAATTTATATACAATATGTACAAAAGTTACGGGATTTCGGGTACCACGCTCGAAATATTTCAGCAATATAACCGCATTGAAAATACCGGATCGATTTTTCTTTACATAAAAAGCTCTCATTCTCCACATTTTTGGTGTTGCGTACCCCGAATATCGAATTTTCCGGGCTGGTAAAAATCGAGGAGACGGCGGCCACTTACGTGGAAATAAGCGCGCGCCTCGGAATTTCATTTGCCTTCCTCCCTGCGTGCACGTGTACACCGTACATGCACGCGCGCGACAATGCAATCAATCACGTCTTGCTCTTTTTTTCTTCAGATGTTTGCTTATTACCGCCGGGGTGCTGTTTGATTTTGTTTGAGTAATTTTTTTTCTGGGAGTATGTAGTGGAGATGTGATTAATATCTGAAAACAGTTCAAAAATAATTATTAAATAAATTTGAAAGGATTAATTATTGTAATTATTAAAATGATTTTCGTAACTTATACTTAATTGAATACGTAACGATACATCATATAATATTAATTGAATACGTAACGATACATCATCGTTTTATGAATATAATTTATCAACTAAAATTAATCGCATCAAGGTAATAATGAAAACATGAAGCAAATACAATACTCTAAACCAAATCTGCATGTTAAAATTTGTCAGGATTTTACGAACTGAGGTATTAAGAAGTTTTTTTATTGTGCCGAATTTTTTCGTACTTCATTAGAAAAGTTTCCAGTAACTGACTCTAAAACAATTCCCAGTTTTTTGGAATATTAAAAGAACGTATTATGATCATTTGCGAATGGAAAAGTTATGCGAGAATTTATAATTATCATTGAATAAAAAATTTGTAACTGGTTTAAAAACTGTAATATCTACCCTACATGAGTCAAAAGTGACATTTTCTACCTTATTTATGGTTTATAAGGACTTTTAGTTAAAAATTTTTTAAATCTAATTAGAAATCCACGGAAATCCATCCCTTCTTATGCCAGAAACTAGCATCACTATAAATTTATCAAGCAACCCGTATATACAATTTCATTGGGCGTCGAATTAAATTTTTTATTAGTGTAGCACACGCCAGTTTGCGTTTTGTGATGCTTTTCGTTATAAATGCACCCTGTAGATTAAGTTTATTCATTTTTGATTAAATTGATTATCATTTCGTTATTATCGTGTACAAATTAAATAAGCTTATGATCGATTCTAGCCTTTTAATTTAATCACGAAGCTTACTCCAAAGCCATCGAAATTAATTTAAAAATCAGTACTGCTCCTTCGGTATCGCGCCGGAGTAATAAAATTTATTTTTTATAAAAGCTTGATGAACTCGAGTGATCAAAACGCGTAAGAACAAAACCTTTGCTGTCTTCATTTATTCTTTGGAACAAAGGGCGCGTCGTAAAAACCGTTGAAGCGGTACATAAATTCAACGGAAAAACTAATTTAGCATGTACGCTTGCAATTTGAAAAACCCTTTTATCTTTCGTTCATATTTCTCCTCACTTCATATTCTTCATTTTTCGCGCGCAGCCCTCTCACCCAGTCATACATCTTACTTTTCTCGCCCTTTTTTTTTATCCGCACTTTTTTTTTGTCGTCGCGTCGTTGCTATTGTTGTTATCATTTCTTCGTTTCTCGCCTCTTCTTGCTCTCTTTTTTTTTTTTTCTTTGCTGGTCTAAAGTTCTTGCGGGGCGAGACGAAATCACGGATCCGCAAAACTGTGTACAATATATAATACCGGGAATAAAAAGAGAAAATGGCTCGCTGAGAAGCTCTCGTGTGTTGGGCTCAGACAAAATTGGAGAATGAAGTTCGAAATAATAGAAGCGATAACACGGAGAATTGTTACGGAGTGATGATTTTTTTATTCAATCCTCGCGCTTACGGAGTTTTAAAGTTACTCTTTTGACGTTAAGAATTGAAAAAGTTTTAATTTGAAATTTTTGTGAGAATTCAACGTCATGATTTTATAAAATTTTATAAAAAATGAAAAAGTGAATTTCTTTAAACAACTAGTCTCAATCAGCGCGCAAGCGCGCTCAGTTTTCAATCTTGAATCTTCAATCTTTACTTTCATTTTTTTAAAAACGAAGTTAAAAAAAAAATTTTTAATACTCAATTCATCACACATCATTTGCAACCAGCAACTAAGTTCACTTCGATATTTTTGTGGTTATAGCTTAAAAAAGTTGTTTTTAAATAATAAAGATTCTCATTTTATTTTATAGAATCCTACAAAGAGATTGAGTCCATTTATTAAAACAAAGTATTCAATTATTCAAAAAATTATTTTAAACAATTTTTAATAACAAAATATTTAATGTTTCAAATTCAACACAATTCAAATTTTGAATTTGACATTATCGACAAATCACATCAAATATAAATCGAGGACATTCGATCATCGCTCATGATTATACAAAGGGACTATAAAATACACAGAAACATTCATAAGTGTTTCAGGTCATTGGTCAACTTCTGTAAATCAATATAATTTATGGTTTATTCAAGTTTAATCGAAGACTGTTATATCGATCCAGTAATCAACCTTTTGATTACTGACATTATATTTTCATTGGTTACTCAGGCATAACTCTTCATGTAACAAGTTGTAACTTTGGTATAAATTTTAGACGACCATTATTAAAAGAGGTCATTTTAAAAATAATTTAACATTGACTGACGCTTGGACTCTCAATTTTACGCACGAGTAACTAAAATACCCGCAATTCAAAAATAACAATGAGTTTTACGGGCCAGTTGGTTAAAAAAAAAAAAATCGTTCCAAGAGTCATTATCTCATTAAGCTCGCGTCGTTAAATATCGATTTCGCGCGTATATAGAGTTGCGCATTGAAAATCGGCTCTAATTAAAATGGCTGCCATCCTCTTTTTTTTTTTTCTACTTCTGGAATCGATTTTTTCACGGCCGTCTCATTTGGGGCCCTCGCAATTTAAATATACGATTAATTAGTTCTGTTTTTCTGTATTTTACCTCCTTCTCTTCACCGTCAATTTTACCTTGTTTTATAGGACTCCACGGATTTCCTCGAACTAATTTAAAAGTAAGCTGCTTTACCGAGGTAGAATACTTCTCTCGTATCGACCATTCTTTTTTTCAACAATTCGTTCATTTAAAATTTACAACCAATTGTTAAGATGACCTGAACCCTTCAACAATAAAGGTTATTTTGAAGTTAATGGCTATTAAAGTATAGATTTTTTTTAGCAACTACAATCCTTTAGAAAAATATGAATCTCTTTTTGTATTAAAACAATTAAAACTTTTTTTATTTTTTACTTTTTGATTGTGGTAACATAACGTCAACTTTTGTAAACTATGATTTAAATTGATCTTTAACTTACAATCTAAATCAGACTTTTAGAGAAAATGATCAAAAAACATGAAAAAGTCGATTATAACATCAAAATGACTAAATCAATAAGTATTTTTTCTTTTTTTTTTACCTAACTGAAGTACAAGCAAAAATACTTTACGATTTGGCACGAGTTAGAAAAAATTCAGGTCTTGGAGGGTCAAAACAATGACAATGTTCACCGAAACAATTAGAGCCGAATATCAATATTGATAAGTCGTAACTTATTCAACCGGTCTCGTCTGACACAACTTGGCACTGAACTACTTTTGAGTTACGAGCGATAATAATTGATGGGACGAACTTTCCTGTAACTCTAGTAATGACTGGACTCTGCAGGTGTATAAGTGTGTTACGAGTACACTTTTATTTTTTTCTAGTATAGCACACCCCGATACCACACCCTACCAAGCTTCATCAATAAAAGTCCCTTTCCTGGAAATCACGCCCATTCTAGGCACGCCAGGCTGCACTTGTTGAACTAGAAAAAAGTTCAGGCTCCTTTTTTGGCTGGGAATGCGGAATTTTATTACTCGGAATGCTCGGCTCGCCTCCGGGATTTCTGCGTTGGTCACGACTTTTTGATTTTTTGGTTTTAACACACGTACAAACTTCTGAATATTTGCATAATATTTGCCGAAAGTAATGAATAATGCGAACGATGAATCACGAAAAATTCGATTTTTTGTCCTATAACGTCGACGCGGTTGATTTTCCAATTTGTTCGCGACCGGCACGCACAATGGAAATTTCGATTTTTAATCAAATGAAAAAGCTTTTTCAACGTAATCAAAGAGAAAGAACATTGTTTAAAAAAAATGTTGCGTGATCAATCGTTGAAGTTGATTAAAACGCGTGCAAGCTTTAACTAAATGGTACCTGAAAAAAAAAAAAAAAAAAAAAAAAAAAAAAATTAACAAAGCCTCATCGATTTTTCATGTTTAAAAGGTAAAATTTATTTCGATGATGCTTCTTTAGTTAATTAAGAACTCGCTTTGAATAATTTGTAGAGGTTACCTTATATTTTTCGAGTTTATAAATTTAATTTATTCGGCTCTTTGAGATCTTTTTAGTCTAATTTTATGCTTCAAAGGCTACGCTACTTTATAAGTTGTTCTCATTGAAAATTTAAGGCCTATCAGACTTTGCAATAAAATACCTTCTTAAAATTCAAAGCAATATTCAAAATTTCAACTTAAACAATTTATTATCTACTACAAAAATTTCGTGATAATATACAAGAGAGAATTCACTTCGTTAATATTAGATTTTTTAATTTTTAAATCCAAAAATAGTTTATTTTTTATTTTTTTTTATTCACAAGTTGATCAACTAGTATCCCAAAACTTATGTGGAAAAAAAAAACTTATCTACTTACGAAAAAATGCAGCCATTTTGTCAATTTCCATCGAATCTTTATCAAAGGAATTTTTTCTATTTTTTATCCGTATTAATTTTTCAAAAGTTTAAATAGTTGTTTAAAAGATTGAAAAATTAATCTTATGAAAACCAAGCATTTTTTTTTTATTTAATAAAATAATTTTTAAATTAAAACTTTAAAAAATATTAAAATTTTCTTTGAAGTATCGCCTAAACTAACTCACAGTTTTTTCAACGATCTCTGCATTTTTGAGAGAGTGACAAGTAATAAAGAAAAAAAATGTTTAATTTTTGTTATACCGCCTCTTTAATTGTTTAAACAAATACTTCAATTTTTAAAAAACTAAAACGAAGAAAAATATAGAGGAAAAATTCAACGTTTATTTTGAGATAAATTATTAGAAGATTTAATTAAAATTGCCAAATCGGCTGCATTTTTTCGTAAGTACCAAACATCCTTAAACAACGCAATTAGCAGACTAAATTTTTCCAATGTCTTCCTCAATAGTCGGAACATTCCAGAAACATTTTTGTAAACAACTCCGAAACACTAGTTACGCTCGCATTGCCCCAAATTCAAAGTTCAAGCACAGAGCTTGCAGCAAACGTAACCACTGGGCTCTAATTTCTCATTCAAATTTCCCTCCTCGCCCCCATCATCTCCCCGCGCTTTATCAAGCCAATGAGACACTTCAAACCAGAAAACACATTTTTTACCCAAAATACAGACATCGCGACAGCCTACCCCGAATTAATATCCATTTAGGAGGGTTTGCCAACAATACGGTACGCGCGCTCGCGGGGTTGCGTAAATTAGCTCGTACACACCCCTACTTACGTCTGGCGGTACATCGTGTAATCTTGGCTCATAAACCTTGCGCTCAATAATACTTGCTTACGACGTGCTCTCTCGCTCTGGCGCGCGTCTGTGTGCGAGGGATCCAGACGGAATTTATGCGCGTGTTGAATCAAGCGGCAATATGAAGCGAAATCCTCCACCCGCGCACACACCCGTTTGTAGACAAATTGAAACTACGCGGGAGCTGCTTGATTGCTTGCGGAATGTAATTTTGATTTTTTTGGGAGGATCGGCGTTTGACACGTGGTTGTGATCTTAATTATGTAAATACACTGGGTTAATGGAAAATCTTGCTGAGTTAGTTCGTCAATGAAGTTGGAGATTTTTTCCCCAGAAACGTGAATAAACAATTTAATCACGTCGCATTCATGATTAAATTTCACAATGCAATTACAAAGTTTAGTGCCGAAATCCGAACGAAATACGAAAACTTTGGCCCCTTTTATCAGGGTAAAATATTTGTTCGCGCTCGTATTAAAATTTCAGGTAGCAGCCCAAAAAATATTCCGCCCACGCGAGACACCGTATCAACAACTTCTCATTTTAATAATTTATTCATTAACAAGCAGTCCTCGAATCAGAGTTTAAAAGTTTGTCATTGGAAAAACGTATAGCCAAGAACTGTTCATCATTTCTTCCAGCTGAAGATGACAGATACGTTAGTCGGGTGTCAGATGACAGTCTCGGAAAGTTTATAACGAGCTTCACAAGATAATCAAAGTTGTTCTTAATACCCATACTGTATAATGATTTAAAATTTTTAGTAAATTAAAAATAAGTTTTAATAAATATGGAAGATACGACCTTTTCGGACAAAAAAGGAGTAGGATATGAATAAAAAACTCCTTGCTTTTATATTTATCAGTCAGCGTTTCGGCTACCATCGGTTAGCCATTTTCAGGATTTTATTATTAAAAGTTATGAGTAAGACTCAACGTCAATTTATAGAATTTGAACGTCTACTTTGCATGACACCTCTTTACAAACTCTGTACTACTCCTTTTTTGTCCAAAAAGGTCGTAACTTACATATTTATTCAACTCTCGGACGTAAAACAACTATTTGAATAAAAATAAGTTGTTAATTCGGTGTCCAATTTTTCAATTTAACCTTTGTTCTTAACCAGTTTAATACGATCATTTTCCAACATTGAAGCCTATCCCGTGACAATCTGAGCCATCACCGGACATTGAAAAGACCTCTCGCAAGCGTCTCATATTTGTCACGTCATGACCTCCAACGGAATACGTGGGTTCGACAAAGGCCCTCAAAATCTAATCTCCGAGACTCTTGTAGGTACCCACCGCGAAGGTCAAGTCATTTTTCGTTACGTAAGCGCACCCTGCACCTGGGGGGGGGGGGGGGGGTGGGTTGGCAGGAACTTTATTTCCGCAAGAAAGACGGACGTGTCCGAGTAGCGGGTTGCCATGGCTACCTCGGCGGGGGCGAGCAGTGGTTCTCGACGCTGGGTGCGCGCGGGGCTCAAGGGCGGATGAATTATTTATGCCTCCGAGCTGGAGCTTTTCTTTTTTTTTCATCCACCTTGCCCCGATAGGGTCATCGGGCGATAATGAGCGTGGGAATTTGAAGGTTTATCTGGGTTACGGGGGGAGGCTATAGGGTTACCTGGAGGCAGCCGCGTAATTTACTAAAACAGCGATCGGTTTTTGGGGGAGATTGATTTCGGTATGTACCGTGTAATGATCGCGCCCGGTGTGGACTTTGATTGATTCGGTGATGAGTATTGATTGGAGAGTTTAAACATAGAGCCGGCGGCTTTCGGATTTCAAAGAGATCATCGGGCTACCGATGGATTGACTTTTAACTAGGGGATTCTATTTTCATTTTGAATTTGATGTTCCAATTAGTGGTCAGGATAGTTTCTTAATTGGGGCTTAAACCAGTTTTGGTGAGATTTTACCCTCACAATTTAACTTTTTTTTCTTTGTTCTATTGACAAGAAGATGACCAAAATTTTGGGTATCATTTTTGATTTTTCAGAAAATTTTCAAAAAATCCATGCTCGAAGCCAATTGTACTTCTTGAATTCTGAAACCTCGCATTTAATTTAATTTAATTTAATTTTTTTTTTTTTTTTTTTTAATGACAGGGAACAATTGAGATTTTTAGTCCAAAAAAAGCTAAAAGTGCTTTTAGAAATCCAAATTGTACTTGGTCAACTTGTCTAATGAGGTTTTAAAATATTTTGCTGAAAATTACCGGAAAAAACAAATGAAATATGAGGTTTCAGAATCCTGTAAAATAATAGTCATTTTTTTAAATTGTCTTGAAGCTTAAATAAAAGTACAAAAAATTACATAAAATACTGGTAAGAAGTTTTTTTTGTAAGAAAATTATGGGTTATTTTTTATCTGTTTGCATGAAAAAACAGTCCACAAAACTTCATAAAGATCTAAGTTTTAAATGTCTGATGAAAACCAAACTGACGTCAGAAATAATTGAACTAATTCTAATCGTGCAAGGTTAATCATGCTTTATTTGTGTGCCTTTTTTTAAATATCATGTTTGACGCTCAAACCTAGATTTGATGGAAACTTCAATTTCCAGGAAAATTAAAAATAAAAGCTCTTTCGAAGAAAAAAAACAACAAATAAAATATCATATTTAATTCAAACTGAGGTTTAATTTATTTTATACTTTATTTAGAACAATTCAATTGCATATATGTGTTTTAGATAAATGTAATATTTGATACAAACTAAACTTTGATGAAAAAACTAGTTCTTTAATTAAATGTATAAACAATTTATTCGTTTGATTTTTCAAGAAAAATAATATTAGACTAAAAAATTTGCAGCTGAAAAATAAAACCAGTTCCTTCAAAGAAAAATTCACGCGATCTCGAAAAAGAAAAACGAATGCTCGGCTCAAACCAAGCTCGGATGAAAAAATTAAATTTCCAACAGAGCACTTGAACTGAAAATTTTCAGCCGAGGAGCACAAATAATGCACGAACTATAAAGCAAAACTGGTGTCGGATAATCAAACCACGGTCGATTTATCGAGCTCCAGAACCCGCCTATTGAGAATATTGAGATATACCTTGCATTTATTTCGACGGAATTGTCATCGTTGTGTTTGTATTCCCCAACTGGCGCGATGCTAATCTGGCGTAAACACAAAATGCGCCTCCCGCCGTTCGAAATTATATCAGACAAACTTGTCGAACCCGAAATATAAATATACGAATACCGGTAGAATTCATTTTATCTCCTGCAGCATAAAATTTCATTAAGTTTATTTTTAATCACTTAGCCCGACGTTAAGTAATTAAAATCAAAGTTTTAATTGAAAACGATATTTCATGCAAGTCTATTAATGTCAGGCGTATTTAAAATCGTAAAACTCATTACGAAGCTTAATAAAATCTATACTTCGACCTCTGATGTTACATTTTGACTTGGACGTGGAAGTAAAAAACTGTTTTCTGTTATACACTCAGAAAAGAAATTGATTGGATCAATCAAATATACATTGTTAAGAATGAAAATACGTATTAATTCGACTATCTTACCTAACCGTACTTTTTTCAATATCTTATTTGAAGTTATTATTACATAAATATTGCGATTTTTATAATGATTTATACATTTTTGCCATTAACACTATTTATTTAATATACTAATTATGCCTAAATCACAAAAAAAAAGTTTTTCAAAATAAGGTGGGCTATACTGGTGCTACTGGAAGCATGTTAACTTTTAAAATGTTTTTAGTCAGCGCTACCATAATATTGTAACTGCTACAATATTCCTGATTGTCTGTACCTACATCAATAATGGCATCTTAGATGTTACAATATATTGTTGACCCAATCAAATCTTTCTCTGAGTGTAATCAAACTCTGAAGTCACTGTAAAATGGAGTTTGATATTAAAATTAGGCTAAACTTAACTAAAAATTTAGTCCTCTACATAGTAAGAACAATGATAACAATAACATACTTAGGGATGTTACACCAACAATGTCTTTCGTACAAAGTCGTAAAATCTTTTTTTTCCCCTACACTGCCTATAAAGAAGGTATTAAAGTGGATAAATTAAAAATTCAGCTCGGCGCATCCATAAATCTGTCGTGGGCGTAATATTCAGCTCTCGGCCGAAATTACACGAGGAGGTCTTGGGGCGAAAACAGGCTGCAGCAGCCGTATATACACACTCGACGCGCCGATGATGAAATTGCACCTCCTACTCCAGGCTTATATACCCGTACTCTCGAGTTCTTGAGAGGATGCAGAAGCGCCCGCGTAGTTGTACCTCCGCAAAGAGCCTCGCTTCGAGTATCTGTTGTTTATTGGCAAGCGTGATTAGTTTTTGGATGCCTAACCGCCTTTTTGCACCCTTTATTGGATAAAGTTTAATACCTGTTAAACTTCAACTATGCCTTTTTTATTTTTTCTATCTGTTGAAACATTTATTTGCTCAATTAGTTTGATTGAAGAATTTTTTTTTTTTTTAAGCCTGCTTGTGCGATATCTCAGAACCTTCGTTGAAAATGATTATGTCATCATGATCTTCTTGGGAAAGTCTTGACATTACATGTTACAAGTCTGATGATGTTTTTTGAACATTATTGGACAATTAACGTCATATTTTAAGTTAATCGTTGCTAAAACTCAATTTAACTACTTGAAAAGTTTATAAAAATTTTTTTTCTCCGAACGTTGTTCAAAAAATTACTACTGGCCTTGTGACAATCCTGTGACCAACGTCTAACAATGCTTACTAAAGCTCCTACCAAAATATAAACAAAAAATTAAATAATTATGAAAATTTAGTTGATAAATATTGAATACTGTGATAAATTCTTTCGACTTGAGAAGGATTATAGACTAAGAAATAAATAATTACTATTTTTCTCGTATATTATGAGTGTTCTGGAAAATCGTAGCTTTTGGCCATTCTTCAGAAATTGTCATTCTCTGCAACTGACAATGATGCATTTACAAGTTATTTTATATTTTGATTGGTGAAATATTAATGGATAATAAAATTACTTTGGTGGTCGATGGAACTTGGACAAAATCGGCCAAGTATTATAGCCTAAAAAGCTAAAAACGTATTCGTAATCGAAGCATCCCTTCTAAAGAACAAAGAAGTCAATTGACAAAAGAGCCTCTTGACGGAAGACCCCAAAAGAAGATATATAGCTCTCTCGCACCCACACCCTTGGTCTCTAAACGCCCGCGACTAACGACATTCGAAAAGCAGGAGGAAAGCAATCTACTCCCGACATTTACTTTCTCCACCCCCCGCAAATCTTGGCTCTGCTTTAGAATAATTACGACCGATGATTCTCCTCCCCACCCCCGCTGATGCTACCCCGGATTAGTTATCGTTTCTCCGAACACTGCCGGGAAAGAGATATTTCTCTGCGAAAGTAACTTCTGATCGAATTATTAAGGGTCATATCTTTGAAGTTAATGGGTTTTACTTATCCCCCCGCGCGTAAAGAACCAATAGGGTTTTCGCTCTTCAAAGGAGACTCGTTTTTACTGTATTTGAGTTTATTATAAGGTAGATGAAAGAGGGTCCGATCTTACTTTGAATTGTACAAAATGAATTTCCACTTGGTTTTATCGCGCTGTAGATGGCGCTGTACCATTCTTTTTTTATCTTCGAAAGCTAACCTAAAAAAAAACTAGCCAACAAGGGGTTGGAAAAAAAAACCCAGTAAGTTATATTACGAGTCTCCCGCTCCTCCACTTCTCATTCCTAAAACAGATTTAACGACCGTGAGAATCGTAAAGCAAGCGAGGAGGAGAGGGAAAAAGACACTAGAGCACGCCCCCAACTATGTGGGTTAACTGTACCAGGCCAAGGAGTTGGAATAAAAGGGGTTAAAAGGAAGAAAAGAGACCGAGGAAGGTGAGTCTCGATCCACGCACGACTTTTCATGCCTCTGTATTATGACGATTGTAAAAAACCGTATGTTGGCGCGCCCGGCCCGTAGGAGAGAAAAATATTATCCCCTTGACTTTTGTAGACGGCTCCCTTAAGAGATTTTTTCAAACCGTGGTTCAAGCCAAATAATACCATTTCTACCTTACAAGCCTTTTTTTTCAACTTACAAGTGATAAGATTTTACAGAATCTTTGTAAAAACAGCATTTAAAATTGTTGTGAAAAATCATTATCGTTTATTAATACTGCAGGGATATGTATACTTTGCTGTTTATAATCAGTTTTTGACCAATATTTTATGGTAAGCTTCTTTTTGTTACAGTTTCAAAGATTTGACAGCATTTTTATAAATATTACAATTAAATTAGTATTTTACGCACACTATGCGTAAAGTTTCATTTTACGCACTAAAAACAATGCGTAAAATAGAACTTCACGCATACTATGAAAAAAAACATGATTTTGATTGGTTATGACCATATTTTAAGGTAAAATTTTTCTTCAAAGTTGTCTTAGAGTATTACATATTCCTGTAAAAGACCTACCGATTACTTATAAAGTTGAGAATAAATAAATAAGCCTCGTCATTTTTCTCTTAACTTTTTAATTGTATCACAGTTTACCAAAGTACCCATTTACCTTTCTATACAAGGGCAAATAAAACTTTAAAAGCTCGTACCAATCCTCAAAGTAAGTTTACTCGCAGAAACAAAATACGAAACTTTAAACAGCATTATATCAAAAAGCCAGACTCAATACGCGCAATATCAAACAAAGCGTGCACATAATACCCCGAGCGGTTGAATATTCAGCGCGTTATACCGTCGGAAATGCAGCCGAGCGTCGTAATGCACCCGCGGCCTATTGAAGTCTACTGCCGGCAAATTTTCGCTATATGACGGGACCGGGGCGCGCGTGTCAAGAATCCGGATTAATTTTGATTATCAAAGCGAGCTGGCACTCCCCAAGCCAAGGAAATGAATCTCCGAGGGTTTGAATTTCATCGGAATGTAATTTCGACCCGAGAAATGACTTCCCCCCACCTTTTTTCTCTCTCTCTCTCTCGCACCTCGCGTTTTGTGCATTCGGTAAAAGTTATGGCTGGATTCTTTCTGACCATTTTTTTTTGTTTTTTAAATAAATTTTTTCCTTTTTTTTTTCGCTGTTGTTCCGTCGAAGTAAAAAAGTTGAAAATACAAAGCGAAAAGAAAACATGAACTTTCTATACGGGCTCCACGTCACTTGCAGCTTCCGGAGAAAATGATGGCAAGGAAAAAAGTTTCGAGTACAATGTGCGGGCGATTGAAAAATAATATCGTCCTGTTTTTCCAATATTATAAAAACATTTTGAGAGTTAACAAGTGGGGGGAAAAAAGAGATTTTATTATTCTTTAAAATTGAATGTCTAATTATTTTGGCCCTCTGAATATCAAATAAATTTTGAAATAATTTGAATTGTTCTGGAACCCCACTGTTCGCAAAACTTTACGGAGAAAATGTAATTACAGTCATAATTTTGACGGATAATTCATTCATTACGCTGTGCTAAATCTCTGAAAGGGAAAATTTAAAAGTAAATAATTAAATTTTGCGAAGTAAACAAAAAAAAAAACCTCTATTCATTAGTACACAGAGCTAACTTCTCCACTCGAAAGAAATATTTTTTCAAACTTTGTAATTTCCACAATCACATTTGATTTCGAAAACAAACCCCGCGTACTATCAATTATTCATCGTTTGATGATTTACCCCAACAATAACAAAAATGAAATTGGAACAAAAACAAAGCATGCGATCTGCAGGGAGTGCATTATTACCACATTAAACGCATTGTTCTGCGACGTTAACACAGCATTAGATTATCTAGCGCGCGGTTACGGCTTTTCCGTCCCTTTGAGCGCCCCCGAAACGTCAGGCCTTGGCGCATAATAATCATAATAACAACCAAAATATACATCCTAATAAGCCCGCAGTCGATATTCATAACCGGCGCCCTAGCTGCCCCAGCATGCGGGCTTGGAGTGATGATCTTGCGTTCGCTCGGCCGACCGCGAAACGCTGCTAATGCAGTGCCCGGGAGGGACGTATTTACGGGCGACGTCGATTCATTCCCCGGCCGTAAGTCGGCCCCACCGGCGATTGACCGATTTGGCAGGGCTTTGTTTTAATTTTGTTCGCGGGGGGTAATAACACTAAAAGTATGTACGTGTAATCGATACCTGGGTAACTGAATAATGCATGCGGACCGATACAAAAGGATGCTGCGCTGCACTGGAGCACTGGGAATTCGAAATTCACGAGTTTTGGGTTACACTCGAGAGTGTAATACGCTGCTTCTCTCGAATAGTAGTGTTCCAACGTCATTGTAGCTTGCCAATTTGTTTTTGAAATTTATGTAAAAGAAATATTTTCTATTGTGAAAAATTGTTTTTATTTGGTTTTTCAATATCAAGGAGCATCCTCATGAAAATTTAATACGTAATTTTCATCGTAAATTGTTAATAAACAATTTATTTTGTACCTCAAATCAGCACTACAAAACAAGAAAATATTATTATTTTTAATTAACAATAAAAGTACGTTTCGAAATAAAAGTTTTTTAATTATATTTAATTCCCTTTTCAACCAGATGGCCGTCGTTCTCCACAATCAAAGCAAGCATCCGGTTCCCGTATTTACACATAAATACCCCCCAAGACAAAAAAAAATGGGAGTTTTATTTAACTTAGTTACCGCAAGCGCGCTTAAACGCCCCGGAAAAAACGAGGCATTCAAGTTTGAAACTGTGCTTTACGCGCTTGTGACTTATTTCCATATCATACCGCTTAAATTTCCATAACTAAAAAAAAAATCCAGTAACAACACCCTCCCACCCCATCCGAGAAAAAAAAAATCAAAACTCTTGCTAAAAAAAGCTCTTAAAACTCCGACAAAACTGCTCTAAAAAAAGGCGAGTAGCGGCAGATTTAAGCGTCAGCTTGCGCATGCATATTCCGGACGTCTAAAAATCGAGCCGTTCCTCTTCCTCCTCCAGCGGAGGCATTGTTATATGCTACTCATCCCAGAGTGTCTCGGCTGGTGCACTTAGACCGAATCGGAATGAGCCATTAGCGAGACACTGAACGAAGCACTTTGCTCCTACTACCCCCCTCGTTGCGGCCGCAGGCTGTGTCCGAGAGTAAAGTTCCAGCCGATGTCTTCAGTTCTGAGAGTTGGAGAAAAAGATAAAACTAAACAGCGCCCCGCGTCGGCGAGGATTAAAGTTTCATCCTCGATAGTTTTAGCGCGTCCTTATTCATGAGATTAAGCTGTCTCGCGTGTTTGCGGACGGGATTATAATGCGAGCTTGCGCGAGTTAATCCGACGTACCCAGAACAAAAAAAAAAAAGCTCCGGTCGGGAGAAATAGAATTTATGAAAAAAAATGTATTTTAGAGGAATAAATTGCGCGAGCCGATGAAGTGGAAAATACAAGCAAACTGGCACACCTGCGCCTGCCTCAAAATTGCATCCCATATTTCGGCCTTATTTTAGTTACCGGTGAATAAAGCACGTAAGTAAAATCCCCCACGCTGCGTGCTTGCGACCGTATTTCAAAACCCAGGCGAAACTTTTCTCCCCCCGGAAGTTGCTTAATATTTTGTTTGGTTTGGAAAACATATTGCGTGCAAAGCTCTGCCGTGGGAGAAAAAAAAAGTAGAGGCAAAGATGTTACGTGAAATATATGAAAATATTTTTACCCGAAAATCGTACTTTTAAAAACCGTGTAAGTTTGGGTTAGTTGAGAGCTTTGCTTTTTGACAAGAGGCTCTTGGAAAAAAGTTTTGCTAAAAGGTTTAATGTAAAAAAATCCATTCTTTGTTTTGGGAAACAACAGTTGTGCTTCACGCCTGAAGATGAAAAAAATCTTTTTTTAAGAAACGCAAGAAGATATTGTCGTTAGTGAGGAAAAATTAATATTAAGAGCTGAATCGAATTTCATTAGGAAACAAGTTAAAAATAAATTTTTAAGTAAAATTAAATAAAAAAACTATTTTAAACCTCAAGACACTCAAAGTCCTTTTCTACCCAAGAAAATAATACTTCACTGCACTCTTTTCCCCCAAAACATAAAATTTACTTCTTTTAACTGATGTAAAAATAAAGTTATTGTTCTTGAAAAAATTTTCTAAAAGATCCAACTTAAAAAACCATGTTATATGAAAAAATACTAAGGAAAAGCATTTTTTTGGGAAATGTTAATTGCATTTCAGTTACTGTTTTAAGATCCAAAAAACAAAAAAGTTTTCTTTCTTATATCTACAACAAAAAAACCATTACTGGAAGTGAATCTAAAAATTGCACTGGTGTAGAGTTAAAATTTTTCTTGATCAGAGTATGAACGAAAAAAATTAAATTTTCACCCCAAGAAACAAAAACTGCTCTTTTTCAGTCCAACCAACCGTTGAGAAAAATGAGCATTAGAGTACACACGTACACTAAGTACGATAAATAAAAATTTTCTTCACCCCGCACAGACTGAGTAATTCCAGGATCCCGAATTTAATTAAGTATAAAAAATACGTCTCGCGAGGGAGATAGCGTGTTTATCAGAGGGCCATTGATGCAGACGAAATTCCGTCTCGGGCTGCGGCGGCTATAATAAATTGCAGCCCCAAGCGCCGGGTACGAGAGAGAAAATGTCTGGGGGTAGGTGCTGGTGTGAGTAAAATTAATGTTGGCTTCTCCAGGAGCAAGATCGGTGCTAACGGGTTTTGTGTTGTTGTTGTTGTTTCAGGGAGGTGCGGCCACGGCTCTCCCTGCGAGCAGCTGTGCTACGAGCTGCACGACGGCATGTACGAGTGCGACTGCAGGGACGGATACGTACTACACAAGAACGGCTACAGCTGCGCCGGTGAGTTCTTCATCATGATCAAGCGTATTTTGCTTTGTATGACTTATTTTTCGGTTGCACGTGCTTCGCGGCTTATTTCATTAATTTCTTCTACGAGTGTACAAAAGTTTACAACAAAGTTCATTTTTGGTAGAAATTGTTGAGATAGAAGTAGTGATAGGTAAAAATGTAGTGAATTAAAAATTTAAAGTTTGACTTGATTTATTTTTTCGGGAAAATGAACTGACAATTGACGATCTTGACGATATTTTGGGATTCGTTACCTTATGCCAAATGATGAACCAAATCACTAATATCTCTTGCCAATGCGTCTTAATCAACGGTTTACCTTATGAAAAAATTGTCAGTTTTAGCCCATGTTTCGAAAAACGGTTTATTAGCCTATGTATTTTAAAAAATTCTCGCTCGAAGCCTATCCTGCTTGGAAAGTACTGCAACCTCGCATTTTGTTTTTTATTTGTTTTTTATTACAAATTTTTAGGGAATAGTATTTTTAAGCCTTACTTTGACAAAATTGACCTTGATGAATTCAGATTTTTAAAACCAAAAAAAACCCTAAGAAGTTCTTTCGGAAATCTTAGTTTTACATGGTCAAAAAACTCTTCTCATTTCGAGTTAAGATCTTCAAAAAATAAAATTGATTTCGACGCAGTACACACTTTAAATTTTCCACAACAATCACAAAAGAATCAGAGAGAATCATTAGTAATTCTAGAATACATAGCTCCTTTAAATTGTTTCAGATTGAAAGTGAATTTTCAAAGCATGTAGATTTTAAATATTCTAAAAAAACAAAGCGAAGTAGAAATATGTGTTAAATTAAGTTAATGCAATCTCTAAAAAAAATTATGGCCACGATATTAATTTTGCGACGAAGAGGTAATTTTAATTCAAATTTTGTTTTCTTCCATATGAGACTTTGAATTTTAAGGATAGTCTTTATTTTCACGTAAAATTTTTTCGTCCAATTCAGTTAAACGACTCTTGAATAAAATCCATGAAATTGGGTTTGAAAATAGGAATTTTTGTTCACGCGAGGGTAGAAAAAAAAAGTTCTAATTGAATTTTTATCAGGACTTTTTATCGTATCACAGCTTTCCATGCTCCATCTATATAGAGGCAAAACGAAAAAATGAAAGACATATCGCGAACGAAATTCAAGAATGACTTCTACCACTACTGCGGAAGGCAAATATTTCAAGCTAAAAAAAGTATGATTGATCTCTTGCGTAAAAATCACAATTTTCCATCTCGCTCATATTACAAAAAAAAAAATAATAAAAAAAAAAAGATAAACCGATGGTTCCAGCGAAGAAAAACCTTAGCACAAAATCTGCGACGAATTAGTTACTAAAATGTCTCTAAATAACTTTATTCATGATTTTAGCTTGCGGAAAAAAATGTTAAAATGATCTTTGCTACCATACCGTTGATATATTATAGTAAAGAAAACAATTTCGACACATCACTCGTGAATAAAATGACTCTTTGCGTTTTTTATAAGCTGAAAACTTAGAGTCATTTTATTCGCGGCTGATGTGTCGATAAAAAATTTTTTATTATAATAATATATCATTAGACTCATAGCAAAGCTCACTTTCTTTCAGTCTACAAAAGTTAAAATAATAAATAAATTTTTCAAGAGACATTTTATTAGCCAAAAGTACCCCCGTTGTAACTTTATTCGTGGCAGAATTTGGGCTAAGGTTTTTTTTCGCTTTCGAAACATTAAACCCAGTAGAAATAGTTACTCTAGTTCAATTTCCAGCTGAAATTTCAAACATGTAATTTGAACAACACACTTAATTTTCACATGTTTATTTAGCAGTGAGAAAATCTTGTTACCCATGTCAAAAAAAACATAATTTTATTTCTCTCGAAACCAGAAGCATTCTTCATTGTCCAATTCCCATCCAATCTTCGAAAAAAAAAAGGAAAAATATCGCCGTCAGTCACGATTTTCCACCCCCTCGAGGGGGCGGAGGCGAAGCAGCCGGGTTGAAAATCCGATAATTTAACAGGCAAATCTCATTCCCGCGATAAATAAACTCGTCGCCGATCGAATAACTCTTCCTCCCGGTAAAAAAAAGTAAGCCAAATCAGAGTACGGATTTGCCACGCCTAATCGTCCGAGCGAACAATTGTTTTTCTCAAAAAATAAGAAAAACTACGCGAGGTTTTCCGATAAAAGTGTCACGTTGCGTATGGAATCGACGCCGAGTGGAATTGTAAAACAGCGACTGCAGCGTGAGACGCACGTGCAAGCTCCCCCCCGGGAGATAAGATTTTTCCTACTTCGAAAAATTTTCTTCTTTCGGCCTTACCCCCTTTTTCAAAGGTTATTATGCATTTTCGAGGAGATTAATGGCCTTTGTGTGACCTGAGGACTTAATTGATGCCGCGGCTGCACTTTCTTGTTCGTGTTGTTGTTGGTGAATAATGGATCGTATGTTTTTGGGGGCGTAAGAGACGAGCGTTTTTTTTGAAAGCTTGATATGTGTGAATAAAAATAGTCATTTGTGAATCACTATAATAAATAATTGAGGGTATGGGCGGAATAACGGTGATACTCTAATGTATTTCTTGTGGAGTTGTACCATTATTCTGCCTTTACCCATAATTGCAATTTAAAGTTAAAATTAATCTTTATTGGATAATAATAAAGTGATCATTAAACTTATAAACAAAATTGTTTGTACATATTATTTATATGAGTAATCTATTCATAATGAAACTGTTTTCAACTTATAATTTTAAATCATAAATGTTCATAGTTCTTCTTGTCCGAATAGTCAATCAATAAATAAACAAAAATAAGTTCAAACAATATATCAATACGATTCTTAACAAAAATTAGTAACATTTTATAAATCTAATGAAACTGTTTAAGGGACATTAAAAAATTAAACAATTTATTTATTTTTATTTTTTAGCTTAAATGAAATTTTTTTTAAATAAAAGTTTAATCGATTTTGTAAATAATGAAAATCTAATCAGATTAGGCCGATACATAAGCATTACATTAGCAGCATGCATAACAGTTCATATTTTGTAAATATACCAGTTGATCAAATTGGCATAACATGCCAGTACTAATTCTCATGTTCAATATAATTTACGACTGTTGATCAAAATGCGAATTGCAATTTAGGGAATATCTTCCTCAATTTTGATTGATAATTGCAACAAATCACTTAAATTTAACCAAAATTATCCATAATCAGATGATGATTGGCACTCATGATATTAAAAAGCGTTTAAAATTGTTCAATTTTAATATTCATTTACATTGTGAGTTTACATACATAAATCGAGTTTTACAGTACATGAGTAAAAAATTTTTAGATCTTCAATACAGATACGAATCAAATTTTTTCCAAACTAACGTTACTTGAAAATTTATATTTAAAATATCTCAACCTCGATAATTTTTTTCCCGGATCTCCTTTTAAAAACTTACTCCAAGTATGAAAAAATCATCCACGTCATCAAAGTACGCAGTACTCGTGTCCTCATTAACTCGCCCGATAAAATAAAATCCAAATCCAATCACCGCGCCTCGGCTAAAAGCTCGGGTAATAACCACTCTGCTCATCGAGAAAAAAAAGACGAGGAAGCACCTGGCGACTGATTAACGAAGCTAATCACGATTCTAATTAAGCATGGGCCAATAAAAAGTAAAATCTCATCGCTTCCTAATTGAGCCCGAATGCATAAAATCCCGATTTTAAAAATAGGTCACGGAGTGTAAGTACACGGAGAAAAATCAAGTTACAAGATGCGCTTTTACAGCTTGTCCGAGTTTCTTTTTCACTTTGATCTTTTGTTACGCTTCTTCTTTTTTTTTTTTTTTTTTCGACCTCGTTTTCTTTTTTTATTTCTAGGGTAAAAAAAATTTTCACCAATACGCGGACTGATCAAACGAGAATGGTTTATTCATGTCGTCGCAAATAGTTTATTTTAAATTAACTTAACTGTCCACAGTAAAATGGTGAATTTTATTTGTAAAGGCAGTTACGTGAATTGATGTCAGATCAAAAGTATTCAAAAATCATGTATATATTGCAATATTTTATTACCGCAAAGTCTATCAATTTTTATTAGCAGTCGGACGCAGCGAAAGCAATTAAAACTTTAGAGTAAAAAAGCGTAAAATAAAACTGTCTTAACGATCTGAAAAACTCGCAGCTGGGAGCAAGAGTCGTTTCCAACCGGAACGACGCACGCTTGGTATGGGGATGGCCACTCCGCGGATTCGTATAACTGCCGATTTCATAAACGCCGAATGGACACGGACACAAACAAACCCGTGCGAATTTTCACTAATACCTCGGTCCGTGTTCCCCATGTACCTTTTTTTTCGAATCGCCCGCTGCTCCTGACGTTACGACCGGAATTGGATGTTCGGGAAGTACGTTGTAGCTTCTTTTTAGGGATTACTCTTGAAAAAAATTTTGAACTGGGGTGCAAGAGTTCTAAATTACGGGAACTCGTTAGTTATTTTATCTGCGAGGCGTCGAAGTTTTTTTGGGTATTACTAGCAGAATAAAAATATCTGGGCAATGAATCATCTACTCTGAGGTAATTTTGAATAATTTCAAGATTTGGGATTGACTAATTATCAATTATTAAAATCAAACTTTAAAATCTGTGGAAGTAATTAGTTCTTTCTGGTGATTTGAAACACCTAAATTTTATCAACCATAAAATATATTTTTGAATAACTTATTAAATAATTTGTTTTCTTGTTGATTCTATAAAAACTGAATAAAATGAAGAAAAACTATTAGTTATCAATAATACCCATTAAAATATTTAATTTATAAATCAAAATATATATATTTTTATCAGTCCGTTTTTCTAATTTTATTTTACATCATTGTAGCTTCTTAAAGTATTATTAATATATAAAATTTCATAATAATTATAATTATAATAATAATAATAATAATAATAAAAACAACAACAATAATAACAACACTTTAAGTACTAAAAATAATCATTGTACTTTATTAATAATCAAAATATTCTACAATCTCTTCGATTCTTTCAACTTTATTATTTTTAACAATATGTTTTAGAATAACTTATTAAATAATTTGCTTTCTTGTTAATTTTATAACAGATCAATAAAATGAAGAAAAACTATAAGTGATTAATAATACCCATTAAGAAATTTAACTTATAATTCAAAATATGTATTTTTTTATCAATCCGATAATCCTTTTTTTCTCATTTCATTTTACATCATTATAGCTTCTTAAACTATAATAATAATAATAATAATAATAATAATAATAATAATAATAATAATAATAATAATAATAATAATAATAATAATAATAATAATAATGACAACAACAACAACAACAACAACAACAGCAACAACAACAACAACAATATTGCTTAAAGTACTAAAAATAATTATTGCACTATCTTAGTAATCAAAATATTCTACAATCTCTTTGACTCTTTCAACTTTAAAGAATTTTTCTCTTCAAAACAAAACAAGTGCTTCCCATCCAATTTGAAAAACCTGATTTTTCTCGCATCACCAAAGTTCAAACTATGCCAACGCTCCCAACTCCCCCCAAAAAAAAACACAAACTTTTTCTCGAAAAAAAAAGCAAATTTACGACTCGGTCGAGTGGGCTAGGCCCTTCACCTAAAAAAAAAAAAAAAAAGAAGAAGAAGTCTCTAAACTCGTACGAACCTCAGACGGTTCGCGGCTCGCATTATCACAATGAGCGCCTCATTAGGAACGCGTTACGTCGCGCCCATTCAGACCCCGAGAGTTTTATATTTCTCGATGCATTCGCGAGTCGTTACTCCGTCGCCGGAGGCGGTGCAGTCACGATGCTTTTACCTCTCTTTTTTCCCCTTTTTTTTCTTTTTTTTCGCTAAAATCGACGAGTGTGAAATTTTCCGTGATAACGGGACGTGCGTGACACGGCCTTTGACCGTTTTCGGGGCTCTTTGAAAAATATTTTTTTTTCGGGGGGAGCGTGTGTGTTTTATCGGTGTGAATGTATCTCAAATGACATATAACGGGGTTATTGAAAATGATTTTTCAAGACAGGGAGAGAAAACTACTTTTTTGTTGTTAAAAACTGTAAAGTATTTGTAAGAAAATTAGTACTTAAAATTTTTTTGTTAATTTGCTTTTGTTTGTAAATTTGTAAGGATTCACTCTGGTAAACTTTCCTACCAAGAAAGTTAAGTTGTTACTATAAACAACACTGTAAAATTTCAATTTTCATTAATGAATAACTTTTGAACAAAAAAATAAAATTACAAACAATTTCAGGAAACGACGAATCTTATGAATATTTTTATTATAAAATGTAATTAATTAACAAAAAAAGAATTCAAAAAAATTCATCAGTATAACTTCTTATAACTTTAATCAGAGTGAAAAATCGTACGATAGAAACTATTACTTTGATAAGTTATTATACCGCTTGCTAGGAAACTTTATTGGATTTCCTAACAAGCGCGGAAAGTTGCAAATTTTTTGTAACAAGCTCAAACTGTCATAATTTTTCTCCTTCGGGTTGAGTATTTCAAAACGTATTATCATTCCAAAAATTTACTTTCGCAACTATGTTGACGTTTTGGGTAAAAATTTGACTTTGCGAGTTTACCGTGCCATTTCATCGTAAAATGTTTAATCTCGTCATTTAAAATATAAGTAAATAAGTGATGCAGATAAAAAAAAACCAAGCTTTTACGAGTATTTCAAAGTTATTCGAAAGTTTAAGCTCCTCCAACTCACTTATAATTCAAGTCTAAGAATATTTAATGCTAAGCTTGGTTAATTTCAAGCTCGAGTTTCGCTTTAAAAATTGAACATCCAATTTCTTTTTTATTTAAGTATTAAATACACCGTAAAAAATAAACTTCCAGTAGCACAGCATCCCAAGTTTATATTTACCATTTTGCAAAAGCAAACTTTTTTGCTTGTAGGCCGGGGAGTAGGGTTCAAGAGACCCGTTAATTACTTCCGCTTCCTGACCGCGAATGCGATTCATTCGTTCAAAATACGATCTGGGTGGGCCGGAGCGAAGATACTTGCGATAATTCAATAAGCTTTGCGAATTTTTCATAAAAATAAATACGTCAAAGAGCTTATTTGCTCGATAAAATTAAATTACGAATGAAATATTTCCCTGTGCTAAAGTGTCAAAGTAAAAACCTTTTAAAATGTCATGAAACGTTCACAAAGTTTACATTTAAAATACTATTTTACGGTGTATGATGGTTCGTTTAATTTTTAATGTCAAAATTCTCTAAATCCAAAAAAAACAAAAACAAAAATACATTTTTTTGTACTGTATTGATTTTAATATATTTTACTATTGCTTTTTTTTTATTTCATAAAAGACTAAATATACGTGAATTTCCACAATCATAGAGAGGCAAAGAACGATTTATACTGTTTTTAAGAAATGTAAGATTTTGAAACTTTTTTAATAGAAAATTTTTTTTGGTAACTTTACGAATGGTTACAACGAGAAACATTAAATAGACATCGTTTAACCGCACCGTCCATAACTCTCGGGAATTTTGGATATCGAATTATGCAAATCGACATTATACACAGCAAAGTCATTCTCCAAACCCGGGTGTAGAACAAAAAGGGGGACGCTCCATAAGCGAAGTTATATTGACCGGATTAGCGCGAAACAGTTTCACTTTATGGTGACATCCGGGGGCTGTATTTCATACGCATGCCGAAATAAATGCTTTCCCAATAATCCCCCCCCCCCTCTCATATTTTTCATCTCCTGTTGCGCAAAACGAACGTTCATCACGCTCGCGGTTGTTTCGGATGAAAATGCTGGGAGGTAGAGGAGGAAAAAAGTCCGGTGACGGTTTCGCGAACGCGGCTCTTTTTTTTCAAGCCCGGTGATAAATCGTCGGCCGGGGGCTTTGAGCGATATTCCTTCGCGGATTTTAATGCCAGGATTCGGTTTTGAGATAGCGACGGGGGGAATAAATGAAATTATATAGATTTAATTGCTGGTTTGATATGATCAAACACGAAAAATATATTAATTTTGAGTGTAGGGTATGATCAACGATGCATTTTTCACACATAAGAGGGAACAAGCTTAGATTAGGTATACAAAAGAAGATACAGATGTATAATTAAAACCAATTATTTGAATAAACTTTTTTTTTTTTTAATCGAGATTGTTTTCAATGTTTCTCAGTTTTCCGTAAATTATTTCTTAAATTTTCAGTTTTTCAGTTAATTTTTGTACTCAATTAATACACAAAAAAATATCAAATATTTTATTTTAGTCGTAAAACTTACTAGGATGATTTTTGAGCTTAGAATCGAGTACTTAATAATGTTCGATTTTACTCGAATTGTCTTAATAATTAATTGAGTTTTGAATTTAAAAAAAAATAATCACAAAAAATGTATGTGTAAAAAATTTTTTTTATTAAAATAATAGGTTAAATACATTTAGTATACATTTTTGTACAGTCATTTTCAACTCCAAAATCTTCACTATAATCTCACAATTTAAAATTCACGTTAAAAAATCAAAAATTTATTTTTAAAAAATATCAAAATCGTGATTTCGGAACAAAACACTGTTTTAAAAGATTAGAACCTCCAGCGTCCCTGAATGCCAACTTGCGGCTGCCACTTTTGTCCGGGATTCTTGATAGCTCCACCACCAGCGGTAATCTGACCGTTTTTACCCTTCCAAATATTGTGTTGGTAATCTATATTGTAAGAAGGTCGTCTTTCCGGTCCACTAAGAGGTTTGTTTCCGGAGATGCTGATGGACCCGTGATCTCCAGGACTGGCCGATCTCCTGAACCGCCAGTGACCCTGAACACCAACTTGCGGCTGCCATCTTTGTCCGGGATTCTTAATGGCTCCACCACCGGCAGTAATCTGACCGTTTTTACCTTGCCAAATGTTATGCTGATAATCTATATTGTAAGAAGGGCGTCTTTCCGGTCCACTCAGAGGTTTGTTTGCAGAGATGCTGATGGACCCGTTATCTCCAGGATTGGCCGATCGCCTGAATCTTGGCCTTGAAAGGGTTGGTCGAGTCTGTAATTTTTGAAAATTATAAATAATAAGTCTTATATTTTTAAATTAACTTTTAATAATCAGTAATACTTACAATGTATGGTGGCCTGGGTCTTTCCGGTCTTAAGGTACCAGAAACCACCGACATTACCACAACGACGAGGAAAAGTCCAAAAACCGCCTTCATTTTTTTTAGTTTAAACTAAAAATCAAAAATAAGAAGCGTTATAGGGGATAAAACATTTTTTAAAAAGAGTCAACTGTATGCATAAAATGCTCTGAAGAAAACTTACCCAGTCTTCCCGAAGAAGCAGATCGAACTGTGATGACCTACTAGGCCAGAGAAATCTTTTTATACTTCATCGCAGCACCAACGGGGAATCACGGGCTTCCTCTATGCAAGCACCGGGGAATCACCTCGAGGTCGAAGACCCAAAGTTTGCTCGGCTCCTCTGGAATCCCCGCTGAACTCGAGTTTTCCTCGATACGACCTTGGCTTCTGTTTGCAAACATCGCTCACGCCTCGCTCCATTATGCAAAATCGGCCGAGGAAGATAAACTGTTTTCCCGAGATAAGATAACGCGGATGCAGTTTAATTTGCGCAACACCGTTCAAAGACGCGCTTTGAGTCATGCCTCTTGGAAAAGTGAATCAGTGTAATTTTTTCTTTCTTACTGCTGGCTGATTAATAAAAGAAGATAAATGAAAATTTTATTATGCTTATTTAAAATTTATGTATTTGAATGCAACTTTACCAAAGAGTATTGGAAAAACTTGCGCTTTTTCGTTGAATAATATATGTGATCGTATTTCGAGCTCGTTGTAGCCTTCACGTGTTTTAAAAAGGATTATGAAACTCATCAACACTCGCACAATCGTCTCAAGTCTTGTGTACCCAAATAACTCAAAATCTTACGAATTACAATGTGCGATGCGTCGGTTTTCGGTATGCAGCTGGTCAAAAACGACGCCGCACCGTCTAAATTTTTAGATCTGGTCAAGGCCAAGTCCACTCTTCCCTTTACTATGACCGAGTACACAGGAAACGTAATATTGTAATCATTACTTTCAAATTCTTCTATTAACTTCTGATTCTTGGCATAATCCACGAGGTTGCTAAAACTATGCGTCAGTAGTTGATAAAAATTGATCGAACCGTAAACCTTTACGTTTTTAGACTTATCGATCTCCCGCAAGCAACTCTCATAGTAACTTTTCAACCACTTACGGCTTTCAACAATCTCAATGAGTTTGTAATTCTTCACATTCAACTTGGTTAACCTCGCTAAAAACTGTAAAATACTCTTCCACGCGTCCGCGTGACTCTCGATGTAAACAGGGTTCAAAGTATACTTCGAGAAGCGCTCTGGATTCGACAAGACAGAATTTCTAAACGGATCTACGGTAACCTTGTTCGATGCATTGTGCAGTAGTACGAGCCTCAACGAATTTAAAAAGTCTTTTCCACCTAGCTTGCGAATCATCCCGTTGAACAGCAAGTACAAAAGAGGCGTGCGACCGAGATTGTCAACCGCGTTTACGTTGGCCCCGTAGTCCAACAAAACCTTGATGACGTCGTACTTGACTCTCATGCAGGCTCGGTGCAGCGGGGTTCGATTTTTTTGAGTCACGTCGCTGACGCTGGCTCCGGCGTCCAGAAGCAGTCTCATTACGTCGGCGTTCTCGTTGCACTTGGCCGCGATCATTATGGGAGACCGACCCCTGCGATCCTTGAATTGGACGTCGGCTCCGTGTCTCAAGAATAATTCGACGATTCTCGAGTTTCCGTGCCGAAGTAGTATGTGAAGCGGTATGTCGCCCCGGTGGCTCGGCTCGTTTATGGTCCACTTTTTATCGGCCAACAGATTTTCCAACTGGTGGTAGTAACTCTCCCCTCGGTTCAGGTCTGCCGCTATGTGCAGAGGCGTCAAGCTGTACAGTGGTTTTGGCATTTTCGAATTAAAATTCGACTGCGTCCTGCGCTTATTCTGAAACTTTCGAGTTTTATTTTAGTGTTGTGGTTAAAAATTTATTTAATTTTAGGTAAAAGTGAAATTTTATTGTTTGAAAAAATGTTGTTTAAAAAAATTCAAGCAAATGGAAGTTGAAAAGAGCAACGCATGCATGCAATTTTTTTGGTTATCTCTGTAAGAGGGACAAAAATAAATAAACTACTCACCCTTCATTTTCATTCTAAACTAAATATAATAATAAACAATCAAAAATATCACTCACACTTTTTTAAAACTTGCGAAAAAACTAAAAACTACCTTTCAAACTTTATTATTATTAATTACATATATGTACATTGTCGCCTAGTTCAGTTATTTGTGTCGTCATAGTTCATACTGCAGCTTCCAAACCTAACCTTAAAAATTGTATGAATTTCTTTCAAGAGATCTCAAAAAAAGTAAGTAAAATTTAAATTGTTCATACCAGAAGGTATTCATACACATCGATTATAATTAATAAAAAAGTGCTTTTCAGCAATCATCAAAAGAAAATGAGTGGAACGGTTAGACTTTCACCTGGTTCAACTTCGGAAATACCAATGCCTCATTGGCACTCATTAGCACTCGAAATGGCAGTCAATCTGGCTGACTGTGATCTGACTACACTGTCAAAAAGACTACACTGCAGTGATCTGGACAACGACGACCTATCTCTAAATTTGTTAGAAATGGTTTTTTTACAAGATGACAATAACCAACAGTTCGTAAACGCTAAGAACCGAAACGTCAACGGCCCATTTCACTTTTTGTTGGAGAAAGGGAACTCTAAAGCAGTCGAGCTGTTTTTGAAACACGGAGCCGACTTGAGTTTCAAAGACCGCAGGGGTAGATCGGCCATAATGATCGCAACCAAGTACAACAAAAACCCCGACGTTATAAAACTGCTGTTGGACAACGGAGCCAACGTCAACGACGTAACCAGAAAAAATCGTACTCCGCTACACCGAGCTTGCATTCAGATCAGACCGGAAATCATCAAGATTCTTTTGAATCACGGCGCTAATTCAAACGCGGTTGACAATCATGGTCGTACGCCGCTTTTGTATTTACTGTTCAACGGTATGGTTCGCAAACTAAGCAACGACAATGATTTTCTCAAATCGCTGAATCTTTTGTTGCTGGACGACGCAACGAATGTTTTTACCGCGAATGCATTCAAGAATTCAATCTTGTCAAATTCAGTTCGCCTACAAAGGTACGGACTTTTGAAACTCGACTACGCCAAAAAACACACGGGTGTGTGGAAAACCATCATGAAGTATCTAGCGAGATCGTCCAAATTAAACGTGGACAACTCGAGAGTCGTAAATTTGTGCTGCAGCAAAGGTTGGTTTAGACGTTATTACACCAAATGTTTAGACGAAATAGACACTATGAAAAACGTTCCAGTCGATGGGTCGATTACGTTTTACAATCTTTTGATGGACGGCGCGAGCGATCTTGCGTATTATGGTAGATTCGAACATTTGGTGGAGGCTTTTCAGATGAGCGAGAGTAAAGTAATGTTTCCCATATACGCAGATGTAATTAAGGACAGATTGAATTTGATACTTGTCAGGCGTGGGTATTTGGACGATGCGGCGACGTTTTTGACTTGCTGCGTACCAGATACGGACGAATCGCACATTGTAATTCGTAAGATTCTGAGCTACTTGAGTACGCATGATTTGAAACGTTTATCTAGTTGTTAAATATTAGTATTAAGTTGTAAAAATATTGAAATGTTTGTGTTTAGAAAACTATTTGGTTATCTAAGTTTTCTACATTGTATTAATTATAATTAAAGTGTAATAAAATGATATATGAATAATAATTTTTTTATTTATTAATTAATCTTTCTATAAATGAGAGATATCGCCATTTTGGTGAGATTTTCAATGTAAGATTTTATTCGTGAGTTGATTGGTGTAGAAGTTTTTAAAATATTCAAAAAGTGCCTTTTGAGGTTACAATCATTGTTTTTTTTCCTATGCGCGCTTGCAGCGCGCTGAGTGGTACTAGTTTTCTTAAATAATGAAGATATGCACGTACAACTATAATCAATGATCAATGTGAAAATATGCAGATAGTTTACTTATTTATTTATTTATTTATTTATTTTCATCATCAACGGACATTAATGTCCTTTAGTGCATAATTAATTTATGTGAAAAAAAAATTTAGTTTAAAAAAATTAAAGGTTTAATTTATGTGAAAATGATTTGATAATTTGTTATTAATTAATTCTTGTGTGAGTATATTTTGTTTTAATAAGTTGTTAATAAGTAAAATTATATAGCCAAGAAATAATTTTTTGTTGTTGTATGACTTTGTAATAATGAAGTACACAAAATTGGCAATAATTAATTTTCCATATGTTCGTACCAAAAAATTCACGTAACTTCATACAGTTCTCTTTATCGAAAGTCCTTTTACCGCATTTAATCAATAAAGTTTACTGAGAAAACTCAAATGGACCCCTGAATCCTGGGGCGTATCAAGATTAATACAACTTTTTCGCAAGATTCCTCTTTGTAACTTACTTTTTTTCCTCTCCCTCTACTTATTAAAAAGTGTACAAGAAGACTTTACAACTAAGTTTTTTCAGGGGGTAAAGAAAATTTTCTGTCCAGTCTACCCTCTTTCATCTCTAATGACATCTGAATCCCATTAAGATTCAGCATTCGTTTCACAAATTTTCCTTTATTTTCAGCAACAGTCGAAAAAACACTTCTTCTTTTTTTTTTTTATAACTATTTTCATATCCCAGACACAAAGGGCGCACGCACATTTTTTTCGAGACGTTTAACATTCGCCCGAATCACACGGCCGACTTATTTCATAAACGACTCGGTAACATACACGTGGACGACTTTTTCACGGCAGAGCGGTCGGCTTTAATTACTTTTCGGTCTTTCTTTTCAACAACCTTATTCGCTTCTTTTTTTTTTCGAAAAAAAAAAAAAAAAAAAAAAAAATAGTTACGAAAGGCTCTTGAACTTTTCCCGCGTGTGACACAAAAAAAAAAAATTTCACTATCGGAAGTACGTGTCGTCTACGTTAATTACCCGATTCATGCCCCTAATTTCATTACCCAGTAAGCGGAATTTCGCTGGTTTCAGAGTCAGAATAATTTTTTTTTTTTTTTTGGTTTTTCTGGCTTCCCCCTCATCCCCTTTGTCTTTGCATTTATAATTGGGTTCGGACTTGCGAATCGTGAATTATTATTCGCCAAGTATCCGGTGGACCGGAAATTTAGCGAACGCGCGACTTTAACTAATTGGAGACTTCTTTTTTTTTCGTTTCGGTTTGAGTTCATTGTGAGCGCCTGCTTGAAAAAAAGTACTCTCGAGAATGAAGTAAATTTGTGTTTTGGAGTAAGCAAGTTTTTTTTTTCTTTTGGAAAATTTTGTTTTTAATAATAATCTTATCTATAAAAGAGAGATATCGCCATTTTGGTGAGATTTTCAATGTAAGATTTTATTCGTAAGCTGATTGGTCGAAAAGTGCCTTTTGAGGTTACAATCATTATTTTTTTTCCTATTCGCGCTTGCAGCGCGCTGAGTGGTACTAGTGCACTTAAAAACAGTATTATAAATTTAACTGTTGGTTTATTTTAGAATCTGATTAAGTACACATTATGTACAAAAATAGATCAAATGGATAATGGAAGCAATTATGAACGTAATATATCGTTAATTGAATTATCACTATTACAGTATATAATTTCATTAATTAATTTGGTTTCATACTTAGCGACACCGGATACTGTCGACAAATCTGATTATTTATAATTTATCGAGATTAATTTATTGATTAATCTATAACTAGTTCTGAAAATTAATAATTGATTATTAAAAAAGTTAGTATCGATATCGCTCAGCTGTGATTCTGGTCTGGAAAAGGGGAATATAGAACGCAATAATATTTGTTAGACTTGATATTTAGTTAATAACAAATATTGCATTTGTAAGAAATCATAAATATCATATCAAATTCTATTCTATTTTTAAGCGCCAAATTCAAAAATTGAATCACATCATGGAAATAGATAATCTATACCCTAGTACTTAAAAATACTTTAAACAAAAATAAATTGTGAAATAATAGAAAAAATCTTACAAGTACTATCATTATATTGCGTTAATTATTTCTTGTACTAAATTAATTATTAATTAATGAAACTGGACTATTTTGGACCTTTAAGTAAATGTAATCAATTGCATCAAATTTTTCGATGAAATCAATCATGAAATATATTTTAAAAAACTTTACCAGTGAATGGGACATGAAAATTTATCCAATCGATACTGAAAAATTTAAATTCCGAAAAAGTGACGGTTGGACTTTAATTTCGACAAATTGACGTCATTGAAAATTCCGTCGGTACCCTGGGCTGTTAATTCGATAGCGATTATTGGGTTTGTCGCTTCCTTCTCCGAGTCCCCAGCCATTATTTCGTCTTAGCTCGTTAATCAAGACCCGAATTAAATAACGAGCGCCGTCGAGAAACTTTAAGTATTGTAATTTTCCATTTTCTCCAAAGTTTCCGGTACAGCAAAAAAAAAAAAAACCCTTCCTTTTTAATCATCCCCTTTGCATTTTAAAATGTATCCATAATCCCCGCCTTTTTGGAAGTAAAAAACATATTAATCATTCCGAAAACCCGAGCTCGACACGTGCTCACGCGAGATTACGTATGCGAAATGAAAAAAGAGCTGTTATGGGGTAAAAAAAATCTTCGGAAGATTAGGTTGCGGCAAGCTGCGAAAAAGTGAGGGATTAACTTCTTCTTCTTTTTCTTCTTCTTCTTCTTTTTCAGCTCCCAATATTTTTCGCATAAGCCCCCGGCCCCGGCCGTCTGTTTATTTTGCGACGTAATTTTCGGGGCTTAAGGCGGGAGATTGAAATTTTTCTTTTTTGCCCGGGGGAGGAAAAATTTAATTGGTGTTTTTCGATGAGAAACTCTTTGGATTTATCTCGCCGCGAAATTGTCGCTTTTAAGCGAATATGGAGCGCGGGACGTTTTATTTATTTTTATTACTCCGGGAGCAGTTGTACGCTTTTTTTTTTCGTTCGGAGCAATCGCTGTCGCCTGAACGATCGAACTGCCATATGATGGATTTCAGCGTACTTTAATAATGAAACATTGCCTCGGACACTTTTTTTTCAGTTTTACATCTGGAAGTTTTATTAGCAGACTGAAATATTGGAACTTTATTACTGATAAGCTTCTGTTTGGGAACAAAAAGAACAATTTTTCTGCAGGGTTCAAAATTTATGACTATAATTACTGAAAACTAAATTTGATTAAAAAAGAATTGTTAAATATTTATTATAAAATTTTTTATTTAAATTTATGTTATAAAACTTTAAATTTATTTAATTTTTTTTTTTTTTTTTCTCACAGTAAAAATTAGTCGAAACGGATATATTCAAATTATTAAAGCATCACTCACTTTTGGAGAATGAATTTTACACGAGTGTGTTGAATGTTTTATTCAGTCCGTTTCCGCTCGCAGTTTTTATAGCTACACTGAGAATAATGAAGTAAAAGGAAACATTATAATACACCACGATAAAAACTATTGTGGCTGTTTTGTGGTGGATTATACGTAATAAAATTTTAAAATAAAAAAATAATTACTTTAGTAATAAATTCTCTATTATAAAAACTTGAAATATATGTATATATATATATTGTAGTCATTCAGGAAATAATAAATTTAGTAACTCTCAATGAATAAACTTGAATTAAAAAATAAATTAAATAATTAAAAAAGTTTATCATTGATCAAATCGCAAAAATCACAAAAAATCATAGATTTTCCCTTTCCTTTATAAATAAAACGAAAATATATAGTTATAAAGTTCAGTATTTGAATAAATAAAAAAAGCTTCTACAAGTATAGTTAAGTTAATTCTTTAAAATATCATTGATACCTTGATCAAAACTCTTACTTGCTCTTACTGTTTTTCAAACCAGTACCTTACGCAAATTAAAAATTTTCTTATCAACTAACATTTTCAAAGCCTCAACGCATCGCTAATCAAGCACTCCGACACATCTTAAACGAGGCTCGGCCTAAACTGATCGTCCCCCGCATAATAGCCGCGGTAAACGAATTAACCCTCCGGCTAATATGCATACGTGGCGCGTCATCATCATCATCATCGTCGTAGTCGTAGCCGTAGTAGCCTCCCGCCGCTTTTGATCGACTCGAGGACTCCGGTCAATAACTCGGCCATTGTCGGGTCCGAACAATGCCACCCACCCCTTTTCCTACATGACAAAGACCGGGCTGTTTTTTTTCCCAGAGGAGGGCATATCTTCGCTTTCGTTGCGTGAAAGCCTGAGTTTTTCCATTGTTGTTCTCCTGGCTTTAAATTCATTTTCGAGAGCTTTTTTTTACCCCCACCCCTGCATGCCCAGCCCATTGTGACCGCGACGCATGCTTAATTTATTTGTCTTTACGGGCAATCGTTTCCCTAAATAGCGTGATTTTTCTTTGTTTTTTTTTTTTAAGAATTCAGTGTGATTTGGGATTTGGATGCAAATGGACGAAATCTGAGGAATATGTTGTATATATGTATGTAAATACATGGCGACGTGTGTTCTTTTCAATTGATTTTAGACATTTGTTAGTTGTATAAAATAGCACTGAAAATTTGTATCTTTATCAAATTTATTTATTTATTATTGTTTGTTATTAGCTCTCATACGGGTAAAAACCCATTAAAAGTGCTTGAGAGCTTAAAATAGCACAATTTACATCAAAGCTCATGTCTAAAGGCTCAATGGTTAGATTAAAACTCTCAATCATAAAATCACGGGTTTGATTCCCGTTTTGAGACTTGCTTGCAAGAGTTGATATTAAATAAACTACAATGATATTTTCATAAATAAATTAAAAAAAAAAAATTACTACCAACGCTGGCATAAGAAAATACATGAACACTTTTTTTTTACTAATATTCGTCTAATTTTTTATTTTTATTCAATTAAAAAAATTCAAAAGTAAATAAATTAATTATTTTTTATGATTACAGAGTTGAACACAACCTCGGTACCGATGGGTGAAGGCAGCGCTCTGGGTCCGGACACAAGTATAAACGAGATTTCCTCAAACTCCATGACCTCCGACGACGACGACGCCGACGAGGACATCCTCTACATGCGCGGTGCGTCCTTCACGATACACTTCGACCCAGAGGCCAGCAACTCCTCGCAACAGCAACAGCAGGTTGTCTACGAGGACGACGACGCCAATGACATACCCGACGAGGAAAAATTTTCCGCTAGCTCGGCCCAGGTGAGATTAATTGGGAAATACACTTACGGTGAAAACTTTTTGCAACCTTATGGTTGGTAGTGAAGTTTAGATAATTTTATAACTTTTCCGAAATATATTCCAAAAATTCAATTTTAATTAGAATACAAAGTTGCTTTTGAACACCAAAAGTTTGAATTTACTTTATTAACGGAAAACATTTCTTACTTTTATGCCAAGACTTTAAGATAATTGTATAATATTCAAAAATGCTTTTTTAAAAATTATATTCAATAAAAACTTATATAAAACACAGATTTTTCAAAATTGAATTTACAAGCAAAATTTATCAAAAAATGAATAAGATTTATTCGATTAGTACACAGATTTACTTCGAGTTTTAAAGATAAGTGTTGGCAATTACATTACATGTTGATCTTTCGAATAATATTTGTCTGCTCACATTTAAAATTTGTCTTGACGAAGTAACTTTATTTTTTTTAATGAATATCATCGTCCAAGCGCCCGCCGTGAAATTTCGGGCTCTTTGAAAGGGCCGAAGTGCTCGAAACTTTTGTCAGTTTACATTTCGTGCGTACTCGTAATTAAAAGTGCTTGAAAATTTGAAGGAATATTTTTACTCCGTAATTATTCTCAAGTGATGGCTTTTTTTCGAATGAAAAATTCCAAAGTGTTTTTCGATATTAATTAAAATTTTTTTTTTATCAAGTACGCTATTGAAAAAAAAAAAAAAAAAATTTCCTTAAGTTTAAATGAAGCATTATGAAAATAAATAAATTTTTTTACATTTAAGTAATCAAGATTATAGGTTTTTTCTGAGCTAGTTTTTTTTTTCCTTGTAAATTTAATTGAATTTTTCAAAAGAAAGTACTGAAATTCTGGGTAAAGATATTTTCTATTTTTTTACCTCTACCTACAGCTGTAATTTCGTTCGTACGTTCAACGTCACTATCGACTTTTTAGCAGACGCGTTTTGAAATAAGCATACTTCGCGTGCGTTTTACATTCACAACCTTATTATCAATAATTGAAAATCCTGTACGCTGTAAAAAAATAACAAACCGCGTAATCTTTTCAATTTTAAATTAAAAATTTCAAATTCTAATATTTTACTTATTTCATAAGTTTACTTTATCTTTTTACCATATATAAACCTATTATTATTGTTCTTTTGATCTCACCAATTAATAAATTATTTTGTAAACAATTAATTGTAAAGAATAATAATTCTGTAGTATATTATCATTACGTGATAATATAAATATTTAGTATTTAAATAAACAAATATATGAATCTTCACAGAAGGATAAGTCCAGTCGACCCCTCGATTCAAAGTCGTGCACCCTCGACTGCGGTCCGGGGGGAAGCTGCTACATCGAGATAGAGCCGATGAGCAGGGCCGAGGACGACGAGGAGAGCCTGGAGGACGACGACGACGACGACGACGCTTCCGACGAGCGTCAGCAGGCCGAGGCAGCCGTGCAGAGGTGCCAATGCCCCCTCGGCCGCGGCGGCGATCGATGCCAGAGCGGTGAGTTTTTATATATATCCCGGCCGGCGAAGCGGCTCTATCGTTTATACTGACCTCTTGATACTACTACGTGGGCTTTTTTTTTTTCTCTGTAAGCTGACGTGGCTTTTATTTCATGCGCGACTGTTTTCTTCCCCCCACCGACAGAGGAAGAAACGGAGCCGGGCTGTGAAAAATATGGGAGATAAGTATGCAGCCTCGAGGGCTTTTTTTTCGGGGAGAGAAATTGTGGGTTTTTTTTACGAATAAACGAAAATATTCGTGCTGACCGGTGATATTTTACAAAAAAATTTTTTGTGAGGAAATATACTTTTCTACTGGGAAATAGACTTTATTGTGTTGTGCAGAAAAATTATTTTGAATGTAAGTTGCGTTGTTTAGAAAAGTGGCTTGCAGCTGTCCATGCATAAGAAAAATTATTTAGTTTGTTTGACTTTATTAGATAAAGTATCGAAAAATAATTGACACATCTTTTTTCTTTTTTTGAAAAAAATGAAAATTGAAGGAGTTATAGACCTTGGAAGTTTTTGAAATAATCATGTATATAGATATATTTTCTATGTAAATTGATACTGATGACGTCACGAGTACCAATCTTCAAAAAATTACATCTCCGGTAATATTGATGGAAAAATTATCAAAAAAATCTTAAAATTCATAAAAAATTGAGCACTTTCCGAAAAAAATATAATTAGAAAGTGTGCTTCTTCCCTATATTGGTATTTTTTTTAACTTGAAAAATTTCTAAACTCATTGTCTGTTAATAAAAGGTTACTTTATAAAAGGCCAGTAAATTATAAAAGTAGCCAGTTAATGGTCATTTTATGGGCATTACAGAATTTAGCTTTGTGTATCAGCTCTAACACTCGAAATTATATTTTCTACATTGGAATTATATTTTGTACCACATCTTCTTACACGAATTTTCGAGTTAAAAAAACATGTTCATTACCGTACAAATTCAACATCCACCAAGTTTATTTTTTTACATAGTAGCAGCTTTGAAAGTTTGCAAAAAGAGAATCACTTTTTTTCTTAACTCCCTTTAAATATTTTCCGTGTAACCTCGAGAGTATGAAGTCGGCTTACATCCCAACAAGTAACTTCGTTTTCCCCGCTTTACTCATTATACGTTTCAATTTGTCTCTAATAAACCCGAGGCGAAAACTACAGCCTTCCACAGCCTGTTTTTTTTTCACCAGCTCATTCATCATCCTTGTAAATTTTTCCCAAACAAAAACTTTCTTAAACACACAAATCCTTCATTTTTCCGGGAAATCCATTACCCTGTCGGCATAAACACCACAGGGAGGGAAAAAAAAAAAAAAATTACGGAGACCCGACCTTGCGTGTGTGTGTCATCAGGGGTATCTGGGATCTCGGCACGCCCGCGGAAATTCACCATTGGCCCTTTTTTACAGGGTTCAACGACACGGACGCACGAGCGACGCCGCTCAATTACTTTGGCCGACGTTTCGATTTTTTTTTTTCTTTTTTTTTTTTTTTGTTGGCTTTAATATTTTAATAACCCGAAAGGAGAGAACGCGTGATAAAGGTTTTATGAGCCCTTCGTTAGCATTTTGAGTGCAGCTGCGTTAAGTTGAAAAATTTTACTCTTTTTCGAGTTGTCATAGTACCGAGCTTTTAATTATGAGGGTTTCGAATGTCTGGATTAAAGAGGAAGTTGTACAGTAAGAGAAGAAATTGTTGAGTCTTCAAAAAAAAATAGACGAAAAGTTGTCAAAAGACAGTAACGAAAAATAAAAAAATTTTGAATTTCTGTTCGAAATTATTTTATGTTGAAAAAATGGTCAATGACTGGTCAACTCAGTGCACCGAAGACATTATGAGATTACTATTTCAATTACTTTATTAAGAAAAATTGCAAAAATATGATCATAAATATGTCATTACTAGATAGGTAAGATATTAAATTTTAATATTAGGAATGTCATTTGATTAGATTTAGTAAATTAAATTTTTAAATATGAATTGAATTCAAATTTTTTAATTGAATTACAGTGGTTGTTCGTAATTAATTATAAACAAATTAATTTGCTGATTGATCTTAAGGAACAAAATTTTATTAGCCGATATCAAGACTAATTCATAATCTGGTTGATATTATCAAGTCAACACGATTTTAGATTAAGTATAGTATACTAAAAATTATACCAGCCCTGTTGGAATTGCGAGTATTAAAAATGGCTCTGAAACTAGAAAAAGGTCAGTTAAAATATTCAATAACTGAGTCTAAGAAAAAAAGCTAATAATTGTCAATTTTCTCCTATTTTTAATATAGTAAAGCGATAGGTTATGTTTATTCAATTAAAAATACCCAAAAAATAGCTATCAAAAATTATTTTATTTTACGGTCGATTTCAATCTATGAATCGCCCGTTTAAAATGGGGAAAAATTTTTTATAACCTTCAAAACAGCGTATTGCACGTGGTGATTCTCATTGCATATAATTTGATGGTAATTTTGGAAATGTCATAATTCTATGAAATACCTATTTTTTATGAGGTTATGATAAATATTTTTTTTAATTAATTTCGCTGTTAAAAGCAAATGATTAGTATTTAAAAATATGCATTAATTTTGAATCTACTAATGGCTATTTACATGGAAAAAAATCGTTTCATACAATCTAAAAATAAGCTATTAATATTACCTTGTTTCTAGTCTGAAGACATTTTAAATAGCCATTAAATGTCTATTTCCTAATTAGCATTTCTTACAGGGAGACGGCACAAATACATCATAGATCAATGCAAGTCAATTTATTAAAATTTAGTAGAAGGTTTCAAAGCAGTTGATCAGAGATAATAAATTGTACAGTCTCTACTTAATTTTTAAAAATGATTGTCAAAGACTAAATTTAATAATTTATGATGATGGATTTAAAGTAAATCATCTGATGGCAAACAGTACAAATCAGAAACAGCACATTCAATAAGCTCTTGAATCTCTGCTTCAATTATTTAATTAGGAAAAATGGTAAAAAAACAGAAAAAGTATAAAATTTTACTGAACCTTGATGAAAATTTCAAAGCCTCAAAGTCCGATAACCCAACTTTTAAAACGAAACTCCTCTAATTAAATAAACAAACCTTCCGTATTACTTTTGAAACCAAACGGATAAAAGCCGTCCGTAACCGCACACATGCAGAGCGCAAAGCCGAATATCCAGCCCTTTGAGTCCTAATCGCGACCACATTTCCGTGATTCCCGGTCTCGAAACACGTCACTCATATCAGACCCGGCTCCCCCAGCTTCTCTCTCTCTCTCTCTCTCTCTCACTCTGACCGCGGCCGTCGTTGCTGCTGACACCGCCGGCCGAAATCAGAGTTAGCTTTTAGCCTCGCCCCCTGCAAACAGGGTTTCTTAAGTCACATGCTAATTTTATCGACCCCCGAGGTGTGCCGCCGCGAACAACAAGCGTCTATCGATCGAGCCAATCAGGCTAATGGAAGGTTTATACTTTCCTCCTGAGTACCAAAAGTGAGAATATTCGTGTCTAAACCTGATTTAAAATATCGTAGAATGAACCTAACTTGGGAGAAAAGACGCATACTAATTATTAGTTATACATTCATGGAAAAATGTTAAGAAGCAACAAAAATTTGTTCAAACAATAGTATTGGAATTGTAAAAGTTGTAAAAAAGTGAAAAATCAACTATTGTTAGTTTCAGAAAGTAACTAAACATCGTAAAATGGTCAAATTGTAGCCAAACTAACGTTGCTTCTTAATATTTTTCCATAAAAGTATAACTAATTACGCGTCTTTTCCTCTAAGTTTGGTTACGATCGGACCATTCTAAGATTTCAAATCAGCTTTTGACACAAATATCCTAACTTTTGTCGCTATAGTGCGGCATTGAATAAACCAGACGCATTGAATTAAAAACTCTCGCACGATTCTGTTTACGATTTTTTTTATCCAATCGAGCGAGAAACTACTTTTTTCCCGAAGCCACGATTGAATTTTCGTAGCTGCAATTTTTCAAATGGCTTCAAGATCACGATCTGAAAGTTCGTCTTCCATCCTGAAGAGAGAGAGAGAGAGAAATGGGACGCCCAGGATTCCGCCCGTTTTTCTCCCGGAATCGTAACCGTCGAACTCAACTCGATGTATTCCTTGTTCTTCCCCGTTAGTGGATTTTTAAGGGAAAAAATAAAGTTCTTTCGGAAAAAAACAGAAGTTTGGGGGGAAAATTTTGTGCAATGAAAAAGTTACGTTACGCGGGGACGAGTCGTAACGCGGGTTTCTTACTTTTTCGAAAAAAATAAAAAATAAAGTTACCCGGGTAACTTACGAAGGCACTTAAAAATTTTTAAGAACCACAGTGTGCTGAAGTTGTATAGTAAAGTAATAATGGTTTATGTAAGTATTTTTTTTCATTTTATGAAAAATTCAAAACGGAAGTTTTTTTTTCTTAGCTGTCATCACTTGAATAAACTTAAGAGTTTAAAAAGTATGAGAATGGTTAGAAAAAAAATTCCGTTAGAGGCGCCACTGGGAAATTCGCTGAGCAGTTGATTACAGCAACACTCAACAGTCGATCACAGCCCACACCGACACAAGCACACATTCCAAGGAGGGAGCCTTTCCCAGTGGCGCCTCTAACGGAATTTTTTTTCTAACCATTCTCATTGAAATCTTTATGAATTTTTACCGAGATTTTTACACCAGCCTAACTTTGAGTTTAAAGTATTATATCTAAATTTATGAATTCCTTACTTAATTTCGAATAAATTCTAAATATGTTAAAAGTGTCTACTAAAAAACTTTTATTATTTATTATTATTATTATTAATTTATTGTTTCCGAGTATAAGGCATATGCCCTATAATACTCGTTATAGAATATATACATGTAGTTAACAAAATAATAATAATACTTTTATCGTATAAATTTTATAAAAAACTTTAATAATCAAAAACCATTTTACGATTGCTAAAAACAAGTTGTTATGTGTCGAACTAGGGCTGATCAAAATCCAAACAAATCCCAGGTGGCAGCGAGAGAAAAAACTATGAATAATCGGCTTACCGCCGGCACCTTCGCCTAAAAAGAAAAAAAGCGCTTTAAAAATCCGATAGCCGAAGAATAAACGAGCCGAAAAACACGGGTCGTCGTTTAAAAATTTAAAACAACCTTTTTTTCCCGCCAAAAATTGATAAGAGCAGGGGAGAGTCAATAGAGCACGGTGGGAGGATCCGGCAAAGTTTCGCGGTTTCCGATCCGAACCAGATTGTTACATGGTTAAGTTTCGTGATGGATGGGCTTTTGCGTTATAGGATTTCCGAGCTCGTTTGTCTTTCTTTATGGGATTTACTATTTTGTTACACGAAAGTTTTCAGACTCCACGTGTGTGGGTTTTGGCTTTACATTTAATTTTTTTCTGTTTATGGATTTAGAAGTGGGCTTTGCGGGCGTGCCATTAATTTTGAAACGCGCGTCAGTCATGTTTTTACCGAGCGTTTTTATGACTCCGAACTAAAATACGATTGCTTTTTATTTTTTTCAATTTTTTATTTTTTAAAAACAAAGTGAATGAATGGATAAATGTATGAGTATTCTTTTTAAATCCTTGCTGTTAAAAGCAGGAACTTTTTTTTTACGGTTTTATATGAAATAAATTTTTATTTTTCTTCTCTAAAGCGAATGAATTTTTTAAACATCAGGCGCATTTATAAAATAAAATACTTTCTACTTCTGTTTCAAAAAAGTAACATACGAGAAAAAAACATTTTGGTAGTTTTATGAGAAATATTGAACATTTTTCAAACAATACAGCAGCGCTCAAAGCGTTAAAATCCAATTCAAAAACAGACGATAACTACGAAATGAATCAATTTTTTTTTTCAAATCCCGAACAGAAAGTTTAGCCGGGCGCTAGCAGGGGCCTCGCCAGGTGCCCCGATATTCTAGGTTGGCCCCGGCAGGGCTGAACGGTAAATGTAATGCGGCGCTAGCGGGGGCCCGGCAGGGCGGATTTATTTTGCCAAGAAAAGGAAATTTAGGGCTGTTAGGTTAGGTTCGGGAAAAGTAATTCTTTTTTCTTTCATATTAGTAATTTTTGATTTATAATAATTAAAAAATTGACAATAGGAAAAAAAACAAAAAACAAAAAAAAAACATTAAATATTCATATTTATTGAAATTTTTATAAATATATACACGGAGAAAAATAAGTAGGAGTTTCTCCTATTTTTAATAGTACTTTTCGCCGGCAGCTACCTTCTTAATAAAGTTTATGTACTCACCCATACTTTTCTCATAGGTACTTAGAAATAACTCCTGGTGCACCCTCTCGAGTTCTCTTAGAACTTTTTCTCGTAGCTAGTGCTTGGAACCAAGAATACCGGGTGCTTCAGGTCGACTCCTGGTGCACCCGGTCAACTTCTCCTGGAACTTTTCCTCGTGATTTAGAATAAGGTATGGGGTGCCCTGGGTCGAACCCAGATCCTGTCCCAGGAAAAGCCAACCGGGTGCCCCGGGTCGACTCCTGGTGCACCCGGTCGAGTTCTCCTAGAACTTTTCCTCGTAAACGGTGCTCGAGATTTAGAACAAGGTACCGGGTGTCCTGGGTCGAATCCTGGAAATGTCTCAGGAAAATCCAACCGGGTGACCTGGGTCGACTCCTGGTGCACCTGGTCAGCTTTTCCTAGGATATTTCCTTGTTTCGACCCAGAATACCAGGTACCGATTACGAGGAAAAATTCCAGGAGAAGTCGATTGGGTGCACCAGGAGTCGACCTGAAGCACCCGGTATTCTTGGTTCCAAGCACTAGCTACGAGAAAAAGTTCTAAGAGAACTCGAGTGGGTGCACCAGGAGTTATTTCTAAGTACCTATGAGAAAAGTATGGGTGAGTACATAAACTTTATGAAGAAGGTAACTGCCGGCGAAGAGTACTATAAAAAATAGGAGAAACTCCTTTTTATTTTTCTCCGTGGATATATTTATAAAAATTTTAATAAATATGAATATTTCATGTTTTTTTTTTTTTTTTCCTATTGTCAATTTTTTAATTATTATAAATCAAAAATTACTAATATGAAAGTAAAAAAAATTACTTTTCCGAACCTAACCTAGCATCCCTAAATTTCCTTTTCTTGGCAAAATAAATCCGCCCTGCCTGGCCCCCGCTAGCGCCGCATTACATTTTAAGCTGAGCCCTGCGAGGCCCCCGTCGGGCGTGACGTTTTTGTCTAGCGAGGGCCCTCAAGTCAATCAGGGCTCCGGTGGGGCGGCGCTTGTTCGGGATGTTTGTAAACATGAAATTTTATTGTAAGCATTAAAATCTAATTTAAAAATGAAAAATAATATTTTATTTTAACTTTCATTCGAAAACAAAATAATCCGAGAAAATCGTCATGAAAAAACATTTCTTTTCAGAGCGACAGACCGCGCGAACCGCCAAAACTTTCCTATAATCTGATTTTTCAACCGCAAACTCGATTGCAAAATGCAATTTTCACGAGTCCACGTGCATTTATCCGAGTCGTCGCATGTATATATGTATACAATCGGTAGGAGTGGGGGCGGGTAAAAACGACGATTTAAGATTTCGAGATGACGGGAGGAGGATGAGAGACCGCCCGGGGGCGGCGAAATTGAAGAGCTATTCAGTGCAGCGCGACTCGGGGAATAAAGGCGACACGGTAATTGGCAAGACCGTCGCGATTTCGCGGTGAAGCGTCAGTGCTTGTGATATTTTCGAGGAGAAGGAGCGCTTTTGATGCTGAAGGCTTTCGACCGTGATGAGTTTTTATCTCTCCGCGGGGTACACTGGGATGTGGATTATTTTCTTTTTTCCTTTGAAAAAACTTGTTTACCCGGGTAATTGTCTCGTCAAAGGGCCCCTTTTTTGTCAACAATTAATGACTTAAGGACAAATTTTTCAAAGTGATTTTAAAATGAACTAAGTTTTTTAATGGTGCAAAACATTGTTTGAGGATTAGATCTTTTTGTTCTAAAATTTCGTTAAATCATTTTGTAAAAATCGTGAAAACCTATGTGTTTTATTATTTGTAATTTATGATGGATTTTCACAAAGTAAAAGCAATTACCTCAAATAAAAAATTTCATTACGTTTTATGTAAATGATTTTATGAGTTATATTTTAAATTTATCAGATAAAATATATTTTATTTCAAAATTTTCATTAAAAAATATTTTTACACAGATTTAATCAAAGTATTCAAAGAAAATTTTAAAATTCATTTTTTTTAAGTAATAAAAATTTGAATAATTTTGCATTAACGAGCACGATTTAAAGTGCCATATATATATGCACGTTGATTCCGTGATAAGTAAATTTAAAACCCTACTAAAAATATTTATTAATAATTTTTAAGTTACAAGTAATTACACGTACCGAGTTTGTATGTATACTGCAGAAATCGTTTTTAAATAATAATAAATTACATGTTTTGAAAAGAATTATTTTAATATTTATACCATAAAAAAAAAACTTGCGAAATTAATTTACAGAAAGTGATAGATGAGTCAAACTTTTTATAGCAATATTCAAGATTGCAAGCTAATATCACCAAATAATTTTCAAGTAGATTAAATCAAATTTATTACACAACAAATACCTCTGATTCCAAATTTTTAAATATTGCTTTTGACTCGTAAATATAGAAACTTCAGTAGAAACCAAAAAAATTTCTGTAAATATTTTTCGCTCGACACTTCGCCACCTGGGAACTTCCACCCCCTGTAAACTTCATTCACGAGGGCGTTCCAAAGGTCGTCGGCCCCGCAAACTTTCAAATTAAAAAAGCTCACCTTTCAAAAAAAAAAAAAAAGAAGGAGTAGCAGTAGTGGTGGCGATGAAAGTCTCCGGAGTTTAATTGCAACCAGCACCGGGTGGATAATTACAAGCCCAGCTTTAATTGAGCAGATGCCCGAGCGATAACTCAAACAAATACCCAATTATAATGGCAGACGAAGGTGGGTGGGGAGGCGCAAAAGTAAGAAGTGGATTTATGAACAAACCACGGTGCGAGCCAGGGGAGGAGGAGAAAGTAGCTTCTTCTTCTTCTTATTCTCGCGTGCGGGGCTTAATCTGCTTAATCTAGCGTGCGAGCGCGCCATTTTGGCGGCGAGCCAGCCGAGGGTTAATCGGCGACAAGCGCGCGATACACAGCCACGGGGAATTTATTCGGGGGTTGAATCATCCCTGCTACTCCTGTTTCGAGAGCTTCTTGCGACGTAAGATGAAGAAGCTGCTTTTTTATTGGGGAACTTCAGGGGATGAGATTGCGGTGATAGGGTCAATTTGATGCTTTGAATACGAGAATTCGTTATGGAGAATTACTAGAGATTTAAAGACGTTCGTTAAAATTAAAAGAAAAATTTATTTTGTTGCTATTTTACGATTGATGTAAAATTAAATTAAAGATACTCTAAGTTATATTGTTTACCTAGTTTCTAAAATTATTAAAATTTGGAGATGAGTTAATGATTGATCTTTCTAGATTCATAGATGACTATTCAAATTTGACTAATTCTAACAAAAATTTATATCTTACTTTGTTCATAAACTTACTCTTTGCATTAATTGAACAAACTTTTTTTTCGAAAGCTGCTTGCAAAACTCAAAAGATAAATTTAAATAGAATTACTTCAAGAACACGAACTAGTAGAATAAACATGGATAAGGTCAGACGAGGTAAATCCCTCAGCTCATTTCGCTGCTATTTAAGAATTAATGTGCCATTCAATTCTTTAGAATTTTTTTCTTGTTTAAAAATGATACTTTTTTTCAAACTTAAATTTACTTTAAGAACATATTCAATGAAATCTTTCTTAAAAAATTACATCAACGATCGTAACCAGTAGAATAGCCACGTATTCGGTCAGGCGAGCCAGATCCTTGAAAACATTCAGATCACTGCAGGAAAGAGAATGTTTTTTACTCTCGTAAAGACTCTTACAAGCATTCGTAAAAACTTTTCAAAAAAATACGCATAAAATTATGGAGCATTCAAAGTTACCCTCAAATAAACACGTCGATCTTGAAGGTACGCGAGCCACTCAGACGAGGATCGGGTCCAATTACTCGGGGACTTTCGTCGACCCCAAACTTCTCTGTCTCCTCCGGCCGCTAACTCGATTCCGATTTAAACTCGGTGCGGAGTTCGCCCTCGCTTTGTATTTCCCTCCCTCTCTCTCTCTTTGTGGCTCTTTTTTTTTTTTTTTTTTTTTTTTTTTTATCAAAGGGACGAGGTAGAATTGAAAGTTGCGAGAATCGTCGCGACTGCTGGTTTCAGCCGAGAGTCTTTTTTTACGGTCGAACTGCGGTGCTGCGGAATTTTTCTTTCCCCACGGGTTTTTTTTTTTTAACTCTTTTTTTACGTTGAAAAAGTTACATTTAGTTAAGATTTCTGTGTTGGTTAGATGAATTTTTCCGTCCGAAAAGTTACCGGTTTTCTTACACGTGTTGTACCTTCAGATTCTGGACTTCAATTTACAAAATTGAATATCTTTCCAATCTTTCAAATTGTTTTTAAGGGACAAAAATTCCATTGAATCTACGGTTGCAGCAGTAGTAAAAGGATTTTTAAGTCATGTATTAGCATAATTTTATTTTACATAAAAATTAACCAGCAAAGTTAAGAAAAGTGCTCCATTATTTTTTGATTTTTAATTGCATTTTATGGCTTTAACACAAAACTAACAAAAGTTGAGGGTTAAAGACACTTAAATTTTAATTGTGAAAAGCACATTTTTTCAATAATTTTCTGCCAATGATATCTCAAAATTGTCCGATTTTTGAGTAATTCTTGATCTACTTATACAGTTGGGTACTTTTCCGGAACCTAATCCTCTCGTATAACGAAAGATTATTGTACTCTAATTAGTGTCCTCCAAGCCGGACTATAAGAACCAGACATTCAAGACACTAATGAGTCCTAAAACTTCATCACTTTTACAAATAAAAACATTTTTTCCTTTAAAACATCTAAAATAATAACTGAACAGCCTGTGAAAATATCTTCAGTCATCACGTAATATAAAGCGAGAGAAAAAAGAATAAAAGTTGGAAGAAGACAGTCCGTCTTTCCAGTCGAAGTAGAAGAAACGTCGCCTAATCGGGTGGGACACTCGCGAAAGTCGTTCTTACCTCGAACTTTCGCCCTTCTACCAACTTTTCTGCTCCACTCCTTCAAGAAGAAAGAAAAGCGCCGGACCTGCAGCCGGGAGAAGATCGATAAGGGAGAGCGCAGGAAGAAGAAGAAGAAGCCGAGTCGTGAAAAGAAGACTGAAAGATTGTTAAAGACTGCGAAAATGGTGATGGCAAGATAAATAAAACCAAAGTAGTACAGCCCGAGAGTATTGAAAGGGACTTTCGCGAGAGAAACTTGAAATATTTTTCAAACTTCTCTCGCACGAGGGATTATCATCGCTCGAGCGAGTTTTATGGACGTCATCGGTTTATTCAGAACCCGAAGTAAATGTAAAGATTCCGAGTGCGGCTACTCCTGTTATCGTGAGCGATTAAGCTGGAAGTGTTTTCGAAATATTAAAAATTTAACGTGCTGTTTACCTAAGCCCCGGAGTCATTTAAAGGATGAAAATTTAATTAAAGCCATTAAACGCAGCGCCAGCTCTGATATTGTACTCCGAGATTTTCCAAAAGAGACCACCTGGGGAGATAGAAACTTCTGAATTTAAAGTGCAGTTGGACCAATTTAAATTCTTGAATTTTAAGCTTCAATCCTACTTGGCTTCCACATTTACCTTTAATATTATGTAGGAAAAAAATTAATTTTCATTTCAAATACGGTAAAGTTTGATCGTTTCAATTAACTTTGTTCCCACTGACATGCATTCTGAATATTTCCATAAAATATCCAGAAAGTCATAAGTCATATGCATATAAAAATATATTTAGGTAAATTGACTAATAAATTATCTTACAGATAAAGATTACAAATAAAACGATCTTTGTGAAGAATAGCCGCAACCAATCCATCGAAAACCATTACAGTTGAAAAATTTATATTCCCCGACAAGAAAAGTCCGATTCGCATGTAAAAAAGTATTCGCGAGATGGATGCGTGGCCGGGCAAAGACAAAAGGCCTCGAGCTCGCTGATAGAGAGACCAAAGCGGCCGAGCGGACCAAGACAAATGGAGGCGGTGCTCTCAAGGGAGAAGTCTTGGCCTTGTTTCGACTCCTCTCTACTGTGCCTTTGACGTTGGTTAAGGAGTTTATCCATTTGCCCTGGTATGCTTATGTACCTTTTAAAGTCCTGTTTTATTGAGGCTTTCGACTATCAATGGGGAGTAAAAATATTTTAAGGCATAAATTGAGCTTTTTTAAATTTTTGAGAAATTAGAAGAAGTCAAATTTTGAGGTTATGTTAGCATACAGAACTTGTAGAAGGAATTTAGTATGCATTTAAAGTCAAAGAATCTTGAACTTTGATACTATGCGTGCGAAAAAGCACGATTTAAGCTAAAGTTTGTCATCATTTTAGCCAATTCTAAGTTTTTAGGTTATGTACAATCGTACTCTAAGTAGCAAAAGCAATAAAATAAGCTTTCAAAAAGTAAAACTTTGTTTAACATCTATCATCATTAGTACTATTATTATTTTTGAGCAATCGAAATCGATTATCACAAAAATATTGTATTTTGAGTGATTAGTTAATCCGTAAAACCATAGTTCGTAAGTATGAACTTTCGTCCATTCTATAGATTCTTTCTGAGTCGAGTCAGAAATGATAATATTAACATAATATTATTTCTCTATATAAATTTAATTCTCTAAACTGTAAAATGAAGATAGACATGATTTTCCGTAAACATATTTCAGTTTGGTACGTTCACGCGTCTCTCGCACCGGGAACACGAAACTGCTGCTCCCACACTAAATAACCGGGAGATTACACATCACTCGGCATAAATTAATACACGGGGCTCGGCGGCCATTACGACTGTACTCATCTGCATGAGGGGGCCGGCCCTTAATAAATTGTACAAAGTCGTTTTAACGAGAAGGCAAGAAAACCGTCGGTCGGTCGGTCGGTGGGGTCCAGAGTCGTTAGGCCAGTTGATAATTAAACCTCCCAAGCCCCCGCTGCAACTGGCAGAGGATCGTTCTTGTCTGACCTCCTTTTACCCCTCCGTACCTTCTTCTTTTTTTTTCCACCCGCCGATTCTTGTTGGATGTACCCCGGGGGACTCGTACAGCCTCCTTTATATTACACGACTTTTGATTTTTTTCATTTTTTTTTTTTTTAAACGAGGCTGAATGTATAAATGAGTACAGTAAGAGTTTCACTGTGGAAAGAAACTTTCAGAATTTATTTATAAAAATTTAAAGTAGCATCTGGAACGATCGGAACTTTAATTTATCGTAAATTTACTTAGGAGCAATAGGGTTGGCAACTTTTTGAAATTTATAATGTTTTTTTGCTTATTTAGTTAAAATATCAAAAAATAATCGACACGTATTTTTTCTTTAGAAAAAAAAAAAAACTATAATTAAAGGAACTACAAGTGCTGAAGTTTTTTAAATTTCAATATATATAGATATACTTCTAATGGGACTTCGGTCCAATGACGTCATCAACCCGTAGTTTCAAAAACTTTATTTTTTTATTTTTTTCTTGCTCAATTTTGATTTAAAAATTCCAAAAAAAATGTTAAAATTCATTAAAAATCGAGTACTTTTAAAAAAATATATTTTTAAAGTACCGGTTGCCGACCCTATTAAGGTAGTAGTTCTGCGATATATAGCACATACATGGGAAAACACATGCAAAATGCAAACAACTCAAACACTATCTGAATTTTTAATATGTTGTAAATAAACATCCGATCTTTCAAAATATCACTTAAAAAATACAGGTATCCATGCTTTTTTTCGAGATAATTGAGTTCAAAAAATGTTAAATTTTACAGGTTAGGTATTACTATATATTGTGATTTGGTGAATTTCCAACTCAATTATCTTGGAAAAAAGCATGGATACCTGTATTTTTTAAGTGATATTTAGAAAGATCAAGTGTTTTTTTACAACATATTTTAATTTCAGAATTAGTTTGAGTTGTGCAGTGAGGCGGAACTACTACCTTAAGCGAGAATAATCGCAAAAACTGATAGCATATTTTGGACAGTTAGAAACTTTTTCTTTCCTAAAGTTCAATTAAAAGCTCCAACTTCTGACTTAGAAATTAAACCTTATAAAGTCAAAAAACAATGCTCAACAATTTATATAAGGGGTACATACTGGAGTAGCTTACTTTTATTTACCAAGCAAGGGTAAACGATTTATTCCGATTCAGAGGACGGAAATCCTGAATAAAGCTCAAGTTCTGACGGGGTCCTTCATTTTCTCAATTACCAACCGAACTTCAACCGCGAAAGTTTAATTACACGATCCCGCGGCTCAACATGAAACAAGCAGTCGATAGTTAAAAGACGCACGGGGAGTATTATTTATCACCGAACTTTAAGAATGAGCTCTCTCTCTCTCTTTTCCATTTGGAATATCCCTCCCTGAGTCGGCTGCAGATTTATCTCTTCGAAAGCTTTAAGGGGTAAAGTCGGTTCAATAACATTCGACAAATCGCTCCGCGCTGTTGATTCACGGAACTTTTGAGCTCGCCGGTGCAGTTTGCCCCCTTTGGTTAACTTTCTTAACGTATGGATTAGACGTGAGAGACTTTGCCATCCCTAATGCCTCCCCCGGCCGATTGTTCCCGGTTCACTCTTGCAAGCCTTTGATACTTGTCCCATTGTTCCTTCTTTTGTTCCTCCGACGAAATGATTATCCGGGAATAATTTAAGTGGAAATAAAGTTATCAACGTTCATTTTGATCGTAACGGGTTTAATGGCTGAAAAGTTGGGCCGTTTGGGCAAAAATGTCACTAGCGATTGAAGGAAACAAACTTGAAACGCACGCAAGCAAACAATAAAAGACAGACGTTTCGAAGTTTTTAGCAGAGAGTAAATAAATTAAATATTTAGAGACACACCGTTTGACAGAATCGCGTATATTTTCTTGATATTTCTTTTTTTTGAATTGACGCAATTGTATACTTTTATTTTCATTTTATTTCTCATAAATAACTCATAAAATTTTACTATTACTGAGACGACAACTCATCGAGAAAGTAAAGTATTGCCACGTTTTCAAGCAGCATTTTTCAATTCTACAAGTCTTTATCAAATTATATTTTAGCTCTCGATTAGTTTTCAGTTCCTAGTTCTTGAAACCTTTTAAAACCTGCTTGTCAGAAGATTTTTCAGATATTTCAAACAACATGAACTTGGGGATTTTCAAAATGTATTATTTACTGTTCATTGTTACAATTCTTTTCGGGGTGACTTTTGCGGTTAGTACAAAAAATATAATTTAAATCAGCTAATGATATTAAAATAAAATTACTATAATATAAAAAGGATACTTATTCGTTTTTTACATCAATATATTCTGCAATTTAGTTATCAATTAATTTTTACACCTGACTCTCAGACACAATCTGCTGAAGTAGATGAAAATACGGAAAATCCGTCCGAAAACTCAGAATCAGAAGCATTAGATAATACGGAGAAACCATCAGAAAATGAGGAAATACCGGACAGAACGGAGAAACCCCAAGAAAATTTAGAAACATCGGAAAATAAAGATGAAAAACTAGAAAATGAACGAACGCCAAAAAACTCCGAGGAATCTTTAGAAAATTCAGAAACTACCATAAGCTCAATATAGAGCAACTGATGTTTACTGTTACAGTAATATTATATGCAAGGTTAAATAAATAACAAAAATGATTCGATAAAATATTGAATAGTTAATACGAATACAAATTTTTTTATAAAACTTCATCTTAGTGATAAGACTTACACTATCAATTTTATAGCATATTTTAACCAGAAATTTTTGCACTATTGAAGTCTTAAATAGCAAATAAACAATATTAAAAAAAATTTTAATGTAAATAAATTAACATGAAAAGAAAAAAAAGCTTCAAAAAACTCCAAATGCTACAAAAATAATTTATTGTTTAAATTTACACAGAGTCATGCGCATTATTGCATTAAGCTAGTTTTATTTGAGTTTATAAAATTTTTTACTTCTGCGTACTACACTGTTTCGTTCACGAATTCATATCATTACAATACTCTTTTTAGTTATAGTCTTTGCAACTAATAAGAACTAATTTTTTACAATAATTCTCTTTAGTTTAAAAATATAATCTTTGTCGTGGGTTTTTGAAATTTTTTTCAGAGTTTTTTTTTGGTAAACATGAAACTGTTTTGCTTGGTGTAAACAAACTTTTGAATACATAATTCTAAATGATATTACAAGGATTGAAATTAGCGTTGAAACATTACTCGTAACATAAGGAGCTTAAAAAGTTTCAAGTCATTTTTCTTAATTTGATGGTTGAAATATTTGAAGAAATATTTACTTAAAATTCTTTATTGATCTTACCTTACTCAAATAAAAAAATACCAAGTAAATCTCACGATACGGAAGTAAATAAAGTCGTAAAGTGTGCAAAGCTTAAAAATCAGATTTAAAAAATTAAGGTGCATGAATTGGATAAATGAATTTGACGAATATTGATTTCAAAGGTTAGACAATAGTCAAATATTAAGTTTTAGCATTCACAATCAGTAATGAAACATAAAATTTTAGTGTACTTTGTACTTTAGCAACTTTATCATACTGAGAGATCTATCGCGGTTTGACGTCCATAAAAAAGACGATGAATGGACCTCGAGCATCACATGGGAGCCATTGGATACTGCTGCTTTCCACAAATGGTTTAAACCGTCTGACATTAAACTCCCGAACGGGCTATAGCGTGTATATATTTTACAACAAAGATCGTTTAACAAAACCGCTCGCTTGACCCTGTAAATCAGAACAGAAGTCATACGAGAATTTCTACGTTTGATTCAATACTCTGAAACCTAAATGGAGTTACTGCTGCTGCACGTAACAAACAGTTTAGTTTTTTTGTTGTACTGACCTATTGAAAAATATCTTGTATTTATTTATTAAAATGTATGATCAAAGAAAATGAAAGGCAGAACGTGTTTTCCATTCATTACGACCAAAAGCGACATGAAGCCACTGACGGGAATCTCCAAAGTTTCGTTCCACCAAAGTTTGCCGTCTGCACGGTATCGACCCGATATTTAGCTATCGGGATACAACTCTTGTTTTTTAAATTCATGCAGTTGGTACACAAGAACAAATTCAAACTTTTTTTTCACCATGCAAAACGTTCTTAAAATCTCGTTTTTTCATAATCCCAAAAAAAAAAGAAATTAGTTTTTGTAGGTTGAAATGAGACACTCAGGCCCCGATAAGTTTAAATTTGCATTCCTTCCCGGATTGTTTCATAAAATTATTTAAATTTCAAATATTAACTTTACAAGTGCGCGAAAACTTTTTTTCCCGCCCCCCACTCCTACCAACTTTACGAGCTGAAAAATTCAATAAATTTCAACGTCAACATTTTATCTTGATTCAAGCCAACTTTTTCCCCAAAAAAAAAAAAGAGTAGGAAAGAAATAAAATAAAATAACTTCTCTTTTCACAGAGCGCTCCCCGGTCGGGGGTGAAAAAACCTCCCATACAAATTGAAATAAACGCGTTAGCCGGCTACGACAAAAGAAAAATTCGCATCATACACACCGACCCACTCGTGCCAGCCAGCCCCTAAATCTACTTTACGATTTTAAAAAAGTCCCAGCCAGACGACCAAAATAAATATGCTTTTTTGAAAATGCTCGAGCGAGCGTGAAAAGGGTAACTTTCGAGAGTCGATTACATATTTTTCTCATTATCAGTGGACGGAAAACGACCTTTTGTCGAAATTGACGCCTCCGGGCCTCTTTTTAAATGAACAAAAAAAGAAAAAAAAAAAAGCTGCTTTTTCTTTTGTGTTGGTTTTCTTTGACCCTTTCTTAGAGACGCCTGAGCTTTCGCTTTTCTCGAGGAGTGTTTTATTTTAAACTTCTTGTCCTGTTTTGATCTTTTAAGTTTTGGAGTTAAATTTTTTTAATTGACGCGAACAATGCACTTTTTAAACCTCGTTTAAACACTACTTTGTTCTTTGAAATAAATGTTTAACCTTTTTTTTTTCTTTGCAAAAAGTAAATCTGAATTTGTTTCATTTTAAAAAATTTAATAACTGAAAAAATACAGTAGAAACTTTTTACAACTCATTTAAAAGGATACTTAGAGCTACGTTTTGTTAAGTATACATAATTCCATTAAAAGAAAAAAAGATTTTTTCAAGATTCGAGAAAACACTGATTTATTCTTGAAAAATGATAAAAATCAAGTTTTATTGAACACAAAGAAAAGTCTTTAGTCTTGCAAAGCACTGCTAGAAACTTATAATTATTACAAAATGCTTGTCAGAAATAAAAGAAAGAAGGTATTTCTTCTCACTTGTTTATATTTAAAACAAAAAGATCTCTTTATCCACCTTTGAGTAACTTTTTACGTCCACTCTCAACAATCATTCAGGCAAACGCAATTTTCCGCTCGAGCCAGTCAGCCAGTCCGCAAAAATCTGATTAAAAAAGACTCGTTAAACAAACAAAGTCTCCACGCATTTCCCAGCCGGCGTTAAAATTTATTTTCTCCTCCGGACAGCCCCCCAACAAAAAACTTTTTTCTCCCTCTGTCTCTCTCGAAACGACCTTTTCGCTCGTCTTCGAAAACGAGACAATTACAGTAATGACGCGTCGGTGGAAACTTTTATCACTCCGGGCCTACCTGGATGGGATCGTTATGCCCCAGGTAGGGTCGATACTCGCGGCGGGTAAAAAACTTGCCCTGGAAATTTATATTCGCCCGGTGCCTTTTCTCTCTCTCTCTCTCTCGGTTTCAGAAAGAAGAGGAAGAAGAAAAAAGTTATTGTTTCGAGAGCCCGCAAGGTGCGAAGAGTTTTAATACGCTTTGTTATTGTTCCGGAAAGGAGGAAAAATAACTCCGACGGCGTATGGGGTATGAAGCGCTCTTCGGGGGAAGTAATTTTAATGAGGATTTACGCTCCGGGGCTTTTCGCTACGTGCTAAATGGCCTTAATTGAAAAATATATCGATCGCTATTGAACTTGCGGCTTGAAATTTAATCGAATTACGCGTAATTTTTTTTTTTTTTTTTTTTTTTTTTTTTTTTTTCAAGTTTGTAGGTTGAGATTATTTTATGAGAGAAATTGTGACTTAGAGCATGTTAAATTTGATGACTACTTTGTAAAAGAGTTTCAAGCTTATGCTTAAAAAACTGAAAAGAATTTTCGAATGCAAAAGTAAAAGACAATAAAAAATTTATTCCGAGCTGACTTGATTACAACTGTTTTTTTTAAAGGTAAATAGTGTGTTCACTAAAAAATATTGAAAATCAAAATCTTGATTTGTAATCAAATACTATATGGTTATTGGAAAATGCAAAGCTGTAACTAACCAAAGCTGGTATATTTTTTTTCGTTAGGTTTCACTCTTGGGATCATTTGGAAAATTCTGTTATTACATTTTTACCAAGTGAATTTTTTTGAAACTCTCAATTATTTGAATTATTTTATATTTTTAGATTTTTGAAGAAATGGATGAAATATAACTTTAAATTTCCGATCCTAAAGTAGTAAAAATCCACCCTTGACCCTCTATCTAAATGGGTGAAAACATCATCTCTCAAGTGTCCAAAAAAATCTCGTTCCAAAATCGCGAGGATCAGTTTTTGGACAATTTTCAAGCTCCCTCCTACAACTTTTTCCGGTAAATTTTTCCCCAAAAATAAATCTCTGGTAATCCGCAAACAACTCAACGACTCGAGCCCATTTTTCAATCTTTTCAATAAAAAAACCTCCATACTAGAATTTTCTACCGCATTACGGAAACATCATCCTCCTAAAAGAGCCGTCATGCTAATGATCCCCCGCTAAAAGAAAAAACAAAAAGCACTTATTCTCGAAAAACCCTCCCATAATGCTCGGAGTAAAATTTCCTCGCCCATACATAATGTAAGCCGCGTCGGTCTCGTCTGGTATGCACCCCTTTCAGCCTTTTTCTCTCTCTCTCTCTCTCTCTTGAGTCTATCCCTTTATATCGCCGAGAAGACTTAAAACTTCGGACTGAGCCACCCCCAATGGATGTGTATAATAGGGGTGGATCAAAGTTTATGTGCGTGCTCCGGGATCGATAACGCACCAAGAAGAAGCACTTTTTACTCTAAATTGAATTAGTTTATACTTTGTTGTTTTTATGTTTACCCCGCTGGGTTTCGATCCATTTGAAAAGAGGTAAAGATGCATGGTTTTTTTTTTTTTTTTTTTTAACAGGGGAGGCGTTTGGATGAAATGTCTTATTGAGTGCTGTTTCAAGAGAGATCGAGTTTTTTAAAGAAAGGATTACCCACCCAGCATGAAATATTTATGCGATATTGGCATTATCGATTTATTTCCTCAATGCAATACTGTTTTTTTATGAAGTATAATCGATCGAATGGACTTTCCTGGATTTGTTTATTTTCAAAAGAGTTTTTTTTAAAGATTAGTTTATGAAAAGAATAATACGTTAAAAAACTCATAAAGTATCTAAAAATACTGTCTTACTGAATTTTTTTAAAGATCTAAATCTGACTTTCGAAAATTTTGCATAGCTGATCCGACAGATAATTCGAAACTAGGGTTTCACAATAGTACAATAGTAATATTGATATTGTATTGTATTATATTGTATTGGTGGTCAATATCAATACAATATCAAAGATAACTATTGAGCCTCAATATCAATACTAGAGTCTCAATATTATTGATTTCAATACCTACTATTGACTTTTACCTTTTCTTCAAAAACTTAATAGATTTGAGCTCAAAGATCGCTGAACATCCAATTTTTTATGCATAAGGTAAAGATGCCAATTATGATTACAAAAATCGCTACTTTTCAGCATTTTGAATTTTATTGAAAAAACAAAGTATATTAGACTAAATCTTTTTTTACATACTTAAATTTTAGGTTCTTAGGAACTTAAATAAATTTTTTTTATATGATAATTGTGTTTATTTATTGAATAATGAATGTTTAAAGTCAAGACCTTTTATGCCTCCGTTTAAAGTCAAGGCCCCAGTTTATTAGACAACTTCAGCTTTGGCCCCAGTTTATGGAACACTTTTACACGTGAAATCCCGTCTGTGACTTAAGTGCCCCAGTTGATGGAACGGAATCGTCAAAATTCGAGGGTTTCATCACTCTCAAACACGAACAAATTAAAAATCTAACATGAAAATTAGATAAACCGTTCCATCAACTGGGGTATGTAAATCACAGACGGAATTTTAGGTGTAAAAGTGTTTCATAAACTGGGGCCAAAGCTGAAGTTGTCTAATAAACTGGGGTCAAAAGGTCTTGTCTTTAAACATTAATTATTCAATAAATAAATACAATTTTCATATAAAAAAAATTTATTTAAGCTCCTAAGACCCTAAAATTTAAGTATATAAAAAAATATTTACTCTAACATGCTTTGTTTTTTCAATAAAATTCAAAATGCTGAAAAGTAGCGATTTTTGTGATCATAATTGGCATCTTTACCTTACTAATGCCTTTGAAACATCATCGTTCAGTCGAGTACGAGTTTTAGTTTATAACTAAAGACGCTTGCGAGAAAAGTCTTTCAACGGAAACAGCAGAAGCCAATATACTTAGAATATATCGGGCCATTTTTGCAAAATTAGGATAGATCTTAGGATTGTCTTTCCACCAATGAAGAATATCTGTATCTTCCGATATCTTTCGATAAATATCGATCGGTTTATTTTTTCCAGGTTTCATCTATTAGGCACTGGGGTTTTTAATTTAATGTTCGATTCTTTTTTACTTCATTTAAGTGCAAACACGTCTTACGATCGGCAAGTTGGAATATTATAGTTTTTTTTTTTACGTTATGGTAATATAATTGCACTAGTATATGCTTCAGTTTTAAATTTGAGTTTTGAATTGTCAATAGTCAATAGTATTAAGTCAATATCAATAAAAAGCAATATCAATAGCAATACAATAGTTTCATTTTTTAATTTTTTCAATATCAATACAATATTGAGTCAAATTATTGTATTGTATTGGTATTGTGAAACCCTATTCGAAACTGTTCTTTGTAATATTCTTTAGTGTTTTGAAAAGAGTAAAATATCGTTTTTGACCTATTGTAGGTCAGCCATTAGCATTCAGGTTAATTTTTTAAAGTCGATCAAGTTCAGTTTTTCAATGTACTTTGTTTTGGACAAGTTTTGGTTCATAAGAATGTCTATGATCATTAGAATGATATTAATAATTGAATCTTCAAGCAAAAATATTTTTTTACAAAACTGCTTATCTTAGCACTGATTCAATGTATGGTTTCTACCTTATAACAAAAACGGAAAAACCACTAGTCATCCTTATTACGATTTAAATAAACAGTAATACAACGTCAAGTTCAGAAAAGTAAAAGCTTCATCGGCTCTCATCCCAACTAGTAAAACTTTCAAAACACACTCGACGCGAAATGAAAAAAGGCATTTTTCATAAAGACCCATGCTCAACTCATCCCCAAATTCTCCGACGAAATTAATTATCCTTCAAATTCTCAAGAGGTTATTCGGGGAATCCTCCCTCCCATTAAAATCGTCGAAGCTCCATCATCATATTTTCCACCCTTTGTTCGAGCGAGGGTCGAAAAATCATACTCTTATTCGAAAAAAAAAGAAGCGTCTAACATCCGACATTGAGCCCCTAAAATTTCTCGAAGGGGCTCCTCGATTTCCTCGCGCGGGGGGGTTGCTCAAATAGAGCGTGATTGAGATGGACGGGAGAACTCTTGCGAGGGCCGGCGCGGCGTGGCTGAGGAAATTTTTTTGTTTGATGATCCAAGAAGTAGATTCGCTCCTCGTTGCGGTCGTGTTTGAGCTGAATGAAAAAAAAAGTCTCGTGTTAAAAACTTGTTGAAATGGGGTACACCAACCTTGTTTTGTCAACTAGTTCTGAGATAGTTTGAAAAGTTCAAATGCGTGCTCGAAGAGATCTCTTACAGTGTAGATGTAAAAAAATTTTATTCAAGAATAATAATTAATAATTATTCATATTCGTTCTTAATTAGCTTGTAATTAGCTTTTAATGTTTTTAAATACATTTTTTGGATTTGCTGTTGAAATTTTCATCAATTAAGATAGAATCTTAAAAATTAAGGTAAATTTGCAACTAGTGATCTCTTAACTAGTTCTATCGTAATTAAGATTTGAACTGTTTTGTTTTATGCAGATTAATAATAGAAATTTCGATTAAATAAAAACTACATTTTTAATTGAAAAAATAAATGAAGCATCAATTTCATAAGTCTAAACTGTACCAACCCTTTTTTTATTACACTGAAATTAGTTCAAAAATCAATATTCTTAGAAATATGAAATAACTAACAGTTCCAGATTAAAACATCTAATAATTTTTGCCTACTCAAAACTCTTTAATCTGGTTAAAATTCTCGATATTATATTCTAGCGTATTTAATAAATAAAAATCATCATTTGTAGAGAATTATAATTAACAAGCTCATAATACTGTCATATTTGGAATCGCTCTCATTTCATAAATAGTTGATCAACCCTTTGTATTAGAGTCGTTCTGAAAACCAGAACTAGCTAATCTTTTAAGTTTTTTTATGTTCAAAAAGAACTTTTGAAACATTTTTTACGAAAAACATTTTACTTGGAAAACAAACATCTTTAAAATTAAGAAAATCTGAGCATTAGTCCAAGTCACCTAAAATTTTAAACTTATCGTAATAATGTTAAGTGCTCATAAGATATTTACATCGGTCTTGCAGTCCAACCAGATATGCGGATCATAATAATGTTTAAAATTTTATTCGTTTTTGAAAATCCTCTTTCCTAACACTTCGACTTTTCAAACCTTAAAACGGTTGCAAATCAACACTCATCAAAGCTCGTCTTCAAATCCACACCCGCAAGATATGAAATTTTTCGTTTGAAACCACCACCCGGGGAAGAGTCGTAACCAAACTTTACGACAAACAGTCATCTCGTTGCTCCGTAGAATCGCAGAAATTCATCGAAAAGCCCGTTATCTCCCGGCACTGCACCTCTAGACTTGGCAGCGTCAGGTTTAGCAACAACTCAACGGTCGGCCGTTAACAATCAGCACGTACCACTCGCGCGGCACCTCCTTCCAGCGCTAAAACAGTTCGAGAATACTTGATACGCGAGAGAATTCACCCGCATTATGATTGTAATTAGGGCCCCGGGAACGCTCAAAGTTTCCTGTATACGTATTCACCCTGCATTATTCACCCGGAAATTGTTAAATGATGTTTCGACGCGTTTTGTTGTATTACGCCGAATTACGTAATTTTGATGTTTCCAAGTTTACCTTTGTTTGTAGTTGTGGAAAAGAGCTCTTTTCACATGAAATACTATATCGGTTCGTTTTTTTTAGTTCAAAACAAAATTTAAACAATAACTACATGATACGACTCAAATTTTGATAAGTAAGTTGTTTGAAATTTAAAATTTTTAATTTTTTTTTTTTTTATTTAATATCCATAGATTTTATTAGGATTCTGAGTTTTATAAGAAGTATTTTAAATACTCAGTTGGTATAAAAAAAATTTACATTTCATTCTTCATAAGAAAATAAAAATATTTAGTGTAAATTTAAAACTCGGACTTAATCCTGAGCTGTTGCGGATCTTGTAAAACGTTTGACCTAAATTTTTAAATCCCGCCAATGAAGGTACGAAGAAATAAAAAATGACCCCAAACCATTAATCACAGCCGCCGCATCCCCGGCAAACAATAAAAGACTTCAAGTGGTTAAAAGGCTCGGAAAAAAGTGAGAAGGGGTAAAGTTAAGCTTGTGCATGGATAATTCGCGGCGTCACAGTTCGCGCTGGATTCGAGTCTAAGCCGCAGTGTAACAACGCCGTAAATTCCGTCCGGGACTTCTGGTCTGAAAATCCGGGGTCGAGATAAAGACCGTCGAGATTAATAGATGGAATAAATATGCGGTAAGGGGGAAAATATTCCGGTATTGATAATCGAAATGCCGACGTTTTTTATCCTGACGTCAACGTTAAGTCTTTTTCAAACTTTTAAATTTTTTAAATCAGCATTTAGAAAAACTTTCGAGCTATCACAGAAACAAAAAAATACAATTTTTAAAATACTTTTGCATTTAGACCAATTAATTTTTTGCTGATATAAGGATAAGAAATTACGTAGGTTACACTTATAGAAATAATTATTATAATGCATTGTTTGATGCGTATATGTTTTATTTCAACATAATTGGATTAAATTTCTTATTATGGTTATTTATAAGTATTAACAACAGGTTTTTCTTCACCTCCTACATGACCTGCTGGTAGACTTTGGGAGTAATCAGCTGAAAGAAAGAATAAATATAAATATACAACTCATTTGTTTTACAGAAATGAACAAAAAAATAAAATAAATTAAGCTGTAAACACGAAAAAAAAAAATTAATAATTTTACTCGAATTTTTTTAAAAGTTAATCAAGCTACTAAGCATAATTTTTAATAAATTTCATTTATAACATTTTCGAAATAATTGTGATAAATATCTAGAAAAATTTGCTTTAAAATATGTGAATACTGAGAGATGTTGATTATTTTTTAAGTCAACTAACATCACAAAGTAACATTTTTTCTAAAAATGAAAAATAAATTTTTTAAGATTTTTTACTTTTTAGTATTTCAAAATTTTTTATACTTCAAAAAAAGAGATATCTATTAATTAAAAGGTTGGAGCATAAAAATTCACTTACGTGCAGCGTAAACAGCTGTCATTTGAAACATAATTGCAACAATGACAAATAAAATAAAAAGCGAGTTCATACAGTCGAACATTTTTTTTATAAAATCTTACTAAAAGTTTTAGTTAAAAAACTTATTTCTCCGTTTTTTTCTGACAGTCCGAAAAATTTTCAAACGAGTTTAAGTACATAGGAAGATATTTTATTTCACTGACGCCAGTTGTAAAAAATTTATGTCTGACGTAAGTTTACAACTTATATTTGAAACTTTTTCATTTTTTTAAAATAAAAAATCCACTCATCGTTTTTATTGTAAATTTTTACATGAGTTCAGAATTTTTCAGAAATAAAATCGACTATTAATAAAATTTAAAATAAAATTCTATAAATTTTTAAACACGACCGACCCTAAGGGACCTTATAAGTTCGTCAGAACAAAAAATGCAACCCAACGGAAATCGAATATTTAGGTCAGAAAACAATTATTAATTGAACAACAATAAAACAATAAAATTGTGCGCAGGTTTTTTTCGCGACCTAATGAACAAAATTGAACAGGGTGAACAGGAAAATGTTTATTTTTGTGTCATAGTTCCAGTTTCTATTTGAGCATAATCGGATCACTGGAGTACAAATGGTGCATACCAAAACTTTTTACAATTACCCGATTTTTATGCTATTACAAAATTGTAATCAGGATTTCTCGTCCTAATAGATACAGTTGAACGTGATAAACGGGAAGAAGTTCTTTATGTTGTCTTATAGTTCCAGTTTGAGCATAATCGAATCACATGTCCGGTTAGTAGCTCAATTTTAAAAGACATAAATCACAACAATTAAGAAAATTTGAATAAACATAAATACATAATGTATAATTTGGATTTAAGATAAAAAATGATGGTGAAAAAAAAAAGAATATTTTTTTATTTGTAGCAAGCTTTTAAGAAACTGTATGAAGTAGAAATAATCAGAAATTACTGTAAAATATGTATACGCTTTTCAATTATATGCAGAAATAATGTTATTATTTTATTATGTAGAAATAATGTTCAATTATTATTAAAAAAAATTTTAATTTTAGTTTTAACGAAAATTTGTATTTATCAATTAAATACATCTCTTTAAAAGAATAAACATAGAAAAAGAAAATAAAGTTGTCGAGCGCGAAAAACTTTAATTTTACAATTTTTATCCATTATATTAAAATCTTAAAAACTAGCATCTTGCTTAAGAATCGAAAGTCTTCATCACTTTATGAAGAAAAAAAATTTTGAAGAGTTCATTATATTACTGGCCAGTTCTGTTCAAATTTGATTTACTAGCTCTTCTGAGCGCGCTTCAAGCGCGCATAGGAAAAAACAATAAGAGTAACCTCAAAATGCACTTTTCGAATATTTTAAAAACTTGTTCACCAATCAGCTCACGAATAAAAATCTTACGCAAGATGGCGATAGCTCTCTTTTATAAAGGGATTAATTTTTTCTATAAATTACATAGCAACGTTTCGCGTGACTATTTTTGCATGTTGCAATACTTTTATACCAAATGTTAATTTTAGCTTGAAAAGGCGTGAAACAAAAATAGTCACGCGAAACGTTGCTATGTAATTTGTAGAAAAAATTAATAAATCAAATTTGAACAGAACTGGCCAGTAATATAATGATTTTTCTACCAATCATCTCTGTTCGTAAAATCTCCAAATTGAAATTTGAAGAGTTCATTGTTAATTTTTAAATAAATAAAATATCTTAGCGCCGTTTAAATAATTTATTATACAGTATCGCACTATAAGTAATAAAAAAAAATTTGCTAATAAATATTTGTTTTTTTTTTTTTTTTTTTTTCAACACAGTTGGATGTAAATAAATAGTCAATAATTTAGTACTTATATAGTACAAATTTTTATTCAAACATATGTTTACATTGTTAATAATTAACAATAGTTACATATATATTTGATGTGCTGGTGCATTATCCTGCGTATCGTGCATGTGCTTCGCCATATCTACCATTGCGAGCACCTTGAAAAAAAAAATCAAAGTTTTCTTATTAATAAAGTTGTATTTATTTTTAAACCTTTTCTGTTGGATCATGCTTTCTAATTAAAAATGCGAACTGTTAACCGAAAAGTTTTCTATCCATAAAAGACAACTAAGTTAGAGTAAAAAACTTTTTTAAACAAATGAATGAGACTAATACAAATCAAAATAATAACAAAAGATAAATGATAATAATTAAAAAACGAAATTTTTTAATTCAAATCTATACAAATCTATATAAATCAAAGTTTTTTATTTTAAATATTTTATAAACACATGAATTTTCGACTGCTTTTTGATGAAGTTCGAATAAATAATGCAGTTAAAAAATTCTCCTCGACTACTGTACTTAGTGATTATTTTTATTATTATTCAAATAATTTAAGAAATATTGGTTTGGAAAAAATTGGGTTATTATTTCTATCATTATTATTATAATTGGATAAGAAGCTTACCGCCTCTGTATGCAGTTGCAATTTGAAGCATTACTGCAGCTACAGTAATGATAACGAGATACAACCTCATCTTTTCAAAAATTTTATTCAAACTTTACGTTTAAAGATTAACTTATTTCAAATTTTTGTGCAAAACAAACTAAAAAAACAATTGAAGAATAAATGTTTTCTAACTGACTTATATAGTAGATTTTTTCTTCACTGATGACGTAAATTGTCATAAACTTACGACAATAAATATTAACAACTTTCCATAATTTTTTTTGCATTTTTAGTAAATATATGACTTTTTTAATCGTAAAATCCAAACTAAAAAAGTATGTAAGCTTAATTCTTATACATAAAAACTGTAAAGATTTTCAATGATTTTGTTAAAACATTTATTTAACCATTATCTGCAAATTTATACCAACAACTAAATATCTGTTTTCCAAATTATTTCCTTTTTATTTTGAATTAATTTAAATTCGATTTATTTGTATAATTAAAGTATTTTTCATTTAAAAATTATACTTCATTTTTAGTTTGTAATAAATAAGTGCGTCATTGTTTATTTACGACAATAGAAATTTTATTTCTGTTTCCAGTTTTCAAAATAATAAAAAAGTTTAAATGTTTATTTCTTAGTTACGTCAACGCTAATTTTATTTCAATTTTAGGACAATTTTAAAAAACTCAGATTGAATAGCTTCTTATGCAATTCTCAAAGTTTAAAAAATCAATCCTAAAACGTAATCCTAACTTTAGAATTATTCAACTCCGTTAGAAATACGAAATCAATCTGATCATTAAATATTTTTCATGTACCACGAGCTAATGACTTTGATTAATTTTTAAAAAAAGCTAATAAATTAACAAACCCGTTCACTCTTGATGAAATTGTAAAATTCAGATAACACATAAAATCAACTTCATTCTCGAAAACAGAATCTAAAAAACCGCGAAAATCATCTTCTTCGTGATAATCATGCATATCTGGGGGGATTTACACGAAATGATAATATCAAAGCTTGCTTAGGGTTTTATTGAGCTCGGGTATTAAAAGTCGTTCGCTCGCGTCACGAGATTACCGGGTGTTAACCGTGGGTGGGTATTACACCAGCCTGATAAGCCCATCCCCGGGTGCGAAGGATCTTGCTTGTAGTTTGAATTTTTGTTACCAGCAAAAGTGAGCTTCCACTATGAATACCCTACTCGTCTTCATATTGAACATGCGAAAATTTCTAGCTGACGTTTTTCTGTAGAGAAGTGACTTCATACAATGAATGTTGAAATTTTTCCTTTTTTTTTTTTGTCAGAAACTTATATTTTTATTTAAAAAGAAGACACTGAGTTCAACTCAAAACAAAATAGTATAATAGTTTTTTAAAATCGTGGTTGTTCGTTGTAATTAATAATAAAGGTAGGCTGGAGTTTGGTCTTAACGAACAATTTATTTAATTTATAATTTAATTTACATATGCTGACGTTTCATTGCCAACATTTGCAAGGCAAAATATATTTAAAATTGAATACATGAGAATGAAATTTACAATAAATAATTTAATTTAAAATAGAAAAGTTACTGTATTGAGTAATCAAAAGATTACAGTCATAATAAAAAACATAGGTTTGATTATATTGCACAGTTGTTTACATGTGAATTGAACAATGAAATAGTATAATATTATACAAGTGTGTAAAAATGATCACTTTTACACACTGACAATACTATGCATCGAACTTGATTTTACGTTTGAGATTAGCGTGCGTAAAATCGACTCTATACACACATTAGTGCGATAAAAAAAATTATTCAAGGTGAGAAATAATTTAAAAATTATCAACTTTCTTATAACTTGAGATTTTTTTTTTTTTTTTTTTTTCTTTTTACCTTCAACGTGTGAATAGTAAAAATATAGATTTTGACGTCACAACACATAAAACGTTTTAGCATATTAATCCATAAAGAATAATACAATTCCAACCGTAACTGGTTAATTTATTGTCTCGAGACGATGAAGTCCGAGGGAAAAAAGTAACAATCACCTACACGAGAGGGACGCTTCCCTCGTAACTCACTTACCGACATTTCCACAATAAGTAGCTCGCACGCAACGCGCAAATCTAATTTGCCGCGTCACAGCGGATAGTTCATCGATCAGCAGGCAGCATCCACAGGTTGCGTGCTGGCTGTACGCGTTTGATGAGTTTCGTCTCGTCTGGTGATCGTCAAAGGCGACTTTGTTTAAAGTAAGGACAAAAATTTATCGGTCTCATACCACGCTTGTTGGCCCCGGTAAAGTCACTTCTTAACCGTGCCGAGTAAACTTTCGGTAACGGACTTGGAACTACCCGGCTGCTTTGAATTGAATTAAAACGTTGGTTTTATGTACGCAGCCGAATGTCAGAGTTGAATCTCGGTTTATTAGAGCATTGGTTTTATCTTTCGTTTTGGACGGCTTGATCTGAGTTCCTCTGAAATGGGTTCAAAATTGTTAGTTGAAGACTGTAAAACTAACAGTAAGTCATATCCGGTGTAGTCGAGGGTCATCTTTGTAGTAAGGACAAAGTTTCTCAAACAAATGATAATTATAATGAAGATTTCATAAAATTAAACTTGTTCAAGCTGTATTGCGACATAGATAACTTCTGCGAAATTTTACTCCTTTTTTAAATTTTGAAATTAGTACAAAAATTTTCTTTTGTTACGATTTTTGACAACATCGGCTAGAGTAAAAAAATTCATGAAAATCATTTTTAAAACTGATTTTTTCATTGTTGTGATGAAATATTTTATTTGATTCATCAATACTTCAAATTAATCAGTAAACTAAAATAAGCAAGGGTTATGCTAATACTATTAAAATAATTTGAAACTTTAATCCTGGGTAATGAAGCTCGGGTAAAATAAGAATTCTATTTCTTCAATAAAATCTTGGATTTAAAAATAGTAGAAAGTTAAAAAAATTCCAAAGCAATAAATATTGATGTACGTAAATAAAAACAAAAATACTTCGAGTACAAAAAACGTGACAATTCAAAAATAAATTTTAAACAACCTTTTAAAAAATTTTTCGCAAAAACGAAGGTCATTTAAGAAATTGCGCACTTCAAAAAAAATTTATATTATAGTTATGAATTTAAAAAAATTTTGAAATATCGTATCACGGAAAATAGTTTTGAAAACTGAAATACTTCTTCGATTTAAAAAAATAGAAACAATATATATTAAAGCCGTATAAATGACAAAGGGTTCACATCATATACGCTCGGAAAATCCCTGACAAATCCCTCGTTGAAATTTGAAATCGCAAATCCCGTCGTTCATTGCCCTACTCTGCATCTAAACCTATAGCTTACTCGTGCTCCCAAAGGCCATTTCTACTCCATAATTCGAATGTTATGCGTAAGCGCGTGCACCCACGATTACGTATACGTATCATTTCCAATTAAAAACTATGTAAATTCCGTGTTTTCCAATTTATGGATTAATTTTTCTTTAGTTCTTAATCACCCCGGATTCCACAAATAGAATTATTTCAAAATTTAAAATTTTTTTGAATTTATATTTACATGTTTACGCTTATTCAAATTTTATTTTATTAAAATAACAATTAGATTTTTAAAAATATTGTTAACGACTTAATTCATAATGTAAATTTAAAATATTGATTCAAATCGCCCTAAGTTTAGTTAAAAATAATTTAAAAAGAATTGTTATCCTGAGTTTGAAATGAAATTGTTTAGTTTTAATACAATCTGGTTTTTCATTATTATAAATTATTAGTACATTGAGAACAAATAATTGTAAAACTACATGAAATCTACCTTAAATTAAGCCACAAATAATTTAAAAAGATTATAAAAGATAGTTTATCAATTTTAAAATGAAATTAAAAAAAAAAGTTATAAATTAACCCAGAAGCTCATAAAAGCATTCTCAAATTACGTATCCAAAAAGTAATTTAAAAATTCATCACTCTTTCAAGGCCAATATCGGCTCGAGCCGTATTTCAAACCCTTCATGCATCCTTGATAATTATCGATACTACGACGTCATCAATACGCCATCCAGGGCATAAATTCAACTTCCGGTCGACCGAGTTTAATTGCTTTTCTCAAACAAACTTAGGACCGGCAGGATAATTTTTTTTCTCACTTTTGCGCGCAATTTAAAGGGGTTTCAAATTAACAAATGGGTTAAAAAAGAGGTCCGACCGGAGTAATTTACGAGATCGCGATTTTGGCTGAGGGCGGAATTAATTGACCGAGGAATCGGCGCGTGCGGGACTTCGGGTTTACCCGCTGTAACCCCAGCCTCATACGCGCCCAGGGAATCGACGCCGATTTATTATGCAAAAATTAACGCTCGCTTGAATTTAATTTCAGTCCTCTCGGCTGTTACAAGTGATTTTAACGTCGATTATTACGACCGATTATCTTCAATCTGGTCGTCTGATCAGCTTCGAGATTTAGACTTTTCAAAACTTTTTTTATTTTAACGGCTATTAAATATGATTTAATTTTAACACAATTAATATCATGCAATTTTTAATATTCATAAAACATTAATTAATTTAAAGGGAATTACTCGGAAATCTGCTTTGAAATGAAAACAGAAAAACCGTTCTATTCATTATTAAAATTTTTAAATGGCAAATTTTCTAACTAATGAACAAACAAAAATCATAAAAATAAAAATTAGTTTAAAAGTAAAAACAGCACTTTGAAATCTACTCCATTAGAAAAATAATAATAATAATTATTATTGTACTCTTAATTAAAATTTTCAAATCTTAAAATAAGCAAATAAAAATGTTGATCAACTTTTAGAATTAACATTTAAATCAAGGACGCCTTCAATTCACATTCCTATCAAATAATACAAAAGTATTGATTACGAAAACTCCCTCCTCATGAATAATTTTCTGTCCGACCGAAAACAAACTTCCGGAATACCTGCATAAAAAAGCAACGAAAATAAACCGTCCTCAGGAAAAAAAAGGGGGGGGGGGTAGTCTCCCAAATCCAATCTCCAAAACAAATTTCGTACAACGGAGCCCATATTCTCGGGGCACGCCGGCCTGGTGCAATATCTCACGTCGACTTGGCCCACATTCGTGGATATGAAAAATTCTTTTATCGTGCCAAACTCGATTCGCAAAGATATCACGAAGCTCACACCCCCTCCGATGGTGTCTGGATTGCTTTGGTCCGAGATTAATTGCCTGGGAGGCGTCGATTAACGCGTAGAGTTGCTCATGGATAAAAAAAGTTTTTAGCTCGTTGTCAACTCATGGTGTCAGACGCTACAGTTACTACAAAAATTTTTTACCTTCGCGAATCATAAAAATGTAACCGATAAATTTTTTTTAATAAGCTGCTGTATTCTTGCAAAAGTATTTATCAAATGCATTCTTAAAAAATTTTTTAATTGATGGTTTTTTATTGATTTGAATTCAGATATCTTTTATTTGTGTTGAATAATTTTATTAAATATTAACGGTTCAATTCCTTAAGAGGGTTATTGTATTCTTTGAACAAAGAGTTTTCAAAAGTTGTTTGATACCGAACAAATGACATCTTGGGAACTTAAGAGGAAAAGCTTCTTTATCATTTTATATTTCATCGAATTTTGTTCAACGGAATTTGCAATGCTGAAAGAAAATAAAATATTCTAACGAAAGCTTAATATGAAATAAAATATGTGGGTCAATTTTGAAAAATACAGAAGTAACTTATGTCATAGTATGAGCAAATAAAATTTTTACTGTCGAGCATGACTATTAGGATACTTATACAAATTTAAAAGTTACTTTGTTTTTTTAATTTTAAAAACTAAATAAATTTGGTGTGTTTGACCAAAGGTCGAATCACTTATAAAAAAAATGTACTTATATAACTACTTGAATAATAAAAGTATTGGTTGTGTGAAATAGAATTTCTTTCAAATTTAAAAGTCAAATGAATTAACTTATTTGTTCCTTTTTACACTTTTATAATAAAACTTCACATTAAATTTTTTAACTGTTTTTATTTATTGATTTTGTAATTAATCAAACTTGAGTCAGATGAGGTTTTCTTACTTCCATTGAACAAGGCTAAATTTTTTAGTTCCGGTAGATAAAAAAAAAAAAAAAAAAAAAAAAAACATTAAAAATAAAAATATAAAAATTTATGATCGTATTTTTTTACTAACTAGGCCTGTGAAGTAAAAAATAATAAACTTTTCAAACAATTTAAAAGAAAATCGTACTGAGTTTGCTAACAAATAAAGTTTGCTCAAGTACAGCTACAAAAATAAATTTTTAAATTCAAGAGTTCAATTTGATTTATTCTGAAAAATCAACCCAAAATGAAATATTTCTTGATTACTTTTGCCATTTTAATGCTTCATAGTGTATTTTCATTTCCTCAATCAAGTAAGTAAATTAGAAAAAAAAAAAAAAAAAAAAATCCCCAAATTAAGAATAAAATTATTTTTATAGTATTTAAAAGTTAGTTTTATAAGGGATCAAGTTTTTTAAATAATTTATATTATTTGGCCAGGACCTTAATTAAGTCTATCGAGAATAGAGACATTAATAAGAATTTAAAATAAATTATAAAAATATTGTTAAGAAGTCCATTTTTTAATTATTTATGATTGTAAATTGTGTTATCTATTCATCGATGAAAGAAACGAGCAGATTTTTAAGAAGAAACTTAAAGTACATTTGCATTAAGAACAGTTTTTCTTTTTAATGTTAAGATTTATCAAGCACTGGAGGAAAGAAAAAAAAAAAATATAAAACAAAAAAATAAAATGTGTAGAAAATCATTAAATATAAAATCAAATTAAAAATAAAATTAAATGATGATTTAAAAATAAAAAAAAGTTTGTGAATATTTTTCAAAGTTTCTTTTTATTTATAGGTTTTAATCAAAACCCTTGGAATCAACACGCCCTTCGACAAATAGCAAAACAAAGAGGTTAAAATCTGTGTTTGCATAACCATTGATTTTATATTTAGCGAAAAGTTAAATTCACCTAAAATAAGTTTACAACTCTAACACTAATGAATTTGTCTTTCTGAACATTTAGATATAAATTAACTAAGACTAAATTAACCTTTTTCAAAAAATTTTTTTATTATATCTTGTGTTTTTAGCTTAAATGTTCAATTACATAGTTTTTTAATGCTTCTCCATGATTAGACAGAAATCAGAATGCAACTTTTTTTATTCTTACAATAAAAAAAATTTTTTTTCAGCATTGCGTGGTCAAGAAAACCGCAAAGGAATGAACAATTAAAAGTGCATAATTTTTGAAACATCTCCAGCAATGGGAATTCTAATTATGTACAAATAAACAACCGTATAAATAAAAAATTTGACTATTGTTTTATATTTCACAAACCTCATACATAAAAAAAATAATAACTTTTCAACAAAATTTTAAAATTTCTGTAAACCGGTAAGACGAATAAAAAAAAATTTGTTGTTAAGCTGTAAAACAGACTAACGCTTCTCATGCCTCCAAAAAGAGTGTAATATTATTCCCGAGTCAGTCACGATTTAGCTCGACCTTTTCAATCTCTAGACTCAGCCCTCGCTTCGACGATATTTTTTTTTTTTTATCGAGCTTTCAATTGAGGGTCCGACGATGAGTCGACGCGATTGCTATATTTCGGGCTGTCTACGAGACCATTCGACTGATATAAAGCACCCTCGCGCCTTAAGATTGCTTCCTCTCCACCTTTTTTACTCTGCTTCTCCTCGTAAAAACTTTAGTTTCTCTCGAACAAATGAAGATTAATTTACCGGGTCGATCGATTTAATTTAGAAAAAAAAAATGAGGCTATTTCGTCTTTCTTTTTTTTTTCTCGGTACACTTGAATGCTTCTACAAAACGAGTGGGCGGTAGTTTCCGAAGTTGAGATGAAGTAGGTGCAGATTAAATCTTTTTATTATTTGTAAACTTAAGTTAATATGGAAAATTGAGTTTTTTAAAGATATCTCTGAGAGTTTTTACTCTGGATTTAAAATTGTATGTATATTTGAAAATTTAGGAAAACTGCAATGGTGCATCATTAGTCTACAACTATGATGAATTTTTTGCAAAGCGAATTTAAAATTTTTTAAATCTGATCCTTTGAGGATTTTAAAAGGGTATCTTCATAAAATTTATGTAAGATTTTTATACATCTTTATCCCTTTAAAATGATAACTTTTACCGCGAGATTCCAATAAGTACTCGCGAGATGTATTTATTGGATGTAATTTATTGGTTTTGACAGTAAAATTATTTTTGATGATAAAAAACCAAATAAATTTTTTATAAAAAATTTCTCAAAAAGAACCTTCAAGTGTCACTAAAGATCCCAAGTATCATACAAATAATTCCGACTATAACCGTTAAAAAAAAAAAAAAGAAATATCAATCATTGTCTGATAGCACACACATCACGAGCGTATCCCTTAAAAAAAAAGTGTCTCAACAGCAGCAGCTCGTAAAAAATAAAAAAAGGATTACGACGGGCCGTCGCGGGATCGGTAACATCGCATCGCAATATCAATAATTCAAATTTCCCGAAGCACCCACACACAACGAATCAAGTAAGAGCCCGCATCGATTTCCATCTCCCGGTAGAAAAAGCTGCAGGAGATTTTGCTTATCCGTGCGGGGGTTAAAAAAGAAACTGATGCGAGTTTACATGCAGCGACAGAAGCCAAGACTTTCATCTTGCCCTTTTCAACCAAGGGTGGCTCACTTGATTTATCGGGTCGGCCCTTTTATACGATGCCGCTGCAGGATTCTTTATCCCCGAGGCTCTTTTCGGGTGATTGATACCGAGTTTTTATTTTACCGAACTTTTTCGACCACTCCTACGTATTTTATCTCGAGTGATTCTTACGTGAATGGACCCTCTTTCAGTGCAGGGCTATGAATTCGGGAAATGCCTGAAGGGGCTTTGTTAGTCATCATACCGAAAATTTTCGCACGCACAAAAGAAGCTCGAGTGGAGTTTCATTGTAGACGGGGTTAATTTATTATGATTATGCGGACGCTGAGTCAGTGGAGCTTTGAGGGTGAGGTTTTTTCAGTTATATTGATCGTTTTCTTTTATTTAAGCTAAACAGGTGATTTTGTATACAAAAACTTTTTTTGTACAAAAAAACTTAACTTTAATTGGATTAATTTAAACATGAACTTGTATACGTCTTTTGACTATGTATTAAATAATTTTTTTAGAGTAATATAGTTGTTTGTTCACTAAAGTTTTTATTTTTTGCCATTTCAATGCTAATTTTATTAGTAAATATCAAGAAAAATCATACCATAGTCAAGAAGTTATATCTATCATGCAAGTGGTTTGTTTATCATAACCTCAAAATTTATTGATCATTTTAAATTTTATTTTTTTAACAAATAAGAATCATTTTATATTACATTAAAACAATAAAATAAACAAAAAATTTCGTATTAAACGAAAGAATTATGAATTTTTTAAAGCTCCAAAAACGCAAGGCTGTATCACCTGTGGTATGCACATCGCAACGGATATATACAAGTATACAATTTATGTGATACATATATAAGAAATGAGTGGCCAACTGAGAAGAGTCGAAGGCTTGAACTCTAAGGTTACAGGTTCAAATCCGTTTGGAAGAAAAAAATAAAAAAAATAAACCAACTCCCTTTCTTACTCTTTTTTTTTTTTCTTGATTGAATTTTTTTCAACTCTAATATTTCCACCGAACTTATTTATTTTATTACGATCTAATATTTTTTAATTTCTTACAAATTTTATTAACTTTCTAATTGCGTTCCGTTATAATAAATAACAATTTTTTAAATTTAAAAACATATAAAAGTAAGCTTATTCGCATAAGTAATTCTCGTGCTGTGTATTTTTCATTCAGAAGTAAACAAATCAACTTTAAAACGAAATTTTTAATCAAACGATTCAAAAAAATGCAATTTGAAGCGCGTTTTAATTTTTCAATCCAATTTCGGTCCTCCTGTGTGTACTCAGTCAGCCTCTCCAACCGATAAAAATTCCCAATTCAGGGTAAAAAATTCAGTATCAAAAATAAACTCAGATAAATTTTTTGAAAAATTCACACAAAAATAAACAGCGAAAGAATTTTTCCTTCTCGCGACAAGTAGAAGATAAACATAAACTTCCTCCTCCTCCTCCTCCTACCGCAAAGTCTCTGAAAAACAGCGCTCAATAAAAATAACAAACAGCCGAGCATTAAGCGGCAGAAAAATTCTCTCGCGTAATTCACCCGAGCACTTATGCCTGGGCTCGCCGCGGCGTCTCTTTTCTCATGCTAAACTCGTTGCCCGATGACCGCGTATGTTTCGGTTGACGGAAGACTTGCGATTTTCTCCCGGTTCTCGGGTGACAAGATGTTACGAGATTTGCTCCTGCACCAGGTGCTACGCGTACGGTTTTTCATCTTTTTTTTTTTTTTTAAGAGTTGCGAATATTAAATTTTTTGGAGCCGCGTGGGGAATAAACTTTGCTGGGTGCGGCGGAGGATGAAAAAGTTTTTCGGTTTTTAAATTGAAAAAAATGGCTGTACCAGGTGAAAAAGTACAAATTAATAGGTCGCGGGGGTTATTTATGCGGAGTTGACGTTGAACTCGTAAATATTTTTTGAAATAAAAGTAACCATTTTCTGGTCGATAGAAGTTTTACTTTCATCTAATTATCGAACATTTTTTATTGTTTAAATTGAAAATTTTTTTTACAATCTGAAAAAATAAAAATGAGTTGCTAAGATTCTATACTTGAAATAAATTAAATAAAACATAAGCGAGAATTTTTCTGGTGGAAAAGTCACAATTTCCTGGTTTACGTTTACACATGTAAGGTCACTCTTTGTTATAAAAAAATAAAATATAATAAAATTTATTTTTCTTTAGGGTATTTTACTACTGTAAACTTTTTAATTTTGTTGCAGTACTCAAATGTGACCTCAGAAATCTAAGTTTATTCTTGAATTTTTATTAAAATTGAAAATTTTTTAAGTTTTAGTAAAAAATCACTATTGTGCCATATTTCTTGTTTTATCTGTATTACGATATAGGGTGTTATATAGAATTAACTTTTTCAACAAAATTTAGTTTTAATCTTTTTAAAAAATCGAAACTTTCCGTTTGAAAGTTTTACATTAGTTTTTATTTTTAGTGACTAAAAATATTAAAAAAAAAAAAAAATAGAAAAACTTATCAATAGAGAAAAAAGTTGTTTATTTCTTTATTTTGAAAAAAATTCCGCACATCAATTTCTTATCCAAAAACATATTATTTATTCGAAATTGAAAAAAAAAAAATTCTCATTTTTATCTTATGCGATAAAGTCTCCATTTTTAAGTTTCAAAAAACAGTCTTTACTCATACTCCCGCAATGTTCCCCAAGATCTTCTAAATAACCAACACTTAAGGATGTTTGGTACTTACGAAAAAATGCAGCCGTTTCGTCAATTTTGATCGGATTGATTTATGATTAATATCAAAGTAATCATTGAATTTTTTGCCTTTTTTTGTTCGATTTAGTTTTAAAAAAAATCAAAGTGTTTCTTAAATAATTTAACCCGGACTCTTATGGAAATCAAGCAATTTTTTTCTTCTATCGTGTGTCACTCATCCAAAAAAACCAGGGACCATTAAAAGAATTATTGGGATTTGTAGATTTTAGGTTGAAGAAGATTTTAAGATTTTTTTTATAGTACCTTTCCGACCATTTGAAAAAGATAACAAAGAAAAACAAGCGCATAGCGGTGAAATTCCATGTGCGTCTGAACAAGAAATGCTCTAACTTTTTTTCTTCTGTATGTTTTGATCTAAAAATTTGTACACAATATCTTGAGGTCTTAATTTTTAATGTGAGATCAAAAAAGTTAATGTTTTTAGACTTTTGTCGCAGAGTTTTGTAAATTGAAAATTAGGTTATGTTTTCGTGATTTTTCCTAATTTTTCAAAATATTATTAAATCATGAAACTAATACTAAATTAAACTATAGACTTTCAACTATGCTGTGTAAAATTTTCAAAATGATTCATTCATTAGGGTCAGAGTACTGATGAGTTGAAAATCGTCTCGTCGGGCGCTGCGGCGGCCGTCCCCTCCCCTCTTTTCCCCTCACGAAAGTACCAAACATCCTTAAATCAAACATAAATTTAATTGTTGCAGATGCGGAAGTTAGATCGCCGAGGTTCAGCGGTGCGAGCTGGCTGGCGTTTCCGGCGCTGCACGCGGCCTACAAGCACGTTCAGCTGGAGCTCGAGTTCCGCCCGGAGAGCTGGGACGGCGTGCTGCTGTTGGCCGGGGAGCGGGACGACCTCCAGGGTGACTTCATGGCCCTCATACTTCACCACGGATACGTCGAGTTCAGGTACACATTCAATTACCCCTTCTTATCACGATCGAGCTGTTCTTTCTTTTTTTATTTTTTGAATGTTTCAAAACTTAGATTGCTAAAGTTGGGGAAATTACGCTCACGTGAGATTACAAAAGTTACGTTTTCTTTTTTTTAATTCTACCTTCTCTCTCTTTTAACTACCTGATTGTTTCCAATTCGCGATAATAACCGTAAATTTGTTAGGCGATATGAAGTTTCGCTGTTTCAAGCTTGCGGGGAACGCCTCTTTTATTTTGCGAGGAAAAGCTTTAGAATGAGTCGCTGGAAAAGTTTGCGCTAATTTTTTTTTTCTTTTTTATTTAAATTAGTTTTATTCTATTACAATCTAAAAGCTTGCGATGAGCAATGCAATTAATATCAAGTCACACGGTAAAAATTTTAATAAATTTTGTTTTTTACAATGTTTATTAGAAACCTACTTTTTCTAATGTATATAAACAATTAAAACCTAAGATTTAATAAAAATCAGTAATTCTTAATTATTATAATTTTAAATTGTATGCAGCATTATTATTCAAAATAATAATCAAATCAATTTTTTAAACTTTTGTAGTGGTTATATTTAAAAAATATCTAAATCTACTTGAAGAACAGAACAACCCACAAGCTCACTATTAGAAAATTAAATAAATTTTTTCCATATTTTGAATGTTTTAAAAGTAACTATTAAATTAGTTTCAACAACACCACTAAAAAAAAAAAAGAAGTCAGTCACGGATCAAATAATTATTTCAAACAGAAAAAATTGGATTAGCTTATCGTAACAGAAAAAGAATTTTTTATAATTTTTTTTTTCTCAAAACACTGGATAAAAACATTTTTAATAAAAGAAAAATAGTGACTGTCAAATGCGTTTAAAACCCGTTGTTTATGAACGACGAATAAAAACGTCAACAAAAGTGCGTGCTTATTGGGTAGGATCTATACCCCGGGAAGAGCGAAAAAGAGATTCTGAGTCTGACAGTTAAAGCAGGGCTCGAATCTCTGCAGCAGCGTAAACTACTCCACTCTAAAATATTTATTTTCGCTTCGTCTTTTGAAATGCAACCGTAACTTTTACATTTTTTTGCGAAAAATTTTTTCAAGGAATGATTCATAGTCAACAGTTCTTTATTTTAATTTCTTTTTAATTACATGCTTTGAACGCTAAAATAAAAGTATGAACAGTTGTATTTTTCTTATTTTAATAGGAAAATTGATTAAAAAATTACATAAAGGCAATAATTTTATTTTAAAAACTTTGATAAGAAAACGATGCTGTTACTTCAAAGTTTTTGTATTTTTGCTAAAAGTGAATATGTTAAAAAATATATTTAGACATTTTTTACCAAAAAATTGAAACTTGGGCATAAATTTGTGACTAAAAAAGATTGATTTTCTACAACTTGAATGAATAATATTTTATTTTCTCCGAAGTCCTTGAATTTAGAACTTACATGGAAATTTTTCATTAAAAATTTTCAAACTTGTTTTACTTTAAAAATTTTCTAAAACACCAGCATCAAACTAAATCGCAGAGTCTCAAAAATTAAGTATGAAAACGCTCGCGAAAAATTTTCCACCCCTTGACGTTTAAAAAAAATTAATCTCGTAAATAGCCGGGTCAGAGATAAGCCTGCAGTTGGCACATAATCACCATTAATAAGACTCATAAGAATTTTTAATTAGACAATTACATTTTAATTTTTCACGGCGCTCTCGAAAAAAAAAAAAAGGGTAAACGCTATAACACCGAGATAATTAGATCCGAAAGTGTTATATAAGGTAACAGAAACTAGCAGCTAGTTCATACATATTGTAATACGCCCAACTTTTCGCATTTCTTCTTTCCTCCTGCAGACGTGGAATTCCATTTCGCGCGAGTCGGAGCCGGTAGTAGAAAAAAAAAAAAAAAAAAAAAAACAGGCACGAAGCGAAAAAAGTAGAAGAAAAAGAAGTGGGTGATATATAGCCGGCAAATGCCTATAAGATCGCTCGCATAATGACGCCCCGGGAATAAGAAAGCGTATATTGCAAAAAATTATAATATTAAATTCGATCGATGACCTTTTTATTTAAGGGTCGAAAGGGTAGAGTTTGAAATTCAATTTCGAAAAGCTGCACTGTGGAGATAGTAAAGCCGATAGCGAAGTATCCCTGTTTTATTTGTTTACTGCTTAGAGCATTAGATTTTACCCGGGATATCAAGCAGTCTGCTTGAACGCGATCTAGATAAGCTTTCCCTTAACTTCCTCGAGCGGGTATACTTTATTTTAACTCTATCTTTTGGTGATTTTGAAGAATGATTATAAACACGTTTTATGCATTGCTCGGAAGAAAAAATAAAAATTTTATACTGTACCTTGCAGTTGATAAGATTTTACGAGAAGCTGATTAAATAAATTTGATTTTGAATTTCTTATATTAAATAATACTTGTACTTATATAGACTTCAGATTGAAAGATTACATTATACTTCATAATATCTTCAACTGCATTCAGCTCCCAGTCCCGCTAATATCCAATTACATCCATTATCGAATTACACAATCAATATTGGAATATCTGTACATCCTTTATTGAATTATTTTCGAATCAATTGTAGCTTTGACTGTAATCCGAGTTTATTTTTACGAACATATATATTGATCATAAATATCTAAAAACACCTTGAGTAATAATTTTGATTTATAGATGTTTATTTTTAACGGATCTTTTTTACTAATTTTTGTATTTTTTAGCATTTGACGGCATTGACAAAAACTATTGGGAACTGAGTCGAAAGATAATATAGTTAGTTAATTTTTGCTGGCAAATGTTGATGATTAACATCCAGAAATATTATTAGTTATATTTAGAGTATTTTTTTCTGAATATTCGATGTGTTGTGAATATACACAATATAGTTAATATTTTTTATTTACAAATATTGATAACAAAAATCTAATATAGTACTTCTGGTAAATATTTTTATTGTTAACGTATATCTTTTCTATTTTTGAAATAAGTTTTTTACCAGTTACGAGTTTTCGAACTGTATAAAATAGTTATAACTGATCTAGTTTTCCATGTGACCTAAGATTATTTAGATTTGAAACTTTTTTTTATAAGTTTAAAAATTTTCTAAAGTCTTCATAATTATTACTCAGGCTTAATCACAAAACATTTATATTTTTACCGCTCTATGAACTTATTTTACAAAAAAAAAAAAGCTTTTTTGATAAATTATATAGGTCACTAGATTTTTTTAAATTTTGCTTCAACATAAAGCCCCACATCCTTAAAAAAAAAAATTCAAGCCGCGATATGCTAAGCGCGCAAACTTATGTAAAAACAAAGAGAACTAATCTGTAAGATAAAAATCCCTCAAAGCAGGCTGCTCGTGCACGAACCGCCCCGAAAAAAAGCCCTCCCCGATTAGAATCAGCCTGCACGCAATGTCCCTGCGTTGAGAACACACGAGTGGGTATACGAGAGGAAAAAAAAAAAAAATCGATCTTAGCAGCGCGCGTCTACCCAATCGTCGAGTCTCACCACTGCGCGCGGGGCAAAGTAGGCAACGACGGTAAATTAAAGCACCCCCGAAACTCCGGGTCGGGGGAGTCGAGCGGGCGATTTATTAGCGCCTGTTTCAAGAATAACACCCGGGCGACTTTTGCCCCCCCCCCCACCCTCCAGCCCCCAGACAGAGACGTGTTTTATCACCTAACCTATTTTGAGGTGAAAGCGGGGCGTTTTTTCGCCCTCTTTATTTCTCTCCTCCCGGAAAATCGGGGCGTTTTATTTCGAAAAGATCTTTTTTTTTGGGGTCCCGCTAAGCAAGTACTTTTTAATTTTCAAGGGTTTACTACACTTTTAAAACTCGGCTTTTCTTTTTCTCAACTTTTTTTTTTTTGACCATAGAATTTTGATGATGGAATAATTATTGTTTGATAAGTTTGATGACTTTCAACTAAAACTCATTAAGAGGTCGGGATAAAAATTAAAAAACTATTATTGGTAACAAAAAAATCTGGAACATGTAAGATAAGAAGTGTTTGGCTAGCTTGGCTCATACGTTTTTTTCAAAACTGCATTTTTTTGACCTACTTGGCAAGATTTTGATCGTGCTCAATTTTTTACAGCTCATTCGGGAGATTTGTGTGACGTTATCTCAAAATAAACTTTCATCTATTTATTTAAATGTTTTCAAAATCAAAATCGATGAATCAAAAATTGGAGTTCTATGTTTGTTTCATTTTTAATTTGAATAGAATCTAAAAGTTTAAACGGACGATCTCATGTTTCATCATCTTTTTACTCTCGTATTAAATATAAGTTACCTTGTGAATATTTATTTGTTTCACCATAATTAATTATAAAAATTATTTATTAACCTTATATTTCAACTAAAATGAGCGATACCAACAATCACTATTATAGTACTAGTAAAAACCGTGGGGAAATAAATTTTTAATGATGAGTACAATTCTTTATGAAGGACTTTTATCGACCTTTGACATCGAGTATTTAGAGTCAAAAGTAACTTATTTTATATTTTAATTGATTTCTTGAAAGTTGAAAGTTAATTAACCACCCTATCACTTTACAGTTCTAAAAAAATAAAAAATCAAATGAATGACTGTCGAATGTACTAAAAATTAACCAGGCAGACCAAACCATCAAACTTTTTAGTTTTCTTTTGAACTAGAACGAAACGTTCGAAAATCAAATTTCCCGCAACAAAATCACACCACTAACAATGAAATTGATTTTTTTCATGTATTTTCAGGTTCGACTGCGGTAGCGGGGTCGGCATAGTCAGGAGCGCCGAGACCGTCAGACTGAACGAGTGGAACGTTTTGAACGTATACAGACACAGGTGGGATGCGTGGCTGCAATTAAATCAAGAGAAACGAATTCAGGGCAGATCAAAGGTAAGCAAAAGTGCATCTATTACAAAGATACGGACCCCACCGCGTTTAATTAAATTTTCCACCGTTTTAATTGGGTTAAAACCTCCAAGCGGACGTCCTGGAGCTTTTTTGAAGTGAAAAAAAAAGAACCGGGATTTTCAACGGTTTTTATGAAAATTCACTGCGCTCTCGCGAAACGAAAAAAAAAAAGGTTTTCCAAACGATCGTTCGCGGGGACAATAAAAAACACGTGTAGGCCATTTACGAAAAATGCCAGAGCGAAATATGCAGCGCCATTATTCCGGGAAAGCAGTAACGCTTAAAAACAAGTACGCCGGCAGTTGGTTTTGCAATTTTTGGGGTGGGCTTTAGGAGCACTGCGGTCTTAAATTGCATCGCTGAAAGCTTGATGTTTGCTCTGATTTTTAGATAAAGTTTTTTAAAACAAAAATGAAGAAACTAGGAATAGTATAAGATTTTTTCTCTCTCGTCCTTTCATCCCGATAGTACGCCCAAAATTAATAAAAATTGCTAAAATATGGAACTACAAAAAGAGCCCCTGCGACTCAGCAACCAGCCATACTACTTTTAATGCCGCTAACAACAGCGCTCCACGCGGTCACTTTACATTGGTTTGAGGAGGCTGAGAGGAGCTGATGTAATTCGCATTGCGGAATAAATAATTGTTAACGATAAACAGGAGCACCAGCTGTTGGCCGGGGGTGACTGGTGCGACAAAACATTGGAAAAAAAAATAAAGTTTTGAATTGCTATGTGTTTAAAATTTTAGGTGCTTAACTTTCAAAATTGTGTTCAAAAAGTTTGATGTCAATGACATAACATAAAAATAAGTTTAAATTAAAATTTCAAGCTTGAGTTGGTGAATCTATGTGAACTAAAACTAAAAAATTAGTTTTTATTCAAAAATATTTTCATTTTATATATGCAAGAAAAATGCTAAAAAAAATTTTTTCAGTTATTGGTCAAGCATGTAAAAAGTTGTAATTTCAACTTTATTCGCTCATTAACTTTTAAATGTAATATTGCTCAATCAATTTTATAATTTTAAACTAGTTTTGAAGAAATAAAATTAAATGCATTATCTGGCAGTTAATATTAAGTGTTAAAAATGGAAACTTTAGTGCCGGGAGCACGAAAACTTTTTTGAGAAAAAACTGTTGGAAGTGTTAGCGATTAACAAAGATAGTAAGTATTCCGAGTCAGTTTAGTAAATTTATCAGCATGAATATCTTTCCGAGTTATGAAAGCAAGCCTTTTTCACTAACTTTTTTTTTACGTTAAAAAAAACTGTCACTGTTTTTACTGCAACAGTTGCGTCTGAGAGGTAACGAATTTTGTTTTATATTTCAATTCTCTCTAACTTTATATTGAGTTTTTTTTTGCCATTGAACAAAATTTTTAAAAATGTATTAGAAATTTTTTACACAATCATAATTCAAATCTTGCTTGCTATTATACCTTAGTAGTTTGAACTCAACTTAATCGAAAAACGTTTCTAAGTACTTTCTATCCCAGACTAATAATGTTGAATGAATAAATATCAATTTGACTTTTTACTGGTACTTTTGTTAGTGAAAATCAAGAGATTTTCTTAAGCGTTGTTATAAATCGCGTTTAAATCGTAAATCAGCCGCAACCTCATACAAAATTAAAAAAAATTCTAATTTTTACCATGCTAAAAAATTTCGATTTCCTTTTTATGAATTAATTATTTCAATCTTATTGTATTCAAAGATACAGAATATCTTAATCTTGTTATTTATACTTCATTGAACATTTCTACAGTAGACGTTTCCGTTAATTTAACAAACAAAACAGTGAAAAAAAGTGGCTAACCACTTCACACTCAACAAAGAGAGCGCGCCAAAAGAAAAAAAAAAAAAATAATAGCTTTTTTAAGAAGCGGGTCGAGTGTCGGGGGCGCGAAATCTAAGCGCCGGGTAAAAGAGATCGAAGCTCGGTGCGCCTAATTACGAGGAAATGGCTCGCGAGTCTCGAGTAGCCGAAATAATTAAACGAATCGCCTCGTTAAATAAGAAGGCGCTCGCTTGCCCTTTCGTTTTGGCCATTTAGCGAAAAAAAAAGTTTGCGCAATGATCATTGTCCGCGAGACGGGCCAAAAGTGTGCAGCTGCAGCGCCAGCTTTTGTGCGTTTACGACTGCAGGGAATATAAAAGCCCGACGACTACGACGACGACGACGAGGAGGAGGCTAATGGAGAGTCGTTAATTACACCTCCTCCCCGGAATTTGATCGTATGGTGCTTTGTTTATTTTTTTTTTTTTTTTTACGGTCTTTTGTGAGTGCGTGCTGTTTTTCACAGGGCGCACTTTGATTTTACCGAGTAATGAAAAACTTGGGCCGGATGATGATGATGAACTTTTTGATGCTCGGGCGTTTGGTGTCATGTGGGTTTTTGCGGCTTGAATGTTAAAAGTTGAGGTGTAAATTTATGATTAATATTTAAATTTGTTGAAAACTTTGTTCAATGTACAAAACTCAAATTCATCAAAAAATTTCATGATATCCAGACAGGTTTTTTTTTATTTAACTATTTACTTCAAATTTAAAAATTCTTGAAAAACTTTTTAACTGTGCAATGTGAAATTATGAGGGTAAAGAGGTATTTTTAGTTAGTTTAATACATGCATAAAAAATTTAATAATTGAAAAATTCTTTTGGTTAGACAATGCATTTGTTTTTTCAACCTTTTATACTGAAATAAAAAAAAGAACATTTACATAAACATTTAGCTGCAAAAGTTATATTTTTTTACAATATTATTGTACTATACAAGTCATTATTTATTTTAATAAGTGCATCTAAACAATGAGATGATATTTATTATGTTATATAATTTATTATAATTAATTTTTTTATTTGAGGTCCCTAGAAGTCACATAAAAATTTAAAAATGGTAAGGCTAATAATAAATTACTCTCTGGATTTTCCAAGTCAACAAAGTTTCAAGTTTATTAAATTATAAAATTGCGTCGTTTTGAAGCCAAGTTTAGCTTTCTTTTCAAGCTAAAAAAATTATAATATTAGTTTAAAATTATTTTAACAAAATATGATTCTTACAATTAATTCATAATTTTTTACAATAATAATAAAATTAAAAGATAATATACATAGTTACATTATTTTAAATAATATCACAGATTCTCGCCAGAATAAAAATTCTGTTTGAGTCAATAAAATTATAATCTCAATTCTAGATCGATTACAATTTTTATTATATCTTAAACTATACTTTTTCACTGATCAAAAGTCCACCAACTTTTCTCCTTGCCTTCGTCGATGTGCTCGAGCAGCGCTTTTCTACGACTCTCGCAGTACCGACATATATCCGTGACTCTAATTCTGATCCCAGTGAAATCTTCATCCGCGATGTCCCTCTCGAGGTACTCCGAGAGTGATTCCACAGCCTGGTGCAAATCGTTTAGGTTGTCCTCGAAGATGAGAACCTGGTTGTTTTTTCTGACGTAGTAGGCAAAGACGTAGCTGTAAGAAAGAGTCCGTCTGCTGTTGCTCAGGACGTCGACGGCTTCTTGGAGGTACCTGACGTCGATCCAGGACTGGTTTTGCTCGTTTATCAGCTGGTCCACCTTCGCTTCCATCTTCTCGTAGAGCTGTTCCTCGAGCTTCAGGGACTGCTGGTGGTTGCCGTACCTGTCGAAATAGAAGAGGTACTTCTCCAGAGCGGCCCGGGAGCTCTCGGTCGCCTCATTTGAGACGTATTCGTTGCAGCTGTACGCGCCATTGTGTTCTTTCCAGTCGTACTTGCAAATCCAGCAGAATTCGTATCTGCACGTCTGGTTACGACAGGTCATGTGGTTGCAACCTCCGTTCTTCTCGATGAAGGCGTCGCACTTGGGACAGTTTTTCGTGTTCGAGGATATCCAGTTGATGGTTTCCGAGTCGTCGCTGCATTTCTTCAACCACTTGCGCAAGTAAGCGCAGTTTATCGGCTCGTGCCAACTTTCCCCACACGAGAAGCAAAAAATATGGTTGCACTGGCACTTTATCAGCTGAGGTTTTGCGCTAGCTGCTTTGATCACGTTGTTGCAGCCGGGCGAGGTACACCACCTGAACAGTTTGTTAGATTCGACAAAACTGTTGGTGATGAATCTTTGGTACTTTGTTTTATCATGGGAACTTTTTAACAGTTTCATGACAGTTTCATCGTCCACCAGGATATCGCACTTGTATGCGGCGCAGGTTATTGGGAGGAAAAGTGCAGTCACAGAGAGGGAAGCAATATGGCTGCACATAACTATTTTCAATGCGATCAGCGCGCATGACGACGTAACCCTAAATTCAACATGGCTGCCCATAACTATTTAAATCCACTAGAACAGCGCGTGAACCACGTGACCTCATCCCCACCACGACTGCACTTTTCTTCCCAATAGAGTCTGCTTCGCCTTCCGATATTATTTTTGTTTTGAGATATTCGGCCCAGCATTCCGTACAAAAAAGATGACCACAGGGTAAACCCGACATATCGGATGAGTCAACGGTAGTGTAACAAACTTGACACTCATTCGTCTGATTAAACTCATTTTCTGATTCATTGCAGTCGAACGGATTTACAATGTGAGCTTCCGCGAATAATTTTTTCTGGTCACCGTCGTAGTACTTGTCAATTAGCTTATCTCTGTCCCATTTGAAGTGACTTAATAAAATTCTTGTGAGAGTTTTGGGAATATTTACAATGGAGCCGACTTCACTTATGATTTTTTTCATTTCTTCGGCGATCCTTTGAGCTGAGATAACTTCGTAATTGTTAAAATGTTCATTTTTTTCTAGCCTCTCTTCTTCTTCTTCTTCTTCTTCTTCTTCATGATCAGACCAGCCGGAATCCACCTGAAATTTGATAAATTTTTTTAAATTCTGGAGTGAAATTAATGGATAAATATCTCATATGAAAAAAAAATCTTTGAAAACAAGAATGGCCTAGTTAATAGTGGGGAGTGAGAGAGAGAGAGAGAGTCTCGACTTTTTAAATCTTAGACTAGAATAACTTTTTTCTACTACACCTAAAATTAAATTTTTTGATTTTCTGATGGAATAATCTTAAAATTTAAATCAAGAGCTACAAAGTAATTTTCTAACCTCGTGGATCGCAAGTTATAACTTAAGTACCTCCGATGCAAGCCGAAAAAACGGAATGTACTCCCTGCGCAATCAACCGATGCGCAGCCGGCCTACTGCATGCCCTCGCTTGCGATCACAGGAACTTTGCGTAGACGCACTTACGCAGCGACGCCGCAGCAGTTTGTATACCTATATATACTCGACGGTCCGGCGTCGATGCGTCACTATGCCTCGTCTACACTCTACACTGGCGGTTAAACCGCGTCTTGGCTCAACTTTGTTTAAAGAATTTTGCGATGTTGTCATTGGAATCGAATTTCAAGATGCAACCGTCTTAATCTTATAAATTATTTCCCATTTTTTAAGTACAAATTAATCCTTTAACCATCCGGGAACATTGCAAAATTCTTTAAACAAAGTTAAACCTAGACGCGGTTAAACCGCCGGTGTAGACGGGGCATAAACGCTATATACCTGGAAATATTCTTCATACCTGGAAAAAAGTGCGGAGGGAACGGAGGCCGGAGCGAAATAGTACTATTTAGTATTTGGCTACCTGAAATACAGGTATACAAACAGCTGCTGCGTCGCTGCATCAGTGCCTCTATACGCAAAGATCCTGTGATCACATGGCGGCCGGCTACGCATCGATCGCTAGCACATGGAGCACAATAACCGTTCTTTTGGCTTTTATCGGAGGGAAATCCAGTTAAAACTTGTGATAAATGATGTTAGTAAAGTGAAACTGTTGAACACGGCACACTTGCTTCCCTCGGGAATAATATACTATTTCAATTATAAAAAAAGTAAATAAATAAGTTTTATTATTTACGTGCATTTTTGTGTTAAAGATCCTAAAATTGTAAGCGAATTAGAATCGAAGCGCCTTTGGAACTGCAACCGTTTATATCGTATACACTACAGGAATCAATCAATCGTTTATATTATCAATATTAAATAAAAATTTGAACTAATATTTTGAAAGGACATACTGATACGATAAATTATAATCCTGTTTTTAATAATACTAGGGCTAATTAGCGTGCTATTGATTAAAAATTAATTTTTTTATTCTTATTCATAGAAATTACAATGATTTCATTTAAACATTAAAATCAACATGAACGATAAATAGTATTATCAATTATTTGGTTTTACTTGTGAACAAAACTGTCAGTTATCACTCTGGCAAAAATTAGTTGTAATAATGCTTTATACCTCTTATGACTTTCAACTATCTTATTTCCTAATATCTTTATCACTTTCTCATGAAATTTCATACTTTCTTATGCCAGTTTAAAGTTTGACTTTTTCTATTTTACCTATCATCGTTTATGCATAAATTTTTCTTAATTTCAATTTCTGTATTTTATTTATTTTTCTTTCTAATTTCCTAATATTTTTACAATCTAAGTTATTTATGATACAAAATAATTATTTATGATAGAATCTATCAAACTATGATCCTTAAAAAACTCAAAAAATTGGTAATCGAAGAGTTTTAAAGGCTATTTTTAACAAATTTAAATATCAGACGCTAGCTAAGTTCTAATTTTAGGTAAAAAACTTCTTTTTACTCTGGTTTATAAGAATTCTAATCACCTTACTCAAGTTTTTTGATTTACCTTATTTAAGACACACTTGCCCAAGTCATTATTTATTTTTAAATTTTAATTAAGTTTGAAACATTTTCATCAAAATTATTTAAGATTACATAAACGAACGAACAAATAAAACAACTACTATATTATCATGAAGCGTGAAAAATATGGGGGGGACCTCAAGCTGACTGGGTAATGTGCAGACGACCCATTATATCAGAATATTTATAACAGAAATCAAATTCTAGACTGTAGTCATATTTTTATCGAATTTTCAAAAATAAAATAAAATGTTTTATAAAAAAGTTGTATACAAGTAGAACTGAAGAAAACTAATGGGAACAGATGTAAGTTTTGAAATTGTACTTTAGTTATTTTTATTTTCTTTTAATAATTTTCTGAAAATTTTAATCCTGTACGTGTAAAATTCGATAAAAAAAATACTACATTGTGGTATTTACTTTTCTGTAATAATTAGTCTAATAATGAGACGTCTGCACATCACCCAGTCTGCACTTGAGGTCCCCCCTAAAAATATAACTCTAAAAATTTAAACTTTTGTTATATAAAATAATATAAAGTAATTATAAAGTAATTATAAAATAACTGATTTACTATAAAATATACTGATTATTATAAAAAAATAATTATAAAGTAACTGATTTACTTTTCGCAATGATTACTTGAATTATTTAGAAATTATTAATTTTTTACTTCAATTTTTCTTAAGCATAAAAAATGACCATTGATTAGATTTAAAACTGCACCATACAATGGAATTTTAAACTCTATCTTATTTCCTGATATCTTTACAACTTTTTTAAAAAAATTTCGAAAACGAACGATGTACTTATTATACCAATTTGAAGTTTGACTCTTTTTTAATTTTTATCTATTTTAACCACTGACAAAACACCAATATTGTTCAATTTTTCCTTTCGAGTGTGTATACTGTACAATTAAAAAAAAAATTAATTAAAAAATGTCAGTTTAGATTCAAAATTTACCGCGACCAACATATGACTATCGAGTATCTCGCATGCGTGAATTATGACGTCCGTTTTCAACTTTGTCTCTGCTTCACTGATTAAGCTATTCTTTTTTGAGAAAGGAAACAATGCATGTAACAAAAAAATTATTATTTTTAAGTACAATATAACTTTTGTAAAAGTTAAAAGGCTGATTTTGCTTGAGAATTAAAATAAAATCTAGTTTGAGGATAGAAAACGAGGAAATTATTTTTTCAATTTAAAAGTATTCATTTTATTTGATAAAAATATTTAAATTATATATACTTATAAATAAAAAATTAGTTGTGCTCTTAATTTATTTACCGTTTCTATGTTCTCTTCAAAAAAGTTTGACTCTTCTTCATCCAAGTTATCTTCTACATAAAAATCTTCCTCCGTACTAGAAATGGCTGCGGTATCCGAGTCTTCGGAATCCATTTTCTAACTCGTTTTCCCTTGAGTTTTCCGGCGTTAGAAACAGCTGAATTTATTTTTCTATAAGATTATTTTATTATAAAAAACTATTTACTTTTTCACTACTTTTTAAGCTTCAGTCACGAAATTTTCAAGTACTGTCAACTAACACTTGTATTGCACACGTTGCATCAGATCAGAGTCAAGCCTGTCGTGGGCAACTGGCGTTCGTGAAACTCGACGCCTCCGCTACTTCAATCTTTTACCACAAATGAACTAATTTTCACAAAAATCAAAAAAATAAATAAAAAAACAAGATTACTTTGGGCAGTACTGAATGTCAACCGATCGAACCCACATCTGTAACTGAATGCCGGCAACAGGTTGAATTTTTGAGTCTTACTGCCAGTGGGAAAGCCCCGCTCGCCGGGTATGAATCACCCAAGTTGTTGTGTCGGCTTCGGTATTTTCTCACGCGCTTCCTCGTCAAGCAGATGGCGCGGACGCTCGGCTGGGTTTATTTTTCACTACTGCAGTTACTTAAATAAGTAGAATTCGTTATTCTTAGACTTTCAAAAAAACTCCGTTTAACAGTGGGTATTACCAAACTATGTACTTGGGAACTAAAAAAAATTTGATATGATTTTTAACACCTATTTAAGAAATCATTTTTTTTTTTTTTTTACATATCGCTCAGCCTTGAAATAAAAATAAAAGTTTCAACAAATTTACTTATTACGAAGGACTTTTAGAAATTTTGGTTAATTCATGAGTAAAAACATACATGACTAAAATTCATTTTTGAGTGACACATACAATTTTGATATATATTGTAAGGATAGTAGCAGAGATCAATGAGTAACTTATATTTATAATATATCGTACTGCCAAATTTGATTTATTTTAAGTTAACGTAAAATTATAAGGTCTTGATAATAAATTTCAAAAAAAAAAAAAAATTATCTCATTTTATTATGTTTGATTTCTTATCTATTTTCTGATTAACTCCTCTGCGCTCAGAGACGAGTTATCTCGTCCAAACGAGACCTGTCGAAAATTCCCGAGGACGAGATAACTTGTTCAAGATACACGAAATGTGCGGGCATTTGAGACTGTTAAAGTCGCCGGTATCGATGTTGCAGAGAATTTGTGAAACAAAGTTTTTTTTTAATACAATACTATAGTTGTGCAGTTAAGTGTTTCAGCCGTTCAGGTCCCACTCGCTTACAATTTTAACATACAGAATATTGATTCTTCTGATAAACAATATAATATGATAATATTGAAAAAAAAATTTCGATTCAGAAAGCTATATTAAAGCTATATTATTCTGCATATTTAATTACTGCATCTTAAAATTTCGTAAAAACGCTCGTCCAATAGGGAAGATGCACACTTTCTAATTATATTTTTTTCAGAAAGTTCTCGATTTTTAATGAATTTTAAGATATTTTTCATAATTTTTCTATCAAAATTACCAGGTATAATTTTTTAAAAATTGGTACTCGTGACGTCATCAGTGCCATTTTACATTGAAAGTATATATATATATATATATATATATATATATATATATGATATATTATTTCGGCAAAGTCTATAACTTCTTCAATTTTCATTTTTTTTCAAAAAGAAAAAATACGTGTTGAATATTTTCTATACACTATCGAATAAAGTCAAACAAACTAAATGATTTTTTTTATGCACCTTCCCTATTAATTTATTTTATTTTATTTTTACAAAAAAAAAAAAACCCACACTAATCCCGAAAATAAAAAAAAAAAAAAAACGGGAAGATCTCGAAGTAAAGTAATTCATTAGTCTGGAATTGGAGAGTGGGCCACCTTCGCAATCTCATTATTTTCGGGAGGTACAGCGAGCCAGCCAGCTAACATTTCAAGGCACGCTATCGCTGCATCGAGCTCGGAGTTGGAAGCGTAATTCGGCAAGATTCTCCTGGGCTTCCTGCTCAACGAGTTTCGGGCTCTCCCCCCTCCCCGCTCCTCCTCTCCCGGCCTGCAGGCAGCACACCACACAATTTTCGCTGCATCTGCCCATTTTCACTTGACTCCCGAAAGTCTTACCTCCCCCGAGTCTGCGGAGTATTTTCTATTTGTCTGCGGTGCTCCAGCCGACGAAACCCCTTTGGTAATGCTGGAGGAGAATTTTACTTGATCGACACCGCTCTGCAGCTGTGGAGGTCACGCAATATGACTAATCAGCAAAAATTCTGGGAATAATTATTTATTTTTTAAAAGAAAAAACAGTTGAATTGGCTGTTTCTACCAGTAAATAAATTTGCAATTTTGAACAACTTATCACGCTTTTTAAAATAAGGTTTACGCAACCTCTGAATTCAATATTTTGAAATAAGAGTCAAAGATTTAAACTTTATTTTCTAGAAACCTTACTAGTTGACTCCTTTTCTAATTTGTTGTAAGCACAATTAACAAAGTTTTATAAAATATAAAATTTTTACTGCTTTTATAAACGTAGAGATCATTTAAAAGATTTAAAAAATTAAAGTCACAAGTATAACTTCTAAACGTTAATTAATTTTGATTCATCCGTGGGCAAAATAGCTCGAGTGCTGTAGTGCTTACATCACAATATCGAGTCCTAGAGTTCGATCCGCACTGCTCCGATCCGTCGTTTAGTCTACTGAACTTATTTCTAAAGTTCTTTTCGAATATTCACAGATCTAATTGTAATGCTCAATTAAAGAAACATAGAAAAAAAATTCTCCAGATGCTGTTGATACGTACTGATTTTTTTTTTTTTTTTTCTTACAAAATAAAAGCACAAATTTTGTATTAAAATAAATTTTAACTGATTTAACCTGAAATTATGTTACTACCTACGTTCAAATAAATAAAATAAAAATCAAACATGAAGTCTTTTCTTTATTTGTTACAACATAAATTATTGAGCAGCATAATTTTAGCTCAGGTGCCATTTTTTAAGGGGCAGTGAAAATGGATAATTTTTTATTATTTCTTTATTAATTTTTTCCATAACTAATTTATCAATATAGAAAAATAAAAAATAAAATCGGTACCAGCAAAGTTTCTTGCACTTGATCAACATAATATGAATCATTCTGCAAAATTTTGAAATCGAAGCTTTAATTATTTTCGGTTTACCATTGTCAGTCATTTTCACAAAATACTGTTTTTCAAGCAAAATTTCGATAAAATACGGCTGACAAGGTTTTTCCAAATGTAATCAAAATTTTGATTTGAAATTTGGCAGAAAGTTACATTACTTGTATATCTAGTGCGAGTATCTCTTCATTTTCAATAATATTATTTGGTTTTAAAAAAAAATAATAATATATAAGAACTTTCAAAACCAGATCAAAGATATCGTGTTAAAGAAGAACTAAGATAACTTAAATATTGATCTCAAACTTAAACAGTAAACAATATTATTGAAAATGAAGAGATACTTGCACTAGATATACAAGTAATGTAACTTTCTGCCAAATTTCAAATCAAAATTTTGATTACATTTGGAAAAACCTTGTCAGCCGTATTTTATCGAAATTTTTCTTGAAAAACAGTGTTTTGTAAAAATGACTGACAATGGTAAACCGAAAATAATTAAAACTTCGATTTCAAAATTTTGCAGAATGATTCATATTATGTTGATCAAGTGCAAGAAACTTTGCTGGTACCGATTTTATTTTTTATTTTTTTTATATAGATAAATAAGTTATTGAAAAAATCAATAAACAAGGAATAAAAAATTATCTACTTTCACTGCCCCTTAAACAACAGATACTAAAATAAGTCGTAACCGTTCTACTCGACACAATCCTGAACCCAAAATCAATATCCCACATCCACCGGCTGAATAAAACAATAACCCCGCGTATTAACATTTTAGCAGACCAAAGTCCCGTAATTGTCACGTAATAAGAACGATACCGCAAGACTCGCTCCCGCAGTCTTATCGCCGAGATTGCGCGGGCTCCTCGAAACTTCGGGAACGCTTAATTGGAGACGTTAATTAATTGCTGCTAACCCCCCCCCCCCCCCTCGGTTCTAAAATTTTGCAGGGTATCGTTCATTCTCGCGCTTAATTGGAAACGGAATCAAACGGAAGGAAGGGTTAATCTTGGACGATTATTCCAATGGACAAGGCTGGCCCGCAGGTGCAGGCTGCTTGTTGACAAGCAGTATGTACGCGGTGTACGGACTAGATCGTTCGTACCTCATTTGCGTATTGTCTAGGATTAACCCCCCCCCCTCCTACTTGCACAAATGATTGGGTTCTTGTTTGAAGTTTGTACTGAGTCCACTGATGGATTTTGGTTTGTTTATCAAATTTTGCTTAGACAAGATGCGATGAGAAAAACTTACAACGGTTGTAGTGGAAGTATTTAACGCGAAAACAAGAGTTGAGTAGTTTACAGAAGTTTAGATAAAGTGTACGTTGTGTAGAAAGTTTACTTTTTGCTACGAAGTTTTCTTATCAGAAATTTAGATGAAGAAACTCTGATATTTTTGAAATTTACTTACGAAGAATGCTTATGACATGTTTTAAACTGATTTTAAAAATTTTAAAACTTAATCTAAAACTATAAATTATTTCAATAACTTTTTTTGGAAATTTTCTGTAATAATATATTTTTTACGCAATTGAAAAAAAAAAAAAAATTATAGATTATAAAATTGAAAGTCTAAAACTTATGATTTTTCAAACCATTCAATAATGATCATTCTTTAACGAATAAAAGTGTAGGCTGTCTACGACCCGTTGAATAATTTAAATGTTATGAAGAAGAAAAGTCCTGTTAGTTCAGTAAAAGTACTGCTGATAGATAAAGTAAAAAAATTAAATAATGATTTTCATATAATAGTACATTTCTTAAGGTTGTTGGGTTGGTACTCGAATAATAGAGACGTAGCTAATCATTAGTTATTAACTCAGTTAAATTTTTAGACCATCGGGACGTAAAGGGAAAAAAATATAAGCAAATTAAGTTTAATACGTAATTATATGGAAAATCACTGAATTTTATAGGTTTTTATCAAAATTTATTAAAACAAAAAGATCGATTGTAATGAAAAAAAATATCCCTGTTGGAATTGCGAATATTAAAAATGGCTCTGAAACTAGAAAAAGGTTAGTTAAAATATTCAATAACTGAGTCTAAGAAAAAAGGTAATAATTGCCAATTTTCTCCTATTTTTAATATAGTAAAGCGATAGGTTATGTTTATTCAATTAAAAATACCCAAAAAATAGCTATCAAAAATTATTTTATTTTACGGTTGATTTCAATCTATGAATCGCCCGTTTAAAATGGGTAAAAAATTTTTTATGACCTTCAAAACAGCGTATTGCACGTGGTGATTCTCATTGCATATAATTTGATGGTAATTTTGGAAATGTCATAATTCTATGAAATACCTATTTTTTATGAGGTTATGATAAATATTTTTTTTTATAAATTTCGCTGTTAAAAGCAAATGATTAGTATTTAAAAATATGCATTAATTTTGAATCTAGTAAATGGCTATTTACATTAAAAAAAATCGTTTCATATCAGTGATAAAACAAAAAAAAAAGCGTGTGGATCTCGGGACCCTCGGAAGAAGTGAAACTTCTTTTTACGGTATTATGGAAATATTTTGAACGTACTAAATAAGTTAAAGACAAAATTCAATGAAATGAGTTCATTTTTATTTATTTATATTATTTTTAAAGAATCACAATTAAATCCAAAATTAAATCAATGTAAAGGTTTTATTTGTTCGTTTTTTATTTCTTGATTTTGTTAAACGCTTAGAATTTATGAAACACTTATCTGATAGTCGTCACATGGGTATAGGCCCTGCACCCCGCGCGGTTCCGAGTCTTGGGAGCTTTGGGCTGCGAAGCTGATATCAGTTTACACGTGAGACGCCCGCGGTCTTATCTTTTTCTTCCTCTGCTTCTTCTTCTTCTCCTTCAACTCATTTATTTCTCTATAACGCGGCAGGGAAACGAGAGGGAAAGTGCTGGCGGTTTGATGGTTTTACTCCTCAAGCGTCGAACGCTTTTTTTGCGTACCTTCGTTAAAGAAGTTTTACTTCAAAAATACACATTTTTTTGTTAATGATTGTTACGGACATTTGTATGATAGATTAAAAAATCAGCAAACGCTAAAACCTTAGGTTAGCCGCATGTTTTACATGAGTGCGAGAAAGACGGACAGTCCCTACTCGCAAAAGTATAGCTCTCTCTCTCCCGTTCCGACCAAAAAAAACGTAGTAAAACCATGCCAATCAATACATGGGGCCAATCAATACAGCGTTATGGGGTTGTATTGTTTGGTGGCTCATTTATTTATTTATTAATTTATTTAAAAAATCTCGGTTGTCCAGCGTTATGGAGTTTTAGTGCTTGACAGTTAGTTAATTTATTTTTTTTTAAAACCCGGACGTACAGCGTTATGGAGTTGTAGCGCTTGGCGGTTTATTAATTTACTTATTAATTTATGTAATAAAAAAAAACTCGGATGCCGAGCGTAATGGGGTTGTAGCGCTTGGCGGTTTATTAATTTATTTATTTAAATAAACCCGGACGCCCAGCGTTATTGGGTTGTAGTTACTTGGGGGATTATTTATTTATCTATTCATTTTTTTACAATAAAACCAGTACGCCCAGCGCTATTGGGTCTTTTAGCTTTGTTTGTTTATTTATTTAATTTTTGATTGATGATAAAAAACTTTAACGCCCGGCGTTATTGGGTTTTTTCTTTTTGTTTTTTTTTTTTTTGTCATTTAGGGCAGGAATTTTTTGACTGTTTGAGTAAGTTCAATTATTTCAAAAAGACAATTTTTTAATTAATAGATCATTAGTAAGTACTTACAAGGAGATGGTTTGTCCTTTGGGACCTGGATTTTCATAAAACTTAACACACAGTTTTTATTCATCATAAAAACAAGCCCTTCAGTGTTCTTTTTCTAGAATGGGCCTTTTTTCACCTACTTCCCATATAATGTCCACGGTATATTGGGTCCTCATAAATCGAGCTGCCCAAAAGATACGAATGGATCAGCTCGTGCAAGAGCACGCCTTTCGCAGCCATGAAATTGTAGTGACGGAGGATTCGCCACGACAGCCGCATTCTGCATTGCTCCGTCCCTTTACTGACGTTGGTCCTGCCATAGGTGACGCCAACGGCGTTGACCGCTAATAAAAATATATCCACACACATTTTTTCATATGATTTCCTAGTGATCAGATTTAAAAAGCTTTTAATCGCAAATAAGCCGCAAGATAGCGTAAAATATAAGTACTAATTCCCAAGCTCTATAAACTCATCATCAGGCCAATCAAGCCCCGCATTCATCATTATCTCGCATCATTAAGCCCGCGAACAAAAAGCCTCCCGGCCATCCAAATAAAGCCCTCTCGTACCAACAATTTTTCCGAGCAAGCAACCCACCAGCGGGCTTTGTGTTAAAACAATGTAGACTTGATTTACACCAGGCGAGCGGGGAGGTGGTAGGGGGAGAAAAAAAAGCTGCTCTCTCCCTCGATAAGAATAAAGGGAAGAAGAAGAAGAAGAGGCCAGCTCCTCTTTTAACGCCAGGCGAAAGGAGGTCGAAGAAGAGACTACGCGACGTGACTCTCGATTAAGGGGGACAATGAAACCAATGGAGAAGTTATAGATCGTCAAAGCTCCTCGCTGTTTGGAGCCTCCTAAGGATTAGCGAATGCCATGCCGGCCGGGACGACGAGATTCCCGACGGTCGAGCTTTAGTCAATCGATACTGACCTGCTTCGAGCCCAAGGAGGTGAAGCCGAAGCAATTTTTATTGTGTCTTTTCTTCAACGACAAAAGGATCAAAGCGAGCGAGAGACCCTGAATAAACGACACGGTAAACGAGATCTGTTGCCTTTTGTTTTATCTTTTACTTCGGCTCTATCGATCCCGAGGAATTTTTTTTTCGAAGAGTTTACTCGCTTGTTATTGAGTTACCTGGAGGTCGGGTTAATCTAATGGACAAAGGAAGTAATCGCCTCCTTTTTTTGGTAGGCTCGGGTAAGCGTTAAATCTTCTAATTTGGGTTGATTAAATCTACAGGAATGATTTTTAATTTTCAAGCTTTTATGACTGTTTTCATACTTTGGCGATGTTTAAGAAAACGAAAATGATTCTGATGCTTATACTAACTGGAACTTCTCCTAAAATATTTCAATAAACTTATTAATCATGCTTTATATTTAGTGTGTTTTTTATAAAAAGACTACATAGTCATGTACAGACGTCATCTAAAATATAATAAGCTAGTAATAAATATGACAATCAAATCAATTTTTTTAATGGGATTCCCATTACAACTTTGATTTTGAAGTGCAATTCAACCAAATAAAGCTCATAATCGAAAAAAAAAAAAAAAAAATTAATTTAATCGGCGTCACCTTAACACTCCAGTGTCGCGTGCAGACGAGCTTTTTCGCACGCCTAACCTGGACTGTCATTCAGTAAGAATCGAGTGTCAGCCGCAATTAACAGACAACTCCTCCACCGGATGACGGGTTCAATTGGATCGCTCCCATGTAAACTTCATAAACGGAAGGCTTTGTGTACAAGTACAATAAGTCGTTGATGGCATAGTCTGCTTTTTTTTTTTTTTTTTTCTTTTGAAAATTAACAACAACGAATCGACGAACTTGCTCTTTATTCTGGAGCTCGTTATTGCAAAGTTTTTTTTCGAGGACTCTCTGGAGTATGGCGAAATTCAATTACATTTTAAATTTAAATAAGTAATCTTTTAGTAAAGTTTTGTTCAGACCTATTGTGGATGATGTAACTTTAAAATAAAGTTTTAAAAACTGATAAAGAAAGTTTTTTTCCAAAGCGACAGGCATCAGCGAAACTTTTCATAAGTCCAAAAAAAAAAGAAAGAAAAAATGCGATATAGACAGTCTTTTCCAAACCCAGGCCCTTAAAAAATTACGTTTTGGTTTAAAAATACACACGCACAGCATTGAACTTCGTTACCCGCGCGCATTTAATCGAGCGTGCGAGGGTCCGAAAATACTCGCCACTTTTATCCTCGTGCGCCTCTTGCATCAGCTTACCTTGACGCCGGGGTATTTTTATCATCTCGCAGGGGTGACACACAGCCGGGGTGCGGAAATGAACCCGACCGATCGCCTTCCGATTCGCGTTACGGTACGTGACTTTTTCAAAGAGCTTGAACTAGTGGAGCTTTTTCAAGAATATTCGAGAATTTTTTCTCTATTTTTGAAAGCTGAAGGATGGCCAGTTTCAAAGAAGTCTCGAAAGAATGGTCAATTGATTGTACTAGTTTCATGGGTCGTGATTACAATCTTAATTTTGAATGAATTTTAGAATGTAGGATGAATTTGACTATTTTATATTAGACATATACATTTTATTAGTTGATGATATTGATAAACTAAAAAAAAAAATAGTTATTACTTAAAGGTATTGAGTCGATTGTTTATCAGGAGACGTAATTCTGTGGGGAATCTTTACAGCAGTAAAGCATTGTTTCCGAAAACCATTTGTGACATTTCGCCGGACAGGACCGAATTGTTACGATGTTGGATGACCTTTTGATGGCCTCGCAAAACTTGTACGTTGGCGATACTAACGAGTAACTGCTGTGTCGCATGACCCGCGTCGAAATATCTCTTACACCGAACCCGGCTAACAAGTTTTGATTTTTACTTTTGGCTGTAATTGATATCTTTTTGATTGGCTAGCTGTAAATATTTTTATTATGATTTTAACTTTCTTTCAAATCGTATTTATTTTGTTACAATTTATATATTCAGAATTATCTTTTGAATTGTATTGGAATAAGTGCAGCATAAAGACTTACCCTACCATACATGGTTTATAATAATAGTATATTAAAGTACGGGTGCTATATATTATTTTATAGTACTAGTAACCGAAAACACGCATCAAAGATTTGATTTTGAGGTTAGAGTGACCAGGAGTACTATAAAAAAAAAAATACAAGAAATTTTTTTGTAAATTTGTAATCAAATTTTTCTTTATCAACTATCAAAATATTTACTCAACTCAAATTAGAAATATATAATATCATGTAATTTTTCAACTGTTGTGATCCACCGTAGTCTTTCTTACTCATTAGTATAAAATAAAAATTAATAAAAAAAAGAAAGGAACTTTTTAATGACTTTCTTATCTGAAAGACAGCAGTCCTAAAAAATCTCCAAACACAAAAAATCTATTTTCTAAAAAAACCACTGTCCCTCAACCCAAACTTTTTTGTCTCGGTAGTCATTCAATTTCGTCCCGTCCTCTTAAAGTCGCCCTTGAATTTAATAAACTCCTTTCGTCTCCGAGCGAAAAAAGGGGTCTTTTTTCGGCATCTCCCTTGCTCGATCCGTCTGCCTGGATATACCTAATTCTTTCGGGACACGAATCCCGTTTTTTCGCTTTATCTCGGGAATGATCGGACACGGTTGCCGGTGCGTCGGGGGCTTTTAACCGGCGAGGGAGCGTTAAACGGTCCCCGCGGCGGGGCTATAGCGCTAGGCCGAGGGTGGCTTGTGGTCAGCCTGGCCTGGCTTAATTATGAGGACATTGTCGCGCCCCCCCGTAAATGGTTTATTCATTGCCAAGGACGAAAAAATCAGGAGCGTTGCGTGGCTCACGTTTTTACTCTGGGTTGGTACGAGGATTTTTTTTTTTTTTTGTCAAATGCAAAAAAATATTTAAAAACTACCAATGACGAAAAATGTTTTTCTTTTTTTTTTTTTTTTTTTAATTGCAGACTAATGTAGGTAGTTTACTAAGTATACGAATTCGCATGGAAGCGGGATTCGAACCTTGAAGTACTGGATCAAGTATCGACCACTTTACCGAGTATCCACAACTCAACATAAAAATTCGTCTTGAAAAAATGTGATTCAGAAAAAAAAATAATAAGTACTTAATTTATTTAATTTTTAGTAATTCCATTCAAATTATGCAGATCAAGTCAAAAGATCATAATTCGATTTTTCTATATATTGACATATTTTCAACTTGAAATTTGTACAAAGACCAAAATTTTGTAACCTTTGCCGTTTTACAATATTCAATACTTTTTTACCATAAATTAAAAATTTTTTGAATTACGTATTTTTTATTTATACTTAAATTTCTTGAAATTTTTTTTATTGATGTATGAAACTTAAATTTTCACCCTCAATGCATTGAGAGAAGGATTTGGTTCACGCAACCAAATTTGGTTGTGTGTACCAAGATTTGGTTATTTTTGGTTTCTCCCAAGCTATGGTTCATGCGACCAATGATTTGGTTACAGGAACCAAATGTATAGATCACAGTCATGTCAAACAGTTCGCTGTTATAACCTCAAAAAATTTTTTGCGATAATTCAGAAAATTACGAACTCACAAAAAGTTTATTAAAATGATCGGTGCTATATTAGATTGAAAACGATTAGTAACTTGATTTAACTTCGCAGAGAAAAATAATTTTGTTGTCAAGAGAAAAATCATATTTAAATGAACTTCATTAATTTTTCGAAATTTATTGCTGAAATTTGAAATTAAAATATATTCTTATATATTTAACAAGAATAAAGGTAACTGATTTAAGCAAATTATTACAACAATAAACAATAAAATAATACGATAATAGATAAAATTTGTTTTTAAAATAAAAAATAAAATTTTTACGCGTGGAGTGTGGACCAAACATTTGGTTTCCACAACCAAATTATCCGATTTCTTTTCAACCAAATATATTTGGTTCCTTGAACCAAATCCTTCTCTCAGTGTGTTTATTTTATGGTTGGTTTTTGGAAATTGTAAAGGTTTAAAAATTGTAAAGTAGCAGCTCGAATTTCCAATCAAAAAATATGTTTTAATTGAGTATCTCTCAAGTTTCTCTGTTGTACAATGATTGAAAGTTAAAATCAAAGTATTGATTTTATGTAACACAATAATTGAAGAAAATGGAACAAAGATCAAATATCGGAATTGAAATTTCTCCCATAAAAAACAAATCATATCGTATCACCGCTCGTTCATAACAGTCATTCACCTCGTAACTAATTATAAAATCAACAAACACCTTCTCAAAAGTAAGCGCTCCCACATAAAATTAACTAACCTAATTTTACGCAAAGGACGCATTATAAAGCGCTTGTCAAAACCTTCTTTTTCCAGCTCCCGGAAAAAAAAGAAGCCCGCGTTACCGTTTTTGTCCTTTCGGCCTTGCAATTTCCCTCTCTTGACCTCGCCTGCGCGCTTGGCAGGGGTGGGCTTTAACTAAGTAACTCGTACCACTTAACGACATCGTCCTCTCGGTGCGTTTTGCATATTTCTGCCTGAAATCCGGTAATTATGAGGACGTTACCGGAGAGCCGGAAATTAACCCCCAGGCGAAAGTTAGTTGCCCACGCGGTGGGTAGGGACCAACCTGGACTATAATATAACAAAATTCGCTTCCCAAAACTTTCGAGTTTTTTCCAAACCAGAGCATAATTTTCAATTTTGTCGGAGAGTTGAATTTTTTAATAACCTTAAAAGTTATACGCTGGAGAGCTTGCAAGCTCATTTCGAAGAGAGAAAATACGCTTTATGGTTTTTATTGATACTCAGAAATTCGATTGTCTTGATCTTAAAGCCCCCCCCCCCCCCTGAATTTACGAGATCGAAATGCTATAAAGCCTTTTTACGGTACCCGGTTGGAGAACACTTTTTAAACTCTTATCAAAATCCGATTTACCAAAGTGGAATTTATATCTATGATGTGGTAAACATTGAACACTCGAGTTGGCTGATTGTTCAAGCTCTGAAAAATAAAGCTTCTTCTTCGTAAAAAAAAAAAAAAAAACTTTGTTTTATAATAGAAGTGGGAAAAAAAAATTTCTCGAGAACATCCAGCGAACACGCAGCTGTAGCTGGAAGCTCGGGTGACGAGAAATCGATGATGCTGTTAAGGATATACCCTTTCTTCTGCCCCCGACCATTTGTAAACCGTCCCGAGGACATTTTATCTCGCTACCGGTGCAGTGTTGATATTTATGAAACTACAAGTGAGCTCCGATTGTGTGTGTTCCGTCCGTAATCAAATTATTTTGTTTTCACAACTGGAGTGTCGGGAAATTGAAGTAAAAACACGTCGGAAAAAACATCGGTAGAAACTCAAATTTAAACTGTTTATAAGTTTTATTTGTTCGAGAGAGGTACGTAACCAACGAGAACGTGACCTTAGTCAGTGTTGTATTCGCTCACGATTTCAGGAGGAACCCACGTAGTCATTTCCGGTAGCAGATTGAAGCAGAATAGTAGGTCATCAAAGGAGCGAATTGCATTTAAGGGCATGGAATGACGCGCGGTTGGTAAAGAGAGGTACTCGTAAGCTTTATATTAAATTTCTATGAATAAATTAAAAATGATAGTTTCAAACCGGAAGTTCAATCATTCTTATGGGAGGATTAAAGCGTCTTGAAAATTTTTCTGCTAAGAAGATTATTTTTATGCGGTTCTTCCGTCTTATAATTACATTTACCTTGCATCATGCTTACAAATTTAACGGGAGAAAACTTTGGTACTTTGGTGCGTCAGAAAATTCTTGGTGCTTGAAGTTTTCCATCAGAGCTTTTCTAAACTGCCTGTTTTACGTTATTTTTCGTCTGTTACGTGCTATAATTAGCTATCTTTTCAAAAAGGTAAATCTCATAGTTACATCGTTAAAATATTACAATTGGTAATGGTAACGATGTTACGTGGTAATATTTTGAGGTTTATTTCCATTTAGAAACACATACACATTCGTTTTAAGGTTGCAAACATACATTTTTTACACCAAAAAACTTTTTTTTTTTAATTCCTACCACTCACTACAAAAAAAAAAGTTTCTGAAAAATCCAAAACAACATATCAAACCGTCTCTCAAAAAAATGCTCGAACCTTCGAAACATTTTCCAAAAAATTCAAAAACAAAAAGCACAAAGCAGAAACAAGAGATTAGTATAATACAGCACCGGGGGCATGCATGAAGGCGCTTCTGCACCGCGGTTAGATTACACCGACCTCGTTGGGGGTCTTACAACTTGCTCGAAACCGCCAAATCTCGTTGCTATTATCTTGATTTATTAAAGCCCTGTGCCCCCCGCCAATCTGTTTACTTTAATTGAAAGTACTATTCCTAAAAAATGTTCTCTGCACTTATTCGCAGTGTAATTTGTTCCCTAAGAAAAACAATGGGAAGCCTGGAGTATCGATCCTCATCCTGCGAACAAACTGGCTTTTTAGATTCAGAGAAGGAGGATTAAATAGGCTCACGAAGTGGATGGCTTTTAATCGATTCGTCGAGTGTAGTGTTGAGTGGTTTTCTTTCTTTCTCTCTTAATCCTCGTGTTTCCCTTTGTGTGTGCGTGTGTGTTTTTCGCTTTCAACGTTCGAGCCTCAAATTGGATTGTAATTTTTTTGGCCCCTCTTGAGTTTGTTCAGCCGAAGGATGGAGCTTTTGCGGGCTTTTTAAATTATTAAATTGTGTAATGTTTTGGGACTGATGGAAAAAAATTTTTGCAGTTACTGTTTGCTTTTTTCAAGTCAAAACATTACTGTTTTGATAACAGTATTTTGGTAGTTGATTACTTGCCCTAAGTCAGACTAACTCATGTTGTACTAGAAATACCAAAACCTAATAATTATGTTATTATTTAAAATTATTAATGTCACTTGATGAGGTCATTATAAATGACGAAACATCGTGTATAACAATAAATACTATTTTTCATAGTTAACATTATTATAGCATACAATGAACATAGCTAATCCAATGTTATTAAATAATAGCGATACTAGTAAAATAATGTTTAATGTAGTTAACACTGTACTGTTATATGTTTATTATTTAATATGAAGTTAGCTATTATACAGACATAACAACTAATGTTTCGTAAAAGTAATTTTGAATCGGAAGATTTTTTTTTTAAACTTTTCATTGTACTCTTTTTTGCATTTGTATTTTAAAAAATTCAGAATTTTGAATATCCCCTAGATTGTTAATCCTCACACACATAACTCATAATCAATTTTGAATCTACATTATTGCATCACACTGATTCAACTGAAGCTAGAAGGTTCTCAATTTCTATTACAAACACAACGGCATTTAACTTGATTTACCGTGCGAGCTTTGAACCATCCCCACGTTTGTTACATAATAATCGAAAACCAAAATAAAACTTTTATACATTCACTCATAACCTTCAACCGTATTAAACTCTCCATATTTTTATTTTTCTATAAAAAAAAAAGTTCACCTTCGATTCGTTTATTTAACGCTCGGGAAACGAATGAAAAAAAAGGTAAAATTTAATAAACGCCCCTCGGGTTGGCTGAAAATATTCTCCCCGAAAACGAAAGTTTCGATCGATTCGCGACGACCAACCGTAACCGTCAATTCAATTTTCGGGCGGAGGGCTTTCCGGTCTCCCGAAAGTACGTGAGCCGTGGTTTTGATTACTTTGTTTTCTAGGTAATTCTCCTTTGCATTGTTTATGAAGGTCATTAGCTCACCAATCCGAAATTGATTTCATTGCGTAAAAGAAAAAAAAAATGTTGTACCCTGAGCGCGTTTGGAAGATTGATATTTTCGTGCACTATTTTTTTCTTCTTCCTCCTCACAATGTGATTTTTCAATATTAAAGCTTTTAATGGCCCATAAAAATTTATAGTTAGTCCTTTGGCTCCCGAACTTTTTTTTTTTTTACGAGAGCTAAAAAATTTACGACCCGTGAAGATTGATATTAATACTTCTAAGCCGAGTTTATTTAAAAATAAATCATCCTTAATTATCCATTGTTGCCCAAGATCGATCGGATAAATAAAACGACCGAGAGTTGATTGAAAATTTCCGTATCGAACAGACATTACGAGAAGAAAAAAATTAGCTTCCCCCCCCCCCCCCCCCCCCCCGCAAGAATCCGAGAAACGCAGATGCGACGATAAAAAGCTCATTAATCGGGCAAAGGGAAAATCAATCATGCGGGGGCTGGGGAACGTCGATTTACACGACCGCGAAAGCTTCCCTCGGAAATGGAGTGCGCGCGTACAGGGCTTTTTCCACTCGAAAGCTACTTACCACAGCGAGCGGGAATTTTCGAAAAAAAAAAAAAAAAGAGTTTTTCCGGAGGGAGAAGTTGTAACCGGTCGTGCAAAATAATTGAACCGAGTTTCGTTTTAAAACTTCAGGAGCTCGCGGAAAAAGAAGAAGAAGAAGTTCTCCCGGGGAAAAAACTTAATTTCGGATTTAAGTCGTACCTCAAGCGACCTGGAAAATTCAAATTTCGGAAAAAAAACCAGTCGCAGGGAAGTAAATTTCTTTACGCCATCGATTCTTAGCCGCGCGAGTTTGGGGGAAAGAAAGAAGGTATCCTTTACTGCATCATCGATTTCTCGTCACCGTCTCGTAAGTAAGCTGCAGCTGCGTGCTGTCGGATGTGCGTTAGAGGCTTGATGTACTCCGACGTCGGATTATTCTTTTTTTTTCCTGCCTGCGTTATGAAATGAAGTTACATGACTAAAAACTTTTTTGGAATATTTCCCTGCAAGCTTATTTTGAATTAATGAGAGTAGTCAACTAATATATTTCTTGTAGTGACAATTTGGATTAAGACTGAATTCTCGAAGTGTACGGTACACTTCAAACGTCAGGATTCACTTCAAATTTCTCAAAGCGTCTGTCGAAATTCGAAGTGAGAATGGTTACATGAAATTCTAAACGTTGCATTGCGTGTTTGAACGAGGTTTTTGAAGATTTCGAAGCATTTGGTAGAAACATTTACTTTTCTATTTTCTAAAATCAATGTTTTCGTTTATCATCAAAATCAATTTCAACTGTATTATGAATCTCGTCCAATACTAAAATTAATATTCTTACAGAATAAAAATTTCTCCGGTAAACCTACTTTATAAACTTTACACAATAGGGTTGGCAACCGATTCTTTGAAAATATTTTTTTCTGTAATTACACGATTTTTAATGAATTTCACGATTTTTTTTGACGTTATCGGACCAGAATTACATACCAGAGTATATCTACACATATTGAAATTTAAAAAATTTCAAGCGCTTGCAGTTCCTTCGGTTTTTGTTTTTTAAAAAAAAGAAAAATCACGTGTCTATTATTTTTTGATGCTCTAACTAATTGAGCAATAAAATATAACAAATTTTTAAATGTTGCCAACCCTATTGAACCAAAAACTCTAATCCACCATTAAAAACATCCCCGCACACCATAATGATTTCAAACCGATCCCAACCCCTAATTGATTCATAATCACGGTAGCATGTCAAAGATCATAATCAGGAGGAGAGTATGACAAATGACCGCGGGGGTAGAATCGACGCGAACCGCGCCGTCTGTACTCGCACGCATACCTGCGCGGGGGTGCCATATCGCAGCTATTGATCGGCCGGTCCACCGAATCACTTTTCCCTCCGCCACTCCGGGCCTGCGTATTTACCCCCTCCGAAGTACACGCGTGTTTTGCGGTCTTTTTTTTTTAAGAACGTGGTGTCATTGGGGGTTGGGGGTGAAAGATTCCGAGGTGATTTTCAGATGTTGGGAGGGGAGGGAAATGAGAAATCGAGGTTCGAAATAAACAAGTTTTATCGAGCAAATAGGGGGTGTGCTAACAGATATTTTTTACGGGAAGATTCCGAGCAGACAAATCAGTGGGGGTGGGGTGGATTTTTCATTAATTTATTGAAATAAACAAGTAAATAAATAAACAAGTATACAATAACATTAAGAGATTTTTTTTATGTACCATGTTCATGGGCTCGAAAAAATAAATTAGTAAACACTCTTTTGGAGATGATGTCAATGCTTATAAACAACTTATTGATTTTTTTCTATCATGAAAAAACAAAGAAAATAAAACAAAATTAGTTGGATTAGTACCAACCTAAATTTATTTAAATGACAGTGATTTTTGTATCAAAATAAGATTCCATAAAAAATACATCTGTCTAATTGAATACAAAATAAATTGAAAAAATATCGGTACACTATTTCCAACCAGAAAATTGTTTTTTATTCTTTACGAAATTGAACCTCATTTTTTATGGTGAGCTTTATTTTCTTGACCACCAAAGTCACTTATTTATTATGAAAGAATACCACCCTAACGCTGCAGATATTAAATATTAAAGAAGCATCAGAAATTCGTAACAAGTCCTTGGACGATATTAATACAAATAAATAATAAAAGTTCACCCGAAGGCCACTCAATCACCTCCCCCGTAACTCCGACCATTAATAATTCCAACAAAAAAAAGGTCGACCCACCTTATATAATTCGACCACTTACCGCTCACGTTTGACAATGACGAAAGTGATTAATGTTCGACCCGAGTTGCCCAGGAATGACAAATGTCGTTTGCCTCGTGTACGAAAAATGCGAGGCAAAAAAAAAAAAAAAAAAAAGTTTGCTTTTTTTCACGTCTGGCTCGCGAGCTTTTTAAACAGAATTTCGATATTGAAATTACCGACGCGTACCCGAGTTTGCACACAAAAGGTGTGTACGTACTCGCGACAAAGGGCTCAACTTTTTTTTTTTCACCAAATGAATATTAATAAAATTTAATTGCGAATATTTTTCCCGAGTGCTGGGGGAGTGGTGAAGTAAAAGATTAATTTTTGCGGAGAAGGTAGCGAGGTGGATGTATTTTTATCGATTTTACGAAGCTTCGCGAAGTGAAGTATAGGTAGATAGTACGGTAACTATAATAAAAATATCTGAGTTTCCTTTTATCGTTAATGTATTATTACGGTTTATCAATAATTTATTACTGCTACGTTATTTTGAGTAACATGCTTTTTATCAGAGACCGGGGAAATAACAATAGTTTTTTTATGCTACGTGGTAATAAAAATGACGTTTATTTAAACTTATAAGTTATTTGAAAAATAAAATTTTTTCTAAAAGACATTTTCCAGACTAGATTTTGTTCTTATAATAAACTATAATAAAAAAAAATACAATTTACAATCCTTGTCTTATTTTTAAATATTTATTAAAAATCGATTACGCACTCAAAAAATTAATAAAAATATATTGATTTTGGCATGCAACTTGATGATGTTATTAAAAGGGCAAAGAAGTCGTTAGGATTTATTATTAAATCATCGAGTAACTTCAAAAAACCTGAAACGTTTTTATATTTATATAAAACTTAAGTACTTCCTAAATGGTTATACTGTTCACCTATATGGACACCAAATTATGAGATTGATATTTATAAATTTGAAAAGGTGAATCACAAATTTTTAAGATATTTGGCTTTTAAGGATGGAAATCCAATGAATAAAATATCGCACGATTATGGGAGTATAGCTAGTTGCATCTATAAAATCATTGCATGAAGTTAATGATCATATTTTTACTTTTAAAGCTGTTAGAAATTTAAACTCTACTCAGGGTAATATAATTGATTTATTTCCGATTAGAAATATTTGATTCAATATAAGAAATCCCAGAGAATTGGTTGAATATAATTGTAAAACAAATATGTTATATTAATCTGTTACAAACAGATTGAAAAGAAGTTGGAATAGCTATCTGTTGATACAAGAAATTGTAGTTTATTTAAGAAAGATATTAAATCAAAATTTTTACAATTCGAATAAGAAAGTTGTTAATTATGAAAAATGTAGATAAATTAATTATGTATTAAAGGACATTAATGTCCGTTGATGATGTTAAATAAATAAATAAATAAATAAATAAAAAATATAGTACCATTTTACTGGTAGCATAGTATTGTTTCTCTTACAATAATTAAATTTACTAAAAACACACAAAGAGCATTCCCCAATTATTTCATTATTTTCCTCGCTAATCCAGCCCACAAAAAAAAAGCTCCACAAAAATCTTTCTCATATCATAATGCTCGGCGATGGCGCGTAAAAAAATTGAAAATACCCGGCCTCCCCTTGTTCCCCCAATTACGTCCCCAAATGCGCGATAATTAAATACCACAACTCGTTAGACGCTCCTTGAAACCCGCAGGCACCCACGATTGTCGCGTGCCCCGAAAGAATGGAGTCGATAAAAGAGCCCCGCCGTGCAAACTTCTTCGGGGTGGGTAAGAAAATTAAATTTTTTAAATCCACCTCTAAAACTATCTGACGACCTATTTTAGACTCCTCTCTCTCTTTTTTTCCGAAGAGGTGCCTTTTTTTATTTGTCGAGCTCTCGTTCGATATTGACCGGGGCAGAAATTAAACCGGGAGTGGATGGGTTTAATTTGAGGAATTCTTTTTTTCCGACAGGATCGATTCCGTTTACACTTTAAATTAAACCGATGGATGTTTCAATATTTTTTGAGTTGATAAAATATTTTGTAGCGTTTTGATGAAAACATGTTTTTAAAGAAAATTTATTTTGAGCTATGTCGAAAAATTGAACGGAAAAATGTAAAAATATTTTCGGAGGCTTACCCTACACACAAAAGGAAAAATACATGCCGAAAGTCGAACGTATAAAAAATTACGACAGAACCCAGAGTCTGAACTTTACCCTATCCAAGAAGAAAGAAAATAAAAATGCAACTTTTTAGAGAAAATTCTCGATATCCAAATAAGCTCAGAAGTTATACGATCTATATATACAATATTTCTTATCTATATCTACTGTAGGAAACTATATAAATATAGTAATAATGAAAATATTTATGATTCATGGAATTACTGACAGTGTAATTTTTTTTTATTCCAGGGTCTGTTCTCGAGGATAACGTTCCGCGAGCCGCTGTTCGTAGGAGGCCCGGGTAACACGAGCGGCCTGGAGCGACTCCCGGTGCGGGCGGGCTTCCGGGGCTGCCTAAGAAACCTGGAAATCAACGAGCACCGCTATCATTTTCCCCTGGCGCCACTCGGCGACGCGCTCAATGGCTTCGACGTTGGTGAGTTACTTTTAGATATAAAAGTAATGGAGTCTTTCATTTTTATGAAAAAAGTCATCCTGTCCTGGGATCAAGAGATAAGCTTCGAGAGAGTAAAGAAACTATTTACTTATGAGACGAGGGAGAAAAAAACTTATTTTTCGCAGATTGCTTGAAATATCAGTTTTTGTCAAAATATCTTGAAAACGATTCGCTTAATGTAACTTAAACGTTTAAGAATGTACTTATAATTAAAAAACTTATGATGTAGGTTCACAATTATTGTAAACTACTTTTGAAGAGTAAATCTTAGCTGTCCGTAAATATTTACAATCTATATATAACTAAAATTAAAAATCTTTATTACATAGTTGGCAGAAACATAATATCGTTATCTAGTCCGTTAGAAATTTACTTATACATAATTAAGTACTTCGTACAAAGATTTTTATCTCAAAACTAAATATTTACTGCGCAAACTCCCGGTGTGCTCCGTTATTAACTTATCAAATATAAACTAATTTTTTATTTATTGTTCCAAGCTTTTGAACGAGTTTTTTTTTTTTTTTATGTATTAAACGTTTTTTGACTCTAGTTAGAATCGATATTTTTAAGCAATCAGTTTAAAACATAATTTTAATATGCTTTTAAACAGAAACAATAAGACCTCATGGTTGACGGCATTAAAAAAATGAAAATGAATCATAAAGAAGAGCGTAATTATTTTAAAAATTACGGGTATCTGTCTTCATAAAGCCAAAGAGAATAATAAATTTCAAAGCTCTCGTTTTCTGATTGCATTAACATCTGCTTTCGAGCGTAAAATAATTTCAGCGTTAAACCCGTACAAAATTATTCCCCCTGAAATCTCGAAATTATGATCCTCAAAGGCTAATTTCAACCGTGACTCGTCTCGAAAAACTAAAAGCACCCCTATCTTTATCACCCTAGTGACGTAAAAACTACTAACTTTTTAAAATGCTAAAAAATAAATAGGTCCTTAAATTTATTATTATTTTTTTTTTAATTGAAAAATATCACTCGGCTCGAGCTCGTCATCCCGGGGTAATCAAGGAAGCGTCCGTCGTGCAAATCTCATTAGGTATAAACGCCCCGGGATCGTTCATTTTTTCAGGACGATTAAAACGCGTCGCTTAAGTCCTCCTTCTGCTCCCGGAATGAGAGTGAAAAAAAAAAAAAGAAGAAGCCGGCTCAAAGCGAGATTAGTACTTGGCCTCCTATAAAGAATGTACACCTCCTACTTATTTCGTTCCTCTTTTTCGAGCGCGAGCAAAGTTGTATAAGTGCGAAGTAATTGCCGAGAGAACAATAAGCGGGATGAAAGAGCGCCCGAGCTTTGAGACGCCCGCCCTTGGCAAATCGAATATAGTCTTTTTTTTTTTGCTACCGTCGGAGATCTGGGATTTATTATTTTTTATCTCGCTGTTTCGCGTCTTTGACGGAAGATTTATAACTTTATTTAAAAAAAAGATTTTTGATTAAATTAGTGAGCTTACTTTTAGATGACCTGGCAATTGAGCATTTAAACCAATTTTCAAAATATTCGGGTAAAAGTCACTTCTAAAAATTTTCATTTTTTTTTTAATTTCGAAGGAAAAATATTTTTAAATCGAGTTACTTACTTTGATTACGACCAAGTACAGTCTAGATCATCAAAACCTAAACGGCAAAAAAGTGCTGTTAGAAATCTAAATCGAAAAATATATTTCCCTGAACAATCATGAAAAAACAAAAAAAATGCGAGGTTTCATAAATCTACAGACAAATTTTAAGCATGAATTTTTCATAATAGCAAAAAACCATGAAAGTACCAAAAATGACAAAATTTGCACGCATATCGTTATGAAGACCCATGAAGATTCGAGACCTGATTGTTTCTCTTGTTTAATAAAAACCTTTAAAATTATTAATAAAATTATTTCATAAATTATAATAAAGTTTGAAAATATTCTAAGTATAAGGGATTTTTTTCAGAAAATTACTGAAATTTAAAATCTGAGTGGCGAAAAAGATATTATAGGTTTTTTATTAAACTAAAGTGAAGCTTGAACAGACAGACTCTCTTCCTCGAGTACTTTTTAAGTGACTTTTTTTTTGAAATTATCGAAAAATTCAAAGTCTAAGTGAATTATCGAGTGACATGAACCCAAGGTGAAAAACTTAAAGGCCGATTAAATGAAAAAAAATTTTTCGGATAAATTTGTAAAATATTGGTAGAGTTTGACGCTGTAGAAGATTTATTTCAAAATAAATTGCATCGCTTGTAAAATACTAAAACAGGAAAAGATAAAATTTTGCGAAAAGTTTTGAAACTTTGCACGGCTAATTGGATAACTAGTGAAAGTGGAATCGATAATCCCTTTTAATTAATTCAATCGTTAAACTTTCATCGCCCCTAAATCTAATTGAAAATTTATTCCACGTAAAGGGTCAGTCTAAATTTCTCAGTTTACTTTTTTGAAAATCACATTACCGCTTAAAGTTGGAAAACGAATGAAAACTGACGTGCATTTTAAAAGTAAATTTAAATTTGATTTCATGAATTTTCACTTAATTACGGCTCAAATTTACCGAGACCTAGAACTGTTTGATAATCATTTAAAGTTAATTAATTTTGCATGAAGAATATGTACCTACGTTTGAGCTCGAAATTTCATAATTTTATTGAATTTTACTAATTGATGCATTTTCATTAAGAGCAAGCGGCATTTTTGTAATGAACTTGTAGGATATAAATAACAAAACGAAAACGTATAAATAAACAAATTTATAGTGTTATTGTTGAATTGTTTAACTTTTTTCAAATCAAATAATTTATTTAAATTTAAAAAAATTTGAACTTGATTTATAAAGACTTAAATTAAGAATAAAAACAATACGATAATGCATGAATTAAAAGTGCATAGAATAATAATAATAATAATAATAATAATAATAATAATAATAATAATAATAATAATAATAATAATAATAATAATATTAACATTAACAATAAACAAAATGAACTCAGCGATATTGATAAAAATATAATATTAAAATAAATAATATTTTTAAACTTTATCATATTTTATGAAATAGTAGTATTGATAATTTTAAAGGTTTTTATTCAACAAGGGAGACAAAAACAACAATAATAATAATAATAACATTAACAATAAACAAAATGAACTCAGCGATATTGATAAAAATAATGAAGCTACTCTCTGTCGATCAAAGTACAATATCATTTTGCAACTTTAAAAATTTTGTAACTTCCTTTATTTAAAAATTTCCTTTCAAATAATAAAAAATTTCTGTAAATAAAAAAATCGATTAATTTAATGTCAAACAGAAAAGTGCACGGCTGACAGGTGCAGCAAGGTGCCGTGCTCGCACGGCGGCAAGTGCCTAACAACCGGCGGCGACACCGCAGTTTGCCTGTGTCCCCTAGGATTCACCGGCGACCTCTGCGAGACTCGGGTCGATCTACAGGTAAGAAATTATGCTGTGCACACATACCCAACAACCCCAGATCCGTCGATAAGCCTTGTGTACCTTCGATGGACGAATATTGAATCCTAATTTCATCCTAGATCAATTTGATCTGGAAGCTTTAAGTGCCAAGTGCTTTTTTGTAATGCCTGTTGACTTGAAAATTTTTTTTACAACAAATAGATGGTCGATTATCTTGGAATCTTAGTATTTTTTTTATTGATGATAGTATTGTTGCAATAATTTATAGTTGTATGCATATTTTTTGTGTACAATGTGCTCATAGTTTTGAGTTATCTTTACCAACCATTTTGAGTACTTTTTAAAAATAATATTTTACGAAAAACTTTTTCGGGTAAGTTCAATTGTTTAGTCTTTATTGAATTCCCAAAATATTATTTGTAGCGTGCCTCTCTAACGGGTTTGTTGGTGTATGAAAATTACATAAAATAAACTTTGAACTTTATAATCAGGCTTTATGGGTTGCACAATAGAGTATATCTTGATAAACTTAAAAAAAAAAACTTCAAAGCAAATATTTCAAAACGTACGTTGCAGCAGAGTAAAAAAAAAAAAAAAAACCACAACCCTGGTAAGAGCTTGGAAATGTGAATCTATAGATTCATTGTTGACTGTTCAGTGCTGACTTCGTTCCCAGTACACATTTGTTATAAAACATAAAATGAAGTTCAAATATTAATAAATTTACTATAAAATTAAATTAAGGTGGTTTTCCACCGGAGCTAGTCAAGTTCAAGACTAAAAAAAAATTATTACACCAAATTACTAACAATTGGTTATAAAATTTACTTTTTAACTTTTTATAGTTTCTGAAATTATTTTCAACCAAAAAAACATTTACAATCACAACAAAACATTTTTTTTAACTTTTAACCTCACCTTTGAATACCGCAGTTTTGGAGGTTATTCGTGAAAATTATTTTTGTAAATACTATTGTAAAATTCCTAGAAGGTTAATTTTTTGCAGTTTCAAGAAATGAATTCTTCGATAGTGAAACTATATGTATGTGGTTTTTCTAAAGGATCTCTATTGTAAGAAGACAAATATCATTAATTTAGTACAATTTTTCAGCGTAGCGTCCATACGCGTAATGAAAAAAATTCAATCTTTAACTTGCAGTAACTTTTAAACTATATGGTCAATTTTGATCAGACTTCGGAAAAATGTTTATTAATATATAATAAACACCTCCAGAAAATTTGAGCTGATTCTCTATTGTCATGCATTTGGTAGAAAACCACCTTAATAAAATTTACGAGTTATCCATAATAATTGAAAAATAATAAACCCGAGTGACTCTCGTGGCGACGTTGATAATAATTGAATTTTTTTATACGAAGTTTTATTTATTATTGAGAGTCCATTAAATAAATTTTCGATATCTTTGTGAACAATAAATAAAGCGAGTATCCCTTATCGGACTGTTCGTGGTCCACACCAAGAATTTCTTGAAATCCAAGATGCACCCCAACTTCATGTACAACTCCAAAGTTATCCTTCGGAATTTCAACCAAGTACCACTCCAAATATCCAAATCAGAAATACGATTATGAAATTTTAAACAAATATTTGTTTTATTGTGTTGGTCATTTTTAAAATTTTCTCATCCAGACATTCCTCGAATATCTAAAACATTCTGCATCGTACGCCAGGACACGACATAAAAATCCCTTCCCTAATAATCTTGGCCCCAACTTGCCCCCTAAATCACGTATTATAGTCAAAGTTTACGGATTTTAAAGTTTAGATTTGCCCCATGCGCGCCAACAACACTTCGGGCACCGTGGAAATTCATCAGTTTATGCAGTGCCACTCGAAACTTCCGATAATGACCTCACCGGGTTTATAACGCCCAGGGAGCCAGATTTCGATCGAGACCCCGTAAAACCCAAGCCGACGTATCGATTATCGCCCACCCACCGCCGACTCAATGGCCTCTTAGTGTCAAAGGAAAATTCAATGATATTGCAGCCAACTCGATTTAATAAACAGCTCGAGTTTTTTTTTAAAAAGTAAGCGCGCGCGCTTTGGGACTACTTTATTCTCGTCAATTTTTGAGTTTCAGACGACGAGTTTTTATCGTCCTGCTTTTTTTTTTGTGTGACCCGTCTGTCAAGAACTCGAGCGGCGTCCCTTTTTTGACGTAATTGAGTTGGTATTCTTTCGAGCTTAATAGAATTCACAACTATTTTAAACTCGCTTCAATTTTGCTGACTCGAGACAAAAAATCGATTTCACGGTTAACGGGTAAACATTAATAGCGTCTCAGCTCTAAAACTTCGTAGTTCGTTATCTTCTGAGAAATTTAAAATAGGAATTCATCGTCTCTCCAAAAAGGTTATGCTTAAAAATATAATTTAAATCTCAAAAATATAATTTATAACTTAATTACTTAATGCCATATTTAAAAAAAATAAATAAATAAAAAAAAACCTTTAAGATATTTCTATCGGTCTTACAGTCTTATTACAATTCAATCGCGGGATTTTAATTTTTCATCATTCAGATGCTACTTCTGTAGACTAAGGTGTAATCCCAAAAAAACTCATAATAATTAGTTAAACTCACTCCGAAAAATACAATAATTAAAATGAACACTGTAAAAAATTTTTTTTACAGTGACCGATAGAAATAAGTATCTTGAAGGGTTTTTTTTTTTTTTTTAATTTATAACTTTACCTTAGAATATACAAATTTTAGTATGAATAAACCATTCGGAGTAAAAAGCGTTTTCAATAAATATTTTTGAATCTGGAAAAACACTGGAACAATAACAGTCAATCAGCGATGCCAACAAAAATTTCTCGCTCGCAGAATATTTATCAACCGAGCGAGGTATAGATCGATTCGATGGGGGGTCAACAACCCCATTCGAGCGCGCGAAATTGGCTAAGCGAGAGATCAAATGCATCGACAAAGCAGCGCCGGGTATTTTACTTAAACTCGCCCCGCGGGCGCGAGGAAAATAAGAAAAGCGCGCTTGAATGTGAATGACGCGTTTATATTTTCGCTTTGATCCTCGTCGTCGCAGCTTTTTTTTTCTTTTCTGGGAGTGCAGCTTGAATAGCTCGCGATATCGGATTAAGAGATGAAATGGCTGGAAAATTTCCGAACCCCGGGACCGGATGATGTTTTACATGCATGAAATATTTTGAAGTTCGAGGGAAAATTGAATGAGCATTTTATTTTTATAAAAATAAAAACGGGGTTTAATTTACGCTTCGTGAATGGCTTGTTTTGAAAATGAATAGACAAAATTTTTAAAAGCTTTTTGGAATTTTTGAAGAAGGAATTTAAATGTATTTTAGAAAATTATTCTGGTTGATTAAATACTTTAATTAAAATTCATAAAATTCAACAGAGCACTTGGTATTTTACATAATTTAATTTTATTAATGCAGTTGTAATATAAATTGATATTTTTTGAATACTGATGTTGAGTCCAAAAATTTTTTTTTCTGTTGTATAATAAAAATAGCTTCCGCAATACAACTGAAAATGTAACATTATGAAGCTGTTTTTGAAGTGTAAAGTAAAATAGAGCATTTATATTCCGGCTTTGAAATTCAAATTTCAGCCATGCGAGAATATACCACCTTTTCATCCATGTGATAACAATGACTATACCCTAAATTTACCTATACAGTTCGAATTTTTTTATGAGGTCCTATTTCTACTCGATTCTCAGATAGAATTGTTTTCTCTGACTTATGAAGGGAAAAATAATTACGTATGTAAACGGAGTGCAATCTATGTTAGACTCTTACCAATATTTCATATGCTGGAATCCATTACAGCAGTACACTGTGAGAGTAATACTCATAGGGGTTTATATACCCAAAATGTCGAAAAATGACTTTTTTATAAGAATCATTCCATAAGTTGAGTCAGTGATATAAATAAAAATATTCGCGACTTTTGATTCCCGTTTGAAATTCAATTACTTATATTTTATTAAGAGCACTCACAAATTTAAATGTCACAAGTCAAAAACGTGATATTTTTAAAAAAATCGGAAAGATGTTAAAGTTTTTACCGGCAACCCTTCAAAGAATCAACAGTTACATTACATAAAAGCACCGATTATCAAAAAAATTTTTAAATAACAATCAAAAAACTGTTATAATAAAAATTATATCCTTTATTAGGTACCATCATTCAACGGGTCTTCGTACCTGAAGTATGCCGGCCTGGCCGAGACGTCGCTGTCCTGGCTCGAGTTGTCGATAACCCTGCAACCGGCCAGCCTGGACGGCGTCATACTCTACAACGGACACCACAGCGACGCTACGGGAGACTTCATAGCACTGTACCTGACCCAGGGCCACGTGCATTTCACCTTCGACCTGGGCACGGGCACGGCAACTCTGAGGTAAGTTACTCGATTCCGCTCAAATTTATTGACTATGAATGTCTTAGTTTGAATTACCTTATCATGCGAAAGTTCCCCAAAAATAAAAAGCTTACTTTATCAGATGAATTTTCATTTAAAATTAAAAAATAAAATAAAAAAAGTTTGCATTTATTTATTGAATAAAAAAAAATAATAATTTTTACACGTTGTATATTACATGTCTTTAACACGTTTTTCAAAAATTAATTATTAACGTTAACATAGTATTCAATTTAGTTTTATTAAAAAATTTGCCTAATTCTTATCTTACTAAGATGATATTTTAAAGAATTAATCTTAAATAAAATTAAATTGACTTATAAAATAAGAATACATCATAATACGTTTTAATTAAAAAGTTAAAATATTTTAGTAACAATACAACTAAAAAAACTTTAAAAACTGTAGAGCTCTGCTCGACCAAAGTATTTATAATTTTCCATAATTAAACAATGAAAGTTATAGTTCTCTTGTTCTTCTTCAACAACAACCCTCTTTTTCCTCTGTGCAACTAAAAAATTTTGTAAAATAACTTTTTTTCTCCCCCGCTCAAAATTACTACCCCCCGCGCTCCGTAATAAAAAAACAACAAGACAGTACGCCGCGTCGCATCCCTCGGGCGTCTTCTTCCTCAATTTTTTGCCTCCTCTGTTCTCGAAACTTATAATTTCTCCGACTTTGAAACAATTTTCGCCCACGTAATTATAAAACAACACCGAATTAAACGTTTTCCACGTCGGCTAATTAATCAGAAAAAAAGGGACCGAAAGCGAGGGGTAGCCGGTGAATAATTCATGGCTCATTAGGGTTAAAGGGAGGAATCGATGGCGAGCGTTCCGGGTAAGGGAATATTCATGAGGTCGGCGCCTTTTATTAAACCGATAATTCATACGCGAAAATTCGATCCTCCGAGGAGAGCGGCTCGCACGCGACGACGCGTGTATTATGCATACCGGTGGCGCGGTGACGGCCGGGCTAGGGTGAGTTATGCGTGTTTGGTTACCTTGCACGCGACGTCTCTTTTTTTATGGCTACATCGTTACGTTGATTGCTTCGGAATAATCGAGTTTTAATATCCTGAGTGTTTGAATAAACAGATATATTATTTTGGGTTCGGGTCGGCACGGTCATTGACTCGTTCTACTTTTCTTAAACGGGCGACTGTTTTAGAGTTGCGGATCTATTCTGGATGTTGCAGTAAATTCCTTTTTTTTTTTTTTTTTTTTTTTTTTTTTGTGTAAATGATTATTTCAATGGAAAAAAACTTTATTTGAATGATTTTATCTCTGAAAAATATATCTGCTCTTGTAAAAATAAAACTCAATTAATCTTTCAAAGTTGTATTTATTAATGCAGTTTTGTAATCACTCTTAATGTTCAATGTTCATTATTGTTTTATTTTGTTTTTTACTTCTTTATTTTTGGTAAAATGATTAAAAGTTTGCTTTTTGCAGTGTGTAAATAATAATTTAAATGGAAAAAAACTTGATTCAAATAATTTTTATTTCTGAAAATATCTGCTCTCATGATAATAAAACTCAATTAATCTTTTGAAATCGTATTTTTTATTGCGAATTTTCCATTACTCCTGGTAAAATGTTAATTATCGTTTCATTTATTTATTTAACTTTTTTTACTTCTGGTAAAATGTTTAAAAGTTTGCTTTTTGGAAACTAGAATTTCGAATTGAAAGATGGATTTATATTTGAAAGTACTATTCTATTCACATATCGCATCTACAAAAATAAAATTCGGCAACGCTTCAGCGCGCAATGTAATATCTTGCATGATAATTAAAAATAATATGCAAGTAAATTTAAATTTATAAGATGAAAAATTTGATAAGAAAGTTTCAAGTTCAAATTTTATGAAAATTATTTTCTATTGAGGCTTGAAAAAGTATAGCAATTAAAGACTAATTATTTTAATGAGTTATAATTAAATTATTCACGATTCAAAGCTAAATATGAAAAAATATAATTAATAGAAAATTTTTATGAAAGTATCATTTATAATTTTTTAAAAACAATAATAATAACAGTTCCCGGAAAAGTATGTTACTACGACTATCTGTAACGGTTCCAACACTCTTAAAAAAAAAGCAAAAGCATCAAATTAATTAAAAAATGTTCTTTCTCTTACAGGAGCGAGAAGCCAGTTAGACTGGGCGAGTGGATAGAGCTGCGAGTGTCGAGGACCGGGAGGTTGGCCTCCCTGGAGGTAGAGAGCGAACCGGCCCAGGAGATCATGGCCCCGGGTGCCTTCACCCAGCTCTCCTTGCCCCTCAACATGTACCTGGGCGGCGCACCCACGGTCGACATGTACTCGCCCAAGCTCAAGACCACCACCAGCTTCGTCGGTTGCATACAGCAGGTCGTACTCAACGGACGCGAGGTTTGTACTCTATTATTTTACTATGAAAAAAAATATGTTATTGTATTAAAAATATGTTATATGTATATATATATATATTATTGAGTCGTTCGATTCACTTGAAATACTGGTGCTTATTGAAAAAAAAAGCTTTTTTGCTAATGAAAAAACGTTTAATTGGATACTGTTTTATATATGGATGCATTAGTGAGATTGAATTTATCGTGATAATTGTTTTTATTCCATTAAATTACTTAAATTTTAATTAAAATTTATACTACTTCACAAATGTATGATTCAATCTCGGTACCGTTGCACAAGAAATAAGCCAGACCCATTTTTTTGGTAGACTCAGAGTATCTAAACTCTAGACACGAATTTTTTCTTGGTGCAAGGTCCATTTCCGGGAAGTGCCACTTATCGTAACCCGTTTCGTTAAGGGATTTTCCATCGACCGACGTCCACTGGTTGTTTAGCTCGTGAATACCGACCCACGCATTTTCGATTTTTTGCTCTTTCATCAATTTGGCGAGGTGCTAGAAAAGTAAAAGTTAAGTTTATTTAATAAGTTAAGTTTATTTAATAGATCTCATTAATAATACAACTCATGGCTCATTATTTTAAATTGAATTTCAATAGCTTACTTCTGCTTCGGCTTCGGAATTGATAACCGCCAAATCAGCCCCATATTTCTTGCAGACTCCTCGCGAGTTGTTCCAATTTCCAACGGTGTATTTGTAGACTTTGTGACATCCGATTTCTGGTTTGTAGTCGTAACTAACTTTCTTACACGCTTCCTCTAACCAAGAGTCATCCGCAGTATCGATAGTTTGCATCTGAGGGCAGTCGGATACGAATTTAATCTTAAAATGTCATGTGATACAAGTGAACAGAAAAATTTTTGAAACAAAGCGATCGACAAAATGGCATGAATATTGAAATAATTTATTCATGAACACAGTGTGAGCTTAAAATTATTCCAAAATCTAGAATATTAAATTACACGTGTAATCACATTTTAACAAAAATAACTCGTGTTTCAACGTAATTCAATATTAATTGTTTACAAAAGCAATTTGCGATACCCAAAAACATTTTCATAAATTTTATCGAATTTGCTTTTACATATGCAAGTGTGCAACCATATTACCCCGCATTGATTGAACAAACTTTTATAATTCTATTATTTTAAAACTTTTTTTTTCTATAGAAAATTTTTAACTGTTTATTTATAAAGCTAATTTTCCTATCAATACTTTGAAACTTACCATAGAAATCAAAGTATAAATAACTGTAATAAAGAACGTCAAGAAATACATTTTAAAAACTGCAATTATATACTTGAAGTTATTTGAAAATAATTTGTTTTCTGCAGAAAAATATCCGAGTAGCAAAAAAGTAACTCTTGACTGTTATGGCTATTATAAAATTGTTTAAAAAATAAATCGCGCAGTAGATAATAAAGTAATAATACATGATTATGAAATTTAATGAGTTACTCATGAAATTTGTAAAAAAAATGTCATTGTAAACAATTGTTACTCATAACTCCACACAAATTTTTACCACCACGTACAAGGATAAAAAAAAATTTTGGCAATCAAAAGACAGTTTTCGAAGGCATGATTTCCCCGATGGCTCGAACCTTCTCCTCATCGAAAAATACTCTGCGTTCGGCATTCATAAACACATAAACTCGGCCACTCGGTTATCTCTGAAACTTTTAAGACCTCTCGAACTTTGCATTCTCGGGGTAGAGTAAAATTTTTGCCAGCTCCCAAAAAGCAAATATCTGGGTTACAAACAAGCTTAGCCCCGAGGATTAAACCTCAGACAAACACACACCCATAGTGTTGTAGCTAATCTACTCGAAACTTTCCCCCCAAGATCTCTCCCCGTGCAAACTTTTGTAAACATGCAGTTTTTGGCCGAAAAAAAAAAACAAAGAAGTCGTAGTAACACTTGATTTTTACGGGTAATGGGAAACATCGATTTTCTGGAATATCTGGCTAACCAAGAGAAGGATCGAAAACGCAAGCAGAGGAGCGAGAGCCAAGTCAAACGAAAGGCCAAGTTTGAAGTGGTCCATGCGCCCGGGGTTTGCTCTCGGTTGCGTGAGCTTTCGGAGCCATTCTCGTGTGTGGTTGCCTACGAGCTAACGCCTCGGGTTTTTTCTTTAACAAAATCAACACCCGGGGCTTAGCGAAAGGTGCGGGTGGCGTTTATTTTCATTGAAAATTGTAATTTTTCCATTTCAAAATGAGCAATACAAGAAATGGGCGTACGAGTTGAGTACTTAAATTCTTATGTTAAGAGTAATGAAATATTAATGAGTTTTTACTTTTTAAAAGAAGCAATTGAAAATTATGAAGACACAAATCAAAATAATTCGTGCAGGCTTCAGGTGAACCGAAGTTTGAATCTATCGGCAAATCTTAAAATGACAAATGTACGGATTTTATACAGAGAGAGAGTACGAAAGTGCTGCTTTGGAAGGTTTTGATTTAAATCGAAAATCAAATGGTTTGCATAAAAATGATAAAAGCTGTTCGTCCATTTATCATACCAGCTTTTGTGTTTTATTGAATGAATTATTCAAAATCTTTGATGGATATATGATTTACAAATCAAAGCTCAAAATCAATTTATAATTAACATTCTCATATGTATCTCGCTATCGCATCATCAACAATATTGAATTATATTCATTTCAAAATTTCATTTATTTTGTTATTGTACTTGAAATATTTATTATTTATTTTTATCATGAAATTAGTGTCACTAAATGTTTCAACTTAATGGAAGTATTTATAAATTTATTCATGTTATTATTCATGTTATTTGTTAAAGGAACTTTTAGATAAATTTTGAGTTGTGGAAAATAACGATTGAAGGAGACTAAAAATTTGAAAAAATACTCGTAAAAGCATTTTTGAGGTGTGATAAATAAATGGCTTGATTAATAAAATTACTTTACAGATTACAAACACAAATTTTCCAATAAATTTTACTGTTTTAGACGATTTTAAAATTTTAATTTTTTCTAACAGTTTCCAAGTGAGCTTTAGAACAACCTATATTCCTCCCTCGAAAAAAACGAGGGAGAATGGAATAGCTGTTTGGAAACCTTGTCGAAATCATTTTCCTTGGAGCTCATCCTTCTTTGAAGCTGTTTGGAAACCTTGCCGAAATCATTTTCCTTGAACCTCATCCTCCTTTAAAGCTGTTTGGAAACCTCACTGAAATCATTTTCCTTTAACCTCATCCACCTTAAAAGTTGCTTGGAAACCTCGCCGAAATCATTTTCCTTCGACCTCATCCACCTTTAAAGCTGTTTGGAAACCTCACCGAAATCATTTTCCTTGGACCGCATCCGCCTTTAAAGCTGTTAGGAAACCTTGTCGATATCATTTTCCTTGGACCTTATCCTCCTTTAAAGCTGTTTGGAAACCTTGACGATATCATTTTCTTTGGACCTCATCCCCCTTTAAAGCTGTTTGGAAACCTCGCCGAAATCATTTTCCTTCGACCTTCTCTATTTTAAAGCTGTTTGGAAAACTTGCCGAAATCATTTTCCTTTGACCTCATCCACCTTTAAAGCTGTTTGGAAAACTTGCCGATATCATTATCCTTAGATCTCATCCATCTTTAAAGCTGTTTGGAAACCTCGCCGAAATCCTTTTCCTTCGACCTCATCCCCCTTTAAAGCTGTTTGGAAACCTTGCCGATATAATTATCCTTAGACCTCATCCACCTTTAAAGCTGTTTGGAAACCTTGAAAAATAATTTTTCTTGGACCTCATCCTCCTTCGAAAAAAGCGAGGGAGAATGGAATAGCAGTTTGGAAATTTTGTAAAAGTCATTTTCCTTGGACCTCATCCTCGGCTATATTATAGATTTTCCTAAATTTTAAAAAGAGAGCTCGGTTTCTACTAATTCTACTAATTTTAAACCTAGTGAAACTAATTATATTTTGAGTAATCACACTGTGAAAATACAGTGTGACTAACTCAATCATCATGTCTCATAATAACGTAGTTTTTCATCATCACATTCAAATTAACAATGAGCGATATGAATAATAATAAATGATAATTATATTTTAATTCTTCGAATCTGGAAGAACCTTCAATAAAAAAAAAAACTTGATTTTCAGATGGGTATCCTGGCTGAGGCCCTGGGCGGCGTAAACGTGGGCAGCTGCGATCACGCGTGCGAGGCTCGTCCTTGCGGTGACGCCGAGTGTCGTCCCATGCGCGACAGGTTCACTTGCAGGTGTCGGCCCGGACTGCCCCACCCGTGTCCGGCTCTCGACGTCATACAGCTGACTTCGTCGGCCAGCGACACGAGCGCGGTCATGGAGGCGGTGTCCACGACCGTGTCCAGGTATACCACCGTCAGCTCGTCCCCCACGACGACGACGACGACGACGACGACCCTGAGCAGTGGCGAGCAGCAGTCGAGCGTGCCTAGTTTTACCGGGGTCGACAGCTACTTGCACTACGACGACGCTGATACAATGAAGAGGTGAGAGAAATTGAAAATATTTTTGTGTTTCATGGACTGTTGGTACTTTTGAGCGTAAATTTATTTATTTATTCTTGCCTGAAAGAACAGTTATGTACTAAGGAACTATCAGTCAAAATTTAAAAAAAAATTAAGCAGTGATAAATTTAAAGCTCTCATAGAAGGAAAAAAATCAAAATCTGAGAAAACTGGACGAAATTATATATTTTTGGGTTTTTCTTTCATTTACTCAGTTCACTCTAAATTTTCAACTTTTCATAAAAGTTTACTGCACAATAGTAAAAAGTGAATTTTTATAGTTCAATCAGACAAAACTTGATAAAGTTTTCAATGATCAGAGGTTTAATAGCTCAGCCTGCGTAGCTTGCTTGCGAATTGATATTTAAAGCCTCAAGTTCGAGCCTCATACGAAGTGAATTTACAATATACTTGTATGTTTCTGAATAAGACTTGTAGATTCATTATTGAAAAAAAAAAAAAAAAAAAAAAAAATTAATAACATCAAACATTTTTTTTTTTTTTTTTTACTGACAAGATCCTTTCTTTGTATACGCTATCAAAATTATTAATGTCATCAGCTTCATTAAATTAATAAAATCAAGTTTCTAAACGAACTGAAGTAGCTCAGTCTGTAAAGCACTTGAGTTATAATTCAGGATTCCCAGGTTCGAGTCTCGCAGTTGTACTCTGTTGAATGTAATTAAATTTTTCGTTATTGCAACAATATAACTGAAAATTTAAAAATAAAAAAAATAAAGATTATTGAATGAGGTTGAACTATTATTATTATTATTATTATTATTATTATTTTTTTTTTTCAAACAAATTGTTTAAAATTTTACATTAACCATATAGATATTCATTCAAATGATGAAAATTATTTTATTAAAATGAGCATTAAATTGTCATTGGCAAAATTAGGTCAGCACCTGATTAACAGAAAAAAAAAATCCCAATTCGATTCAACAATTACCGCCAATAACCATTTCACTGCAACGATCTCATTGTTATTCCAGGATAATAAGCTACAAAGTGGACATAAACATGAGGTTCCGGGCGAGCAGTAACGGGCTTCTCTTGTGGAGCGGAAGGCAACCCGACCAGGAGCAGCGGGATGTGAACGACGACTTCCTGGCACTGGGACTTGATCAGGGATATCTGACCCTTGCTTACAACCTCGGATCTGGGGAGGCCGTACTCCGGTACAACCTCACCCGGCTAGACGATGACCTGTGGCATAGGGTCCGAGCAATAAGGTGAGATATTTTTTATAAAAAAAAAAAAAAAGCTAGTTTTTTTATAATAATTGAATTTTTTATTTTTAGGAACGAGCAACTAGCTTCGTTGATGGTGGATAATGGCAACGGCGTGGCGGTGGAATCTCCTGGACAGTTGAGACAACTGAATACAGATACTGGTTTATATATTGGTGAGCTTAATGTCTTGTTACAACTAAAATATTAAAATAATTTCTTTTAGTTTTTTTACTAGTCTCTTAATTAAAAAACTTTGTAAATTTAAATTTTCAAAACATAGCAAGACAAAAAAATTAAAATGTCAATTCAACTTCTTTTTTAAAAGGCTCTTGTAGCAAATGAAGAAATTTTTTTGAAAATTTTATTACCATGAGAACAATAGTAATATTTTTTAAAATTTGTCAAGTTTCTAAACAGTTTTGAAATATTTTACAATATTATAAACTATAAAAAATTTTAACTATTTAAACTAGATCTTCAATGAGCTTTCAACTATATTGAGTCATAAGAATTATTTATTGAAAAGTTTAAATCCGTTCAATACTTCATATCATATTTTTAATACATAAAAGGTGCTTTTTCACAAAAAAATATTGTAAGTTCTTGCAATGTACCATCAATTTAATAAGTATACGCTGTAATGTTCAAAATTTCAATTTAATTCATCATCAACTTGAATGAATCTCATGAAATACCTTGAAAATTCCAGGAGGTGCGCCGTCGATAGAGAGGACGACCGGTGGACGCTACAGCAGGGGTATTGTGGGCTGCATAAGCGACCTCGTGCTCGACTCGGATTACTCGGTATCCCTGACGTCTCCGGGACACGCGACCAACACTCATACGTGCATTCCCTGAGTTCCCCCCGAGCTACAGTCCCGCAGACGATAAACTACTGCAATCACTACTACTACTACTATCTACTCTGGGACGCAACCGAGCGATAATTGCAATTGTACAGAAGATTAATCCTGGAACAAAATTAGATGAATTTCTAGTCAGCGATTTGTAAATAATTGATAGGGGAGTTATTACTGTAATAAACATTACACCTTTTTTGTTTCCACTTTCGTTCGTCCACGAGTTCTGGAAGGTTGGCTATAGTGGAAGATATTTTTAAGGCGAACCGAGTCTGTAGGATGGAGAACTTGATGGCTTTTTGAAGTTTTATTTTTAGATGCACACTTTTAGCACCGAGTGTATAAGTTTGAAAAAACTGCAATGAAGGCTCAATGTTAATTTTAATAATAAACTGTGTTTTTTTTTTTTTTATTATTTAAAATCATTTTGATATAAGTCAATTCTACTTCACGTGTTTGAAAAGTTTAAAAAAAATGACTAAAAGTAAATATGTTGGATGAGAGTCTTGAATACTCGCCGGCCTAAGCAGTTTAACTGATGTCAATCTTAAACTTTTTGTTCGTGCTATTTTTTGGAAGCAAAGCGAAATTTTCGTTCACCGAAAAGAATTCAAAGAAATCTTTAATTTTCATACAAATATTTTTGTCTGTAGTATGATAAAATGTAGTACTTTGAAAGGAAAAATTTAGCACATCAATAAGACATACTCAACGTCTCTAGGCGAATAACGACGTGACATAAAATCAAGACAAATTTTGAAAAAGAGTACAAGAACGATTTTTGAATAAAAGTCAAAAAAAGAAAATTAGCTTTTAATTTTAAACTGAAATAAAAGAAAAAGAAAAACAAGAAACGTCCTGGATCTCAAAAGGTCCAATTACAAAAATTCAATCCCAACGTACTCACCAGGTCAATACGTATAAATTCATACCTTAGTTGTGAAACGCCGTTGATACGTTTTGGATAGAAAGAGTAAGGATACTCGTTGATATCAGAAAAAAATAAAATAAAAGTAAATTATTTTAATGCACAATCTTCAAAATGCATCTTAGAAGCAATCGGCTATAGTCAATTTTGTACAAGTGTTATTTTCTGGAATATATATATATATATACATAAATATAAATAATATATATAAATATACATGTACACATTAGTAGATATGCTACGAAAGGAAAAAAAATTAGTAAAGAAAAAATGCGTTTAAATTATGCAAAGTCATAACCAATGCTGATGTCGAAAAATAAATTGAAAACAATAATTTTCGAGTTGTATCGGATGCATATGAAAAAATATACTTGATTTTTTGAAGGTTTGAATAATTTTTCGTTTAAAAAATGTCTACATTTTTGATAAACCATTATATTTTCAAAATGCTTAAATCGTGAATGTACTTCTTCTACTTAATGTATACGATAAACTCGATGATAAAAATAAATCAATTAAAAAATATATATACAATGCTGATCAATTATTCTGAAAAATAAAATGATAAATTAAGAAAAGCTCAATGTTGAGCTGTTAAGCAATATCTTTCAAAATATTCAATTATGACCGGGAAATCAGTAGAGCCGTCTACAGTAATTTATGATGTTTAAGAAAAAGCTTCAAAAACAACACTTTGTCAATATATTTAAGAGTTTGAAGAGTAATTAAAATAATACAATTTAGTAAATCGTTAAGTTTAAAAACTTTTAGATTATCACTTTACAACTTTTTGTGCTGTTGTTTAGAAAAATTTTCTCATGCAAAAAATTTTTTTCCCAAGGAATTAAAAATAAAAATATCGAATAAATCATTAAATGATATATCATTGCGTGAAAAAGGAATCTATAGTTAACGTAATTTTAAATATCTTTTTTTTAGTAATTAACTCAATACAATAACTTCAAAGTTAAAAAACTCTTCCGCACGATCTCACTAAGTAATTGTATGTTGCGTTGTTCAAATGAATTAAATGTCGTAATATGATTTGTTATCAAAAAAGCGAGACATTCAGCATTAATTATTCAACTTTAATCCTGTTAATCATTATTTCAGCACCTAACTTTTACCTAAAGTTTTTGACACACAGGACTTTAATCGTTGTAAAATGCTTTAAAAAAATCTGGACGAGCAATTCTTCTAAAACGAGTCCCCCTCAAGTGGGGATTTTGGCACGAACTGGGTGTAAATATAAATAAAAGTTAGATGAAATAATTGAATTAAGATAAGCGCATGAAAATAAAAAAAAATAGATGATTGTAACATTATACAAAAAAAAGCATATGATGTAAAAAACGTACAGGACTTTTTGCAGTTTCTATTAGCAAAGAATTAAAAAATATGGAAAACTTATATTTGAAAACGTTCCATGTAAATGTGAATAAAATAGTCAACCAGTAGTTTTCAACTCGCTAGTGAATGTTTAAATTGAATTAGTCCTGTACACGATGAAGCTATATATATATATAGTATTTCTATTATGTCCGTCTGCAAAGTCTATTAGAAGAGTCTATCCACCCCGATCCTTCTACCTTTCGACACGTTAAAAGCACGCGTGTTTGAGTCCATTTCCTATGTGTATGAAAAAAAAAAACAAAAAAAAAAAAAAACTTGTATGTCATCATTAATAAGCAAAACATATTTTATCATTTTTATCGCAGATTTATTGTACATAATTCATCATTGATTTTCAGTGGTTTTATAAAAATAGAATTAAAATAAAAAAAGTATATCAAGAATGGAAAAAAAGCACTTTTCTTCAATCACCGACATATCATGGCTTCGTGTTTTGATCGAAACCCTGGAAAAAAATTGACTAAAAATTGTATGTACTAACTATATTGTAATGAATGTTTTTTCTTTACTGTTTAGTTTTCGCATAAATAGACAAGTAGTTTGTTTTGGCAAATATTTTTTATCAAAAAAAAACAAAAAACAAAAACAAAAATCATCGGTTTATTTGTAAAGGCATTTTTGGACTGCGTGTATGTGAGCTTCTGAAAGTGTGTTGTATAACGCATATTTAATAAAAATGAAACAAATGTATTGATAAGGATAGTGATTCAGCATATTAAAAAGAAATTACTTAAAATTGATTATTTTTCATTACTGTTCTCAGTACGTATTCTCAAATTTTTCTAGTTTAGGTAAATGAAAAAATGTATTCTTTTCGGCGTTGGTTTCAAATAATATAATAAAAATTTCGAATTCAAATGAGAACCCTTAAGAACAAAACTACTAGTTCTTCATATAAAATACTCTGAAAATAAATTTTCACCTGTTTCTGTGTTTCGTTTGAATCTAGTAAAAGCATGAATACATTTTTTGTCTTTGATGAGTTTGTTAAGATATTTTGTGTTTCTTCGTCCAAATAATGCTGATAAGCTATATACCAATAAATGTTGAAAAGCAAGTGAGTGAAAGTACGTGTGTCTCAGTCCACATTGTCAAAGTATATCAATAAAGAGAGATTTTATAAAACATCATAAAGGGTTACTTCATTTATTTTTATACCCTTACTACGTAACTAAAAATTTGCCAGGATCAATTTCAGAGTTATTTATAATTTATATAAAATATTTGCTTGAAAGCCTATATTTCAATTTTTTTCATTTTATAATTAAATTTTTTAATTTACTTATTACGTAATTTATGGACAATAGTTTGTAACAAGCGCATTAGCAAGTTATCAAATAGCACTGTAAGGACTAGTTTACAGTCTACAAGCTAATAAAAGTAAAAACAAAAATTTAATTAAGATTTTTTACGTCAACAGTATGGTCAAAAGATCAAGGGACACTTTATTTTTGATGTACATCAATATTAATTTGTTCGTTGTGTAATACCTCAAAAATTAAAAAATTTTCAATTTACACATTTTTATACACAAAAATTTAAGTCTTCAAACTGCTTTAAAAAATTAGACTAAAACTTTTAATTTATCTATTACTAGGGTAGACTGCCCTTTTAAACTGTTGACTTCGGCTTTTTCGGTCTTGACTGCGAGGAGATCCAGGCATTCTACCGCAAATTTTGAATGCACAAAAACTTTGACTACCTGTGAGAATCAAAACAAACAATTTTAATTTAATTTCAAATTTCAACTAAAAAATCTATAAAACTGGTTAAGTTTAAATTCTCGGAAAATCTTGAGCCTTTTATTTACTGTGTAAAGCTGATTGACCCTGCAGATCTCGAAAAAAATTTATTTTCCGTTTCATTGATATTCGATTTTTATTGATTAAGTTGATTACGTCAGATGATCGCGACAACAACATTAAAATTTCTATTAAAAACACTTGTACCTACATAGAGAGTGTCAAAGTTTTTTTTTATGTTTTTTTGTCTGACGTCATGCAACTAACGTCATAACCCGAATTTAAAAAACCCCACAACAAAAACATTAATTCAAAATAACAATCCGAAACAAACTTTATTAATGATTGTAATTAAAAGTTTTTATTTTTACATTATTATTATTATTATTATTATTATTTTTTTTTTTCTTACCCTTTAAAGGTTGAAATTGCTGAGATGGATTCTGGCTTGCATGACGATCTGATTGATTTTGTTCTGGAAGTAAAAACTGCTGCACAGATTTCGGTAAATTTGAAAGCTCAGAAGATTCGGGAACCAATCTTCCCATCACTTCGATCCCGATAAATAAAACATAAACAGTAGAGATTAAAACAAGCTTTGTATTCATTTTTAATTTGGTTTTATATAACAGGGTTTAATCCGTTCCAATTTAAATAAACCTAGAAAAAGAAAAGAAATGCAACTTTACGTATTTTGCAATGTTACGTAAAAAAGTTATGAGTTAAATCACAAGATTTCTTATCGTAATTCAGAGAAATTTAAAAAAGTGTTAAAAATTTGAGATAAAATTGTGTAAAAAACAGCTTAATAGAGTATGAAATTTGTTACCTTCTCTTGGATTAAAACTGCGGACGAAATTAAAAAAAATTGACTTTTATGCTATCTCCTCAGTTGAAACGATTAGAAGACATTATATTGCCTGAAAAACTGCACGTAATGATTGTTATCTATCGTACATGACTGACAATTATTAGTTAAAGTAGGGGTAGAGTCTTTCTTGATACAATTATTATACCATTTTTTTTAAATTAGGGCTAGATTGTTAAAACTGATTTAAATAAAAACAAAATTATTTTCGTCTAATATTTACACTGGTCATTCAGTCCAAACAAAAATTATTACAAATTTATCATGAAAATTTTCATTTGTTTATTTTGTTTACTTTTTAAAAAACTCTTTTATAGATGGAATTTTAAGTGTAATATAGCTAGCTCTTAAAATTTATTATATAAATGAAAACAGATTTCATGATTATAAAACAGTTACTGAAACTCAACTATATATAAAAAACGGAAAAAGTGAATAGTGATGATTCAAAAACGGAGAAAGAGAATATTGCATTTATAAAAAAATTCAGAGTCTAAAAATAATGAAAAAGCCCAGCCATACCAAAACAAGCAAGCTGTCGCATAATTTTCCGCTCAGGTATAAGGCTCAGTTATACCTTCTATTCATTTTCAGACCGACTAAAATATTTAAAGTCTTGAAGAGAAGTAGGTACATCCCAGTATCGAAAATCGTATAACTTAGTCTTGTATTTCAAAGTTACCTCAAAACATTAGTTTTGTCTTCAATCCAAGGCATGCCTTTATAAGAAAAAATACTGTCGGATAAGTTACAGAATAAGTTACTATTTGAATATAATTGAAAAATAAATACTGACTCTTCCATCTTTGTCGTTTAAGGGCAAGGACAAAATGCAGCTCCGCCATTTTAGGAAATAAGCATTTCCACACAGTTGAAAACTGACCAGTGAATATTTAACTTTCTTGTGAAAAATGAATTTAAAAGTGATAATCGTAAATATTATATAAAATAACACACATCTTACGATATATTTTCATGAAAGATTTTTACAAAATTTTTAAACCTTTGACAAAATATTACAAAGTTTTACAACTGTTGGCATAACAATAATAGAATTTTAAAAAGTACCTTTAAGTATGCTTTTTTCGAAGCACTAAAACTTTTTCTTATTTGATTTACTGTAATAAATAAAAGTGCAGCAAGCACCATTATTTTTTATTATTAATAATCTTCATATTCTCAAGTGCTAACATGTTTACCATAAGGTCGAATGTAAAAGTACTATCATTTAAAACTGTAGATTTTGCATTAACCATTATAATGTTAACTGGCTTTGATTGTGGAACTTTTGCCAGCACTGTAACCCAAGATATGACTAAACTTTTATTTGGTAAAATCTTTTCGTCTACACCAGAAAAATGTATTGAAGGAACGAGGTTGAACATCACATCAAGGAATTTGTACCTTCCATGTTACGAATGCTTTTGTCAGGTTTGGAAATTTTTTTTTTCTTTTAAATTAACTACTCTGTTGCTGAACAAATTAATATTTTGAAAATTAATTCAAAATACTCACTTTGCTAACGGCATACTTAAAGGAAAAAAATAAAATAAAATAACACTTCAAGTTTATTTCATACTCGTATCGATTAAATAAAAAGTAACGATCTATTATTACATTTCAGGATAACACATACATTTGTTTTATCTCTAAGGGTCGTCAAGAATGTAATTTATTAAAAAACTATGAAGAACAAGAAAGTTGCTGCGATAAATGCAAAGGTATTCAACCGAGAAATTTCATTTTTAAAATTTAAATTGATTTTTTATAATTTTAAACTATTCAAATATTTTACTTTTATCGAGGTTGCTTCAAAAACAAATATTATGAATCCAGTTACGAATGGACAGAAGAAAATAATCCATGCGAAATTTTAAAATGCAATAATGGTGTTATTATGAAATCTTCCATCGACTGTTCATCATGTACTGAACCGAAATTAATAGCGCCAGAAATCACTGAAAATTGCTGCACTTCATGCTCAGGTTAATATTGTTACAATAAATATGTGAAGTATTTCCTCTTAAATTTAAAAAAAAAAAAAAGGATTTTTATAGTTTTAGTAAAAAAACAAAAGTAATGAAAATTTACGTTAATCTTAATTTTTATTTATTCAGGTCATCGAAAGTACTCACTAACTAAAAAGCAAAGTAGTCACTCAAAAAAAGATAGTCAAAAAAATAAAAATCATAGTAAAAAAAAAGGTACAAGACATAAACAAACAAATTCATTCTTCAAAAATTTAATTTATTTTATGCAATTTTTCTATGAATTTCAGAAAAATGCATCGAAGGTACGAGAACTCCAATGAAGATAAATAGTGGATACAGAAATATTGCTTGCTTCGAGTGCTTTTGTCATCAGGTACGTGACCAATTTAAGCAATAGTTTTGGAGAATAAATAAAACCATTAAAAAAATTGAAAAATCATTTTTTACTGAATTTGTTGCAGAATGACAATAACTACTGTCAGAAATCCATTTGTTACGAAGAATGCTACTATGGCTCTATGTATAAAACCTATACTGAAAGAGAAAATTGCTGTAATAAGTGTTTAGGTAAGATGTTGATTTTATCATCAAGTTTTATTATATTGTTTATTTAAAATATGAAAAAAATTGAATAACTATTAATTTTTTCGAAAAGGTTGCTACCAAAACAAGTATTATGAATCGAATTCCCAGTGGACCGAAGAAAAAAATCTGTGTAAAGTTTTTGAATGTAGTAGCGGTGTTATTACAGAATCTTTGGTCAACTCTTCATCTTGCAATAATCTAAAACCAATAGTTCCAGAAATTTCAGGTAATAAAGCGTAAATTATAAATGGCTAAATTTTCTCTAACTATAAGATTAAAAGAATTTCATTTTTTTCGAAAAGAATAACAATATTTTTACAGATGTTCATCTTTGTTTACGAATTTCTCAATAATTTTACACCCTTAAAAAACTCCTGCCTTCAACCGATCCATACGCCCTATTGGGTGATTACTCAAACAATCTTATTTATCTATTATAGTTTCGTGAAACTCAAATATTTTTTGTATAAGATTGTAAAAGAAAAATTTTAATCTTTTAGACTTTATAGAGTATCAAAAAGATCAATCAAAAAATTTCAAGACTGTACGGCATGAACTTGAAGACACAGAAATTGAAGAACTAGACGATGACAATCTTGACGAAAACGAAGTCAAAGATGAAAAAACTGCAGCTGATGACAAATCCGATGAAGATGACGAAATTAAAGTTAGAGAATTTGAAAACGAAGAAAAATATGAATATGATGAAGAAGAACTTGAAAATGACAAAGCAGGTGTAGACGAAACAGAGTATGAAGAACCCGAAGACGATGGAGTTTGCAAAGTAAATCGAGGGTCGCTTTTCAAAACGTTCGACAATACAATTTTTGCAATTTCTGGTACTTGCAATTACACGTTGGTCAGCGACTGCAAGAAAGAAAATTTTGATATTCAGCTGAAAGTAGCATTGGTGAAAAACAACTCTATGATGAAGACAGTTCTAGTAACTCATGCAAATAAAAAAGTAGAACTCGGAGTTAAGTACGTCAAAGTAAACAACAGGTTTACCAATTTACCGTACCGCCTCAAAGGTAAGCTCAGTGTAATGGAAAAAAGTGGAGACATTGTGATTAGTTTGAAAAATGGCATGAAAATTTTTTGGAACTACGAAATGGGTCTTCTTGAGGTCAGGGCTCCAAAGAAATTTAAAAATAAACTTTGCGGCTTGTGTGGCAACTTTGACTTTATATCGAGCAACGATTTAACCACTCGAGAAGGAATTTTGGTTGAAGATCCATCCACATTCGCGCAGTCCTGGTCCGCGGGAGAAGAAGTGTGCTACGACTTCAAGAATCTTGTAAACGAAAGATGCGATACCAAGCGGAGCGAAAGGTAATTTTAAAAACTTATTGAAAAAAGCGTTTTTTGTACAATAATTAAAATTATTTTTATTTTACGTTTCAGAATATGCAGCTACTTGAAAGGATCAATCTTCGGAACGTGCGATAAAAAAATACGTGTGACAACTTATTACGAGGAATGTTTAGAGGATGTTTGTCGGTGCTCGTCGAGCGATAAGAAATGCCACTGCCGATCATTTGAAAAATACGTTCATGATTGCAGAGCGCTCGGGATAAGAATGACTCGGTGGAAAAAGTTGGTCGGCTGTTGAAAAAAAAGAAATGAATCACTGATTTTTTATTTTATTCTTCCATTTATGTTTAAACAATCAATAAATAAATTTTTAAACTAAAATACTACACATGTCTCGTTTATTTTCCTAATAAATCTTGATTTTTGTACAATTTTTAAATTTGAATTGAATTGGTGCAGTCGGCTTACTGATTGATTTTGAAATTAATTAAATATAAAGAAATACGGTTGTTCCGCACTTAATGAAGCACTAGAAATAAGGATGTTCCCAACTTGTAGAAGCGCGAAAACCTTGGAGGGTTATTTGGGATGAGTTACTGATTTTAAGATTAAAACTAGCATCCTTGCGAACTTAAAAGGGTTATTTGGGTTATTTTATTATTAAATATTGTATCAAGGTGAACCTAGAAGGGTTCTTTGGAACGGGTTATTGGTTTTAATATTAAAACTAGCATCAACGCAAACCTAGGAGATTAAATATTGTATCAAGGTGAACCTTGGAGGGTTAATTGGGATGGGTTATCCGTTTTAAGGCTACATGTCGCCATAAGTGTTATATATAATTTTTTTTTTTTTCTTTTTCCCTGTTATAAAGGATGTTTTAAAGGGTTATTTTGGTTTATTAGTTGGGGGGGGGGGGGGGGAAGAGGAATGATTATTATTTGCATTTATAGTAAAATTATTTGTAGAAAATAGTATGTTCCCAACTTGTATAAGCACATTTTATTATTAAATATTGTATCAAGGTGAACCTAGAAGGGTTATAGGTTTATTTGGAATATATTTTTATTCTTATTTTTTATTTTTTTTTTTTCCCTGTAATAAGGGATGTTATAAAGGGTTATTTTGGTTTATTGGTGGGGCAAACATTGACAAATTTATAGATATTTATAAAAAATTTGTTTTAACAAGATTGGATAATTCTTACAGTAATAAAGAATATATATATTTGCTATAGTCAATTTTAAATTTAAATTTTATTTTTTTCTATAAAATAATTTGTTCCCCATTTGTAGAAGCACAAGATTTTTGTATGTTCCCAACTTGTATAATCATTGGAATATGGGGTGTTCCCAACTTGTACAAGCACTGGAAAAAAGGGTGTTCCCAACTTGTAGTTGTTATGGAACTATTATCAGTTATTTTGTTCCCAACTTGTATTCACCCAATTTAAGTGACTTGGCTCTCAAATAAAACCGTTGTATTACATTTCAGTAATTCGATAGTCCATTTATAGCTAGGCACTTAAGTTGGAAAAAGAAATAAATCGAAAGGAGAATATAGCGCGCAAAAAAATTCGGGTTTCCCGAATGGAAATTCTTCCACTGCAACGGCAAGCGATCATCAATGAAATTAGAATCGATCTAGCATGCAAATGATATTTTCAAACACATAACTAAGTACTACAACTATCAATGAGAAAAAGATCACCAGTTGCGCATAAGTAGTAACAGCCGTGGCCGTGTCAGACGGCGGAGTTGAGTCAGGAGTAAAAAGTAGCTGACGAAGCGCGAGCGAGCGGCCTTCGCGTTCGCCACAGCTTCTCATCTCTAATGCATTGTGTACTACTGCATTATACCCCGCGTACGTTGCAGCGCTCGCTCGCTCGCGTTCTCCAAAAGTGTAGGCGTGTAAGAGAACAGAAGAAAAATGGCACCTTGAGTAGTAGAAGGCACCAGCAGCCAGAATCTCACCCCAAAACAAACCATCGTCGACAATCGAAGATAAGCCGTAACAATCAGCTATGACGTCGCGGGATCCTAACAATCTGATGCAGGCTAACAGCGACGAGGGCTTCGATTATCTCTTCAAGATAGTTTTGATCGGCGACTGTGGCACTGGCAAAACCTGCATCGTACAAAAGTTCAAGTCTGGCAATTTCATACAGAGACATGGCAGTACCATTGGCGTTGATTTTTCCATGAAGACCGTACTCGTCGACGGCAAGAAAGTCAAGGTGAGAGACTAACTTTGTTTGTTGTTATTGGATCAGGTGCGAGAGTGGGAGGATCTTGGGGATTTTTTAGGTTAGGTCGGTTGTGTTTTTATCTAATCTTAGGCGATAAAATTTTACGCTTACGTTGAAACCAGATGGCCGTTTAATTTTCAAACCGATTAATTTTACGTCTTTCGTTTTTAGCTACAAATTTGGGATACGGCTGGACAGGAGAGGTTCCGTACAATAACTCAAAGTTACTACAGATCTGCAAATGGTGTGATTTTAGGTGAGTATAAGTTGCTTTTTTTTTTAAATTTTGTTTGATTTAAATTGAAACATATGTTTTGAATATTTATAAATTAAATCTTTATTGCCATAACTTGCAAGTCTTTTTTTTTTTACAATTTATAGTCTACGATATCACAAAGCGGTCCACTTTTTTAAATCTGCAAAGGTGGATTGATGAGATAAGGAGGTACACTTCTTCGCATGTTTTGTTAATCTTAGTTGGCAAGTATTATATTGTATTTATTGTTATTAATTATTGTAACTTGATTAAATTTAATAATCAATGTTTTTATTGTCAGGTAATAAAAATGATCTGGAAGACATGAGAGAGGTACAAAAAGCAGAAGCTGAAACTGTCTGTGAATATCTACCTGAAGTATTTCGAATTGTTGAAACTTCAGCAAAAGAAAATACTAATATTGATTCTATATTTTACTGTTTGGCTGCAGAATTGAAGGTACAAGTTTTTCAAAATAATCTATTGACAAAAAAGAAATTTAAATATGTTTCAAAAATTTGAAAAAATATTTTGGAAGCAGATTTTTTTCGCTCTCATTTCTCATTGAATTATTTTAGTAGTCAAATTATGTAAAATTATTAGCACTGATGATTTTCGTTTCATATTTCAGAGACGTCATGAAAATCGTCAAGTCAACACTGACCAAGATGATACAGTAAAACTCGGTAACGGACGCAATCTAGCTTCTTGCTCAACGTGTTCATTTTTGAAACGTTCGTGAGTCAAATAAAAATATTTTTATAAATAATGTTTACAATGGCGTGTTTTAAAAGATTTCTTATATAGAGTTTTTATATATTCAAGTTTTGAAGTAATTTAAAGATGTAGTATTTGGAAAGAACTGAATTGACCAATAAGCTTTTATAAATATTAAAAATTACACATTACTGAGACTGTATTTGATATTTTTGATAAACTTACAATTAGAAGTTTGACTACAGAAAAAAAAATTTTTTATGATTAAAATTATATAAGAGTAAATATATTTTTTACTTTGTGCTAGGTAGTCAATTATAAACTTTTTAACTTGACTTAATTCTTCCAAGACTACTTTTCAACTGTAATTTTAAAAATATTTTATTTTTACTACAAATTCAATGGAGTGATAAACTTTAAACTTTAGTTTACCATTGAAAAAGCATTGGTCATATGAGTTTCATTGTTGAGAAAAATTGATATGTTCAAAAAGTATTTTTGAGAAATTGTAAAAAATCTCAATACTTTACTTTACACAGTGACCTGATCTAATTAAGATACTCAGTGCCTTTTTTTAACTCAAGTTTAGCTGCGTCACTTGTACATTATTTGTATTTGAAAACAATCATGTACATGATTTTCATACTTAATTAGCCTTAATTTTTTAAGAAGGTTGATGTATCTCAGTCGGTTGTGCAATTTTAATCATGATAAATTTTTTTTATCTGCTACTTGAAAATTATTTTAAAATGTAAAAAATGGTTACTAGTTTTCTTGATTAAAAATATCTTTTAATTTTTTATTTTTATCTACCTAGGAAATTATTTTACTTTTATCTTGAGAAATGCTTTAACCTTCTTAAATAGTGCATACACTGCAATGCATATTAATGCCTTACAATGCATAATTACCAGTCAAAAATATGCGAATTTTGTATATTTATAACTTTGTCTTAAAAGTTGTAGCGACTGATTATAAAATAATGTATATTTATAGTTTTCACAATATTGGGATACAGGATCTTATATGTATTAATTTTTTGAAGCACTTTACAAAGATAGATCTGAAACTTTTTAGAAGTTATTCATTTATTTAGTTTTGAATAAATTTTAAGCTCATACATTTGCAGTGTTAGTAGCATTAGAAAAAAAACTGACTACCAAGTAGTCATGATTATTTTTTTAAAATACACCATCAGCAGGTGTAGTCTGAGTTTAAAAAAAATTTATTAAATGATAAGATCAAATGGTGTCTTTGAATCTCAAACTGAAACTATTTTTTGAAAATTATCTATTTAAAGAAAATCATTTAGTACTAATTGTTCATTAAGAATGTTGATGCAAAAAAACCAAATTGTTACTTGTTAATTTATTTATAGTCAAAAAGCAATCTAGACTTCAAACATTATTGCGTTGAGTCTACTGTTATTGTACAAAATAAATAATCACAAATATTGCTAATGTTTGTGACATTAAAAAAATTATGCTGCAAATAAAATTTTGGTAAAACTAAATTTTTTAATTTTTTTCATTTTATAAATTCTTCCTTCATCAGTAAAAAAAATAGAAATAATTGTTAATAACTTTTATGTAATTTTTTTTTCTTATCATAGTAACAGAAAATGTTTGGGATAAAATAAAATCAACAAAAATATAACAAGATATATTATTTATTAAATAATTTTGAATTTTAGGGGTATCTAATAATAATTTTAAAAATCCTCCACCTCTCAAATTAAACATTAATAGTATACAGTTGGTCAATATCATTATAATTATATAATGATGTTTTTTACAATTCCTCTTTTTTTCTTTTCTTTTTTTTTTTTTAAACAAACATATCAACAATTAAGTGTAAAATTAATCCCTGACAATTCAAAAATAATAGTATGCTTTTTTAATTGCAATAAAAACGGTTTTTTCAATATTTTTCTAACCATAGCAAATAAATAACCAAATGATAGTAAAATTTATTATCATTATAACTCATATTTATAAATACATGTATAAAAAAAAATGAAAGAATTGAGTTAATAAAGTTTAACAACTCTTGTATTAAAATGTAAAAATTTTATAATTACAATTATTTGAAGATTTTCAGCTGTATAAAATATTTACAATCATAGTAACAATTCTCTTTGTTTATATATTTTTCTTAATAAATCTTCAATCTATTCAATATTTTCAAAGGCACATTAGAGATTCCATTATTCCTTTTATTTTTTTTATTTTTTTTTTAAAGTGAAACACCTTCCTGAACTTATTCATTAATATTCTATTTTTCAGAGATTTACAACTGTCAATTAAATTGAAACTAATTTCATCCTCTAAACTAACTGAATCAATGAAAAATGGAATATTTTTACAAAAAAAATATTGTACATTCAACTAAACAGTGTTTGACTACAACTTAGAAAAAATATTTGTGAAATTTGAATAAAACTTGAGTAAAATAAAAAACTAGCAAACAAAAAAAACTTTATTCATAATATATTACTTAAATATTAAGTAGTTATTTAAAATTAAACTTAATTTATTTGAAACTTTTTTTTTCATTCAATAATTGTTTCAGCTTGTAAAAATGCATCTGAAAATTGTTGACTCTTGAGAGAATCAAGTGATACCTTAAGCTATTATTTATTTCATACAATATACAAAAGACTGTCCTTAGAAACCAAAACCAAATTTCACAAACATTTTTCCACATTTAATAAAAAAAAACAGTAACTATTTAAAATTTGGTACTCTTTTATAAGTTCTCCTGTACATTTCATCAACTTTCACAAGATAATATGTTCCAGAGAACATATTATCAATACTGCTTTGAGGTTCAAATGGTATTGTGTGACAATTTTGTTCTCTTAAAGCTAATATCTTGGTGTATTCTTCAGGATGTACTTGTTGCCTTGCTTCCAACTGACACTTGACATATGAAAGATTTGACACTAATCTTCTGAGGGCTGAATCTTCACTAGTATCCTTGGAGATTGTTAAAGAATACATTGTTGATGCCAAACCTGAACCGTAAGAAAATATTCCCACTTTAATTCCAGCTAAGGACTCTATTGGCCTATCAATCAAAAGTGAAACAAGTCCTGAGTAAACTGATGGAGTATACATGTTACCAACTTGATTAGCTATGAATAAACTGGGTTTGGTCTTTTTCTCAAAATCACTCTTGCTGGCTGTCATGAACACTTTTTCTACATCTCTGTCAAAATATGTATCTTCCAAAGACACATTGCTGAATTTTTTCAGCTCAATATGGTTTGTAGAGCTTTTGCTCTTTGTAGAGTTGAGAAAATCATTCAGTGACAATCTGGCAAAAGATTTTTGAACAAGTTTACAGTAGGGAGAGTGAAAGAGTATAGCATCAAAATCAGCCACAGTAACATTATGATTATTCAGCTTTATTTTTGCTTTTTCACAGTACCTCTGGTAACAGGTATCCAAAGAACTGAGATAACATTGAATAGAAAGTTTTCCATCAACAACAGGATACTCAGAGTGCAGGTCTGGCTTGTAAAAGTCATAAGCATGCTTCATACAAGAGGCACGAAGTCCACGATCAAAAACCAAGGGAGCATCCGGACCAACCAGCATGGCAATTGCTCCAGCACCTCCTGTGGGTCTTGCACTTCCTTTGGCATAAACAGCATTGTCAGCAGCAACCACAATAGCTAGTCTGCCATCCCATGCACTACTTTCTACCCAAGAGACAGCATTGAAGAGAGCTGCAGTGCCACCATAACAGGCATTGGTTGTGTCAATGCCCTCAATGTCAGTGTTACCTGAGGGCTCAAACAGTTGCATCAAAACTGATTTAACAGATTTACTCTTATCTACTATTGTCTCGGTTCCAACTTCAAGTCTTCCAATTTCTTGGGGTTTTATGTTGTATCTGTCCAAAAGTCTATGGACCACAGTCAAGCACAAGGAATTGATGTCCTCTCTGTCATTGCAGAAGCCCATCCTGGACTGACCCAGGCCAATGGTATACTTTCCTTCTGAAACTCCATCGAACTTCTCCAGTTCAGTCTGCTCCACATACTGGGCAGGAAAGTAAATTTCCATAGCCTTAATTCCAACATTATTAGGCCACATGATTACACAGTAAATTAACTTCAAAACAAGGTAACAAATAAAAAAAAAAAGGTAAAAAACAAAAACAACAACAAAAAACACAAGATAAGAAAAAAGAAAAGAAACTTGAAAAAAGTCAACAAATAATTAAAAAATGTTCAATCACTGGGTGTCAGTTACATCATTGTTCAAAGAGAATTTTAAAAACTCTCGTGACTTTACGTAATGTCACCTTTCTCGTGCACTTCTTTAACACCACTGTCTCGTACTCTCGTGAGATGATGATGAAAAAAGGAGAAATAAAAAAAAGCCCGCAGAAGCCAACGAGCCCGAACAAATATAGCTGCAGAGGGGTATCGAAGCCGGAACGTGCCACACGCTTGCTCGCGGTGTTGGTATTGAGGTTAGAAGTGAAACTTTCTCCTCGTCCTCTCTCTCAGTCTTCCTCCTTTCCTCGGGTGAAAATCACGGTCACTAGGTGGTCCCCTTCCTCTTCTCCTTGGCTCCTTTTTTTTCTCTCTCTCTTCGGTTCCTCCTCTCTTGGTCGTCGCGAATAATTCTGTCCTCTGTAATTTCACTTTCTTTTCCCTTGCCTCTTCGGGCAGAAGACTACCGCACCTGCAGCACTCTCGAATTCCTTCTTCGATGGACGACCGCACTCGTCGAGGAGCCGCGCGCGAATGCTCGCCCGGAGCCTGGCTTGCGAGCAGACCACCGCAGCAGAAGCGAAAGCGAGTAGGCAGCCAGCGCATGTGGCTTTTCGAAACTCAATGTTGACGATAGGGCTCTAAGGTCTGTTCGTCCGCGCTCAACGACCGGTAAGGTTAGACGGAGACGAGGCTACTTCTACCGGTCGGCGAACCGACCTTAGAGCTTATCCTGGAATTTGGCCACGCCTACCACTGCGTCACCCTGGTGAGCCGATTGGCCAAGCGGCTGATAGCTAACTTCAGCGCCAAATTCTCGGGCGTTTGAAAATTATGCAGCACGCGGCGACCGCGTGAACAGCCCTGGATGTGTGTGATGTTTAATTGGTGGTAATTTTGAAGTGGAAATAAACGGGTGTCGATAGGACGACTCGAAACTGTGCGGCAAAATATTTCTTTGATGCTTCAAGGAACGTTTTCTCGACGAGATGTTTAATTAAAATAGCGGGTATGTAATCGCAATGCTCGGGATTGATTGACTGATTTATGCGGTTTAATTCTCGAATACAATGGAAATTAAAAAAAAAAAGAGTTCGAAAAATGACTATCAATTGATTCAGTCTTTACTTCGAGAAGATCAAAGTACATTTTGTATGAAAAATTACTGTTTCATGAATACGTAGCAGTTTCCAAAGTAAATTAATTAATTAACAGTGAAAAAATGACAAAAAAGAGTTTGAGTAAATTTAAAACGCCAATTAAGACAATTTACGGCTGATACATTTTCAATGAAAAACACAAATTATGTAGATAGTCTTAAACCGAGAGTTGGTGTTTTTATCGAGGGTAATAATAGCATCTATAGCAGATCGAAGTTATTATTGCATCGATACTTTTGCAGAGGATGTTCCAGTTACGTTGTTTGCGTTGCTTAACAAAAATGACGATATAAGTTTTGCGTAAAAAATAGAGACCGAAATAGAACGATAACAAATCGTGAAATTCTGTTTTTCAGACTGGCGGTAGGTAGTTTTGAGAATCATAATTTCAATAGCCGGCCGATGCATAAAAGATGAAATCCTAAAATTGACCAACGACGGCTTTTAAACCAACAGATGCGATCACTTTATGAAAGTGTTACTCAACAAAGCTCCAAAGCGTTTGCACTTTCAAATACTGTGTATTTCAATATGAAAACGAACTCATATTTTCTTCTAGTTTAAAAGCATACAAGAGATTTAAAAAAATTTTAATTTTTTTTCGAATAAAAATTAGGTAAGTATAAGTAGCTTACTGTATAATGACTAATTATAGTAATTGATGTAAACTTTATCAATTTATCAATTAATATTATGAAGGTTTTTTTATTTGAAAAATGAAACTATTTATTACTTTATATATATTTTTTTATTGCAAAGGTCGTAAATAAAATATAAATTTAAAAAATCGATGGTCCCAGCAAAGTAAAACCTTAGCCGAAAATCTGTCGATTTTAAATGACCAAAAGTCAGGAAGCTGAAGTGAATGAAAAAATTTTTTTTAAATCAAGAATCTTAATAAATTATTACCCAATAACTAAGATTTTTTTATTCATTTCAGCCCTTGATTGGTCATTTAAAATTTTTAGATTTTCGGCTAAGGTTTTTCTTCGTTGGGACCGGTTAAATAATTTTCGGATCAAAATTATTATTTATTTATTCATACATAATGGGCATAAATGTCCAATCAAACTCAATCTTAAAGTAACAAAAATAAAATATGATTAAATAAATTGAAAAAATCACTCGTAACATATTTTACTATTGTGTAATGATATTATTTCAATATTATTTTACTTTTTACAAAATATATCATAATTAGAAAAAAATATGCTTTTATAAAAATTCTCTCATGTTAGAAGTATTTCCAATCAATCAAAATCTTTCATCGCGCAACGCTGCAAATATTCAAGGACAAACCAATCACCCCATTAACTCTAAAAAAAAGCGTTTTCTTTATACAACAATTGCGTTTTCATGCACGCATAAAGTCTCCACGAGTAAAAAAAAAGTCGTGAGAATCGTAAGTTCGTATTTTTCCTCCGACAATTGACTGGTCAACTCTCGACCTCTCGCGACTCGTACTAAAATAAAAGCGAGCAAGAAACTTAATGCCGAGCCGGGAGAAGAATTTTTACTCAATTGTGATTAATGATCTGGAAGTTGTTTTTCAATTCAGTGGAATTAACGTCCCTACGGATCGGTTCGATCGAGCCTGATCTAGTCAAAACAAATTTCACAAGTCGTTTTCGATCGTAAATAAAATGGTAATTTTTTTAGTAGTTTCTCTACGTCAAAAGAATTAAAAATTCTCAAAAGGTGAAAACAAAAGATCCAAAACTTCGGTTTTGTTTATAACTCGTTTGAAAAGTTTTACTTTCAATTTGAAAGAAATTTAATACTAAGTGAATTAATTATGTAATTGTGTGCAGAAAAATTTGTCGCTTATCAACTAAATTTTTTGGACACTAAGTTTGCGTAACGTTCACTGTTATTTTTTTTTTTAAAACGAGGTTAATCTTAACAAGCATTATATCTTCGCTCGGAAGAGATAAATTTAATTCATCCAATTACAGCAGTGCGCAAAATTTTAAAACGGATTATCTAAACGGAAAACGCATAAAAAATTTAATTTTTCAAATTTTTCAACGCATAGACATTTTAAAATGTTGATGTTTCATAAACTAACATTCCAATTTATCTAAAAATGTTGATCATGAACTTTAGTGCGTGAATTTTTATAAAATTTATATTCCAATTCGCGTGATCGGTTGAAGTACGATTCATAAAATAACTTCACCGACAAATTATTATGTATTTTATGGTTTATATAATATTTTACTATTTATGAATAATTGAATTATTACTAGAAACAAATTTTGTAAAATATACTAAATGTAAACATTTTAAATAAATAAAAGAAAATTTAAAATTAATAATTATATATGATGATTCAAAATGTATTAATAAAGTCAAACGTTCATAGTGATTATGCATCTCTAGCCGTGTACACACCTAATAACTAGAAATTTTTTTTGTTCATTCACAATTGTTAACTTTACAAGTATGAATTACAAGAATGTACTATTTTCATTACATAATAATAATCATTATTAATTTATAATTACTAATTTTGAAAGAAAGTTACAAGTAATAAAATGAACATTTATACCTAAACTTTGATTGTATGAATTTTTTAATGTTTGAAATTTATGCATCCACAGCGAATGAATCATTCAAAAAAATTCAGCTTCTAGGAAAAGTTCGTTAATTTCGTAGACAATAATATTCACAATCCGGCTTGCCGGAGGAATTCGACTGATCATTCAAAAATTAAAAAATAGATAGATAATAAGAGAGGAAACCCGTGTATCTTCGAATACATTTGCGTTATTCAACACACGTGACGGTGGTGGTCAATGGGAAAAAAGAAAGTTCATTTCTGTCTCTGGCTATGGCTCTGGCTCTTCTTCTTCGTCTTCTTCTTCCTGTTCTTCGAATTTATAAATGAAAGTCTCGACTCGAAGAGAGTATATGTAAGAAGGCCCACGTATATCTCGTCAATCTTCCGTCAATTTCCGCACCGAGAGAGAGAGAGAGAAGGAAAGGGGGCTATTTCGAAACACGCCTCTCTGTTTTGCTTTCAAATATGGCCATAATTGTTGTTGTAGGTCACGGTGCCAATTAATTATTATAATTCTTCGGTGACGTCCAAAGAAATTTCCCTGCCGCGGTAGCTTCGATACCCGCGTGTGTGAATTTACTTGAAAAAATTCATAATTATTTATATGAATCACGCGGCCTTTTCTTTGATGTAATGATGTTGTCTAAGAAGTTAAATGCAGCTGGAAAAAATATCTTAAGTGTGAAAAATTCGAATTAATGACGACACTGCAGGTGCAAAAAGAGCGTATTACGAAAAAAATATTGAGAAACCACTACGAGTTAAAAACTACCTTGTAATTATCTTTCCTCTTTTTTTTTTTTTTTTTTTTTAGATAAAATTGAGCTTTGAACACTGTTATCGTCATTTTTTAAATTTATCAAATCTCTTTACAATATTATTTATTTTTATTCAACAGTAAATTATCATGTATGCTATGCAAAAGAATTACTTGCAAAATTTATTTGTAACTTCATTATAAATAAAAATTAGAAGGTATTATATAAAAATTGGTCATCGTTTAAAAAAAAATATCGTCAGCTTAAAATTTTTTTTAATTATCTATTTATTCAATAATTATTTACGCGATAAAATGAAAAATTTTTCTAGGAAGTAAAAGATAATGCAAATTTTTTTTACTTAAAACAATTAGTCTTTGTACAAGAAAAATTTTCATCGCTAAAAATAAATTGTTTAAACTGATAATATTATCTTTTCAATAATTAATTATTCAATCAAATAAATCAAACATTTCAAATAGGGGAATAATATGTCAAAATATACTTACAATTTTTTTAATTTCAACAAAATTTCACAACCATATAATATCAGCTTTGTTCTTATCTAGCTGGAAGGGCCAAAGTTGCTGGATTTGAAGTAAAATTTCAAAATGTATTAAAAAATAAGTCACCTCTGAGCTTTTAAATAAAAAGAAAAAAATATATATTTAAAAAAAATGATATTTATAATGGAAATATTTTTCGAACAAATATTATAACAAAGTCTCTATAATGTATTTGTGTTGAGAAAGTCTTACACTGAAAATTAAAAAAAAATGTAAGAAAATTATTTTAAAAAAAATTATTATAAATGAAATTGCCCAAAAATTATATTAATTTAGGATAGGTGTAATCTTTTCAATAATTAAGTAATCTTCAAACAAGTAAACAATAATAATGCAAAATATTTTAAGAACTTTTTATTTTTATTAGAGATTTAAATCGATTCTGACAAAAAACATGTATAAAAAAAAAAAAATTTTATAAAAATTGAATAAAAACCTTTAATTTACATCACCAACTTTTCAAGAATAACGTAAACTCGATAAATTAAATTTAATTTCCCGACATTAAGAAACAATCATACTGCAAAAAATATAGACAACTTTTGTTCTTGAATTTAAAAATCAAAAAAATTTCTCTTAAAAAAACATGTAAATTTCAATCAAGCCTAAAAAAAAAAAAATTAAAATTTTGTAAAAATGATAATTCCCACGACGACGATTGTTATCCACGGAGACAGCCGTCCATATGCTTTGGACGTTTGAGGAGGCTCGAATGTCGGCCACGGAGCACACTTTCATTGAGGAGTAGACGCGACGTGTTTTATTGAGATCCTCGGGTCTTGGCAGCTGCAGCAGCGTTCGAGGAGGCATTCCATCGACGATGATTATCGTGACGTTTCATTAATTGAATGTCACGCGTTTCGAGCCCGACGACGCCGTACGGTAAAGCACTTGACGGGTCTCCTCCTCCTCCGACTCGTTGTCCGAGCATCTAATATGGTTTTTTTTTTTTTTTTTTTTTTTTACGTTGGATTGGTTTTCAAAAAAAGGTTCAAAAACACAATTTTTGGGGATCGCTAATATTATTTATATTAAAAACCTTAAACCATAGTTCAACCATATGAAAATTTGTATCTGTGTACGTATTTGTGATAAAAGTTTTATCGGTAATTGGTGTATATACTTATATTTTTATGTAACTTGTTTGTTTCAAACTTTTTAAAATTTTAAAACAAAAAATAGAAATTTTACTTCAATGAAGTGGGCAAACTATTACTACTCAATTTCTGGCTTTTTATTTTAAATGTTTATTATTTTAGTTATATATCATTATTTTTATATTATATAATCTAATAAGCTAATAATTAATAATTTTAAAATAAACGAGTAAATTACATTAAGAGATTCATAAAAAGTTAAAAAAATTTACTAATTAATTTTTAAAATAGATTTTTCAAAACAGATAATAAATTTCACCTTCTTATTGAAAATTATTATTGTAAAATAAAACGAGAAAGTTTCGGCCTCCCACGACAGAAAAAAGTCAGAGTATAAGCTACCATAGTAGAATTTTTAAATAGTCGAAAAACCGGCTTGTATTTACAGTTCGAGTAGAACCAAAACTTCTTTTAAAATTCTATGCTAATAGGTCCGTTCACAATGATTAAATAATAAACGGAAGTTCGAAAAAAAATTTTATTTCAGTCACTTCAAAATAAATAAATTCCCCTTCACCAAAAAATTGTATCCAAAATTTTAAAAAGTTGTCTTCAATAAATTTGAAATTACATGATACTTTTGAAATTTAAATATAAATTTAAATAGATAATCTTTCTTTATTTTTTAAATAACTGAATAAAAAAAAATAATAATTCTGTTAACCAAATCACACTTAATTTATTTAAAAAATAGAAGTGATTACATAGAGAATAAATTTTAAATGGAAAGGAATATATTTACATAAACACAACTCAGTAATTTTACAAAAAAGAAATTGAAGTTTTTTATTTTTAAAGACATATTGATTATACATATATATTTTTCACACATTATTCAATAAATTAATTATAAAAATATATCGAATACATTCAATCGATTACCGACGATCATTACAAATAATTTAAATGATTAAAATAAACATACATCGTTTCAAAAATAAAAACTTCAAAATCGAACTATCATAATCTTATAATATCTTATAAAAATCTAGGAAAATAAGCATCGGAGTATAAATTTGTGAAAAAAGACACTTTTGCAACTTGTATACAGAAAAATCGTACCACAGTCAATCATTTTTTGGCACTAAAAGTCAATAATTCAAACACCAATTGAATCTCTAATGGCACGCATACGATTATTAATCATGAATCAATACACAATTTTCAAGTCCGATTATGTCATTCTAGAATTGAAATTTTCTTTTTGGCACTACCGACTTGTCATTAGTTATTGGTTTTTATAAGAAATTTTTAAGTGAAAAATAGTAGCATGACAAATTTCAAGCTCAGTTTCACTATTTCAAGCTTAAACTTGTTAGTATTGTTGAAAAAACTATTTTTTGGTGTTATCCATTATTTTTAAAACACTAGTTTTTATAAAATTTAAATATCACCAGCAATATTTAACAAAGTAAATAGTGATAGCAAGTAAGATTTTTCATATTTATGTATCATTTATGATTTAAAACTTTTTTATCTGTTCAAAAAATAAAAAAGAAAGTGGTTTATTTTTGATGAGAATTAATTACTTTTAAACAAAATTAACAATTGCGCCACGACTTTTCTTTACACATGAATGCACACATACACACAGACTTTGACACGATGCTACAAGCGTTTTTAACTAACACAATACATTTATTAATTTATTTTTTAGTATACTTTAATAAAATTCTCGCACGCTCGCTCTTTCGTTCGATTACAATTTATACATAAATATATATGGCCACTGCACTTTTAAATACACACTCTTTGTTTTACAAAATGCTGGTTTTTTTTTTTTATTTCATTTATTATCTTGCATCTTGAAAACTTTTTGCTTATTTCATTGGAGATGTTTGTGGCACATAATTAAACTGAAAGTAATTCATGATTTTCTCGGTTGAGTTTCTTCAAAAATGCTATGATTTTAGCATGATATTTTATTTCACTTTGGTTGATTAAAGATTCACACGAAATTAAAAAATTCTTGTATTTAAACACATTAAAAAAAAAAATTAATTTTTTTAAATCAAATTACAATTTTAACTTATGACTTTGCAACTCAGGAATATAAATGTACAATTATCCTAAACTCTACGCAATTCGACGATTTCAATCAATGTGTAATAACTATTTTACTAGTCATAGTAATTTTAGGTAAAAATTGAACAACGCTGTGGCGTAGACGTGTTTCTTGTTCTTTTATACTTGTTGAAAAAATCGGCGTTAATGCGTTATTATATTTTATACATGTTCTGCTTTAAACTTCGTTATCGCAATAGGCTTATAATTGTTATAATTTATAAAGTTTGCTCGTACGCATAAAAGACGTTCGATCGCTGGTTTTATCTTTTGCTTTTGAGATTAAACATTGTTCTTTACTCCTTTGTATATCTATTCCTCGTGTATGTGAATCCAAAACTTGAATCTTGGGCGGTATTATGCTGATTTTCAAGGCATCCCTAGAACAGACCTTTTTTCTTGCTCTTTTTACCATCGACGGTTCTGTAATTAAATAAAACAAATTTTATGTGTAGAAAAAAAAAAAAAAAAAATTAATGGAATCGACAAATTTGCTCTTTTAAATTATATGAGTATCTTAGTTTTTAATTTTACAATAATTTTGATGAAATTACATAAATTAAATTGAATCAAAAAATGAAGGTACAAATATTTGTTTAAAAAAGCAATTCAGTCACGTTTATTACCTGAATAGATGAGTAGGAATTTTAATAAATGGGAAATTTTAAATTGCGAGCACTTACCGCCTCTGATGGCTGTACGCAATGCTACAAGGATGTTAGGTGATTGGATTGTTAATAAATTATTACTGTTAATAATTTTAGAAACTTTGGGAATTCTCGTGATCATTGGAAATTGTACTTTAAATAATACTCCAGTCATAGAAACATCTTAGTGGGTTGAAAATTTACCATAAATTTTTTGTCATCAATATTATACAAATTACTTAGACACCCAATTTACTATAATCTAACTACCAATAAAGCCCACCTTTACCATTACAGTTGCTCAAAGTATAAATAGAATGATGTTTGAAAAAAATGCAGTTAAAAGAAATTTTACTCAGTACAGAAATTATGTATCAACAGTAAATAGCAGATAATCTACAAATCACCAAATATAAGATATAATAAAAGTTTTTATTAAAATTTTAATTTGAAAAATGGTACATTTTTCGTTTTACTGTTTCTGCTGGTGTAAGTATGTGTAGATGATAAATGACAACTTTTTGCTCATTGTTTTTAAAACACCTGCAGATGATTTTGATGTAAAAAAAACATGCCAATGTAGCTGAATGGACAGTTAAAGCATGCTCTGAAAAATGTACATCTTTTTTACGTACGGGCCACGACCAACGAAGCGACATGCCAGCCGGCTAACGAAAATGTAGGTTTTTTTACGTCCTTAACGCTTAGTTCTTGAATTTATTTAAATTATTTTATTATCATTATTATTATTATTTTTTTTTTTATTGACAGTTTTACAGATTTGAGAAAATGTTAAAATTAAGCTCAGCATGGAATGCGTGAAGGGCGAAAAATGAATGTTAGTAGGTTTTATCATAAGAAAGCATTACATTTATTGGCAAAAAAAAAATTGTCTTTCCAAACAATGGAAATTAACAAGTACTAATTGAACACCTTTGATTATTTGATCGATATCGTGAAGATTCACACTTTTACAGTTATTTGACCTCCGTCAAGTCGTCCACACAGAGGCAGTATTTTTTTTTTTTTTTTTTTTTTAGAATAAATTATTGCAAGATCCGTCGCGAATCGAATTTAAAACTATGATAAAGCCTTCGCGGATGACTTGATTGGAGTTTACAAATCAATATTTTGTGCGCGAATATCACTTTATAATTATATATATATATAATTTCTATATAATATCTAGATATCCTAGGAACGTTCTAACGAACTAATTCGTTATGCTGAAACGCGTACAAATGCGTCGATATAAATTTGCGTTGTAGGCTCAACTAATTCCTGTTTAATTCAAGTGTAATTTTAAGACATAAATTGAGAAAATTTAATCTTTTATCATCTTACCTAAACCTACTTTAGTAAAACTAAAACTACTCCGCAGTGTTAAAAAATATGACAAAATATTTTATGACTCTCGCAATTTTTCTTTTTTTTTTTTAATTCTAGTTTCTAAATGTACTTTATTCATGAGATTCATCTAAGCTATGATCGATATGATTCACTCAAAATTATTCATAGCACGCACTTACATATAATGGAAATAAGTACTGTTTTTGAGATTCTGTCCTTCACTAACAAGTTATATAAAATGGCAGTCTTAACTACAAATAAATTTTAAGATGAAAATCATACTTTGGAAGGTTCAAGTTAAATCAATATGGAAGTTTTTTTTTGTTTTACTACATTATTTAAACTAACTATAAAAAGACTCTTTCTTATATAACTTTTACATTTTTTGTACAAAAATAAAAATAAATAATTATTGGAGTTACTCTATGGCAAAACTCAATTGAAAATTGTTCACTATTCCTAAATCTAATTGATTTTTTATTTTAAAGTAAAAATATAAAAAAAATAAAAGATAATTTATGTAAACACTAAAAAATACATATTGCTTTCGTTGGCCATGAAAAAAGTATTACTCTTAGGAACAGATCTCGCTTGCAGCTTAAACAATTGGCAATCAAAATAAAAATTAATCTCTACTAAACCAAATAAAGTTTGTAATATAAAAAGAAAAAATAAATTTCACAAAATACACTTTAACCGGCTTGAACACCGACCGAAAGTGGAAAAAAAGTACCCAAGTACATTGCTCACTCTGTGAAAGTAAAAAAGTCCAGGAAACGGAGAGTCCTCGTGATCGAGAGTAGGCAAGGTATCGTGATCCTACTACGGGTGCTCGGGATGCTGTATGACGAGCTGCTGTATGGGCACCGCAGGGTGGTTCTCTTGCGGCGACTTGAAACTGGTGTGACGTCGCAGAAGGTTACCTATGCCGCGAGCACCCCGCAAAGTACCCCCACCTCCGGAGCTCTCAGACGACACCGAGCCCATCCTATAGGACACCCCGATATGTTTTTTTTTTTTTTTTCTTTTTTTTTTTCTTTCGTGTACGGATAGAATAGTAGATAGTAGGAGACAACAACAACAATAACAACAACAACAACAACAACAATAACAACAGCAAATAGATTGACAGGCGCAAGCGCACGACGCTAACATTCCAGAAAAAAGCTGCGTTGCAACGACGTTGCTTCGAGTTGCACCCCTGGGATGATTTTAAGACGGGTTCTGATGGATTTACTTATATTTCTTGTAAAAAATAATATTAATGAGTCTAGTTTTTTGCACAATGGAATGAAGATAGTCTGTAATCTTAAATATCAGTCTAAAATTCCTGTTTTTCGGTGGTGTACTCTATACCATTGGCAATAAATGATTCTAAAAATTTAAACATTTTTTGGCTTTCTATTGGATCTTAAATAGACTTTTTTTAATGTGATTTTGGTAGTATCATTCATCGCAAAGACATCGATTATGCCACTGAAAAATTGTTTTTTGAAGCTATCATTTTGGACTGAAAAAATATAAATCAAAAACATTTTTTTTTTTTTAATCATTTTTACTACATTAACTTAAATTGAACTTGGATTATTAATATTATTTTTGTACGAAATTAAAAATCTTCGGTCGAACCTACCAGAACATCATCCCAAACATACAACTTGAAAAAATTTAATAAAAAGAACTCGCTTTCAGAAATAGTTTTAATAACCAAAAAAAATTTTTTTAATTCATTGCCAATAAGCTTGTTTACTTAACTTAAAACGTTTCATGCCCGTTTATGTGGAAAAAAAAATTAATGAAAAATATGCATGTATCTTAAGTTACATTTTTATGAATGAATTATGATGGATTATTGTTTGAACTATGGTTGTGATAAAATGTTTATAACATAAAATTATTATGATAAACAAATAAATTATGGTGCATTCAATGAAGTGCATTGTGCAACTCCGTAAGTTAATTCGAATCAAATGCAAGCTACATCAAAAGCTCAAGCTGTGCTTATAAAGTACTCAGAAAGCTATGAGCAAAATTTTTGTAAAAATGATAAAATAATGATTTGTAAAAAATATAAACCAGCTCTAATAAATCAAGGTGATGAATATTAAGTAATAATAAACGATTATAATTGACTAAACACCTCTTTTACAGGATGTTATTAAAAACCAACTATATGAAAAATAAAATGAAATTTTTTTTGTGTAAAAAACTAATAAATTTTTCGAATTAAGTAAATGAAAAATTACTATCACCAATAAGAGGAAAATACTACAAGGAAAAATACTTTTTTGAGAAGATAAACTGATTGAATCTACTCACTCTTTTGAATTGGCTTCAAGACTTCGTCGACGCAATTCTTCAATACTGTGACCAGTTTGCTGTTCCCATGTTACTCTTTCTACTTCGAATGCTCGCCTCTTGTCTTCCAGTTCTTTCGCTTGCTGTTGCAAGGAATGTCGCATTTGTTCGTGCCTTCGCTGAAGCTGTTTTGAAAAAATTTTAGTCATAACCAAATTTTTTATTTTAAAAAATTTTTATAAAGTATTGAATTTAGAAAGTTACGAAGTTGCAAGGTATACTTTGCTAAAAATATATTCTCTTAACACTTACATCTGTTTCCAAATCTTTCAATTTTTGTTTTTTCTCGCGAACTTTCATTTCAAACACCTGTTCCATTTCAATTTCCATTTTCTTCATTTTGTTTTCGTGCTCTCGCTTCTCCTCTTCTAACTGAGCTAATGGATTCCTGTAAATCAAATTAGTGAAGTTAGATGGACGGTTCGCAATTCCAAAGGTAAATATTGTGTTTATATTACAATTCGTTTTAGTTTGTTTAACAGTACCGACGAGTTCTAAGTAGCTATAAGAATTTTTGTACCAACTTAAAAAAACTCATGAGCTACAAAAGTTTGTTTAAATTAAAATCAAAATATGAATTGCCAAGCTTGATGATACAAAATAATGTACATACGTGCTAATCGATATTTTTATTAAAAAAAATATTTTGAAATTAGAATCTTGATTTCTTTCTATCTAGTATCAGTGTGTACTAGCATTCGTGCATGTTCTAAACATTTAAAGGGTATGGGATGAAAATTTCCAAACAAATTAGATTATTTTTCCGAGCTGAATTTCAGCCAATAGAAACGCCGTATTTGACATTTGGCGGAAGAGTGTGGGTAAAATTATTTCGATAATTTTTCGGTTATTTCCAATTAGTCGCATAGCAACTTGAATTGTTAGACTTACTCGATTCAGTTTTTGGGTTCGACCCGAGTCACTGCGGTGTATACCTATATATACCTATGAATACTCATATATAAGTATACGCCGCACTGACTAGGGTTAGCCCAGGTCTAACGGAAAAAATTGAATCGTACAGGTTCATTAGTAAACAAGTAGTAGCCTCTGTAATTCAAAGAATATTAAATCAAAAGTCTGTTGTTCCACAAAAATGTAAAATACTGCATTTCTATTAGTTGAAATTCAGCTGGGGAAAATAAGCCACCCGTAATACCCCTTGTGCTTCAAAATTGTAGAAAATTTTCCTCCAGTTTTTTTGCACAGCAACTCGCGAGGCAAGTTTGACAAAAAATCCCTTTTTAACCTGCCAAACTTGACCCCCTCGTTGTTGTGCAACAAAACAGTCGGAAAATTATCGACAATTTTGAAGCACTAGGGGTATTACGACTGATAATTTATAAATGATTGATTTTAACATAATATATCAGCGTGTGTCCTGAGAGATCTACATCTATTCAATACATTTAAAAAATATATATACAAGACTTGTGCACACAAAACTGTATTACTGGGGCTTAGCCTTGATATAAACTTACCACACCATCATGAAACTGTTCATCACTCCAGGAGCGCACAAACTGACCAACGGGAAATATTTATTAGATTTTTTTCATTAATTTTATTTTAGCTATTAGCGACATTTTAACATCAAACATAAAATTTGATTCCTTCATTAAAGAAAAATAAATATAAAGGCTAATCAACGACTTTTTTCTTTGATCAGTTTGCATGCACAAGCTTTTTCTTCTGCTTTAATTTTCAGTAGAAAAAAAAAAAAAAAAAATACAATCATATGTGTACATATCAAATAAAAATCCCTGAATTGGTGAATAAAAAAAAAAATGAAAAACTTAAAGCAGTTATAGAAAAAATTTATGATTTGCTATAATTCTAAGATAATGCCAAAATAAAAAGTGTCTCTTTTAACAGTGAATTTGTGATTAAGTTAATATTTGTGAAGATTTCAAAACGAATGTTAGCTATCTGGTTCTGAAAAATGTGTACACATATGCTAAGTCTTTTTCTTTTTTTATTTACGATTATAAAATACTCTTCAACTCACTTGTTTGATACTCTTACAGGTTTTCCATCAACACTAAGACCCGCCAACGTGCGGCAACGGAAGTTTTCATAGTGAACGTTATTCGTAACATCCTTAAGGTCTTGCAAGTGCGTTCGGATGACCATGTTTCTCAGAGCTATGAAATCGTTGTGTTCCAAGTTCTCAACTGTAAAACAAAATTGATTTTTAAAATTCGAAAAATATTAATTTATTTTTATTTGAAATAATGATCGGTACAGTACCTTCGACAATACCCCAAGGGTATTTTCTGCCTCGTACTTTTTTACCGTCGGCCTCGATGACTGTATTCGCTCCGACAACCGCAAACGGAACTCTGTCTCTCAGACTTTTGTGCATTTTAATTTCTTCTTCGTCGTCAACGTCCGGAAACTCGTAAATTTTTATTTTGTGCTGTGCTATTTCATTAAGAATCTGAAAATGAAAGGAAACATTAGAACTATTCAATATTATTTTTATTCGAAAAATTACGAAATTCCGTAATCAAAATTTTTAAATGGTTTGGAACAAAATTAATTTGCTATAGGTCAAAAATTGATCAAATTTACGATTGCAAGTTGAGAAAACTGTGATTATTTATATTTAATTAATTTGAAAAACTAAAATTTAAATTAAATTATACTTAGATAATTAAGTTTTCGATTATTTTAGTTTAAAATTTTGGTTTTTCAGATACACGGTTTAAAAAACAGATAAATCAAGTTTCTGCAGGACCAATTCAAAACCATGAAAGTTTGTACGACGAGAAGAGACACATCTCGGCTGCAGTTATAGGAGAAGGAAAGTGCTCGGAGCTAAAAAAGAGAGAGAGATCACGTACTTGTTTCTTAAAATAGACGCACTCGTCCGGGGTCATGGTGTCGGCCTTGGCGATGACGGGGATGATGTTTACTTTGTCGTGTAGGCGCTGCATAAACGCGACGTCGAGGGGCTTAAGACCGTGGCCCGAGGGAGCGAGGAAGTAAAGACAGCAGTGTACCCTGCTGTCCGGTATCTGTTGTCTCACGACTCGCGACTCCTCGTTCAGGAACTCCTCGTACTTGTTTTCAATGTACTCGATCACGGGTTTCCAACTGAAAGTTTAAAGGAATTTTAGCTTATTTAAACTTTTAGCAGTTTTGTATTTTTAATTTTACTTATGTGGACTCTAAGTTTTTCGTCAAATTAAAACTTAATAGAAATTTTTGCACTAGAGCTAAGTTGAAACAATGAAAGTTTTTGATTTTTAAAAGTAACAATTTGACTTTTGAATTACAGTAATTTTCGATGAGACTAAAAATTAAAATGATTCTCTCAGGGGCGTTATTACATTTTGGGCCCAGGTCTGGATAGTGCTCGACCCCCCCTCCCCCCAACTAATCTTAATATTTTTCAACTCTGAACAGTTCAGTACCTAATTTATAAAAAAAAAAACTCAAACCTTGAACCCCCCACAACCCTCGGCGCGCGAGTTCAACAAAAAAAACTGATCAGCTATCCCTCAAGCTCTAAGCCCCCAAAACCCTGGGCGTCAAGTTCAATGAATAAACTGATCAGCTATCCCCCAAGCTCTAAGCCCCCAAATACCCTGGGCGCCCGAGTTCAACAAAAAAACTGATCAGCTATCCCCCAAGCTCTAAACCCCCAAAACCCTGGGCGTCAAGCTCAATAAATAAACTAATTAGCTATCCCCCAAGCTCTAAACCCCCAAAACCCTGGGTGCCCAAGTTCAACAAAAAAACTGGTTGGCTATTCCCCAAGCTCCAAACCCCCAAATACCCTAGGTGCCCGAGTTCAACAAAACAACTGGTCGGCTATCCCCCAAGCTCTAAACCCCCAAAACCCTGGGTGCCCAAGTTCAACCAAAAAACTGGTTGGCTATTCCCCAAGCTCCAAACCTCCCAAAACTCTGGTTACCGAATAAGGTTGTGGATTTTATTTTCTGGTTATAAAAAAAAAAAAAAATTCGTTGATAGCTTTTTTTGTTGAAATTGGGCACCCAGAGTTTTGGAGGTTTAGAGCTTGGGGGGTAGCCGATCAGTATTTTATTGAACTCGGGCGCCTAGGGTATTTGGGGGTTTACAGCTTGGGGGATAGCTGATCAGTTTTTTTGTTGAACTCGGCGCCCAGGGTACTTGGGGGTTTAGAGTTTGGGGGATAGCTGATCAGTTTATTCATTGAACTTGACGCCCAGGGTTTTGGGGGCTTAGAGCTTGGGGGATAGCTGATCAGTTTTTTTATTGAACTCGGGCGCCCAGGGTATTTGGGGGTTTAGAGCTTGGGGGATAGCTGATCAGTTTATTCATTGAACTTGACGCCTAGGGTTTTGGGGGTTTACAGCTTGGGGGATAGCTGATCAGTTTTTTTGTTGAACTCGGCGCCCAGGGTACTTGGGGGTTTAGAGTTTGGGGGATAGCTGATCAGTTTATTCATTGAACTTGACGCCCAGGGTTTTGGGGGCTTAGAGCTTGGGGGATAGCTGATCAGTTTTTTTATTGAACTCGGGCGCCCAGGGTATTTGGGGGTTTACATCTTGGGGAACAGCTGATCAGTTTATTCATTGAACTTGACGCTCAGGATTTTGGGGGTTTAGAGCTTGGGGGATAGCCGATAAGTTTTTTTGTTGAACTCGGGCGCCCAGGGTACTTGAGGGTTTACAGCTTGGGGGATAGCTGATAAGTTTTTTTATTGAATTCGGGCGCCCAGGGCATTTGGGGGTTTAAGGCTTGGGGAATGACCGATGGATCATTTATCGAACTCGGCGCCCAGGATTTGGGGGGTTTCAGGCTTGAGGGATAACTGATCAATGGTTGGTTGAACGCGCCCGGGTCTGGATTTCCAGACCCGGAATTTCCCAGGTCTGGATGAATCCAGACCCACTATAAGGGAAATAACGCCCCTGGATTCTCTTCTTCTCCTTGATATTTCAGTCAATAAATTGAACTTAAATTTCAAAATAATTAAAAAAAAAATTAATTTTTATGTTTTTGATTCTAGTGGAAACAGTAACATTATTTTTAAAGTTTTACTTAAAAACTAGTAAAACTACAAAAAAAACGTAATAATTTTTTCTAAAAAATGCATTTAAAAGACAATTAATTCTTAATTTAGCTCCCCAATTAAGCCCTTTTCGAAGCGAGCATTCACATCGATCACAATAGAAAATCGCGTTGGTTTCGAAACCCGAGTCCTTTTCTCTCTCGCAATGAGCCGACTCACCAATCGCTATTGTCAACGGCGTCGCCGAACCCGGGCGTGTCGACAATCGTCAGAGTGAGGTTGACCCCGTTCTCCTTCAGCAGGACCTTGCTCGTCTCGACTCCGACGGTCTTCTTCATCCGTAGACTCGGTCCGGGGTGCTCGGAGCTGTATATGTCCGTGAGGAAGAGCGAGTTTATCAGGGTCGACTTTCCTAGACCGGATTCACCTGAAAAAACACACACCACATGTAATCGTTATGTCAATAGCGAGAATCAGACGAGCGAGCGATGAGTACTCGGTAGGGAATTTTTTAAAACGACCGCGATGCGATAAAAGGGCTTGAGCACACACGGAGAGAAAAACCGACACTCGCGTGCAACTCAAGCTACTCTTTGACGAGGGCAAATAATCCTCGTCATCATCATCATCCGAGAATTGAAGGAAAGTGGTTTTATTTTTCTCTCGCTTGATACTCCTTTTTACAACTGTTTTATATCGAGCCGTGAATTTTATAGTTCTCTACTCGAGTTGTATGGTTTGTAAAAATTAAAGGCTCACGGGTTTTATATGACTGAAGGATACAATTGAACACAGAGTTTATACTAGGAAAATGTCTAGTAATTTAAATTAATGATCTACTTTAATCAATCTTTAAATGAGAATAGTTTCTAAAATTTTAAATTTCTTATAACGGTTTATACAGCAGAATAAAACGCCAGTTTAATTATCAATTTTATAAAAAGTCTATTAAACCTAAAAGACTATGTATTATCTCATTAAGTTTTTTAAGTTCCTATAATCTACAATGCTGTATAAAAATGAACATAAAATTTTTTTATACAACACACCGATAAATTACCACAGGCATTTACTGAGAACTAATCTATGTTAAATACAACAGCATGTTAAAAAACAAATTAAGAAAACATCAAGCCCGCGTAAACAAGAAAATTCACGTATTCCAAGTGAAAGAACTCGGGGTTGTTTTTTACCAACATAACAAGTGAAAGAAGAAAAAAAAATCTCGATCTATTAATAAACCCGCGTGGAAGTTAAAAAAGCTCACGGTATTCGTATTTGAGTTAGTCTGGTTTGCTTTTTTAAACCGAGTAAAGCGCGCGTTTAACCCGCGATAAAGATACACACGTCAATCGACACTTTTAGCGCGGGTGCCTCTTTTTTTTTTTTTTCCTGCGCAGCTTGAAGCATAACACACACGCGCAAGCTAGGAACGTTTGTTTGTCTTGCGCGATTCTAACCACGCGTCCCTCTAAGCGTTCGATTAATCTTTTGTTTTCGTACCTAAGTGGAATTGCTCTTTTTCATTTTTTGCTAAAATTATCGTCGCGAGGTCGTCGACTGATAAATAAATCGAAGTCTAAAATAACGAGCGGTGAATTTTACATTTGGTACTGTCTGGAAATTTTGTAACGAGTGCAGGCAAAACTTATGAAAAAAAATAATAAATAAATAAATCAATGCAGAGTGGCCAGCAATTTAAAGTTCCATGATATTTTCAGACCAATTTGTGATTTGTGGTATTCTCTGACTAAGCATTGAGTTACAAGAAAGCATTTAGTTTTTAATATGAAGAAATTATTTATAGTTAGATGTGGTGCTCTTTTAATCAAATTAAAGAGAACGTGAAAAAATTCAATTTATCAATTCTATGCAGAATTTAAACTTCCTCAATGTTTAATAAAATGTGCATAACTGTAAACGCTCAGAACTACAAAAACTAAATACTATTAACTACCGAATCATAGAGCATCTTAATCTAAAATAATTTAAGTTTCTTCATAACGAATGATTTTCAATTCTTAACTAACTTATCAAACTGGGTCTCAAAGTGATATTATCGAATGACTATTATTACATCATTGAATTAGCCTGAGTAAAATAAATGCCAACAGAAGTTTGAAAACTTTAAGTTCACAATAGAGAATTCCAATTTTTATTTTTTTATAAATGTTTTCTATTTAATTATGGACATGATCTCTGATTCAAAAATCCAAAGGGACTATTTATCGTATTTGAATTTTCGTTCCAACATTCAACTATTACTGCTAGTACTTTTTCAGACTTTTCCCTAATTGTTAGCAAATCTGCAATGAATTGAATACGAAATAAAACCTCACTCTGCACTAATGTCACTTTCGTTACATTGTTATTGTCCTATTGTCATCTAAACGCGTATTTTCCACTTAGATTTGTTACTATTCAGAAGGCCTGCATTGTGGCTAATTGACCTCCACCCGTAAAAAAGTCATGCATTTGCATGCAGGCAAAGGAATGTCATCTAAGCTCGACGATATGCATATCGAGTGGAGATACGCTTCGCGCCGATCCAGTTTTTTCGCGCTCGGTGAATCAGCCAAGGTTACGGCCGGGGGGAATCGTAAACGTCAAGTAAGAAGAAGTGAAGGAGGAGGAGGATGGAAGGAAAAGGAGAGCTGAACATTACGAGGCGCGTGTATACCTACTCCTACGACAGCTGGCACCACCCCTGCGCGAACAGTGGTGGTCATCCTGCTGGATTTTCGGCAGACGTCGCACCTCCGCCCTTTTTTTTTTTGCAGGGGAGATCGGTGAACTCTGAGGAAAGTCTTTGTCTCGACTTTTTTTTCCTGAACGAAGAGAGATAGGAAAATACCGAGGTTTTTCTATTGAGTAGGAAGAATTTAATAAGAGAGACCGTGGAATTTTGAAATGCTTGGCGAATTCAATTTTGAGTAAACACGCGCGAGATGGAAGAACAATAACAGCGACGGAGACTTGAGATTACACGCGTACATGAGCTATGCTTACTTTGCGCTTGATGTTTTCTATTCTATTCTAGTAAAACTACCAGAACCTAAAAAATTTTAATTTTTTTTTTTTTTTATTTGTAGCAAATTTATTAACGTTATAATGATGATATTGAAAACAAAAAGAGGATTGATGTATTTAAACAATGAATCAAATTTTTAAATAATGTTAGGTACATGGATACTTTCTGCATTTGTTGTGTATTATTAAACTCGGGGGCTGCTTTTATAAATACCATATTTTTCTTTTTTGAAAGTGCGAGATTAAGCTCACTAATTTAATGTTTTATTTCACCTAATCCAATTTTTTTATTTTTTTTATTAAGGCTCAATATCATTAACAGTCATAATATATTTTGTTCTTTGATAGTATATTATGCAACGGGTTGCAGTATCGTCACCAGGGCGGTTTTAAAGGTACCGAGTGCGAAGCGAAGCGTAGCACGAGTAACTTTAAGAAGCCCTGGTGACGTGCTGCACCCGTTGTATATACCATTTTATACCACTGGTGCGTAGGGCGAGTTTTTTAATTTCGAAGCGTACGTAAAATCTAGTACGTACGCACTAATGGTATAAAATGATATCTCAGCAAGTCTATTGTCTACACCGATTAAGTTATTTTACTGCGCTAATTCAACATCAACAAAAAATAAAATTTAAACCAACTGTTATTTCCGTAAGCTACTGCAGTATATTAAATTTTTGCACTTATTGGGAAATGACGAAAATATATAGATATAAAACCCCACAAGAAACTTGGCAAAAAGTCTCTACCAGTTTGTACACACTCAGATGGAAGCTGGGTGGTTTTTTTTTTCGCGTATTAGATACTTTTTTTTCATCAATTTTTCAATCCCACCTCAAATTTTAATTATTATTTTCACATAAAAACCAGTAATTAAATTGAAAAATCACTCGGCTTATACCTGCTCAAGTATCTCCGCATATCTACATATGTTGCGCAATATACTGAAGCTCAACAACATCACTTTGAACAAGCCCGCGCCATTGACTGAAAAACTTCGAAGTTCTTCATCAACCCCCCCTGGGTGTTATTCAAAACCCCTCGTCATAAAAAAAAAAGAAGGGAAGGAAGAAGTTGAACCCACCAACAACCATGAGGGTGAAATCGAAGCCCCTCTTGACGGCCTTCCGGTAGACCTGATTGGGCAGGTTGGCGAACCCGACGTATCCATCGAGCTCCTTGGCCTTGGACAGCGGCGGGGCTGTGGTCCTGCTGGGGGTGTAGTTGATCTCCTTGGTGAGCATGTCGGCCCTCTTGTTGCTGTCCTCGGAGCCGTCGGTCTGGCTCGAGGGAATACGGGACTTGGAGGTGTTGTTGTTCGGCACCTGTCCATTGCTCCCCGAGTTGTTGTTGGTCGTGATGACGCTGATGTTGCTGACCGAGTTGTTTAGGGTCGGCGGCTGCGGAGGCGGCACCGACGGTACGCTCGGGGGCGACGTTATCGAGTTGTTTTCGCCCTTGAAGAACAAATCCCGCTTCGTCTGGATCTGAAATTTAAAAATTTGTCGGGTTAGTCGAAGAGTGGGTGATAAACGCTTTTTCTTGAAAGAGAGAGGAAGGATCGGAAGAGGGTGCGGCTTTTAAGAGAGGACGGAACGTAACAGTTGTTCCGGTCAGGAAGTCGAGCATCAAAGCTACGACGACGTCCGCCTGAGAAGGTGAAACAATGACCCTCCCTCGTCAAGACGATGTTATTATTGTGATGGGATTTTTATGGTATGCGTGTACCAATAAAGTTCTTTTGAGGATAAAAGCACTTTTTTCAAAATAAAAAATGTAACTCTTAAAATAACTAATTTAGTATAAAAGATTTCATACAGATGTAAACGTCCCCTACCAGTACCAAAATTTATTTATAGTTCTTTTATAGTTGAAACAGACAATTTAAATTATAACGCCCTCTGTAGTTATCAGGACTTTTTATAAATGTAAAAATTCCAGGAATTCACAGAAAAATGTAACGAATTTCATAATTTTCAATGTTATAATTTATTCCAATAATTAATTCTTAAAATATTTACAATAAGTCTTACTCAATAGAATTTTTTAAAATGTACCCTTTGTACATAGAAATTGAAATTTTTCTATTACTCTCTAATTACAGACTTCGTCGATAGACAAACACGCGTTACGCAACATTCTTAGATTTATTAAACTCACTTCTAGGCAGCTGAAAGACTTCAAACTAAATTAAATTGACTCACGATATGTGATTTTTAAAATCGAGTTGTGCGAAATCATTCAACTGAATCATCGTTGTAAACTTCGATACACCGCGGAAATTACATGTCAAAACCGACGGTGAATTATAGATTAGGCCTTAAATCAAGGACCCGACATCGAGTTCCACTTCCAGCTCGAGAAATCGTTTCATGAAAAAAAAAGGTTACGTAATTTTGTTCCAACACACACACAAAGATAACGCACATGTCCCCAGTTCGAAGGCTTACGCACACATCGAAGTTTAATTAAATTCAAAATGAGTTTTCAGGCACGAGATAAACAAAAATCAATTCGAGCTTTATCTCTCGCAACGGTTGTTAAGATGATCCTATTTATCCGTACCAGCGAGCGGTTACACCATTGTCCTCCGGCCACCCTGCAAACGAGCTTCGACATTTCGTTCCATTGAAATGCGCTTTTGAATGCACCGCGACGAGGGAGTATTATTTTTAACGGGATATCGTAACTGATGCACGCACGGTTGAGACGTAACGTCGTTAAAAATAGTAAAAAAAATACTTTGCATATGAAATATTAAAAATGAGTGCGATGTAAATTTTTCGAATTTGAATGAAACTGAGATTTACTTAATACCTAGCGTCGTTTGCACTCTCATAAGTTACTATTTTACTTAAATAATCAATAAGTTTCAATGATACGTCAATAATTTAAATTGAATAAAACATAACATTTTATACATGGTTAACTCCAACGAACTTTTTGAAAATTTAAAAATTTGTAACAAGAACTTGAAGGATTTGAATTGAAAACTTAATGAAATATTTATTTGGCCGCTATATCAAAAATCCCTCTCCATAATGATGAAGCATGTTTGAATGTCTTCGTATTATAATTGATTTGATTGGTTGAGAACTTTAAATTAAAAATTTGAATTGCGTTTAAGTTGAAATATTGAATAATTTATTATTAAGAATAATTGAATGCTTTGTTTCAATAAATGGACTAAATTTCTTTGTAGAATTCTATAAAATAAAATAAGAATCTTAATCATTTTAAAAACAAGTTTTTCAAGTTGTAGGAACCACAAAAATATCGAACTGAACTTAGAAGTTGCAGGTTGCATACGATATGTGATGAATTGAGTGTTAAAAATATTTTTTAACTTCGTTTTTTGAAAATGAAAGTATAAATTATCGTTTATTTACTTTCAAGATTAAAAATTGAACGCGCATGCGCGCCGATTGAGACTAGTAAATTAAAAAATAAAACATCGCTTAAACCCATTTCTGCATGATCCGGCAAGACTAATTTCTGATGCTGATAAACCTCAGCCTTTCATCATTCCTCGCTCGGCTATTTGTTAGTTTATTTTTCGTGTAATCGCGTTAAACTTAAGCGTTGCTAAGCGTATCTTAAAGTCGGATCTGGAACGGAAGAGCACAAGACATCGCAAGCGCGCGCGCATCATCATCATCGCCGACGTACGCTATCGGCGACCATAATCGCCGCGTGCATGCTGCTAAGACAAAGGGACGGACGGAAAAACCGTCGTGGCCCGTTAGGATGCAATCAAGTCGTTACGAACGTACGTGCCGGGTGTTATTTGACAAGAGGGGGGGAGTCTTTGAAGAAATATTGTTTGGAGCTTCGCTATTGAAGTAGGTACTTTGGTTTGTTGCGGAAATATTTTTTTGATATACGGATGTCTTGATTAGAATCTCAAGAAGCTTTTTTTTTAATTTTTTTAGTGTGCTAAGAGTCTAATTTATTGTCTATGACAGTATATATTTGAATATTTTTTTGTTTGCTCGTTTCGGTAAAACTAAATTTTTTCAGGTTTTTCTCATTTTCAAGGATGTTTCATAATTACGAAGAAAATCCAGTCATTTTGTCAATTTTGAACGAATTGTCTTGTAATTTGTATTAAAATAATCGTTGGATTTTTCTTCTATTTTTTACCATTTAATTATTCAGTATAAACTGGACAAAAAAGTTTAAACTGCTTGGGTCGCTACACTTTTTACAATGTCTAGTCAGCAATAAATTTTAATTGAAAAAAAAAAATGTTTTTGTTTTTGTTGATTTGTATGTACATTTAATAAATAAATAAAAAATTAAAAAACAAACAATTTTTTTTTTTTCAAAGATTTAAATCTTATTTTTTTTTTCTAAAAGAAAAAAATACCGGAATCATAAAAAAAAATTTCAATTTTTACATTGGGAAACAAAACGGCTGGGAATCGAACCCGAGACCATCAAATTGAGAGACTAGCTCTCATACTACTTACTAAGCCGTAGATCTATACCTAATGAAAGTGAAAGAAAATTATGTGTAGTACAAATTCCATTACATTTTTAAAATTCAATTTTTGAACAGAAAATTTTGAAGAAGAATGAATTAATTTATAAACTAGAAATAAAAAGCCTGAAATTAGTATACAACAATAGCGAAAAAAATAGGGAAAAAATTATTTTCTGCTCAATTTTTACTTTACATGAAAATCTTCGAAAAAAAAAAATTAATAATTAGAATCAACTGAAATTTTTATCGCAGCATGCACCAATCGATAAATTTACGCTTGATAACAATGATAAACGGGAATATTTGTAAAACGCGTTAACAAAGTATCACGTGTAGTCGAGATATGTGTATTCATTACGTCTGACATTAGTACAAATTGGATAAGTAACTTCCGTCCATAAAAGCATTCGCGAGAGGTTCAATCTTGAAAGTGCATGTAAAGGAGCAAACAAACAAGACTATTGAGCTCCTTTCCGTAGTGCAACCTCAAGACTTCTTTTTTCTCTAGTGTATAAGTAGTGTGAAAATTAACAAATTCAATCGAAAACTCAACTGATTTTAGACACGAGCAACAGTATTAAAGACTGAGTTTTTCCATTTCGGAAATTACTTTAAAAAATAACACAACAAGACTCACTTTTTTCTTCCAATCCGAGTTTCCAGCCATGTTTTTAAAATCGCTCAAACTTTCGTTTCGGTAGACGCACGGAGAACAACTGAGCCATGTAAGCAAACTTTTTCAAAGTGGGCAGTTAAAAATCGATTAGGCGCCACGGAAAATTGTACCGAAAACAAAATCACTCGCATCCAAAATCAATCAAGCGCTTCATTAATAATGCTCAGACTTCCTGATTGGTTAAACAATTTCGAGCGCACCTAAAATTTATGGCGCTAACAATGTCTGCATCCCCCTCCAGTACATAAATTCATCAAGCCGGAGTTGCCGCCCGTCAAACTAAACATCTGGTGCCAAGCACCGAGTTTCGCGTAGTCCTTTTTGGGGGCTCTTAATATAGCGTGCTACCTCCAACAATGCACCCAAAACTTTGAAAAAATTTAAGTTCGCCAGTGCGATTTTGCAGTTTGTCGGAATAAGCTGAAAATTTGATAGTTTACGCGTTTTCGACTTTATTGGTTTAAATTCAGCCGACTCGGCGAGTGAGCCTCGATTAATTATCAATTTGTCCGAGGGAGTTTAAAGGGCACGGCTTGGAACGAAGTTAGCTTGATTATCCGTTTAACCAAAGTCATATCAATTTGTCAACAAGAGCTTTCTTTCAACTGAAGATTTAAGAATATCAAATAGGGAAGATTCACACTTTCTAATTAAGGTACCTGTACCTAATATGGCCCCCCTAAGCGAGAATCGACGTTGTGGCCAATCAAATCAATATTTTTTGACGGGTAAGGTCTCATTTTAAAGCTTAATTCAAGAGCTTTAAATGAGACATTACACGTTTGATTTTGATCAATGAGCTTCGAATGCAAGAGGATTTACCAAAACACGGTTTTTTAAGACACCTAAAATTTGTGTCCTAATATGGCCCCCCTTGAAGTAATTAATTAATTGCAATTTGTTCCTACTTTTTAAATCAATCAGGATATAAGATTTTAAAAACTTCAAAATTGTTATTATTTTAAAAATGATTTATTTAAAAATTGAGCTTTTTTTACAATGTTTTTGAAAGCTTTGCAACCAGTAGAAAAATTTCAAGTTTAAATTTTGGTCAAAGTTTTTTTTTTGAGCTAGAATGCTTTTTTAGTTATAAAATGAAAAAAAGCTTTGAAACAATTAAATTTATTTTTCTTAAACAACATTAGGATAGGATTTTCTAAAAAGTAAACATGAAACTAAGGACTCTTAATATCGGTATTTCTACTAATTCGTGGGGGGCCATATTAGGTACACTGCATAATAAAATTTATTTAAGAATAAAACCCGTTAGAAAACGAGTTGAACAAAAACTAAGGTCGCGTTTTAAAGCTGAAACAATAACGAATCGAAGCTGCTTATTCAAATTTTGATCAGGTGCGTCTAAATATTTTGGCAGACCACTTAATTACAACGTAAAATAATAACGGAGGTATACGAAACGAGTTTGAGCTATTAGGCGTGCGCAAAAATAATTTTAAAATGTTCTAAACAACTGAAAACTTCATGATTCAGTGTTTTTGACTTCTTCCTACCTTGCAGAGATGCCGCATACCTAGCATATTCAAAATAACAGGGGGGGCCATATTAGGCACAGGGCCATATTAGGCACACTTACCTTATATTTTTTTCTGAAAGTTCTCGATTTTTAATGAATTTTAAGATTTTTTTCATAATTTTTTTATCAATATTACCAGAGATATAATTTTGTAAAAATTGTACTCGTGACGTCATCAGTACCATTTTACATTGAAAGTATATCTATATATATGATTATTTCGGAATCTTCCAAAGTCTATAACTCCTTCAATTTTCATTTTTTTTCAAAAAGAAAAAATACGTGTCGATTATTTTCCGATACACTATCGAATAAAGTCGAACAAACTAAATAATTTTTTTTATGCATCTTCCCTATTATTTGAATTAAAACGTATTTCAGAAATATATTAAAAACTTTGTTTAAAATTTTTGGATGAACTTTAGAAAATCATGATAATAGTGAACAACGACAATTTCTACATTGAGCTTCGAATAAAAATAGAACAATATAAACAAAGTAATTGAAAAAGAGTAAGATATTTGTTATAAATTTTTCTATCATACTTAATAACTCATTTAATTATTAAATATAATAACTACTGCTTATTTATAGAACAGTTTCAAAACTAAAAATTACATTTTGTTTAAAAAAAAAATCATCAAGGCTGTCAGTTTAATTCGAGAACGAATAGCTTAATCTGAATCCTCTCCCGAATCGATATCTTCTCACTAGATTTCTCAAAGTTAAAATGGGTGCTCGTTAATTAGGCATTTGCTAATTACCGAACCCCGGCGCGGCGGGATAAGACTCTCATTTGTGAACTGTGTCGTGACTCGTGAAAACCGAGGTGAAAACTGCATGCCCCCGCTGCGAGACTCAAAGCGTTCGATAATCTCTGGGTGTCTATCGATTTTTTAAACTTGCTAATTTTTCAACGAAGATAAAAGTTTGATCCAGAAATGGCGAATTTTCAAAGTAAGTTTAATCGAAAAAACTTTTGAAAAGTTAAAAGATTTTACAAAAGTTATTAATTACAGAGTTTGAAAACATTTAATTTTTAATGACTGCGATCAATCTTGATTCGAGTTTATTAAAAACGATTTGTCGAGAAAAAATTTGACGGCTTTACGTTCGCGCGATCATCCCATTTCCAAAACCCAGTAGGAGTTTCAAGGCCACGATTCAAATTCTATTCTTAGATCTACGAAATGTACCGATCCACCCACACGTGGAAATCATTTTTTCTACCAACACGAAAAAAAAAAAAAACCGAGAGAAGATACTTAGAACGGATACAATCTATTTTAAACCGCGAGTCAATCACGAATACACCGAGAATCACATTTTTTTTTTCGTCCGAAAAGCCCTCTTCTTCTTTTTTTTCGCTCGGCCACCACGATGACTCACTTGGCACATTTCGTACGAAAAACGGCGAGTTCGGCGACCCCCGCGATTACAATCTAAGTCGGTGACACATATAAAGGCTCTCGTGGCCCATTGGCAAGCGCTTCGTCTTTTTCGGAGCAAATTTCGGTGAATATGAAGCCGGCCGAGGGTGAAAATTGGGTAAGTGGAATCGATACTCCCCGACAATGGTTTTAAATTGAATCTCGGCCAACCGTGAGTAAAACCCATCGTAATTACGATGAACTTTCAGATGTCGTTTTGCAAAGTGCAAATAAATTTGTTAATCAGCCAATTTATATTTAAAAGGTGTAAGGGTCCAGCGATGCAAATTTCAGAGCTAATTTACCAGAGTGCTCTTAATTAAATCAATTACGGGCTCCTTTTACCCCCCGCAAAGACGCGAATGCAGATGAATTTTCACGCGCGATATATGAAAAAAATGAGTGAAACTGGGTCACAGGAGGATGGGCAATCAGGCGAGGAAAATTGGAAACTTGCGAAACGCGTGGGGATCGTTGCGCAACAGAGACAATAGAAGACGCGAGGGGATTTATATCGGGCTTTGCGAAACTTACGGGGAAAAATATGAGGGTTTTTTTGTGTGTGAATTCTCTCACGGGCGTGACCCACCCGTAATTAAGCTTACACAGTTAGGCTAACTTCAGAGAAATTACCGGTAATAATATGAGATTTATTTTCAGTGGGGCTTGGAGATAAAATGATCGGAGTATAAAAGTTTGAGATTATATACTAGCTTGGCAATTTATACGCATAGTAATTTCAAAAACAAAATAAAGTTAGTGTAGCTTTGAAGATTGTTATTCATAGTTTTAGAGAATCTATAGAAATTATTAGAAACCATGTCTTAAATCTGTCAACAAGTTATTCAAAAAAAAATAATAATAATAATAATAATATTAATAATAATAATAATAATAATGATAAATAAATAAATAACAATTAAGTAGATGGTTTATAGAAAAAAAAAAAAAAAAAAAAAAAAAACAATACTTATTAAAATTGAGTTTTTTTTTCGAATTATTACTTTTTTATTGTTTTTTATATCCTTAAAATTTTTAAAAAGTCATTTTAAAAAATGTTTTACGATTGATAGATGTATACGATAAATTCTTATATCTAATAACAGTTTTCAACTAATTTTGTAAAACTATAAATAATATTGAAGAAATTCGAAGGTTCTAAAGGTGTAAGAACTTTTTATTGGAAATGTGCCTTAAGATACTTTCTGTCCATGCGAATCAATTAATCCTCAGACTGAAATTTCACTTCAGAGCTAGCTTCAAAGTCCTTTTAAAAAACTTTCTACTCGTAGAATCGTAAGAATCGCGAAGTGCGAAGAAGTAAGTAACTATCGAATCTAAATCTCGTGTGACGACACGAAGTGATACGCGATCGTAGTGATGATACGACTCGAATTACTTGAACCGAGAGCCGGCGTCATAAATATGCCGCCTTGGTATTCCCACGGTCCTTGCACTCGACCACCATGACGAAGACGAGGATCGAGTCGAGTTACTACTTTTCTTGTGCTTCAGACTCCGCGACTAGTCGTGATCGAACTGCGACTCTTGTAAACAAGGTCTAGAGCTCTATATGGATCGAACTTGATCTACAGGATTGATACATTAAATTTGTCAACCGAGGGTTTATGATCTGTTGTGACCTTTTAAACTAAGGTTGTTTTAAAATTGCGCGAGCGAAGCCGAAATTTAATTTATTTGAGTAGAGAATCTTGTTAAATTTTGCGTGGATGAATATTTATAAACTTTTTCGCACAAATTTGCCTTAAATTTAAACGTGAGGTAAGATAAGATGACGTGAAGCAGTATTTTAATTTGACTGTTTTATTCAAAACAGCCTTATGAAAATTTAGTAATCTCAAAGGTATTTTCGAATATAAAGTCTTGTACATGTGCTGTTTACAAATAATTCAAATATAATAGAGAAATAATGTAGACAAAACTTTTATCTAAAACAAAAATTTTATCAAAGTTGGACAGCAAAATTTATTTTTGTAGTTACATTATTAATATTAAAAAATTTGTATCTACATCATTTTATAAATATTCATAAACTCGTTTATGAGTGTATTTGTGTTTATTTAGTATAAAGTCTATGTTTAAGGTGACGTAATGCCCAAAAAAAAATTGTTCAATACATTAATTCAATTGATTTAGAAAATTATTTTTTCAAAATTTATCATTGAATACTCTTCTAATTATTTATTGATTTATGAGTATAGAAGGATTATTTTCAAACTCGCTGAAAAATTTACAAACAACAAATCCTGCTCTATAAACAAATCTCCCAAACAACTAAGATTAAAATATTTTTCTAATTTTTCTAATAAACAAACATTTATTTTCCATCAAAGTCACTTTAACCAAAAATCCCGGATTTCAAGAACCATTGAGCATGAAAAATATTCGAAGCCTTTGCAGTGAAGAGGAAAAAAAAAAAAATGATCCGCTCGTAAACCAAAAACAATATTCCGGCGGCTAGACGCATCCTTTTTCCAGCGGTAAAATGACATCTGCCGCCGAATCAAAATCGATGCCCCTCTGAGCCTTGCCCTGGCTTCCAGCCGAATCCAAGGTGATTCTTTTTCCCGCCGGGGAAGGGGACGATAAAGCGCGGTGCTCGTCGTCGGGTAGAAAAAAAAAAAAAAAAAAAAAAAAAAAAAAAAAAAAAAAAAAAATGGAACGCCTGGAAGGACTTGATTTCCCCTGAGCTCTAGCGAACCTTAGTGAGCAATGCGCTTCGCATTTACTGTTGGTTATTGTTTTTAAAAACGTTTCAAGATTTTTGCAGCCTACTACAGTGAATGCTTTCGAGGTAAGTTAAAAAGAGACCTGGATTTTTTATTTATTGTTAAGGGTCTTGTTTAAACAGTATAAATAAAAAATGACTTTTTGGTAATATTATTTGAAACATTTATTAAAGATGTGGATAATGTTATCATATAGCAACTTGAAAATTGTAAGAAGAATAAAATAAAAATTGTAGGTTTTAAATAATTTTAAAACCTTCAATAAATATTCAAATTAATTGAATCATACTTTATTCACAAAATTTATTTTCCTAAATTTTTTATTTAAAACGACTGCATTTAATTATTTTACTTTATCGAAAATATTTAATTTCATACTTTATGAAAAAATTCATTAATTTTATTTTGTTTTATTTGTGAAAAAAGACTTTTTGCGCGAGCTTGCATAACGATTACTGCTCGCTGCTGTGCTCGAAATAAATTCTTAAGGTAAATTCATTAGCGTCGTTCGTGTGCATTCTTGTAATAAAAAGGGGCCAATAAAATGATGATAAATTGAAAAAACAAAGACCGAGCGAGCTGAACGCTTAATTTATTCGGGATTACCCGGAGGGAGACTCTTCGGCTTAATGAGTCTCATTGTGAGCGATAATAAAACTAATTAGAAGCTCGGAGATAGCGTCGTTATTGTCAGTTTAAAAAATGTGTGTCACCGAGAGCACACGACACAAAACGCCTGGCTACTAACTCGACTTGAATGTGACCTGTTGTGTTGGTAAAAAAAAAAGAAAAAGAAAAAATGAAAGCTCGAGACAAATATTTCTTTGCAAAAAGCTTTTTAATAATAGTGGAAGAACTTTAATTAAAAAAATAAAGCAGCCCACGATTTGAATGTAAAATTAAAAAATTTGAATAATAAAGACAGGAGTCTTGTTCAAAGTGGAAAACTTTAGCGCGAAACAAACTCTCGTCCGGGTTCTTTTGAGGACTCCCCAGGTGTGATTTTTAAATATTCGAAGGCCAATTCTAAAAACAGCCGTTTTAAAAAGTAGACTGAACAAGTGCAATTTGAACTAAAAAGAGTTGAGAAAAGAACTACCGAGGATATTTTTGCATTTTTCAGGGGGTAACGATCATTTCCAATGGATTTTTCATGCTAATCCGCTCGCTCGTATGCGAAATTTTTCAACATCATCCTTTCAACCTTTTTTCTTTTCCAGCCGTCAAATAAAAGATTCAAGACTCAAAGTGCAAGTTAAAAAATTCAGACCTGGGTTAAAAAAAAAAAAAAAAGGTTAATTTTATTAAGAAAAATTTTCACGACCAGAGCGAGCGAATTTATCCGAAAAAAGATGCAGTCAATTGGATCGATAGCCCGCATAAGCGATACGTGACTTGGATTTTACCGAGTGCCCGCATCACTTCGACCTGTCTTGACTGTTTTGAGTTGCTTTTCAATTTGGAAGAATCGAGGATTGTACACGAATCAATGGATAAATCAAAATTGAAGTGCATCGATGATATCTTAAACCATGAACGAAAAATTACGATACGTAAGATGTATACGTCGAGGTATAAGAAATGAATACAATAAACTGAAGTTATTTTATTTATAAGCATGGTGAAAAAGTTGAAAAAGGAGAGAAAAAGGACCTTTCATTAAAATATAGGACAATAAACTTAAATGAATGATTTCTTTTGTCACAGTAAAACAATTATAATTGCTTCATTTATTAAATTCTTTTGAGTAAAAACGGACAGTAAAGCTCTTATAAAACCCTTGAAGGTATTTACCCGTGTTTAAGTTAAACGAACGGTTTTATTAATTAGCGCCAGCAATTATGATACATATCTTATTTTCTACCGGATGTCCTTACGACTAAATCCTCAGAAATAATTAACGCATGTTTGTGAAAACGGTGCAATTAACTGTGTAAATCATTCCTCAAATCGTTCTCTAAAAGTCGTTTTGCCAGACAATGAAAATACCTATCAAAAATTAAGCGACTTTGGTATGAGTAAGAGTCATGTTATTAAAGACGAGGTAAAACAGTGGTTTTTAAATAGGGTACAATGTAATAAAGACATTTTTGACCTTCTTTCTGAATTCATTAAATAAAAAATATCTAACTAATGAAGAAACAATTATTTTTTCTTAGAATTGAGGTCAAATATCTAATTTATATCATAAATTCCAATAATAGTGAATTGAGGATTAACTTTTTACTCGATTCATTATTTAACACTTATTAATTTATAAATACAAAGTTAACTTAATCCAAATGAAAAATCTTTCAAACACCCTGTAAGAAGTGTGAATTAGGTTACCCATTAAATACTCATTTACTAGCTATTTTTAATAGTTAACCTGTTATTTTGCTAGTAACTAGCGATTTTATAGCTTTTTAATGGATAACCTAATTCACATTTCTTACAGGGCACGTTTTAACTATTAGGTTACATCAATATGTAGAACTCATTAATGAAAAAATCATTTTTCTTTAGCACATTGAAATGATAAAGAGCTTTTTAAAGACATTCGATAATACATAGCAATCATTTCTTATAAAAATATTTACTCTTACATTCTCCAATTGCAAGACACACAAGGTTCTAACTGACAATAGCATTCAGTTCTTGTAATATTTTCATAAATATTACTTTTATTTCCTGCGGCCATACTGTTCTCAAGGTTCTAGCTATTTTAGTTAAATAATTCTTAAACTAACTTCTCTATACTTTCCGAAAAAAGTAACATTAATAAAACTCAGACGAAAGTGCAATCAATCACTAGGTGTCTTTGACCCTACTTCCATTTGATCTCAGCCCCCTCATGAAAAAAACATCACTTGCCCAAATGTTGACTCATACAACCTTAATCCTCCTATCTCTTTTTTGAGTATTACTAAGGTTCTCTAATTGTGCCGGTGTTTAATATCCAGGGGGAACCAAAGGGAACCCTTGTAATATCGATCGCCGACGGTTGTTAACGAGCTGAGGTAGCTTTGATTTTCGTGACTATGTCTAACTTACTCTCTGAGTACCCTGCCGCAAGTTTGCTGGTGGACGTTAATGAGTTGAAAAGTTTGGAAACTTTTATTTCCACCTTGATTGAGTGCCCCATCCCCGGTAAACTTTTTTATTTATTAGCAAAAGAAAGTCCCTCATGCATATTCGTATCGGTCAAAGTGGCCCCCGATATTACACTCTAATTACACTAATGCACCCCTCGCAATCCTTCTTTACGGTTGAGGCCGTAAACGTAAATCCTGCAGCAGGGAAAACCAATTTTAATAACGCGGTCTTTGGCACTGGGTATTACTGAAGAAATTCTCCTCCCGCGGGAAGCTTTTAGTCTGTGGATGACACGTATTTTTGTGAAAGATCAGAACTTCATTTTCTTCCCTTTATTGCCGGGAAAATTGAATTCGGAGACGTCCTTTGAGAAGAAGTACAATACAAGTGAGTTTCTGCTTGATGCCATATTTTGTCTTGAGAATTTTTTTGCAGCGATGACAAAATGCTTGAAGCATTTGAATTTAAACACCGGTAAAACAAATGTGTATAAAAACGATATCTGATTTTTAAACTTATTCAACCAAGTTTCGCCAAAAGTTTTACAATGGATCTTGCTTTAGGAAAGAAGAATAGGAGCAATAGAAGCTTCGAGTCACAGGTTCAAAGAGACTAATCTAATGCCTAATCAAGTTACCCTCAGGATCTCATTCATGATTGAGGTAACAAGGTTATGCTTTCATTTAGGAAAGCCAGGAGTTTCAGTTTAACGAAGATGGCGCGGTTAAATTACATTCTGTCTTTTTAATGCCGAGCAATATAACACAGCCCCCGCAAACATTCTCATCATTCTATCAACGCTGAAAATTTTCATATTTTCCACTAAATCCAGGCGAAGAATTTTAATCGAATTTCTCCCAAACTTTTGCAATCATAACAGCCAAGCTTTGGGTTTTAAATCACCCTTCTATGTGTTTACGTAAATTTTGTCGGAAGTGTAAGTACACCTAAACGCACCAGCAGCAGTAGAGGCAGTGTGAAATCGAGGAAGTTATGAAAAGGGATCCGTGTGGATTGCCAGGGGTTCTCAATTTTCGGCAGTCGCTAGCTGCTCGACTCGGGTCTTTTATCGATTCGGCAGTCGCCTCCTGACTCCGCTATGCTGCCACCGCTTGCGAAAATATAAACGACGCCTTCTTTCTTTTTCCCCTCTACCAAATTAGTCGTTTGTTGATTTTCGAGCGTGCCTACGCGGAATTATTGGATTTTTTCCTTCTGCAAATGTTTGAAATGTGTAAAGGTGAATTTCTACTGTTTGAACTGAAAGTTTGTGGCAAATACTTCAAGTCTTTAATTTGAGGTATAAAAAAATTATTTTGTCAAATTATCTAATTGATCTAGTTTTTTTTTTTTTTTAACTCAAAGCTTGGTCTTAAAGGTTTCGATAAAATTTTGCACTTCTTTTGCATTCAAATAAACCTTATGATTGATTTTATTAATCAATAAACTTATTGTTTGAGTTTACTTACATAGTATTTTGTGACTAATCAAAATTTTTTATTTGTATTCAATGTTTTAGCAAACAAAAACAGTGTTAACAAACTTTTCAAAACGCATTAATTGCTTTATCTGCTCGTTTATCTGAATGTTTTTATCAGAATGTTAAATTCAAATTCAGGTTTTTTTAAAAAAATTTTTCACATAAACAAACTTTTCCTCGAACTTTTCATTGATATTTTATACTTAAGTAAAGAAAAATTAAAGTTATTGTAATCGAAATTTTTGGATTATCCTGAAAGCCCAAAAATTTCAAGTTTGCAAACATAAACTGAATTTCAGTACCAAACTTTTTGATCAACACTTGATGATTCAGCAAAAATAATTTTAACAGTTTTATAAAGAAAACTTTATCAATTTTCAATTAATTAAATCAAACGTCGTAGAACTGCACAAATACAATTTCAACAAATTCTATTTAAAAAAAGCTCCCTTTGACGAACTTTAAAAAAAAAAAATCCGCAAAAAAGCACACGCGAGAGGGAGGAAAAAACAAAGCTGGTAAAAACAATAGGTTACCAGCACCCACTTTTTCCACAAGGTCCGCCGTGAGTTTTTCTAAAGCCATTGTAATGTTTGAGCGCGGAAAATTTTTACTGCAAGCACCGGCTCCGGCATGCACGCGGGGAAATAAGAGGCGCGCGGGGGAGAAATAAAGTCGAGGGCCGCCCAAGGCTAAAGCTTTCCACCCCCAGGGCGGGCACGCGAGGGGTGTGAGCTTTTGTCCGAGCAACTGCGGAAAGCTGCTGGAAGTTTCGTGGTTGGAATAATCCGCTTGGGTTTCATGATTATTTATGTGGTGCTAGAACAATTCGAGCTTGATTGTAATTAATTTTCGTAATTAACAAAAATTTTGATCCCATGTAAATGTTCAAAATTTTTGTGTCATGAGTTGTATGTCGCGATGACCACTCGTACCTCGACTCGTGCGTCATCGCGTCATCGATATTACGTTACATTAGATGTCAAGTGCAGGCTACGAGATGTCAAAACCCAGCACATGAGTTGTCACTTTGCATACAATGACATCTCAAATAACATTGTTACCATAATCGAGATAGTAATTAATTAATAAATCAGCATATAAGTGATCTTTTAGTAACTCGAGTAAGCAAAATTTATGCTCGTCAAAACTCGTTCAGACATTAGACCTCATAAATATATGTATAAACGTCAATGAAATACATTCAAACCCTAACTTCCAATACATAAATCACCGAAACCTATACATAAGCTTACCCTTGAATAAATATAATAAAATTTATACAGACATCAAATTTTACTCAGACTCTTAAACTACCTCTTAAATACGTAAAACATATTTTATTTATAAAATTCACATCCACCGATAAAATGCAGTTTTTCAAAAGATTACTCGAGTTTTTTCACCCTCCCGCTCTTTATAAATCGTCCCTTCGCAGCTATCCTCGATCGTTTATTGCGTTCTCGCCCCCTCGCTGCTGCAGGGCTAAGGCACACGCGCGCGCTCATAAATTGCCGTACGTCCAACGTGGTTCTCATTCCGTGTCTCCCTGTGCAGTCCCCGAACTCGTCGCAGATAGATCGAAGTTTCAAAAAAAACAGATTGAATGAATTTTGACGTCTGCTGAATGAAAAATCACCTTTTTGGACCCCAAGAGACGTAGTAAACAAGTTAACCGAGGAGTCACGTTTACTCGATCGCCGGACTGAATTTTTCGACAGTTTCACGTTTTTCGAAAGACGACCCCATTGAATATTTATCAGGTCAGTACAATCTTTATTTCAAAGTATTGTTTATTAAAGTGTTAGAAAGTTTTAAATTTAATTTAAAAAAGTTTTACGAGTCCTTTAAATTCTAATTTAAATTGAAAATCAACCATAAACGAAGCTTCAAAGTCTCGTAACTTAATGCTAAGCTCTTTGTTTATAGCTTTCGGTGGACGTGAATTTAGCGCGAAAACTAAAATAGTGATACGTTTCACGAATTTACCCTGGCTTTACCGTCCATAACAGATGGCCAAGAGGGCTGTCGAAAAAGTTCGCGAGACCACAAATTTTTCAGCATCAAGCCGACAGTAGTCGGCTGGCTTATAAAAAATTCCAGAGCAAAAAAGTTTTTTTTTGGGGGGATTTCAAATACGTCCGTGAACATCCGAAAAAATATATTCTTTCGATCTCGCTTTCTATCTTCCCAAGTTCAAATAATTTTTTCTTTTCTTTTTTTTTTTTAAATTCGTTTTCATTTCACTAGATGTTACAATCAAACGGATCGAGAAACTACCGGGCAAAGCAAAACAGGGGTCCTCGGGTAAACACAACGAAAGCGTAAAAAAAAAGATCAAAGTACGTTCGGTAAACCCAGCTCGGTTCGGATCCCAGACGCGAGCGGCGCGGCGGGAAAAAAAGAGGATTCGAGCGAGCTTTGATAACGTTTGGCTTGAAGTACTGCCTTTTCTGCCTAGACTTGCGCGCGAGAACCGTTTTTATTTCACACCGAATGACGTACCTTCGGTAAACTGCCCCAAACGTTAAACTTGATGATTCTTTTAGAGAAAAAATTAGAAGTAATTGGTCATTTTCTTTCATTTTATGATGATTAAATTCTAAACTACTGCATTAAAATCGGTTGTAATCTAACTAAAATAAAAAACTCAATTCAGAATGTTGTATTGGATTTGCAGAACATTGATGCAAGTGAGAGAATCTATTAATAGTATAATTATTAGATTAATTAAAAAAACTCAATTATAAAATGAAAATTCTATTATGAATCGACAGTAGTGTTGTACATACAACACTAGTTCATTTAGAAAAATTTTCTCTATTCGAGTGAATCAATATCCGCCAATGTTCAGTATGTTAGGTTATCAGTAAGACCCATACAAGACCTTCTAGGTTTTTTTCGAACTTTCAGATCGTATGAATGACGCATCAAATCAACTCTCTGCCATAAAGCATCATCTTACCGGATTCGCATCGCCGTTGGTCTTGTTTTCGCCGTCCATGATCCTCTGCCTGAGCGCGAGTCTGTCGAGGCTGGCTAGTCTGTAGCTGCCTCCGCCCTCACGGTCCTTGGTGAGCCTGTCCGTGGCGGTGGTGCCGTTGCTGCCCGCGTTGAAGCTCGACGTGTACTTGGGCAGCGTGGGCGGCGGGGGCTGCCTAAGGGAGCTGGCGCTCATCGTACCCGGTATCGCGGCCGCCTTTTCCACGCGGGAGCTGTTCAGCAGGGAGTTGCTGCTGTACAGGAAGGACGAGTTCGAGGCGGTCCGGGAGGCCGTGAGGTTCGTCACGGTTGTTGACTTGAGGGTTCCATTCGACGGATTGGCCGAGCCGTTCTGTTGCTGCGGCTGCTGCTGCTGGTTCTCCGTGGATGACATCTTCGGTGGCTGGGGTTCGGTGACTTGGGGTTTACTTACTCTTCTGCCTGCTCGGCGTGCACATCGCTGCTAGGAGGGATAAGAAAGTAATCGTGAGTAGGGGGGCAATCGACGACGATGTCCGTCTGCAGTTCGAGAGAAGCGCCGAAGTAAACCAGATGATTTATTACGTTCGGTTGATTACAAACGCTCAATTAATCGGATAAACGTATCCGTTCCGACTCGCTGGATAAAATTGATAATCGCGTTACGCACTCACGGTTCGATAAGTCAAAATACAAATCATAAATAACGAATAAATAAAAAAAAAAAACAAAAAAAGATCTTTAATTATCATAAATTAGGCGAAACATCTCAACAATGCGGCTCAAAAAACGCCCTCGAGCCATCCCAATGAAGCCGGTGATTTAAATGCTTTTAATTCCCCGGGTAAGAAGAGCCTGCCCGCGAAGTAGGAGGAGCAGAGCAGCAAAAGATAAACAGCCCTGATGGGCACAATACACACACTACTCGGGGTACCGATGAGGAATGACAATCGAGATACGTGTGGGAAGATAAACACAAACTCGTGGCCCGATGATGATCACAATGGGGCCACCTACGCCTCTGACTTATGGTAATTGGGAAAATATGCCCCGGGAAAGCCCCCACTGCCGGAAGTTTCTGGACGGCTTGGCACTTTGATTATCTATCCCAGGAATTTCCTCGTTGTGCAGCGAGCTTGGGATTGAGACCGATGGCTCTATCCGAAAGCGAGCTACCAGTTTTACAGAGGTAAATTTAATGTCAATATTTGAGAGTGATTTTTTACTGTGGTTATCGTACAGATGTTTTGGAACAATTTACAAATTTATTAAAGTGAATCGATGGTAGGTCCAATTCAAGAAAGTTAGAAACACAGGTTACAATTTTATTTTGAAAATGGTAAGAGTGCAGGTATTATTGATAAAAAAGTGCAAGTTTCAAAATTAATTATTCTCTGTGACAAAGGCTCGACAAAAGGTGAAAATACTTTTGAAATTAAAGTTAAACTTAATACTTAATTTTTTACAATAAAAATTTCTTTCTCTTTTTATGCAATAAATTTTGAATAAACTTTAAGAATTATTATATTGCAGGGACTATTTATTTATTTAACAAACATAATTGCTAGACATGAAGATATAAAAATGTAAGTCATAAATCATTCTAAAAGTTAATTTTCGAAATAATAAGTCTCGAAATAAGTGTGGTCCAGAGTAATTTGATTCAATAAAAAACAACGACCATATTGGAATGTACGATACAATCAATTTTAACTGTAAAAAATGTAAGTTAAGAAACCATGTAGGAGTCCGAGAAACTCTTCCAACACCCGTAAAAAAAAACCATTTTCATAATTTTAGTTCTTGCTTTAATTCCCACTGCGTTCTATAATCTCGCTGTCATAAATTTAGAAATCAAGGTAAAAAACAAAACAATTATTCCGCAGTGAAACTAACATTTCGCAGTAGTACAGTAAAATTTTACAGTGAGCTACAGTTGAAAGAATGAAAAAAAAGCAAGAGTCCGTCTCATAAAGCACGTTTCAGCTCGCGAATATAATAACCCACCAGGAGTAGTGTGGTTTCCGACCGTGACCACCGATAATAAACTTCTCGGTCGGTTCGCCTCCTCCTCCTTAATCGATGGATGGATGACGACGCCGAGGAGGTTCGATCGACCAAAGAGCGAGCCGAGCGAAGTGTAATTCCGGCTAATGGCTTTCCAACGACTAGCTCCACCGCGGCCCGACACCGTAATTATTCCCTGTATATAGACAGACAGCCGTGAGATAAAAATCCTATGTGATTTTTGACCTACAGAGCACTGGTTTTTATAATTTTTTATTTAGGTGCTTTCTGATTGAGCTGTAAAGCTGTTTTATGGGGAGCAGGGGTCGTGATTGATTTGACGAGTTACGACCGATAAATGTGATGCTTTCATAAATGATTTATGGTAAAGAGGATATGAAATCGTTATGTCTACAAAAAAAAATTTCTATTTGATTTATATTAATTTGTTGATTAGAACAAAAAACTTATGCAAGAATACCGCTTTTTTGAATAATTTTTATTAGGGTATATACAGCAAGTTCAAAAGATTTTTTTTATCAAGATAATTGGAAAATCAATACGATAAGTTGTTCAAAATGACAATTGAGAAATTTTACGAAAAAATTGAGCTTTCCGAGAGAAACCACAATTTTTATTAAAAAATTCACATTTTCGATTTTTCATTTTTCGACACAATCAAAATATTGGATTATAACAAGCATCGTGTAGACATAAAAAACATGAAATTTTTTTGTAATTATTATCTATAATGCTAAAAGAATTAAAAAATTTAAGCTCTGAAAACTTTTGAAAGGCAAAAAAGCTTACATCTTACTTTTACTTTAGTCTCGAGTTTAGCCTGTGGTCAAAAATTATTCAAATCACAAATTAAAATTTCACCTGAAGGCCCCTTTAAAATCAATCTTTTTATAACCGAAAATAGCATAAAAAAGCTCCGCACAAAATTATTCTTGGTCAAACAAGAAACCCCAGTCCTCCAAAACTTTTCGCGACTCCAAAAATAATCCATGCCCGAGAGCATCATCATCCTTGTCCAATTAAAATTTCTTTAAAAAAAAAGCTTCTGCTCTCCGTCAAAGATTATTCATAAAGCGGTGCAGGCTGACGAAAAAACGAGGAATGCATTCTCACGTGGAGGATTTTTCAGGTCGCCGGAGCAATTAACTCTCCGTAAGACCAACACAAAAGCCCGCTATTATTTTTTCCCCGGGCAATTAGCGGGGCGAAAATAAAAAAAATAAAAGTCGAGCACGTCGTAAGCAAATCTTACAAAGGACTGCCTTTGTCACCGATCCCCGCGGTGCTCTGATGCAATTGTAATTGAAATGCCGAAAAAAAAGGGGGCATCGCTTACACGTCGACGAAAGAGTATTTGCAAATATTTGCTAATTGGGCGCAGACGACGATAAGTTTTCGGGGTTTGAAGAAACAATCTTCTTCTTTTTGCGAGGTGTCAGGCTTGTGACAATATTTGAAGAATTGCACACCGGGATTATGATTTTAAAAGTGTTAAGTCAAAAAATTGACCTCAAAATCTGATTGAAACAAAAAAAATCTGAAATAAAGTATAAGTTGAAGACGAAGAAACATATAAAAAACCAACTTCAAAATCTTAAATTGAAACTATTCATAAATAGATTAGATAATAAACTACCCTTAGAAGAAAAATTTTGATTTATTTTTAAAGACTTGGTTATGGAAGTGAAGTCAAAAATTGAATATTTAAATTTTAGTCAATTATTCAAAGTATGATTCATATTTAACAGGAGTATAAATTGAAAAAAAACAAAAGGGATCGTTTTTCTTTGCACATGGTAGAAGAATGAGAAAAGTGACAGTGACACGATGAGGATAGAATGACAGGCGCAAAAACGAGAAGAGAAAAGGAGTAAAAAGAAGAGAAAGAAGAAGTAAGAGATTTCGCCCTTGTAGTAACGACTCGGAATTCGGCAACTCGTGATTAAGAACCCACGCGCTCTGCTTTACGAGCAAAGATTCAGCCTTTGAAATTGGCGCCATGTACTCTCTCAAGTGTTTTCCCACTAGATACTGCCTCAAAAGCTTTTTTCTTTTAATTCATTAAATTAAAAAACAAGAAAAATTTTCTTTGAAAAAAAGTTTAGCAAAAATTACTTAGAATATACTTCCGTATACAAATCCGAAAACTAAACTAATTTTTTTACGTTGATATTGAATTTTACGATGATGAAGTTTAATTTAGTTTTTATATTAAGTTTTTAGTATAAAAATTAATTTTTTTAATTCAGAAATTAGATTGTTTAGATTTTTTTTAACCCCATAAATTTTTTTTATTGGTAATTTTCAATCTGCAGTTTTTTGGCTAAGGTTTTTCTTCGTTGGGACCGTCGATATATTTTCGAGTATATTTTATCAATTTGCGTTAAAAATGATCAAAAAATGTAAAAAAACGATTTTAAGAAATTTTAATTTTTAAAATGAAAGAAAAAGAACTCTGAAATTTTATTTTGATCTGAAGCTGACACGAAAAATCCCAAATAAAAACGTAAATTTTGACTCATCCTTTGACCTCACAGTGAAGAGTACACACCCGATTAGCAGCGAAAGAATCACAAAATTAAAAAAAAAAAAAAAAAAAAGTGCGAGGCGGGAGGATGCTTCTGTTTACGTTAGCTTTTAATACGAGCTCGAGAATCCGGAATAAGTTTAGCTTTGATAAGAGAGTAACGCGCGATCGCACGAATAATGAGCTCTTTGATGTTGTACTTTTTTTTTCTTTTCAACGAAGAGATAATTAACTCGACTTGGATGGATTCTGGCAGCCAGCTCCCAGACTGTATGAAAAAATTTTATACGCCTGATTTTACTTTTCTTTTTTTTTTAATTGCAATTAAATTGGGTTGCATAAATTTAATATTACTTTCATGCTGGGATTTAATTTAATTTCCATTTATTTATTACGAATGCATATGCATGCGTACAGAATTTGAACGAATATGATTGGATTGGAGAACGTATCAAAATAAGATTAATAATTCTGTTTTTAATAATGTTTGTTTGATTAAAATTATCTTTACATTGTCACGTAAATTCAAAATATTTGGAACAGGAATTTGTTTTTGCCGACAATTAAACTCTCTACTTTAAATTAAATGTCTTTTTTTTTATAAAAAATTTAATTCAAGTAAAATTGTTTTCTAAAAACTTATATAATTTAATTTATTTACTTGTTCAACGTGAACTTAAATTTAAAATAATTAAAAAACTATAAACTATTTGAAAAACTATTACCATCGAGAACAGTAAAACCTGTTTCTTTTTCATTCAAGCCAAACATTTTCTGAATTCGAGTAGCTCCACCTCCAACCAGCCTCCTGTAACAAAAACCTCAAAATCCCCTCAACAAAGGAGTGAAGAAAGAAAAAAAAAATCTTGAAAAAGGCACGTTCGAAAATAATCTTCCCGGCAATTCCAAAAATCACGTGTTCCGACCACTAGCGCACCAGTCTGCCACAGAAATTTCTTAGAAACACTAAATTTAAACAGCGCTGATGGGTGATATATGTTACGGCAGACGCGTAATATACGTGTCTCTTGGCCGACTTATTGTTTGTGGAAAGGACCTTTGGGTCAAGGCTGGAGAAGAAAGAGACCTCGGTTATAAAATTTATACACACCACTCGAAAAAAAGAGCCACCCAAGTTGTAATAATTTTAGAACTCGGGAAAAAATCTTGCGATTTCGGGCAAAAGAGGTCGAGAAACTCGAAATTTAATGTAAATTTGGAGCACTACTGGCTAAAAATACGTGCTGGTATTTCGCAATGGATATTTTGGGAAAAACTTTCACCTGAAAAGTTTGATAAGCAGCTGCGGCAATGAACTTGACGGATATAAAATTCATATCACCCACACGATGCTGCTGCTCGTCGAGCCAGTTTTATGATTCCCCGACAGCGCTCGATGAGGGGAAAAACGAGGAGAGGATCTTATCGCGCTTGTTTTTCGATGCCAACGGAAATGTCAAACCTAACATGGGTATCCTCTGGTAATACGACTTTTTTTACTTTTAGAGTTATTACGATAGATTTTATAAGATACTGAGTGATGCAGGAAAATGTTGGGAATTTGAATTTCGCAGCGAACTTATTACTCGTTGGGGTTTACGGTTGAAAGAGAACAATTTTTAGTAAAAAACAAAGTTGAAATTAACTAGTTATTACTTAAAATTTTCGGTCATTACTTGCTAGAAAAACAACTAAAATTCTAATTTTAAATTTTAAATACTGATAGTTTTTAGTTTAAATTTTCAAATAGTACATATTTTAAAGTACATTTATAAAATTTAAAGTGATTACAATGTAAATTATCAAAGTTATGACAGCATTTCTCAAGCAATATTTATAAAGAAATCGAAAAATTAAATCTTTCAACATAAAGTTTAATTGTGCATAAAATCAAAGCTGCTTTTCTGAACTAAAAAAAAATAAAAACAATCGAAACTTTTAAATATACTTTCCGAAGTCATATCCGCAAGCGATAAAAAGTGAAATTCAAATTCACCCACAATAGTTCATAAAATTGATACTGATATTTGAGACTCGAGGAAGAAGAACAAGAAGACGAGCTAGTGCTCCGGTGAAAGTATACGCATTGTTATCTCTTTTACGAAACAGGAAAGTATCGGGTACAATTTTTCGAGTTAGCGAAAGCGAGAAGAAAATAATGCTCGTCGTGCACGAGCCCCCGCGCTCGCGCGAGATAAGAGCTAAAAAAGAAAAAAAAAAAAATCTCCCCCGTGTGCTCACAATGGCGACCTTGACTAGGGGCGCACTCGCTCGCTCGCTCGACCGTCCTTTTCTAAAATTCGTGCTCGTGTTGTAGGAGACATCCCAACCGTGTTTTATTTCTCCACTTAGTGTACCGACGGCTCTTCTCGCGCGCGGATCCCGCACCGCGTAAACTCGTTTGCAATCAACCTTCAAATTCTCCAGAAGAATAAACAAGGCACACGCCGAACGCGCGCCCGCTCGTAGAGAGGTTATGGCGTCTTTGGCGGCTTCTCTCGCGCAGGGGTAAGATTGTAAAAACACTCTCGCAACCTACCCTCACTTCCAGGTAGTCTTCAAAATAACTTTTCTTGATCTAAACAAACAATAATAAAACCACCACCATCACCACACAGCACTGGTTGACGTGAATCTACCGCGACACCGGCAGCTGTCCATTGTCTCGTTCTAACCACACTAAAACGGCACGTAAAAGGCCGATGACTGCTCCGGTCGTAGCTGGTCGTAGCGAGACACTGGCGCGCACTGGCGTCGTCGTCGTCGTCGTCGGGACTGCTGCGGGCAGGCAGGCAGGCAGGCTGGCTTCTTCGTTCCCGGACCACGCCTGACGCGCCAGCTGCAGACACGGAGTGGGGGCGCACCCGGCGGCGGCGGCGGGGAGGAGAGCAGAGGCAGTCAACCCCCCACACCACCACGATTTTCGGTTGGGGGACTGCGACCGGACTATGACTGTTGAAAAACAGTTTTTCGAACGGGGTGCTGCTGCTTGCGGACTGCAGCGCTGGACTGCCGCGATTGTTGTGAGGTTAGTTTGCGAAATCGTCACGTGAAGAAGGACTTTTGTTTACGTTCGGGAGTTGCTAACTTAAGACCTTGTGAATTTGTTATATCGTGTGTTGTTCCTGCTTCATGCAGGAATCTTAGTGTGGCCCGGCTTTTTTTTAGTTTTATAGCCGTATGCCGCAACACCTGGGCTACCAAATGTCTCTCTTTCTCGATATGAATGAAGACTTATGTTACGTAGAGTTTGAGTGTGTTTTGTAAGCGTTTATTTTTCGAACATTTTTGCGTGAAAACTTATTTTACGGTGTTTAATTATTTCAATTTTGAATTTTTATAAAATGATGCAGTTTTAAATGATATTTACCGGAGATAATTTATTTCCCCTGCTACCGGGCCTTTAACTTTTCTCTCCCTAAAAAAATCGATAATAGGATGCTTTTGATAGCTGCTCCTGCAATTTACGGCTAAAAATTTTTTTTTGATACTAGTGTCTTCTGTAAATAAAAATTTATTTGGTAATGATTAATCAAAATTACACGATAAATTATTTTTTTTTAATCTCTTAATCATGCTACTCAAATCGTAAACAAATAATTCAAAAATTTTATTTTTATCTCAGATTTTTAAAAATATTTCATTAAACTGCCAGATTTTAAATTTTTTCAATAAATACTTAGCTTGTTAACAAATTTTAAAAAGTAAATTGCAAATATGTAAAGTGTCTCAATATTATAGAGAAGTACGAGATGAATTATTAATTATAAGTAATTTAAAGTTAAAAAAAGAAAGATCCGCGAATTTTACTTTTGTTAATGAAAGTAATTATTAGCACATTATTTTTTATTTAATCTCATTTCAATTACATACTAGTTCTAAGTAAAAAACTATTTATTGCTTCGAAATCAAAAAAAAATTTTTTACATTGATGAAAAATGTTTGTTAAAAAAATTTTACAGTTAAAACACTATTTTTAAATTAACTGTTTTGCAAGTTTGCATGAAAAAAATTATTATAAGTTCAATTGCAATTCTCATTTGATCGTAAAATTTTCTTTACCATCTTTTTCATTTTTAACAACCTCGATAACTACAATCTCAGTTACACCGTACTTAAAATTTCCCTAATCATGCCCGTTTATTTTTGCAGGTGCAAAGTTCGTCGCAGCTAACTGAAAACTGCGCCCCCGAACATCCATCGGAGACACCTCGCAGGCTGTTAATCTCTTTGCGGTCGGAAACAGTTTAGTCAAACGCGTGGCTTCAACTTATGCAGGTGCGATTCAAAAATCATGAAACGAAAATATAATGTCATCTGCGCAGTGCCTTGTTGCGGTTATCGTCAGCCGTCGAAAGATTCTGTGGGTTCGGCAAATAGAAGAACCATGTTCGTCTTTCCGCGGGACAAAGAACTGGCCAAAATGTGGATAGACCAAATAGACGGACTGGCGGAGATACATGTCAAGATGAATTCGAAAATCTGCGACGCGCACTTCGAAAAGGATCGCATCGTGAAGCAAAAATCGCGATCTAATCTGTGTCCAAATGCCATACCAACGTTGAAACTTAAGTGTCAAGTAAGCCCGTGTTGCAAATCACCCAACTCGAAAAATCAAGAAAACAGAAATCCCAATACAAGAAAAAAATGTAATTCAGCTAAAAATACAAAGCATCGAAAAAATTGTACCCCTAAAGGAAAAAATAATTCAAAGATACCAATGAATGCTAACGCAGCTTCAAGTTCGAGGGGTCAAAAAAATAGTAATGCGAGCGGAACTTCAAATTCAAAAGGACAAGAAAACAAAACTTATAATCATGAGGGTACTGATCCAATGTCTCGAGAAAACCTTGGCTTTGATCCGAATGGAGCTTCAAGTTCAAAAAAACACGAAATAATGAGTCCGCAGGTCCTGAGGAAAAACAAAATTACGCCCGAGACAGCGCAGCAGCTGCAATCAGCCGTGGTCAAGCTCGACAAAACTTTGAATACGGCAACGTCCACCATACAAAAATCCTGCGACGCCGCGAACAACGTAATAGAATTCATAGACCTGACTGAACAGAACGCGGACGACAAGTGCAAGATCGTTAAAATTGTTGAGCCAAAGACTGACCCCGGCTGGAAGGATGAAGCTCCAGAGCCGCAGCTTAAAATATCCCGGTTGAGCAATGGCATCAGACTGATATGGAATATGGATCTAAACGACAGCATCGCCGACATCGCCTGGTACGAGTTGTACGCCTGCAAAGTTGGCACGCCCGCCGACGCCGTTGCCAGGTGGAAAAAAATCGGCGAGGTACAAGCCTTCGACCTTCCCATGTCCTGTGATCTGCTCGGTCAAGCCTTCACCGAGGGTAAAAATTGTCTGTTTGCCATAAGAGCGGTCGACGTGCATACCAGGTCTGGTCCCTACAGCAACACTTGCGTACTGTAGTAACGAAAAGTAAAGTGAGACCCAAAATTTTATCCCCCTCGTCCCCTGCCGATGATAATTGTGTCCATACAGATTAAATTTTAATACTGTAAAAACTCAAAAAAGACTTTTAAAAATAAATTTTTGTACAAAAAATGTATTTAATAAAATTTCTAGTTGATTAAAGCAAATATATCCTTCTCATTCCCAGGTATGAAAGAGTTTTACCTTCGTGGGAATAGAGTATTTATAATGTTAAGATTTTTGTAAATAAAACTTAATTTTATAAGCTAGCTGTAAATTAGTGCATCCTAAAGATACACTGAAATTATATTTTTTTCGTCGACTGCTAAGAACAAATTATTTTAGAATAAAAAACTTCCGACCATAAAATTGTACTTTGTCATTTTACAACACCTTTCCTTATTTTTATTAATATTACTTTTTTTTTTTTTTTTTTTTTTTACAGAAGCAAACTTTGAAAATGTTTTACTTAATTTTCAATTTTTATGTTCACTTAATACTTTAATTTTTCAAGTAAGTTCTCTGAACTGCTTCAAAATTTTATTATCACTGTGAATATTGTTTTGAAAACTAAAAATACTTTTTTTAAATTACACTCAAAAATTATTTTTTTGCATTTTATATATCATTATAAACAACTAATATTTCTCAGTGTCTGAAGTAACTTTTAACTTTAATATTGGTACTCAAAAAATTTCTCTCAATCTTTTCAAAGAATTAATTAATAAAAAAAAATTTATTGAAATGTGAGTTGCAAATGAGCACGTGTGCAGCTGCAAGCAGCCCCGACTCGTCTCGTCTGCACTTCGCAGCAGCCGTCATGACATAATTGACCGTTAGATAACAATATAATTACGTAGGCGCAATACGTTCGCGTGCAGTGATAAACGCGAAATGTCCTGCGGCGCGGCCGAGCGCATAACTGACTCATCTGCGATTTATTCCTTTCGCACGCCCACAACTCAACTGTTTTTTTTTTTAATTTTTTATATTTCAAACGCATCGCGAACCGGATCACACATAATTTTTAGGTATTCGCGCTCTACTTTCCTCGCTGCTGCTGATGACGCGGAAAGAGGTATGCATTTTTTTAAATTACTCACACCTAATTTAACTTTGCGTGTTCTAAATTGTTCAGAAAACAAGGACGAGTTTTTTCGAAAAGGACAAAGTAATTTTGAAAGAATCGATGAAACCACTTTTATTGTTAAAAAAATTTATTGTTTTTGTATATTTTTTAAATTAATCTTGTGCAGTACTAATGTTTTGGAAGTAACGAGGCACTGAGTCATTTAAAATTTTCAATGAGATATTTTAAACCCAAGTCGCTAAAATCCCGCAAAGATTGTAAATTTACCGTGAAAAAGGGGGATACAAATCTTGATTGTGAAGCTTTCTCGTGAAACGTTTTTCTTTTCTTACTCAATCTGCACTTAAAATGGAAACCTTTATATACATCCTTGAATTTACTTTCGCGTGCACTGGAAGCAGCAGCAAATAGGATTTTCTGGAATACGACAAGAGAGTGCTTGATTTATTGAAGCTAGACTTGCTAAAGAAGCCGAAGATCAAAATGTAAAACGTAGTTTTTTTTACTTTCTGGTAAAATAAAAGCAAACAAATTTAATTATTTAACAAAAGCATCTTGACAAAGCCGTCTTGGACTGTACAAGTCACACTCAAAATCTTGAAAATGTAGCTTTCAAATTAATCGTAATAACTAACTTTGTAGCTTATGTCAAAATAAATTCAAAGTGACTCAACCTCTGGGAATTCCTAAACGATTCAATGATGAAATATTCAGATAAATTTCAGCCGGAAATTTATGCAGTTTAAAAAAAAACTTATTCATTAAATTTTTTTCACATGTATTTATTAAATTTTCAAAATTCAAAATTATATTTTCATTAATGAATATTAAATTTACTTATTCAAGTTTTTTATATTAAAAATTGACTAATGTTCAGTGAATCATAATTATTTTTTTAGTTTTCTAATTTCAAATCGAAGACAGTAACAATTCGATGCAATAGTAGACTTATTCGATTCAACTTTGGAACAGCTTCCGCCAGCGCTGTGTATACCTATATTTAAATATATGCACAAATGTATAGGATATACACCGCGCTGGCGGGAGCTGATCCGGTACCTGATCCATAGTTGAATCGAATAAGTCCAGTATATTACCTAGTTAAAATCCAGTTCCAAAAAGTTCGAGTTATTATACTTTAGTTTAGTTCATTCAATATTTTAAACTATTATAACATTGGTATACAATCAAGCAGCCAAATACTTGAATTTTTCGTAAAGATTTTCAAAAAATAAAACAAAGAAAAAAAAGGCAATATCTCTCCCAGTTGAACTGTCCAAACCAAGCCGCAGTGCTTCATCGTAACTCACCCCGGGATAAAAAAAAGCTCCCGTCACCATAACGTCGTCCTTCAAGCCGCAAGAGAGCAAAACAGTCCACTTCCGAAGTTGAAAGTGAATAATCAGAGGGACACGGTCAGCTATCATCGCGGGCTGGAAGTACTGCGCAGCCCGCGGCTCGGAGTCGGCAAGAAGAAGAGTAAGTAGTAGGCAGCCGGGCATCAATTACCCGGCGATTAGACCGGCCGCGGAATTATTCAGACGCGGCGCGCGAAAAACGATCGAGGAGACTAATTTATGGGGGAAGGGGGGATCGATGCACAGAGGAGGAGACTGAGGTAAGTCGAGATGACGCCCACGCGAGAACTGACGTGGGTGATGTAAGCCGGATATTCGGATTTTTACGTCGCGCCGGGGGTTTAACTGTAGTTTGGATTGTAATTTTATGATTAAGAAAAAAATTATTAGAGAATTAGATGAATTTTTTTAAACAATGCGTATATTCTTTATCATTTATGTATTCTTTTTAACATTATAAAAAACCACTTATGTACTAATTAATTACTTAATTTGGCGTATCTTGTACGTATTGGATAAAAAACCCACATCTTATTAATAATAAAATAAATATAAAACAAAATAAACATTTTTTTTTTAATTATTTGATATTTATGCTTTAACAAAGAAAAGGATAGTAAAAATGAATATATTTTTAATTCAAAACAAAAAAATTTATCTGCTCACTTTTTTTTTTATTGAATCGTTTTAGTGTAATGATTATACTGTAATCACGAAACAAAAATGTTAAAATAATTTTTATAAATTTTTTTGATATAAATATTTATCTTTGAAAAAATTCATTTAAATTCAAAATACTTTAAATTCATTCAAGTGTTTACATACAAAATTAGTTTAATAAATTGAATAATTAATTAATTAATTAAATTAAATAATTTATAAATTTTAAATTAGTTTATTCGTGAACAAAAATCATTTTTCGATTTTTTGTCCTTGCGTTACCCTTAAAAACGTAATTTATTTGATTAATTTTTTATAATATTTGTCTGATCAATTCAAGAACTGAATATAAAATTTGAATTGAGATTAATATTATTTTTTTCTTTAAATATCGATAAAAAAATAATAATAATAAAAAAATAAACAAACAACGAAGAATTTTGTGATCCCCAAGCAATTAATTACTATTATTTACATGAAAATTCTATAATCATTTTTAAGAATTTTAAACAATTTCTTTATTAAATTTATTATTTATATGCATATTTGACGGAATAAATCACCATGACTGATGAAGAAGTAGTTTGAAACAACAACCGTAAAACGCACTTATGGAATTAACACAATTCGCACGTGCAAAAGTATACTTCGGTCGCAAACTCGATTGCCAAGAGCATCCTAAAAGTCAGCTGCATCTGTGTCGTTTATCACGGTTAAATTACCATTTTCAGCACGCACGCACAATTTTGTTACTTTTTGCAAATTAGATTTAAAAAAAAAAAAAAAAAAGCCTCGTGAAGCTGGATACGCTACTGTAGTCTCATTACTGAAAAAAAGTTTTGTTTACGGTAAAGAGTAAAAAAAAAAAAAAATTCAATCTCCCTCCAAAAACCAATTACGTCGAGTCAACAAAAGAGTCCTGTAATTTCAATCAAATTCTACCCAATTAAAAAGTTTCAATTACCCGCGTAAGCCTATGTCGGCTAGAGTGGTTCGATGGCCAAGTTACAAAATCAAAAATCTCGGGTTCGAATCCAGCTCGATCTGTTGATTTATCTAACCAGCCAACAACAATTTTTAAACTACTGGTGCTGCTTAGCATCGAATTCAAAAAAAAAAAAAAAAAAAATCGATAAGCACCTCATCGCATGTTTGTTTGTGTATTTTTTTTTTTTATTTTTTATAACGAGCTACTGCAACATGTGTACTTGCATCTCGAGAGAAAGAAAGTAGCGCCAAGGACGCTCGTCGATGCAGTTTCGAGGACTTGAAATTACGTCCTCTCGGCGCTGCACTCTCTTCAACTTCTCTTGTTGATTTTCCTTGCGCCTTTTTTTTTTTTTTTTTTTCTTGTTCCTCTCCCCGCACTTACGTATAACTCGATGCATGAAAAGAACTGCGCGCGTTTTCTTTTAAGTAAGATAATATGTTTGGTGCTGCCGAGTTGTTTTCGCAGGTGTAGGAAGTGTTTGTTATTCTTGGTTTCGGATGCGGACTTAATTTAAGACTTTTTTTGGATGTTGCGAATTTAGTTAAATTTTTGTTGAAATGAATATTTTATTCAATGTTAACGAGTATTGGACTATTTTTATTAAAAAACTGCATTAATAGATCGATGACTTTAGTATTAATTAAATTAAAAATTTCTCAACTCATCTGCGGTAAAGCTTAAAATAAAAAAATAAGTATTTTCTAGATTTTTAAAACTATGTTCTTTCCCATATTTATACTTTAACATTTCCCACTTCATCTATTGATTGAATTTCACCAAAGTTTGCTAAACTTTGGCAAACAACACGATACCAAATGTGTGTCAACACACATGACGACGAGATATGATTTATACTAAGTTTCGGTCAACTTTTTCAATCGACTTGACTGAATTTTCTCTAAATCAGGGCTTATTAGTAGTTTTTAGTATTTATAGTAAATTTAATATTTTTATAAACTAATTATTTAAAAAAGCTCAAAGAATACAAAATGAATCTTATTCAGGTAGAAAAAAATTCTGGCGTAATTTCATCTTCCAGAAAAATTAATGTAAACAAAATGTTGTTTTTATAACAAATTTAAATGGATTTTTATTTATAATTTTTTCTACCTTGCTGAAGACGAATTGTAACGACCTTTTTCATTGTTTCGGATGAACTCTTAAAATCTGCCCATATTTGGAGCGAGGGGCTATGCACCTCGCTATGCACTTCAAAATCACTGATGATTCTTTTGATTCTTTCTGATTCTTTTTGATTCTTTTGTGATTCTTTCGTGATTCTTCTGGCAAATTTAAGGTGTTTGGAGCCTTGAAATCAATTTCAATTGATATTTCGTTAAAAATAATATTTTTCGAAGATTTTTACTTGAAATGAAATTGATATTTTATTGATTATATTTATGTGAGATTTTTTTAGTGATTCTGAAGTGCATAACCCCTCGATTTGGAGTCTAAATTGTTTTTAAAAGACTTCTAAAAATTCTTTTTTGGATTCTTATTTCTGAAAACTCTATTTCGACAAACTCCGTGTAAGTCAACCAAACGAAAATACACAACGTAGACGATTTTCCTCACGTCCACCCTACGAAAAGTTCATAACAAGTCCGGATAATTTTACACCGATACGTGATCCGATTCTCGGACGCTCGATTGGGTTCACGAACGATTAATGACATAATCGATTTAGTACTCGCGACTCTTTTTCCGTAGCCACGTAACTGTTATTGTTTGCGGATGCACACGGATTAGTGTCGTACGCTTCCTGTGCACCGTTAATCTTCCTTTTTTTTATACCATCGAGGTTCATGCGCTGAATGCTGATTAATTTATTATTAAAGATGACGATTTGAATTTTTAAAAGCGAGCTGGTTGCGTGGTGCAGAATTTTAATATCAGAGGTGAATGATTTTAATTGCCCTGGGGAGTTCTTTGAGTATGACTGTGCATGGATCCGGTAATTAAAATTTTAATAAAAAACAAAAAAAGAAAATCATTCTTTAGAAAACTTTGGATTAGAAAGCTTCACTACTGAGAAAAAACATGTAATTTTTTTTTTAATTCTTTATTGTTGCGAAAGTAAATTTTTTTTGAAGTCATGTGGTTCTTCTTGTAATTTTCAAAGTAAAATTTAACGAAAAATTACAACGATTATTCAAGATTAAATTCATATTAATTTTTTTATAATATTAAATTTAATCTTGAATAATCGTTGTAATTTTTCGTTAAATTTTACTTTGAAAATTATAAGAAGAAGATTTACTTTCGCCATCAATAAATAATTTAAAAAAGAAATTACATGTTTTTTCACAGTAGTCGAGCTTTCTAATCCAAAGTTTTCGAAAGAATGGTTTTTTGTCTTCACTCTTCTTATAATTTTTAAAGTAAAATTTAACGAAAAATTACAATGATTATTCACGATTAAATTTTTTTAGCCTTGAATACTACTGCACAGTATTGTATTACATGAAGATGTTGATTAACTTTTATACATACAATACAATGTCAATGTTTTAATATTTTCTCTCTAGCAAAATAAATTTCATTTTATTCAAAAATAAAAATTAGAAGATTCATGCTATTTTATGAATAATGACATTTTTGTCTAATCCAAACATTACAAACAGAAACAAAACAATTTGTTGCTTGCGCAGAAGCTCTTTTGGACGATCGCACGGCTTTACCGATTAAATAAACTCGCAACACCTGAGACCAAAACTCCGACTGCCGGGTTATCGGTGGTAAAAGTATTAGGTATACAGTTCACAGTTGGCTCACCGCCACGGGATAATCCAAAGCTATACGTGGTTTGGTACACCAATTAAGATGTCGCGGTACGCGAAATGAGAATTTTGGGGTGAGCGGATCGATTAGACTCACTTCGCTCATTCGATTATAACCGTTCGGTTAAACTATCTTCATGGTAATGGTTACAAGGCCAATGGTACAATAAAGATTACGGGCTAATTGGATCGATAGATATGGATTTATATTTTTAAAAGTTCAATTACAATTTTTTAATTAGTCCTTTTATTATTGTAAATCGAAAAATATACTTTTACAATCAATGATTTATTTATAAGATTCAGGAGTACAATTTTATAAACAAAAATTGATTGTAGCTGATAGCAATTTGCGAAATTAATGTTATTGAGTGTATTGGAAATGGAAAACAATTTAAATTATAATTAATAGGTCATTCTCCTAAATGTGTAAAGAAAGTTAATTTAAATAATGAATTACTTATAATTAATTACAATCAGTCTACCTGTGCTTCATGAATGTAAAATTTCAGCACTGTGGACAATTAAAACTTGTTTGATTGAGTTGTAAGCAAACGGCTTTGAATCGATAGAATCGACAAATTATTCATACGATTCCAAAAATGAATTATTTATCAACTTGAACGAAATACCTTCAATTATTGTAAAACAAACCACATTTCCAGACGTTTTTTTTCTATTATTTTCATGAAAAACAATCATAGTCAGTGCACGTGCACTATCACCGCTTCCTAGCTCCGTTATACTTTATCTCCCTGAAGATAAAAAAAATCAACACAGAATTCACTTTAAAAGAACACGAAGGGGAAAATTCAGAAGACACCGCATGCATGCACGAAAATTTCGTTATCGTAAAACGAAAGCAACGCAGCCATTAGCCTCCAAATGTCCAAATCCTTAACTCTACAAACCGTAAAAAGGCTCTTCTATTTTTTCTTCTTTTTTTTTCCCAAGCGACCTCGATGAAAAAAAAAAAAAAAGCAGAGCTTTGATAAAGAAAACGCAGCCTTATACGTACGGAAAATTCTCGCAGGACTTTAATTAATGGCCGCTTGATTGAAAAAGGAGCGAGAGAAAGAGAGGAAAATCCCAATTCTTTTCGCTGAGAATTAAACGAGACGTGAAAACGGATAAATCGATTTCGCTGGAATCGTTTAATCTCTGAAAAAAATTTTCTCGGACTCTGATTTTTCTTACTCACCTATGTAATAATTTAATTGAGAAATTAAATTTGCTTAAAGTAAACGTGAGTCAGATGAAAATGCGGCTTGAAAATTTTATTATTTTCTTCGGTAAGGTACACAATTTTTTTTATAGGTTTACCGAGAGAATAACAAAGAGGCACGAACTTTCAATTAGTGAATCATAAAAAACATGTCTTTTGTTACACGAGCGCAACCGTAACGCGTACAAGATACACAATTTACGTTTGAAAATTGCGCTCGAGTGAGTCAAGAAGCTCAATGCAGACATTAAGTAGAATGGAATAGAAACAGAACAATATTTTTGGATTTAAAATTCAAATCCAATCACAACTGGCGCCTATTGGTTGAGGATTAAAAGCTAAAACCACACCTATGATTTTACCAGATTTATTTATACTCTTGCGTGACACGACACACGTAACTTTGGGACACGCGATTTGCATGTTAACTTCGAAGATTCGTATCATACCACGAGTTTCCCACAACAAAATTTAAGTGTATCTCGTCAAAACTAATCTGGACAATTATAAAAATTAATGCTGACTTTCAAATTGAGTTATTCTAAAGTTGGTACGCCCTCTAATGCACTATGCCTGCTTGCATAGTTTTTCAAAACTTTTTACTTATGTTTTAGTAGAATATATAATTATATAATAAGGATAGTTTAATATGAGTAATATTAATCAGGTATTCACTGAATAATATTACTTAAAATTAAGTACGTAGATGGGTTACTTAATTTTATAAATATTATATAAGAATTGATAAATAAATATTGCAAATCAAATCTTTGAGACATTAATTTGTATATAGAATATGATTCGAGTAAATTCAGCACATAAAATTAAAAAAATTTAATCAATATTCCATATTTCATGCAACTATTACACATTGCATCGACCCTAGGGTAAACATATTTGAATTTCAGTACTCAATTTTATTTAAATGTTCAATCCATCATTAAAAAAAAATTAAAAAAAGCTCGGACCCACGGCGCACAGTTTACCTGCTGGTCGTTGTTCGCAGTCATGGCGTGATGATGGTTGCTGCTGTTGTAAACCGCGAGTACCGCCGGGTTCAACCTCCCCCTGGACGCCGGATTGGGGGCCGATATCTTGATAGCTTCACCCATAATTGATCTTAAAAACCCACAAAATCACATAATATCCTCACAAACAAACAAACAAACAAACACTGCGGTGTAGATGCTGCCTTGACCGAGAGCCGCGCGTGACTGACTTTTTTTTTCTTCCTCAAAAATCAAAGTGTAGCGGGCGAATAGTAGTCCTAGCGGAGCCCCGCGACCACCACCACCGGCTATCAACTGACGTAAGTTCCCCCGGAATTTTTGCTGAATCGGGGCCGGAGGAGGAGGAGGAGGATGCGTGCGTGGTGCACGGTTAAACTGATTCGATGCGCATAAAAAATAAAAAAGCTATTTCGATGTTTTCGTTTTAATGATAATTTTTAATTATTGCTAGAGTATTTTTTCTGGACTGTTAAAATTGGTAGTAAAAGTTTTTTACTATTTAAATCGTAGTTTGACCGAGTTTGCTTTACTCACAATTTTTAAAATCTTTTAATCTCATGTTTCAGACAATATTTAGCAGCGAATCACAGAAAACTTTTTTTTCTCAACAACTTTTGCTTTTTACGACTGCGAAGAGTACAAAACTTAACCACAACGAACGTGAAAAAAAAAAAAATCCGCGCAATCAAAAAAGTTAAACTCTAATTCCGAGATAACCGCATCTGGCACAGTTTTGGCTTCGCGGGTTCCTCCCACCGAGCACCAAAATAACACTCCTTGGTCCTCCCCCTCCCGAGAGCGAATAAGCGAATAATGCAAATCCTTGGAAGTAAAAAAACCGAGAGAAGTCTCCCGCGCACTAAACTCTTCTTTCGAAAAGAGAGAAAAAAAAAAGAGGAACGAAGGAAGGGAAAAAAAGTCGTCGAGCAGGTTCCCCGTGCGCGCGATCGAGCACCTTAAGCCGCGCCGCGAGTCCGAGCCAAACTAAAAGCGAAAGAGTATGATGGTAAAAAAAAGAGAAAAAAATAAGTTACAACTTACCAGTGCTGCTGGACGATGACGCAGTTTCCGTTCGAGTGGGTACGCATCACCGGAAACAAAAGACGGGGACGGGGTGATAAGGATTGTGGCCAAGGTCGTGGGGAGAAGATTTTTTTATTAGAGGTTTCAATTAAGATTGAGTAGATTGCGAGTGCAATAGTAAAGAAGCATGCGAAGAGATAAATATAAGTGCTTAGCTAGAATACTCATCGCGTTGTCAACAATACATACGTATTATATGATATTATGGTAAATATATTGAACAGAGAATACAAATTTTATGAATTCATACATAGTCAACTTTATTTAGTAGTATTGTTGAATAAAATTTCAGAATTTTTTCAATAATCTTCGATATTTTTATGAAATTAATTCATGTTGTCGAGAAAAGAAAAAAATTATTGAAAAACCTTCATAACAGTATAAAATTATAAAATGTTATTTTTAATATTTATTTATTTATTTATTTATTTTCAATAAACGGGACATGCCCATAATACAAGAGAATAAAAAAATATAACAGACTATTGCTTTAATATTGTTTTAATATTGTTATGATTACTTCAATAATAAATGTAATTTCATTTCTTGTCATGAATAAGAAAGAAAAAAAAAGTGAAATATTTCCTAAATTATTAAAATTGTTCATGAACCTATTCAAGTTTGTCAAAATCAATAAAAATTAATAATCATCTTCATAACTTTAAATTTGAAAATTATAATATACTTCTAAGTTATCACATTTTTAATAAGAAGGATATATGAAAAATAATAGCAAAAACGTAGTTTTATTTAAGTATTTTAACTTTTAGTTAATTAATAAAAAAAAAATAATCAAAATTTTACATATTACAATTTTTGTAGGTAAACAGTAATTTTTGTCTGAAAATATTTCAATTGTTTAACAACTGAAATTCCGTAACTTTAATGCTTTAATTAATATTGTCGAAAAAAAATGTTATTTAAAAATTCTTAATTTGAAGTATGTACACTTTTCTGTGTAATTATTCAATGCAGTTTTGGAATCAATATGAAATTTTGAATTATTTTATTCACGATACGATCAGTAAAAAAAAAAAAAAAAAAAAACAAAGTTATTTTCCCTGTATATTCTAAACTGAAATACAAAAATTTATGTTCAACACATTTTTCAGTTCAATAATGCTTACATGAGGAGTTTTGATGCAGCAAAATAACACTCGATGCCTCCATTTCGATCTCAAATTTCCCTCATGCCACTCGGCGAAAGGAACGTCGTTTTAACTATCCGCAAATTTCACTGCAAACAGCCGCGCACTGTAAACTTTACGATTATGTTTTTCAGCCCGACAAATACCGAACTCTAATTGATTCTCGTTTAAATCATTGATGCTTCAATCTGCATACTTTGATCCGTCTCTCTGTCGGCGCGTACCAAGTAAAAAAAAAAAAAAAAAACTCTTATCGTGGAGATAAAAAAAAAAAAGAAGAAAGCTTTACTCATAAAAATTTATCAATCGAAAATCAACGTCGAGGACTGCACGTTAAAGAGCCGTTGACACCGCCGCGAGCTCGTCGTATCGTCGAATTCACTTTTTTACGGCTTCAGCGTATTATGGTAGCTCACACTTTTAATGCCGACGATTCAATATTGGATTATCTTGCGCAAACCGATTAAAAATAAAAAAAAAATACTGCGTTAATACGATAATTATTATTTTTTCCACGGAAAATTATTTCGTTGGATTTTTATCTTTGAAATCAGCTGCTGCAACTTGGATGTTTATATTTTTTAATTAAAATTTATAAAAACTACACTGTAAAATCTTAAATTTATCAACTAATGAAAATACCATCTGGACTTTAATCTTGTTTCTTTTGTAAGAAAAATATTTTGTTGCAATTGTACTATTTTATCCGATTTTTTCAAGTAAAATGTTTTATTTTGTTTTTATAAAAGCTTTTAAACTCTAAATCAAGATAGCTGGCTCTGTCATGGACATTATCACATTGATAATATTACTACAAGTAATATTATCTTGAACAATAATCATAAATTTTTCAAGTAAAATTTTTATTTCAATTTATCAGTCTTTAATTCAAAAATTTTTTCAATTATAAAAATTCCAACCGAATTACAATCGTAATCTTTCCAAGCCAATATTTTTATACTCGATCACTGATTATCTCTATAAATAAACAAGGTTTTACAAGTATCTCTAGGCTCTTAACTCAAAAATATATTTCAAAAACATAACTTCCTTTTTTTCTCCCCGAGAGTGATAAATCATTAAAAAAAGTCTCTGTTTTTCTCAGAACCCCATTCAAACGACAAAGACGCTCTCTTAATCAAAATTCAAGACCCAAGTGTCCTCAACGAAAAAAATAACTGCATTATGGGCGTGTTCCGTCGTCCTCGAGTTTCGTAACAAATTCACTTGAGACTGAAAAGAATCCCCTCAAAAAAAAAAAAACAATATAAAATTGAATAATTTTTTTTTGTTTTCGTGCTTGATCAGCTAAATCAGTGATCCAGTTTTTCGAGCGCGTGACGTTGTGATCCCGCTACTGCGTTCCTTCGCGTAGTCCGCGTCGCGTGATCCACACGTTGATTTTTCAGCGATGGCGTTTGAATAAATTATCGCGGCTGTGGGTTTTTTAAATTATCATTCTGTGTCTTTACCGTTTGATTTTTTAAATAAAATTTTAATTTTTTATTCTAATTGGATTTTGATAGAAGCGGCTCTACCAGACAGTAAAATTTGTTGTTGGCTGAAGCAAAATAAAAAAAAAAGGTTGATTTAATGAGCAAAAATTATCACCAGGACGTGATAAATTCAGTGGAATTCACATTTTTGGATTATAATTAGTAACACGAAAAACCAAAAGACAGCTTAATTACATTAAATTTCACTTTATTTGCAAAAGTTTGAAGTTGTCGAGAATAATAAATGACGTCAATTTGAGAAAAAGTTATTTTAAAAACCGGATATTGAACCTATTCAAAGCGTAATTTTAATCAATGGGCTTTTTCAGTTTCCACAGATAAATTAAATTTAAAAAAAATCAATACTTCCACTCGGTAATCTTTTTCTAAATTTACGTTATCTATCTTTTTACGATGAACGCTACACAAAGTTTTTTCATTAGAATAATGTTTTTTTCTATAAAAAAAATCAACACTAAATGAATCATACTTTTAATAGTAACTTAAAAAATCAAAATTATAGATTTGTGAACAAATTAAAGATATTAAACAAACCAAGAATGACAATAGCCAGAAAGTCTAAAAGTATTTACCGGTGTCTGTAGCTCTAAGATTACGATCCGCAACTTTCAGATAACGTAAATTCAGAAAAATGTAAACTCAAAAGTAAACCTCGAGCACTGACGTATCACCTAAAATCGCACCCACTCGCGTAGAAACAAATCAAAAGCTGAAATCAAAACAGCGAGGAGCCAAAAGGTCGTGCGCGCGTGTCGAATTCAGAGTCCGAACTAACTAAGCCTTCTCTGCTCTTTCTGTCGCATCGCATTCGCGATTCGTCTTTCTCCCTGCGAAGCTTATACCTACTATCGCGGTATCAACAATGCGCTCGCTCTTTCTGACAACACGGACGGCTTCCGGCTAACCGGCCGGCTTCCGGTGCGTCGATGCGTCGATCGAATGGAATCATCATGACGAGTGCACCGGTTTTTAGTGTCAAGACTTATCGTGTTCCTGCGGGCAATCGGGTCGATTGACGCTGATTTTTTGCAACTAAGTACCGCGGTTGTAATGCGAAGGGACGCTCGCGGTTTGTGATTGGTTGATTAATTTCACTTTTTTTGATAAGGGGAACAATGACATTTGTTGAATGAAACCAAATTCGATATATTACACTGGTAAATTGATCATTTTATAACTGAATTATCTTACGATTCTTTAAGAAGGTTTCTGCTAAATGCATGACAATAGAGAATCAGTTCGAATATTCAGAAGTTATTTATTAGATATTATTATTAAACATATGGCCACCTCGCTGAGAAAGTATAATAAGTTGTTGATATTATTAGTCTTCCAACAATAGGGATCTTTTACACTGAATTCATTTATACCTGTGCAAGAACTTATTTTTCAAGTTTATTTTAAACTCAAAGGTTAAGCTGAAGGCTTTTTCTGATGTTATCTTTGCTTTTTATGAACTGCTTTTATGGGTTTGCGGTACATTATCGATTAATTTTACCCTTTCGGTAGTACCTCATTATTAAAAAATTCTCAGCTGAATTTCTCAGTACCGTCCACTATGAATTCACTGTTAGTATAACTATTGAAGAATTCATCGCTTTAAACTACCAAAAACTGGCCGATTAGAAACTTTATAATAATTTTGCAAAAATAATTTTCACACTTATGAGTCTTATGACCTCCAAAATAATTTTAAAACTCATAAAAAGCTAAAAAATAAATTTTAATAAACAATTTTTAGTGATTTGGAATAATAATTTTTTTAAACTTGACTAGCTCTGGTAGAAAATCGCCTTAATGAAATTTGGATTTTTGGTTTTGGGTCATTGGGCAGAGTTTAGAACAAATTTCAAATTCTCCAGTTTCACCAGTAGTCTGTTTTTTAGTTTAAAAAAAATATTTTTTACATAAAAATGAATCACTAACATAACTTAATCATAAAGCACATAATCACTTTTTTAAAATTTATGTTTCTATTATTTCTTCCTTGATGAAAAACTGAGAATTTTTTTAATACACTAGTAAATACAAATTTTTGAATCAAAGATATTTTCAGACAGTCTCAAAATCAATCTTTAAGTTCTAAAAAAAAAATCTGCAAAAGTATTTAATATCCCTTAAGACTATTATTTAAAAATAAGTAAAATTTTTTTATTAGGATACCGTAATTTTCAGTAAAGAATAAAAAACCAGTGTATTTTTATAAGATCACAAAAATTTCATTTTTAAAATCAATAATTAATAAATTAGTTAAATGGGTACTCAAAGTTTAAATAATTGATAGCTCTTTCAGCCCAAATTTATTTATTAAAAAAAAAAAAATTAGCCTTTGAATAATTTAGAGCGGTTTCGAAACATAGCGACGCGGACAGTCAAATATACAATTCCGGCTGTCAAGCGGTTAATCCAGCAGCTCTAAACGGTAATGCATTTGTGTCCTTCCTGTTATTGTCAATCTAAGCGCAAGCACGAACGTGTGTCACTTTTTTTTCTTTCTCTCTTTCTCTCTCTCCTACTCGTCGTTCATAGGTTTATTATCATCATTATACGTCTCGCAATGTCAAGCTAATTTGCACCGCGAGGGTGTCCAGGCCGTTTAACTGTTTTAATCGAATCTGTCTGCTCGAAAAAAAAAAGGGGAATCGGTTTTGCTCTTTTTGTTCTCGAGTTGTCAATCTTTTTAAAACGTTGAGTACTGAAAAAAAATAACCGTCAGCTAATTTTGAATTTAATGAGGTCTTACTCATTCAAAATGAGCAAGGTTTGAAATCGTTTGAGATAATTTTTATTTTTTTAAATTAAATAGTTTTTTTTTACTCTTTTCAAACGCAATGAGTAGGATGGCACTGCTTCCGCCGTGACTTATCTTGTCGAACAAATTAGCTTACAACCGGCTTAACACAATATTACACGAAAAAAGTCGTTTAAAATGAGCCGATCGACTTTTAATTTTTTTTCCCGACTTGTGCGGTTTCTAAAGATACTTAAAGTGATTCAATTATTACAAGGGTGCAATCAAGCTTGAGCTTAAATTAAAAAAAAAACTTAAGCAATTATTTCAGTACGAGTGTTACGATACTCGCATACTATTCACGTTCGCGCGCAAGACTTGAAAACTTTTTTATTCATGCTTGCAAAAGTTTGGAGACAAAACTGTTTTATCTTAATACACCAAGATTCATGAGTGTTTGGGAAACATTATAAAAAAAATTTGAGAAAAAAATTTATGGTGATGTTCCGGTACGCGAAGTGGTTAAAGCGCGATATAAACTTTTTTACGGCACGAAAACAAGTCACCTCAAAACGCCGATATTCACGTATGACTGATTTAGCGAGGGTACAAGAGAGATTGAAAATTCGTTTGGTTAAGTTGAAAAATTTTTAAGCTTAAGAATATTCAAAAAGTCACGTATGTACGCGGTATGATTTTCCGCAACGACTGGCCTCTTGGCAGTCGAAATCAATTCAGAAGCACACTCGGCTTGCAAAGCTCGCCATAGGAAGGCGGACAAAAGCCCGTAGAAGACGTTATGCAATTCCGGGACAATACCCGCATTATGCGCCGCGGATTTCAACATAATAAACCTTTATTTCGTCGAGCCGCAAACTCATGAGAGCGGAATATGTGTCATGCAATCAGGACGACCAGAGAGCTTTCGTTCCTATATTAAAGTCGTTGAACTGACTCTCGTCGGGGATAATACCGAGATTGATCGAGAACGTTTGTGTAATATCGGCGGTCTTTATTAAAATTAAACCACTTGAACTCTTTTAATTTAGGATTTTTATTACCGACAATGGTTTTTTATTTAGCAATCACAAATATTATCGATAAATAATCAGTTTTTGTTAGCATCATAATTTAAACATCAAATGGGCTTAAATAGATCATTAAATTAAAAAAAAATACTGATAAACATAATTATTATGTTACTATTTTTTTGGAATAAAAAATTTCAAATATTTTTAAGGTAAGTAGTTTTAATATTGCAATAAAGATTTAAATCGGTTATTTACAAATCAGAGAACTGCCAATTTTGTTTTAAGTTTTTTTTTTTTTTTTTTTTTTTAAGATTACGTAAGGTGGTTTTCTACCAAATGCATGACAATAGAGAATCAGCTCAAATTTTCTGGAGGTGTTTATTAGATATTAATAAACATTTCTACGAAGTCTGATCAAAATTGACCATATAGTTTAAAAGTTACAACAAGTTAAAGATTGAATTTTTTTCATTACGCGTATGACCGCTACGCTGAAAAAGTACTAAATTATTGATGGTTGTCTTCTTACAATAGAGATCCTTTAGAAAAACCACATACATATAGTTTTACTATCGAAGAATTCATTTCTTGAAACTGAAAAAAATTGAAATTTTACAAGTTTTACGATGATTTTACAAAAATAATTTTCACGTGAATAACCTCCAAAACTGCGGTATTCAAAGGTGAAGTTAAAAGTTAAAAAAAATGTTTTGTTACGATTGTCAATGTTATTTGGTAGAAAATAATTTCAGAAGCCATAAAAAGTTAAAAAATAAATTTTAATAACCAATTGTTAGTAATTTGGTGAAATAATTTTTTTTTAGTCTTGAACTTGACTAGCTCTGGTAGAAAACCACCTTAAGTATATATTTTAAAAACATTTCAGAAAAAAGAATGATGGTAAAAAAAATTATTTATTTTTTGAATAAAAGGTATATTTTTTCTTAATCTTCGAAATTCGAGATATCACAACAACATGCCGAAACTTCATTATTATCTGCAGCCTACCCTGCTAGAAATTTCACCAGAATTCCGCCAGAAGACGAGAAAAATTTGCTTGGATCTGCCCAAAATCTGCTGAAATTTTTCACTCATTTCTAGCAGGGTAGACTCGAGTCTGGAATTCGGATTTTGGGCTTTTCAGATTCTTACAACAATGGTCAAAACAAATATTTGAAATTTTAACAAGATTATTCAAACTCAATTTGTAATGAAATTATTTTAAAAAATCAGTTAAGGTAAAAAAGTCTCAGCAATTCTAAAAAAGTCAGTCTTTTTATATTTTTATTTTTTTATACGTGGTTTTAATTGATGAAAAAATTTTTAACATCTATTAACTTCTTACATTGCCAAATTACTTTCTCATAATAAAGATACGTCAGACCCGGAGAAAATTCAAAAGTAGTCATTCAACCCGGCTGTAGGTTTTAATTCTACTGTTACGCCAGAGAAAAGCGTGTATCATCGCAAAGCTTCGTAGCCTACTAATTGCGTATCACCTTCCTCGGGCTGTAAATTAATATACCAGGTGGAAAGTGAGTGTGCGGGAGACAGATTTCAAGCTACCTCGCGGGGGCGGGTGGCTTTTATCGTAAAAACTGCGTCGCACTAGCGCTTGACTTTTTACGCTCTGATTTACGACTCGACAATGTGTGCAATATCGATTTGACGCGGTGGCGAGCTTTTCGGTGTTTTCGACTGCAGCTTTATTACCGCCGAGCTTTAAAGACGTGATTACATCCCCGTCCGATAAGAAACGCTTTGCGGCTCGATGCGGGGAAAAGCCGACAATTCAATTTTTTTCATTATAAACTAATTGAGATTGCTCGTTTTATCGGGAGTAGTAAATTAAGGCATATTTTTGTTTTGTTTACACCGCACTTAAAAATCTGGTATTAAAAATAATTGAAATTCCGAGTTTGTTTGATGTACAAAGTTAAAGGAGTCGCTGTCTCGAATTTTCCATCACATTAACGAGGAATAAACTCCTTCGCAAGAACTTCTAAAAGTTAAAATTAACTTAAACGAGGAGTCAAAATAAAAGCGTCTCATGATGTTTGAAGTGGTAAAATTTGTTGATTCGTACAGATATTCCGTTTACTAATAAAAAATTTTCCAATATGTTGACATTCCAGTATAATGCATCCCAAAGATTTTTTATTTATGATTTCAACCATTCTCTACATGCGTATTCGAAAATTCTTGTTCTTATAAAGCTTATTTTGATTAATTTTTTTTATTTATTTTTGAAAGCTATTATACTTCATTCAAAAAAATAATTTTACAGAATTATTATGCAAATTTTTGAAAAGTTACTTGACGATTTTTTTTCGGTTCGTAAAAAGTAATTTTTTTAAGTTAAAAATTAACAGTTTCATAAAAACTTAGATATTAAACTTGTATAGTAATTTCAATTATGTAAAAAAAAAAAAAAAAAGATTTTAATTATTTATATTTTGATAAAATAATTTGGGATTTTGGTAGGAATTTTTCTTCAAAACTGGATTATTCAATTTTTAATTTAAGATAGTTCTCCCCTGACTCTGCTTTGACATACCGAGTATTTTTGAATCGGTTTTTGTTCTTAAAAATTTGGCAACGTTAATGTTCGTTCATATTTCGTTTAAAAATTGTTCTTAAATATTTTCAAAGGTTATATCGGAGTAGTTTTTGTGTTAATTAACTATTGTATAATTAAGTATTCAAAATCGACACATAATGGTCGTTTTATTAAAGAACTGTTTTAAATAAAAGATTTAAATGCAAAGAAGCTCTTGAAAAAAAAACGCCAAGAATTTAGGGATAAACTTTTGAATGAAAAACGAGACATTGCATTCTCTTTATAAAATGCTCAGCGTGATTGATTATTGTAATTTTTTAACAACATAAAAATGTATTTTCATAATTCCAATAAATAATTTTTTAAAATAAAATTAGTTTTTTGAATCTCTTCTAAAATATGATCAGTTTTAAATTATAGCTCGAATTATAGTTATTTTTAAATAATTTTAATTTACGAGATAATTAGAGAATTTGTAAAATACGACTGTTTATTTTTATGTTATTATATAAAATGAAGTTTTCTTTGGCGATATGTAAAAATAAAAATAAAAAAATTATGATGATCACTTTGTTCCAAATCATCCATCATATTGAACAGGTTATATTACAATTATTCTTGTTATATATATATTCGAGCATTATTACAACTTGACTCATGTTTTTAAAAAAATTACAAAAATTATTAATTTCTAATCGCAATTTCTCCGTAACTATATTGTAAACTTTTTTAAATTTACGTATTTACATAAATGAATACTTGAACTATGATATAATGTTTTTTTAGACATATCTCGAATGTAGTTTTGACGTTTTGTTTTATTTTGTGCTTGAAAGGTTACTTTTTCTTAAAATTTTGCCAAATCAGTTACTTTTGAAAGAGCCTAGAAAAAAAACGGTATTGTAAATCGGTTCAATTTTTCGTGAGTGTATGTATGAACGTACAAACTAATCATTTCCAAAATTTCAGAATTTTCTCGAATAAACGTTATTCAGGGGAGAACTACCTTAATATTGATCTCTTTACTAATATAAGGTTGTTTATTTGTTTAATAATTTATAAGATACGAGTGTGAGCAAATTGAAAAAATTGTAAGGTTCAATAGCCAAGAAATATACCGACAAATAAAAATGAATGTTAGGGGCGTGCATAGATACATCAGGCACTTAAGTATTCCTAGCGCGATCGAATAGTTCCAGAAATATAACGGTGCAGTACAGCCGCACCAAAAATGGAACTATTTTTACTAACACACCCGCCGATGAGAGATTTAAATAAACAAGGATGAGTGACTCCTCGCACTCATCTCACGGTTTCTAAATATAGTCGCTATATGATGTACTTAGGTATGCCCGAGTTAATGAAGTGAGGATGAAGCTCGATTTAATATTCGCTTTATATCCATGGGGTTTACCCGATAGGGCGTAAAATATCGTAATGAGACAGTTCTTGGGTAACTTGCCAGATTTATAAACTCTTAATCACTCTTTTTATTTATGGCTTGATGAAAAAGTCAAACTTTTTTATTATTTACTAAAGAAAGTTTGAAGTATTACATAAATAAAATATTTTTGCATCATTGTAGATACGTTTTTTTTAAACAGTTCAGGTATAATGTAAAAGTTTATCAAATATAAAATTGAAATATTATAGTTTTTCATAATTTATACAGGAATTTTCACTGTTTGATTGAATTATCAACAGTCTTTGTTAAATAAGTAATAATAAATTTCTGTAAAATACAAATTACCAATTTTTATTGATTTTGATGAGTTTCTTCCAAACATGTTATAAATTAAAGATCTCAGCAAAAATTTCAACTCCATGCAATGTTGAAACTACTTACACGCTGCATGAAGAAGCCAGTGTGCACAAAGTCATGAAGTTAAAAGAAACAAAGAAGGAATAAGGGGGTCAAGAAGGGGGATCGAAGGGAGAAAAAAAAAAAAAAAAAAAAAAAAAAGATTCCCGAGGGTTCAAAGTGGCCGAGCTAAATTTAAGTCTCGATTGGTATAGCCTTCTACCAACGAGCATAAGAACAATCGACTTCGTCAAACTAAATGACGCTTCTAATTGCTCCGTTTTTAGCCGCACTTTTAAAGTTTGCAATTTTGACATGCTTTCGCACTCTATTTTTGATGACCGCTTGTGTGGCACTGAATGGTGATGTTAGATTTTTATCAGAAATACATTTTTTTTTCAAACTTATTTAAGTAACTTTGTTTTCATACAAAGTAACAATAGGTTTAGCCGGAAATAATTTACTTATAATAAAATTAGCTAAAAATAAATAAAGATTAAAAAAAAAAAAAAACAAGATAAATGAATAAAATTTATTTATTTTTTTCTTTTTTAGGAAAATTTTCGTTATGATGTACATATTTCAATCTTAATGTTACTTGAACTTTTTTCAAAATTTTTCATTATTGATGCGTTTTGGAAACTAATTTTTTTTAACAATAAATTATAAAATTTATGGACAAAGTCGAATAAAAAAGTTTTATAATCATAATAAATAAATAAAAATATTTTAATCTTTTGATACAAAAATTAGCTTTTAAGTACATGTCTCGGTTTTAATATTACTTAAGCTTTTATCTAAATCTTTCAAGAGTTTAAAAAATTCATTTTTTCCATTTAAAATATTTACCAATAAAATGTAAAAGAATATTTTTCAGAGTCATAGACTTTACTTAGGATTTTCCGAGCATAATTCAAAAGATGGAAGGATCTCTTTCAACCTCCGTCAAATGAAATGGGTGTGAAATGAAAAAGGTTTCAGCGCGACCGGGTAGGAGATGAGCTTCTCGATGAAAGATTTATTTCGTCGTGGAAGTATAATAACCGTGTTGCTTCCTGAGTGGGGGCGTTGACAAGCCGTATTTTCTAAAATAAAGCCGCCTTGAAAATTAAGCTCTAAAAGCTCACTTACTTAATCTAATTGATTATCAAACCATTACGCAAAAACAAAATATCCGTCAAATTATAAAATCACAATAGCGGTACTGTGGAGAACAAAAGTGCAGTGTTCCTCCTCTACTAGAACACAAATTTTATTCTACGACTAAATAAAAAAAAGCTTCTACGACAACGCCTTGAAAATATATATAAGTTTACCGGAGTTATCGGGATCCCCAATGAGCGTGTCCATAACTGCTGTGCATAACTGAGGGCTCGGAAGGGAGCGAGCAGAAAAAAAAAACAACAACACCGACGACGACGACGACGACGTAGGTTAGGGTCACTTACCTCTCGGCGCTGCTGCACCCGATGGTGGTATTGACCCGGTCGTCTCCAAGGTGCGCGCGCGCGCGAACGCGAAAGGGTGGATCCGATACGTGCGGAAAGGTGCAGGCGATCGGTTTTTTTTTTTGCATCCTTTGCGATTTTTCCGAGCGGCTTTGTTCGACGGTTGATTAAGGGGGATATTTGATAATGTAAACAAACCACAAGTGTTTTGGATAAAGCGTGGGTGGGATTTAAAAAGTTTTTTCCCGCAGTAGTTTTTTTGAAAATAAATGCTAAATGTTAATACAGTTTTATGGAAAAATTCGTGTATTAAAAGACTATTGAGATTCGACTGATTCGATGTTTCTTAAATTAATCGACATAAAATGACGAAAATTAGATTTTGAAAAATTGTGGCGATAAATAAAAGCTACGACTTCTTTTCAATTTTTCCTGGTAATTCTAAAATAAAAAAAATATATATCATTAAAATTTATGAAAATCAAGAATCAAGATGTTTTTAAATATCTAAGTAAACGGTATTTAAAAAATGTAAAAACTTTGAAAATTTTTTTAATTAAATCAAAAAATTTTAATCTTAATTTTATTCTTAAATTTCAAATTTTTAAATTCTCAAGTATTTAAATAAATATTTTTAATACCAACCCTATCAAAAAATATTAAACTGAATTATCGAATGCAAGTATGAATGCTCTTTAATCGAGCTTCCTGCTTCATAAGTTAGAGGGCATGATGGTTATCGATAAAGTAGAAATCTTTTACGTCAAACTATGTATACATGGATTCAATTATTTTCATTATAATGTATTTAAAACATTCGAATAATATCTGTATTACTTCCTTTGTGAGAAGATAAATTAATTTTTACAAAAATAATTTTTAAAAACAGTTTAGAACCAATTCAATAAATCAATTTAATAAATTGAAAAAAAAAAAAATTCATTGGGTTTTTAAATTTTTAATCTACTTAGTTACTTAGTATGTTATTACGGGTAATTTTGGAATCGTCAATTAAAGTATGTACCCATTTTTTATCAAAAAAACAAATCAACGGGAATTCCCATTTGATTATTTAAAATTAATAAACAATATGCACTGTTGTATAAAGGGTATAAAATTTTTTTAAAAGAAAATTTAAATGGAAATTAACTTTCATAATTTTAAATGAATTCCCTTATAAAAATAGATCTGGGCTTGTTTGATCATCAATAAAGAATCATGAAATTTGAGAATATTCTCCGAATAAAACATTTTCTAGAAGTCTAGAAAATTTTTTCAAAAATGTTGTATATTTATAAATATTTTAAATTTACAATAAAACTTCAACTCTTACTACAAATTATCAAATAATTTTTTAGTCTCGAATGATTATTTTAGTAGTTAATTGACAAAAAAATTCAAAAACAGCCTCGAGGACCTGCTAAACTACCAGAACAGAATAACCAATGTTCAATTCCAACCGAAGATTTTGACTTTTCAGCAGAAATATTTCATTGTAAACTTCCAAAAGTCTCGTCTCCTAAGCAACTAAGTACAAATAAAGGGGCTAACTTCGGACCATCAAGGAAGACTGGTTAGAAATCCTATAAAAAAATTGCCTGCTAAATAATCGTTGATATAACATTAAATATAAATTTAAATATATTGTCGTCAGAATGTAGATTTTGACTGAAAAACCTTAAACCAGTTCTCCAAGCTACAGCTTCAGAAGCGATCTGGCTTCAACAATTATAGTAAAAATCGTTGTACAACAGTTTTCAATAAATCATAATGACAACAATATTAAAAAATTTTTTGTATTACGGTGGCATTTTTTATTGAACCTAAATGAAAATACATGTAGCTGAATAAGCTAAGTAAAAAATTTTATTTAAAAACAGTGAGATTTCATAAGGTGAAGGTTTCAAGAGCGTTAATATTTTTTTAACATTTCCAGAAAAAATAGTATATTTTTATTTAAAAATAAATCACTATCACTCACAAGATATCCGTAATTATAATCGTCAGTAAATTCATTGTGTCGTTGTTGCCATTTTCGTATTGTAGAGCACAAGACTGAAACACAATTCCTTAAACTACTTTTTGCATAGTAGTAACGCTCATGAAGGCACGATTTAATGTTAGCGAAAGGAAAGAAATTTGAAAAGTCCCATGAATTGAATTCTTCTTGCTTTTTACTGCAATAACTATCTGGAAATATACTACATTGTTCTAATTTCTGATCATTTGTACATCCGATGCTATCTCCTTTGGATGGTTCCGTTGAGGTGGGTCTCAGCGTTGTAGTCGTGGATGTTGTTGATTTATTTGTAGTGAAACAACTGGTGGTCTGAGTATTCAGAATTGAAAACAAGGCTTCCTCGTAAACCCGAGCGGTTCTCTCAAAATCCTGATTGATTGAATTTTTGGTGGCTGCAGTGATAACCGTTTGAAATCTTCTTCGATTTAAAAGATATCTGCGATACTGATTGTCATTGTATACTATTGCTTGTAATCTCTCAAGCATTATGTGGTTTGGCAGAGGTCCGTCATAGACATCATCTTCGTCGGTTACTATACCGCTCATTCTCAGCTCAAGGAAGAAAAAAATAATTCGATAAAACTGATTCAGGCGAATTTCCAAGTGATAAGCTGAACTTGTGATACCATTGAGTTCGTAAGAAGAAAAAATGTCAAATTCACCCTGATATCCGCAGCGATCCGCCGCGTGAACATTTAGAATTCGATCAAGACTGGATCGTGTAACAGCTGAGTCGCGAAAAACAAAACTTCGATGCCTTCTATTAGAAAAAATACTATTTTCTAACAGATTTTCCAAGTTACCAAGCACGTGAGGAGTCATATAATCCTCGGTAAAACGATGCACAAAATAAGGACGAAACAAGTTTCGACCGTCAAAGTAAAGTTGAGCTCTACGAGACCACAATAGCCGAATTTCAAGTCTAAATGACTGATAATTGATAACAGAATTCAAAGCTTGTCCAAGTAAAACTATAGCTTCATCTGCGTATCTTCTGAGTAAAACGCGTCCACTCCGTGAACGAATCATATCGTAAAGAGGATACTGCCAATCCACAAGTATGTAATCTAAAATTCTACTCAATTCGGGTGGCTCATTGTCAGATTGAGGAACAGTTGTAGAAATGCAAGACTGGCTAGTTGATTCGGCGTTTCTACAGCTGATACTGGTACTATCACCCAAGCAATCAATTAAAACTTCTACGATTGCGTCTTCTAGTTGCGTCCAAAATATTTCATTAGTACTCAATCCAAGAAATCTATCATCGTTCTGTATAAATATCATCATCAAATTAACTTCTTCTTCGATATTATCTCTTGTCTCAGTTTTTCCCGAAAATTTTTTTGCAGCCGTATCAGCTATGGCTTTTGTGAACCCAATATTCATAAAATGTTGATTACCATAAAAAACGTCATTTTCTTCAATACATTTAGAGAGCTTTGCTTCATCTGGGATAGAAGGAAAGATATTGTTTGCTTCGCCACTTATAGAATTAATCAGAAATAGTGTCGTTAAACTCAAAAGAAACATCTTTAGGTTATTAAAAATTAATTTTTCAAGTTTAACTTTACACCAAAAGAAAATTGTTAATTTATAATAAAAAGTTATTTTACGTTCCACATCGAAATATAACTGCTTAAATGAACTAGCTGCTAATGTATGACATCTGCCTTATCTGTTTAAGAAACTAAGTTCTCTTGATTCTATAATTATGTGAAATAAATTTTATTAATTAATTTTCTGTCACATTAAAAAAAATATGATGTATTAAAACAGTTGTTAGATTGCCAAATTTTTTTTTAAATTCTTCATATTCATACTATAATAATTAAAAAATAAAGCTGCTTTTCTAAGTAATGTTAATTTGAATTTTTTTCGTATTTAAGATCTTTTATCACAACCAATAATTTTTTTCTAATTAATGATTTAAAGAAAGCAAGACTGCTACTGAGTATGGAAGAAAGTAATCAAGTATATTACAGTTATTATTGTCATGAAAGTAATAATTCGTAAAAAGTTATTTGATTCATACTTTGATAATTTTTTGCTAAAATAAATTGATTATCATTATTTATAGCTTAAAACATTCTTTAGAGTTTTTTTTTTTATTTTCACAATTTAGAAAACACAATTTAATTTTTATTCCAGGGGAAAAATTACTTTTCAAAAAAATTAATTAAGATATACTGTAGTTTAAATATCAATGGATCAGTCATAATGGAAAAATTTTTCCTCACAATCTAGGTTTGCAATCTAAATTGTAATCCCGATCTCCCCCAACATGGACTTAGATGTTAGCAAACAAAAAAATAAAAATAATATCAAGCTTTTAAAATGCGCAGTTGCCATTGAAGAAATTGAAAATCTCCGATTTTTAAGTCAACTCTATTACGATAATTTTTTTATTTTAAATAAGAGTACACGCAAAAAACTCGGCGGAAAGAAACGGCCGGTAAGGCATACCAAGAAAAAAGTCGGGTGAAGTTACGCCCGAAAAATCGGTGGAAGGTTTCTGATTTTTTCCAAAGCCTATATAGGTATATGCCGCGGCCGAGTGCTGCCAGCTGGGCTGTAGCGCTGGAGCTTGATGCAGGCAGATCCATCCGCTTTTTCAAAAACGCTGTCAATTTTTATTTGTTTGAACAATTTCTTTCAAACTTTTCAGAAATGTTCTTTAGGACCTAATCAAAAACTTCTTTGCTGAAACTTTTTTCAAATATGAATTCTTATGCTTACTTTTTTAATCTAAAGTTTTTGGTTATAAAGTGCTTAGTTTTATTTTTAAATGTTTATTACTCGGTTCTGAAAATTTTTAAAAATATTTAAACAACTCCGTTGGCAGCGGTAAGGGTTCAAGAATATAAAGCTAAAATTTCGTCAAAAAATATTAAGTGGTTTTCGAGTTATCGCGTGTTGAGCAGAAACTTGAATTTTTCTCGATTTACGTATTTTTTCGCATTTTAAGTTCAAATTGCAAGAACTCGAAAACCACTTAATATTTTTTGACGAAATTTTAGCTTTATATTTTTGAACCCTTACCGCTGCCAACGGAGTTGTTTAAATATTTTTAAAAATTTTCAGAACCGAGTAATAAACATTTAAAAATAAAACTAAGCACTTTATAACCAAAAACTTTAGATTAAAAAAGTAAGCATAAGAATTCATATTTGAAAAAAGTTCCAGCAAAGAAGTTTTTGATTAGGTCCTAAAGAACATTTCTGAAAAGTTTGAAAGAAATTGTTCAAACAAATAAAAATTGACAGCGTTTTTGAAAAAGCGGATGGATCTGCCTGCATCAAGCTCCAGCGCTACAGCCCAGCTGGCAGCACTCGGCCGCGGCATATACCTATATAGGCTTTGGAAAAAATCAGAAACCTTCCGCCGATTTTTCGGGCGTAACTTCACCCGACTTTTTTCTTGGTATGCCTTACCGGCCGTTTCTTTCCGCCGAGTTTTTTGCGTGTAGGAATTAATTAAATTAAACTCAATTAAGTTTTTACAGTTTTAAGATCTTGACTGACTTTTTATCTTCTGAAAGTTGTAAAAGTGTAATCTTTGTAATCGTTTATGTGAGTTTCTAATAACTCAGCTCAGGCAATGGTACCAAATTTGAAGTAATCAGGTAATGGTGGAAAGCCACCCAATCTTGCTAATTTTTTGGGATACTCCCACGAATCTAACAGATTTTCTTCGAAATCCTTTTTTACAGATTTTTCAGAATTCGATATTTCCAACATCTTTTCTTTAGATGGGAGTTTGATCTTACCATTTAGATAAGCTACGATAAACTGCGCCTGAAAGTTTAGTTTTCATTTTAGATTCAATTACTCAATTCAAAAAAGGTTGTATTATAAGTTTTATGTGTAAATTAATAATTAATTGTAATTATTGAGAAAAAAAAAAAAAAAAAAAAAAACTAAAAAAATGCTTGGTTATTAAATAAAATACTAATAAAAAAAAAGAAATACGAACAAAAATTATTAGTGTCATTTTCATATAAGGTAAGTGTGCCTAATATGGCCACCCCTGATATTTTGAATGTATGAGTTGCGTGGTCACTTTACAGGGCAAGAAAAAGACAAAAACAATAAATTTTGAAGTTTTGAGTAGTTTTGAACATTTAAAAATTAAAAAGCTCTTGGATCAAGATTTAAAATAAGATATTGAACAATGTCGCTTAGCATGGACATGTTAGGCATACCTACCTTATATGTTCGGCACTCACTAAATTTAAATTTAGATAGTCTCATCAAGAACTGTTTAATAAGCACCCTATTCTTTCTTTTTTTATTTGATAATGATAATTTAAAAATTGAAATTACTCTTTAAAAATTACATAAATATTATTTTTAAATTGTTCAAAAAATTAATACCTGTACGTAAACCCTAGGAAAATATCCTATTTCTCTAGTAAGTCCAATAAAGCTCATCGACGGGTACAGAATGTTAATAATCCGCTTGTAAATTGGTAAAATATATTTATCATTTACAGTTATTCCAGCGCTATGATCTAAAAATGAAAAATTGTAAACGAATCCTGTGCTAAATAAAATTACATCTGCTTCGACCGACGGATTGTCTTTCAAAATAAACTTTCCATTTTCAAACCTATCGACACCTTTTATCTGGGTCAAATCATGTATTGGCATTCTGTGTGAAAGAAAAAAAAAAGAAGATAATGAATATTTGATTCAACAAAATAAAAAATTCCAAATTACACTTTTGCTTACTTTTCATAATTATGACTCAAGTAAACTTTTGAAGCATAGTTCACCAAATCCAGACTAATTTCTCGGCCTGAAGTACTAGCTCCTAATACAATAACTTTTTTATTTCTAAAACATTCTGGTCTCCGATAATTATGACTGTGCATGACCATTCCTTTGAAGTGCTCCAATCCAGGTATTTTTGGAATATAAGGTGAAGTATTGTGACTAAAAAATTTATTAATGAATATTAATCTTGCCATGCGTTTCTAAAATCAAAACTTACCCAGTACACACTACCACATAATCGAAAATGAACGTATTAGTTTTTGATGTTTTAACGTTTTTCACTGTCACCCTCCATTTATCCAAGTTCTTTCTTCTAAGCAATTTCACATTTGTTACGATAGTATTCAACTAAATGTATATTTCTCATTAGATGAAATAAAAAATGTGCTATAAAAAAAAGAAACTAACTGTAATAAAGCGTTCAAGATGGAAATGCTCGGTATAACTTTTCAAATAGTCCACAACAACAGAATGCATTACACCTTTGTACTCGGGCCAGTCAGGAAGATTCATCAACTCTTTGGGAGCGTTAGTTCTATAATTTTCAAAAATTGTTTATAAACTAATCTAAGTGAAATCCAAATTCTTAGCAACAAATTTAATGATATTCTACCACATGGTTTTGTGTTTACTAGAATGAAGGGGGTATCCATCTTTATTGATACCAGTTTCATCCGTATAACGCCAGAAATTTCCCATTCCAGCTCCTCTTTCAAAAACTGAAATTTCAAACTTATTTGGATTTTTTGCCAATTGCCTGGTGGTGGCTATACCAGCTGGACCAGCTCCAATCACGCAAACCTTAATTTTTGAGTTGTGTTTTAATTTGTTACCTAAAACTAAAATTTAATTTCAATTGATAATTGTAAAAATTAAAAACAGTTCGATAATAATTTAAGTTTGAATTTGAACTATGTCTTTAATATATTAGCATAAAGTATAAACTCTACATAACTCTCTGAAAGTTTTGCATGCTTACCAAGACTCAAGGACAAAAACAAGTGGGGAAGTAGTAGCACCCATTTCATTACTGAGGTTGATCCTAAGTACAGCTTCATTTTCAAAATTAAAGCTGCAGATGAATTTATTACTTGGAAGCTCCACTGCAAGATAAGATATACATATTTTAAATATCTATGAAGCTTTGAACTTATTAATTTTTTTGTGCTCAAAAGTAAATTATTCATTGTTTAATAATTAACAGTTTTAACAGAAATTAAATATTAGATGTATCCCTTAAACTATAAGCTCAGATTAATTAAAAAAAGAGAATGAAATGTTGGTATCTTTTTATACGTACAGTTTTATAAAAATATAATAAAAAATGAAATATCAACAAAGAGTGAAAAATTTTATAGACCGTTTAAGAAAAAATTTATATCCATAATATTCACTCCGAGACTTCAATAATACTGCTAATTTTGAGCCATAAGGATACATAATTATATTGGTTCATAGGTATGTAAACGTATGCGGAAAATTCGGCGACTTTATCGTGCAAAGGTAAACAGTGTAAGGTAAAAATCAAGAAACGTTTATTATTTGCCAGATATTGTTTACTTAATTTGAACGAATAAATTTACTCTGTGTAATATCAGAGATCTGAGATCTGAAAATGTTTTGGCACATGTACCTAATTTTTTTTTTTTTAATTGCATCCGTTAGATCTGATGAGGATAAAAAAAATTCAATTGTGAGGTACTATAATGGTGACGTAAATATTACAGTTTATAAGCTAAATGCCTTCACCCTAGTCAATTATACAGGGTGAGTCATTTTAATCTGTAGGCTCCAAAATCTCGAAACTGAAGCCCCGGATCAAAAAATTTTTCGTATAAAAGTTTTATGATTTGGAGGAGGAAAGAAAATGGTTACCGTGGATTTGGGCCCGGGGCCTTATTTTGGGCCCTAGGGACCCAAAGTCCGTTTTTTTTAAAATGGGAACCCCTATTTTTGACCCCAGATTCGGAAAGAGCAGAAAATTTTACGATTTTTAAGTATTTTTTGAAAATTTTTTTGGGGCCCCCTGAGGCCCTGCAGGGGCTTGTAAAGCTTTTATAAGGTCCATTTCTTTTTAACTCGAATCAACTCTGAAATAACGCATTTTTTGTATAGCACATGCATTGGAAAAGTTTTTTGGTTGGAAATTTCTAACAAAATGGGCCAGAAAAAATTGGGCCCGGGGCCTTATTTTGGGCCCTACGGAACAAAGTCCGTTTTATAAAATGGGAACCCCTATTTTTGACCCCGGATTCGGAAAGAGCAGAAAATTTTACGATTCTTAAGTATTTTTCGACAAATGTTTTATTTTGGTTATTTGTAAAAAGATATTTGGCATTAACTTTTTTTGGTGATACAGAGTATTTAGGACTTTGTAAATTTGGCAGCCTCAATTTTTTTTTAACTATCCATTCAGATTTGGCTCGAAGTGTCCTCCATTAGCTGTGATACATCAATTTATTCTTTTTTAAAAGTTAACTATAGTTTCTAGTAGTACTTCACGTGGAATACCATCACACGCTCTTTGGATACGATTAATCATATCTTGCCGAGTCGTTCGAACTGTTGCGTAGACAATATTTTTCAAAAAACCCCACAGATAAAAGTCCGGTGAAGTCATATCTGGTGAGCGTGGTGGCCATGCAACAGGTCCACCACGTCCAATCCATTTGTTTGGATACTGATCATTCAAAAAAGCTCGTACTTCCGCTTTATAGTGTGGAGGTGCTCCATCTTGTTGGAACCACATTCTTTGCCTGGTTTCTAAATCAACGTTTTCAAATAAATTTGGAGGTTGATCTCTGAGAAACTCTAGATACTTGTTACCATTTACAGTCCCATCGAAACAGCAAGGACCTATTAAATAGTTAACAACAGCTCATTTAAAAAAAATAGTAAACTCCTTCTTAACTCTGATAACACTTACGATAAAGAAAGTAAACACGAACACGCGGTAATGGTTCTCGCGCTTTAAGGCTATATCACGCAAAGACCATGAACACACGCAGGACGTACCCAACGAAAAGCTAGAAACGCATAGCGTACTGTGTATCTTAGGTATGCGTGCGAGGTGTATACAACACGTAGTGATACTTCTAACGCTAAAGCTATGTAGGGAAAAATTTGACGACCCAATACACTGGACATTCAAGTAATTTTATGAATAAATAAATAAATAAATAAATAAATGAATAAATAAATAAATAAATAAATGAATAAATAAATAAATAAATAAATGAATAAATAAATAAATAAATAAATAAAGAAGACCTTAAACTTTTCCAATGCATGTGCTATACAAAAAATGCGTTGTTTCAGAGTTAATTCGAGTTAAAAAGAAATGGGCCTTATAAAAGCTTTACAAGCCCCTGCAGGGCCTCAGGGGGCCCAAAAAAATTTTCGAAAAATACTTAATAATCGTAAAATTTTCTGCTCTTTCCGAATCCGGGGTCAAAAATAGGGGTTCCCATTTTAAAAAACGGACTTTGGGTCCGTAGGGCCCAAAATAAGGCCCCGGACCCAATTTTTTTGGCCCATTTTGTTAGAAATTTTAAACCAAAAAACTTTTCTAATGCATGTGCTATACAAAAAATGCGTTATTTCAGAGTTACTTCGAGTTAAAAAGAAATGGGCCTTATAAAAGCTTTATAAGCCCCTGCAGGGCCTCAGGAGGCCCAAAAATTTTTTCGGAAAATACTTAAAAATCGTAAAATTTTCTGCTCTTTCCGAATCCGGGGTCAAAAATAGGGATTCCCATTTAAAAAAAAACGGACTTTGGGTCCCTAGGGCCCAAAATAAGGCCCCGGACACAAATCCAAGGTAACCATTTTCTTTCCCCCTCCAAATCATAAAACTTTTATACGAAAAATTTTTTGGTCCGGGGCTTCAGTTTCGAGATTTTGGAGCCTATAGATTAAAATGACTCACCCTGTATGTGTCCTCTAATTTAAAACTTCGTACTTATACTATGTAGTGTCACGTCTTAGATATCCTTCGGATTCTAAGACGTAGTTTCATGTGCAAAGTATGCACTTCGTCAGCGGTAAGCAACTTGCGCTTTACCGGATGTTCCAGGCGACCGTCAAAATTTGTGCAGGGACAGCGATTTTACAACACGTGAGGCGTGGATACTTAATACGAGCCACCGATGGCTCGGGGAGTAGTGAGAGAGTGAGGAGCGAGTGAGAAAGGAGTGTGAAGCAAGGAATCTCTTTCGGCACTCAAGCACTTATAGTAAACAATGTATAATATACTATTGCTGTAACTTTTCTCTCACCTTACCCTTCGGCTCGACCGAAGGGCCCCGCGACTGAACCCTCATCAAGGGCGGGACGTTATAGTAGTAAACTATAGATAATATAATATTTTTTTTTTCTCGAATAATTATGAAAACAATAATCAGGGAAAATGTTTTGAACACAGAACAAATATTTAATCTTAATTGTTCAGCGGTATAGTAGTTATTGGCAGGTAAAATTGGTGATTTGCACTAAAAATGTTTAACACCATACAGTTCACAACTCTCATTTATATTGCCTTAAGTTAAATATAATTTTAATTTTTTCATGAAATTACAAGGTGATGGATCACAATTTTTATGCAACTAGGAAAGAAGAAAGATTATTTTTCACTTTTATGCGGGACCAAAAAAATTTATTTAAAACAATTTTAAAACAAAAAGCATTAGTTCTTCAAAAAACAAACATAAAATATATTTTACTTCAGAAATAAGCTCCTCACCAAGATGGATTTTCGAGTAAATGTTTATTAGCAACCACTTAGAATCCTGTTAGAAAAGATTTCAAAAAATAAAAATCTTCATAATATTTTTATTTGTTGAGGAAAAAAAAAATTTCCTTGTATAAATTTACTTGATCTTCCAGCTGAATAACCCAATTGTTATTATCAGCAGTTTCTTAATTAATTACGGAACGGATGTGTCATACCAAGTGACTCTTAGTTCAGATTAATTATTGGATTAAATCCTCAATGTATCGGAAGCTTCATTTTCAATAGTTGGTCAGGTAAATCATTTTATTGTACAGATTAAAAAGTTGGCACGGTATGTACAAATACGTTAAAATTTGGATATTAATATCTCCGCAATATTTAATTTTAGTCACCTTTGTATATTAAAACTCTCCTGAGTTTTTTAAACATAAGTTTAAAAAAAAAAAATTACTATTATAGCTATTAATAAAATGTTATTAAAATTTCTAAAACTTATTAAAGAAAATTTTCTTCATATTTTTAATATTTTTTTATTATTTGAATAATATAATTGAATTGTTTTACATTTTATTTAAAAAAAAACTTATGGAGTGAGACAAGAATTAATTTTTTTTTAGTTAAAATTCCAATGTCAAAGTTTCAATAATGTGCCAATCACCGTTTTTCAGGGCAAAATATACGCCAGTGTTTTTACGACTTAACGATCTTGGCTGACGTTTTGTTTTTATCAAATACGAGATTGTAATTTTTGTAATTATCTATGTGACTGAGTGAAAAGTCATTCCAGACTTTGTAACCGATCTTATAATACTTTGGCAGGGGTTCAAAGCCACCGATCTTTGCCAATTCGTCTGTATATTTCCACCAATCATCGTATTCTTTACTGCTACTGATTAATTTTGATTTAGACTCTTTTAGCATCACTTCTTTAGATGGAAGCTTTACTTTACCATTGAGATAAGATGCGACGAACTGTGCCTAAAATTTTAGTTTATAAAATTTTACTAGTAAATGTAAATTTTGAACCAGAAATTTGTTTTTTTTTTGGATTTTATACCTGAATGTAAAGTCTGGGGATATTCGCATAATCTGGAGGAATCCCAACAAGGATCATAGAAGGATGCTCGATGTTAATCAAAAACTTGTAGAGAAATGATATATTTCTACGCTGCACTGTGATACTACTGCTATTATCTAAAAACGGAAAATCGTAATTATATCCGGTACACAGTAATAGTACATCTGCTTCTATGGACGAATTGTCTTTTAAAATAAACTTTTTCTTTTCAAATCTGTCGACGCCTTTTATGTGAGTCAAATAAGTTGATAGTCTGTGAAAAAAAGGTATTATTCACATCATAATATCAAAAAAATTCAAATAATTATTCATAAGCTTCTTACTTTTCATGATTATGACTCAAGTAAACTTTGGATGTGAAATTCACTAAATCCAGAGCAATGTCTGTACCTGAAGATGCTGCTCCTAACACGATCACGCTTTTATTTTTGAAATATTCTGGTTTTCGATAATTATGACTGTGTAAGACTATTCCTTTGAAATTTCTCAGTCCTGGTATTATCGGAATGTGAGGTACAGAATAGTGTCTAAAAAATTTATCGCGAAAAAATTTTTTAAATTAAATAAAGAGTCATCATCATGAAGGCGCAAAAGAGAAAAAGATAAGAATTGAGTTAATCATTTAAATATTTTAAAATTTTAAACATGCATGAGACGGTGCAGTTTATCTGAGATTTTTAAATGCAGGGATAGGTAGTTTTAGTCATAAAGTTTCTCAGAGAATTAATTTGTGAAGATTCGAAATCAGAAATTCGACTCCCCCATGGCATACTATGACATAATCAAATACTATTTCGTTTATTTTAGAAGTTTTTATGTTTTTTACAGATACTTTCCATTTTTTCGAATTTTTGTTGTGTAATGTAACATTCAGTACGATAGTATTAAACTAATACGTCAAATTTCGTTTAAATAATATGATTTAATAAATGTGATTGGCTTAATGTGTAACTTATACTTACTTTAATAAATTGCTCAAGATTAAAATGTTTTGTACAGTTTTTGAAATATTCTAGAAGAACAAAATGCGGTACAGTACTTTTAACTCCTTTTATATAGTCAGGAAAATCTAAAAAATTCGTTAACTCTTTAGGAGAGTGGGTTCTATAAATAAACAAATTAAACTTTGAAAATTATTTCTGCAGTTATGAAGCATTGAAACTGTATATCATTTAATTTTGATGATAATCACACAACAAATACTTTCGTTAAAGCTTTTTTAGATGATCTGAAAATTTGTAATTCTTATATCTATTGTAAGTAATTTTAAATGTAAATTTAAATTTAAAATTTTATTAATTAATTATAAGTTATTATATTCAGGCCACGCGCTGACTTATTAAAGTCATAGTGGCGATTTTTGCATTCATGCAAAATTATGTATTTACGGTTTTATGTATACATATCACTTATACATCTGAATAAAGTTATTATTATTATTATTATTTTTAATTTTTTACCTCATGTTTTTGTACATACTTGAATGGACGGGATATCCATCTTTATCGATACCAGTTTTGTCGGTATAAAGTCAGACGCCTCCAACCTCGGATGCTCTTTCGAATACAGTGATTTCAAATTTACTTAGATTTTTTGCTAATTGCCTGGTTGCAATACCGCCAGGACCAGCTCCAATCACGCAAGCCTTGATCTTTGGAGTATTTTTTATTGTGCCAGCTAGAACTTAAATTGTTTGTTGAAATTTAAGTATTCCAAAACGTTTATTTAAAACATTAACTCGAGGAATTATTTTAATAAAATAGATCAATAACTGTAAGATTTTAAAATATGTATGAACAGCTGTTAAATTTATCTTTTGTTTATTTCAATTTTTGGTTGTAAAAAATATCCAAGAAAATACTTATCTTCAGTTAAAATTTTACCTGTATTTCAATAATAATATTGTTTGAAATGCTTTTTTCTACAACAATCTAACAGTAAGTTTTCATAAATAGATAGTCAGCAACCTTATTGCTTAGTTAAAACATTAATCAGCCCGGTAGACAATGAAATTAGATTTCAAATAAATATTAATTATCAAAGGAAAAACGTACCAATAGTTTTGTGCAAAACCAATTGCAAAAGTAGAAAAATCCACATCACTATTGAAGCTGATGTCAAATAATGATCCATTTTAAAGAATATATGTATTTTATGATTCGAACTTAAAAAAAAAGGTCTTTAGCAATGCATCTGCGAATATTTTTTTTTAATTCTGATAAACATCGATTAACTTATCAGCAAAGTTTGGTCAAAAAACTTTTTTTATGCAGATTTTTATACGGAATTTTTATACAGAAATTTGTCTGACAGTAAACAGTGTTTGCTGCAAATTAAAAAAAAATAGTACCTTATATCTGAATTGGTATAAAAAAACGTAAAATTTAAAATACATAATTTTTTTTATGCTAAACAATATTTATGATATACTGATAAAAAATTTTTGAAATAAAAATATTTTTGTTCATTTGTCAGAAAATACCTAAAGTTTGGGTAAAATGTATGAAATGATTAAATACTCGATAATGCTTTCTAAAAGGATCAACAATAATACAAATAGTTTCTTCAAAAATTTTTTATTTATTTTATTACTTTTTTGGATACCATTTTTTGTTTTTGTCATGAGTATATTGTATGTTTCATAATTTTTACTTTTTTATTTAGTACTGATAAGGTAAATTTATTTAAAACGAAGGTTAAAAAAAGTTTTGACAAGTTGCATTTTTTATTAAAATAATAATAAAATACTTTTCAAACTAAATGACCTTTTCAAAGAGCAATCTTGAGATATCGCTTTCTCCTAGTTCGTACTCTCCTAAATTTGCTAATTCGTATGTACTATATTTCCCCCACGAATTGAAACCATTTTTGTTTTGAGTTAATTTTGATTCAGTATAATTTAGCATTGTTTCTTTAGGTGGTAATTTGAGTGCACCTTTAAGATGAGATGCAACAAATTGCGTCTATAAAATAATAAATGATGTTGAAATAATAATATTTATACATATAGTCATTTTCAACGTCTCATTAAAAACTCACCACTGACGCGCTTTAGGATAAACGAAAAAAATTTCAATTAAACATTGGAGTACAGTTGTAACAGATGAGTTGATTTTCATAAATTATATATTCTCTTATATGTATGTAATAGTGATGTTTTGTTGAAAATATTATACTTACAAGGAGATGATTTGTCCTTTGGGACCTTGATTTTCATGAAACTTTGCACACAGTTTTTATTCATCATAAAAACAAGCCCTTCAGTGTTCTTTTTCCAGAATGGGCCTTTTTTCACCTGCGTCCCATACAACCCCTGTGTTAAAAAGTAGGCTGTTTCTTATAAAAATCCGTTTTTGGCCTCATTTTCAAAAAATTCCCCCTTGGACCGTATTGCACTTAGAAATATCTGGAACCTCGCATTTTTTTCGTTTTTCTAAGTACTTTTGAAAAAAAAATATTAAAAAAATTTTTTTGAATGATCTTATTCATGTATATTAAAACCCAAATATACTAAAAATTGAGTTTAAAAACCTTAATTTTTCATAGATAAAACCATTCAAAAAAATTTTTTAAATAATTTTTATTCAAAAGTACTTGGAAAAACGAAAAAAATGCGAGGTTCCAGATATTTCTAAGTGCAATACGGTCCAAGGAGGAATTTTTTGAAAATGAGGCCAAAAACGGCTTTTTATAGGAAACAGCCTACTTTTTAACACAGGGGTTATATGGGAAGTAGGTGAAAAAAGGCCCATTCTAGAAAAAGAACACTGAAGGGCTTGTTTTTATGATGAATAAAAACTGTGTGTTAAGTTTCATGAAAATCCAGGTCCCAAAGGACAAACCATCTCCTTGTTAGTAATCATATTGAAAAAATATTATAAAAATTTATAGAAATCTGTTTTTATTAATGTATGTATATACCTTCAAGGAGAGGACACCCCGACCTGGACACTTATCTTGGTAAAACTTTAGGAGTTATTCTCTTACGCTAAATGATGAAGTAACTAATTAGCCATTAATATTTTCGTCTGATGGACCTCTTTAAGCAAGTTTTTATGCAATTTATAGGTCATTTTTCGAAAAAACAGCTTTTCTAATTTTCTAGATTTGTTTCCTAAAGAATAGGTCATCTCCTTATTAGTAGAAATTTATTACTTTAGCTAAGCCCAAAAAATCTTAATTGATGTTTTAATTTATTTAGTTTTGAGATTTTGCACAAATGCCGTTAATTTATATGTACCACTATGTTTGTATCTGTTTTGATGTTTAAGTATCTCGCCATTAAATAGATCCTACTACTAGATGTAGTTACGGCCGGGATGAATGAAAAACGAAGAGGATGATTAATGAATCCACGTAATCCCGAAATACAAATCTGGCTCCCGACCAAATTTCAAACTTCAGCGCGTCTCAGCTGGTCGGTTGACGTCACGCGAGGGGAATCAGCTGATTGGACGTGTTCCATTTAACTCCAAATCGACAAGTAGATTTCCGACCAATGAAATCATTGTCGTCTGGTCATCATGATTAGGTAGGTAGTTGCGTGCGCTAGTACACACATTAGTGTCGTAATCACGCGCTTTGACTTCTATTTTCATTCCACATTGGGATGTACGAAAGCTGACACAGATCTCGGCTAATTTGTCGTGACCGTCGCACTTGGGTCACGTTCGAGGATTACGGAAATCAGCCCAAAAAATGATGCCCTCCGCGATTCACATACCCAGGGTCAACGTCGTCAAACCCACCGGCAAACACACGGCCACCTTGTTTCTGTTTCACGGATCAGGTGAGATAAATAAAATGACAGTTTGCTAATACTTTAATTTGTGGCAAATTAATAACTGCTTATTTTTTGCTTTTTTTTCGTGCCTCAAAGGAGGTAACGGCGAGGACTTGAAGCAATGGCTGGACATTATTAACAAGCGCGAGTTGAATTTTCCTCACCTTAAAATTGTTTTTCCGTCTGCTCCGATCCAGCCTTACACTCCCAATGGTGGAATGGTAAGGCTTATTTAATTTTTACAAATGACTAACATGATGTAGTTTGATTTTTTTCATGAGTTTTGTTTGTTTTTCATTTTAATTTTTTTTTTCACTATAATGAGATAATTTACAAAATCATATTGCACAGGCATTTCTGCAAATGATACTCCTGTTGTAAAAATTTTTTTTTAATGGCAAAACTATATTTCAGCCCAGCAATGTCTGGTTTGATCGTCTCGCAATTTCCAATGAAGTTCCAGAAGTGGTAGATTCTGTTAATATAATGTGCAAAAAAGCATTAGAACTAATAGATAAAGAAGTGTCTGAAGGAATCCCTATCAACCGAATAGCCATTGGAGGTTTTTCCATGGGCGGTTGTTTAGCTTTGCATCTAGCTTACAGATTCAGAAGATCCATGGCTGGTTGCATTGCTATGTCTGCATTTTTAAATAATGGATCTGTTGTATATGAGGTAATAGTTTAAATTTATTTAAAAAAGAAACTAAATTTCCATATTGATTATTGTAATATTTTTCCTAGTCTCTCAAATCTGATGAAGCTGATCAACTACCAGAACTTTTATACTTTCATGGCACATCGGATGACATTGTACCATTAAAGTGGGCCAAAAAATCATTTGATACTCTTGAAAGTTTAGGTGTTAAAGGAACTTTTGTACCATTAGAACAAAGGTATCATGAAATAGTTTCAAAAGAACTTAGTCACATAAAAGACTGGCTATTAAAAAAACTGCCTAATAAGTAGCATCTCAATTTTTTTTTTTTTTTTTTTTTGAGTAATTTTACATTTATTGATTAGTTGTAAGTGTTAATAAATTTTATAATAATTTTTTAAAAAGAAAATTGTGGTTTTTAATCTTAATATCCTGTGATTGCTAATTTTTATTTTGATATGTAATTCAAAAAAATTTTACATTAATGGTCAATCGTGTATGTTGCGTTTTTTACTGAAAAACGAATTTTTAGATTCAATTTATATAAATAAATATTGCTATCGAGAGTAACTAACAAAATATTTAAAAAAAGAATTAAATATTTTTGAGGGGTCATTATCTCAAGACTTCTTTCGGAACTCGTGACGTCAGGTATTACGATTCAAAAAACGTTTGGTGGATACATTTGTATGTAAATCAAAGCCACGTTTGATTACCTTCCTGAAGCATTACTTACCATTGTAAATCGCATCTATCATTTCTTACTCACGTGACCAATCGATTCTTAAAAATAATTTTATACGTTGAAAAATTATTAAATCATTATTTTACCATTTTCTTTCAATATTAGATATTTTTGGAAAAATAATTTTTGAATCGAATAAATTTTACATAATTTTCAATTCTTTACTGCAATACAGAAAAATGTTTTTGACTTTAGCTGTGAATACATCTGCAGACTAAAATAATTTTGAGACTAAATCAGTTTGTGTAACAGACCTCACATCCTGTTAAATAAACGCAATAATCATTTTAAATCTATAAAATGCTCTAATTGACAAGAATATATGTACATTTCTTATTATAACTTGGACGTTTTCCCACGAAGTTAATGCGATGAAAGTGGCACAGTAACTTTTATAAAATATTATTTTTAAATTTGGCCTGTAAACAGCAGAAATCATTGACCTTTTTTCATTGAACAAAAAAGCTATAATTTTTTATACTTAAAAAATTAGCGCGCAAATGAACACATAAAATAATACTTTTCACTGTGGTAAATTTAAATTCATGTCTGGGTTATGCCTCGTCTACACTGGCGGTTAAACCGCGTCTCGACTTAACTTTGTTTAAAGAATTTTGCAATGTTGCTATTGTAATCGAAGTTCAAGATGTAACCATCTTAATATTATAAATTATTTCCTATTTTTAAAGTAAAAATTAATCTTTAAACCATGTGGGAACATTGCAAAATTCTTTAAACAAAGTTAAGCCGAGACGCGGTTAAACCGCCGGTGTAGACGGGGCATTATAATGTTTTTTATGACATGATCTTTTGAAATTTTAGAATTAAGAAAAATATTTTAAAAATAGTATCGTCACTTCCGTATAATAATTTTAGTTTAGGGATAAAATGTCAGGATTATATTTCCTGAGAGCAACACTTCATATAGTACTTATAATCAAAAAAATGAAAAGATTTTTTTAATACTTTTGGAACTTCCTATCCTGTCCAATCCTGTCCTTCCTTCCTATCCAAGAGAAATCCTATTCTTTCAAAATAACTGTGCAATCACTTTCGCCGATCTTAATGTTTTTTCAAAAAAACTTTTTTACAGTTTTAATTTCAACCACCTTCTTACGTGGATTTTTGCAAAAATTTTATCCGAGGTAAAAACAGAATTTTAGATTGATCATTTTTTTCTAAGTTTCACTATATTCAACAAACTTAACAACTCGATCGAGGATTTTTACAAAATTTTAAACTAAAACAAGATAAAAATTCTACAAACATCAAAAAATTTTTATTTAATTTTTCGACCATAATTAGTAAATGTAACTATTTTATAATTATGTTTCCAAGCTATTGCGCGCACTCGACCGTTTTATTTTTAGGTTTGAAATTATGAAAAAAAATTGTTCTTACAATTTTTAAATTGAGAATACTGTAAGTGGTAAAATTTTGTAACACTTTATTTTATTCAAATAACTATCGCTTTAAAAAATTATTAAGTTTTATTTTCTTTATCAAAAATATGTTAAAAAGTTTTTCTTTTTTTTTTTTTTTTTAAATCTGTGATAAAATCGTAAACACATATCAAAACAATATTCTAAATATTTTCAAACTGTTTGAAATTATTACAAAATAAAGTTGCACAGTGCTCAAAATTGATGTATAAATCCCTAAGTTTAAAATTTTTTATTCAAAGAAATAAGTTAAAAAAATATATTTATTTTTTACCCCATAAAAAACTTTATAAAAAAAAACGCCCACCCCCCGTTGCGAATCAATCAAAAAATATGAAATGAAACTGTTTACCCCCCACCACCGTGACCGCGCACGCGTTTTCCCGCAGCCCTACCGAAGCTTCGCATCGCCGTGGTGGTACTCGGTGCAACGACGCACCAGACGTCAGTGTTAACCCGACCTCGACCTCGTCGTCGTCCTGCGGCATCATCATGGAACGAAGAATAAGCAAAAAGTCGTCTGCTCTCCGCCGAGTACGTGCGAGGTGGGTAAGCCGATACAAGTACATACACAATATACATATACATGTATCATAGACGTGGATTTGTTCTTTGTTGTCTGCGGGGGGGTCGACCCACCCTCTCTTTGTTTATGTCTACTACTCCGTATTCGGGATCAGCTGATTCTATGTTTACGGTAGACCAGTCTACTTGGTGGCTTATCAACCAGCTGATTTTATTCGGCGATTCTCGCTTACAGTTTCAATGTCAGTGCGATAAAAGAAAGGTAATGAATAATCGATAGCACGGTGCCTATTTTTACAGCACCAGTCGTAAATAATCACACGTGAGTTGCAGTGCTTGCGCCTTTTAAACCGCGCTCGCGGATTATTTATCGGGAGCCGATACATTTCAAGCGTTAATTGTGTCGATACGGGGGTTGTTTACGAGGCTATTTTGAGGGTGAAACGTTTCGTGATTAAGTATCCCGAGCTTCCTTCCTGCCCGCGTTATCCAGGTCAAAGACTCGGGATTCAAAAGTTCGTAAACCGTTTTGCCCGAATATATATACACTCGCAATGCGAAACCAATGTTATCACCCCCACGAACTTTGCCCATCGGGAAATTTCATGTTTAACGGTCTGCAAAGTCAAATTAGAGCTCTCTCGAGAGAGAGTATGTGTGTTGGTTTTTTCGAAACTTCGATTCGCGCTAATTGAAAAACTTTTTAGCCGGAAAATCGTCAACTTTCTTTCTTTCCAGGTAAATTTAGAAATTATGTGTTTTAATTGGACTCCGGAAAAATAGTTGTTTTATTTATAAAAGCTCACTGGTTCGAACGACTTGCACCCTGGAAATTAATGAAAATTATTTTTTTATCACACGCCCCCGTTTGTTATTTATAAAAAAAAAAAAATTACGTCGGGTAGTAAACCGTTCGGTTCGTAAAAAGATTATAAAAAAAGAAACGTGATAAAACTCATGGCTGACAGGATTACCGAAGAAAATTCAAAGACGCGGTGAGAAATAAATTTAAACTTAACTGACTCCCGTTTATTTAAAAAACCAGGAAAAACCGCGTTTTCCAAAGGCGATAATTCCGTACTTAAAAACTCAACCAGTCGCACAATTTTGAAAATGCACGAGAGTTTGGTGAACAGAGAAAAAAAAAATAGTAAAAAAAAAAAAAAAGTCGCGCAGTCACGCAGTGAGCTCTAAAACGTCGATGCTCCACTTTCGCCGCAGCTGCGGCCTTATCAGCGCGAATAAAATAAGCCGACGTCGTCGCCGTCGCGGCTTTCGGGAACAAAGGTTAATTCTCACCCGCCCCCCGGAGTAATTGTGACATCGAGATTAGAAAAAACCGAGGGGGAGGGAGGGTTTTTAAGTTTCTGAACTAGTTTGAGAAAAGTCAATTTCGGCTTTGAATTATTAAGACGCCCACTCCGGGCAGCGCTACCAAAGACGTCCGAGTTTATTATTCAAATCTGTTTTTCCCGTTTTTGATAAAAACTCGTGCGTTTATTTTTCCTGGAATAGAATAAGATTACAACGAGAAAAATTGTGTAGGTAAAAAATATTCATAAGCTAAAACTTTTTTTACACAACCTTATTAAAATTTTTATGTTCTATAAACAGTGGTTAAAAAAAAGTAATTGTACACTCAACTACTTAATTTCAGTTTTAATAAACATATTTTAATATTTTTAATTATTTAGAATACCTATTTTTGGTTTTTTTTTTAATTTTACAAAGAAAAAATAAAAAAGCAAGTCAGCATACAATTATTTGAGTTAATAATAAATTTTTTTCAATGATCCATTTATTTGCTGTAAGCCACTCATAAAACTATATTTAAATTTTGAGTAGAAAAAAAAATAATCATATTAGTAAAATAAAATTTCAAGTTTCTGAAATACTTATTACGGGTACTTTTTTCTGTGTAATTTTTGAATTAATCATAGCAAATATTTTTTATATTCATTACCATATAATTTGTAGCTTCATGAACTATATTTTATATTTTAGATAAAAAAAAAAAAAAAAATTGAACACTTATACTCTTGAATATTTTCATATATTTTTTATATTTTCGTATCAACTTTTAAAGTTTATTTACCGTAAATTCAAGCCATCACATACCTTTAAAGTACCATATTTCATAATACCCTTACAGTAAAATTAACTGGCTTTTTCTTTCTCTCTCGGTGTGTGTATATACTTGCAACTCGCAGCAAAATATGATATTTCTGTATTACTCACGCTCTAAAAACCGCCGAGAGCAATTTCAAAAATTTTTAATCTCAATTTCGAAAAATATTTTCTTCAACGACACCTCGAAGGGGGTGGATAAAATTTTACATTCCACGAAGAAGAAATACATTTTTTTTTTTTTTTTAGAAGCTGCTGCCACTGCTCACGCAAGCGGCCTGCAATTCCGTATTTTACGAGCGAGACATTTTCCGCGAGGAGCTGGAAGTATCTTCCCGGCAATAAAACTATTTTGTTACATCACCACCCCCGATCCTCGTCGTCTTCGGCGTTGGTCTCTCTCTCTCTCTTCTTTTTTAATGGTCCATTAAGCTCGATTTCGTCAAATGGGGGAAGTAGTAGAGGGGGAACATTTTCTAATAATAAACAGCTTAATTTCGCGATAGTTGAAATTTAGGTTTTTGATCTGCGCGCGGATTTGATGTACTTATTAAATATCCTTTTCTTAATTTTTAAATGGCGTAATCTCTTCTTAAAGACGTTGGTAAATAATTGAAACACAGTTCAGAGTATGAAACAATTTAAATTTTTAATTATCTTGTACTTTTTTAAATTACAGAGCTTTTTATTGAAATTTTCTTTTGTTTTATTATATCATTTATGATTAAAAAATTAAAGTGAAGAATTATTTTTTTTTCAAAAATATATCAATAATTTGATGTAAATAAATGTTTGGTACTAACATTTGTGATAATTAATATTAAGTGTGATGATTCAGCGCTACAGCCATTGATGCAATTGTTAGTACTTTGACTAACTAAACACGGTCATTAAAAAGTTTATTTGTTCATAATTTATGTTTAATAAAAATATTAATTGTAATTTATAAGAAAAAGTAAACATAATAATAAAGTTAATGAAATACAATTTATATTTAATCATAAGATTTAACGTCAGTAGAGAAATTTTTTTCTTTTTTATTCATTTCAAAACAAACAATTTTTAGTCAAAGTTTGGCCAAAATTTGGTTTCATCCATTTCAATTTTAGAATTTGCACTTCGAGTGAAATTCAAATCGACGAGTACTCCATCGCTCTATTAGTCAAGCACTCCCAAAAGAAATTTATCAAACTCCCAAGTATTCACCGAAATAAAAATTTACCACTGCGAACTTGGTAGCAAATCATTTTCGCAATTACTCAAACTAACAAAGCTCGCAAGCATCTGCCAATTTCGAATGAAAAGCTCCGCGCGTCCTTGAGTCCGCAAGCACAAAAAGTATCTTACTCATCGAGCGTGTACAAAACACAAAAGAAGCACCAACCCTATTGTATAAAACATCAGTGCATTCGCCTCCGCGTGCATTATCATATAAAAAAGAAGCTTCGCTACAGCGTCGTCCTGTCCTACCGAGAAATTGAATTCGTTGTGGTGGGGCTGCTGGTAGCGTCGCGGTGGCCTGCAGACGCGCGCCGGCCTCCGCCGAGTGAGGATCGCTTTTTTTTATCAAGTGTCGGAGTTTCCGAAAAGTGTAGGTGAAAAAAGTTACAATTTTAGTGCCCGAATAAATCCAGTGTGACGACTATTGTGTGATAAAAAAAAAAGTTCTGCTATCGCGCTGTCGTGTATTGGAAATACATAAAGTGTGACCGAGTATTTTCACGCCTATCGGGTGTTGTTTCGGCTACTTTTTTTTTTTTATCTCTGGTGCACGCTCGACTGGATGTCACGCCGGTGAATATCTGTTATAATTGAAATTAAACGCTGTCGCGGGCTACTTGAGTTTTCGAAAAAAACTGCACCGGCGCTCCTTCTTTGATAATACTGTGATCCTAATCTGAAAATAAATTTTTACTGTTTTGGTGTGTATTTACAAAATCATTTTGTTTGTTATTGTTCGTTGAAAATTTTTGTTTGGATTTAAATAATTGTTATTTTAATTATCATTAGTTTTAGTTTACTTTAAACTAATTAATCGTTTATTTGTTTATCAAATAATATGATTTGGTAAAAATAAAATATAAATTATCAACTTGCTTAAGCTTTGAAAATCAATAAACCATTGCTAAGTTAATTTAAAATAGCAGTCCATTCTTCGATAATATTTTGATCCTATTCCGAAAATAAATTGATACTGTTATAATACATAAAATCATTTAGAACAATGTTACGATGTTTTACTTAAAAAATTATATTATTTGCTAAATTAAGTTAAAAATTGAATCATTATAATGGTGATTTTAAGTACTAGTTCTTTAATGATATTTTGATGCTAATCTGAAAAACTATCAACAGTTAATTGCTTATAACTACATTATTTTGTAACTTATCAAAACAATATATTATTTATGTTTTATATTAGCATAAACCATTCATACATTAATTTAGTAGATCAAGCAGACTACAAGGTTTCGTTAAATATTTACAGTAGACTTATATTTTGTATACATATATTGTTGTACAATGTTTTGTATACATATAATGTGTATATACATATATATTGTTATAAATTTGAATTTAGGATTTTTAACTATTATTTATTACCAAAAACGTACTATCTACTTATTTATGTTTGAACATGTAAAAAAATCAACCATTAAACTCACTAAAAACATTAGAGTTAGAAACAATGAGGATTATCCTAGTAATTTTTTAACAAACTCAAATTACTCTCCACGCAACATCATAACGAACAGCACCCCACCGAATGAAAAAACCAGAGAGTCTTGATTCAAAAAAGAAAAATTCCTTTGATTCGCAGGTGAAGCACGTATGAGAAAGGGCATAAAGCTATGAGGCCGCGGGCTCCAGTCGCGAGCTCCTCTTCGCCCTCGGGTCAAGTGCGCCCTCGCCCTCCTCCTCCTCGCGGACGTCGTCGCAGTCGTCCGTAGAACTTCTCGTACTTTTCGAAGAATAACCAAAAGTCCCCGAAGAAGAGAGTCATCATTTACCCGAGCGTGTCCGTGATCCTCGGGGCACGCAGGCAGACCGCCAGCACGGCCTCGGGTGGGAACTACCATCACTGGCTTCACCTGAACCTCACCCAAGGTATTTTTTATTTTTCATTTTATTTTTGGAAGAGTTTTGGGACTGGCCGGGCGGGTTTCAATTATATTTTAAAAATAGTTGCTCAGTAGTTAGTGGATTATCAAAAATAATTACTTAAATTGAGTCCTCGACAGTTATTTTGAAGTTTTAAGAAAAAATAATTCTCGTGTGGATACTTATTCTTTACAGTTTTTCTACTTGAATTATATATTGAATTAATTTATTTTTAGGACAAAATAGAGAAATACATTCATTTTTTATTAACAATTACTGGTCATCGTACATTTAAATATTGTTTTAAGTTAGTATGGCGAGGTTAATTATGAAAAAATATTTTTTTTATTCATCAATAGATTAAATTATTAAAAAGCCTTTAAATATTTTATGAGTAAACAATAGGATCAAGCGATTAAAAAACAATTGATTTTGTAATATCGTAAATTTTGGTTAATTAACTGGACAAATTAATGGTAGTTCAGAAAAAATAAAAATCTTGGATAATGGATTGGCGTTAAATAAAGTGCCGGTAAAAAATCACATCAGAAAAGCTCGCATTAAAGTTGTGCTTGAACGTATTACTTTTTTTAAACGTGTAATAACAAGAAAACTTTGTTTCTAACTAGTTCGTTCCGGTTAAAAACATAATAAAAACGTAAAAGTTTACACGCCCATTATATTAAAATGATGCGTTTCATACCTAAAGCCTTATAAAATACCAAAAGCTTATTCTTTAACCAAAAATATTTACAAAATCGTTTGAAAAAAAAAATTTTTACCCTTAAATTGAAAAATGATTGATTTTTCAGAAACTGTTGAAAAAAAAGCTGGTAGAACCGAGAGAGGAATTCCGGGCTTATTTCATCAAACTCTCGACCTTTTGGGCTCTCGTATCCCATTTCAAAAGTTTAATTTCGAACTAAAACACATCCGTGTGATCATCCGAACGCTAGAATTTCAAATTTTCGTTAAAACCCGCGTCCGAGTTTTCACCAATCCCCCAATTTCAAAAAGCAATCCCCAGAAATTTTCAATTTTTTCTCTATTCTTCCAATCTCGTCGCCAAGAACTTTCTCAAGATTTTTCGACTCAAACGCTCGCGGCTCGTTAGAAGAACTCTCGTTAGTTCTATTTCGATCCCCTCCGCAAAAGTTTCCCTCTTCCTTCGCTAAACTCCAAGTGGCCTCTTTCCCGATTGTCTCTCCCTCTCTCCTGCGACTCTTTTTTCGGTAATGATTCAAGCTTCATCCTTAATCAGCCGTGACTCGGCCCTAAAGATTCTTTCTTCTTCTCTTATCAGATAAGCGAGCCCCGATAAAGCGTTTATCTCTCCGAGCAAGGCACTTGTTCAACCTGCGCTCCGGCATTCCATTCGTCAAAAACATATACGCAATTTAGTGAATTAGTCAGAAATTAATGCAAATGTACCTGCACCAGCTCCCAGGACGGCGTAAATTTAATTAAACAGACGGGTCTGGGATAATGAATTCGGGTAATAATTCAAGTCCGCACAATAAACCGATATATTTTAAACTCATTAAGGATGAATGTTCGCGGTAGTCGAGGGCAGGCGCGGGCGGCGCTCTTGAAAAACAAAGCCGTAAAACCAGGTCAAAATCCATCCCGTGGCGTTCGTGTGTATGTATGTATTTTTCTGTTTTTCTTTCTTTCTTCGTTTTTTTTAAAAGTATTTCATGTCCGACAAAGCCCTTTAGCCTCGATCGTACGTGGTGGTCACGTGTGCCCGAGCGCGGATGGTCGGGTTGTACCTTGGAATGAAATCGATTAATCTTAAGTGTGTGTTGTACGGCTTGAGACTATTCGATTGATTGAAACCGAGAAATAATGACGAGGCGGCGGCCTGGCGTGGCTCTTACCTCTCTTAATTAAAAATTTAATTCTGCTCTATAAACTTTTACACCGAGGATTAAGCCTAGCTACCGCGAAAATATAATTCTTGAGAATTTGGGTTTTGGAGTCTCGTAATACTGTGGTCATTATGGTTGAATATTTCATTGTAAACATTACTTACAGACAATTGGGTTGAAAGAAAAATAAGTGCGTATCATGAAAATTTTTGTCTCAAATTCTAAAAAAGTCTAGATTTTAGCAGTGTAATATAAAATATGTAAGCTTACTAATGTGAATTAATAAATATAACAAATACAAATTCTAGTATACATAATTTAATATCAGTACAGTACTCTTCACGTAATTGCAACAAAACTGTACAGTCAGAAATTTACAGTATTTTAATAAATAATAATTACAGTATGGCATTATAAAAAAGTGCATTGCTTTTTAACAAACTCAACTCAATTAATTAAATGTTTTCATTTGCAGTTGAACGAACGAAAATAACGAATTGTTAATAAACTGCTCTACCGGATAAGGATACAGTAATTCAAGCATGAATTATTTGCCTACGTGTATTGAAGTTACTTTAATTTTTTAATTACTCGTCGAGTCAATAAAACATTTAAATTAATTTATCAACTGCCTTATTACTGATATACATACAATGAAGTACACTTTTATTTATTTATTTATTTATCTGTATGAACAAAAAAAAAAAAAAAAAAAAATTTATCACTAAAAATGAATGACCAGCCTCTTGTTTCTTCTCGAACCGTTTGAGTCCAATAAATCAAGATCGAAAGCGTTTGAAAAAAAAAATCTAATTTCAAGAGATCCGCTTTCATCCGATCAGAAAGTTGGCCATCTCCATCTCCCAAAAATTCCCAAATAACCTTGGACCCCGAAAAAAAAGGCCTAAAATTTTCACGTAATCAGACATCGGACGTTATAAAATCAATCGCGTCACAGTCTTCGTCCCGAATGCCTAAGAGAGAAAGGTGACGAAACTACAAAGCCGCGGTGGGTAGAGAAACTATCTGGTATTTTTCGGCCATGGCCATGGGGAATATGAGGTGCGAATCATATATACATATTTCTATGTTATACAACAGTCGGACGATTTTTTTTTATTACGAGGAAGAGGAATAGTAATTGCGATGGACACTTTCACCTCTTCGGTTATGATGACTATGCGACTGTGTTTTGTGTTTACCATTCGCGCTTTCGCAACAGGCACGTGCGTTTGAATTCGATAATTGTTACCGCTGGCTGATGATAATCCGTTGAGACTTTAAAGCGGAGTTTTTATTTTGAAAATATAATTTTTCATTTGTGAAATTTAGCGTTGATTGATAGATTTAATATATCAACTACTCGTTCTTCAGACTAAAAAAAAATTCAGTAGTAAAAATATTTTTTCATGGTTTACAAGGAATCTTTTATTTCGCACTCAAACAATTTTCCAAGTTTAATATAATTTAAAATAGTTTAATCAACTTTTTAATACGAAAAATTTTACAGTAATTATTTTTTACTACGTATATTTATAGACCTCGACCGTGCCCAAAAAAATTTTAATTAATGATTGTTTAAAACAGACGTCAAACTTACATTGAAACCTTGGAATTTTCTATTTAAATTTTATATTTCGTCGTATACTATTTATTATTACTAATTTTTACTATTATTATTATTATTTTTTACCATACATTTATTTTTGTTAAATATTGTAAATTTTATTAATTGAATATTAACTCTTTATTACTTTTGTAAAGGACACATGTGTCCGTTGATGACGAAATAAATAAAAAAAAAATATATTTTTCGTAGTGAAAACTATAATCTATTACCAAAGACTATTGCTTTTTAAAATTTTTTCAAATTTTCAAGTTAACAATAATTTTTTATAAATCTTAAACTTCAAACTTATTGTCATTTCTGTTTATGACAACACTTATGTTTATTTATACTTAAATTATTCAAATTTTTTAAGTTAATGTATTGTGGTTTTGGTAAGGCTCATCGAAGGCTACGCAGGATTTATTATTCCATCACACTTGCCTGTCCGCACTTCGAATTCAAGAGTTTATTAAGTATGAGCACTTGAGCCGCCCGGGCTCTGAAGCATAGCCGGTGCAGCCGTAATACGATAGGAGCTTTTAATTGGCTGTGGCGTCTATTTTCCAACAACAAATATTTGGTTTTATTTATCGCGGTACATAAACTTTGTAAAATAAATTACATCCTTGAAGCCCCCAAAAAGCAACTTGTTTTGAGATACTCAAAGTTTTCAATTTCCCGACCCAACTTAAGGTGGTTTTCTACCAAATGCATGACAATAGAGAATCAGCTCAGATTTTCTGGAGATGTTTATTAGATATTAATAAACATTTCTACGAAGTCTGATCAAAATTGACCATACAGTTTGAAAGTTACAGCAAGTTAAAGATTGATTATTTTTCATTACGCGTATGGCCGCTACGCTGAAAAAGTGTACTAAATTATTAATATTTATCTTCTTACAATAGAGATCCTTTAGAAAAACCACATACATATAGTTTCACTATCGAAGAATTCATTTCTTCAAACTGCAAAAAATTGACCTTTTACATATTTTACAGTAATTTTACAAAAATAATTTTCACGTGAATAACCTCCAAAACTGCGGTATTCAAAGACGAGGTTAAAAGTTTTAAAAAATGTTTTGTTGTGATTGTCAATGTTTTTTTGGTAGAAAATAATTTCAGAAGCCATAAAAAGTTAAAAAATAAATTTTAATAACCAATTGTTAGTAATTTGATGAAATAATTTTTTTTTAGTCTTGAACTTGACTAGCTCTGGTAGAAAACCACCTTAATAAAGTCAAAAGCAGCTCTCACGCCATTCACTAGGAGTATAAAACAAAGCTTTAGAGGGTTTAAACTTTATTTTAACAAATATTTGAGTTTAATCATGTTTATATGACAACATAAATGTAGCTTACAACAACTTTTTAATATATTTTTTATATTTTCAAAAATATAAATTTTCGTCAGCAAGAGGTAATTTTTTTTTTTTTTTTTTTTTTTATGTTACTGAAAAGACGTAAAGAAATTTTTCTTGAGTTTTATTGAGCGACTGCGATTTACTTAGCCTTCCCACCAATATTTTCGTCATGCGTCTTATGCAGCAGTGCAGCATTTCGGTGCTCGCGGCGCGAAATTTCATTCGCGGCGTGACTGAAATACGAAAAAAAAGTTTTCACGCTAGTAGCCCGAAAGTACAATTTTCGGGCCCGTACCGGAAACGAATATTGTACTTTCCGACTACTAGCGTGAAAAATAGTATACAGCCCTTGAGAGTGCAAAAATGAGCTAACCTTTAGCAAACCTTTGATGACCTCGCCTTCGGCTCGGACATCAATTTGGGTTTGCTAAAGGCTAACTCATTTTGGACTCCCTCGGGACTGTAATATACTATTACCATCGACTACATAACCCGGGACAAATCGAAATCTCGTTACCGACCGACCGGTCTGGCGCTGATCTTTTCTCGGGGCACGAAAATCTCATCAAACTTTAACCCCATGAAGTAAATCCCATTTACAATGCACCTAACTTCCATCAAGCTTTCCTTTATTTCGATAAATTCGATTTAAAAATCCATTGTTGTTGGGTGACAAGTTTATTTTCTAGATTTCCCATTGTTAATACTGGCGTTTGATATCGCGGCTTTTTTTGAATGAGCTTTTAAAATAAATGTACGTCGAGTTGACGAAGATGTGTACTTGTAACGAGAAGGAGTAATTTGTTTAACTTGAAAACAGATGTCGAGAGTCGGAAACTTTTGCAAAACAAATCCAAAAATAATCAAATCCAAATGATACGATTATCCCCAGATTTATATGACCTCCGTCTGAGTTTATCCAAAAAAAAATAAATGTCTGGCCGTTTGCCAGGATGTCGCATGTGCAGAGCTTTAATCTCCGATGCTCTTTTCTCACTTGTAATTGCGGACACTTTTAAAAATTCCCGGGAGGTGATTTACAACGACACTTTGTTTATAGTTTCGGAAATGGAGGTTTTAACGTTGCGTTTTTTTTATGATTAATGTGTTTTTTACCGATTCGATCCTTAGGTTGAATTTTACTGTAGTTAGGCTTGATATTAGATTCTTGTGCTATTCCAGGATGACTGTTGTGGCGATAAGATTAATTGTAATTGGCTGTAACGTGCGTGAGATCGGGGTCAATATTTAAGTTCTACTTTTTAATTTACCAAATCGACCTGTTGTAAATTAGCGAGTGTAATTATAGTTTAATACAATTATGATGAAAACAAAGAGATAGCAATAGTGATGACAAATGTAAACCTTTCGCAGTTAATCACCTTTCCTAATAGACTCTTTTGTGACATTAGATCAAATTATACGGTATTTTTAGATCCAATTCAATTTTTCAAAAACAATGTATAAATGAAGATAATATTTAGTAAACAAATTTTGTTACGAATAAAATCATAAAAACTTACAAGTTTCAATTTTTATTTTTTGATTGAAAAAAGATACTGGCATATCCATTCAAGAAGTGGTTTGGAATCAAGCTTAAAAATTATAAAAAATTAAATATTGCTTCATTTTAAGGGTTTTTAAGTTTAAAATTTTCCCATAATTTTTAAGGTCAAAAAAGTCTTACATGTCCTAGAGAAATGTACTTTAGTCATTAAATATGCATGAAATTTCAGCATAATTTTTATAATTTTTTTAATCATTTTTCTATTAAATTTCGGCGTTTGGGGAAAAAACACGGAGAAAACCATATTTTATATATTTTTTCTGGTTGAATACGTTTCTCAATTATAAACTTAAAGTGCGTCAAAAATAGCCTTTGAAAAAAAAAAAAAAACTTATTTTTCGATTCTTAAACTGGTTTCAGTTTTAATTAGATAAAAATTAACAAAATCCGTATAGGATCTAAGACCTTAACACTTTTCATTTTCCGTCCCTCTGTCACTAAATATAATTAATTTCAAATTAAAAATTTTGACATCTTCTGTCGACCACCTAAAATGAGCATTCGTATTTACCAATTTGACCAAAGTATTAAGTTCCTGCTTTTTTCCGAATAATCCAGACTTATCAATTTAAAAATCAAATAAATTTCCAGGTGAAGCGGTAGCGATGAGCACCGGGCCCATAAACGCGGGCTCGGGCGGTTACGGCAGCAGCACCCCGGTCTCGAAGGACGACCCAGTGGTGGTGAGCTTCCTGGTGATCCTGACGGTCGTCTGCGCCACGATATGGTTCTACTACTGGTGCTCCCCGATCTGCCGTTCCATGTGCCGTCGTTGGAGGTGCTGCTGCCGTCTCGAGCCCGACAACTGCACCGACTCCGAGTCCGGGGCGTTCGCATCCAGGAGCAGCGCCGCCACTACCTCCAGGAGCGGACTCCAGAACATCCACCATCCGGTCATGGGCACGCCCACTCTCATCCTGCTACCCCACGGGAGAATGCTGGTCGTCGACGGGACGATTTTCGCACAGTTGAGGGCTGAAAACACTGGTAAGTTCTAAGAATCATCAAAAAATTAAGCGCGGTTGAGTTCCAAGAAACGAATTTATAAAATTCATTGGAAACGCTTTTTTGGTTGGTCAATATGCTTTCTTTGGATTAAAAGGTGTTAATTATATTCTCGAAGAATTATTCGATTTTTCCCTTTTTCATTTTAATGAATCTTTTTTCGATAATGTAGTGAACACGTGCACAAGTAGCTGTATTAGCATTACAACAGTGCTTAAAATTTCATTCGCCTATCTTATCGAAATCTCAAAATTAAAAAAAAATAGGTCTCGAACAAAGGGACCTCGCTCGCAAACTTCGACAAACACTGGTGATTAAAAACAAAAAAATTGACCCCGACCTGCCCTGCCCCCTTGGCCCTTAGATAAACGTTCGTTTATTATTCCAAAATTTGAATTTGAATATTGATTGAATATGAAAAATTGTGTGTTATTCGATTGAAATTCTAATCTCAGAATTTTTCAATTTACTCCAAAAGTATGGATTTTTCTCGAAAAAAGAGTATAAAAATAAAATTGAACTCGCCGGAAACAGGGCGATAAATATTTATAGGCCATTTTTTCTAAAAATTTTAATAATTGATTATTTTGCTGAATGTATAAAATTGAATTGCTCCACGTACCTAGACTCGACCTAGCTTCTTCTTTCATTTACAAGATACTTGTGAAAATCAATAAAGGCAAATGATTTTTCGTACACGGTATATTGCGACCCCCAAAGAATACAATAAAATTTGCATACGCGGAATGTCCGTATAAAATTTTCACCGAGCTACAGTCATTTTCTCCAAAATTCTAAAGTAAGAAAATAGACCAGAATTGAAGATTTCCAACATATTCTCAAAAAATTTGAAGTTAGGACTTTGCCAATATCAAACTTGTTTTCGTCTTCTCTAATCTCATCTTGATTTATCGTGACAAAATTATATTTACATTTTCAAGACAAGACCAAGATAAATTTAGTGAATTCTCCTGCAAATTTCTTTTTTTTTTGAATAGTTTTTTCCAAAAAATGATACAAATTAAACTTTTTATTCGTAGTTTTGATATTAAACAACAAATGTCATTTTTTAAATAATATATGACTAAATTATTACTGAAAAACGTAACCAATCTGATTGACGTATCAATCAAAAAATTGATTTCTTAATGTTTTTACACTAAACTAATTCATATTAATATTATCATCATTTTATATCAGTAGTTAAAACTTCAAGGTAAAAAAAAGTTATCAAAAAGTCTGAATAGAAAGATTTGACTTGGTTAAAAAAGTGTGCTTAGTAAAAATTTATTTATTTTTTTCAAAAATTGTCAAAAAATTTGAATTGAGTAGGTACTTACGTCTTGAAAAGAAAACGTCACTTAAGATTAAAAAAAAAAAAAAAAAAAAAATACCAAGAAATATTACTGTCAATTTTCTTGACAAATATTGACAGGAAAATCATATTAGTTTCGCCTCAATATTGACGAGTCTTGTCAAAACACAAGCCCTGTCCACGTTTATTAAAAATAAAATCTCTTTTTGTTTTAGGATTGGACCTGGTGGAACTGGGTGAGAGCGTGATGCGGAACACTCCGAGCCAGTGCAGCGTGATCGAGATGGATGCCGAGACACCCAGCAAGGACAGCATGGGCTCGATCGGGTGCTTCCCTCCGCCCACCTACGAGAGCATCTATGGGAAAGAAGAAGGCGACGGGCCTCCTTCGTACTCTGACATACTCTTGCACAGGTACTTTTATAAAAAACTTCTTTCTTTCTTACATTTTTTCTAAAAATATTACGATACAGAAGACTGTGGTTCATGCTTGTCTTTTAAGATTGAAGCTGGTAGAATAAAAATTAATGGTGCAATTTTCAAAAATAACAAAATAATTTTTTTTTTTTTTTTTTAAACTTAAATTTACAATTAATTAATGTAAAGTCTAAAACTTGTAAAAAATAAGCTGCAATCGTTATCAGAAATGACTCAGTTGGTTTAGAGCGAGTATAGGGTCGTAAGCCTAATATCTTGGGATCGATTCTCGAGTTTGTTCGTTGATATCTTAAAACCAATTTACTTGATGTATACTAAGATTAAAAATATTGCATACTAAAAAAAAAAAAATTCTGTTCAAGAGTCATTTTTTTTATTAACAATAAAAAAATTTTATGTTGCCCTCTGGAACAAGACTTTTTTATTCTTTAAATTATCTCACTTAAATTTTTTTTATATATTTCAAAACGTTAAAGTTATTCTTAAAATATCCCAGGTACGCCAATCTTCTGGAGCTCGAGATGCAGCACCGTCGCAACAGTAAAGAGGAAATCGAGTTGAGGAGCCTGGACAACTGCCCCCACATAATAAACAACCCCATGAGCGCGGCGGGCACCACGAGCGGCTACAACCCGTACCCTTCGAGCCAGAGCCTGCCCCGCAACCCCTCCCTCATCGCCAATCCTCTGGACGCCTACCACGTGGACAACGAGATGCTCCACCGACCTCGGCAACAGCGGCGAACTCGGCGCACCAGGAGAACGTCCTTCAACGGGGTCGAGGACGCCGACATCGCCCGACAAAGACGACGACGGAGACGCTCGAGAGCTGGCTCCGAGGAACGGCCTGCCATGGGTAATGAAAGATTCTTTTTCGTTGGGTAATATTTTTGTAAAATTGCGTTGGTATAGTAAAGAGAGTAATGAGGATTTTTATAAAGTAGAAAATTAGAATTTTATAAATACCCTATATACGGTATAAATTACTCATGTAAACATCTTAAATTTTATAAACAAGTTTCGATCTCTATAAGACATTGTATTTATGTATGATTTATATAACTACCATTTATCAACGGTAAAAAATTTTTGATCAAAGCTATGAAGCTCCAAAATTACAGCTTCAAAAACTACGTTTCTGTTTTTCTAACTGAGCTTGTAATTTCCATATGGTGACAGCATAATATTTTTCTAATTTTCTAAAATTCATTTTTTTGATAGATTTCATGAAATACAAAATTCATTGTTTTATAGGATTGATATTTTAAGAGTCTTCATGATTGATTTATTTTTACAACTTACGTTTATTATCGTTTAAACTTTATCTCAGAAGTGGAAAGTAAATTTGTCGAGTTCGCGCGCTACCGTATAAATCAACGATAACTAATGACACAAAGCTTTTTTTCGAAAATCGATGTTCTTTTCATTCCAAAGAAATTCTGACGTGAACTTGACTTTTTTGTGTATAGTGTATGTATTTACATATCACTTCACGCGAGTATTATCGTGTTGAATCTCAATTAAAAATTTGAATACTCTGTTCCAGAGCTTTTTTTCTCAAGCTAAGGTCAATTACTAAACTAAACATTGATTTTTATATTGCACTGAAAATACCACTTTAAATTGTGGTAATTTTAAAAATAAATATTTTTGCAACCAAGTGTCAAATCAACGGAGAATTGTAAAAATTTTTTTTTATCAATCTACATTTGAAATATTTCAAAATTACAGAAATAAATAAATAAATAAAATTTTTGAGACTTTGTTGAAGTTAATTCCGATTTTGGCGAATTAATAGCTGTCATAAATGTGAAATTAAATCGGACTATCTGATTTTTGTTTTAGAAAATTACGCAGACCATCGTTACGCTCATCCTTGGGATCAACCCACGAGGCCTCAAAACGAGTTCATGAACTCGCGTAACATAGCCAGAAGTGAATCAATAAGAAGCGTCAATATTGACAGTCTGTCATCGGTAAATCCTTCGTACGCCATGCCAAGAAGATCCGAAGACAGTATCGACAGCATCGAGCCGGTTATGATTCATCATCGAAACGTTAGAATCGATTCGGAAGAAATGAATTGGAACCTGAACGACTTGGACGTCAGATACGCTTCCGACGAGGACAGACCCGAGGTGCGCTGCAACGCGGCCGAAACCAGCGTTGACGAGGATCCCGACAACTTCAAAGCACTCGCCGACATACGCGAGAGCCGGGTTTAATTAACGAATACTAAGACTGTGCGTTTTGAGAGATTACCTGTAAAATAATAATAATAACAAAACTCTTGACACATGACGAATGTATGTAAGATATTATTCGTAGGATTAGGTTTTTTTTAAATCGATTTGAAAAATCAAAAAAAAAGTTTATCGACGATCCCATCGTAAACTCAACGAATCTTTTTTTTTTTTTTTTTCTTTTTTTATTTATACTTAAGCATATAGTCAAAATGACCAAATAGTTGATTAAATAACTCTTTTATGATTATTATTTTTTAAATGTTACTACAAGTACAAAAATAAAAAAAATATCAACAATAGGGCAAACGTTAGTATGGTCCGTCCAAAGACTTGCACAATTAAAGAAAAAAACAACAATTTACATTCAATCCAACAGTCCATATTTATTCATTTCTTTTTCACTTTACCAATTTTGATTTAATTTGTTTTTGGTGAAAAATTAAATTACTATCGATCAAGATACTTAGCTATTTTATTCGTAAAAGCTAACGCTCTTATAATAATGTAATGAAATCTATATTAAATAGCTTACAATTATATCTTTCGAAAAAAATAAAATAAAAAATTGTACTCGCTTTGAAAAAAAAATTAATTACGGAAAAGAATTTATGGCGCATTATTATATAAATGTATATGAAGTAAAATCAAATACTATTTGTGTAATAGAGTCACTGTTTATAATCATGCGGCGAAACTGAAGGACTTTGGTTCAAACCCCCATTGGTGCTAGTTTCACGATAAATGATTACCGCTTCATTGTTCCTAAATTTTGCAATTGTTGATTTGGAATTCAAAGGCTGCTAACTGTGAACGGTCATTACCCTGAACATTGTGCAGATAAAATTTTCTATATTTCTCTCTAAAATATGGCTTTTAAGCCCATCAAATCAAATAAATAGTATTTTACACACTTGGGGGAGTCCAAAACTAGCTAGCCCTTAACAAATCCAAATTGACGCCCGAGCCAAATACAAGGGTTCCAAAGGTTAGCTCATTTTTACACTCCCTTGTGTGTAATACATTTTTCAGCACGAGGCAAAGAAAGTGTTAACTCCCTGCTTGGGACAAAAAGGAATGTTTGCACATTCTGCTCCATGTGTTGAAAATTATATTTAAAAAAAAAAAAAAAAAAAAAGAAAATGAAAAAACTTGTATGCACTATTAATGTTAAACATAAGCCAAACTTGAATTAGCTGTTAATATGTGTAATAAAAACAAAAAAAAAGATCTCAAAGTTGACTTTTTCTTGAATAAATATATTTTTAGTTTATTTATAAAAGAGTCTATTTACACAATAAATCTTTAAGAACCTCAAAAGTTGTTCTTAAGATTTTTAACAACTTATTTCTCACTTTGCTTAAAATTATACTTTTTTATACAACCTAATCACTATCATCCATTTCTTCTGGAGCAGATGAATCATCATCTTCTGAACTTTGTTTATTCCAATCTTTTAATTTTGCTCCCATTGCAAAGTCATCTCTAAGGACACTCCACACTTTATCATCCTAATCATAAAAAATTTTAAATCATGAGTAAGTATATAACATAACTTAATTGAATTTTATTTAATAAAAACTAAAATCATTATTTAAACATAAACATACATTTTTTTTATCACCATCAACTGAAGCATCATCATCATCTTCTTCTTCTTCTTCTTCTTTAAATTCTTGTGGCTCATCAGCAGAAGCAAGTTTATTAGTACCACCCATTAATACATCTAAAAAGGCTTTTCTGTCAATATTTTTTAAGGCTTTTTCACGCTTTCTTTCTAAAGGTCCAGCCTGGGATAGTTTATCTTCAATTTCTTTTTGCTGTTGTTTAACTGCATTAAACAACTGAACAACTCCACTAGAAAAAAAATTTTGAATTAAAAAAATTAATACAAATTTTTAGAAAATAACTTAAATTTCAATTACGCTGTGGCTATTTTTTTCAAACGCCTTTCATGTTCTCTGTCTGTCTTTTCCCATGGTTTAACTCTTATACCAAGTGAATCTTTCTTTTTGTGTTTCTTTTGCTGAGCTATTTCATTTTGATCACTGGTTTCTTTTTTTATAGTTTCTTTTTTTACTTCTCCATTTTCTCCTGCAATTTCAAAAGGAATAACTTCTTCTTTTGGCTTGGATACTACTTCATTTAATTTCTTAGCTTTGCTTAGAACAATGGTCTTTTTCCTTTTTGGTTTGTTAGTTTTTAAAATCTTTCTCATCGCATCAGCCCAGCCAGCGTTTCCCTTAGAAGTATCTGCATCTTCTGAATTTTCAGATGAGTTATCTCCTTCAGCACCTGAATTATCGTCAGATTCTTCATCAATGTTTTTATCATCACTGTCTTCTTCCATTTCTTCATCAGGACTGTCTGGTTCTGTTTCTTCTGTAACTGAAGAACAGGTTATGTTTGTACATTATTTACAAATTGATAAATTAATTAATTTCATTTGTAAGTCTCAAATAAAATAAAATTATAAAACTAATGAAAATTCAAGAAATTTTAATTTAAGTTATTATTCTTAAAATTATTAGTTTATTTTAAAAAGTGCAGAGTATTTAGTAGAGATTAAATGTTATACCAAATGATTTTGAAGCGTTTTGCTGTTTTTTGAACGAAGATTCAACGGACACCATTTTCAATTGAAAGTACACTTGTAAAAACTTCACGAATTAATGTAATTAAATTTTTTTATAAATAAAAAATAAAATTTTCAGAAGTGTTTATTTTTTGGGGCCGATCGCATGCTTTCAACAAACGAACACGTGCGGAAATTTGCTCTTTTCTTCTGCTATACAGATTACAGTATCTGTTTTATCGACAGTTCCTTGGTAAGGCTTATAATTTATATGCACTCCTTTTGTTCTGCAGAGTGCAGACGAGTATAAAAAATTTTCATGGAGTAATTGTAAAATGTAACTATTAGATTCAAGAAAGGGATTTGTTAATAAATAGTTAAAATGAATAACTTTACTTCCAGAAAGACAGATATGGTACATTTTATTTCTTCAACTTTAAAGTTTTGACTTATCGATCGAAAGTAACGGTATTTTTAGTTTTGAAAGTGAAATTTACAATAATAATTAAATTAAAATTTTAGTATGCATAGCTGATTTATGCATTAAATATACCTGATGTCATGATTCTGTATTAAATCGGAAGGCCCAAAATTAGATCTGTACATTTGTTTATATTTTTCTAACCTCATTTGGTAAAAATGTTTTAAATTCAAATTTTTTATAAAATTATAAAATGAATCGAAAATGGAAAAAGGTTAAAGCATCTCCAAAGACGAAAGAATCTCCGCCTATGTTCGAAGATGAAGGTAAAAAAATTCATTTCTTTCCCGCCATAAATAATATTTAAAAAAAAATAATAAATAAGCAATTTTTCTTCTAAATAAGCATTAAACAAGAAATTCAATTGAAATCAACAATTTACATTTTTTTGTTGCAAATATTTTTTTGAAAAAAAAAACAAATGAAACATGATTTTTTTTTTCTTAACTTGCAGATATGGGCACTTCAGAATCATCAGGAGAAGTGAGAATAACTGTTCCTCCTGCAACGCCTGAAGCAAAAATAATTACTGCACATTCAACACCTATTCAAAACATAATAAAAAGTAAAAATGCCCATTCACCAGAGATTAATTATCATGAAAGCCCCATTGAACCTTTAACACAGAATCCTCCGAATGAAGTGGGATGGGACTATCAGAGACCAGTTGTTAAAGAAGAACAGAGTAATTCTTTTGATATAACTAAAACACCAAAAAGAACTGCTCATTTGTCCAAAAAACGGAATTCCAACTCTCCTCTTTTGTACAAACCTTTGAAAAAAAAACTTATTCAAGAAGAGAAACAGCATGTCAACTCATTCATAACAGATTTACAAGCCATAGCAATAAATACTAAGAAAATTAAAGAAAAACCAGTTGAAGAAATAAATTTGGGAAGCCAATTGGTTGTTGAACTAGACAGTCAACCGTCACAAGACTCTGATCTGAATTTACAAGTTACCACAAATACTGACGAATCTCCAGTTACTACTAAGACTGACCTAAAAAATAATAATTTCAAGGCATTGTTAGATGACTCGGTTGAGGATGATGCTATGATAATATGTAGTCAAAAAGTTGAAGAAAAAGAAAATGCCAGCAAACAATTTCATCAAAACAAGCATTGTGTAGAGCAACTTAATAAAAAAGTAGCTCCTACTAAAACAACTTCTAATTTAGTAGTGAAAACTGAATTCAAGCCTAAAGAAATTGATGATTCAATCAATGAAGATTTGTTGGCCTTATGCAGTCAAAAAGTAGAAGAAAAAGTACTTGGTATAAAAAAAACTGAGCCCCCTAAGTCATCAATTTACAAAGAAAGTTCTATTGAAGTAACTTTAGAAAAACCATTTAAAAAACCAAAAATAGAAGATGATACTAAGATTTTTGTAAAAAATAGCTATGAGAAAAACGTTAGTAATGAAAGTAAAGACTCATGTTCAAGCAAAGCTGAATCTAATTCACTTGAAATACCTGATGATTCATTTGATGAACTCTTTGGGGAATTAGATGAAGAAATTGTCAAAATTGAAAAAACTGAATGTGTGAATAGTGTAAACAAGTCTACAAAATCTTCAAGTAATCATTCCTCTAAAATAGTTTCCTCAACCACCAAAACAACCATCACCAAGTTTTCAAATCAGGTATCTCAAATCAAAACCAATGTAACAAAAAATAGTTACAATTGTGTTAATTCTAGGGCTTCAAAACCTACCATTCAAAACAAATTGCTGAATACCAAAGCTAATTTTGGATACTTAAACCAAGATTATATGCAAAGTAATGCTAGCTCATCACTCCAAGCAAGTACTGAAAGTAGAGGGAATGAAGTGAGAACATTTAAAACAAAAAGTTTTTCAGATTCTAACTTTGAGCAGAGCTTTTCAGTGAATAAATATAATAAGAGTGAATCAAATTTGAACTCAATGAGACAAAATCAACAAATTGCAAGTAATGCATCAAATCAAAATTCAAATTTAAACAATTCATCTGGGTCTGAAGAAAGTGGTAGTTGGAGAAGAACCAATTCTACGTCTTCGCTCTCGTTATTCACACCTGCTGAAATTGAAAGAAAAAGGCAAGAAGCTTTAATGAAAAGACAAGCCAACTTAAAAAAAAGATCACAAAATGCAACCTTCAATAGGTATGCTCAAAACTCAGTGAAAAGATAGATATATAAGATGTAGATGAACTAATTTTTGTGATAGTCTTTGTTACTACATACTTTTTTATAATATTATAATTATAATTAATTTTAAAAAATGTGAATAGCCTACTATTAGTAGAAATTGTAACATATTTACATTGTTTAATAGTTTATAAGAATTTTCTAAGTTTTCTAATAAAAAAATTGTATGAGTCATACAGATTGACTCATGCTATAGTTACTAAATTTTCTAATTTGAATGTTTTTTTACTTTCCCTCAACTTTTGAAAAAAAACCATTGATTAAATTAAAAGAAACTGATGCAGCTGGTAAAAAGTTTTATTTTTCGCGGGGTTTTCTCGCAAATTATCGCTATTCGCTATCCTTGTCTCTCTTTATTAACCCGCTCAAAATAACCTATTTTGATTTAGTGTGAAAACTGGTAAACTGTGGGGAATCTACGAAAACAACAACATTGAATTTCATCGTAAAATGTGCAAGACTTTTAAAAATAATGTTGTTACGGATATTAAAAATTGAGAATAAATAGAAATTAACGTAATAGTAAAATGTTACACGAAATTTTATTGTCGTTATGGGGTTGTTCAACAAGTGTTGCGGAAATCATAGAGACAGACGTAATTTTTATAATATTTTTATCTTAAAACCTTCGACAATTTCAATTGAAATTTCACCATTTATAAATTATTTTAGCCTTTGAGTTTGGATAACTATCTTCATCCCGGTGAACGTCTGTTAATTGAAAAAATTTTGGGAATCGTGAGAGACTGCAACACAATTCGAAAATTCATAAGAAAAAATAATTCTGTAGATGGTATGTACAGATCGATGTTTTGATAAATTAGTTTACAAGTCTTCTACAGAATACTTGTAAGACTAAAATATTTTAACCTACATTTTTTTATTTACAGAATCAAAGTCTCCTCTAAAGGGACTGTACCTGACAGCCCTCTGCGATGGAATGGATAAGGCTTTGGAACCTTTTAGAAAAGATATTGTGGACATGGAGAGGATAGTACTAAATGATGGATATACTCCTGTGTCTATGATTCTCTGTAGAATTCAAAAGTATCTATCGTTGTTTTCAGTACTCAACACCATTATCAAAGAGGTAAATTCACATACTTTTTATAACTCTTCAGTTTTTTTAAATACTTCTATTTTTAATTTTCTGTAACTTTTTTTAGATTGAGTTACAGAATTTGCATGGCTGCAAAATATTGCAATGTTTGCATCATTACATTCACACTGGTGTTCCTGAAATCAAAGAAGCCCTCAACAAGTATTTAATATTATTTTTTAATTAAAACTATAGAGGCAATAATTGATTGAAATTTTTTTACTCTAGAATGATTCATTGCGTCCATGTTGTATTTTATAAACAACTAACAAGCTGGCTCTTGTATGGACATCTCAAAGATGTTCACAGAGAATTTTTTATTCAAAAAATTGACAAAAGCTGTGATGTAGTTATTGTAGATGAAACAAGCAAAGACACAGATAGAGACAAGGATATCATCGGGGACAACGAAGATAAAGAATTGTCCGATGATGTATGGGATTACGGTATAAATTATGACGTACTACCTTACTACATCACCCCGACCCTCGCCAGTAAAATTTTAACTATTGGCCAGACAATCATTATGTTTGGTAACGATCCTCGTCAGAAAAAGGATGTGAAAATGCAGTCAAAAAATGTTGAAAGCTTGATTTGGGGTGAAAAGGAGTATGAGTACTTTGAAAAACTCAAAATTCTCCAGGCTAAGCCGACGTTTGAGCTGATTGAGTTCACGAGAACAGTCGACGAACTCAAGCGATGTGTGACTCAACATCTATGGCACGTCGCCGTCGAGGAAGCTCAACTGATCAATCGTTTGAAGCTCATCAAAGACTTTTACCTGATGGGACGTGGAGACTTGTATCTTGAGTTTGTGAGACTCGCGTCGAACATTCTTGACAAGACTCCGGCCAATAACACGTCACGAGATATTAATTTTGCTTTTCAAATGGCTCTCAGAAAAACTCAATCGACGGACGAAGCTGCACTGGATTGTTTCACTTTCCAGGTTCCCAATCTTTCGGTGAGCAAAGAAGAAACCATCGCGAAAGAATCCACTACTGCTGTTGGAAATTCAGAATTTTCAGATAAGGAAAGAGAAGATCCGATAGGTTTGTAATATAATCATTATATAAAATGTTATCAATTGAAGATATTATAATTTAATTATTGTCTTTTATTTTTTTTTATTTTTTTTTTTATTTTATTTTTTTTTTTTATAGATAAAAGAGGATGGGGAGTCCTAATTTTGAAATATAAAGTTACCTGGCCATTACATTTACTTTTTAATCCATCAACACTGGAAAACTACAACACATTGTTTAGATTTTTACTTAGAGTGAAGAAAACTCAAATCAATTTGTGGAATCTTTGGCGAGATCACATGAATTTGAAGAAAATGTAAAGACTTTATTTTTTGAAAAATATTTTATTTTATGAATATATTTAGTCTTAATATTATTATAAATTTACGATTAAGTACAAATGTTTGCTTTCAGAGACATTGATGTAATTCAACTGAGAAACAATCTCATCTTCATTGTTGACAACCTACAATATTATCTTCAAGTTGATGTCATAGAAAGTCAATACACCATAATGGAAAACAGTATGAAAAATACTCGAAATTTTGAGGAAGTACAAAAAGCACACTCGGTGTTTATAACAAACGTAATGTCCCGCACGTTTTTACTGAATGCAGATAAAGCAGATAAGGGATCGTCGGTGAGACGTTGAGATTTATTCTAAAATTTTTTATACAATTTATTTTTTAACAATTAATTTTATCTATTTATTTATTTATTTGCTTTTTCAAGGTGAACAAATTGATAAAACTGTTATTGAGACTCTGCGACGATTTCATTCGCAACGCTTCCGTTTGGGAGATAGAAAGTTTGCTTAAAAATGAAAAGAAGGAACTGAGTTCTTTGAACGATGTCCTGGACGGTCTCATGAGTTGGCTAACAAAAACACTCAACAAAGTCCGAGCTCAGCCCAGCGGTGAACATTTGGCACAGTTGTTGCTGAGGCTTGATTTCAACAGGTGGTTTAGCAGCAAACAAAAATAAACAAAGTACCTAATCTGTGATGTATAAAGTATCTTGTAAAAATCTAGTTGCTTAATTCTAATTATAAATGCTCTATAATTTAATAATATCAATAAACATTAAAATAAATTTTATCTTTTCTAAAATTAGGAATGATTTTCAATCACTTTCATCATTATAGTCATCTTCATTATAATCGTGTGTAATTGATGTAATATAATTCTGTTGACTTCTTTGGATAGCATTTTTTATCACAGGATCACTAGCAAGCTCTTCTGCGGTGGAACCAGCATTGTTCTTTAACCTGGGATCGCTACCCGATTCTAGTAAGAGATTCACAGTGTTCAGGTGCCCGTGACTTGCAGCAATGTGCAATGGAGAGTCTCCTATTTTATTCTGCAAAAATATGCTGATCTTTAATTTCAATTGAACACAAAAAATCAATGCTATTGTTTTTTTCTTACTTGAGCATTCACAGCAGGATTTGGCAGATCTAACAGTAATTTGACACAGTCGTCGTGTCCAGCTCTGCAAGCCCAATACAAAGGTGTGTTACCAGCTGAGTCTAATCCAGTTCCGGACACTCCACCGTCCAGACACTCCTTTAAAAAAGATATGTTACCTCTTCTGGCAGCCTCGTGGAGAGGTAAAACTATTTCCTCAACTTGTTCTTCCACTGGCAATACAAAAAAAAGTTAATTTTTTCAGAATTATAAATTGTTTATTTGAAGTGGATGAATAAATATACCATAGTTGGCTGGTATCCATCCTTTTTGGTTACCACATCTGGCTTGTAATTTATTGCTGGCAGTGGACTGTCCACTGTCATAGACATAAAGCAGATCTCCTTCTTGAAACGATAACTCGTCACTCTGCACAAGAAAAATTTTATTTATTCAAGTATTTAGTAAATTTTTTAAGGTTGTAATACTAATTGTTTACTCACATGCTGCGCTGTATATTTGTAAAGTGCCCGCATCACTTTGACTTTTCCTTAAAAAAAAAATAATAAAGTCAATCAATGAGTTGATAAATATTTTGAATAATTAATGAATCATTCTTGTACAGATAAATTGAAAAAATCATTGTAAATACATTAACTAAGTGAAAATTGGAATGACTCATACTTAATTTTTTACTCATTTATTGTTTGATTAAAAAATAAAATTACACATCTGTTTGAATTAAAAAACTATTTTAACAACTAAAATAATTCCAAATAGTTAATTAAAGATTAAGTTCTAATTGAAAATTATTATATTTATTGTAGCAATTAGCAAAGCTGGAGGTATGAAAAGAAACTGATTAACAAAGAGTTTTACAATAATATTTATAATTTTATTTACATATAACTTTACAATATATTATATTATAAATTTAATTTATAAAAATTTACAAAATTTACCAGGTTTTGAAACTGGTTTTGGAGGTGCAGGTCGTCCAGGTGTATTCACTGTGGCAGCCATTGCAGTTCCAATAATCATAACAGTAACACTCACACTTTCACAAGCTGTGTATGTGATACCAATGCCAGCATGTGACTTTTAAATGACTAATATCAAAGCATTGGCAGATTAAAACTCTTTTTACAGTAAATAATAAAAAATATTATTTTATCATTTGGTTTAAATTTTTTTCTTTGTAGTTACTTTCATAAAAAATATCATATCTGAAAACGATTAAAATTATAAAATTTTTATTTCAAAACTTTGGGTAGAAAAAAAAAACAAAAAAATTCTTGACTTACTAATAAATACAACCACAACAAATGCAAGCATCAAGACCTGCCAACATCTCCAAGTAGATTTAGTATGATTTTCTAATGTTAAAGATTCAGTTTTTAGTTTAATTGTATTATTGTCTGTAAGAAGATCTGCTTTTTCCAAAGATGTCAAATCTCTTTTAATTATTTCACTGGCAGTGAGAGCATGTTCTTTCATGCTTTTAGTCATAAGATACATATTTTCAGCTACCTTTTCTTGTAAATCACGATTATGACTGAGCAGAGCTTCTAAATTTTCATTCTGATTATTTGAATTGAGAAGCCTTTGCCTCAGCCCATCTTTAATATCTGGTTAATCAAATTTCAATTTAAAAATTTAGCAGATCATGATGAAATTTTTAACTTAATTGACATAATAACTTCTTTAAAAATTACCTGGTACAGACCCAAATAGTTCATGACGAATTTCTTCACCATATTTTGCAGTTGTTTTTTGTTGTATTTGAGTAGCTATACTGAGTCCATTAGAAGAATCATTTGGCGTGACAATATTTGTGGGTAACATTTGAGCAGCAACTGCTCTTTCAACTGGATCAGGCAATTTTTTGGTGGTCAACACACCTTTTAAAAATTCTACTCTTCTAATATAATTCACCATAACATCTCTGCTTGGTTTACTGCAAATAATACAATTTACATATAAACTATTATGCTTATGAGTAAAAAAAAAAATTGAAAAATTAAAAGTACCCTGGTGAAGATTGTAACTTTTCAATCATATCTTGAAGGGATTCAACATACTGTAAAAATAAAGAAAATGATAGAATTACTTAAATTTGAGTCATTAATAAAACTTAAGATATTTAATGTATTACCATATCTAGTTTCCAGTCTATGTTTAAATCCTCTTTGGCTAACAACTCACACTGTCCTAATAGTCTTCTGATATTAATTTCCAATCTACTTCTTTCTGCCATGATTATTTTATTATAGACTAAAAATTATCATAGAATATGTAGTTAGAAATCCCTATTTTAACACATCACAGTAGAATTAGGAAAATTTGTTTTTAAAAAATCAATGAAGATATATTACGTGAGGTGAGATTTAAATTTCAATATTAAAACGAATTCTCAAGATAATAGATTTATCAATTCAAAACGAATAAATAAATTAAGGATTCTCTCAACAGTAGCAAAGCTTAAAAGATTTTTTAATAAAAATTACAATTTATACGTGATCTGGAGATTCGGCAAGCCGGAATATAAGAAACAGCTGTTTTTTATTTATATTAGTTGGCTATTGTTTACATTTCCATTCGCCAGGTGTCTCTTTAAACTTACGAGGGAAATTTGAATAAGACCTCTGAAAAATCTGTTTTAAAGATAGATTAAATTGTCTAGAAAGTGCATCTTTGATTTATCAAATTTTTATAAAATAAAGTTTTTTAACTATTCGATAGCTCAAGTAAGAGCAAAAATATGTACTCTACTAATAAGAGTCTTATAATTGTAAGACCTCTAATTAAATAAGACAACTTTTATTTAATTCAACGCTCAAAAGCCAAAATTTTACAAAACTTTGATGAACCCAACATCAATTTTCTCTAAAAGTCAATGGCCTTATCAATCATGGTTACAACTATACTATAATATGTATCATCGCTATCGCGAATTGATGATGAGTACTTAAAATAAAAATAGCCACGCGTGCTATCGATCCGCTCTTCATCATAAAACGCACGAAGCGCATGATCACCGCAGCCTCCTCCCCCGTCTTGTCTGCAATACTATTTTTATTTTATTAATTTTTTGCTTCAAAAATTGCTAAGCAAAGTTACACAAAGAGGGGAGAGAAAACGAGTTCCCCGCTCGGCTCCACGCCTGCAGGGAAAAATGAAAAAATAAACAAGATTGATTAGTTCACGAGGAGTTCCGAGGAACCCCGACTATCGCCGAAACTTCCGTGAGCGAGATGAACAGACGATTTTTCGCGCACGGAGAAAGATAACAACATTCTACGTCTGCGCTCTTGCTAACCTGTCATATCGTGTTTGTTAGCTTAGATCGCTCGCGCGCGTCTGCTCTGCTGTGTTCCATTGTGCAGCACACTCGAGGTGTCAGTGTCGAAAAAAAGTGTCTCCTCTCCCATCAAAGGCCGTGACCGCCTCGCAAGGGAGAATCTGACAGAATAAGAAAGAAATCAAATTTAATAAATCATGTAGATGCGCAAAAAGTGAAGTTAGTGGGTGAATCTAGTGAGCTGTCCGAAGACAGTCGACTCGTCTAACACCCTCCAGGGGGTGCAGCATCTACTAGTCCGAGAAGAGCCATCCTAACTAACAGTCATGTCAGAAGTGCGGAAAAGGACGTTGCCAGAGCAGGCGCCAGCCAAGGACGTCGCCGAGGAACAAGTAATTGGTTTATTTGATATTTTTCCTCTCCCCGAATTTCCTTCGCGAATCAGGTACGAACCCGTCTCCAAAAGTACCGAGTCACCTGTTGTAAATTTAAGGAGAGTTTGGTAGAGAAAGAGAAGAGACGGTTAAAAGAATAAACACTTGCCTGCCACCACCAACACCTAAATAAAAAACATCTGTTCGTCCGGCACGAGGCCAATGTTTATTTTGTCTCGAGTCCGAAAGACAGTGTGGTCGAGACATTTTTCTTTTATATATTTTTTTTTTACATCATGGACTCGCTCACGCTATCACCGAGTGCAAATTGAAGCGGTTATCGCGCGGTGTGTGCGTGAACAAGTAATTAATAACGTGCCTTGGGGAAATGTTAAGAAAACGTTTTACATTTTCACCCAACAATAATATTACCAATGATGAGCTTTTGTTATCTTGACATCACATTAGTCATTTTAAAAATTTTTGTCTTTCTTTGTGGGTAAATGTTGTGGGTACAGATTTTGTCTTTGATTTTTGTTCTAGGTTGTAGTTGACTGATTCCCTAATTTTATTCTAAGTATGTGCTGAAAAATTTAAGTAGCTTCAATATTGATTGATTGGTTTTTAGAATACATCTAGTTATATTGATTTTTAAAATATACATTGTCTTTTTACTTGAAAGTATTGATTCTTATTTATTTAAAAAAAATTTACAAAAATTGCAATAGTTTGCTGAAAAAAATGTTTATTTTATAACTACCAAAGTATTAAATATTTGAAAGTTATTTGATCAAATTAGAAAAAATAATTATAGGTATTCTAAATTTAGGATGATTAATTTAAGACTCTTGACCAAAATAAATTATTCAAAGTGGAAAATAGGAGCACTCATTCAAAATTAAATATTTTAATATAGATCAGTGGTTCATTCATCATAAAATTAAACTACTAAATTTTTTTACATTTATTTATTTACTTTTTTTTTTTTTTAGAAAGAAGATGTTGAATCTGAAGATGATGCCAAACTGGATGTGGATGAACTTTCAAAAACACTACCACAAGGAACAGATCATACCCCAGAAATGCTCACATCTGCTCTTTCTGGCTTACCTGATCGGTAGGTTTATGAATTCTTTTCATGTTAAAATTTCAATACCTGAAAAAAATTTTCTACTAAAAAAAACTAATGTTCTTACTATTCATAGTGCTGTTAACAAGCAGATATTTTATAAAACTAATAATAAAAATATGATTTTATTGTAGCTGGAAAAATTGGACCATTCGAGGTATTTTCACTTTCTTGATGATAGCAGGTTTTTGTCTTATAATTTATTGTGGTCCTTTGGCACTGATGGTCACAGTAAGTTTCCTTGAAATTAAATTAATTATTTATTCATATTTATTTATTAAGAACTTATCTAAACTCTATCTGTTTTCCCTCAGGTTTTAATTGTGCAAGTAAAATGTTTTGAAGAAATTATTAACATTGGATATGCAGTGTACAGAATTCATGGATTACCTTGGTTCCGTTCATTATCATGGTATTTTTTGATTACTTCAAATTACTTCTTCTATGGAGAAAATTTAATGGACTACTTTGCAGTTGTCATCAATAGAACGGTAAGAATTAATTTTAATCCTTTATTAAATGTAAAAAAATTAGAATTTTAAAAGCTCAGTACTTGTATAAGCAATTTTCAATAATAGAAATTTATCTCTGACTTGTGACACAAAACCTATAGTCATTCACACAATATATCATTACTTTCATTTGTAGAGCTTCACATATCTGCTAGGGTTTCTGGCATGAATAAAATTAAAGAGCTTTTGAAATTGTTAATCTCCTTGTGGTTGACCTTGAAAAGTACTCATCCTAATATGATAAAAAAATTTCTTTTTCAGGACTATTTACGTTTTCTGGTAACATACCATAGATTTGTATCATTTTGTTTGTACATAATTGGTTTCGTTTGGTTTGTACTTTCATTGGTTAAAAAGTATTACATGAAGCAATTTTCACTGTTTGCCTGGACTCACGTTGCTTTATTGATAGTCGTTACCCAAAGTTATCTAATCATTCAAAATATATTTGAGGGTTTAATATGGTAAGATATTGTAAAAATAAAATTTAAATTAACTTGTAGCTTTTTTCTAATTTTACAAATTTTACTAGGTTTATTGTACCTGTAAGCATGATCGTAATAAACGATGTATGGGCATATCTCTTTGGTTTCTTCTTTGGCAGAACACCTCTCATAAAACTATCTCCAAAGAAAACGTGGGAAGGTTTCATTGGTGGAGGAATTTCGACAGTCATCTTGGGAGTATTGGTTTGTAGTCTGCTGATATTTTCGTTTCGTCTTATGACTCACGCTTTAAATAATTTTAATAATGAAATAAATTATTGTAGATATCATGGGCTATGTGCCAGTACCGTTACTTTGTTTGTCCAATTGAATACAGTGAGACTTTAGGTAGAATGTCCATGGATTGTGAACCATCTTCATTGTTCAGACCTCAAGAATACACTCTACCTGCTTTTTTGCAAGTCATAACTAATTTGGTAAGCAATTATAATCTATTTTCATGCTTGTAAACGATCTATCCATTTAACTAATTATTTGCTAATTAAGAATGAAAAAATTTTTATTCACAGTTGAAAATGAAGCCGACCGTCACAATGTATCCATTCATGTTGCATTCCTTATCATTATCTCTGTTCAGTTCAGTAATTGGACCTTTTGGTGGATTCTTTGCCAGCGGTTTCAAAAGAGCGTTTAAAATTAAGGTAAGTTTATTAAGTAACTTACATAAACTTACATATTTGAATTTTTCGTAATTATTGAAAATTAAAATGATTTATTACCAAGTAATCCATTTAAAGTACTCCAGTTATCATGAAAATTTTTTTATATTGTTTGGTTTAGGACTTTGGAGATGTAATACCTGGCCATGGTGGAATAATGGACAGATTTGATTGCCAGTACTTGATGGCCACATTTGTAAATGTTTACATTTCATCTTTTATTCAGACAGCTTCTCCTCAAAAACTTCTACAGCAGGTAAACTTTTTATTGTTTAATTGTAAATTTGGCCAACTTTAAAAAAAATAGATTAAAGTTGTCAATTTTTTCTTAGTTATTCAAATTAGTTATTTAAAAAATTGTGTTTTCAATTTTAATTTTTTTCTTGCAGGTATTTGCGTTGAAGCCTGAACAGCAGATGCAATTATTCCAGACACTACAGGATTCATTAGAACATCGAGGGCTTTTGAATGCTTCATAAATTTTTTTGTTTGATATTAAAATAATTTAAATTTGATTACAATAGATACCTGATTACCAACTGCTGTGTTGGATAAGTCTATTCTATTTTAGACCGACACGTAAGTAGTGTGTGAAATCCCCAATCAAATAGTCTTCAATTTTTTTACGGATCTTCTTTAGGGAGCAAATTTAGACACTTAATTTTTTACTTTCTGCTCTTCAGCTTGAGTTACCAAATTAGTTTAAAAATCTCAAATCAAAATTGTACAGTATAATGTACAAAAATTGTTTTGATGGTTTCCATCTTTCAGTCACAAATAATCATTTTCATGAATATATTTATGTTAATGAGCAATAATTTTTTTAAATACTTTTAAATAGTGTGAATTGCGAAAATTAAATGGATCTCTCAAAGCTTTCCTTTGAAAATTGCATTTAAATAAAAATTTGATGCAATAATTTTATTTTGTTATAAAATACATGTTATGCAAAGTCGCCAGAGAATTTTATTTTATTATTTGGTTACAAGAGTCATTGTTGAATATCTTTCATTAAATCATTATTATAAATCTTTATTAATGGTAAAAGTTTTACGAATCTTAAAAGCAATCGAAGCTTTGTGGATCTCGATTCTTTAGACACAAATAAATGTATTTCTTTGCATTTATTAACTGACAAATTAGTATTTGTCAATCCAACAGCAATTGGGAATTGCATACAGAAAGATGAAATTTTAAATGTATGTGTGTACTGTAGAAACATTACTTAGATTAGCCTTATTCGGACAAATTAGGCAAAATACATGACCAAAATTTTATTTAATAAAATTATTTATATTTCTAAGAATATTATTTCTGTTCGTTACAATCAAAATAAAAAATAAAAAATCAGTTTATGCCAAGAAACAAGAGTCACAAAAATAATAAGAAACTGAAAGGTTAGTGACATGCTGATAAAGTATGTTTAAAATTCTTATATTTTTTGTAAAATATCGAAGGTTTCATCGGGAAAAACAATCTCAACCATAAAAGTACTCTCAGTGATAGCATAAAAAAGTGTAACAATACAGGTATTTAGATTATCAATAAAATTTTTTAATGGAAAGAGTACTCAATTGTACTTACTTTCATTAAGTTCTTTACTTGTACCTATATTTTGTTACATTATACGCTTAAATACTTAGATTATAATTAAATGGATGTTTTTTTTGTTAATGTTGATTGATAAGATGGTTGAAAAATTTGCGTGCGTGAAATCGACGAGTGAAAGTGAAGAGTGGAATAGAAAAATTATATGGAATAAAGATTTATAAATTACGAAATGTTGTATCCTGTGTATATTTTAATGTGACGGTACATTTTAAATTAAATATATATATATATATATATTGATCTATTTATGATATGTAGCGACGAAAAATTTGAAATAAATATAATATGCGAAAATTAAGCCCAATCAAAAGTTGTGTTATTAATTTACCTATAATTGATAAAAAAAAAAAAAAAAAAAAAAAAAATTGACCCAATTGTTCTCCTTGTAGAAAGTTATAAATAAATGAAAATTAAGAAAAACGCTTTCAATTCAACAAAATATAACTGATTCTCATCAATATTCAGTTTTAAGAGCAACTTAGAAATTTTTTTTATGTATTAATAATTTTCTGTGCATTTAGCACTTAACTAATTGAAAGAAAAATTTATTGAATGTATGTACGTACATATTTCCTGGAACTTTTATGGATCGCGTGATAGTATTTCATTGTAACTGATAAAATTACTTAATTTTAACGTGAAAAATTAATTTTTATTGAAGGCTACGGATTCGCGCTGCAAAACAAACTTTTAGTCTGCAACATTAATTATGTTTCAAATAGAAAAAATTTTCTTTTTCGAAATTTGATAGAGAATGGTGGAAAACTTTTATAAATTTGTTTTTTGAAGTTTTAAAATAATAATTATATAAAGTTCAACGTTTCTGACGCATTAGTTGAAATTATTAACATTTATTTTTCGAGAAACTTCAATTTGCCTGGCTGCTGCAAAAGACAGCTGCGGTAAAATTCAAATTTTCATTACTTTAAAGAGTCTTTTTTATCACTTAGTTTTTTAGTTTTTATGTTTATTATATGTATGCATGAGATTTATGAATTGATTCAAGGAAAATTAATTTTTGGAAACATATTTGTGAGCTTTAATCGAAAACTCACTATAAACTTATCCGATTTTTATAAAAATAAAAAATATAATCACATGATTTAAAAAAAACTATTTTTTAAAAAACTTTTAATTTTAATATAAAATTAAGTGGAATAAATTTAACAATTCAACTCTTGTAAATACTGTTACAGACCTAGGGAGTTAAAAATTTCCACAGTACAAAAAAAAAAAAACTCGAGTTGCATAGTGGGTCTCATAATCTACATAATTAAATTAAAATAAATACCTATATAGTACGCGCAGTTCGGCCCAAAAATATTGGGGATTAGCGAACTACCAGAGTAGCTTGCCAAGTTACGCAACATTAAAATATTCTCGCAGGTTCATACACATAACAATATATACATAAAATTGAAACAAAGAGCCGACTGGGATGATGCCTATTTTAAATTTACATAAGTCAGCATCGAGCGTCGCGCTAAAGCTCCGTCGGGCTGCATGCCTGGTGGAGAATCACGTGCGGTGTATATATATACTATAATTTTTTCTTTTTTGTTATTTGATTAATTTAATAAATTTTTTTCTAAACGAAATTTTCAATCTTTTGTTATACGTATTTACATAAGTACTACATACAATGAGGAGTTAAGAAACTCATGAATCGGTGGCTGTTAATTATTCCCTAATCATTGCGTTGCCTTTCTTTATCGCGAGAGGTAATAGTACTTTTTGTACTATTTTTCAAATTTGATACCAAAATCGTCACTTTACTCGCGTGGTAATACTAAAACAGGCCTATTCTCGTTCAGTTCATATCGCAACGTTTTTCAATCGAGAAACAGAAGCTGCGTGTTTCTCTTATCTTTGTTTTTCATACTTTACTCTTTCTTTTTAGTTTAAGTGCCAGTTTTTCATAAAATTATTTAGATAGCAATCGTTTTCGTGAGAAAATTCTCGAAAAACCGTAGTTATTAATTTATACATAGGTATCAACTCTGCCTACTCTACACTCCCGGAAATGCACGATTTTTACCAGCTTTTAATATTACTATGGTTTTAAGAAAAATTAAAAAAAAAAATTATTATCAATGATTTTATGGATTTAAATTTAAACTTTTACGTGAATTTAAGATTTTAAAAAGTAAAAAAATCTTTTCATTGTATATTGCGTACGGATTTCAAAAGAAGACTAATATCATTTTTGAATTGCATTATTTTTTAATTTAGCACTAATTTATACTGATCATAGAGACTTGGAGAAATTAAATTGATAAAGAATTAATAGCCGTACCCCAGGATTGTACGAGACCACATCACCGCAACATCATGCAGCGATGGAAATAAGACCGCAGCTTTAAATTCATTGTTCTAATAACGTTGATTTAAAATAAAAAAAAATTTTTTTTTTTTGGAAAAACGTTTCGGTGGGAGCAATTATGCAATTTGAAACGAATCAAGTATTTTTTTATAATGAAATTTTTGCACCAAAATTACGTGAACAAAACAGCTCCGTAAAGCCTGCAAGAAGATCGCATGTGGTGTACCTACCATACCCAACGGGATCTTGCCCCTGCGGACTATTACCAGGAAGCTGTAAGAGTTTAAAAGGAAGAAGTAGATACATAATAAAGAAAAAAAAAATGTTCTATCCTGCAGCATCGTAACAGTTGCGTTGCGCGCTTGAATTGCGCAAAGCGAAAAATAACACACATCACGATTGTGCAGCTGCAGTGTACGATCAGTTGCTGCGGTGACTGCACGTCTGTGCACGTCGATAATCGCGAGTGTTTATATTTACCCGCGTAGGAAAACATCATGTAAGGGTGCACCTATATACGTGCAGCAGTGAAAAGGGACCTGCAGAGTGCAGTGCCTGGCTGCCTGCAGAGATCATCTGGTTTCTAAGTAGTTCCTCGACAGATCAACTCAGACCAGCTGAGACGAACGAGCGAAGCGGAGGAGCTCAGACAGGTGTGAAGCAGTTTTATACTTGTACCTTTTTTTTTTTTTTTTTTTTTTAAATAGTTTTTTGTATCTTTTCGTGGGTGCTGACTAACAGTGTATAGTGTTTGGAAAAACGTCGAATAACGAAAGCTGACCATTCGTGAGTGCTGGCTGGTGATTCTTTTTTTTTGCCATTGGTCGTTGTTCGATACGATCGATGCTCCTGTATCTTCATTTCGTAATTTTAAATTAACTCTGCTTGAGTAGGGATGATTTAGTTTGTGTATTTTTCGGGAAACATTAGTCTACTAAGGTTTTTTCGGAATAGGTTAAATAATAACCTAAAATTTGTCAGTGTCTTCGCGCAGTCATCAGCGCGCTCCTATCGAGAAGTGTTAGTGTTCGTTTTTCGTCAAAGTAGTCGTCGGAGATGAGCTTCAACTCGATTCTTTGTTCAATTTATAAGGAAACTTGCGTCGAAAACCTGTATAACTAGCTATTATTTTGGTCAAGCAAGCGCTTGCCCTGGCTTTTTGTTTGAAAATAACTCATAAAGTCGCTCCTCTCGGCAATTAAACTTATTTTCATTTACGATCACCTCGCAGAGAAGAACGTATGATTAAATGTATTTACGTTTTTCCGGAGTTTTAATTGTTTTTTAATTTTTTTTAACGTGTTGATCGAGTTCCGGGAACGATGTTGAATTTTTTGAAATATTTATAAGGATGTGCAAGAAAGATTCCGGTAAATAAAGAAAAGGTTAGCTAAATGTATGTGCGCAACGATACAGAGTAAAAAGAAAATTCTCATTTATAATTAACGCCGGAATAATTTAAATAATTAAAGTATTTTTGTCTCGCAGCTGTCTATAAAAATGCAAAGCAACGACCTTAACTTAAACGAATAAAAAAGTCGAGTAAGCAGTAAGCACTCCGCGCTCAGAGCACAGAGTCATTAAAATCGAACGTGACTCACTGTTGATCTTTTTTTCCCTTTTTTTTTCAGCAACCAAAGGAAGGCCTGCCAGCCTGCGCCCTTATTATACATCGCGGGAGTTGCGGCAGTCGTAAAATAATCACGATGAGAAGCAGCTCAGGTCCGCTGCAGCAGCAGATAATCGATTGCTTCTCCTCCTCCGGCCTCACGCGGGAGTCGATGGCCGCGGGATTGCTTCGTATAGTAGTGTAAATAATAACAAGTAATCAACAACGATAGCCGTCCAAAAAAAAACTTCAAATTCAAAAGTGTTCTTATAAGTGAGATCAGCTGTTCAAAAGTAAACAATGAGCGAGACCGAGGAGGAACATTACCACCAGCAGCAGCAGCAGCAGCAGCCTGCGCTGCAGGAGGGCGAAGAGGATGAGGAAGAAGAACTCGAGGAGGACGATAAGTCCAACAGCGACTGGTTCTACATGCCTGACTCGGTGATGCTCAGTATTTTTCAGTACTTGAACCCCCGAGAACTCCTCACCGCTGGTGAAGTATGCCGTTCATGGAACAGAGTTTCGCAGGACGAACTACTCTGGAAGGCTCTTTTCTACCGTACTTACAAGGTTGACGCCAGCGTTGGTATCATGCCAGGTGAGAACGGAAAGTTTTATCGCTTTTAAAGTTTTTTTTTTTTTAATTGTTAAAAGTGCTGAATTGTCATTTGAAAACTTTACAAATCGTTACAACATTATCATTATTACATTATTTATTAATTATCGTGTATTTTTGTGAAGTACAGATGATCATACAGTAAAACTGTTTAGAGTTTCAAAATTAAATAAATATGATTCTAAAAATTTTAAATAAAGTTCTTATTTTTATTATTAAATAAACTAACTGTAAAAATTTAATGAATTTTAGGAAAAACGTCTTGGTTACAAGAGTTTAAACGTCTGGCTTACCACATACCATTGTTAGAAACTGAAACATTGAGAGAACACTCACATCAGGTGTTGCATGTCAGTTTTTCACACAATGGAAAAATGTTTGCTACTTGTTCAAAAGATGGTTACATATTGGTTAGCATTTAAATTTTAGAGTTATATCATTTTATTACATAAATTTATACATCATTTTATTACATGAATTATAATACATTTTTTAGGTTTGGAACAGCCAACATCCAGTCTCAATAAAGTATCATCATGATATGAAATCTTTTAGTTGGAAATACACGCAGTTTTCACAGTTTAATTCTACAGACACACTATTACTGGTGTCCGGTGTTCATTTTGGTACCCCCCTTAGCACTTCTGGTGAAATAGCTGTATTTAGATTAGCAGGTATGAACATTTTTCGTTTGTTTTAAATTTGGTTCAATTAAAAAGTAATCATACTACAAGATAAAAATAAACCACAAATGTTACAAATGATATCTATTAATATAATGATTTGTTTATCAACATGTTAATGACATACTCTATTTAACAAGTGCCAAGAAAAGTAGATCATTCAAATATTTTAAAGGTCATAAGCAATGTAGTTAATAAAATTCAAAAGCTTTACTGAGTGTAATTGGTTGTCATTTTTTAATTTTACATTAAATTTTTTTTTATACAAAGTGTAACTAGAGTTAGGATTACTCTATGTACAAAAAAACTCAAAACTATTTAAAGTACTATTCCACAATTTAACTTTTTAATCATTTGTAAATTTTTTACAGAGGGTTTTGAGCTTCAGTGTAGAGTTGTGAATAAACCGTACGATATTTTTGGCTCGTGGTATAGCGAACAGTATCTATTAAGCGGAGGCCTTAAATGGCTCGCGCACCTGGTCAGCACAAGCGTTCTATGGCTGAATAAGGCTAACCAAGAGACGGGAAGCGAGCACGTACCAATCATGAATCAACTTTACAGGTAGGATGAATAATATGCTCATTAATAGTCAACCCTTGTTTATGACGTACGATTAATTAAAAAAAATGAATATGCTAATGTGCTTATGATTTCCGTTAAACAGGTTCTACAACGGTAATGCATCGTCAATTAGGGCAGTTATGGTTGCGAATTGCTTGTCACCTGCACCAACAGAAACTGACGCACAAAATGATCAGCCTTCTTGTTCAAATCCTAAACAAGAAAAAGGCAATCCACTGAGCCACAGAGAAATTTCTTCCTCCGCAAACGGAGAAACGAAAAGAGATGAGCCTGAAGTTTTGCATCACGCATCATCTAGATTACAGTAAGTTTAAATAAATTCTAAGAAATTAATTAAAGTCTTTACAGATTTATGTAAAAGATTATTTTTATGTATCTGATGAATTTGTTAATTATCTAATGTATTTGTTATTTAAGGTATAGCAATATAGAAGGAGGCTTTATGAACTGGAGAAAATTAGGAGATGGTTTTGAATATGCAAGTCCCATACGGTACAACAAAGAGTATAGGGAAGTTGAAATGGAAAAAGAAATTTTAGATAGCGATAGTGACAATGAATCTAGTCCTCAGTGGGAAGAAGACAGTGAAGAAGAAGGTAAATACAAAAATAAGATTCTTCAAAGTAATAAAATAATCGTGGTATTGTTAAATGAAAAACTTGCGCGCAAGCTCGTCGAAATTTTGTATTTATTTCTTTATTATTAATGTGAGATAGATTTTTAGTAAAAAAAAATTTCTGCTTTATTTTAGATTCGTTATCAGCTGAAGAGTGCGACGACTCTGACGATTTAGCTGACTGTCCCGAAAAGTTCCTCATTTTCACCACGGGTTCAAAAACTTACACGCCTCATCAGGTTGGTTTCAAACGAATCAAGCCGGTCACATTTCCTCGAAGGCTGGACCCCGGTCCATCTCTTCAAGAAAGAATCGCTCAGCGACTGAGGGAACGAGAGATGCAAAATAGCGGCTCCTTCAGACCGGAACCCAATTGGTTGGATTACAATGCAGTAGCCGATAAATTTGACAAAATAGATCATCTCATAGATCTTCACGGTCACATAATAGGAATGGGTCTTTCGCCAGATCATAGGTATTTAGTATATCAATCAAATTATCGAGAAGGTTCACTAATATGAAAAGTTTTTCAAAAACTTAGTTTTTTAATTTTTTAATTAAATTCCAAGTTGTTTATTTTATTTTTTCTTTAAAATTTTTCTCTTTTTTTTTAGATATTTATACATAAATACCAGGCCATGGCCGAGGGGTTACGTAATTACAAATCCGCTGCAACCACCCCCAATAGCGCAAGAGATAGATATTCATGTTATTGATTTGGTTACTTTAAAACAAGTTGGCACAATGCTCAGAGCTCACAAAGCTTACACGCCCAATAATGAATGTTTTTTCATATTTTTAGATGTGTGTAATGAATATGTAGCAAGGTAAATTCACCTAAAACTAATAGTTAATTAATCAAAAAGAGAAAACTAATAGTAATAATAAAATAATTTAATGATTTCAGTGGCGCAGAAGATAAGCATGGGTACCTGTGGGATAGACATTATGGCGTTTGTTTAGCTAAATGTCCTCACACAGATGTAGTTAATTCAGTAGCTTTTAATCCTCGTGATCCTGAAATGCTAGTCACCACAAGCGATGATTATACTATTAAAGTTTGGAGAAGTCGGGCAATGGTAAAATCTCTTGGTTTAGATGAAAATAATTTCCGAAGAGGAATGGAAGTGAGAAAAAGAAACAAGTATAAGACTAGTTCTAATCAGGTGGATTGATCTAGAAATATTCAATTACCAAATTTTAAAATTTTCATGTCATAATAATGTAAATAAAGTTGTAGCGACCTTAGATAATTTGGTGGATCACGTTGAGACTGCTCAGATGATTTTAACTTTGATGTTGAAATATACAAAAAAACTGATCTAAATTATCTTGGCCTTTTAATATTAAAGCTTTTTCTAAAGCACAAATGATGATTTTAAAAATTGGTAATTGAATGTTCTTGAAAAACTTTTATTCTATTTTTAAAAAATGGGAATTACCTCCCTTGACAGGTTGCGAGCATAATAGTCGTTGTAATGACGTATGCAATGACTGTTAAATTTTTGCTGGCTATTCTTATATTTTCTGTATGTACTATGTATGTACTATGGCTATGATTATATTTTCTGTATATTAATTCTTTTGCTACTAAAACCTGTACATATTTATTGTGATGCAAGATGATGCCTGTTTGCATTGATGACAATTTATTAAGACGCCATGACAAAACTACAATCTATTTTCAACTGATAAAGGTGCAATTAAATAAATCTATATTTGTTCATTGTAATGTTGGAAGTGAGATGTTTTATTGGACACATGTTTTTAAAGACAAATATAGATAAGTAATAAATCAAAAGTTCATAAAAAATATTGTTATAGAAATCATGAGCATTCTCAAAGTCAAATAGGGGTTTTTAAAAATTAGAAAATTCTTATATTTTAAGTCTAATACTCTTTGAACCCTTTCTTAACCTTCAGTATGCTCGTGTATCATTAATCATGTTAAAATTATTCCAATTGATGTAACATTTTGTTGTAAACAAGATAGACTTTCTCAAAGTTACTTACAGAGAGATGTATTAAAACTATTCATAGTTGTACATTTTTCAAACAATATAAGCCTATATATTCTTGCAAGTAATTACAAGTTTTTTTTATCTGTATATTTTTATCATCCTTAACTACTTAACATTATTTTCAATAAAAGACTTATAAAATTTAGGAACAGTACAATAATTATGTTTTGAGTTATAATTGAAAAACATTTTCAATTTTCAGTTTAATTTTCAATTCATTGAAGTTCATACATTTATGTAAAAATTTTTTAAATACAAATCTACTCTAGGGATGGGTTAATTTTTTTTTTATATTTCTATTTTACTATGTTAATTGTTCATCCATTTATTAGAATAGCAGGATTAAAGATTCATTTTAAAATTATTATAAGTTTGCAAAAATTTAAAAATTGAATATTTATTTATAAAAAAATCTATTTTTCACGCAGAGTGTAGAATTAAATTTACTCACTTGTATTTGGAACGTAGGATAAATTAAAAATTTCTCAACGTTCAGTATTTATTTGTTAAATTATGAATTGAATATTTACACCCTTGCAGTAATTAAAAAAAAACTCGGTACATACAATTCCCGCCGATGTACAAAGAGTAATATCTTTAGATACTAAATAGTATTTTTTACCATGTAAAAGATTAATTATTTCATTTTTCAATTAATTTATCTAATCGAAAAACTGAAACATTTATCATAATAAATACAAACAACAAAATCACAGTCAATACACTTGTTTTCTCCGACTTCTTACGATTTTCAACGCGACTCGCGCTCGGACGACCTGTAGGCAAAAATCTGATCTGTGTAATATTTTTATTATCTATCATTGATGATTCTAAGCAGAACCACCTGTGGCAATTGGCTCTGAAAAAAAAAAATACTTTCATCATTAACCATCATTAAAAATAATAATAATAATAATAATAATCAGTTGTAAAGTGGGCGCGCTAAGATACTTTCTTATTATTTTTAGGACTCGAAATTTTTTTATAAGTTTATTAAATTTAAAAAATTACCTGGGTGTGATGGAATTTCATCTCCTGGTGGTTCATCTTTATTAGCAGGTGCAGGTTTTTTATGGGAGTCTTTACTCCCATGACAATGTTCACATTCATCATCACTCTCCTCTGAACTGCTTTCTCCAAAGTTTTTAGGTTTCTCGTATATACAGCAACCTATAGCAAAATAAACATCGTAAATTTATTAATGGTTTTGAAACAATTAATTTATTGACAGAAAGTTTTAAAAAATTACATTTTGACTTTTTTTTATTCATATGTTCATTATCAACTGTTCCTTGTGTCCACTGTACTTTTTTGTCTGATTTTGGTTTTCTGAGACGCAACTTCACGGTCTGTACATCCTGAAAAAGAAAAATTTCTTCTAATTTTGAATTTTTTAAAATAAGTTCAAATTAACTCATTCATGAAAATAGTAAAATTAAACCAAGATTGTTTTTATTATATTAAAATAAATTTATTCAGTTATACAAGAATATACAAGGAATGACAGTTCATAAAATTATCAAACAATGATTTATTTTAATAGTCTAAAAATATAAATTAAAAACATGACGCAAGTATAAAATTGCACATAAATATCACATATTTTTAACATACTTTTATTTTTGAGTTGGGTGAATACGTTTTTGTTACTTAGTGTCATTATACTCAAATGTTAGAACTTGAATACATTAACACATAATTAGTACTTTGAGTTTTGTGTCAAATATTCTGTTCAAAGAATAAATTAACTTTTTAGACTTATAAAGTCCAAAGATAAGACTTGAAATGCAAATAAAAAATACATTTTTCATCATCAGTAATAAAAAGTTTTTAATATGATTTTTGAAGATTTTTGAAAAAAATAATTCTTTTTAACTGATTTAAAAACTTAATAAATCATTTTCTTTTCTTTTAATTGAGCAATTATTTCTTCAGAATAATTTAAAACGTTTTTTAAAACTTCAGATGTATGTTGCCCCAATACAGGAGGAGGTGATCTTATTTCGTTAGCTGCATAAGAATATTTCACTGGTGGTCCTACAACTTTCATTTTGCCAGTTACAGGGTGTTCTATCTCTTTTACTAATTTTGTGTGTTGAATATGAGGATCCTCAAATACCTGAAAAATCGTTACAATTTATCAAAAAAATTTATCTAAATTAGATTTCCAATAAAGTAGTATAAATTACTTGTTTCAATGTATTAATTTGCCCATAAGGAAATGATGAACCCTCTAAAATATCACTCCATTCTTGATTAGTTTTTTCCTTTAATTTTTCCCTCAATATTTTCAGTAATTCTTCTCTATTTTTTACCCTGTCAAGATTAGTTTTAAATTTAGGATTGGTCTCTAATTTTGTCAAGCCAAGTTTTTCCAGAAATTCACAAAATTGCTTATCACTTCCAGTACCAATAGTAATGTAGCCATCTTTGGTGCAAAAAGCTTCGTAAGGAACAAGACTTTCATGTTCTGAACCCCATCTTTTTGCTTCTTTACCAGTATTGAGATAATTAGAACCAATATTTATCAAAGAAGCTACCTGTGTTGATAGCAAATTGCACTGAATCCACTGGCCTTTATTAGTTTTCATTCTTTGAAGTAGTGCTGCTAAAATTGCACCATGGGCATACAATCCTGTGGCTAAATCTGTTAGAGCTACTCCAGCTTTACATGGAGCCCCATCTTTTGGACCTAAAAATGAACTTATAATCTTTATTGTACTTTGGAACTATCAATTTTTAAATAAAGTTTGTTTTCAAATTTATGTAAATAAATTTGAAAACATTTTTAAGCAATCATAATTTAAAATATCTTAAACTTATTACCTGTAATGTGCATTAAACCTCCCAAGGAAGCTGCAATGACATCATATCCTGGTCTGTTGGCATAAGGACCTTCTGAACCATAACCAGTGATTGAACAATAAACAAGATGAGGCGCAACATCTTTTAGTTGATCATATCCAAGTCCCATCTTTGTAAGTTTTCCTGGAATGTAATTTTCCACCAAAACATCACTCTTTTCAGCCAGCTCATAAATAATATTTTTACCCTTTTTCAGATCAATGCAAATACTTTTTTTGTTACGATTGACACAATTAAAGTAGGGTGTCTCCTTGGTACCTTCAAAGAAAGGAGGTCCCCAATTCCGACACTCATCTCCAGTACCTGGTTTTTCAATCTTTATAATTTCAGCTCCCAGATCCCCAAGAATCATGGTGCAATAAGGGCCAGCAACTATTCTGGTAAGATCTAGAACTCTGATCCCACTAAGAGGAGATTTGTCATCTGTACTTTTGGAATAAAAATTCACTGTGGGAGCAGATATTTGCCCTCTGAACTTGCATTTTGGACATAATAAAAACTTTCTCAAAATAACTAAACGTTGCATTACTGTTCTCTTTTCTCATCAGCAGATAATCAAACACACAGTAACGTTTATAATAAAAATTCACCAAAATATAATATAATAACGAGTTTTTTTTACTAATAACGCAAAAGGAAAACTGACACCGCGATACGGTGAGCCCGTAAAGTTCCGCTTGTATATGTATACGCGTTAATAATCAAGTGTTGTGGATGCAACAATCAAGAAAAATAGCTACTTTAATAAATACCTGCGTTCCCCCATCCACGATAGTCTCTGTTTGGGTGCTCGTTGATTGTCCCGCTATCGATTCCATGTGTAGTTTTTTCTCTCAAGCCTATTCGATTCAATGGATAAAAAAATAATAATAAGCTAACTTATAAGCATGATTTACCAATTAGATTTTACTTATTTAAATAAAAGTAGAGATCGATAAACGCGGTTTTCTCAAAGAGTTCAGCTCACCATCAGAACTGCAGACGCCAAATGATTCGCGCAGCACATCGACGCATGCATGCACTGCGCGGTACTGTGCAAGCTAGTTTGAAATAGCTATTATAGTATGCGGTCTTATTTTGGATTATTCTTTCGTACGTGGGCGTATTATCATTGCAGTTTTGTGTTATGTAATGACTCTATTGTACCAGGTAATCAATAATTAACTTCCTACCGCCTTCAAACGTTTTAATCTTTCGTTCTCTAGCTACGATTGAATATTTAAATGTTTTTAAGTAGCGTGAAAAAATTGTTCATAAGAAAAATTTCATGCGATAAGAGCGTATTTAATTAACGGCTCAATTTTTTCTAAAACTGATGATAAAATATTACAATAATTCTTTTAAAATTGCTGTAAAAAGAGTTGCATTCTGTCGGTGAACTTAATACATACAAATATAATGAATATAAATAATATTTGTATATTCATTATATTTGTATATATAATTATTAAACATAGTTTACAATACATGAAACACCAAAGTTTTTTCTTTTAACAAAAATTTTTTTCATGGAATTTTTTGAATTAATTTTTACGCTTGCTCGCTACATCACAAAAAAGCTATTCAGAAGTCATGGATTGATTATAAAACGGTGTGTCATTAAAATTTCTCATAGCTGCTTTGTGCTTGCTTGACTGCACAGGTCAGATTGTATATACCAAGTAATTGTACTTACACGGTACCTGTGCATGTAACTAAGTAGTATTGCAAAGTCTTAAGCACAGACTATTTCATCTCATCTAATTATCTTATAGGTTATACCTATAGATATACGTATAAAGACAAGAGAGAAACAGAGATAGAGAGAGATTTAATCCCATAGGTATATATATAGAACATCGCGCAGGGACGCGAGGCCATTAGCTCGCACTTGGTTCTGTTTGGCCGGCCGCGGTGTGCATGCGATCGTATCGCACTGTATCTGCACCCCAGCTGGAGCAGTGCACGGATTCGATAAAAAAAAAAAAAAAAAAAAAAAAACAAGTAAACAAAAACAATAAATAAATCCGTGTGTACACCTAAGTAAATCGTAGTGAATTGTAGCGGGAGGGCGCCGCGGCTGCCGCGGGAGCAATGCGGTGATCGCAATCCGCGAATGAGAGCCTTTGCGCGTGCCAAGAAAAAAAATAAAAGTGGTGCAGGCGAGGGAGAAGAAGAAAGAAAAAAAAGAGCAGAAAACTCAGCTCCGAAAGAGACTGCGGCAAAAAAGAGAAGGGTAAAAGGATCACGGCACGGTGGCGGCGGCGGCTTTGTGTGAGAGTGCAGCAATACCTACCGTGTTTACAGTGAGTGCAGGGGTTGGCACCGTTCCTGATGTCATCCGAGTCCCCGCAGCAGCCGCCTCCGCGACGCTACCGGGGAGCCAGCGGCAATAGGATCATTCTAACCGAGACCATTCTCAATTCGTCCTCATCTCAGCAAGGATCTGTATTGGCATGCAGCAACAATGGCGCGCGGGCGATAGAGTACGTTCTTAAGGACGATAGCTGGACCGTACTTGGCGTCGGGGACTGCGGATTCCTAGCCCTCGTGTTCGCCGTAGTCTTTATCTTCCTCGACTCGTGGCTGGCTCTACTTGTGTCAGCTGCACTTGCTGGATACGTATTCTGCAAGACTCTCCTAACAGATCGTACGAGTGAGTTTTTGTGATGTGTTTACCTACACTGCAAATATTGCAGAATGCAAAAGTAAAAGTTTTTACAATGAAGCCGAAAGGGTTACTTACATTCGGTGTCGTTCGTGATATTTTTGATTCAGAGTTTATTTTTTACCAGGGTGAAAAATTTTTTTGACAGGTGGTAGTGTAAACAAGGGGTACTGTTCAATTAAAAAGATAAACAGTCTATTAATTTTCGTTTAAAGTGGTCAAATTGAAAAATTAAATGTTGACATTTTGTTTGTGAACATGGATTGAGTCATTTTTACAAGAAAATATTTTACTTCAAATTTAAAAAATTATTTATTTATTCTATGGGCTGGCTAAATTTTAACTAAAAAAAAAAGCAGTGGGAATAAAATTGTATGATTAAATACCAGAATAAGTTGATTGTAAGCAAAGTAAATTATGGAAATCTCATAATAAAAAAAAAAATTAAGGCATCGTTTTAGGATTTCTTTTTTTTTTTTTTAGTAATCTTGACTTGATAGATTTGCTGTAAGCAATACTCTTTATAAAAACTATTTTATTCATAGTGTTTTGTTATTGTTTGGAATGATTTATTATGAAATGTAGGTAGAAGCTGATTAAAACTTTCATGGTCTCTACGTGAAACTTTTGTCAAACTTTTTAAAACCTACTACAGACAATTAATAAGTATTTTTATCAAAATAAAAAAAAAAAAATTCTAAAGCTCACAGTTTCTGATTACTTAGTTATATTTTATCTAACAACGTAATTTTATGAAAAAAAAATTATCATGCTTACGAAATCATCTTTACTGATAAAATGTAAGCTTATTTTGAAGAAGTGATAAATATTTTCCAAATGTTCTTAAAAATCATTCTACATCTGTTTTCCAGTTCAAACAGTCTTGATTTAAATGAAAAGTGATTAGAATAAAAGAATTTATTTATTTAAAGTTTAGGAAAAAAGTTTTTTTTTTTTTTTTTTAATCTTAAATATTAATAAAAGCATGATATTCTTATTGGACCAATAGATGCTTTAGGTAAAAAAACTTATCAAAAAAATTTTTAATTGCAGATAAATTATTGGTGGTAGAATCGGTTGGAGTGCATATTACTAATCAAAAAACTGTCTCTGGTGCGCTCGAAGAATATTTAGCTTGGGATACCATTCGTGATATTATTATTAATGAAGTTATAACAGAGGTACATTAAATTTAAATAAATTAATAATGTACAAAATAAATCAGTGCATTTACTAATGATTGATTAATATTTTAGCAAAAGGTTCTGTACTATTTGACATTTATTAAAAAAGAACTGACAAGTAATGGAGAAGAACAAATCCGTCTGATTCCTTTATTTTGTGACTTGAAACCTGAAAGAAAATGCCTGGAATACATGTACGCTCGCTTGGCAGACTCCATTGGGAAGACAGCAACAAAGAAGCAGCATTAACTGTACCTGGATCTTATTGGTTATGTCACAAAAATAATATTTATAAGTTTGAATTCAAATTTCATAAAACTGTTAGGTAATTGTAATTTTTTAATTTTTTAATACTTAAAATTATTTGGTAAAATTTTATTTTTATTTTTGAAAATTTAAAAAATATATTTTTTCATTGTTCATTTTTCAAAATTTAATAGTGTACATTGTACAGATGTATCATACATGATACATATATATTTTCTGTATCATGGGTGCATAGATAAAAACCTAATTAGTATTTACTGAAAATATGTCTCAGTTCACCTAATTTAAGTCACTATCTAAGAATAAAGTTTTAAATGAATTAATTTTAGTTGATGAAAAGAAAAGATTGAGAGTATTTATTTATTTTTGTTTTTATTTTTTCAGAAGTACAGAAAAATTTACTTACACAAAAGAATTGATGAAAATTATCAGAAGAGTTATCAAGTGGAAACCTAGACAAGGACAAAATTTTGGTACAACAAATCTTCTGGTCACTTACAGTATCCTTTTTAATAAAATTTTAAAGGTTTAATTTTAATAAACATCAAAGTGAAGTTTGTGAATCATCATTGACATCACTAAAACTAGGCATTATGGGCTTAAATATTATCACTTGCAAACCAAATATCTTTGATCACATATATTTTTTTTGTTTTTTTGTAACGAAAAATTAAAAATACTCGTAAATAATTTGTTTTTATTATATTTCAACATAAAAATTTAAATGTTTACAGTCTAGAATCGTGCTCAACTTTATACTGAATTGTAAAGTAACTCAATAATTATTTATAATGTAAACTCACGGTTTTTAATAATTACATAAAAATTAATTTACTAATTATTTTAGTACTACCAGACATTTTTTTTGAATAATTAATTGAATAAAATTTTTTATTCTGAAATTTATTTTCATAATTTTATTTTTTTTTTTAAACTAATAGATTCATTTCACTGCTTTCACCAACACTTTAAACGTGTAACAATCATAATTAAGTACTATCTTAACAAGTTCAAAAGTGTCTAAATTTTTATAAATTTTTGAAAATATACAAATAAATTCTTTAACATACAAACTCTAGACCATGTATCTTGGACAAGACAAGATAAAATGTTTGCGGTGATGAAATTCTGCGACAGGCCGAACGCAGTAGCCTTCCCTCACGCATTTACGTTGACCGTAAAAATTGTTGACTCTGATCAACAGGCAAAAGAAAAGATGGGTAATTCATCGACAAAGACCGATATTGAAAAATCGGCAAAAAGTTCTTCGGTAGGGGAATTTTCGTTGGATCGGTTAACGACTAAAAATTTACCTGCAGAACACAAAGAAGTGGCCAGTACACATAACACCGAATCAAAAAATGGCCACGATGAAAAAGAGAAGAAAAGTAAAGAATCATCGTGGTTTTTCCGCGTGCGATCGCGACTGAAAGAATCCGACGATGATCAAAGCAGTTCAACCCACAGGTATGTTTTGTTTCAAATATAGCAATCAATAATCATTATTTAATCTCAATTTAATTTCATAAATTTTTATATATATTTATAATTGTCATTAAATAATTTGTAAAATGTTTTTTACATACATATAAAAAATACAAATGTTTCTCTTTATAATTCTAGTAACTTTTTCGTCTAATATTTTGTTACTACGAAAATAAAAACACAATAAAATTAATATTCGCTTGAACTTTGTTTTGACCATAGGTGTGCTGACTCATCAGAGCAATGTGCCGACGCGACAAACTCCAACTGTGAAAAAATCGATGCCGACAGTAGCAGTGAAAAAAATAATGCAGAGGATGTCACAAATTGTACTTGGGTCAACGACTCGGAAGAATTGCTCACCGTGGACTCCGCTCATGAACAAAAGGACAACGACGAGAAACAAACACCTGTCATCGACGAAGACGACAGCAGCAGCTCCAGCGACGACACCAATTCCGACGACTCGAGTTTACCTTACCAATACCTCCTTGAAAGGGACATCGAGAGGGAAAACTCGCGCAACGCTAAAAAACTGTCGGAACAAAAAAATTTAGAAACCGAAGTGGTCGTTGACGAGGCCTCCGATCCGGTTGTAAGCAGCAACGGTAATTCAAATTTTAGTTCAGATTTGTCGAAGAGCAAAGTCAGGTCGCGACAAGACTCGAGGGACAGCGACTCGTTGCCTCCCGACGTAACAAATTTACGTTCGTCCAACATAACCGATCTGGTGATGAAAGGCCTCATGTTCACGATAAGACAGGACAAGGACACGGTGACGGTGGTAGAGCAAAAAACAAAACTAGAAGTTGACGAAGTGCTAGAGAACTCGGAAAAGGTGGAGACCAAACAGGGAGATCCGTGCTTGTTAAACTCTAGCCTGCTGAGGCTGGAGAAAATGATAACGCGAATGCAGGAACCCGCAAGTCTTCCTGAGAGTCCCAACGGTATGCCTCCCGAAAACGCTCTGGTTTCCTTCATAGATTTGGCCGACGAGATGCGGATGAAAGCTGAGGGTAAACTCAACGAGGCTGACATCGCCGAGAGAAAAGAAATGTGCGGGGATCTTGAGACGGCAAATTACTGGTCGAACTTTCTTACGGATAAAGATTTCTTGGACTCTAATTTTGAGAACCTCGAGAAGGCTTCCAAGGATGATTTTTTAGATATCTTGGAGAACAATCAAGATGAAGATCTGGTTTTGAGAATGGAGAGCAGTGAGGAGGAGGAAGAAGACATCATTCCTGAGGCTATACTCTCGGGTAAGTTTCTCCCGAAAAACTTTGAGGATTTGAGTAAAATGTCAAGTTCAGTTAACGCTTTTGAAGAATCTCTGAGTGGTAATGCAAATAAAGTCTGTGATGAAAAAATTTCTGAAGAAAAATCAAACTCGAATCAACCTGATAGTTCCTCGACATTAAACGGAAACCACAAAGATTTGTCAAAACGGCTTAAAATTTTATCCAATCAAATCATAACAAACGATCAAATACCTCCTGAGTTATTGAAGGCATTAAAAAAATCTTCGAACCAGCAACAACAAGATTCCAACCAAGACACCCTTAGCAACGACGTGGAAAATTTTTCTTTAAATAATAATAATAAAACTAATGGTGAAAGTATTGATAAAATAAATAATAGTTGTAGTGACTCTAAAGTAGATAGTATTAAAAATAATAACACTGAACTGAAAATGAATTTAAAAAATACTGAAAGTATTGTAGAAAAAGAAGTGGTTAGAGAAATAATAAGTAGTGAAAAAAGTGAAACTGAATTAAGTCTGGACAATGAGATTTCCGACTCAGCGTCAGATTACAAGTTAAATAATCAAAATGTTTCAAAAAGAATTACTAGAAGAAATAGTAATGTATCTAGTAGTAGTAGTAGTAGCAGTAGTAGTAGTTGCTTGTTCGATAAAGCCAGGCGAATGCGTTCGAACTCAAAGTTGTACGAAAAAGTTCTTCAATCCGAATCCGCGAAAAGTTCGTTAAAAAGTGTATTTACTCCTAAAATTAGATCTCAAAGAACTTCTAACATAGATACAAGTGAAGTGTTAAGCAATCCTACGGTGAACAAAAAAAGAAGAAACACTATGCAAGATCAAACTATAACGAAATTTTTAAAACATGACGAGTATCGTGAATTTGAGAAAAAGGATGATGTTCAAATCAATGTGTCAAAATTACTAAACGATTTAACTTACGGGTTCAAAATCGTTATCGAACGTTTGGATATTGGAAGTATTCAAAGTTAATAAATCGTATGAATGAATTTAAAAATTTTTTAATTAATTTTAATAAAAACAATTGTAGATAATGCTAAATAATGTTATAGATCAACGGATTCTTAACTTCTGGAAATATGTATGTATTAATTATAATCGATCATAAAAATTTGATTTTATTTGTAAGAAAACTCAATCATTGTATTTATATTTGTACACATATGAACTATTTATGTATTCGATAATTTTAATTTTTTAGTTAATTCATCAATTTTATTGTAATCTCAAATTATACAAATTTGATAAAAAATTTTAATGAACTTATGATCTTCCATTATGCATAGCTTTTAATGTATTTGTATGTCATATTGGTGCAGATTAACAGTAGTGTAAATTACTATTCATGCATATATTATAATATCGAAATTTATTGGCTGTAAATTTTTTTTTTTTCATAGATCAATATATAAATAAACAAGATTCTGTTATAAAATTAAAAAGGTTTATTTATTACTAAAAATATGATATTTACAGTATTGTACTTATGTAAATGAATTATCCTAATAAAAATTCAATATTATTTCAACTATCTTACACCATATTTTTTCTTCATTATAATAATTAGCAAATTTTTTTTTAAAATAACTTATTAGTTTAGAATACACTTAAATATTGGACTTATTTAAATAAATATAAATCCAAACAAAAACAATATTTAACAAGAAGCAAACAAATGTTTGTTATGAATATATGGGAAGATTAGCTATAGCTTATTTTTACAAATGAAAGCTTAATTAATGAGGTCCAATATTTGTTTTTTAGAGTTCAGATTTAAGCAATCATCACTTTTATAGATAAAAATTAATTCAACTGTACAAATGCATGCACAATTTTAAACAAAGTCATATTAATTTTTTCCAGAAGATGTGTCTTTTTGTGGGTTGCATATAACACAGAATTCGACAATTTGGTGACTAGGCAAGCACTCTTCGTGAAAAGAATGTTTACAATAAAAGACAACCAAATTTCTTGGCTCTCTGACAATTATTTTTCTATGACAAGCACCGCACATTTGATCATCGTCGATGAAAATTCCTTTCTGATGACTCTTAACTAGTTTTTCATGTAAATGGAAATAATCATTTGAAATTATTTTTTTACAGCCCTCTTGTACAGACACTTGCAGATTGTAATCGCACATCATTTTCACCAAAGCTTTTTTCAAACCAGGTATTTCCAAAGACGGGTCCAACCTCTGAACAATCAATCTAGGGTCAACGTAAGTTCCAATTTTTTTCAAAAGAAACGTCACAGCGTCGGGCTTGTCTAGGGAGTAATTGATCAAGTCATTCCACAGTTCTCTGTCGTCGTGTTCTTGACAGTATGCGATGGCACTTTCCATGTCGTTGAGCTCTCGTGTCATGAGTTGTAATGCTTGAGAAGTATTTCCTATTCTGCTGAGTAAATAAACCATTTCAGGGTAAAACTTTTTCTGACTACATATATCTAGAGCTTTTTGAATTGGATAGTTATCAGAGCGCTTTAACAGAGGTAAAAGTTTGTCTCTTGAATAATCTGCATACAAATTTACCAACAACCCATGATATTTTCCTTTTGAATCTTTAAGGTCTTTTTTATCTAGAGCATCTAAATACATGTACAAATATCTCTGGTTATTTTGTAGTTTTTGTACAATCACGTCGGATGGAACTCTTTCTTTTTCAAGAAAAAATTGTATAGCTTTTTCAGCATCCAAATCCATCAATCCTTCAATCATATCATACACTGAACTGTACAGCTGATGCTTTTGGATTAATAAAAATACATCTTTGTGTTTGAGTTTCAAATACATAGCCAAAGCTTTGTCGTACTTGCCGTCATGACTGTATAATATAGCCAGTGCTTCTAAAAGCACGTTTTGTCTTTGGTTGGTATTTTTAATAAAGTGATCCAATACCATGTTAACAACTGCGGTGACGGTATACAATTTTGGTGGCCACTCTTTTATAAGTTGTAAGAAACCATTGGAATCAAACTTTAAATATTCATATAAAACCATTTCATATATGTGAGGATCCAAGGTAACATCACCTCTTGGCAGGTATGCAGATATAGTGCGCAGTTGTTGAACCTTGGCAAATTTATAAACTTCTTCTTCCCAAAGTTTTTTGTCTTGACCCAGTATGGTTAGACAAAGTTTTCCAGCTTCATCATACTTTTCAACGCTCAACAAATGATCCAAGTATATGCGACCGACATCTGTCAAAGAATGCTTACAATTGTTACCACCGTTTTCTGTAACAGCTTCCAAAGCTTTCTCAAATTTTCCATGACTCAGTAACCACTCGACTCTGTCGTCGGCATCATACAAACTGGCAATAACAATATCTTTGGGACTGACAATAAAAAATCTATTTTCCTCAATCAAACAATCTAAGTGATAATCATTACAGCTATATTCCTCATAACCTCTTAAAGACAGAGAATTAGCACATATTACATTAAAATCCTGATATTTTGGTTCAATAACATGTAAAGTTGGTCGCTGACTTTTGCCATCTTCTCCTAATTCTTTTAAACAACCTAATAAAACTAGTTGGTTTTCTAATGGTGCTATGCCAGATATATAAAAGTCTACTTGAAATGTAGAAACTGGTTCAACTACAAATTCAGGTAATTCTCTGTTAAGCAACTCTTGGTTTGAGCGCTTTTTTATTTGACAAATTCTGATTGTGTCTACCCATCCAATTAATAATGTTCTGTCATCTGACCATCTAAGGTTACACCGATAGTGCTCTGGTACTGAATCAACTGTTCCAGTCCACTTTATGAGTCCTAAAGAACATCTGGCATTCAAGTCAAATATCCTTACTCCAGTGTCAGATGCCCATGCAACAAACTGTCCAGCCCAGGCTATGGAGCGCACCCCTCCTTCGGCTTCCCACAGAACAGTGGATTTCATTCTAGATAAAAAAGTTTTTTCGTATAATACTAGTTTATCTTCTCCTATAATAAATCGTCTACCACTACCGCTTCTATAATATTTAGGGTCAATTGCTATACTTTTGACCCAATGTCCTGTACTCATGTTGTGATTATTTTCAACACTGTACAAACCATAGATGAAAACTCTACCATCGTTGCTACAGGATGCAATAAAGTCTCCATTCTGATCTATTGATATCTGATTCACAGCGACTGTGTGAGCTTGAAGACTTTTGGATTCAATACTGTTTCCTTGATGATCAAGAATGTGAATAGTACCCCAATGTGAGCCTAAACACAAAAACTTTGGATGAACAGCAATACAGCTGGCTGCATCTTTTTGAAGAATATTAACAAGATCATTTCGCATTCTTACATATTTCAATCTGGGTTCGACTTCGTCGTCAACCTCTGATTCCTCATTGTTATTTTCTTTACTTTTATCTTGATTATTTTCCATTTTTTAAATACTTAGTACACTTTGGCTTAGTATACTTAGTAACTATGACCAACTTCAGATTTGATTATATGATTATATGCAACTCAAATTTGATTATATGCAACTCCGGTAAATTAGCACTAAGCATAGAATACACTAACTTGATATCAAATCGTCGTCAGCTTAATGAGTCAACAAAACTGTGATTATTATTATTAAATTTGATATGAGTAGTGTCTAAGTATAAATATAAAACTGTATAGTAAAATGTAGTATTGTAAAAGTTTTTTTTGCCTTATTTTTTTAATATCATTCATTTATTAATTCGTTCAACTCCGTATTTTTTGATCTTTGAATTTGATCAGTTATTTTTTTTAATTCTTTTACTCTATTTAAAAGATCTTGTTCTACACTTTTTGAGCTTAATTTATCCGACTTTTGTTTATTTTCATAATGATTCTTGAAATCTGCGAAAAGTTTCTCTTGGCCTTCGGTTGTAACTGGTGTCTCGAAAACTGGAGCAGGTGATTTTTTAACCTTTGTGGTCTATCAAAACAATGAGCAACTTTAGTATGGATTGTGACAAGTGTATAAAATAATTAAAAACTTATAATCTTACTAGTTTTTTCGTCGTGAGCTCCAATTCTTTTCCAAATTTATCAGCACAACGGGTGGAATAACGTACTCTTGCGCAGCATATTTCGTAAACAGCGTCTTCGCACTGCTGCTCTAAATCATTTTCATCCGCTGCAATGAAGACATAACAAATGTAGTTTCACTTTTTGAGTAACCTTAAAAAATTGTTAATATAAATTACTTACTCATTGTATTGTAAATTGTAAAAAAACAAAACCCATAACCACAACACTCGCCCCACAACGGGTTTTGTGTTTGTGTCTCTAACGCCCTCTATGAAATTTTGAAATTTCAAAAATGAAGTAAGAATGCTTTTTTTAAATTTGTTTTATTACAAAAATATATAAATTCATATTACAATTAAAAATAAAACATAACAGAACTAAATTTACAACCTAGAATAATAATAAGTGTACTTATTTACAGCTTTTTCTTAAGATAGATTATTTTTTATATTTTTGTTTTGCATACTTTTTTACTTTTTCGTCAAATAATTTTTTATGCAGGTCAGTCAATTCTATATAAGATGTAATCACTGCTTTTTCATTTTTTTTCAGTTCCAATTCCATCATCACATCTAAGTTTCTTAAAACATTTTCAGCTTTTTGTAAATCCTTTAAAAAAAATTTTATTTATTTATTTATAAATTAATAAATCATTATCATTACATACAACTAGCATTATTAAAATATAACTTACACCTCTAAGTTGTGCTTTTATATCAGGACTGGCTTTAGCTAGTCTTCTTTTTTGAGAAAATTCCAGTGGACTCATTCCTATAATTTTTTCTAACACCTGTAAAAAATACATATATAACATATAACTAATTTATGAAAATAATAAATAAATGCTGTAAAATAAAAAATTAATGTTTTTTATTTTCTTACTTCTGAGGAAAATACAACTTCCAATTTTTCTGTGTAATCAGTGATTGAACCTTCTAAATGAAAATAAGGCATCTGATCTTTTTTCAACAAGTTCAATTTAACAATATTTGTTACTATTCCTCTGACTACTGTCCGACTTTCTTCTTTTGTCAGAGAATATTTTTTTACATCATACAATAAATCCATTATTATTGTTGATTCTTCATTTATTTCCATTGCTTCATTTATGAACTCTTTCATTTCTGTTGACATACTAGAGTTATCTTTTATTAGTGTACTATGGGTACAACTTTTTTTGTGAGGAACATCAGTGTTGGGAGATCTAATGCTCTGAAAAATGGTTGAAAAAAATAAATAAAGAAAAAAATAAAAAAATAAAAAAGGTAAAGTTAAAAAAACTTTATCTTTAATAATACTTACCGCTAATCTTTTGACCCCTGTTTGCTCAGAACAGGAGTCAATGCTCATTTTATTTTCAAGACTGACTGAAGTTTTCTCTGACGTTTTGGAGCTTACATTCTGAAACACTCTAGACTTCTGAGGAGATTTAGATGCTGTGTATTCCACTTCCATTTTAGATTCAAATTCTTCATTAAATTCACCTCCAAACTGTGTTTCAAAAATTTCTGATACACTCGAATCTTTAGACTGAGCTTTGTTCATTTCATGACTAGAAATTTTTTTACTAGAAAAAGTATCATTTGATCTGATTGATGGTTTAGGTAATGATTTAGAACCAGATTTTGAACTTGATGCATTATATTGATAATTTTTCCCAAAACTATCTGAAAAATCACTACTTTCAAAATCATTTATGTTGAAATCTACATCGTCCATATGACTCGAAGATGGTTTTACAATAGCTTTAGGTTTTGATGGAGATGATTTATTAGATATATTACTGTAACTGTCCCTTTTTTTTGGAGATGTGGTACTAGAACTTTTTTGTTTTAAATCAGATGACTGCAGAACATTTTTAACTTTAGGTGGAGATGATGGGAACTTGAAGAGTGAATTGCCAGTAATATTTTTTTTAGGTGATGTTCTAGTAGTATTTTTGGAATTTGATGATGATGAGGGAGATCTAGTAAATGAGTTGTTATAAGTTTGATGTTTAGTTGGAGATCTTTTAAATGTGTCTGGTATTGTATTTTTATGTTTTGATTGTACTTCTTTATAAGCAGATTGATTACCAGTTGAAACTTTGGAAGAAGCAGCTGATGAGCAAACCAAATTACTTTTTTTGGATGTCTGATTTAATGATTTTGAAGATTCAAAAAATGGAGAATCTTCAAAATCATTAAGTTCATCTTCAATTGGAAAATCTTCTTGATTCTGTTTACGAGCAAAGGAAGATGGCTGATTGCTAACATTGAATTTTTGTTGAACTGAAGTTTTTGGTGTTGGAATATTTTGAAAAGCTTTTTCATCAACCATCTCTAAAAATGAATCATCATCATCTGCAAAATCCATTGATCCTTTTTGGATTTTAGTATTATTACTTTGGCCCAAATTGGTAGAATTGCATCCATTAGAACTGACAGTATTCTTGGTGACTGATGAAGAGTTTTTACTGCTATTAGAATTTTGTATCTGTTTTTCTATTTGAGCTATTGATTGCGAATCTAGTTCAAAATCATCATCCATCAGATTTACAGCTTGTGAATTAGTTTTGTTTTCAACATTTTTATTTACATCACCATAAGGATCAGGATTTTCTTTTAAATTTCTGTAAGAAAAATTTACAAAAGTTTAAAAAAGTATTATTATGATTAGTTTTAAAAAGACAACGTCAAACTTACAAGGCTCTTGCAAAAATATTTTCCACTGCATTTACAATTAACAAACTGTCGACTTCTCCACCAATCTCTGCAATATTCATTTCTTCTAATAATATAACACCTCTTCTGCAAATAACTGGTCCTTTGATTAATAACTTATAACCAGGGAACAAACTATCCTACAAAGTAATTTTAAAGTATGGAAATTAATAAAAATATACATGACTTTAAGACTAGTAAATAGTTAATTACTTTTAAAAATCTTATGGGTTTATACTCAATAGCTGCTATATTTTGAATTCCATCAGTTAAACATAAGTGTAACATTCTTTTTGACTTTGGTTCCCACGCTTGAAATTTATCTTCTTTATTAGTATTTTCATTTTCTGTAGCATCAATATTTTCAGATGAAACTTGTCTTATTTTTTCAAGCTGTTTGAACTTGGATACTGATATATCATATATTTTCTCCATCTAAAAATAATAATTAGAAAATAATCAATAATTTCTATTTTAATATTGATTTGATAAAAAAATTACTTTTGTAAAAAGAAAGGTTTTCATTTAAGAATTTTAATATCATACCTGTAAAATATATTTTCCTGGGAGTGTAGTACATTTTGTACTGGTAAGATTTTTTGGTAAACTTCCATTTTCATTGTTAATATCTCTCAAATCACTAAGATGCCATTGATTTTTAACAAATGTGATGATTTCTTCTTGACTTGGCTAGAATACATGAAATAATTTAGTATTTGGCAATAAAACTATTTAAAAAATTATATAAAAATTATACATAAATCTAAATTTTTCTTGCAACTAATTTACATGATAGTATTTTATTTATATTTTTATACAACATTTCACATAAATGTTTCTTATATTTTTTTCGTGCATCCCTTGGCCCAAATGATTTGAACAACAGGATTCCGAACTTACTGGGTCTAAACCTCGACAATTTTACTAGAGTCAATAGGGAAACAAACCTAAGATTCCTATCTGAGTAATCTTGTCATCCAACCAAATATTCAAGATAGAAATCTATTACCTATTTGTTATACTAAATTATTAAGTTACCTTATTTATTATGCAAACTTTATATTTAATTATATCTGAATTAGCTATTAGTCAAGCAATGAAATGAAATACTAAGTCACTATAATTTTAAATATTTAATATAAGATAAACCTAGCAATATAATGTTATTAATTATGTATTTAAAGGGCACATGCCCGTATATAGAAATAAATAAAATAAATAAATAAATAAAGTTTGTTTTGTGTAATATTTCATGAAAATGAATTGTAAGTATTTTATAAAAGAATTTATTTATAAACTTACATTTTGATTATCCTGAAAAAAATATTCAATACAGTCTTCTAACCAGGAATCATTCATGCAATAAAATTGTTTAGCTAGAGATATTTTTACTCGTTGTACAAGTTGTTCATTCATTTTTTTTTTGTACTTTTGAAACCATAAAAATTTATTATTAATCTACTCAATTCATCGTTCAGTACTGTTTGTTGTTGCGGCTGATAAATTTGTCCAAATTTGTCTTATAGCAGACGACTAAACACTTCTTCGAGGTTTTGTATGTGGTTCATTTCAAAAACTGTAGAAGGCGCTTTTGCATTTGCAGAAAATTTAAAATTTCTCGTGTTGTTATAAAAATTGCAGAATATTTAGAAAATTATATTTTACATAAGTATTGTTTGTTCTCTAGGTTGTTAGAATAGTATATTATTATACTTATATTGATTAGCTTTTTATTTTTAACTCGTTTTAGCTGTTATATTACAACAAAATATTGTTTAATCAATTAAAAGCTATAGCAGCTTTACATATTAGCTCCAGAGTAAACTAATTAGTTTCAGAATTAAAATTTGTCAAAAATCTTCTTACACAAAAACCTTCAGATCATGCTTTTTCGACATTTAGTTCGTCGCATGATTTATCATGAATAATGAAATCGATAAGCTTCTGATGGCCATAAAATTGTTCTTACACACAAAGTACAAAATTGAATGATCTTGAAAGCCAAAAAAAGACGAAACCGCAACATACAACACTTTGGTAATTTCTGGGTGCCACCGCGGCGGCGGCGGCATTCCGGGATAATAATTTAGGGCCCCCATCGTACATCAGTCGTGTGTGGGTATTAAAGTACGGAGCTGGCCTCACTTCCGAATTTTGGTGCTATTACCGAAGATGAGCTTTCGGTTATTAGAGGATCTTTGATCTGCTGCCGCTCGACTCACACCTGCATCATCGTTCTTCTTCTTCTTCTTCTTCTTCTTCTTCGACGTAAATTCTCGATAATTTCATATTTCAAAGCCGTCTAGCTTTCAGGAAGTTATCCTCGCTGAAAACAATAGCTGTATTGCGTGTTGCGATGCTGCCACTTTTTTCGACATTTTTACACGAATGGTGAAAACGATTGTTTTGGAGAATCTCGAAAGGTGTTTGGGAATTATTGGTTATAGCGAGAATTTATTACAGTTTAATATCCAATTATGGGTGCAGCAAACTTCTCTGTTAAAAAATATTGCAGAAAGTAAATGAAAAATTTATATTCTGTTTACAAAAATGTAGTTATACTAATTTATTAATAAAATACGAACTAAATTTTAAATTTAGTTAGTTTTATCGAGAAACAGAAGGTTTGTAAAAATTGAAAAATTTTAGTTTTGTGACGTTTCTTAATCAGAGTATAGTATAGAAGAACTTTAATTTTTTCAGCAATTTTCTTATCCAAAAAAATGTTATAAATATGTAAAATTTTATTATGTTGAGATAATTTTTACCTTATACTAACCTTCACCTTGCCCTGGTGAAAATGGTACACCAGTGTTAAAGTAATATATCATTTCATCACGACGGAAAGAAAGTTCAAATTCTCACCTCAAGGTTCAAGGAGGAAAGTTTGAACTTTCTGTTGAAAAAAAAACTTTGAGTTCAAGCTCCCACAACCCACTCTTTTTACATCCAAAAACAGGTAAAAATTTAATTGAGATACTCTCCAAAAAAAATCTTCTTTTTTGCTCCCATAAACATGTCCAGACAGCTGTAAAATCATAAAGTGATACCAACTGCAGCGAAGACATTTTAGCGTGACCATGCAAAGAAATCACTTTTACAGCAGCCTGGCCCTTGGGTTCAATAAATCCTAACCAGTGTGAATATCTCACAGTCGCATAAAAATAAAACAATATCGTGTAATCCACTCGAGGTGTGAATGAATCATTTTAGCTGTACGACCCAAGTAAGACCGATAGTTACCTACGTCTTTTGAACTTACGCCGCTCGTGCTGCAATTTACGGCCGATTAATTAGTCATTCAAACACGCGCGAATATTTACTTGCCTAGCTACAGATCGATGGATCGCGATAACGCACCTCCGCACTGCTGCACACTGTGAATGTATAATTTTCAAGTTCAGAAACAGCCTTTTTTTTTTTTTTTTTTTTTTGTAATCAATCGCTTTTTAGTGTGTGCGTAGACCGGATGCCGACTTACTCGTAATTGGCCCGCTCGAAAATGATTGTTTCTCTGTTACATAGCCGCGGCAATACCGAAATCCTTCACGTTTTCTTCTTATGGTAGTTTTAATTTTAAACCAAAAGGAGTCATTTATTGTCTGCTCAGTCATTGTGGCGAAAAAGAATCTATTACAGTATAACTTTGTTAACAAAAGATTGAGCTTCAACTTCAAAGTATCGAGGATTTCAAGTCATTAAAATTACAATTGAAAAGGAAAAAAAAGCGATTATTATTTAGGTAAAAAAATGATTTTTGTGAAAATAACTGGGTAAATTCATTTCAAGTTTCTTGTATTATATTTTTCTTTAGTAAATATTAACGACGTAATTAGAGACTTACAACGCGTTCAAAATCTCAACTATTTGAACTATTTGATATAATTTCTGTTTTTAATAATCTGAAAAAACAGTTTGCTATTTTTGCCCTCTGTTTAAATACGTTAAACTATTTTGATTATGAAAAAGACGTATACTTTATAGAAATTTCAAGAGAAAATGAGATTTTCACTAACATTCTAGTCATCCTTTGAAAAAATTTTAAAAGATTCTGAATAATTATGATACATTGCCGTACGAACCTTGGATTGTACAAAAATCTGTTACTAAAATAAATTCTATTTTATATTGCATAAAACTTTTTTTTAAACTCTGATCAATACCGAAGTATAGAGAACGTCAAATTGTTCAAGTTTAATTACTGAGATTTTACTGTATTTATGCACTAATTTTTTTTAAATTAAATTTTAATCAAGTTTTCTTTTTCGTGTAAAAACTTTGGAGTAAGCTGGTGCAATTAAAATTCAATCGCTCATTCTTATCTGAAATCAGAAGGCGGAAAAAGGTACGAAATCAATTTCACCTTTTTGTATGAAAAAGGAGGAAACGACGGGTGAAAGAAGAAGAGAAGAAGCGAAATAAATGCGAAAAAAAGTAAAGAAAGTAGATTTGCATAACACACCGTAGAATCGGCGAGAAGAAGCACGGGGAACAATGGTTTTTTTGCTAATTAGTTTCGGTGTGTGGGCGACGAAGAAAGAAAAAAAAAAGTAGTCTGTGGAGTAATATCACAATTGAAAGTCATTTTTCAGGTGTCGAGTGAATTTTTTTTTCAACATTTCGCTGGTGATGACTTATTAAAATTTATCTCTTTTTGGTGGTATTCATTCGTCTTTGAATTTCGTTGAGATCGTTTTTCCTTTTTTTTTTTTTTTAATGACAGTTAATTTTTTTGATGTGAAAAAAAAGAATAAATTCCTGAAGATGCTAATTAATAGAACTGGTCGGTCTTGAAGACCTTATACAAGATGATTTTCTCAGGCGTCGAGTATAAAATTTTATCTTTTTACCGAGCTATTGTACGATTTATTTTTTCAAAAGAGAAAACTTTTACGACCCTGGTGTAAAAAATCGTCAAAAATGTACATACAAATAGTGGTAAAGGCTCGGGTAAAAGATGTATAAAGAACTATAAAAGAACCAAAGTGTGTGAAGTATACACGGGCGATCCTACTCAAACAAATTTTTATCTCGCACCGGGTCGCAACTTTTGTTTCCGCAATAAAATCTCCACTCCTTATTAAAAAATCCATCCGATTTTGGCGTAGAGTTGTAACGTGTTTTCGACAGTCAGATAGAGATTTTGGAATTTTTCTTTAATGTATGAAATTTAGTTTGTTGAAATGTTCTAAAAAAATAAAGTATCAAGTAAATTTTGCTTGTATAAAATAAAAATTAAAAAAATTAACTAAAACATCTTTTTTTTTTTTTTTAACTACGCAAAATTTATAACAAAAAGTTTTAAATTATTGAAATTTATTCAATCTTGGAAACTGTCGTAATAATTTTTTCTTCGATTTTCCCTCGACAGTACTGATTATAGTGTTGCCGATAAGCACACTCATTTGATTGCAATGTTCAGATAAGTCTTCAAAATTTTTCATTTTACGCACTTTTAGTTAATCGCTACAATTTCCTTTTGAAAACTCTTGCAAAAAAAATCAAGTGTCTTACTTTTTGTTATTTAGTATAATTACAATGCTTCTAAAGTCATTAATTTTGGTTGTATTAACCTTCAATCTTACTTTGGTAAATACAAAAAAAATTTTAGTTATGTGAATCACCTAATTACAACTTTAACTTTACCAGGTATTGGCAAATCAGCAAAAATATCAACTTAGCAAAGAAAGATTTAAAAAATCGACGAATCCAGCCTGTTCAAAGCCTCCTCAATCTGCACCCTGTAAGAAAACTTTTCTGATTTCCTTTTACTACGACCAAAACAAAAAAAGCTGCAAACAAGTGCTTCCAAACACTAGCTGTGGCGAATTTGGAACGCGTGAAGAATGTGAAAGAAATTGCGGGAAACTGACTCGAGAAGGTAAACTAAATTTAATATTTTAAAAATCTTATGTATGTACCGTAAAATTTTTCAAATTCAAATCACTCATATAAATTAGGTTATATATGTAAATAAAAAAAAATTATTTTAGATGAGATTCATTGATTTAATAATAAATTATATTGGTTATAAAAACTTCTAAATTAAGTTATTCATGAAAATTCATAAAATTTATTGATTTTTTTATATATTTATGTTGAGACATAATAGTAAAAAAAATCTACAGATTTTTTTTTTATTTAAAAATGAGGAAAATTCAATGTCATTACTATTTTGATATCGCAGGTGGTATACTTTTAAAAAGTTTTAATTAAAGTTTATCAGGAAAAAAAAAACTATTTTACATTTTACGCCCGAGGTATGAGTGCTTGTTTGAAAAATTAATAAAAGTAAAAAAATTTTTTTTTAAAGATCAAAGTAAAATTTCAGAGATTTGCAATCTACCATCGGAGGTGGGTTTCTGCAGAGCGCACTTACGTAAATTTTACTTCAATAAATCATCTGGTGCTTGTGAGGAATTTGTTTACGGTGGCTGTGGTGGAAATTCTAATAGATTTGGTTCGCTAGAAGAGTGTAAATCTTATTGTATTGATCAAAAAAAATAATGATGGAGAAGATAAATCTTTGAAATTTAAAACTTTAGTTATTATATTCAATTCAATTAGTTTTTAAATTCGATGTTGAAGAGTCTAATCAATAAAATGTATTTTTATTTGCTGAAATCTTCGTATTTAGAGAATATTTTTATTTTATTTCACCTTATCCTCAAACGACCAGTCCGAAAAAGACGTATAATTTATAAATGTTTCAAAATTTAAAATCAATTCTTTGTTTGTCATCTAAAAACATTATTTTCAAATTTTTAAAGGACTCATACTTAAAAATAATAATTTTTTAAATTTCTCTTACAAAACTAATTTTAAACTTTTATTTATGAATGATATGCCAGGTTTGAAATAAAATTTTCCTAAAAATTTCCAGCAAATAAAGAAATGTGCAGTCTAAAGTCATGGTCTAAGTGAAACGCATTTATGTGTAAAACGCATTGCTAAAAATATTTACTTACTATATACCAACTTACTTTAAAAAAATTTACGAATTTCCGGGTATTCGAGTATTTTGACGTAGCAGAAGTTATTCGCGTAATTGTTAAACTCATACTGATAAGGACTTTCCGTACAAAGAAAAAAAGAAACCGGATAATCCAGGACAATAATTTTTGTGAACGTCGTTTTATGACAATTTTTAGAACAGGAATTAAGGTTTTTGTGTTTATTCAGCCTGTGTAGTTTATACAGCGATTACTTGCATTTTTTTTTTTTGTATAAATTGAGTGCTAAAATTGAAACTATGCGAATTCTTCAATTGACTGCAAGCTGGTAGCTGTGACTCTTCATTAGACGGCAAGCAAAATGTTTTTAAAAATGTCAAGTTTACTTATACTGACTTTGACCGTTTTTTCGGTAAGTCCTAAAAAATTTAATTTTATTTATTTGAAATTTAATAAATTTTATTTTGACTTGATTTTTATTTTTTGTTAGGTTAGGTAGAATTGTTATTAAAATTTTTTATAATGACTTTTTTTTTCTTAAATTACGATGCAAGCAATAAATTTACTTTTGACACTGCAAGTCTTTGAAAATTAAAATATTTAAACAATAAATTACTTTTGAATAAAGCACTCGTGCCTAAAAGCTAATATGGTTATCATAAAATGTTATCTAAAATAAACAATAAATAAAGTACAGAATAATTCTAGCTAAATTTTCAGTAGGCTGTCAGAAGAAGTTTTTAAATTTTAATCGTAACTTTAACTGCAATAATTTTAATTTAAATTACTGAAAACGTCTTCAACCTTGAGAAATTAATAGTTTGCTTAACAATTTCTGGTCTCAAAATAATAGATTTTATATTGATTGTGATTTTAGGTACTAGTAATCCCATCATCAGCTAAGCTTGGGAAAAATTGTTTGGCACCTCCCGAATCTGGATTTTGTCTAGGATACTTTGTCAGGTACTACTATGACCGGTCCATTGATAAATGTAATGAATTTATTTACGGAGGATGCGAAGGGAATGAAAATAATTATCATACGAGAGAACAGTGCGAACAAGCTTGTAAAAGACCTTTAGGTAAGGAATTGAATACTTTTTAAATCATCATCATTTCATAATCTAAAGAAATTGTACTTTGAGCTAAAAGTTAATTTCTTCGTAGCCTTTTTAATTCTTCAAATAAATTGTATAGAGTTTTTTAAATTTAAAATATGTTAATATTTGTCAAAATATTTACAATCAATTCAAAAACTTCATCATTTAATAATTCATTTTATTTATTAATTGTAATTTTATTTTTAGGAAACTGAAGTCTTAGATAAAGTCCTTCGAAGACTAATTCGAAAGCAGGAATCAGAGATTAGATTGCAGATGAAAAAATATTATTTAACATTCTATAATAAGGCGAAAATTTATTGTGTGTAGAAGTTTGCGTGATTGAATTTTTCTCTTGTTATTTCTTTTTCGTTCAGTTTTTTAATTCATGAAAAAGGTCTATTCAATAAAAATTATTTCAGAAAATTTTTAATATTCATTTTTTAATCGTCCTTTTATGAATTACCAATCACATAATTTATGATTATAACACGAATCGTACAACAAGGAGACCAAGTAAGATGATTTTCAGTTATTCCGTCGGAATTTTTGATATTTGCGAATCATGTATATTATGTAAGATATGATCATTTTAATAACTTTATTCGACGCTAAAGCATATAACTCAGTTAATACATTTTGATCACGGTTTTATGATACGTTGAGATTTTTTCTCGATAATTACATTTTAAATTTGGTTTTTATCGGCATTACTTTTTGCATTTAGTAAAATTGATATACGTACGACACACAAAAAGATTTTATTGCTGTTGTAATGCATATTCATTGAAATATGTAAATTATAAAATCCTTATCGTCAATAGTATTGTCGTTAGAGATAATTTAATGAATTGTCTTTTTAGTACTAATTTTACGGTAGTCTTCAGTAACTTGAAATAAGTATAAATGAATGATTCAATGATAAGACGTGAACAAAAAAGAATAAATTTAAAAAATAGTCATTTTTAAAATTAAGGAGGTTCCCTACCAAATAGATCTAGCCCACAGATTTTAATTCAATTTTATGTACAGTTAATTTTTGATGTAAGAAATGGTTAGCTAAAATTTCAAGACGCTTAGGAACTTCAGAAAAAAGAAATTAACATTTCAATTTTGACTCATTTAGCATAGTCTCTTATGGGAAATTTACTTTTATTAAGAATATTTTTATTTCTAGCCCACAGATTTCGATCAAATTTTTTTAGAAAATAAAAGCAAATTAATTGAAATTTTTAGTTTCTTTTAATTAATCATTAGGAGACTCTAAGTAATAAATAAAAATCGTTTACGTGAAATATGCATGATTGCGAGGTTACAGTACACTGCGCGTGTATACCTGTATATACAGAAATCTAATCGTAGCATCGCAGTTGACATATATATTGGTAGGGAACCTCCTTAAAAAAAAAAATAGATAACTGTAGAAAAACTGCGTGTTTTGTAAAATTATCTTGCTTATCTAAAAACGCTTCGAAACAGAACACAACAACATATTCTACTTCGATCATGATCAGTGAGTGCAGTTTTATTAAAAAATAAATATTTCAGTAGCAATTTATTTAAATAACTTTTAAAAACATTAGCAAGTAAGTTAAATTTATTAAAATTTTTCTTTGAAAATAAGTAAATTCAGTAAAATTAACCGTGATTTTTTGTAACTAAAAAATCTAATGATTTAAAAATTTTGAATGATTTTTATAACAAATAACTTGTTTCTGAGAACAGATAATGAGATTTTTTATTTTCATAATTCGTCTTTTTTTATAGCTTGATATAAATTGTCGTTCTAAAATTTACATCTTCAGTTTGATGTTTTCATCTTTCACTAATTAAAATCTGATTCCGTTCTTAGAAATTTATTATCAATTTCAATAATTTTTATCGATTATGATTAACTGGTATTGAATCCCGAATTCTCAATTACACTTTGTTCAATCAGTCATTAACATGAAAGAACATTCAACACAATGTTTTTAATAGTCTTCTCTAAAAGGTGTATTTTCCAGTCAGAAGTAAAAAGATTTTTAGTGAAATTAACATTTTGTAATTAGTTATTAATTATCAGATTATCTACATAACGTAAACCATGTTACAAGTATTACTTTTTTTCTACATTTTGTGCATCAACTTAAGAAACTCCAGGTTTGGAAATTTCCTTTTAAATATTTTAAGTAATAAAATAAATTTATTTTAAGGCAATTTATTAAAAATATAGCTGTGAAAATTTTATAATAAATACCGACCCTGGTGCTGATGATGCAGTAGCAATTTTCACGCTTCTAAGACATGAAGCAACTAATCCTGATAGGGAGTTCAAAATTATTGCATTCACCTGTACTTATGGGAATGTAGAAGAAAAGCAAGCAGAAATCAATTTATTAAACATTCTAACTGTTGCTGGTCGTAAAGATGTAAATTAAACATGATAGTTAAATTATATTTTAAATAGTGTCTTAAAGTGTTAACAACGATTTTGTTGCACAGATACCCGTGTATGGTGGTGCTGAAAAAGGTTTTATTGAAAAGTATTCGTCAGATTACTTTTATGGTAGAGATGGTTTTGGCAACATGAATCTTACTGATAATAATACAATTGTTCAAGTCGACAGATCTAAATACGCTGCTGTTGCTCTTGCTGAGCTCATTAATAAGACTCCAGGTAGAGTTTTTTTATTTGTTATTATTAATATATGTATATCAACTACTGATTTTCTCATTCAATTAAAATTGCAACATAAGATCTACAAACTGAGAGAAAAATTTTTCAATTTCAAAAAGTAAAAAAAAAAAGACTATTTAGTTTTCCTTTATCTTGTAAAATCATGGCAAAAATGAATACACCAAAGTAATTTTTTTAGCTTTCTTGTATTTTTTTTGTTGAATTTTTTTTGCAACTGACCAAGAAAATTTGTTTTTCTAGTAAATTATTTGAATCTTATATAATTTTTTGCACGTTGCGAAATGTTCTAAATGAAAAAAAAAATTTCTAAGTGATGAACGAAAATTTTTTTAGGAAATGTTAGCATCATCAATCTTGGACCAACCACTAACATTGCATTGGCGATTTCCTTAGACGGTAATTTATTGAAACACGTTCACCAAATTTATCAAATGGGTGGAGCTGTAAGAGAAACTGGAAATAAGAATCCAAACGTTGAGTTCAATTTTGCAGCAGATCCAGAGAGCAATTTTTTATTACTGAATTCGAGTAGAAGATCACAAATTACAATGCACCCATGGGAAAATACTCTGAATACAGTTGTGACAAAGGTAGAATATATATATATATTTTATTACATAGAGCTGTTATATTACTTTTTTATTATTTTTAATCTCGCTTCAAACATTTAGGACTGGCGAAAAAATGATCTTGGAAAATACGATTCACCTTACATCGATTTCTTGAACAAAGCTGAACGCGTCAGCCTTTCTTCTATGGTTTCTTACTGGGCATCATCAGACGCTCTTCTGGCTGCTTCGATAATTGAATCAAAAATTGTGATCAAGCAAGACACTTTAAATGTATACCCTGTGTTAGTGGGAGAATCTAGAGGTTCGGTACTCGTTGATTATTATAAAAAAACTGGCCGAATCGAAAATTCCAACATCGTCTTTGAGAGCAACGCAACGTTGTTTAAAGAAGTGTTGATTAGATATTTGACATGCGAAGAAATACCTTGTTAAAAATCATGTTTATATAACAGAAATGTATATTCAAAATTGAAGTAAAATCAAAATTAGTTAGATTAAGATAAAGCTTTATTAATGTACGGAGTACACTAAACCACACGTAAGTTTTTGAAGAAATTTTGTGTAAGCGTGCACTGATCAGTCGGTTCTGAAAAAACACTTCGTGAATCGTGATCATGTATTCAGGGTTAAATACGATATTCTTCCGTGGGGAGGGGTGACTATGTTCAGATCGAACAGTCCGGGGCGAGATGAGAAATCGTATGCTCTATTGCTGAGTCTAATAATAGAAATAATTTGTATCCATAAGATACTTTTTTAATATCAAATAAAATCAAGTTTTTGATTGTGTTATGGAGCATGAGAGTTAATAATGATCAGGTTGATCATTTTTTTTAATATTATCATTGTTTTTGTTTAAGAGAAGAAGAATGAAGATGATATTGATTTTTTTTTATTATTTTTTGTTACATTTATTTTTATACTTAATTACATTCTTAATTTTTTTTACTTAATTCTTTTAAACATTGTAAAAAAATATTAGGCCAAAATTAAAAAAAACTTGGACCAATCATTCCATTATTATTCATTTTGCTGCACAAGAGCTAAAGAAGCGTTAATTGTATTTTTATTTTGAATTAATCTAAATAACTTCATCAGCAAAGGTCTTTCAAACCTGTGAAGTGTGAAAGATACTTACATTTAAAAATACTTAATTTTATAAATACTATTCGATACTTACATATTCTGCCTCAGTTGTCGATAAAGCAATACATTGCTGTTTCTTACACTGCCAAGTGACAGCACCGCCTGCGTACATGCACAACACACCAGTCATCGACTTTCACGTGCATTTATCTCCCGCGTAATCCGCGTCACTATTGGCTTTACTTTGTTTAAAGAATTTTGCAATGTTGCCGTTGGATTAAAGGATTAATTTGTACATTAAAAATAGGAAATAATTTATAAGATTAAGATGTTTGCATCTTGAACTTCGATTCCATGGAACCGTTTTCCGTTGCAACGACAACATTGCCAAATTCTTTAAACAAAGTTAAACCGAGACGCGGTCGAACCGCCAGTGTAGATGGGGCATAAGAGTGTTTTAATGAGAATTGATTGAAGTAAAAATAAAAATTATATTTTATTAAAGGTTCTGTTTTTTTTTTACAATAATTTAGACTTTAAATAAATCTAACAAAAGTAAACGAACCACCAATTACCAAAAAGAGATGTACAAGTTTATCTGCAATGAAGAAATATGAATTTTAATTAATTTTATGTAATTCATGTAATGTATCTATTCTCAAAAATGACATATTGCTAAGATATAAAAAATTTTTTTTTACTGTTCTTAATTTTTTTATGATGTCTTTTCCCTTTATAAAAGAGAGCTTTCGTCATCTTGCGTAAGATTTTTATTCGTGAGCTGATTGGTGAACAAGTTTTTAAAATATTCGAAAAGTGCATTTTGAGGTCAATCTTATTGTTTTTTCCTATGCGCGCTTGAAGCGCGCTCAGAAGAGCTAGTCAAATACAAATTTAACATAATAAACTAAAATTAAATCATTACATTACTTATGAACTAGAATTAAATTGAAATAAAATAAAATTGTAAACAATTAATTTGGTGGATGAATGACTTGCGGAGCTTGGGCCAATGGCTGATTAGGAGCTAACACCTGCAAATTTTGCTGAGGCCCATAGTAGACGGGCTGCTGCCACTGATGATATTGATTTGTTTGCTGGTAGTCTTCTTCACAAATTCTTCAGCCCTGCTCAAAAAAGTTCCACATAAATCCAGCCGTTCGAATCATTCGATTGGCTGGATTAAAGCGGTTTTTCCAAAACATTTTGTTTCTGCCTCCTCTACTTTTTTGCATTTTGAATCCTGAAAAAAAAAGAAAGAAAAACATTGATGTGGTTGATTTGAAGCAGTGACGTGTCATCTATAAAAACGATCCCACTTTGGAGCAGAGTATGACCCCTACATATGATATTTGGCTCATGTATTGGGTTGTTCAAAGTAATTATTTTGGCCAAGTATTAAGTAACCCCTTCGAAGTTACAGCGCTTGGAGCATTTTGGGCGTTAAATTTCTCAAAAACTTATAGACAATTTATTTATTTATTTATTTTTTTTTTTTTTTTAATTTCCAATCATATAAAAAAAGCTAGTAAAGCTAAAAAATTTCAAAGTTAACTTTCTCACCAAGGGGATGAACCGATTCTTAAAAATTAAAGTTGAAATTAAAGTAAAACTCTTTGCCATCAAATTTCTTATCTTCGGTTTTAATTGAGATCACTTTCATTTTCAAATGGAATTTTGAAAAATTGTATTTTAATTTTAACTTTAATTTTTAAGAATCGGTTCATCCCCTTCGTGAAAAGGTCAACTTTAAAAGTTTTAATCGAAAATTTTTAAACTTTACTAGTTTTTTTATTGAAAATTTTAACCCCCAAAACGCTCCAAGGGTTGTAACTTTGAAGGAGTTGAAGATATCTAAAACGTGATCTTTTTTAGAAGGAACGTCCTACATAGAGAAATATTTAAGTTATTAACATGTAAATTTACCATTAGCATGATGTAACCGCGGAATCGGAGAACAATATTAATGGTAGTCCTTGTTGTTGTTGCTGCTGGAGTGGAAGTGGTGGCTGAGGCTATTCTTTTTGCTGCTTGTTATTGTTAGTCCTTGTTGTTGTTGGTGCTGTTGTGGAAGTAGTAGTTGAGGGTGTCCTTATTGCTGCTGCTGTAATGGGAGTGGTAATTGAGGTTGTCCTTGTTGCTGCTGCTGGGGTGGCTTCGGCGCTGTTAATACGAGTTCTTTTTGCAGTTCATCAATTCTTCTATGGTTATGTTTCACAAGCTGAATTAGTTGCTGCATTTGTAGCTATAACGAAGATACACGCTGCAAGACGGTGTTATCTGATCGCTCTTGGTTTTCGGGCTCGTTTGGATTGATGCCTAATATAATAATTTTTTCTTATTATGCATGTCTCGAGGGAGGATGAGGTCCATGGAAAGTGATTTTGGCTCGTTATCCGATTAGCTATTCCATTCTCCACAGCTTTTCTCGACGGTGGATGAGGTCCTATGAAAATGATTTTGGCAAATTATCCAAACAGCTATTCCATTCTCCCTTGCTTTTTTCGAGGGAGGGTGAGGTTCATGGAAAATGATTTTGGCTCGTTATCCAAACAACTATTCCATTCTCCCTTGAGGGGAGATGAGGTCCATGGAAAAGGATTTTGGCAAGGTATCCAAAAAGCTATTCCATTCGAGGGGCTACGCACTCCAGAATCACAAAAAGAATCAGTTGAGAATCAGACATAAAAATCAATATAATCAATAAAATATCGATTTCATATCAAGTAAAAATCTTCGAAAAATAATATTTTTAAAAAAATATTAATTGAAATTGGATCCAAGCCTCTCAACACTTTAAATTTGAAAAAAGAATCACAAAAGAATCAAAAAGAATCAAAAGAATCATCAGTGATTCTGGAGTGCATAGCCCCTCGATTCCATTATCTCTCGCCTTTCTCGCTAATATTGTTACTAATGACAGTATTAATGCATATGATTCAATCAGTGATGGATCAACTGCATGTGATAAATTAAATCTTAATAATAATGATATACATATTTACTGATGATATTCCTAATATTTATGTGGATGATTCCTTTCGAAATTTAAAAAAAGACTCTGCATCTATAACCGAAGGATGCCTAGATATGATCCAATTTTTGAATTATACGTACCTTAATTACCTGCAGATAAAACAGTGAGATTACTTTAATTTTGTCAGACTTTGATGTAAATACTAACATTTTAAAATCATATAATAAGCATTAGTACAAATTTTTTTCACAATGCCTTATATTTTTAGATAACAATTTTCAGCAATTATTATTATAATCACGAAATCATAATCTAGTGCCAAGCAAACAATATTAAAACTATTTTACTCTTCAAAATTTCTGTTTACTAATCTGCAAATGGTTCGCAGTGGTTTAAATTTTTGTAATAATAATGAAAATTTACCATTTCAAAAATGGTTGGGTCGATTATCGAAGCGACCAAAAGAGCGTCTAGTGATGTCCACTGAGTTCTTTGAGTAGAAAGAAAGAAAGAAAAAAAAAACTAGTAGAAAGACATATTCGTTCGACTTTGTTCAAAAAATCAATGTAAGGTGAATTGCATTTTCCAAAAATATTCCTTCGCCAGTCCTTAAAGTTGAAATCATAGTAGCGAGTTTGAGAAATGAGTTAAATAATTTTATTATGCAAATGGATTCAAATTATACCTTTGTAATCACTGATTCCAAAGAGTTATCCCATGGATGCAATGTAATCTGAGATTTTTTACTAGAGTTGAACATTAAAAATTTGCTTTCAGAATCCGTCAAAAAATTAAACTCGAAATTGTAAAAAAGTGTATAGTTTTAGTCCAAATCGAAAGTTATAATTATATTTAAACAAAGCATGATTAATCACAGCTGTATTTATTCTGTTTTCAAGTATAAAAAAAATTTACAAAAGATACAAACATTTTGAGTTTTAAGGCTCGACTAGACAAGTAATATTTTATGAATAGCAACGTAAAGATAATAATTATCACATCCGACATTTTTAAGAGATAATAAATAATAAGGATGAGCTTCTTCCTTTATGTAACTAATACTAAGCATGTTAAAATTTCGATTCAAAATTTCAAGTCTAAAATCAAACTTATCGCCAGGAAATATGTGGCTTTTCTTATCTCTACTACACGCGAGAGTTCAGCGTCATAAGTCAAAATTTAAAGTTGTTCAAACGTAAAACTCGAAACTAAGTCGGGGTCTTATTCGTAGAAATTACTTTGGACACGAGCTAATTATTCAAAAAATAAGTGTATTAGGAGTTAATTTTTTCGACTTCTTGTGCAGATGGTGCTTTTTTTTTTTACTCTTGCCCCCGTACGTTGTACAGCAATGAGCAGGAAGTTATATATCGTCGGTTTAGTTTTGAAAGATATATTTTTTTTAATTAATTTTTGTGTAACTTTCATTTTTAGATTAAAATCTTTTTACAAGTGATATTTAAAAATTTCAACCTGCGTGGTGAATAAAATTGTCTAGTGCTAAGTCTCATAATGTTACAAATACTATTTTTGCTGTATATTTTGAGCATCAGTTTAAAATGCTACAGGTTTGAAAGCCATTTCTTAACACTATAGAAATAAAAAATTATAAGAAATCCTATGTAATTTTAAAAATTAATTTAAAATAAAGCACTGAAAAGTTTATAATAAATACGGATCCCGGTGCTGACGATGCAGTGGCAATCCTAATGTTACTTAGATACGAATCAACAAAACCGTCAACAGAATTTAAAATAATCGGGATCACTTGTACTTATGGAAACATAGAAGAAAGTCAGGCAGAAATTAATTTATTGAATATTTTGACTCTCGCCGGACGTACAGATGTGGGTGTAGCTTATTATATGTCAATAATTTTTCACAATAAGACATTTTCTTTAAAAAATATTATAATCATTATTTGTTTTTCCAGATACCAGTGTACGCTGGTGCAGAAAAAGGTTTTATTGAAAATTTTTCGTCAGATTATTATTTTGGCAAAGATGGATTTGGAAATACAAATTTCAGCGATAGTCATAAGACTGTTCTAATAAATCGAACAAAACATGCTGCTGTCGCTCTTATTGAATTGTCAAATAAAGCTCCAGGTAAAATTTTTCTATAAATACCTTTATTTAAAAAGTATAATATCTACGATGGTTGTAATAATTTTTTGGAAATAGTTGCTAATAATTTGGGGATGATCACTAAGTAACTTTTAATCATTTTATTTATTTATTTATTTTTTTTTTTTTTTAGGAATGACTAGCATAATAAATCTTGGGCCCACGACAAACATCGCATTGGCCATATCGTTGGATAGTAATTTTTTAAAACGAGTTAATCAAATTTACCAAATGGGTGGATCTGTAAAAGGTGTTGGGATCATTAGACCAAACGTTGAGTTCAACATAGGAGCTGATCCTGAAAGTAATTTCTTATTATTTACCTCAAGCAAAAAATCCCAGATAACGTTGTATCCGTGGGAAAATATTATGAAGACAGTGGTGACAAAAGTAATGTATTTTTTTTTTTTGCTTTCGCAATAATATTTTACAAATTATTGGTTATTGCTAATTTCGTCTTATAACTTTCTCTAGGACTGGCGAAAAAATGTTCTTGGGAAGTTTACCTCTCCTTACATTGACTTTTTGAACAAAGTTGAGGGAGTAAGCCTTTTATCCAATCTAACTTTTTACTGGACACCTTCGGATGCTTTGCTGATTGCTTCGATAATTGAACCGAAAATTGTGATTAAACAAGAAACTCTGAATGTATATCCTGTAATTGACGGAGAAGCCCGAGGTTCAGTGCTTGTCGATTATTATCATACAACCGCACGTATTGAAAATACCAATATCGTCTTTGAGAGCGACGCAATGTTATTCAAAGAAGTGTTGATTAAATATTTAACCTGTGAAGAAATACCTTGTTAAAGGAGCTCGTCGCTAACTTAAAAAATTTTCGAGTAATAAATAATACTGTATAAATTTAAAATAATTTAAAGAATTTGCCAAAGAATTTTAAAAGTGTCTAATCAATTTTTTTAGGTGCTAGCTCTTATATTTTATTACAATTATTCTTTAGTCTTTATTTTAAACTTTTAAGCATTGGATCTGAAAAAAAAAGAATAAAACATAAAGTAAATAATGAAGTCAATGTTTCCGTTTATTCATTTTCATAAAATCATTTGAAAGTTGTTATCTTTGCTAATATTTTCATTCCGCTTAAACGAATGATTAAAAAAAGTCAATATTTTATCCCTATTCGATTATCTACTATCACTATAATAATTCATATACTGACGGTGCCTTCGAAGAAAAACCTTAGCTGAAAATCAGCCGATTTAAAATTGTCAATATTAGCACTGAAATGAATCAAAAATTCAGAAAAAAATCAAGAATCTTGGTAAGTCGGTATACAATAAATCAGATTTTTTTATTTTTTTCTTCCTCTTATTGGTAACTTTAAATTGGCAGATTTTTGGCTCAGGTTTTTCTTCACTGGGACCACCGACATTCATCAAACCATTTATGTTTTTTGTTTTGAATAATCAGTTTGAAAAATTACAGTTTTGAAACTTTATTTTTAAAACCTTCACTAACTTCTTTCAGCAAATGTAGAAGAAAAACAGGCAGAAATAAAAACTATATAAAATAATTGGATCAATTATTTTATATAGGTACTTTCGTTAAACTTACACGTTTTTTTCTAGATACTTTTGTATAGTGGCACGAAAAAAGGCTTTATTGAAAATTTTTTCGAATTATTATTTTGGCAAAGATGGATTTGGAAACATAAAATTCATTAATTATAATACGATTGTTCAAGCTGATGGATCTAAAAATGTTGCTGTTGCTCTTATTGTATTAGCGAATAAATCTCCAGGTAAAATTTTCTTCTGTCTATTGAAAAATTCTTATTAAAGTAAGACTGTTCACAAGTTTATTTAAAATCAATCAAGATATCTTAAAAACTTTTTTCAAATTTAACACTTAAATTATAGTGGTATCAACCATACAACCATTGAACCATGTCGTATTTTCAAAATGATTTTTTGCACCACCGCACTGATTTTGGGACATGCTCTATTGTATTGTGCATAAAGAAAAAAAATTTCAACTTGCAATGTATCGAATAATGATGTATCGAGTTAGTGCAAATAGGTGTCGAATCGCTTTTTTTACTATCACTTAATAGTTAAATAATACAAACAATTATCAACTCAAATGATAATTTAATTTTCGACTACCAATATGAAATACTTTTTACAGCGATTAAGTATTATTTTATCTTCAAGTCGACGAATTAACCTAATGACCAACATTTATTGTTTACTTAAAGTAATAAATTTATCTTTAGTATCCAATTTTCTTGAATTTCTATAGTTAGTAAAAAAATTTTCAATTTATTTTCTGTTACTGGGTTAGTAATGGGTAAATATACTACAATATTATAACTACTGTCAATTTGATTTAAAAATTTTTGAGTACATCGGAGGGAAAATAATGGGATCACTTCTTGGTAAGTTAGAAGATCAACGATTATGTGATACGAGATGTAAAATGTACATTGTGAAATATTTTGTATTTTATGCCGACCTATATTAGAAATAAAAACTAAAAATAACCTTTAAATTAAATGATGTTTTTTTTTTTTAATACTTGTTATAAAATTATCAATGCTGTAGCATATTTTTGTTTTATTTTATTAAAAATGACATTATTTATTTCATTGAAAAAAAAAAAAAAAAAAGGTTTTGAGCGAGGCTGTTATTTGTGGCAAAATAGAAACTACTTTGCAGTCAGAGTTCTGTGAGTATACTTTTGGGTAAGTTTCACAACTATATTTATAAAAAAATTATTAGTTAGATAGTGATACCTGCTTGAAATTCTAAGATAAAATTTGACTTTAATACAAATTACACTCAGGTTGAAAGAGATTAAGAATGTTTTAGACGAACCTAAGTAAAAAAAAAATTGCCAACATCACAAAGATTGTTTTTTTTTTTTTTTATTCTATTCTTTAGATTTAATGTTAAAATAATTTTTTCACAAATTCAAATTTTTATATTCTGATACTAATTACCAGCACTTGTACATTAATTTATTTTTTGCAATTATCTGAACAACATGGCCTTTACACAGTTACCTTTTAGCTTAAAATTTTTTTTTGAAAGCCTTGGAAAATATAAATAAACAAATCCTTAATATTTAAAAATTTTCAAATCGTGCCACAATTCTATAGTTACTTACAAGACGATGTGACGCCAATCTTGAGGAAACTTTGAGAATGTTCTAAGTACATGTCATATCACTTCCTTGTTAGTTTAAAACACAAATTATAAAACGAAATTCGAAAGGCTGTTCAAAATAATCGTTTTCAGAACAATGTGAATGAAAAAAAATTTTAATTGTTGGAAACTGGAACGAAATTCAGATCAGTAATTATTAAAATCTTACTTGATCTTGTGTAAACACTCAATTAGCAAAATCGCGGTCATGTAGATCTGAAATGGTGTAATGAAAAAATATTTGTTTTATTTATTTTGATTAGGAACTTTTTCATTAATTACTCATTAAATTAATTATTGATTAATTCATTTACAAACAATATTATTTAGGAGTTGTTTAAACACATAAATATTATTTTCAGCCACCGGATGTTCGAATAAAAGTAAAAAATTACATTTTCTTATTGTATTGTTCTTAATAAATCATGATTTACAAGTGCAGAAAAATCTTCACTTGTTCAAACAGTCGAATGTAAAATTAAAAATTAATTAAAGTTGCAATTTGTTTGTTCATGTTTGCATTATTCGTGACTCTTCAGGAAAAAGTGAAACCTCTGAAAAGAATTCAATGGAAAAAAAAATTCTAGTGCGGAAAAAATTAATAATTTAAGAAATGAAAAAAGAAAAATGTTTTTAAGGTTGAAAATTCTAATGAGAACTCACTCAGTTATAAACAATTTATTCAATCGTTTTAATTAAAAAAATTTTTTTTTAATCTCCGATTCAACCGTAAAATTTTTTATTTTTTATAAAATATATTTTATATCTTTAAAGTCGATGAAAAATTGAATTTTCAATAAAAAATATTGACATAATATGAGGAACTAAATATTAATATCGTTCACTGTTGTTCTTTTAAATTTCTTATAACAATAAATATTTTCTTATTTATCTGTTTCGTACTTGAAATGCCGAAGGATAATGACTCATTGTGATCGCCTTAGATAAATACGTTTAATTTTTTTTTGTAGTTTTCTACATATAAAAAGTTGCGACTCGAATGAAGAAATATTAGTTACATGGAAACCAATGTAATTTAAAAAAATGTTACAATTAACATTTTTATTCTTTATTTTGAGCCAATTCGTATTTGAATATTGCAGGTTTAGAATTTTACTACTTAATTTTAAAATTAAGGTAAAGATGCCAATTATGATTACAAAAATCGCTACTTTTCAGCATTTTGAATTTTATTGAAAAAACAAAGCATATTAGACTAAATCTTTTTTTACAAACTTAAATTTTAGGTTCTTAGGAACTTAAATAAATTTTTTTTATATGATAATTGTATTTATTTATTGAATAATTAATGTTTAAAGTCAAGACCTTTTATGCCTCCGTTTAAAGTCAAGGCCCCAGTTTATTAGACAACTTCAGCTTTGGCCCCAGTTTATGGAACACTTTTACACGTGAAATCCCGTCTGTGACTTAAGTGCCCCGGTTGATGGAACGGAATCGTCAAAATTCGAGGGTTTCATCACTCTCAAACACGAACAAATTAAAAATCTAACATGAAAATTAGATAAACCGTTCCATCAACTGGGGTATGTAAATCACAGACTGAATTTTACGTGTAAAAGTGTTTCATAAACTGGGGCCAAAGCTGAAGTTGTCTCATAAACTGGGGTCAAAAGGTCTTGTCTTTAAACATTAATTATTCAATAAATAAATACAATTTTCATATAAAAAAAATTTATTTAAGTTCATAAGACCCTAAAATTTAAGTATGTAAAAAAAGATTTACTCTAACATGCTTTGTTTTTTCAATAAAATTAAAAATGCTGAAAAGTAGCGATTTTTGTGATCATAATTGGCATCTTTACCTTACCTAAAATCAAAAATTAAAAAATATTTTATCTTATTTTGAAAAATAATGTAAAATAAAGAGGAGAGAAATACATAATAAACGCGGATCCGAATAATTTTGCAGCTGATCCAGAAAGTAACTTTTTAATGTTCAACTCGAGTAAAAAATTACAAATTACGTTGTATCCTTGGGAAAATTCTATAGACACAAAAATACCAATGGTAAATTCTTTATTACTTTTTAATATTACAATGAATTGGTTTCACATAGTTAATAATGTTTATTTAAAATTTAAGGTTTGGCGAAAAAAAGTTTTTGGAACGTACGACTCGCCTTACATTGATTTCATAAATCTAGTCGAACGAGTAAGTCTTTCCGTTCCTGGAACCGATTGGTGGCAATCTGCGGACTCTTTTGGCTGCTTCGATAATTGAACCAAAAATAGTGATTAAACAAGAAACTCTGAATGTATATCCTGTAATTGACGGAGAAGCCCGAGGTTCAGTGCTTGTTGATTACCATCGAACGACCGGACGATCTGAAAACACCAACGTCGTCTTCAAAAGCAATGCCAAGTTGTTCAAGGAAGTTTTGATTCGATATTTGACTTGTGGAGAAATATCTTGTTAGATAACTAATAAATTTGTAGGAACAAAAAAAAAAAAAAAAACTAATTAATAATCGTTACCCGAGGCTACTTCGAGCACTGATAACGATTCATAAATTGGCAGTTTCAAGTTAAAAACGTACAATTCTTAAAGTTTTTATGTAAATCATTTTTCTCAGTGGTAAAAACTGACTTTCTTTTTTTCATGAGGTACAATACTGTTTGAAATCATTAAAATCATCAGTTTCATAAAAACCAAAGTGTTTATTAACTTTTAAATAACATAAACAAAGTTTCTTTAATAAAAAAGTTCAAGAATAAAAAGTTAAATTGTTCAAAAGATTGGTTCAAAATTTTATTCTTAAATTCGGTAAACGTAAGCAAGTATGTATAATTCAACATCATCAGTTTCTTTGCAAACCATCAGTACAGGATTTCCGCGGTGTTTATAATTCTTTTGAATATCTGAAGTAAGATCTCCAAAATTTGTTGCTTCTTGACTCCTAGAAGTTATCTCTTTATCGTCGACCTCGTTTTCGAACATGACTCGAACCCCGAATTCAGCAGTCGAATCATTATAACAGGTTAGCAACCTTTTCTTGTCTATATCTGTAAAATAAATTTTTTTTTACTATTTAGTATTTTAAAATGATGTTGTTAATTTATTGGTGCAACAATCTAGATGATTATACTTTGATCATTTATTGTGGAAACCAATTTAACGAAGGCTATAAATATTAAAGCTAGAAAGAGCTTACAGGTCTTCATTTTGAGAGCTTCCGTCACTAACTATAAGATATGTCTTCAAGAGCTAATGCTACCTTAAAACTAAAGGTTTCAACTTAACAACCCATACTGTTTGAGTATCACTAAAATTCATCCATAATTATTTCTAAGTACTTTGATTCAGGTATTCCTCTTCTGAAAATTACTGGTGAACCTCTCTTATTCAGACAAACGGACGGACTTTTGTATCTCTTAGGTCTACATGGAAGAGGCAAAGACACTCGGTACGTTTTAATAGAAAATTCCGAATAAACGAGGGTTACCTGTATGTAGGGGGTGTTATATGTATCCAAACTGTATGTTTATAAGTATCCAAATACTCAAATCTTTATTAATTATTTTATATTTTTTTACATTAAAATTCGAAAGTTAACTTATTCAACTTTTCTAATTAACAAAATTTTGCAAATTTTTAAAAATTCAGTCTTCAGGACTCAATAAACACATACTTAAAAATTCCTAAAATTTTGAAAAAAGGTGATTCAGACCATTTCGATGGTATCAAATTTAGACTTCATTATTCAATTCAATCTTATTCAAAACTTTAACCTGAAAAACAGCATATTTTTACAGTTTTAAAGCTATTTATTCGAGCAAAACTGAATAAAAAATAAATCTAAATCATCTAAACAACAACGGTCCTGAAAAAAGTTCTCATGCCCACAGCAACAAAACCAAACGAAATTTCCTCTTCACGGTCCAAGAGGAGGTCAGCTCTAAATCCTCTCCAGCTCGGCTCCTCTTGTTCCTCGAATTTTTCTTCGGAGGAGAGTTTTTAGGCTGCACTCGCGCGAGACGAATCAAACTCGATCGAGTAAAAGACCGAGCGAGAGAGGAAAGAAGAAGAGAAAAAAATCGGAATAAGAAGAAGAAGAAGCCGCTGGCGTAGACGGATTCGACACGGGCCGCGCGTGCATGCGAGCGGCGTTTCATTATGCACCGGGACGGGATTATAAAAGGGTGACGGCAGCTCTCCGTTGCTCGCTCGAGGTGAAATAATTCGTTGCGAATTGATTTCTCCTTTTTTTTTTTTCTCTCTCTTTCTTTCGCGTACCGTCCGTCCTTTCTGCAGCCTCGTCTCTCCGTTGTTGTTGTTACTCTTGAAAAATTTAAGTAAATTGCTCTTCGGCTTTTTTACTTGGTATGGAAGACGGCTGTAAAAAATTGTTTTGATGAATCGGGGATTCTGAAATGCAGGTTGTTGGGAGGTAAAAAATGAGGAACGGTCAACTAAGAGAGTAATGTACGATTGAAGTGGTCCAATTTGGGATTTATTCGAAATAATGTAAACATTTTTTTATTAACTTTTGAAACATAAGACAGATTTTCTTCAGAATTTTTAATAAGTACCTCAAATTATATATTTGTCATCAATTTTTCTACCGAAACTTTTAACAGGTAATTCTAAAATAACCAAAAACTTTTAGAAAGGGTATAGCCTGTTAAGGGGGGGTAAAGTGCCCCCAGAGCAAACCCCTACAATATATATATCATTCGAAAGGTCTTAAAAAAAGAAAATTTTTGACGCCAACTAGAAATTTTTATCTCATATACTGCGCATGCGCGGTTAAAAATAGTGATTTTTCAACTTTTATTTATATCTCCAAACCTATATAAGATAAAAAAACGAGGTCGGCGGCAAAATTTTGTTTGAAAAAAATGTAGTTCGAAAAATTTTTTTTTTTAATTTTAGGTCAAAAAACGGAATTTTTACGGCGATTTTAAAACTTAAAATGCCCATTAATAAAAACCTGTAATGGCTGCAGTGCTAAAAAAAATTTTTTTATACGTATTTTGATGAAATTTTTTCACTTGAATTTTTTCAGATTTTTTCAAAGGGTGGAAAGCACTTAAAAAATTAAAAAACCGATTTTTTAAACGCTTTTTCGCTTTTTAATTGGTTTAAATCAAGTTATAAATTATAAAACTATTACAACTTCTTTTGTTTTACAAATTTACATATCACAGTACCATAGGTTATATTAAATTATCATTTAGAGCCTTAAAAAGGGCAAAAAAGCGATTTTTTAAACGCTTTTTCGCTTTTTTGTTACCATAAATTGAATTTAAAATTATAAAACCGATACAAAAACTTATTTTTTGTTAAATTACATACTAATTTACAGTTAAAAAAATTAAAACATTATTTTTAACTTAAAAAAGCCCGAAAAATCGATTTTTTCAACACTTTTTCGCTTTCTCGATACCTTAACTTAAATTTAAAATTATAAAACTGATACAAAAACTTATTTTTTGTTAAATTACATACTAATTTACAGTTAAAAAAATTAAAACATTTGTTTGGGCTAAAAAAAGGTCGAAAAAGCGATTTTTTGAACACTTTTTGGCTATTACGAAATAACCAATCGGTCATAACAACTTAGAAAATTTTATAAGAGTCACGTTTTACAATAATATAAACTAAGCAGCCATAAAAATAATTATAGCACATCTATGTGCCTTATAAAGGTCGAAAAAGTGATTTTTCGAACACTTTTGGACAGTTCTGAGCTTAAAAATTACTATTATACAATTTAAACTTATCTAAAGTCTACTTGTTTACAATAATACAGGAAAATAAGTTGTTACAACAGTTATCTCACACTTATTTGCCTTAAAAAAGCCAAAAATCATTTTTTGGGTGTTTTTTTAACAATATGAACTTACATACTGTTCACACGCACTCAAAAATTATTTTAAAACTACTATTTTATAGTAATACAAGTTAAAAATCAATTAAATCAAATTAAAATCAAAAACAATCTAACTAAATTTATTCAATCATCATCATCACTATCTTCATCTATAATAGGCATCGTGTCGTCTTCGACGAAAAGTTCTGATAATATTTGTGATGGACTCAGCTGTTTCGACTTGAATCTTCCACAGGACAAATAGTAAATTACTGCGGCGACGTGTGAACAACATCCAATTGTTCGTAGCCCATTAGCACACTCGCAGCACCACCGTTTGATCCCTGCGCAACCAACTGTTTCAGGACTGTACTCTATGTAACAATTGTAAGTCTTCGATTTTATGTGTCTGGACTGTACTTGTATTCTGATGATTTTTTCAGATTCTTTGAGATATTTCAAATGAAGAACACCATTTATATCAAGCATCTCTGCCAAATAGGAAACAGCTTGTTTTAATTGATATCCACCAGTAAAAAAGATTTTCAGATCTTTTTCGGTCATTTCTGGAAAATCACTTAAGTCAGTTGATGTTAGATCGCTGAAGGTAACTTTCTTTCTGCTCCAGCCTCCATTTTCTGCTTCTTGATGTAATGTATTTTCTATTTGAGATTGAAGTTTCATACGATCAACAATTTCATCGGTCATGCCAACATCAGAGTGAAATCGCTTCCCAAAAAAGTTGTTCAAAAAGCATGCTATTCTAACAAAGTGCTTTGCATTGTGTAAAGATTTATTATCAAATTGGTGATGAAGAAGTTTATATTTTTGACCAATTACTCCATGTATCGCTTCCACTGACCATCGGATTTTTGTTACAAACCTTGAATGATTAGCCTCTTCTCGAGTCAGCTGGTTTCTTTTACCTTTAAGAGAAGGCATCAAAACTTTGTAACCTTTATCCTGTAGGTACTGAACTACATCACGAAATCCTCTATCAAGAACAAAAACGTCGTTTTCTTGTAACAAATCCGAAAATTCTTGGTTTGTCTCTAGTAAGTGTTTTAAAATCTGCGCATCATTCATATGTGCTTCAAAAGGACCTAGAACATCAATGACATGACCATCTGGCATACAGATTGTAAAAGGCTTTGCTAAATGACATTTTTTTTGTCCTGTATAAGATTTTCTTTGATAATCGTTGTTTGCGCTTTTTTGATGCCGAAGGTAAGTACCATCACCAATTATCATTAACTGATTATCATTTAAATCATGCAATTTCTTAGCGATGGATGTGATATGATTTGTAACGAGCTCTTGTCTAGTTAGTGAATTGATACCAAATCTACTGGGTAAGACATCAACTTTAAACGACTGAATAACAGATTCCACAAAATTAGAAATTTGTTGCGACCACTGAATCCCTAGAATGGCTGCTATCATGCTATTCGAATTACCACTTCTTAATTTTAGTAAAAACACTACTAACGCCTGAGTAACATCTCTATTGTGTGAGGCTCTCATGCCTGTCAGCATTCCACGAAGTTGAATTAACTGCTCCCAGTTAAGACCAGTAAACACAATTAAGCTTTTTTCAGGCATTGAAAAGTCAGAAACTCGATAAAAAATATCTCTATCAACTCGTGCAGAAAAATTTTCCAGTAGTTTTTTTAGTTCAGAAACTTCTATTACACTAGAGTTAAAATGAATACGTAAGTGCCTGAGCTCATCTTCATAAAAAAGTTTTTTGACACTTAAATGGGACTTGCAAGTTCGATTGCCTGTAAATATTTTAAAAATTATAAATGATTTTAAAAATTTAAAAATGATTGCTACCGTATATATTTGAAGGTAAGCCTTTTTTACTTTTTTTAAAGGTCAAAAGTTGGGGTTGTATTCGAATGCGGCTTATCTTCAAGCACATACAATAAGTTAAAAAATAATCTAGGGTACCTTTTGGAATGAATATTTGCGTTTTACAGTAGGCTTGAGAGCGAGCATGGAAAGAAATTGTAACTAAATTGTTGGCTGTACAACCACAAAGGCAGCAGTACTTGTGAGTGGCAACAGTTCTGTTGATCGGCATTTCTACTGTTTCGGGCTTTTCTCGTTCAGGTTCGAACTGCACTGGTGGATCCAGCGATGACTGGGACGATTGAGACTCTGAAGTTGTTTGTGAAAAAATTTCAGTTAAGGCTGAAACTGCATCGTTGAGACTTTGCGAAAATTGTGGCTGTTCTTCCAGCTTAGGTTTTTTGTTAGTTTTATATAGTCTCAGTTTAGAAGAGCACTTCAAACACAAAAAACAACCAACGGTTCCAACTCTAAATACGAATTCACCTATTTCTACTGTTTCATACAACCAATCAGTAATTTCAGCTGCTTCTTCTTGTGTATTGATAATTTTTTTTTCATTTGCTCTTAATTTACGCTCATTTATATTACATTTCAAACATCTTGAATCATCCTGTTTAAGTTCTTCTTGTTCCTGTTTCTGCTCTTCTAAATCCATATTTTCAATTTTTTGAAGAAATCTTTATATTCAGACCTATTAAAATAAATATTAAGTAAAGCAATAATTAAAAAAAATTTGTTTAAAAATTTTTAATTTTAGTAACCTATGAGAAATAATAAGTTTGTTGACTTAAGCTGCTTTTTAAAATTATCCAGATTGCGTCAGTTTCAGAAAATCAGAGTTCAGATGCTGCCACAAAAACAGTTTCAATATGAATTAGCTCAGACATCTCTGTATCATGTTTTCATAACATGCATAGCTGCGGATATAAAATTTTTATTAATGTGGGTTTTTTAAAAATAAATTCAGATATTACAAAAAAAAAAATAAATAAATAATAGTATAAAAAATTATGCCAAAGCGTATTACATATTTTAAAATAAGTATGCGGTTAAAAATTCATTATTTTAAACACAATTTAATTTTGAACAAAAAACCATAATTTTGATTTTTAGTTTTATTAAGTTATGAAAACTTTTTCAAATAAATTCAGAAAAATTTAACTTTTTAATAAACTAAATAACATATGATATCATAATGATTATATTAAATTATTTGCACAGCGATAAAAGCTGTTTTCAAGAACCTGAATTATGATCTTTAATGATTATAAGCTATCATTTTTTGCATATCATGTTTCAATCTATAAAATAATTTCAAAAATAACTCAACCAAAAAAGTTTATGCTTCACACAACTGCAATGAGTATTGGAAAGTTTTTGTAAAACTTTCATTTCATTTTATAAAATATAATAATTCCAGCAGTTGATACAAATAAACAGAAATTCCAAATAATTGTGCTATGGTAGTAATGAAAAATTTTCAAGGAAAGTCTAAGTGACATGTGGAGGGAAAATCGTACCAAACTCTGGGTTATGTAATCTCATCTTAAATGATAATGCTTTGCTCAATATTCATAAGTTTCAAACTATACCATCCTTAAGTGACTTATGATTTGGATCATAAATAGAGATATTTTTAACCACAATCAACCAATCACTTAATATTAACTTTCCAGCACTATTTTTTTTATATCAAACATAGTTTTTATTAAAAATTGACCTAGAATTCATTCACCAGTAATCCTGACTACTCAAACAACCTTCTTTTTCACTTATTTTTAATAATATCTTCAACTTCTTAGATTCTTGTTCAATTTTACTCTAAGATAAAGTTCTATGAAAAAACAGTTTGGTACATATTGCCTTCCACACGTCATAGACTTTCCTTGGCTGTTTATTTTCACAATTTTTACATAAATAAAATTAAAAACTTATTTGATCTGTACACACAACTTTCAGGCTTATTTCAATACTTCTATAACTATCTCAAACAAAGTTTTTGAATCATTTCAAGAATTACAAATGTTAAAGATTGAAGTAATAAAAAAAACCAAACTTAGTGTACCTACACCTTCAGAATTCAAGCCTAACTATACATTTTTACCAGCAACAGACTCTTTAATTGCAGCACGAACCAAGAACAAAAACAGTTTAATTTTATTTTAAAAAACTCGTGTCCGAGTAAACGTATGTACGTGTATGTACAAATAACGCGTATCAAATCACAATAAGTACTAACTCTGACTTAATCGTTATTTTTAAAAAAACTCAGCAAAAACATAAAAAAAATCAGCAGTCGTCCGAGTCCCAACTCCCGAGAACGACGACATTCGAGGGAATAAAGCTGTGGCTGAGTGTGGCAGGTGGCTACGGTGTTAGTACCTTTGCGCTAACTAACGGTAGAAAACTGAACTCTTAGGTTTAAAATTTAATTTTAATTCTGAACTTTTTATAATTTTTTCATTGATTACTGAAAAAAAAAAAATTGTAATGAGCTAATTTTTAAAATAATTGATAAAAAAATTAAATTATTCGTAAGATCTTTCGGACGTACACACGTTCAGGCAACACATATATTTTCAGTTGGTTTCTTGAAAAATACTTAAATATAAGTTAAAAATTGACAAAAAATTATTTTTCCTAATCGTTAGTAAGTTTATAATCGTATAAGATTTTTAACAGATGAAGTAAGGTGAGATAAGATTTGAGAGATAAAACCGTCTGGAGCAGAAGCCAGAAACATGAGTTTTTAAAACTCGTAAGTCGTAAGTCATTTTTTAAAATAATTAAAAGTGGTCGTCGTTGTTTTATCATTAGCTTTTTTTATTTTTTCTACCACAGTATGTATTATCATAAATACTGAAGACAGCAAAAACAGCACTAGTTGAACAAAGAGGAAATTATTGTGTACAGTATTTAAGATTATCAAAATGAAGCATATGAAAACATAACCTATCGTGACTATAAAAATTATGTTGTTGTGATTAAAATTAACTTAAAGTACATAAAATTCCTAGTTAAAAATACGGAAACTTATTGAAAAATTGTAGTTTAACACATACATTAATTAATTATTATTAATTATTATTATTAATTTAATCCATTAATTTCATCAATAAAATTCAAGATTTTCGAGCTTAAAAAATTAAAATAGTGCCAAATTTTTTGGTATCAAATGCTTGAAAAAAAAAATATTTTTATATTTGAAGTTATATTGTACAATGTGATGGTCAAAGTTTACTAAAATACTTTTACAACATGCGAGCAGCACCTGGCACATTGGAAGCTTCAAAAAACCTACTTTATTTCAAAACTGGCCTCAATCTTTTTTGCTGATACTTACTCTTATATCCATCACATTTATATTTGAAGGTAAAGTATAAACAGTAAACTAGTTTTGAAAAATTAAACTTTAACCCATACACACAATTTCATCAATTGAATAAAAAAATTTTAAACTTTAAAAAGTAAACAAGTACCTTTTTAACAGTCTCTTTTTTACACATTTTTAGGTTTTGGACTTACATTCTGGAATGCGATTCAATAAAATATCTTTACACCTGATATGCGAACTGCACCTGACCTTGGAAGCTTCAAAAAAATAATGATTAATTCTTTGCTAATTAAATTTTTTTCATTTACAATATTTTTTATAAGGATAATTAAAATAAATTTTTTTTATTTTTAATAGGTAAAATTTTGAATCAATGCAAAAAACTACAACTTGTGAAAATTGACTTCAGTCTACTTAGCTGTATCATCAACCTACTAGAAGAAACACTTGTTCTTGCTTTGAACTCGCTGAACAGAAAATTAAAATCCTTTGGTAACAGAAGAAAAAAAACGCAAATTGGTTTTAAAAAAAATGTTTTATCTGGGCGGGTTATCAAGAAAAATTATGTATTTATTTAGACTGCTTTGACTGAGAGATACATACATATTTTAAAAGGCTCAAATAATTTTTCAAGTTAATTTTTGTCCAAAAAGTTACCTTCTTGTATTTTTAAGACAGTAAGGCATGTACTGATAACTATTGTAACAACTTTGTTACAAGCTTGTATCATTGTGAAATAGTAGCTTTTAAATAATTTTTGAGTTTGAAATTGTCAGAAAGTAACTTTTTTGTCTTTTTAAAATAGCAGGGCTATGCAATAATTATTCGCGTAACTTCTTAACTCTTATTAGTATAAAATAGTAGTTTTAAAATAATTTTTGAGTGCGTGTGAACAGTATGTAAGTTCATATTGTTAAAAAAACACCCAAAAAATGATTTTTGGCTTTTTTAAGGCAAATAAGTGTGAGATAACTGTTGTAACAACTTATTTTCCTGTATTATTGTAAACAAGTAGACTTTAGATAAGTTTAAATTGTATAATAGTAATTTTTAAGCTCAGAACTGTCCAAAAGTGTTCGAAAAATCACTTTTTCGACCTTTATAAGGCACATGGATGTGCTATAATTATTTTTATGGCTGCTTAGTTTATATTATTGTAAAACGTGACTCTTATAAAATTTTCTAAGTTGTTATGACCGATTGGTTATTTCGTAATAGCCAAAAAGTGTTCAAAAAATCGCTTTTTCGACCTTTTTTTAGCCCAAACAAATGTTTTAATTTTTTTAACTGTAAATTAGTATGTAATTTAACAAAAAATAAGTTTTTGTATCAGTTTTATAATTTTAAATTTAAGTTAAGGTATCGAGAAAGCGAAAAAGTGTTGAAAAAATCGATTTTTCGGGCTTTTTTAAGTTAAAAATAATGTTTTAATTTTTTTAACTGTAAATTAGTATGTAATTTAACAAAAAATAAGTTTTTGTATCGGTTTTATAATTTTAAATTCAATTTATGGTAACAAAAAAGCGAAAAAGCGTTTAAAAAATCGCTTTTTTGCCCTTTTTAAGGCTCTAAATGATAATTTAATATAACCTATGGTACTGTGATATGTAAATTTGTAAAACAAAAGAAGTTGTAATAGTTTTATAATTTATAACTTGATTTAAACCAATTAAAAAGCGAAAAAGCGTTTAAAAAATCGGTTTTTTAATTTTTTAAGTGCTTTCCACCCTCTGAAAAAATCTGAAAAAATTCAAGTGAAAAAATTTCATCAAAATACGTATAAAAAAATTTTTTTTAGCACTGCAGCCATTACAGGTTTTTATTAATGGGCATTTTAAGTTTTAAAATCGCCGTAAAAATTCCGTTTTTTGACCTAAAATTAAAAAAAAAAATTTTTCGAACTACATTTTTTTCAAACAAAATTTTGCCGCCGACCTCGTTTTTTTATCTTATATAGGTTTGGAGATATAAATAAAAGTTGAAAAATCACTATTTTTAACCGCGCATGCGCAGTATATGAGATAAAAATTTCTAGTTGGCGTCAAAAATTTTCTTTTTTTAAGACCTTTCGAATGATATATATATTGTAGGGGTTTGCTCTGGGGGCACTTTACCCCCCCTTAACAGGCTATACCCTTTGTATAGCACTACATCATTTGCAAAAACTAAACGAATTTTATCTCTTTTATTAATTTAACAGTTAAAAAAAATTTTTATCAATATTCATACTGCTACTAATTGATATTTATTTTATGATTCATGATAAATATAGCTATATTAAGTGTTAACAAAATATAGTATCCCTCTTTGAATTTTAACTATATCCTCAATTGCACAAATAATCCGTTTAATATGATTAGATTTAGCAAATTGTTCTGTATACGTACCAAAGATTTTGTATATGCAGTAGTATGGCTTTGTAGTATCTATAATCCCTGTAAGAAATGCTAATTAGGAAACAGACATTTAATGGCTATTTAAAATGTCTTCAGACTAGAAACAAGGTAATATTAATAGCTAATTTTTAGATTGTATGAAACGATTTTTTTCCATGTAAATAGCCATTTACTAGATTCAAAATTAATGCATATTATTAAATACTAATCATTTGCTTTTAACAGCGAAATTTATAAAAAAAAATATTTATCATAACCTCATAAAAAATAGGTATTTCATAGAATTATGACATTTCCAAAATTACCATCAAATTATATGCAATGAGAATCACCACGTGCAATACGCTGTTTTGAAGGTTATAACAATTTTTTTACCCATTTTAAACGGGCGATTCATAGATTGAAATCGACCGTAAAATAAAATAATTTTTGATAGCTATTTTTTGGGTATTTTTAATTGAATAAACATAACCTATCGCTTTACTATATTAAAAATAGGAGAAAACTGGCAATTATTACCTTTTTTCTTAGACTCAGTTATTGAATATTTTAACTAACCTTTTTCTAGTTTCAGAGCCATTTTTAATATTCGCAATTCCAACAGGGAATGCTTATTGCAATAACTTTTACAATCAAGTAAAACTTTCGTACCACTGGAAGCTTCCGATCGTTTTATAATCCTTGGAGCATAAAATTCGTTTTCATGATCATTGGAAATAATGTTACGATTTCTACAAAAAGACTTATTCTTGCACAATATTTTTTTGACACTTATTGAATAATAATGTACGGTATAATGAAAATATCCTAAAGCAAAATTTTTTATTACAAAAATTATGAATTATATGAAGTTATGTATTGTGTTCAATATTCAGATGATTTACTACCTCTAACTGATTATGCTATATTTTTAAAATCAAGATGAACAGACCGAAGAGCTTCTTACACAACTACATTTTTAAGAGCTTATAACAAAATACAGAACCTCATCAACATTGATAAAGATTTTTACCCACTATCCGATACCTAATGGACCGATCCCAGCTCGCAATAAAAACGCAAGAGCCTGACGTTCAACCTACCTCCGAAAAAAGGGGCGATATCTCGCGTCGATAGTAGAAAAAACCGGAATGCGGCGCGACTGGATGCCGCTGCTGCGGTGGCTTAATTGCCCTCACCCCGTCAATTAGCACGCACCGAAGTAATTGACAAATAGGGCTCGATACACTTCTCTTTTTTTTTAATCCTCGCGACAACGTGTTTGTTTACTCGGAAGAGTGCTTCACCGGAACCTATCTGCTCTTTTGTTCCTCGGGGTGTTTTTTAATCGTCCGAAGAGCATTGTTCGATCGTCTCGAAAATACAATTGCGCTCTTTTAACGATCTCTTAATTGCGCGACCGATATGACTAACGAACCGGCGTCGCGAGTCGTGAGGGTTATCAGATTTTTTTTAATGATCGCCGCTGAATTGATTTGCCCCGACAAATTATTGATATTACTCTCCACCCTGAAAAAAAATAAAAACAATTAATACCACCCACCCAGCACGTCTAGAGTACCGCAAAAACAAAGACGAAGAAGAAGCTGCTTTGTAAGTGTTGCTGGCAAAGAAAGAAAAAGATCTGCTGCGAGCAACTATTTTCATTCGCCACGGTACAGGCCCGTAGGGTCACACACCGATATACGTGTTGCAGTCGGCGCGACGTAGAGCCTGCACCAGATCCCCGTCATTACCGGAGAAGACGCAATAAAAGCAAGAAGAAGAAGAAGAAGAAGAAGGGCTAATATCGGCACGAGCGAGGTAAGGCGAAATATTGGCCTTTATTAAGCCACCTCTTCTCTCGGGTTAGGGTGCGTTTACAATCGGCGATTTTTGCTTGCGGGAGGATTCGAAAGTGCAGGTTTCAAAGTATAGGCTTCTACTCCTAGTTCTTTGAATGGAAGTAGTTGCTTAAGAGGAAAGAGTTTTATTGCGAATTTTGGTTTTTAAAAGACAATGGGGCTTTGATTGTAGGGTTTAAGGCCCTTAAATTGCTTTCAAAAATTATTTAGCGATTTTTTACTGCTTAAATTTTAGATTTAAGAATAAAGGAGACGTTGAATAGTCTTGAGTGTAGGGTTTTAGACCTTACAACTTTGAAAAACATTACTAACTTTTTTTACATAACTTTATATTGAATCATTAATTGAACAGCTTAAGCTGTTTTGTTGTAAATTTTGGTTTTTGAAGATTATGGCAACAATTCTAACTATAGGATATACTCTACTGTTTTGTCATTAGCTTTAGTTTTTATTATAGTAACAACAGATTTGTGCATGAAACAAATTATATTTTGCAATTATATTTATGGCTATTGTCCTAAAAAAAAAAAAAATTCTATCTATATCGCCGCCTAGTGGCTACATACTGCGTTATAACAAAACAATAATTTAATCACTGAACTACATTTTTTGTAAACAAAATTTTTCCGCAAACCGCGTTTCTCTAGTGTTTATAGGTTTCGAAATATGAATTAAAAGTGAAAAATCATCAAAAATCAGCAATAGAAGGAATAAAAAATTGCGGTTTGCGCCAAAAGCTTCCTTTTTTTACGCCCTTTCAAATGATATATATATATTGTAAGGATTTGCCGTGGGGACCGGTTCATCTATTTTACCTGGTTATACCTTTTCACTTCATTAAAAAAGTTTCTCACAAAAACATAAAACATTAAGTTATAAATAAATTAAAAAAAAAAAAAATTTAACAAACCCAAACATTTATGTTGCAAACGCAGCTTAAGGTACTGGACACGCAAGCCATAACATTACGGTTCACACGTGTACACGGTGCGGTTACAGCTATCCTACAAGAGCTCTTCTCCTCCCTCTCGGGATTCTCAGAGAAGCGCATGAACGTCTAATAAAATTTATTCCGTGGTTTTTACACTCGTGCGTGCGCCTCGCGGCTATGCAGGTCCTTTTGATCCTCCTATTTCTATATGAATCGATTTAAAGTTTATTCCGCACGTACAGTCTCACATAGCCTACTCTTTTATTCGTTTATTTTTATTAACAAAAACGCATTTAACATAACTTTGAAAATGGATCCTGATAAATCAGGTAGGGTTTGCCGATTCAAAAAAAGAAATTTACGCAAAAACGATCCAACTCGAATTAAGTCGTTTTTGCATCCGACGCCTCGTATATACTTTGTACCTACATGTATGTATATGTGCTTTAAATATGTAATATTGACCAAAATTGATGGTAAGTAATATTTATAATACTAATAATAGTTTGTATTCAGGTATACAGTATTTGGGTGGAGCCTGCAGACCAGCTAAGCCAGAGGCTAGAGAAATGCACCTCCCCCGGTAAGAGCCTTAGCCAATTGTTCAGCTGGGCTTATTATCGTTCAGCTAATTTCTTCACTGAATTTTCACTGAACAGGCCCATGTAAGTCCTATAATGAATTTAGCTCAGTTTCAGGTAATAACTAGAATTGTTGGGGCGTGGCTCTAAATCATTTACGGAGAGTCAGAGTACAGGTAAATATACGTTTGAGGTATAATCGGCTCTTGGGAAAAACGAATTTTGGGAAATAAGTTTTTGGGAAAAGTGTCCTACAATCCTCCGCAATTATAGGTCCTCATATCTGATCAGTTTAAAATTTATCCCTACTGAGTATTTAGAATTTTCGAAGATGCTTCTCGTGAAGGTGTAGAAACTTGAAAATAATCTTCCAGAACCGGGTTAGCATATCGCTGATGGTATATATACTTGAAGAGGCGGCCTAGGCCAACCGGGTCGCCGACAACGGGTATACCCGGGGATCATCTCCGAGACATCAACTCAAATTTTCTTTGAGGTAATTCTAGTGTTCGTTTGCAAATTCTAAGGTATGAATTCAGACCTGGGCAACCAGGTCGCCAATGGCGGTTATATCTGGAGGTCATCTCCGAGAACTCAAATTGAATTTTCTTTGAGGTGACTCTGATGATCGTTTTTAAGTAGTTCTGCACTCTAACTCCTGGAGATGATCTTCGGGTATACCTGTCATCGGCGACCTGGTTGTCCAGGTTTAGCTTCGTGCCTCAGCAATTGCAAACGATCATCAATAATATCATCAATAACCCCTCGATATCCAAACACACTCAGAGAAAGGTTTGATTGGGTCAACAATATATTGAAACATCTAAGATGCCATAGTTGATATAGAGACAATCAGGCATATTGTAGCCGTTACAATATCATAGTAGCGCTGACTAAATGCGTATTAAGGGTTAACATTTTTCTAGTTGCACTGGTATAGCACAACTTAATTTTAAAAATTAAAAAAGCTTCGATGAAAAATCGTAAGATGATTATATTTTTATAAATAAATCTCTTTTCTGCATTCTCTCGAATTTGAGAGACAGATAAGAGTCGCGCCAACCATAGCGTGAGAGATCGAGAATCTTTCGATTCTCCTCCGACTTAACCTTTCACTGCCCGCGAATGAATTTTCAAGAAATTAATTCTTAGTTTATTGAAATTGTTGAAGGTATTTGAAGAATTTCAAAAAAAAGATTGACTTAATTTTAAAAAATTTCGTTTTTGTGATTTTGGCATAATTAATGTATTTAATGAATAGTTTTAATCTTAAAAAATATACAAATAATTTTTCATACCTCCGGGACGAAAACACCAAATTCCCTCCCCGGGTCAGAGCGGGACTTTGGGTTTTCCTCCCGTCGTAATGAAAAAAACATTACACACGACGCAGGAAAAGTATTAGCCAACCCCTAGTTGGGTTTGCTAGGGCTGGCCAATACTTTTCCAGCGCCCGGTGTGTAATATACTAATAAAAATCACAATATATAAGAAATAATGACTTGAATTAAGATTTTTTTAAATAGCTAGGTTAGGTTAGATTTTTGAATATTTGCTTTGCTAGTCGCGACGATATGTATTATTATCCTTACCATACGTATTGTAACTGCTACAATATTTAGACTATTGAGGGAACAAAGAATATTTAATTGATCCAATCAAATCTTTCTCTGTGCAGCTATTCCTTTCGCCCACGCTTTTCTCGTGGGAGGATGAGGTCCTAGGAAAGTGATTTTAGCTCGTTAACCAAACAACTATTCCATTCTCCCTCACTTTTCCCGAGGGAGGATGAGGTCCTAGGAAAATGAAATCGGCAAGGTTTCCAAACGGCTTTAAACGAGGATGAGGTCCAAGAAAAATGATATCGGCTTGGTTTCCAAACAGCTTCAAAGCAGGATGAGGTCTTAGGAAAATGATATCAGCAAGGTTTCCAAACAGCTTGAAGGAGGATGAGATCCAAGGAGAATGATATCGGCTAGATTTCCAAACAGCTTTGAAGGAGGATGAGATCCAAGGAGAATGATTACGCTACGGTTGCCAAACAGGATTGAACGAGGATGAGGTCCGAGGAAAATGATATCGGCTAGGTTTCCAAACAGCTTTGAAGGAGGATGAGATCCAAGGAGAATGATTACGGTACGGTCGCCAAACAGCATTGAAGGAGAATGATTTCGACAAGGTTGCCAAACAGCTTCAAAGCAGGATGGGGTCTAAGGAAAAGGATTTTGGCAAGGTATCCAAAAAGCTATTCCATTTTACCTCGTTTTTTTGGAGGTACGCTGAGGTCCATGAAAATCGATTTTGGCAAGGTATCCAAAAAGCTATTCCATTCTCCCACGCTTTTCTTGAGGGAGGATGAGGTCCATGAAAAAGGATTTTGGCAAGATAGGACGTCAGCTTATATTCAGTGAAGATTCCTACCAGGGAGCTTTACCTTAAGTCTATGGTTTTGAAAATGGCTTCAAAATTTAATTTTTGAAAGTAATTTTTATAGTTTAAGAATTTATGTTTATTACTTATTTATTTATTTATTTATTGCGTCAAGAGAAAAGTTTCATAAATTGCTTGAGGCAACGGTTTTTGATGCATGTTTTTCTTTGCAGAATATTACAACTGATTTAAAATGTTTTTCAGTTTTGAAAACTGCAGAAAGTAGAAACCCGTCAAATGTGGCTCTGACAATAACAATTCAGCAGTTATTTTTTTTTTAATTATATATACGTATAAAATGTTTTTTATTATTTTAGGTTGTGATAAAAAAACTCAAACATAAAAAATAATTTTTCAGACTGGTAGATTATTGTTTGATAAAACGTGTTAGCTTGATTTAATTTACCCGAATTTTGTCTTAAATGCTTTGAAGTAAGCAGTTCTCAATTTTCGTAATAGACTAAAATAATGAAAAAAAAAAAAATCCCAAAAAATTAAAAATTTCGATCGATGATAAAGATTTCGCAGTAAACTTGGTTTTGAAACTATCCACGAAGTTTCGCGTGGTGTTTAGTTTTTCACCCTCAGGCTAGTTTCGTGCACGAGAAAAAAAAAGCTCGAAAAAATTTCATTAAAACTTCATTAAGCAGGCAGATTGTCCAGTTTTATTTCTCATGAAAACCCAGCTCTCGCTCTGCAAGAAGAATCCGAATGAATTTAGCCTACCCCCAATCAAGTCAGCTCGCTCCTAATTGCCTTATTCTCGCTCGGGCGCAGCAGCGAGATGTCAATCATAAAGTGCATTTAGAGCCCCTGCGCGAAAGAAGAAAGAAGAAGAAGAGCTGCAGTCTGCACTGCAGGCAGGCACGGAGGCGGCTCGGTACGGCGCGTCAAAGGGGACTGTAATTAGCTCCGCGCGCAGCCGTGTCCCGCCTTCTTTCTCTTCTTCTTCATCGTCTGCGGCGGTAGCTGTATTATCCTGGACAGCGTGAAATGCAACAGGCTTTTTGAACTTAAATGCGCTGCAGCGGTGTCAACTCGACTCTCGAGGGTTGGCGACTTTGAGTGTCGATCAATTTTTTATGCAATTTTTATTTTTTAATTAAAGTGGTTAATGAAGAAAATTTTTAATTTTTGTAATTGCTAAAGTTTTTTTTAAATGATTGTTAAAATTTTATTTCTTTCAATACTTCAGTTTACGCTTAGATTAAGTAACTCTCTTCTGGATAAATATTGTAACATTAGGAAATTTATCGAAGACTCAAGAGTGTAGTTTAAGAACATGTTGCACAGACTTAACTAAGAATTCATAAAAATTTAATGAAAATTCAATGGTTTTAACCAAAATTTTTTAGGTTTTGATTAGTGGTCAATGTTGGAAACGATTGTTCTTATGGCGCTCACAACCACAAACTTTGTTGTTCGAGATGAATTTTTTCCTGGGAGTTGGGACAAATAATATAGGCTATACATGCAAGAACTCTATGTGAAACCGAAAAAAGGACATTATGGTATTTCTTATTTTTAAAAAAACCAGTAAATAAATAAATTGAAAAATTAATCATTGAAAACTGAAGAAAATGATAGCAAATTATTTTTTACTGTAAAATGACCTGAATGCCCTTTTTTCTTACTCAATACTTTTGTCTTGCTCTCTATTTGTATACAAACTTGAGCTTCCTCTCTGGGTACATAAGAACACATTGTTTAGTTCATTTAAAGTTTCAAAAAATTCATGTTTCAATAATCAGTAGAGATAATTTAAACATTAATCAAAACGCAACGTCATCTTTCTTATCAGCAAAATCTGCCAATGGATCTTCAGCCGGTAGTTTTCGGACTTGATAAGATCGGTTCGACCCCAATCGTACGATTTGCATTTATCTGCCCATATTAATACACAGTACATTCGCTCACTCGCAAGCCGATAAGACGTTATTCAAAAGCTACCCCGGTATAAATCTTCATTAAAGAAATAAATTTTAATCCCCCCCACCCTTTTCCCTCCCAAAAGGGGCCGCGAAATTACAGGGCCAGTCGGAAGATTTATTAAGCCATAAAACAGCACAACGGCACATCGTGGCATAATTATTAAAAAAAGATGAAAAAAAAAAAAATCAGTTCTCATCCTGCAGCCCCTGCAACAAATCCTTATCCCGCGAGCGAGAAGGAAAGACCGGGAGCCCCGTGGTGTTTTCCCCCCATTAAATACGAATATTTCGACTTGCTCGCTGACGGTAAAAATGGAAATGCAGGATGATGATCTCGCTGCAGCAGCGTTGGAGTCTGCAATTCATTAAAACCGCCTCTGGGCGAAACGATCTTTCTCTCTCTCACTGCACGCACGGCATTAAATCCACGTTATTACGGGTTATTACCCGAGTAATGAGAGGGAGGCGGGAGGGAGGGATAAAGCCCTTTTTATATAATCTCTCCTCTCCTAGCCCTTCTTTTTTTTTCGGCTCTCACCTTTGTCCGCCCAGCGACCCACGGCGGGACGGATGATAAATACCGAGCTGCGGGTAATTGAAACGATTTCGATTCGATTATTATTCAAAATATCCTTCGTTCCTTTCTTTCTCAGCTTTGACCGACCGCAGGCTGGGGGGAGTGGAGGGTTTGTAAAGGCGCGCCTTTTCACGCGGAAACTGCGCGTTCGATCTATCGTCTCTCTCTGTGATTACGACGCGGACGTTTGAATTTATGAAAATGACCGGGCACTTTTTCAAATCGCTCTCGATATCGATCTGATCGGGTTAATGGCACTTTAAATTGTATGTTTCTGGAAAATGGTACATTTTATTCCATTACCTTTTTTCGTACGTAACCGAGGATGAAAGTTTTGGTAGTTTATAATTTTCTTGTAAGGAAATAAAGTGGTACGCTCTTGTAACACAATTCACTTCTTCATATGCATACTTGGTTTGAATTGTTAAGGTGACTGACTTTAACTTTGGTTAGCTTGTTATTCATTTATTAGTGTTGCATCCTTTTTACTCATTTAATCAGTTTTTATTGATATTGTAAAATTCAATAACACATAACTTGTCATTTTTGAAATTGGAGATTCAAGTTCGATTAATACATCGAGGCTTATATGTATGGTTCTAATCATTTTGAGCTCTCACTGCACATACTAGGGTTGGTCAACGATCCGAAGTCGGATTTTTTTTTTTTTTTTTTTCAAAAAATCCGAAAAAAATAAGTTTGGATCGTTTGTAAATTTTCGAAAAATGCGAAAAAAATCCGAGATGATTTAATCATAATTTTGGATAAAAATATTTAAATGACGACAGAAAAAGACTCATTTGTTCAATACTGAAGCTGTGTAACGACTGCTGTTGATATTTAAACTTTTTTGTGTTGATGAAAGAAAAAACTTTGTGTCAATCGAATTATCCTTTTGCACTAACTTGAGTAGTTTAAAAATTTTGTAGAAGTTTCAAAATTTTGAATAAGGTAAAAAATGTTAGAAGCATGTAATTAGGTTTTTGAGATGTAGTTTATAGAATGTATCTTTATTATGTTATGATCTTACAGATACGTAATCTTATCACAAGAATAACCTTACACGTGTTTGCGTCATTTCGTTTCGTCTTATTTAAAAAAAGGAAGAATAATTCGTGTACCGAGCTTTCGTACTTCTTACGATATAGTTTCGCTTTATGGTTCAAATTAAAATAAGCTAAACTTGAAAAAATATATATATGCTAACAATTAGACTAATAAGTAATTATAGTGAAAAAAAAAAATTTTATGTAATAATCTATAATCTTCTACATTATTATACATTCTATATACGCAGCATCCATAATTTTGTCTGTTCGTCCGGGATCAACTTTAAAAATTTGATTACCACGCTCCTGATCATCGGATTCGATTCAAATTTAGTATACGGATATTTTCGAGAATGTATGAACCTAACTTCCGTTTTTTTGTTTCTATTTTTTTAAAATGAGAAGAATTTCTATTTTATAGATTTTGGTCATCAGTTTTCTTTTAAAAATTGAACATAGCGCTTCCGAAACATCCGATTTGTAAAAAATTATGTTTACGTAGTTTTTCAGGGGTGCTAGTAACAAATATCACTTTTAATTTTTAATTTTCCCGAAATAAAGTGCACTTAAATAAGGTAAAATTATAATTCGCGCCTAATACATTGGATTTGTACAAAAATTGGTTTTCGGGGGCTTTCGAGGATCTAGCTTACGAATCTGACCTTCCTTTTTAAATTTAATGACTCTAATATACTTGAAATTATTCTATATATTTTTCTATGCTAGTTTAATTATAATAATTAAGAAATTATAAAAGTTTAATACAAAATTATCTTTAAATTTTGTTGCGGTTTTTATTTAGTTTATCAAGAGTATTTGAAAGCTTACTGTTAAAAGATTGGAAAGTTATTAAATTCAATAACTCATAATATAATTTTTTAACGATTATTTTATGAGTCTTCAAAATCAATTATCGATGATTCTATCAACAAAATTAATATTACAACAGCTTATTTTCTTTTTTTTAAGCTGTAAATGATTATTATATTTAAATTTATTTTTTTTTTTTTTCAGTTGAGTTTGAATTTCTCAGTCATTTATATAAGAATAAAATTTAGTTTATTTAATAATTCAATTAATGCAATACAATTTTTTTCCTTAAAAGTTGAAAAAAAAAAAAAGAAAAAAAGAAAAAAATAATTTACAACTATGAAAGTAAAACTTATGAAAACAGTGATGAATTCTTTTGTTATAGATAGATAAAGAAAAAAAGTTCTTGTCCCATCCCTGTAAAATCAGATACCACAAAGCGAATCGGTGCACTTTTTTTTTTTGTCCGTTTCAGAGTCTCATCTCGCTGTAGGTACAGAGAGACGAAAGAGCTGCAAAAAAGGAAAAAGCAGAAGTTTAATCTCGGGTTTTCATTTTGAATTATCCTCGAGGCTCACGCCCGCACCTTCTCTTGATGATGATGACGTTCTTTTTTTTTTTTTTCTTCGTCTTTTTTTTTTCCTTTTCGTTATATCGAGGGGGAATAATTTAGCGTGACGGTAAATTTCACTTCTTTGTTTTTTGCCGAGAGCGAAGATTATTTTGTGTACAGACGCGCAATTATTAGAGATGCCGGGTTACACGTAGCTGCTGGTAAAACGTCTGTGAAATTAGAGTTTTTAGCTCGAACTTATGGCCCTTTTTGAAGGAAATTATGCTCGGTTTTTGCACGCTTCCTTTTTTTTTTACCGGTCTTAAAACGGTGAAGCTGAAGTTATGAACGCAGATGACTAGTTCAGGCGCTGTAGCTAATTTAAAGAAAAGGTTGAAGATTTTTTTTAAGCCGTAAAATTTGAATTAGAAATACGAATTTCTTTTCAGTTTTCAGCTATTAGGATCAATGCTAGTAGAGTTTTAGAGTGGAATTTCTTAAACAGCTTTGAAATGAAAAAAATCACAACTGCATCTGGAAATTCAAGTTTTTTAATGTCTTTATACATGGTATTTAATTAAACAAAAAATTAATTTTCATTTAATGAATATACATCTATTCAAGATTTAGAGTAATAACTGAGCTCGAAATCGATAGTAGATTTTTCTTTCTTATAATCGAATTAATGACCTCGTAGTCATCAGATTATATCAACGTATTACTGAAATCTGATAGTCACATTAAACCCGAAACCATAGAGTAGTATTGTACTGTATTCGTCAGACGATCGATGAGATGACAATTTATTAACAAGGCAATATGGATCTCCTGAACAAAAATTGCTACTAAGGACCGTCAAAACAATATTTTTTAACACCCAATTTGTCCTTATAAAGCTTGGTTCAAGCCATTTGAAATGAGACCTTACACGTCCGATAAATAGGTCCAGTATGCCAAAAAAATTATCAAAAAGTAGTTTTTTGAGATACTAAAAAGTTGTTTACCTAATATATGGACCCCCTCTTTTTTTTGATTTTCGTTGACGTTTATATGTTAGTTATTGCAAATTTAAGAAATTAGAGTTTTTAACAAAAATTTATATTTTGAAAAATTGATTGCATAAGAAATGATGAGGAAGCAAGCGTATCAATTAATTTTTTTTTAATTTTATGAATCGGGAACTGAAACCTTAAGAATGTACTCTTCAAATTAAAACCTTTTAAAAGCGGTTGTGAAAAAGATGTAAAAATCTTATTATAAATTTTAGTATTTATATAAGTTTTTGTCTAAACAATTTCTGGTATAAGTAAAATTTGAATTAATGGAATTTTGAAAGTTAAGAATCTTCAATATCTAAAAGCTAAAATTTTTTTTAAATTTTTTGAGTACTCCAGAATAAAAATGTTTTGTATTGATGTTAAAAATAAATTATTTATAATTGAGTTTACGTTCAAACTCAATATAAAACATCTTGAGTAATTCCAAGTTAAAAATTTCCAAAAAAGCATAAAAACTCACTGTTTACCAAGTAAACGACCGAATGTCAAATACCCAAGGTTTCCGGACAGGAAATTCGCACGGTTCTTTATCGTGACTCATTGGACTTTCCATTGTCGCTTGGAAGAAACGATGCTCTTGGACAAATTTTTTCAAATTAGTTTGGTAGGTAGATCTCGTGCACATATGCTCAGCCAACCGGTGACGCAAGTAATCCGTAGGGTGGTCCATAGGCAGGCAGTAGGACGAGAAGAATAAAAAAAAACCTACCGTCTCAAAAAATACCTTCCTCTTCTTCTTATTCTTATGGGCTTCTCGGGATCGAAGGAAAGCGAATCAAAGGAAATTCCGAACGAGCGGTATCCGGAACTAATTGCCGGCGGTGAGAGGATGCTTGAATACGCTTTCGAGGATCCTCTCCTTTTTTTTCGCTTGGCATATGCTTTTTTGGTTTTAATCGGATTTTTTACTTACGATGTTTTTTCTTCGTCATGCGTGGTTTTTGATTTACAATGATTTGTGGATTGTAAACTGTATTTTTTTTTTTTTTTTTTAGTGCGCTGAGTGAGAGCCAGCTTGAAAAATTATAATTAGAACCAAGAAGTTAGTAAAAAAGAAGCTAAAATAATTTCTTTAGTACCAAGAAGCTTTAAAATCCTATATTTATTAAGAGTTTCAGGATAAAGAAGAAGAAGAAGTATGATATAAATAATAACATACAAAAAACAGATTAAGAGTACTTGTAGTTAATGTCAGTATTAATTTCAAGTATACAAGACTTTCGAAACTTTTTACGAGTCCGGACTTCCATGCAAAATCTGGCAAAAGTACTATAAAACCTAATGGCCAAAAGTAGGATCGGAGCAAAACACAGTGCTCATATGATTGAAAAAATTTTTTTAATTTTTTGTACATGCACACTGTTTAAAAAGATTATTATAATTATTGCGAATTTAAGATATAAATATTACCAAATAATTTTGGAAAAAAAATTTCATTTGGAATAAATCCAATGCATTTTTAATAAGAAATTTTAATTTTGACTTTGTGCAGATCCATAATGGATATCTGATATTATTTTTAAATAATAAATTATTAAAAGTTTTTTTAAATAAAAAGAACTTTTTTTTTATATATTTGCTCTACACAATTTATTCTCAAAAATTTATTTCTTGAAACTATCCATCGATGAAATTTTTTTTTAACTTCGATCAGTGCGTAATATTCAAGTTTGTATACATATAGTATCGATAGCTTGACGTGCAGTTTAGCACAGTGCAATTTTTTTCTCTTTTTTCGATCTATATATGCCAATTGTATTTATAATATTGCTAAAAAACCGTTTTTCACTGAGGTTCACTTTAGCCTGGAATGACCCTTAAGATATTCAAACTAATAAAGTCTCGTAAAAACTTTGTGTTAGCCGGTTAAGGTTTTTAACTTCCGGTGCAGAATGATGACTCCGTTTAAAATTTTAATTAAACCATATTTGTATGGTTCTTGGGAATGCACTTGCAAAAAAAAAAAAAATTATATCGCTGCTGTTGAAAACATTTCTGTAGAAAAACTTCAACTAATCCGACGTTTAATCTGTTAAAAATAAATAAATAAAAAAAGTAAATGATTAGTTTCTTGAATGTAAAAAAATAAACCTTAACAACAAACAACTTCTTTTAATAGATTAAGAGAAATTAATGAATTTTAAAAATTGTCTCAATAACTGACCAATCTCAAACAAAAACCGCGGGAATGATGAGACGTAGAACAAAAATCAGAGCCTTACCTTGTCCCAATAAAAATTCCCCCAAAATATGTAAGATTCCTGATGGACGATTCGCCAAGACAGCAGAGAAAAAAGGTTGGAATCGCCGAGATTATTCGGCAAACATAACGAAAAGGTCCGGGACTCGTCGTCTCCGTTCTCTCGCAATTATAAAACTCGGTCTTCGCCGAGCGCAAAAAAGGCATCCGTCAATCTCGCGAGGGACAAAAACCCGAATCCCTCTTGCCTCGTCATTACGTCGCAAAAACAAAAGCCCGAAAAATCGCAATGCGAAAAAGAGCAACCCTCGATGCGTGTACCCGAAAAAAAAAGACAGAGAGAGAAGAGAGAGAGAAAAAAAAAGGAAGCTGGCGAAATAACGAGGCGATTCCAAATTCGCGGGGGTTTTTGATCCCCAACCGCCTCGGGCGATCAATCTCGATCCCCCCGGAGCACTTTCATGATCCGCGAGTGTACTTTTTGCGACGACGACGACGACGACGACTGCAAAGGGACAATGCCTAATTTAATTGTCCGCTGCAGCTGACTTTTTATTTTACCCTGGAACCGACGCCACGATGTCGCGAGAGACTGCTGCCTTTATGATGTTTTTCTCATGGAAATTCAGGGCCTTCGGTGAATTTAATTTCGAGATATGTGGAGAACATTTTTTTGAGGAAAAGAGCTCGGAGTGATCGACGAGTTCAAGATTTTTTGTAAGAATCGTTGCTTTTTTTTTCTTTTTCTTTTAATTGATCTTGAAAAATATTTTTGGTTTAAAGTGTGTACCTAGAGTCTTCGCGTACTTTGAAAATTAAAAATGTTGCTAATTGTTGTGATCTTATTCTTGAACAGTTGCGAATGCCCGGAGCTTGATTTTAAGATGAGATATATTTTTCTAATTTCCAAATCTATGTAAGTATTTTGTAATTTTATTTATTTTAAACGTTACCTAAAAATATAGGTAAAATTATTTACAAATTTTTCTTTGATACTTTAATTGTTTTTAATGAGATCTTACACTGAAAATCATTATTAATTCAATTACTATAGTGTCTTAGTAAAATTTTATTAGAGCTACGAATGAGAACTTTGAAAAAGCAATTTATAATTAAAACAAAACTAGTTATGTAGATCACTTCCTGCTTAGGAAAGACTCTAATGTATAAATAAATAAAATAAACTTAAATTAGATCACAATGAAACTGTAAACTTTATAATTCAAAGTTGTCAAAAATTTTTTTGAGCCATTAAAACAAAGTCACAAAAAAATAAAGTACCAAAAATTCCTGCTAAAAACTTATTGCATAGAGTAAAAATGCGGTAAATTGCATTTTTCAGTGTTGCGCCGACTGTCGCGCGTGGCAGACGTGTCTTCTCGGCAGTTTATAGAGGTTAATTTCTCCGCTGCGCGGCGACTGCCGCTGGGTGGCGTCGCTTTGTGCTGAATCTCTTTGTTGAGGTTTTTTCTTTTTTTTTTACGCGTAAGATAAAGTGAATAACCCAAATGTCTACTCAAACGAAAACAACTACTACTACTACTATGTCGTACTCGAACGTTACCTCTGTTTCTACGTACCCCAAGAAAGACCAAGCAATTGTCTTTGACACCATTGAAGGAGTAAAAGCGGAAGATTATGTTTATGCTATTGCCTCTATAGTGCCTCCCCAAAACATTGTAGCTGCTTCTAAAATCACGCAGAATCGATTTTGTGTTTTCTTTAATAGTGCCTCCATAGTGGATGAAATTACCAAGGAAGGAAAAAATGTGCTTGTTGTTCAAGGCCGTAAAATTACGATTCGCCCCTACATTGCCAGACTAAAGCGAGTGATTTTCTCAAATGTATTGCCGTGTATTCCGAACCATATCCTGCTTGAAAAATTAGAGGAATTCAACGTTGTACCTAAATCCAGCCTTACTCCAGTGCGCATGAGCCTTGTCCAAGTCGGCTTTTCGCACGTGATGTCCTTCAGGCGTCAGCTGTTTGTGGATCCGGAAGAAATCGATAAAATTCCCTCCGACTTTACCCTAAACTACGATGGCACGGCATATCATGTTTATGCATCTTCCGATAAAATGAAATGCTTTCAATGTTTACAAGAGGGTCATTCCTCGAAGAGTTGCCCGCAAAATAAACAACAACAAAAGCTGAGTCAAGGTCAGCATACACTTCCAGCTCAGCCTTCTCCCGCGGTCGATAAGGTAGGAGCTCCTCAATTCCCGCAGTCTACAACTACTAAACCTACAGTGCACATGGAAACAGCTGATGACAAAAACAAGGAATCGACTTCTAATACGGCTGTTGACGGCGATGTTAATACGCCTCGTTTCAACGGCCAAAATTTATTCGTGAAACCAAGCGGCGATAATTTCAAAAGAACTTTTTCAAAAGCATCTCTGTCTTCCACGGAAAGAAAAGTCACAGATGAAGATGAAAATCAGAGGAGCAAACCCGATGATGAACTTCAAAAGACTCCCGAGATGCCAACGCAAAAAAAAAAGCTAAAAAAATCCAGCACTACTAGCAAAACCACAACGACGGAACTTAAAGAACAAATCGACTTGGCTAGGATCGAAATCCCCAACTATATCGCTGCTACTTTCCCGATTACCTTCGAGGAGCTGACGCTAATGCTAACTGAGACGCTACAGGTTACCTATCAAGAGGTACCTGCGGTAGTTGATAAATTCACATCCAATAGACAAGCAGTGGTAATAATGCTTAATGAGATACATAAATATGTTGACTCACGTGTCATGAAAACAAGGATCACTAAAACGGCTAATGCCATTACGGCCTCTGTTGATGGTGGCGAGTTTCCTCCCTCATCCTCGGCCTCGGAGGTTGAGACTTGCGAGTCTGATCACTCGCAGTACTGAATTTTCTTCTCACACTACAACAGACATAGATTGCAACAATATGTGTTGCAATCTCGCAGATGCGAATAATATTCGTATTTTATTTTGGAATCCACGAAGTATAGTCAAGAAAGCTGGAGAGTTGCAAAAGCTGCTGCATGATTACGACGTGATTGTTTTGGCTGAAACATGGCTCAAGCCACACCTGCATTTTAACTTCAGCTCTTTTAATGTATTTAGACAGGATCGTCTACATGCTACTGGCGGCGGTTTAGTTTTTCTTGTACACGTTGCGTTAAATTATGAGTCTGTTAATGATCTTACTAACCTTAATCCTTCAGTTGAAATGTGTGGAATTAAGATACTTAATTTAAGTAAACCTCTGACTATTCTGGCCTGCTACCGTCCTCCGACCCAAGTCAGTTTGACGGATTTGGAATGGGAGGCTCTTATTGGTAACACTGACAGATATGATCAATGCCTGCTGATTGGAGATTTTAATGCACATAACCAGGCTTGGAACTGTATAGACACTGATGTCAACGGACGCAGACTTCAAGAGCATGCTGACAAGTATGGATTGATATTACACAATCATGATAGCATCACTCATCTTGATCCATCTACACTTAAGGAATCCAATATAGATCTTATATTTTCCTCGCCCGACATTGCTTCATTCACACATACCAAAGTCTATAACGATAGTCATGGTTCAGACCATTTCCCCGTCGAAATTATTGTCGACGTCGAGAAGGTGATATACCACCGTAAGTCATTCAAGATTCAATCAACGCGCACAAACTGGCTGTCAGTAAATGAGATTTTGGATGAAAAATACATTAAATTTCTCGATAGCGAGTATGAATTAAAGTCACCTGTGGGTAAATACGAATTTTTTATCGAAACAATAAGTGATGCGGTCGTAAGATGTACTCCAAGAAGGAAAGTTGTCAGCCCCAAACTTCATCGAAACCCTGTTCGCTGGTGGGATGCTGATTGTGATCGAGCCAAGAGACTCCGGCAAGCAGCGTACAAAAGATGGCGCTATACCCGACTTGATAACGACCATGCCCATTATAAGACCGCTAGAACTGCGGCAAGAAAGTTATTCAGGCGAAAGAAAAGAGAATGCTTCAAAAAATTTGCTTCCACTATAGATTTCAAGAACCAAGTCACATATACCTGGAGAATGGCCAAGGTTTTCAAAAACAAATTTACCAAGACTAAAGTTACCTCTCGCTCTGAATATCTCGATAATAAACAAAAAGTGGCTGAGTCTCTCGATAAGATCTGCACTTTTGACACCCCAAATGATCCCGGTTGGCTACCAGAGTCGCAAGATGACCCACTTCTGGATGCACCTTTTACATATACTGAGTTTAACACGGCACTTTTTTCAAGAGGTGACAAATCCTCCCCTGGAGTCGATGGGATTAATTACGAGGTTCTTCGAAAAATTCCAATTAAATATAATCTGTTGCTACTTGATATTTTGAATATGCTGTTTTTAGATAATTCATATCCTGAGAGTTGGCGAGACACCTATCTACATTTTGTGGAAAAACCAAATGGCAATGGACTAAGACCTCTGGCACTCACTTCTTGTATTAGCAAGATATTTGAACTGATGGTTTCAAATAGGCTTCGCTGGTTTGTTGAAACAAATGGTTATCTCCCCCGCAATCAAGGTGGCTTTCGTAAGGGTTATTCTTGTTCTGATAACTTGACAGTCCTAAAGTTTGATGTAGAAGAAGCCCTTAAGAGTCACGAGCACGTTCTTGCGGTATATCTGGATGTAAGCAATGCCTACAATGAAGTACGCAGTGACATCTTATTACATAAATTGGCCGGCTTTGGGTTCTCGACAAAACTACTCAAGTTTATTAAGTTTCTCACTTACCAGAGAAATGTGTACACGGAGATCAACCCTGATAAACCTCGCAGCTGCTATAAGGGACTGCCGCAGGGTGGTGTCCTTAGTCCTCTACTTTATTTACTATACGTCACCAATGCGGTCTATTTTAGTAACAAAGGAAAGAAGAAAAGAAGAAAGAATAAAGGAAACGTGAGAAAAAACAGAGGTGGAAGGCCAAAGGTAAAAAGAAGAAACACCAGGAAAGGGAAAAGAAGCAACTGCAAAGTTAATGTTCCTCGAATCAAAATTTTACAGTACGCTGATGATATTGTGCTGTACATCAGGACCTCTTGTATTGAATGGGCCAAGATTATACTCCAGAAAGCTGTAGCTCGGATTACTAAAAACCTTGGAATTATTGGGCTAGATGTCTCCCCTCAGAAGACAGAATTTGTCCACTTCAACCGGGAAGGTATTGACCCTGGTCAGACTGAGCTCAATTTGGGCAGCTCCACTTTAGTTTCTACAGATGCAGTAAAATTTTTAGGCGTTTACTTTGATCACCAGATGACTTTTGACAAACATCAGAGATTGGTACTACAGAAGGGCCACAAAGCCTTAAACATAGTCAAGTTCCTTAGAGGAACATACTGGGGTGCAGACCCAGCTACCCTTATATGTCTATACAAAAGCTTTGTCAGATCTATAGTCGACTACGCTAGTTACATTTACTTCCCTACCCATAAAGAAAGAATACTTAAGCTTGAACGAGTTCAATTTGCTGCTGCAAGATTGGCCTTGGGACTGAGAATTAGCACACCTACAAATATTCTACTTGCGGAGTCTGGATTAATCTCGATACAACTCAGGTCAAAGTTGCTGTGTACTAACTACTTACTGAAACTATTTGGTAGAACTGACTCACTGGCCTATGATATCATCCAACGACAGATCATGAAAATCATCTCTATACGAGGTAAGAAACTAAATCTTTTTCAAGAGTCCATCAAGAGCGTTATTGGGGTCATGCACGAAATCCATGCTGACCGGCTGACCAGTATTTATAACTACCCATTTGACTGCTACAGAAACACCGTGAATGTCGACTTTACTATCGGACAATTTTTAAAAACCTGTGAGTATCCAAGCCTCCAATTCTACTCTTGCCTTGAAGATAGTGATTCCATCAGAATTTTTACTGATGGCAGCAAGACAGAAAATGGTTCCTCGGTTGGAACTGCATGTGTCGTACCCGAATTAAACATTGTCCGTACAAATAGCATCAACACAAAAGCCTCCGTTTATACGGCTGAGTGCATGGCACTTTCAGACGCTATGGACATTGCGTTGCAACATTCTCACCGTAACGTGGACATCTTTACTGACTCACTCAGTGCAGCAACAGCTCTGGCTTCTTATACAATTGATATCAGTGAAAACTACCATTTACTACAGGTTCGTCAAAAAAATTTGAAGTTTACCCACAGCAATAATGGTACATGCAAACTCACTGTACACTGGATACCGGCTCATGTTGGCATCACTGGCAATGAGTTTGCAGACTCTGAGGCAAAAAGGGCAACGCTTTCCTCACCAACGGTCTCTGTTATTCCATATACAGACCTAAGATCCTTTTTCAAAAGATTGATACACTCAGAGAATATTGAGCAGCTGAAACAACAGAGTGCTTACAAGGGAACAAGTTACTTTCAACGGCTGTTCTCCAATAAAACGATCCCCTGGTACAAAGGCCTCAATCTTAGCAGAGAACTAATTGTTTTTATCTGCCGCAGTCGTAGTAATCATATAGCCCTCAATGAATCTCTACACAAAATCAATCTGGCTGAAACATCCAGCTGTATGTGTGGACAGGATCCTCAAGACCTCAATCACGTTCTTTGGCAGTGCTCTCTATATGAAGAATTACGCCAAGCCATGGTTGACCGGCTTATAAAACTCAAGAAATATCCACCGTACGATGTCATCTCTTTTCTACAGGCTCCTGATCTTAGTGTCGTTCGAATTATTGTTGACTTTTTAAAAAAATGTGAAATTAAGATTTGAACTTAAAGTGACTGTGGCTTTCAAGTGAAGGCCGAAAACTTAGTATTATTATTTTTTTTTTTACTTTATATTTAAGTATTTAATTTATTTATAAATCCTGTATAATCATAATTGGTTAAATAAAGGTTACATAAAAAAAAAAAAAAAAAAATTGCATTTTTTTGTCTTTTTATGAAATTTGAGGGAAAAATATATAAAAATCTAAACTCTAAATAAAATTGAAATTTTCTGAGTTATTTTCTCATTTTTTAACTTCAAATCTGTTACAACTCGGTCACTGTCACAAACAATTTTTAATTTTTCGATTTGTCAAGTAAACATTAAATATTTTTTCATAATACCTTCATAGTCATTACTCTGAAATTTGTTATTGTTAAATTTATTTAAAAATCAGCTATTACAATATAAATACTGCCACAATTTATTATTACTATTAAATGTTTATTACGATTAAAACGTTTATAATTGATTTATTTCACAGGTTTTATTGAGTTTCTGATGTATTTTAAAAAATTCCTCAGATATACCTTTTGAAAAAGACTGACCGTTTTAAAATCCTTGTCCATCAAAAAATTCTCTTTAAAAATAATGAGCACCAATTAAATCTTCATCGCATCGAAGGGTTTGATTCGAACTCGAGCGGAAAAAATCATTCGAACGTTGGTGCACCGTCCAACCAGCCAAAGGAAAAAACGGTGGGGGGACGGGGGGTTGAGTTAAAAGAAAGAAGAATCAGAAGAAGCAAAGGAGGCGGATAAAAAATTACTCCGAGAGTGGATGCAGCAGCCCGGGAGCCGGGACAATCAAGGATCACACGACAATCAAAAGGCCGCGGGCAGGCTCGGCTCTCCCTTTGCCGACATCTCATTCTCCCCGGGCGAAGAACAATGGGCCAGCCTGAAAACCGAACAAAAAAAATTGGACGCTCGCTCGCTTTCGGGGAAACGCATCGCGTATTATGCATCGACGCGTGCTTGCCCGTACGTAGACGAGTAAAATAATAACAACAACAACAAAAAAAAGACACCGTAATTAGCACTTTTAGGGGATGACGCTTTCATCATCCGCGAAGCTCTTTTTTTTTTTCTCTCTATGTGTACCCGCTCTTCGGGGCGTAAAAAGTGTACTCTGCTCTTTTTTTTATTATTCTTTTTGAGAAAAGTGTAATCTGTGGTGCTTGTGGTTGGGGTATTTTAAAATGTTGCTGGGCGATGTAATGCAGTTTTTATGGTTTATGGGTATAAATAAAGCGGCGGGCAAAAAGTGCGAGCTCGTTACTGCACAAGTGGATGTGTGGTTTTTTATCAATTTGGGCCGAGGAGAGTAATTGGGTTTGGTAAAAAATTTTGGTTGTTTGAGGTTCGACAATATATTGATTTTGGGTCTCGTTTAGAAGATTCGAGCGAAGTTTGGAGAAAAATGATTGCTATACTTGCATACTTACATCTTGAGTGTGGTTGCATTGGTACTGCGTTGAACTGCGCGACGTCGTTGGTTCAAGTCCCCACTCATTTAATTATTAAATTATTCAGAAAAACAGAAGACAATGTTCATAACTTTCAAAAACAAAAAAAATTTATCAACAGTCTTGAACTAAAGGACCTTCATAAAAATTATTTTATTAAAAAAAAATAGTAAAAATAATCAAAATGATCAAAATAAAAAAATAGATATTTTTTTGGGTTACGAAGCTTAATTATATAAAAAATATCAATAAATTCTTTGATAAATTTTGAATTACTCAATTAAACTTATACAAGGGTTAAAAAAAAAAAAAATTTATATCATAATGTAAATAAACCCAAGTGTAATAATTTTTTGGAATAAAAACTTGATTCAACTTTGAGAGCAGATTCCGGCAGCGCATTGTATACCTATATATTGTATACGAATTTTAAATATAGGTATACAACACGCTGGCTCGAACCGCTACGGAATCTGCTACCAAAGTTGAATCGAATAAGTCTAATGTTTTTCAAAAAATCTAAAAATATTGTACTTGATTCATTTATTATATGTAGTAAAAAATTAGTTGCATATGTTCAAGTATATTCAAGAGATCTGGTGGATCAGTGGATAAATCCCAGTATTTGTAACCCCTTACATGGAGGTTCAATTACAGCTCTAATAACATGTTACGACTTTAACCGTCCAAGCAATAAAAATGAAAAAAAATTTAAGTTTGTTATTACTCATTTAAAGTTATTTAATATTTTTTTTTTTAATCAGAATAAAAAATGAAAATTTAAAAAATTTATTGCTACCGAAACATATTTATAATTTTTTTTTTTTATAAATTGCCCTAATAAAAATTAACAATCATCAAACATAATTTTAACTTTTCATCAGGTGTAACAACACCGTAGACAATATTGTTACACAACAAAAGACACCATAAAAAAAAGCAAATGTTAAACAACAAACTAACGTTTCGAGCCACCCTGCAACCCTGACCCTCAAAATTTTCAACGGATCTCAAGAGCCCGCAGCCGAATGCGGCGACACGAAGAAAAAAAAAGAAAAAATCGGCAAAGCTGTCCCCAAAAAAGAAAAACGGGCCGCAGCTCCTTTTTTTCAACAGCAAAATCCGTGTCCCGGGATAATAGAGGAGGGGACACGCCTACCCGAGGAAAATGCCGGCCGATCATCAAGCGATTTTTCAGCGGCTGCACCCCGGGGATCCGCCTTTCTTCCTTTCTTTCTTTCTCTTGAAAAGCGAACAAATTCTTTCGTGACTGGGCGCGAAGCGCCTTGTTATTAACACCACGCGTACAAGCGCCTGCGATTGTTCTAGGAAGGATTTTTAATGGATCGGACTTTGGGAAACGGAGTTCGGGATTAGTCAGGCTTCAGTATGTCGATCGACGGCTCAATCTTTACCCTCGCGACGAATTGATTCGTCATCTTTTTTTTTTTTTTACCCGGTTAATTAAAGCGTTTCTTGTATTCGATTTTTTCAGTTGGGTTCTGGGTTTTAATACGAAAAGGGTTGAAAGTGATGATTAATTTTTTTAATTCTGGAAATAGTGGTGTTATAGATTTTGAGATGAAAATTTTTATTTGAATTTCATGTAAAAATTATTTGTTTAAAATATTTACTTATGAAAATCAAATTTTTTTACAAATAAAGAATTCTTAGCCCAGTTTATTAATTTTTTCGCAAAATTCAAAAAATTGTTTATTTAGACAATATGCAGAATTAATTTTTTGATCCACTTTAGTTTATATATAGAAACTCTATACATCTTTTTATTTCAATTTATAAACAAAAATTCGTTTTTTTTTCACAAGTAAAATAGAAAATTCATTTAAACAATAAACGAATTTTTACAAAGACATCAACGAGAAATTTTGACACTCGCTGTAAGTTTATTAGAGCATAGGTCAACTGATTATTTACTGGATATATATATTTTTCAAAAAGCCACATTCTTGACTTAAAATAAAAAAGTTATTGTACATAAAAATAAACCAGTCTCATTTTTTATTACAATCGTGACATTGTTTTTGGCTATTTTCTAGAGTGATTCTGTTAAAATAGCCAGAAGTAGGCCATCAAAAACTTAACCTAATTCTCGTTTCTTACAGGATGCAACACAATACAATTCCGGATCAATAATTAACCCTTTCTTCAAATTGTAATGCATTCCTAAATCAATTGTAAGAAATAAGCCGGCTAATAACAAACCGGCGAGCGGAACAAAACCGCTCAATCCAAGCAACCGTCGATGTCAAATCTATTTCTGCATCGACCAGGACTCGCAAAAAGAAAGAAAGGAAAAAAAAAAAAAAATTATTATTCAAATGAGGAATGTAAAAACAAAGATATTTTTATTAGGGCCTGGTACTCTGGCCCCATTATGCTTTGGGCATTGTGAGGGGGCAGCAACATTATAATGAAATACGCAGCACAAAAGAGAGTAGCTGCGTAACCCGATCCCCTCCCTTGTATACCAGATGGGTAATCAGAAGAACTTTTTTTTTTTCTCCACTTCAACCCTTTTTTATGCTTGCGTGTTTAACATGGTGTGGGTGAAACGGTTTGATGAAATGCACGCGAATTTTCATTGTTCACCCCTGGTCGCTGAGGGGTTATCGAGGGCACGGCTAATCGCATTTTTCACTCGGTTTGTTTACGTTATGTGGCTTGTTTCAGAAATAAAGTCTAATTTTAACTTTGGAATATTATTAATTTTGGATTTTTAAAATGAGTATTATTTTTTATTATTTGTGTGGAGATATTAAAACTAATTGAATATGAATATCTCTCTAAGATTACAAATTTGAAAACGAGGATTAAAATTTAGAAACTCATGTTTTACACAAATATTCTGGGTTGACTTACACACCTCGTTGAATTTTGAATAAATCAAAAGAAAAAATTGATTTTGGTTTTCTATATGGGATCGCGACCCAGAATAAATATACACGTCATGGCTCACTTGATGAAGCTTTATCTCGACAATGAAACGCTCGTTCGAGCCTTACATGCTTGCCGGATTTAGTCAATAATTATTATATCTGTGCCAATTTTTCCAGTAATATTAGTTTATAAAATATAAAATGAAAAAAAAGTCAATCATTTCAAGTGACTTAAGAAGAAAACTTTATTTTTTGTAAATTATTTTCAGTATTTTTTTTTTTTTTTAATTAACCCTTTTTACCGCTTGATCAAAATAGAAACCAAATTTTACCACAAACATTGGAGTTTTTGTTAAACAATACAATTCTTTATTTCGCTGAGTTTGAAATAAATTTTAAAAGGATAAAAATATTTATATTTGCTTCAGAGTGAATTGTCCAAGCGAGCTTTTGTCAATACTCGTCGCGCAGGAGGAAGAATAAGTGCGCGAGGCACGCTCGCGTTCTCCAAACGGTGCATGTATACTTCAAGCACGCCGCGGTGTATATGTATAGAAAGTTCCGGATATTTACTTTAGCTGGGCAAACGGACACGTACTTATGTCCATGCTTATATGGAGGTATTGGAAGAAATTTATACGTGGCATAGTTTGTTTGGATTTAATTAGGTGAGTTGCGAAAGTTCGTTCGAATAATGCATCTATTGATCACTTGTAAGATTGGACATAGTTTTATTCCAATAAAAAGTCTAGTTTTCTTGGGTTATTTATTGCGGTCTGCGTGTGTCGTTTAATTCTGGTGACTAACTGTGGCCATTTTTTTAATTCTAAAGTTTGTACTGCTAAAATGACTATTGGTTACAGCAGAATTCAAACTGATGTTTTAAAATTTAGTTACTAATTTCCACCCTTTGTTCTTAGAGTAGCAACCAATAACAATTTATCATTGAAATCATAACTTTTGAAAATTTTAAGTCAAAAATTTAGAAAATATTTTTCAGTTGTGTACTTCAATAAATTTTAAACTTTTTTTGAAGTAGTAATTTTAATAGAAAAATGGAAAGCAAAAAAAAAAAAAACTACTTGTGAAATGATTCACAATTTAAATTATTTTCATTGGTACATGCATGTTGTGAAAATTTTTTTTTTATAAAAAAAAAGTTTCAGTTTACTACTTTAACTTAATTTGATTGAAATTTTTTCCTTTTTTTAAATGTGATTCTAGACAAGATTCGAATCTACTTTTGCTTGGGCAACAAGCGGCAACTACAACACAACTATATCATCGCCAAAGTAAACTCTCTATTTTCTTGTATTATTGCAGAAAATACTCGTTTTTAGACAAGTGTGTAGGTAAAACAAACTGCTTTTGATAAAAAATTTGCCTTTTCTTAAAATGTAAAAAAAATAAGTTCTTTTTCAAATTTATATATATACTTAAAAAAGGCTCACATCTTAGCAACTATACCACCTAAAAAAAAGTTTTCTTCTGTCTTGAAACCAGAAAGATATTTTTAATATCAAAAACTAGTCTTAAAACAGAAAAAAAGTATTTCTTGCTAGTTTTCAGAAACTCGACAATTATTCTGATAAAAAAAGTAAAATTTTTGCATAAATTGAGACTCCAAACGGAAATCGGTTCACGCCGGTAATAATATCCTTCCTTTTCTCCCTCATTAAAAATGATTTTTTTTTTTTTTTCACCAAACTTATACAATAATTAAAAATTCTACGTATGCTCATGCCACGGTATTTTTTATACCCATTCAAAAATCAAACTGCTGCCACAAAAGTTGACGAAAAAAATATCGACAGCACGAGTCGAGTCTTCTATAAAAAATAATCTCGAAAAAAACCCGGCCAGCCTCGGAGCCCTAATTATAATCCCATAAGCTCTTCGGCGGTCCGAGGCGAAATAATAGTGCGCGCGCGGTCCTCTGCCGCCGCCCGCCGACGAATGTATAAAAAGGTGTAGTCCCAAGGCGCGCGCTTACGTGTATTAAAAAAAAAAAAGGAGGCGAAAGGGGAGAGAAGATGAAGGAGCAAGCGAGGAATTAGAACGAAGCAGGATCGGTTTTTTTTTTCTTTCTTTCTTCTTCTCTTTTTTCGAGGGCCAATGAATAAGGAGGAAGCCGAAACGTAGTAAGCGATTCTATACCTTTTTTCGAAGAGCCGGGAGGGGGTTTATTACCTTCGGGTAGCTCCTCTTGTGTATTGAACTCATTGAATTTCATGATATCGAGTCAAGTCTGGAGCATTATTTTTCATCGATCAATCAAAAGTTGATCAGTTTTTCATTTTTACCTTTTAGAAGTATCAAATTTCTTGTAAAGGAAAAATTTAGTTTGCATGAGCTTGATGTCAATGCAGAACTATTAATTTATTTTTTTCCAGTGACTATTCAGTTTTTTGTGAATGATTAATGTAACATTAAAATAAGCAAAAATAATTTTGAATTTTTAATTTTGATTAAGATAAAAAAATATTTTTTATTTTCAAAGAATTAAACGCACATTGACGATACCATGGGTCTTTTTGTTAAAAATTTTTACAAAAAAGTTCAATACAACTCCTCTTGACAATAATATTAAAAAATGAAAATTTTTCAGTTTTTTTCATCTCGAAAAACTACAGTTTTTTTCATTTTAAATTGGTCATATATTATTAGCCAAAAATGGCAAAAATTAATTTTGGGATTAGGGAAGATCGAGGGGAAGATGTATAAAATAAAGAACATGAACAAGTTCTGGTAATTTAAATTTAAAAAATTTTTTAAAATATTTATAACGTGGAAATTTTATCAATAAAAGTACTCAGTTTCAACTATAAAATCGTAAATGTAAAAACCCAAATTTTCTAGCACATCAATAACCCGATATTCCAGGAGCCAAGGTCATCCAGAGTACCACCAACCTCTTAAAAACCGTTTCCCACTTTTTTTTAAAAAAACCTCACACCCTTGATTCACCCCCCACTTACCCTAAATAAAAATGTTCCCCCATCAAGAATCAATGAACGCACTCGAGGCGAAAACCACCCGTTTTCTCGCATCCCCTCCCCTCCTCCAAGATAGCAATCAAAAAATCGCACTTTAAAAAAAAATCTGCACCGGGAGCCTCATCATCATCATCGTCTCCCTCGGCTCCCTCCTTCCCTTCGCAGCGGCTAACTTCACTGGCCGAGTCGGCGTTCGAAAAACACAGCCGGCGGCGGTCGCGGCGGCAAGGGAAGAGAAGAGGAGGAGAGCCGCGGCGCACGCGATCCCCGTGCACCAGCGAACGAACAGCAGTACCTCAGCGAGCGCCGAGCTGAGCGGGTGCGCAGCTCCCTGCATTATCCCGGTTACGACATTTGTTTATGTGAACTGTGCCTTTCTTTAGTGTCATGACAGACTGAGACCATGCTCCTGCTGACGACGCTCCTGGCCGTCCTGGCCGTCGGAGCCAGGGGGGCCGCTTCCTGGGGCGGCTACCAGCACCAGGACAAGTGCGAGCGGCTCAACGTATCGTTCTGCCGGGGACTCAGGTACAACCTGACCGCCATGCCGAACTTCATGGGGCACGAGACCCAACTACAGGCTGAACGAGGGGTGAGTGTTTTCAAATTCCCGCTTCCTGCAGCAGCTCCTTCCTTATTCTCGGCTCGGGGCCTTTTTTGTATTGTAATGCGCGCGGGATTCTCGGTAAGCCGGCGTGCGCGGTGGTCGGGGGCGGGTCGGTCTTTCGAAAATTTGTACGACTGTTCTACTGAAATTGAGCTCGGGATCATGCGGGTACTATGGACTGTGTTCGATTTCGTGTGCGGGGTTTTTTAAAATTTGAATTGGGCTGGGGTAGCTTCAGTGTAGAGATAAACGATTATCGTCATTTATTTCATGTATGGCTTGTGTGCTTATGGGAAAAATCATGATACTGACATTAGCTCCATAACGTATATCTTTTTTAAATTCGTTTCAAAGCACTTGCGAGTAATTTTTTTTGAAATTATTCAATCGGTTTTGCTAATTTGTCAGTCGGAAATTTTTTACCCATTTAATTGAATTACGTCTACCAAATTTGAAAACATAAATAGAACTTCAAAAGCGATTGTACAACATAAAAAAAAAAAAAAAAAGAACCGACTCCGAATTGCAGTGAATGTCATTTCGAACACGTGCGTGCAGATGTTCGCCGCCGTGCGGCAAAAAAGCGAGAGAGAGAGAGAGAGACTTTTTTTTCTGTGGGAACATTTTCAACCCGCGAGTCCTCAAAAATATTTGGGCTGAAATCGTGCGGATTTAAACGCACGCGAACGGGTCAATACCTGGGCGACTAGAGAAAGCATAAATTTTGAGGAAGCCATTAAGATTCTGATTAAGAAATTCAAAGACCTTATTTACGACGAAAATATAATTTGATTGCTTTTCTCCGCTCTAATGTGCGCGCTATTGCGTCATGAATTCATTCATAAATTTCGTTTATTCCTTCTTTTTTTTTTTTTTTTTTTTTGTTATAAATACCTGTTTTACTATGGTACCAATCTTATCTCGTCTGCCAATTGATAAACGATCGAAGAAGCAATAAAAATGTCGCTAAATCAAATAGACTCTCATCGTCGATAAGTAACGGTTTCTAATCTGGATCTGCAAATGAAGGTGTCTCTCGTTTATGAATATTAATATATCAGTGCTGACATAAAACTTGTGCACTGTAGTTTGGTTTATGCTCACGTTGAAAATACTTTTTCTTATCAAATGATTAATTTTTTTGTATTGATGTAAAGTTGCTTTAAATGATTCTAATCTTTATTACCCTTTCAAGTATTTAAAAAAAGAATTAATTTAAAATCAAAAGTAGTTGTAACTTAATAAATTTTTTAACCTTAAAGTTTTATAAATAAAAGCTCTACTATTCAAAAATCTTGAATTATTTTAATTCTATAGCTTCCATGTGGTATATAAACTAATGTCTGCCCTTAATATTAAAACAGCCATCAGCCGTTTCATGAACTAAACCTTAATTAAATTTTAAAATATGTATTGTAATTCTGAAACTGCATGGAAAAAATAGTTTAGAGCCAAGTACTAAACAGGCCTACTAATATAATCACTTTGATAGTAGTTACTAAATACTTTGTTACCTGATTCTATACTATTTTCTCCGTATAAAGTTTTGGATTCAGAGAAAATCCCAAGTTGCTATCCCTAAACAATATTCTTATACCGTCACATTATTTTGATCGTACACCAAGGCCTAACTTGGCTTCTAGATCAGTTTAGCACAAACAACACATTCGTAAAAAAAAAAGTCCGCTTCTCTCGATCAATTTTCGTTCTCCACCTTCGTAAACAAAGAGATCACAATGTCACCTCGGAAAAAATCCGGGCCGCATCAATTGCCCGATGCATTCGATCGGTCCGCATTAAAATCCGCGCGCGCCCGGCGTACAGAATCGAAGGCAAGCAATCGACCGAGAGAGAAGAAGGAGGAGGAGGAGGAGAATCCTCCTCTCGGAGCCGAGGGGCTTTGATCTTCGCGGAGGAGAGCAAAACGATCCCGAGGAGCAAAAAGAAGAGAGAGAGCCAAGGAGGAAGAACCAGAAGAAGAAGAAGCGCCCGCGCCGGTCGAGCCGACCGAGTCGTCTTTTTGCTTGTTGCGTTCGCGTTTTTCTCTCTCCCGGTCAACAGCACGCCTGCTCTGCTGGAGCATCGCTGGGGGTATTTAACCGAAACCGGGTATGATGCGATTGGAACATCGTAAGGATTTTTTACGCGAATTTTATGGGGGATGGCTCGTAATCCAAATTCATCGTTGAATTGCATTGAACGCCGAGTTGCGGTTTGGTGGATTTTTTACATTGTGCGTTGAATTTCATAATATTTGTTGAACTTTTACTGTAATAACTATGGCAAAGTCAATTTTTCTGGGAATATTCAAGGCTCAGTTTTTGTCCGATTCATTAAATATTCTTAATCATGTTGGAGTCCGGTACGAAAATGATTTAATCGATTTTCAATTGTGCTTATAAGAACTTGTTCACTTTATTCCAATAAATATTAGCTATAGTTTCTGTAATAAAGACATGACGATATTTTTGGCCTGTTTCTGCTGAATCACATAATACTTTGGTAGAAACCAGCTGAAGACTTAACTAACCGATTTTTACTTCTTCAAAAATCAGATTCGTTACTGGAAAAACTTTTTCCCTTAACTTTAATTATATTTTCTGGTGCGTAGAGATTGGACTTAACTTTTTACCTATTGCCCGCTCTACTCACCGAATCCTAAAATTTGGCAGAAACCAGCTAAATATATATTTGATTGTTTTTTACTTTTACTGAGACCAAGTCTACTGTAAACTACGAAAATGTATTTTACTCTAAATTTTCTGTACACTTCCTGTTCCATGTACCTGTCAGTATATTCTATCTCTCAATCCTAAGAATTAGTTAAAACAAATAAAAAAATGTATTACTGTTTTATTCTTTGATAGAACTACCATCAGTAATTTACTTTTAAATGTATCTGTCAGGAGTCCACAAAACTATTTTCATTCCTCGAAACATTCTTCAAAGCTGACGAGCAATCAAGTCAAAAGATACGCAATCGGTCCGCATTAATCCGGGATTTTTTCCAAAGATCATCATCAAATCTACAAGATCACTCGGGTTTTAGCGCGGAGCTAATGGACGCACGGCACGAATAAAGGGAGTCGACCGGACGAGTTTCCGCAGCCTATCACCTGCGTGCATCTTCTCGCTCGAGATCTTGATCGTCGTCACTCTACCGCCCTGGCTGGTATAGTAAAAGAGAGGCTCGACAAGGACCCCTAATCGCTACGAAAACCCACTCTCGCGTGAAATATTAGGCCTGCAGGAAGCTCTCTTTTGTGCTGAGTGTATATGGGGGAAGTAGGATACGCTTTTCTCCGATTCGAAAAAAAGTACTGTTTCATCGTTTACGACGGTTTGAGAAACGTGTATTTTGGAGGTTGATTGAAATCAATGTTGAGATCGGGACTGCTGTTTTTGAGATTTGCTTCGGGTAGGTTTAAGTTTACGAGATTAGAGGTTGGTTTTGTAAGTCATTTTGATGGACGAGTTAAACATATTACAAAGTAATCTTGGGAACGTTTTCGTTAATCTTTACAAGGACTGAAATATTTTCCTTAGACATCAACTTTTTTTCCTAAATTTGGACACTTTTTCGAACCTTGAAAGAAAATACAAGTACTGCAGCAATTTTGATAATGAAAGTTTAATAGCTCAGTAAAGTTAAGTACGAGAAATCGACCTCTAATTGAGCAACCTTTTGTACCAGAAACATAACTTACACTCAGCGGAACGAAAACCTTTTTTTAATTCTACGATGATGACGCACGCCCTGAGGGGCCAGTAGCGGTTGCTCATCCTTTCTTTATTGTCGATCGGGTAATTACTCAATGATCGGGGGGGGGGGGGGGGAGTTTTGTTATGGGTTGCAACCATGGGACCACATACATTGTACACCGAGGGGGATTAATAAAATCGAGCAGTTTGTTTTCTTTCGACTGGGGTTTGGTTCTCATTGAATCCAACTTTGTTTATTGTGATAACAAACAAGTCTTGAGTTTTGAGTGCTCTTACATCAAAAGAAATCGTCCAAGATCAGTACTTGAAAAAAAATTGTTAAACATTAGTAATCAGTGGTACTATACTAAAAATTCAATTTTAAGCTCATCAGATACATTAAAAAATAATTTTTAATTCTTCTTGATTGGGATGTACTGTAACATCTCATTAAAATTCAGACTTAAACTCGAAATTTTTTTGCATCAAGTTTTAAAAACCAAGTTTTTTTTTATCAAAAATAAAAAAAATTTATGTATCCAAGACCTCCCTGATCGCACCACTTCTTTCAAAAATTAAAAACCCGGACATTAGTCTCGTCGTGTAGAGAGAGGAAGAGAAAAAAGAATTCAGAACAGCCCGCGCAGTAACAATTTGTCTCTCCTTTGTAATCCTCCCGCGGGTACGACGATTCGATTCGGCTCTAATGAGCGCCCGAGAGAGTCCGACAAATCGTTTATTAGCCGAAGGAAAAACGCGCCGCGCCGTCTTTTCTTTTCGGAACGATGATGACGCGACGGGTTTCTGTTGTTTGTACGGAATGCGAAAGAATTTTTATTTTCATTACGTACATACGCTCACTCGTGGGAATTGATAAGATCTCGATGAGCCTTGGATTGTGTTTTATGGTCTATTGGAAAGCATTTAATTACTGGTACAACGTATCTAATAAACTCTAAATACCATACGGAGCAAGAGACCATTCTTCATTGTGGGATCTTGGATTGAAAAATTATCATGTTTTTTGCTCTTCCAATTGAAGTTTTAATAGTCATAGGGATTTATCATTTCAACGGTATTATGTATGTTGTAAAAACTAATTAGACTGAACTTAAAAAACAGATTGAGAAAATCTCTACTGCTTAACTTATAAAATCAATAATGAAATATACTATAATTAACTTATTAGATTCTTAGTCTATATATACTTTCAAATAAATTAACTCAAATCTATTGTTTAACAATAAATTTAATAAATTAAAGCAGTATTTTACAACTATATAAGTCAATGGAGCTCTTGCTCCGAGCAATAAATTGACAATCAAAAAATTAATGAAGCTTCAAAAGAAAAAAAAAATAATAATATAAAGCAGCCGACAATGTGTGGCAATTAAAAAAAAAAAAAAAAAAAAAAAAACCGTTTAACGACGAGAGAGAAAGAGAAAGAGCAAAGAAGAAAGAAAGAGAGAGAGAGAGAAGAGAAAAAAAAATTACAAACTCTCGCTGCGCACTGCGTTTTGATATTGAATTTGTGATTTATGTTCCGCGACGCTCGTAAAAGTCCCTTTTGTATGGTGTAACGCTTGTAAATGAAAATTAGACCCACTGCGTGTAATTAACCGAGAAAAGATAAGGATTGACTAGAAGCCTTTTTTGCAACTGTATTTGCATATTAAAGTACGTAACTGTAATTAAAAGTACGTATTTTCAGCCTTAAATTGAGTTATTATGTAGTTAGATTCGGTATGATTTATTTCTTAGTGTACTTTGATAAAAAAGAAAGCTTTATCAGGTTGAATTGCGGCAAGACTAATGTACAGCGAGAAATGCAGTTAGTTACAAATATAGTTGAAAATTATTCTATTACTCTATTATCATAGATTTTTCAGTTATATTTAATAGTCAAACTCGCGAGCGAACTCGTCTACAAATGATTTTTTTAGCACAAAAGTCATCAAACTGATAAAACTAGAATATGGTCAATTTATGACTAACTAACATTGCCAACAACTAGCCAGAAACAAAAAATTATTCTATTACCGAGTCTATTACTCTATTATAATAGATTTTTCAGTTGTATTTAATAGTCGAACTCGTCTATAAATGATTTTTTACGCACAAATGTCTTCAAACTGTTAAAACTAGAATATGGTCAATTTATGACTGAATAAACTTGCCAAAAACTGGTCACAAACAAATAATTTTATGTCAAATACACCACACCAGCAAACCTAAAGTAAAAATTTAAACAAACCTTCGGTAAACTCGTCCCTCGGCAAAAGTTTTGCACAAACCACCGCGAAACGGCTGCAAAAACTTTGAAACTCTCTCCCGATAAACAGAAGAGAAGGTAAAAATAAAACAAGAGAGCCGAGCGTCCCTCGCTTATCCGTCTCTTTGGCGTAAACGAGCCCCTGACATTTGAATAAGGGAACCCTGGAACCGCGATACGATAATGCACCTTTGCAGTTTGCTTCATCATTATTGGATTGGGTTGGTTTGATTTAACTGCCTGTGACCTCGATCGCCCCGTGGATCCCGTAAATCAAACGATCTTTTCTTTTCTTCCCCTCCCTCTTGTTTATTTGTCAAGGGCTAATCTTGTAATTAGATGAAAAAATCTGGGGGATGTTGACTGACGTTAATGACGTGGACCGACTGTCAATCTGTAGCGTGCACCTGGGCTTGAAAAGTTTTTTATTTTGTCTTTTAAAAAATAAAAATAAAAAAATAAGGCTGGTCAAATAAAACACTATAAATGTGTTGAAAATCTTCACTGTTTATTAAAATACTTTACACAAAATGTCTGTCTTAACGATCGTTTCAGTGCACAGCACCTTCATCAGATTCGTAAAAAAAAAAAAGGTTTTTTGTTGAACAATCGTGTTTTTAGTTACTTACACTTTCTATCATAAGAAATTATTATTATTTTATTTTTTTTTTTTATGAAAACGGTGAGTAAAACATGTAATCCAGTAAAGAGTATTGACAGCGCCGAATTTGAAATTTATTTTTAATTACTTTTAGTATTTGAAGAACGAAATATAATGCAAAATGAAGGTAGTTTTTGAATCGAATCGCAAAAGATCATGTTACACTGTCTTAGAATTTCAATAAACAGTACTACCAAGCTGACTACTACCACATCAAATATTTATAGAAAAAACAAATCTGTCTCTCGAGCCCCTAGCTCTCCCTGATTTATTTGAGTTTTCCTTCCGACCGAGTATATTATTTTCTTTTCCTCCGCTCACCGAATATCCACACGTATTTTCTTCTACAGCCAACCCATTCGTCCGAACAAAGAGTCGGCTGTGTCGAAAAAAACTTAGTTTTGAGGTGCAGCAGGTGAGGTGGGGCATCGATAAGAGAACCAAAAGCCGCCCGGAGGTCGTAAATCATGGGGCGATACAACCGAACGGTCTTCTAATTGATTCGTCGCCTTATCTCCGCCGCACGTTTGTTCAGATTAGAGCTGATGGATTTACTGGGCCGCGTTTTTTTTTTTTTTTTTTGTTCCCAATCGCTAAAAAAACAAAGTTTATAATTTTTTTCCCAACAGAACCCAAAACAAACAATTAAGGTCTCCCCCGGGCGCGGGTATGAAAACATTAGCACCCTCGTGCGGCCCGTTGAGAAAATTTTTCATAAAAATACAAAAATCCTTGCTCGTACCCTCCGGAGACTCTTATTTAAAGAGCTTGTTTGCCCAGCCACCGCAGGAGCTCTTTGATCTTAACCCCTTGTGTGTAGTCCCGCGTTTCCCTTTTTCTCTCTCCTGCTCCCGCATGATCGACGAGGATCGCCGATGCTTCCGGTAACGAAATTTGGATGAGGTTTATGGTGTTTTGATGGGTCAATTTTATGACGTTTCCGGTTTTTTTAACGCTTGATGGCGTTATTAAGATTCGGGAGAACTTAAAGAATCGCGAGGAAATTTTAAATACTCTTATCAGACTTTTGATTCGAGCCACTTCCGGTGGTTTATATGGAGTTTATAGTGGTTTAATAGTGTTTCCGGTTTTTTTAGTACTAGATGGGGCAGTCATTTGCATTTGTATGAAAATTAAAAATCGCACGGTTATTTCAAGTTTGAAAAATACAGTCTCCAATACAGTGATAATAAAATTTAAAAATCTGCTATCGTCGTTTGTGATGTGGGATAGTGTCACTTCCGATTATTTTTGATAGAGTAATTATAAAACAGAATTTTAATTAATGTACAAAGTAACACTTTTAAAGAAGAATCTGTTGATCAAAAAATAATCATACTTTATCTCCCAATATTTTTCCCAAAAATCCCAAAAAACCATCATAAATTAAATCCAATCAAATTTTGATAGATCCATAGATCAATTTACAACGACTCACCTCGCGATTATTCCCACCGAAACCACATAATTCAAATTCACGAAAACCTCCTCGTAAACATCAAAGACCAACTCAATTAAAGATGATTCACGCGGCGCGTCTTTATTCAAAATTAATATGGAAACGCGCGCTCTTGACTGGATTCTTACGCAAGGGGTCAACAATCCCGTCGTCTTTTGTCATTAAAATCTTTATTCGCCCTTTTGTCGATTCAAGTTCGGTATACTATTAGTCACGGGGTAATAAAGAAATAATGATTCGAGCCAGCTGTACAAACTGTTTTTTTTTTTTTTTTCTTTTTTTTATCGCGTCCAAAGTTTCCTGTCCCCCCAAGGATCGCGGCAAATTGCTAGCGGCTCTTTGATGACCCGAAAGCGGATCTACGGCAAAGTTAGCGAGCGCGACTTCGCGGAACACCGACGCGACGAACAATTTTCGACTGGACGATTTTTTTTTCTTTTACTTTTTTAAAATTTTTAGTCTCCCCCTTTTTTGAAGTGTGTTTTCAGTTTAAGTCACGTGTTTGGGATTTTATCCGCAATTGACCTAAATAGAACTTTTTTATGAATAGTATCATTCAGTAGAGATGATTCATTTTTAATTAAGATTACGTCAACATTAAAGTCTATTTTATAGTCAGTGAAAAAAAATGATATTCGAGTAAGAATGCACTAAAATAAAAATCTTCTATGGGTTAAAAATAATAGCTTAATTTAAAAAAATTATCATAATTTTAGTCATTAGATTATTGTTGTTAAGATAAGCTTTTTATGATATTTTGAGGGAATCCGGAATTGACCTAAATAGAACTTTTGTATGAATAGTAACATTCAGTAGTGATGATTCTTTTTTAATTAAAATTACGTCAACATTAAAGTTTTAATCTATTTTATAGTTAGAAAAAAAAATGATATTCATGTAAAAATGCACTAAAATAATAATTTTCTATGTATTAAAAATAATACTTTATTTTAAAAAAATTATTGATAATTTTAGTTATCAGATTATTGTTGTTAAAATAGGTTTTTTTAATATTTTGAGGATGAAACATAACGAGAGGCACAAAATGCAGCTTCTCTTATCCATAAATAAGTCGGCGGGGCCGAAAATCTCTCAAAGAAGCTTTCAAAATAATGACTCCAAAACGAACACGCGCACAAGCTCAACGGGACCAGAAGCAGCTGTTGCTTGCTATTTGAATCCCCTAACATTGTAAGTGTTTTTGTCGTCGTCCCTTTACACCACAATTTCGCGAGGTTATTCCCCGCGAGTTTATTTTCGGTACCGCGACGTGATAATTTTTCAAGATTATTCCGATGAAAGATTTCGCACTCGCGAAAAAGTCGTCGGCCTTTGATATTCTTGTTTTTCCGCGGCTATTAAAAATTTGTACCTCGAGCGCGATGACTAAAATTTACCAAAGATGCTTCTGAACGTTCTATTTATTTGAATTTTTGTAACGTTCTTTTCGGCTTGTCGTGTATTGAAAATTCGTGTGTTTTAAAAAAAGATTATTTTTAAAAATTGCGTTGAAATATTTTTTTAATTAAATATTTTTTAGAACGCTATTAATTTAAATTTTTTAAAAGCTTCCAGATGAAGTTTTGTTTTGTTGAGCTTTCATAAAATTCCAACCAACAACCTCTCTGGGCAAAAACAAACTGTCTTTCCGGTGAACTAAATCCAGCGCAATTTGGAAAAAATCCCGTCGACCCAACTCCGAAACCGTCTCTCCGCCAAATTAAACCCCAATTTGGAAAAAAAACGCACTCATAACGGGGCGCGCGATTCAAATTCTTCCTCTTTTTCTAACTCTCTTCCGCCTCGTCTTCTTGACCCTTTTTTTTTTCTTTATCATCTGCCGCGCCGACTGTCAGCACATTTTATTAAATTTTATGGTGAAATATCAAATAAAACGACAAAACATTTAGGGTAAAAAGTATAAATCAAATCTTTATTCAACCCTAATTGTAGGCACAGGGAAGTCTGACCTGCCTTGCTGAGTAACTCAACTCGACTGACGTGCGTGAGCGCTCTTCACAGCCAAACGCAGTTCGAACAAAGAAGTAACTTAGACTTCAAGCATTTTGATAATTAAAATCTTGTAAGCCGAAACCTTTCGGCAACATACACAAGAGTATCATTCCGATAATTCAAGCCGAGAGATTTTTGAAAGACTTATAAATATCCACCGAGAAAACGTGCAATATCCAACACGCCCCCTCAAAAATTAATCGGCCTGAATAAATATCATACCAACATAAAATATCATTCAAATCAATCAAACCATCAGAGTCTTCCTTGTGCCTTTCTGGGAAAAATACATGTGGTCCAACATTCGTGCAAGGGTTGGGGAAACCCAGAGAAAACCCAACCAAACCACTTCATCAAAGTAACAAAATATTACAAGCATAGTAAAAATCAGACAATCAATTTATTTTTTTTTTATCATCTTCTTTCTATACATTACATCATTATCACTAACTTACTCGTACAAAATCATAAATACGTTAGCACTACCTTCTAAATATCTCTACTCGAGTCCCATCACTCGAGACTCATCAATCAAATCAAAATCAAGAGGACCAGTATCATCAAGCTGAAAAACTGGCCTCGATACCAAATAGTTGACCTCATCAAAAATAACATCCCTTACGATCATAAATTTACCGGTATCCACTCTGTAAACTTTATACCCATTCGGGACATACCCAACTAAAATACCCTTCCAAGATTTTTCGTCAAACTTCGCCTGCCTGACCTTGTCATGCACGTACGCAGTAGCGCCGAAAACTTTCAAATATTTTAGTTGGGGTTTTCGATCATGCCACAACTCATATGGAGTTTTATTTACTTCTAAGGCTTTCGTGGGTGAGCGATTTATTAAATAAACAGCAGTGAGAACTGCTTCACCCCAAAATAATTTACTCACACGTGCACTACTAATCAGAGCACGGGCCTTTTCAGTAATGGTTCGGACCATCCTTTCACTTACTCCATTTTGCTGTGGTGTACGTGGAACCGTCAAATGGTAACTAATACCCTTTTTAGTAAAATATTCCTTCATCTCACCGGACAAGTATTCACCGCCGTTGTCGCAGTATAACGTAACCATCTTTAAGTTAAAATGAGCTTCTGCTTTTTCAATAAAATCTTTAAACACGGCAAAAACATCTGATTTATTCGATAGTAAATAAACAACACAATAATGTGTGTATTCATCAACAAATAAAGCAAAATATCTTTTACTATCGATAGCCGTGGGAGTTACAGGCCCGCAAACATCTGTATGAACAATAAACAGCGGTCGCTTAACGTAATTTTTATTTTTACATTTATTAAAAGGCAATCTAGCCATTTTGCCTGCAATGCAAGCCTCACACAAAACATCATCAACAATTATTTTATCAATCAAATCAACGTCAGCGACCATGCTTTTATTTTTCATCAATAAAAATTTATCTTTACTTATGTGGCCTAAGCGTTGATGCCATAAATCATAACTCTTTCTCCTCGAGTTAAAAACTTCAACATTATTACAAACTTTTATGGGACCAACCTTAAAATCAATAGTAAACAAATTGCCACACAAATTACCTTTCATTATGATTTGTTCACCTTTCTGCACTGACACTCCTGCTTCGCTGAAAATGACGATCATGCCCGCCTGCTGCATGCGGCGGACGGAGAGCAGATTGTAGGGAACTTCGGGGCAGTACAACACATCTTCAAGGACGCCTTCGAAACCCATGTTGCTTTTCACGTGGATGATTCCTTTCTTTGTTGCTGTGATAAAAGCACCATTTTTAGCCACCGAAAATTTCATTGGTGGTTGCACTTCACTCCACACTTGAAAAAGTTTGTCATCGTTTATCAGGTGGTCTGACGCTCCAGAGTCTAGCAGAAAAACTGTTTTTCCACCATCCAAACTGTTGAGATCATTCTTCGAATTTACCATAAAAGCGAAGCCTCTAGAGCATGCAGTTAAACTTACATTATCACTGCCATTTGCAATCTGAGCTGACTTTTCATTTCCGGAATCATTTTTCATTTTTCTTTGAAAACTAAAACAGTCTTTGATAAAATGTCCTTCTTTCTTGCAATAGTGACATTTTTTACCATATTGTTTGTTTTTATTTGAGTTATTCTTCTTGTGTTTAAACTGATTATTTTTCTTCTTTGTTTTATTTAAATTTCCAGAATTTGCCGACTTATTCATATTTTTATTTCCAACTTCAGAATTTGCGGGAGCTTCACTAACATGAAGCACTTTCATGCTAGTGTCGGGGCCACTGCTCTTAATTTTAGTCTCATGGTCTAACAGCCTTGATTTCACAAAACTGAGTGTAATATCTTTGTCAGATAAAGTTTCAATCGCGGTAATTACACCGTCGTACGCGGCTGGTAGAGTGACGAGAAGCATCGCCACCTTATCAGCTTCTTCAAGCTTCGCGCCAGAAGCAATCAATTCACCAACAGCTTCTTCAAATTGAATTAAATATTTACTCAAATTTGAATCACCCTTAAACTTCATCATGAGAAGCTGCTTCCGAACAGCCACTTGCACAGCAAAGCTTTTTCTTTCATAGGTCGCATCCAACTTCTCAAAAATTTGCCGAGCAGTAGCATTGTCTTCAGCATAACTAAGAAATGAATCAGATAAATATTCAATAATAGCATTTCTTGCTACTAGATTTTTATCATTCCAGTCACCGTTCCTTTCCGGCATATTATCCACAACTTTCAGTACCTTCAGTTCACTTAATAAAGCACGAACACGAAATTTCCATACAGAATACTTTTCGCCATCGAACGGCTTTATATTACGCTTGGATTTATCCATTGTCACACAGTTGCAAAAAGAAAAAATCGCGCATAAACAAGAAAAATAATTTCACCTTTCAACACTTCAAAGTTTACACATAACAATCATGCAGTGCACTAAACGTACACTGGGCCCATAACCTATTAAATTTTATGGTGAAATATCAAATAAAACGACAAAACATTTAGGGTAAAAAGTATAAATCAAATCTTTATTCAACCCTAATTGTAGGCACAGGGAAGTCTGACCTGCCTTGCTGAGTAACTCAACTCGACTGACGTGCGTGAGCGCTCTTCACAGCCAAACGCAGTTCGAACAAAGAAGTAACTTAGACTTCAAGCATTTTGATAATTAAAATCTTGTAAGCCGAAACCTTTCGGCAACATACACAAGAGTATCATTCCGATAATTCAAGCCGAGAGATTTTTGAAAGACTTATAAATATCCACCGAGAAAACGTGCAATATCCAACACATTTTTCGCGCGACAAACTGCAGCGGCTCGACCCGTATTTAAAAAATGCGCGTGTGGGTACACATAATAACCCGAAGCTCGCAATTAGCCGTCAGCGGAAAAATAATTACGTTTGTGCCTGCAGCGAGCCCGGCGTCGTTTCATCGTCCGATCAATTAACGCTGCGGTCGTAATTACCGAGCTCGCTGGGAAGAAATTGGGTGTCTCTTCTTTCTTTATTTTTTTTGTCTTTGTACGTTGGGCTGGGCAAACTCGTAATAATTGAGCCGAATTAGATACTGTAAACTTATGTAACGAGTGCGTTGGACTTAATTCTCGACTTAATTATAATTTTTTAGACAATTTTTATTTTACGCAGTAATTAGCTTAAATTGGACGGTTTATTATTTACTTATTATCAAAAATAAAATAATTAAAAAAAAAAAACTTTCAAATTGAATATGTCATTACACTGTAGAACTATTACGGCGTGAATTTGTAAACAAAACATCCCTATTTAAGGTATTTGATGATGTTGCTAAAAATAAATAAAACTCGAGATTAATCATAGTGCATTTATGATGATATTTGTCTTAGATTCCATGAAAAAAATCTAGTAAAATATCTATTGTACCTCTCAAATTTTAATATTTATCTTACAACTTATAAAATTAAAATTTAGTTTTCTATAAAATTTTTCATTATTATAACCGAATTTACAGTATAATAAAGTGTGCTGAGTGCATGGTCGATTTAAGCTCAATTCTAATAATAAAATAATAATTTATGAAATTTTTAGTAAAAAAATAATCTTGACTGTATAGGTTTTAATTAAAAATTTAATGTATTTAGTTAACTAAAAAACATTTTTTTATGTTTATTCCTCTTCATTGCCTCTTCAAGTACGTCCTGATTTTTCCATAGCGCAGCGCGGGTTTGCACGAAACCTCGCACGAAACTAGAACATTTTTTGTTTTTTGTATAATGAAATTTTTAGTAAAAAAATAATTTTGACTGTATAAGCTTTAATAATTAAAAATTTAATGAATTTAATAACTAAAAAAATTTTTCTTTGTTTATTACTCTGTCATTCAAGTACGTCCTGATTTTTTCCATGGCGCAGCGCGGGCTTGCACGAAACTAGAACATTTTTTGTTTTTTGTTTTTTAAAAAAAAAAAGAGCTCAAAGTTGGTTAACGAGCGAAATTTTTTTCACATTAAAGTCCATCAACGTAGGTAGACTCGGTCTTTTCAAAATTCACGCTGAGATGCATTAGATTTCATCGCTCGCGCATGAGTTATTACTCACAATATGAATAAAAAATGCACTCTTGATGCTCCCCCCCGCGAGCGCTGCAAAAATGCAGCCCGGGTGCTCACTTCGAGTGCGAGGCAAAATTTTTTTTGAATGGTAATGCAGTGCGCCCACGGATTTATCCGAGCGTAAAAATGTGACCCAGAATAGTCACAATAATAATAATAATAATAATCCTTTTCAGAAAAATCCACGTATGCGCGCAATTACATATTCCATCAATCATATTTCTATTTCAATAAAACAAAGGATTTCTTTTTTTTTTTTTTTTTTTTTTTTTTCATGAGCGTGCCGCACAAAAGACGCGCTTTCGTAATCGAGTCGGCGATCGTTACACTTTTTCTTCTCTTTTTTTTTCGTCCTGCCGCGTACATCTTTATACGCTTAGGTTGATGGATGGGGGCGCACTTGAGATTTATTCAAATTTATGCGCGTTATTATTGAGATGGCACATTGTTGATACCGTCATTAACTGCGAGTCGAGGTGTAATGGATATAAATTTATTCTTTTGATCCTGGATCGCCCGTAATTTTGTTCCTTTGGTAAAGTAGCTTTTACTTTTGTAAAAAAGTTAATAAATAATTTATAATTATTAATTATAATTACTCCAGCATATTTTTTGCAAGATTAAATTTTAATATTTTCTCTTTATAGTTAAATATTTTATTTAATTATTTTAATTGTTTATATAATGTATAATTGTTAATAAAACTTCCTTCAATTAAAAAATTATAGTTTTTAATTTTTATTAATCAATTATTCATGAAAAAAATTTGATATCTTAATGGTTCAAGCCCATGATTTATAATGTAGAGGCTCTGGGTTCAATTCCTAGTTTGCTTATATTTCGATTACTTTACATTAATTAATTATTCGAAATATAAACACATTAAAATAGTGGAAAAGAAAAGTTTGAATTATTAGCTTAATCAAATTATTTAACATGGGTTAATTCTCCCAAAAAAAACTAAAATATTAAAAAAAATTTTAGGCGACTAGTCCTCGTAAAAAGCACGCACAAAACGATTACCGCGAATTTTCCTCAAATATTTATTTCTTAATCTCTCTCGCTGCAGCCGGCTCTTCATCTTCCCTCGGTCACGTATACGAGTTGGCGGTGCAGCGCGGGCAATAAAAAGGCGCCGGCTGCACGCGGGAGAGAAAAACACGTGCGCGAGTTCACATGCCGAGGCGTGTGCAGCATGCGAGAAAGACCGAGGAATGAGAAAAATTATACTTACCTCCCCCTCCCCCCCCCCCCCCTTTGTGCGCCCCTGCGTGGGCTGCCGAGATGAGGATCTAGCGGAGATCGATTATGGATAAAAATATTTTTTCTTCGATCGCGATCAATTGACTTACGAAATATTCAAAAATTTGGATTAATTTTAGTGCACTTGAAAATCTAACTAAACTACAAATCAAGCTTTGTTATTATAGGATATTTTATGAATAATTTTTGTTGTATTAAAAATTTTATAAAACGTTCTACAAGATTCCACTCAATAAACATTAAAGTCAAAATGAATAAAAAAAAAGAGAGAAATTGTTTTTCACTCGATGAGTTTTTGACGAGATCAAAACGATTACGAAAAAAGTAGCCCGAATACCGCACGAAAGACCTCGCCTCGAATTAGCATCCGATGCTCGGATCCGCTCGGGCGTAAAACAACAACGAGTCTTCAAAAAAGCCGACTTTCAAGAAACACACACGCCAGCTCGACCGCGGCATATTATAAAATCCTCTATAAATACACTTACGCTTGTAAATTCGTCGGACGCGTAGGAGTTGATGATAATTAATCGCGGCGATGACGGCCCACGCGAAAATTTCACGAGTAACCTCTTTCTCTCTCTCTCTCTCCCTTGTCCCTTGCCTCATACAGGCTGCCACCTGTAGAGAGATGAATAAATCCTCGAAAATTATTTTTAACAGCGAGGTTGGTCGAGTAGAATAGGATAACGCGAGGACCGACCGTAAATTAGGTCTGCACGAGTGGGTCTGAGAGCCGGCTAATTCGGGGAGCGAGCACGCGCCTACAATTAATTAACAGCGATCGAATCTCATCTTCGAGCGATCTACGAGTGGGCTTTGATACATGTAAAAGAGTGCACCGTACGTATAATTGATACTATCTACTAGAATTTTCTGAATTTCTGTTTTATTTTTATTGATATTGGGTTAATTGGAATATTGACAATTATTATACAGTACAATACTGCCCTACAGATTTAAAACCGCAGCATCTGCATTTTTATGAAAAATGAGATTTTTATATCGTTGTATTCAGAAAAAAAAGATCTATGATTGGTGCAAAAAAAAAAAAAAAAAAAAAAAAAATTAAATTATTGTTAAATTGCAAAATAATTAAGTGCATCCAACAATTTTTTTATAAGAGAAGTTGGAACTCTAAACAAATGCAGACAAAAACGCACTATCTACAAAATCATGATGAATATAGATTAATTTAAATAAAAAAATGAAAATTAATATTTATTAATTTTTAATCATGTAGATAGTGCATTTTTCTTTCGGTCCGCGGGACTATAATAGACATTATTTAGTTTTTTTGTTTAAATCATCAAAAAAGTTAAAAATAATATCGATTGAGTTTCACCCAAAAACACAATTAAAACTTTGAATAATTAGTTAGATTTAAAATTAATTTATCTGCAAATTGTAAAGTTCAGTAAATTAATTTAAATCGTGCTTTAGGTGGACTAAATTATTTTTAAGAGCCTAGTGTTTGACAAACCGCAGCGAGCGGAAATCGGCGTCGGTCAAAAATACATACTTACCTCAATCGTTTTTCCGGTACGATCCTCGAGCCCGCTAATGCGAAATCCTTGTCCCCCGGGTTTTATGCATAATCCCGGCTGAGGGAAATTATCGGCAGGCTTTTATCGCGGATGCGCGCGCGTGTCCCGAGATACGCGTAAAAGTGCACCGGGGGGGGGGGGGGGGGGCTTGAGTGGATTCTGCCTTTTCTCGTGAGGTTTAATTGGGCATTACCCGACGCGATTAACCAGCTTTATCTCCGTGCGGGATTTCTGAAATAACTGCTGGCTTTTTTTGGAGCTAATTTTAATTCATCCGAGATTGATAATTATTAAATATCTCCATTAGGAATTGAAATTTTGAGATTACGGTTACAAGAAATGGTTAATTGGCCGCTGGGAAAGTACACTCAATTAAATGTCGGAGATACGAGGTTTATTACCAGATTGTTCATTACAATCGATTATTAGTAATAAAAATTTGTGTCTCCGTAATAAACAGATGCTACCGAGCGAGCAGGTGCAGAGTACACAAAGTGTACGACCCAACGACGTGTTAATATTAACATTTTTCATATAAATTGCCTTATGCTAATGACACTTCGACCTTGGCGGTACGCTGATCGAGTTCGAATCCTTACGGTGTTTTTACGACTCTTTGGTCTCTGCAGTGACGAAAGTTGATTTTTCCACGTCTCGGCCTTCATTACTGCACTCCGGCAGCTGCGGTCGTAAAACGTAATAACGCTCGTAAAACATCTCTCTCTTGCTCGTGCGCGCGCGAGCGATGGGCCTATAAAAAGTGTTCTCGAAATAAAAATAAAGGAAAGATTACCGAGGAAATTATAAATAGGCCAGCAATTGAGCTTTGATGCTGGAAAAAAATAATTTTTAATCAGAGAACAGCTGTCTGGAGATGATGTTGGCCAATGCTTTGGAAAATTTTGTTTCTGTATATAGTTTTATAAAGGATATTTTTCAATGTGTAACAATTGATTTTTAATTTTACTGGTTTTTAATTATTAAAATAATAAATATTTATATAAAACAGGTAGCGAAAATTTTTTATTGTAATAAATATTTTATTGTAACCAGATAATAAAATATTTTTACATTGTAACAAGCAGTTTTTAAATAACTATCTTTTTTTTCCATAAATCTGGGTTAATTTGAATTAATTAATTTGTGTTTATAAAACCACATCATTGATTAGTCAGAATTTTTTTTTGTTTTTCAAATTTAAAATAAACTGAATGTTTTTTTAGCGGGCTGTATTTGAAGCGATGACGTTAATATCATTAATCTAATATTGTACCGACAGAGCCACTGTTACATCAGTCAGGATTTTATTGTAGTATTTTTAGCATTGATAAAAAAATGTATAGTGTTTAAATAAATTTAAAAAGAATAAGAATAGAAACATAAATAATTTATTTCAATAAAAAAATTATTCCTAGCTTAAAATTGAGTACAATATGTCCTGCGCATTGTAACTCCATTATCGGCAATAAGTCGGTTGAATATAACAAGAAAATTACAAATTGCATAATCCTTTGCTTCACAGTATTTATAAGTGCTCAATATAGACTTGTCATTAAGAATTTTCAACAAATTCTATCTAATTGTCCGAAACATTAACTTGAAAATATAGCTAATTACAGCAAAAAATGAACTAATTTAACCCGTGAATCGTCCAGCAGTACCGTTACACAACTCGATTAGGTTTTCCTTCCCTCCTCGATTTAATAATCATCAGGTGCAGCCGCGGTAGAGTCGGTAGCACGCGCGCCAGGCGGTTCATCTTTTGAACCACTTTTGTTTTTTTGCTCCCGCGTCCCCCTCGGCTTGCTCTTTCTCTCCATTGTCCCTTCCTTCCTCGGACGACAGGACGGACGACGACTTCTCGGAATAACTCGACGGAGGAGCAAAAATCTCCCCAGGGAGGTGGAGGAGAAATCTTACCTGCAGCGCGTACTCTCTTTGCTCCCGCAGCAGCACTTGACGTTTTATCTCGATTTATATTCTTTAATTGCGCTGCTTTCAATGAAGAGATTCCTCCGCTCCTCTTTAATTCTTTCTTTCTTTCCTCATGAATTCTATTTTTTATATTAATGTGTGAATTCTTTTTCTGTTTTAGGTAAGTTGCTGTTTTGGTGTGTTTTTTTTATAAAAAAAAAGAGTCGCTCCGGTAACTAAGGTAACACAGATCAAGTAAACTCATGTTATTAGCTTGATAGATTTTGAAAAAAATAAATAAATAAATAAATAAATAAAAATGATGTCTTGTTTGTTTGGGCATAGCCGGATTGCAGTGAAAATTTTTTATTTTTTGAAGAAAAGCAGAAAACATTTAATTCTAAATAAAGTTAAATAATGAAAAATTAACCTTTTTCGTAAAAAAACAATTCAAATCTGCTGGGCAAGCCATCGAAAGCACACAAAAAGGTTTTTTATATTAATCATCAATAATTATTACATTGACTACTGAGCCACTGTATAATTATCGATGTGCTTTAAAATTTACATTATAAAATACCTCATCAGCCGTACCTTCCAAGAAACCGAGAGTGCAGATAATCTCCGAGATTTAAACTTATCAACCGCGCGTTTAATGGCGCTATTAAGGATTTTTACCCCCCCCCCCCGCCCCCTAATATCAATTTGTCGGTGGGGCATAAACCGTAATTTAATTGGTATTTTACGTTCGTTCGAGTCCGAGATAACCCGACTCGATAAATCAGACGCATTGATTTTCGTTAAAAGCCTCGCTTTGAAAAGGGCTAATAAAGCTACAGCACCACCCCGCATTTGCCTGGAACTCAAACAAAGGCCGCGGCTTTTCCTCCTCGAAAATATGAGAGAGCTAACCGCGCACCCCTGAAATATCGAATTCCCCGCGTAAACACAGACTCACTTTTTATCATTCCCGAAAGCTGGGAAAAGTCAATAGGGCGAGCGACTGTGTATTTTTCAACTTTTTTTTTTATCTTTCTTCTTCTCTCCTTCTTCCACCTCTTTTTTTTCTGGGTTTCCGCGAGAGTTGTATCTTCGACGCTTTGGGAGGTTTATTGCTCCATCAGGCGTCGTAAAGCCCGCGATAAACTTTTGTTATGGTTTTTTTTTTTTTTTTGGAATTATTAACTGCGCAGATGAAAGCGGCGAATAGTTCAGGAGCTTGGAGGAAGAAGAAGGAGAGTGGAAAAAGATGTTCGGGCTGGGGATAATTAGTTTAATGCGTCTGGTGCACCGGCGGGAATCTCTCTCGATTTATTCGCTCGGGGCTTTTAATGAAATTGGCGAGGAGGTGGGGGCAGAGGGAATAATAAATTCGATAGAAAAGTTTTGGGCCGTCATTAGAGGCCCCATTGTTTTGGCTCCCGAAAGGGAAAAACCGCAGGTTCGGGCGAGTTATTAGGCTGGCGAAGTTTTGAGGGCTTGGCTGAATGATTAGTTTCGTGAAGATGTTTGATTTTGGTAGAAAGCAAAGAGTGCTTAGTAATCACTGCTTTTGAAAGATACCTCGAAAGTACAGAAAAAAAAAGTATAATATAATGAATTAATTTTGACTTTAAGAATCTTAATAAATTCAGTACGTAGTGGATATTATTCAAAGACATTCTCATTTATAGTTACGATCTGTAATTTTACTTTTTATTTATCTGTAAATTTTAAAATTGCCTACAATTTTTTGTGATTCTAACTACATAATATATTTATTACCTAAGACAGTATAAGTATTTGCTTCAAGTTTTCAAATTTTGCAAAGTGTAATGGAAACTAAAAGTTTGCATTGAATACGTTACTGAAAGAGTTGCGATAGCTCAGTGGTTTGAACATGCCACTACCAATCTGAAGAATTCGGTTTCGATACCAACTCTGACATTATAGTCTATTACATTGACTTTATGTAAGTGTTTACTTGCTTCTTACAAAAAATTGTAGAGTATTAGTACTGGAAAAAAAAAAATCAATCAATCATCTTCTTGTCTTTTTTGAACTTTTACTATTCATCTAATTTGTGACAGCACATATTAAAAATAAATCATAAACTCAAAGACACATATTTTTACCACCAGTTTTTTCAAGTTTCACTGAAAATCTCATTTGTCAAAGTATTTTTTTTTTTTTCGGAAAAACATCAAAGAACTCAATACGCACTTCAAAAATAGACGTTCACACGTTTATTTCAAAAATAAATCAACTACATCCTCACCTTCTTGTTAAAAAAGGGAAAGAAAGAAAAAAGTCCTCTCCCTCTCCGCCCAGAGACTTTTCGGGAAAAATCACGGAAATCCTGCGGCCCCCGGGAATAATAATAAGTCACGCGTTCCCATTAACCACCCGCGCGGTTTTAAGAGTGTAAAGAGGAACCGCCGACTGACTAATGCACGACGCGTGCTTCCATCCAGCTATCGAATTTTGTTTGAGGACTCTGGGAGATTCTTTATTCTGGGTGCTTACACGTGCCCTGGAATGTTAATATTTACTCGGAAAATTTGGAAAAATCCTTTTTGGGGTATTTTTTCTAAGTGGATTTCGTTTATTCTGACACCTGATACTTTTGAAAATTTTTTTTCAAGTTTCTACTCGAGTATTCAATATTTGTTCTTCATGATCTACTTAAATTTTTTGTTTACTGTTTTTAAATCAGCTACTTTGCATAAAATTTTAGTATCGTATTATAAAAAAAAAATTAACAAAGCTAGAAAAATAAAATAAAATATGTCTTGCGATTCTTGAATGTAAAGCCGTGCACAAAAAGGCAACTAGTCTTGACTTTCGTTCCACCTAATCGATGCGAAAAATAGGTTCGATTCAATGACCACATAAGTTATCCCGGGTAATTACCCTAAGCTAGCTGGAACGGAAGGGGTTTTTCGATCGAATTGGCTCTTCTCGATCTTCGATCGGCATCAGGCGCGAAATGTATACGCTTTAGCTTATAAGGGAGCCGAGAAGGCAGCTTCCTCTTTCTTCTCCTCTCTCCTCCTGCTACTTCTTCGCTGCATCATGCATGTTGTGTGCATCTCCGAGAGGGTCGAAGACCTCGTGCATACACCTTGTGCCGCGCGCCAGGATTGTGAATAATTCGGGCGCTTTTTTTCATGAGTTCTGGATTATTTAATCGGGGAAGATCGTTGAATAACCCCGGAGCTCTATTTTACTGTAAATAGTTTTTTTCTTTTTTTTTGAGAGCCATTGAGTAATGAAAATTTTCTTTGAAATTTAGTTTTATTTTTAATTTTCTTTTACAAATAATTTATTTTTTATTTCAATGACTGATTTTTTAAGTTACTATTTTTTCCAATTTTATTAATTAATCTTATCAAAATCTTGTAAATAAATCAATACAAAAGTTTATTTTTCATTATTCGTTATTAAACAATTTTCAGTTATTAAATTAAATTATTATTATTATTTTTTTTTTTTACGGGTTTTAAATTGATAAGGATTAAAAAAAAAAAATTATTACAAAATTAAAAAATAAATTTTGAGAATATTTTTTCATTGCATCACTAATTTATTTACCGCGTGAATAAATACTATTTTTACTAGTTTAACTATAAACAATATTTTTATAAATTTATCGAAAGGATTGTGGATTTTTTGAAAAAAATGTAAAAATTTTTGTAAAGAATAATTTTTAGTAACTCTTTGCATTACTAATTTATTTGCAACGAGATAAAAAATTTTCTGCCTTAATCTTTATTTATCTCCAAGCAAGATTAAACAAAATTTACGTTCGTTTTTTTTTTGTTAACAATCGGAGATAACCACCCAAAGCTCGTTTTAATTTTGCATAATTCGCGAATAAATTCTTAGCTCAGCGATTTTTTTAAAGAAAGCCTAATTGGTCAGCAAAACTGTTTTTATCAATCAATTATGGTTTTGCAAACCGGTAATACCCAGAAATTTAAACCCATTTCCGATAAAAGCTGCCTTCGACAATAAAAACCGGAAATCTGCAATACAAACCACACACGTGTCATAAATCTTAATCCGAAAAAAAAGGACTTCCCCAAAGTAGTCGGCGGAGCGGTAAAGATCACGGAATTTCGCGTGGGCCTTTCGATGATTTATGTCCCGCGGTTTTGCATGTCTAATGAATTCGATATTACTTCGAGTCCAATAATAGCCGCTCTGCGTCGAAAAAATTGCAGCTTCTGTTTTGACGCTCCTGCACCAAAAGCTTATCAGATGATTCTGCGTCTATTTTTTGTCCCCGTGCGGCTAAGAACGCGTGGAAGATTTATTCTCGCGCTTCGTCGCTGATGTTTTGCTCGAGCCATTCCTTCTTTGAAGTCGTCGGGTTTTCGACTGCTATTTCTTTTTTATTCTTTTTCCTCCTCTTCTTCTTTCTTTGCTCCATCTTCGTTGCCGTGCGTCTTCTTATTTTCGGAGCCGGCCAGACTTATTTTTGCTGAATTTTTTGGCGCGGAATTATTGAGTGAGTGATTGGAACGGTGAAACTCTTTCTCTTCCCTTAGTATCGTAGAATAGTTTCGTTCAAGGCCAAACAGAATTTAAAAAAAAGCACTTTAGCACAATGGGCCCTTGATGAAAAATTAAATTTTTCGTTCAATCAGACGAAATTGTTCGGCTACTTTGTTCCAATAAATAAGCTGATCAGTCTAATTTTTCGTAATTACAACATTTAATTAAATTCAATTGAAATCTTCATTGCCGATAATCAAAACCGTAAACGAAACCAATCTTCGCTGCGTGAGCGGTTAATTAGCCGTGCCTAATGCGTTCGTCTGGAGTGGTACTATTTCAACAATTAAGTACCTGCATCAAGTAAATAATCACACAATTAATTTCAACTTTATTTTAAATTCTCAATGACGAGGTACTTATCTTATGAATTAAAAAAAAAAAATTCAGTAGAGATAATTGTTATTACTGTACGACTTTGTGAAATAAAAAAAATTTCTTTATCGTCATGTAACGAGGTTTATAATTCGCAAATATCATATAATTTTTTTTATGAAATTTATATCTTCCTTTGAAAAAGAGCTTCCCTGTATCGCAACTAACTTTAGACTTTAATAAGTATAATTAAAAAACGTATTACTTAATTAGAAGCCGTTATAATTGCGTTGACTAGCTGGAAGGTCTCGTTACGTTGGATTTCTCACAAAAGACTATCCATAAAAATTTTATGAATAACCAAGTCTTCTTTCTGCTATGAAAATGCTGACCATTCGAAGACTGCACTTGACAGAAGTTAATTAACTCGAAGATAAAAAAACAGGCTTTTCGCGGAAGACTTGCGGATTTGCCCATTAATTATAAAGTAAAAAATAAATAGAAGTCTGATAGTAAAATCGAAAAATAAAAAATAATTTTTCTTTACTTCAAGAAGTGTTACTTGCGGTTCTGAATCCCTGGTTCAGTAACATTGAAAGATGCAAATCCGCTTGACAATGATAAACAGACCCTCAACTGTATCGTTCGTAGACTAATACCGGATATCTTAAAACAGTTGATACCAAGTAATAAAAGAGATTTTTTAATTTTAACGAACTGCAAGCAATCTTTTTTACGATTGACTGCTAACTTTTCCATCTCAAAATCCTTAGCATTCAAAGAGCATGAACCACTTAAGAGAAATCAATTAACCCCGGTGATAAAAAGCAATCCCTTCGGGGAAGGCCGGGCGTGCATAGACCAGACTCCCGTCAGCAAAATAACAATAAAAGAGTGCTTTGTGTTCCGGGAAGGTCGGGGTCCATCATAATCGAGGAGTAGCGACGCCTACACCTGCAAGCCTGCCTGGCTGCCACATTCCGGTGAAAAAGCTCTCTGTAATTGACGTGGCTCACTGGCCGGATGTGGTGGAACGTTAAGGACAGCAATTACCCGGAGAAGACGTTATAAAAGGCCAACGTGCGACTCCTCTTCTCTCTTATTTTTCATCTTCTTCTTGTTCTTCTTTGGTTCTCAGCGAAGGTTAAGATTTTTTGGGACTTTCACGAGGTCTTACCCTTTTTGGACATGAAAATGACGAGTGGTCTTTTTGGATATGGGATTTTGAGATCTTTATCTGATGCTTTAAAAATTGCGGATCATTGAAAAATTTTTTTTTGAGAAGTATGTGAATATCAGTGCCTCTATCCTTAGTAGCCTTCATCAGTTATCCATTAGTAGAGAATCGAATTCCTAAATAGTAAAAAAAAATAATTATAAATACTTCTACAAGATTAAATTTGCTAACCATTTTTTTTATTTATAAATAAATTATTAATATAAAATTTTTACAAATTTTAATTCCAAATGAGACTAAAGTACAATTTTTAACCAGTTAATAAATTCAAGTTCGATTCGAGTCAGCATGTATTTAATGTACCATATCTATATTTATTAATACAAAAGTTCAAATTTTTTTTTCTACGTCAAAGATTTTATAATTAAAGAAAAAAAAAAAATATATATTCTTCAAACTAATGAGTTTTCATTCAGCTCTCTTATTTATTTACCACGAGTATAATTACCCCAGTAACTTTGCACATAGTCCATTCACAGTTTGTTTTGAATGCTAATGAATTTTTAACAACGCAGGCACCTGCAGCTGCTGCAGCTTTTCAAGAAAGAAAAAAAAAAAAAAAAAAAAGAAATACGAACAAACAAGCCTACCGGGCAGGCTTCAATATAATCGACGTCCTCATTAGCGGCAGCGTCCCTATCAAGCCTGCATGCGCTAGCCGAGGGGAAATTCATAGAAATCCTCGGGGGACGATTTTTCTGTGGTAATGAGCCTCGAGAATCCCAAGACATCTTTTTCAATCCTCGGGATGGATCGCTGTTTTGTACAAAAACGCTTTCATTTTTATCGATACCTCGCGGAATCTCAAAAACCCGGCTGTTTCTTTCTTTCTCTTTTTTATATATATTTTTTTTTTTAAACTCGGATGAAGAGATGAACAGAAGCTGGCTTCCCACGTATTTTTCCCCCCCTCCCCTGCATTTCCCACGCGCTTTCCGCGTTCTGTGTCCGGTAATCGCGGGTAATGGCGCGAGTAACCGTGCAGAATGCGTAATCATCGATGAAAAGTGCCGACTTCCGCGCCGCGTCGGGACCCATTTTTATTATTCCCCGCGCCACAGCACTTCCATCGATGAACTTTTATAGCTGCGAATAAAGAGCCCCATAAATATTTCCCTCCACCACTCTTGAAATGTAAAATTTTTAGAGATTCGTTCGCGCGAGGAGCTTCGATTTTTCTTTGGTGCGCGAGGCTTTTATTGTTGTGAGAGCCTTTCCCATGGTTATGTAAGAACGCGTTTCTTGGATTAGAACGTAATGAATAAAATATGTCTGTTTGAAACAATTAAACTTCTCATAGAATTAATTCCAGTCTCACCTCTTATCGTGATAAAAACACTGTCACTGCGCGGTGTTGGAAGAAAAAAGAATTCCGGGTGCTTGCAAGCTTCCTGTAAGATAACATCGCCAGCTAGCGGTTTGTCTAGGAACTATAAATATTTTTTCATAAAATTAGAAAAATTGTTTTACGGCTGGCTTTGAAGTATTTTTTTCATTGAATACATATAATGACCGAATTGTAATTTTAATTTACTAGTCTCAATCAGCGCGCAAACGCGTTTTGAACGCGTTTTGTTCCCATTTTTAATATTCTTGAAAGTAAATAATTTCATTTTCAAAAAAACGAAGTTAACCTGCTACTAAGTTCAGTTCGATATTTTTGTGGTTATAGCTTAAAAAAGTTGTTTTTAAAATAATAAAGATTCTCATTTTATTTTATAGAATTACAAAAAAATTTCATTTTATTGAAACAAAGTATTCAATTATTCAAAAAATTATTGCAAAAATTCTTAATAACAAAGTATTTAATATTTCAACTTTAACGCAATTCAAATTTTGAATTTAACGTTCTCAACCAATCAAATCAATTATAAAACGAAGACATTACATGCTTCATCATTATAAAGAGGGATAAAACTTAATAAAAAATTTTCGGGTGCCTTGAGAGCTTATAAAAATTTTTTTAATGAAATTAATACTCAAGAAATTTAAATTACTATCCTTTGGAATAGCTTCGCACCATGAAATCGTCAACTTACCCATAAACTTATCTTGATTAAAAAAGACTCATAATCCCCAAAAAAAAATTATAAATTTTTTCAATCTAAAATCGAAACCATCTCCAGAGCAAAAAAGGTTCTTCTTTATTTTCTTCATATCCATCAGAGCGCGGCGCGCCGAAAGGGGCCGGATCCGTCCTCAAAAAAAGCACGGTAGCTCCCAAGATCAGGGGCAAAAGATAGTCCAAAAAAAAAGAGGGGGGGGGGAGACGGACACGTCCACCTCGCGGTCTTCTCCTGTCCGTCAGGCGCGCTCTCGTTTAAATGCACCGCCGCGGCGGGTGCTTATCTTGCGCGGCGATTCTTCCTCCAGCTCCCTCCGCCTCGTATATCTTCCTCTCTCCCTTTATTTCGCCAGCGCGGGGCAGCCGAACGGAAAAAACAGAATAACGAAGGACGCGAGCTAACCGGTCGCGATGGATTCGGCCGAGGGTAACATCACTCGCGCCGCGGCTGATCCTTCCTTCCTTTTTTTTTTTTTTTCCTACGCGCTAGCTAAGTATCATCGTTCGCGCGTTTTTCACGTCAGTCTTGGGATTTTTTCGAGTCAATTAGTACCAAAGTTCAATTTGATACGAGCTTATCACTTGTGAATATGAATGGAGGACAAGGGTAGCGATTAATAAGAAAGGAAATGAGAAACAGTAACACTCGTATTAATTATCAGGGTAACCATCGCCCTGATTGAAAGCTTCGCGTGCGCTATTATGACTCTGCACTACGCGTTTTCTTGAAAAAAAAGTTCTGCGAAGAGGAACAATGCTGGAGTAGTGATTCTTGATGATGATTAAGTGACTAGGGTGGATTACTTCTATGATAAATTATTCTAAGCAGAATTCGCGGGGACATTTAAAATTATACAGCAATTACGACTGTTTTTCTTATTCTTCGGGATAAAGTGACACATCGTTGCGATTTCAGCTGAAAAATTACGTAAACCATCACGCGCCCTCTTGATGAAAATTACGGCGAATTAAAATTTACGCGCCACCTTTGATTTACGGTTCATAAATACAGCACTTCTCGCGGGGAAAAAAAAAAACCGAAGACTGCTGCTGCACGGAGAATCAGCGAGATTTACAACTTTTAAAGTCACCGTAATAATTCCAGCGGAGCGCACTCCTCAAACAAAAAACTAATAACCCGCGGATGGAAAAAAAGTAAATCGATTTGGAATCGATCTACTCGAAAACCGCAAGGATTCGAAAAACCGCTAGGCCATGTTCTACTTTTTCGCGTGTGTGTAGGGGAGGCTGCTGCCCATTTATTCCTTTTTCAAAGTCGTTACGCGCCGTATCATTAAGGTTGAAGAAGAAGAAGAAGAAGACGAAGGAGGAGAGAGGAGAGGAGGCATAACGACCGACCGGCGAGACGAAAGGTGCCGGAGCGAATGCGCGCGTATATGAAAGCAACACTGCTGGCCTTTATTTTTTTACTCCGCCGAAGATTAAAGGAACAGGGGAAGCTGTTTTGAAAAATCCGAGATGGAGTTTTGATGCACGCCTTCTCGATCTTCCTCCTTACTTTTTTTCCTTCAAAAACCCTAAATCTAATCGATGGTCCCGGTGAAGAAAAACCTTAGCTGAAAATCTGTCGATTTATAATCATCAATAAAAGACTGAAGTAAACAAAAAATTTAAAGAAAATCAAGAATCTTGGTCAATTCGAACTAAATAAGATTTTTTTATTCATTTGAACCTCTTATTGGTCATTTTAAATCGGAAAAACCTTAGACAAAAATTTTCCGATTTAAATTTATCAATAAGAGGTTCAAATGAATAAATAAATCGAAAAAAGTGATAAAATCTGATTTATTTTGTACGAATTGACTAAGATTCTTGATTTTCTTTGAATTTTTTGTTTATTTCAGTCTTTTATTGATGATTATAAATCGACAGATTTTCAACTAAGGTTTTTCTTCGCTGGTATCGTCGATATAAAATCCTAAAAATCAATGGTGTTTTTTAATTGGGAGTCCCGAAAACTCGAGTTTTCAGAACGAACGATCTTGCAAGCATCAAACAACAAAGGTAATAAGACGAAAACAACGAGTAAAGAAGCTTCAGAAAGGGGGAGAGGTGTCTGAAAGCCGGAAAAACGCCTCGCGAGAATTTAAAAAGATGCGCCGGTGAAAAATCCACGCCGAGGAGGATGAAGAAGAGCAGCTTTTTCCGAAGCTGTCTGCTCTTTCAATCTCAAGTGGTCACTCGAGCGCAGTCTCTCCTTTTTTGTCGCCCGCGATTATCTTCTTCTTGTTCGACGGCTATATAAGATTTTTCGCGGCATGTATTATTTGGGTGCGCGCGGGGGGGTTTTCACTACCGTGCTAAACCTTTGTTCGGGTCTTTACGGTGTCTCGGATGAATACGTGTTTCTTTTTTCATCCTTTTTTTATGTCTAAACAGGGGAGATTCTTTTTCAAAATGTGGGTGAAGTTTTCATAAAGTGTATACGGTAACTTTTATGTTTTCATTGCGTGCAAATTCGACTAGACTATAATAAATAATCACAAAATATACAGTCTAGACTGTAAGACAGATATAAATATTTTGTTATTATTTCTAGTCAAGACTGCCAGACCGATATAAATATTTTGTTATTAACAATATCAAAAACCTCGAACAAAGGGTTTTTTCGAAACATCTATTTATTCCCAGCCACTTAACGATCGCTCACACGTACACCATCAGTCCTAAAATTACGGTTGCCCTCAGGGCCAAGTTTAAAAAAAAAAAAAACGAAGTAAAGAAATCGAAAACGGCTCTTTAATTGTCCGTATCTTCATTACCCACACCGCTCGTAAATTGCATCTGTACTCGTTGCAATTATTTCACTTATCCTAAGGCCACCTGCAGCATCCGATACGTATCGTTTTTATTACACCCGTAGTAAATCACGGAGTTTTTCGGTGAATCTTCATGTAATTCGAGTCGTCCATTACCCCGCTTTTTCATATTCTCGAAAAAGATCCGCGGTAATTTATTCAAATCCTAGACGATGGAGGGTAGTCCAGGCAGCTGTTCGGCCCCCCGAGAAAGAGACATAAAAGGGGGGGAGGGAGCATACCTGAGGGGCCGGGGGTAATTTCATGGGAACTGTAATTTGGCCGCGTATATATAATGACGGGCGCGCGAGCCGAGAGAGAGAGGCGGGAAGAATGGGCGGGATAATTACCCCGAGCCTTCTTCGAACCAAGACCGGGGCTTCATCATCTTGCGGTTTCGCTCCGGACACACTTCGGACTTTTATTTTCTCTTTCTTTAATAATTCGAAATTTAAGAGGGGGAAGTCCATTAGCGGGTTGCGTAAGCTTGGCGAAATTTGAATTTCTGACGATCAAACGTCTGTCACTGACCCAACGTTTTAATTAAGAATCGATCAAAACATTCGAGATTGAATCCTCATGTTCTATATACCTAGAAAAAAATCAGGTAGCCAGCTGACCGTAAACACTACGAATGCTAATTTTTATTTAGTTTCAGAATTTATACTTTGATAGTAGATAAAAAAAAGAAAATAGTTAATTAATCTGGATATAAATTATTGGTTGTTCGCTAGATGGATAAATAAATGTAAATTGTTAGGTTGGTTTCACGAACGTATTTATTAAAATTCTTTATTATTATTATTGCCAACGTTTCGTCATCGGTTTGTAATGACCTTTTCAAGGCAGAAAAATTAAATTTACAAATTTTACATAGAATGCAAATTACATGATTTACTAGATAAAAGTTACAATAAATTAAAATAATTACAATAAATATGTTTACCTATAGGTTTTTTTTTTTATTAAACTTTGTCAGAAATTTTGAATGATTATGCTATTAATTTGAGCGTTAAAATTTGACTGAGCTTGAGTTTTAAAATAGTTAATTACTTTATAGCTATCATTTTCAAATAATGTTCTAAGACTCTTAGATCCACCTAGAAGTAAAAATTTTAAGTTTTTTTTATTAAAAAATTGATTTCTACCGTCTCAGCAACAAAAACCGTGTCTACTTTAAACATTTATTCATCCTCATCCCACTCGCAGCATCCCGGTTTAGTATTAAGTACGCATCCACCGGCGATATGTTTTTGTCGGGTGTGTATTACCCCCCGGATTTATTAAACAGTAACTCAATATCTTCATTACGGGATTCCGCAAAACCTGATCGTCTGGTTAGAAAGCGTTTAGTCCGGTTAACGACGATACCCCCGCGCTCTGATATTTCAATACTCCCTTTTTTTTATCCACGCTGGTACACCGTGCCTCCTGGGTATAATTAAAACTCATAAGTGCATTTATTTTTCCGACGTCTATTTATCGCATTCATTCCTGTGTACCCGAGCCTTTTTTTTCATCCTTCCTCTTCCTTCCTCGCATTCCTTTCAGCTCCTCTCGATTCTCTCCTTTATTGCCTTTGAATATTTTATCCAAGCGATTTTTATAATATTTTTGGAAAAAAAAAAACCTTAAGTGGGGGAGCCGAGTATTTATGAATGCAATTTTCGCGGGGATTTTCGGTGAGAGAGGCACCCTTAATGATCGTTTAATTTAACGCGCGTCAGGTTTAATCCGATGGCTGGTGGGCTTCTTTTTTTTTCTTTTTATATTGAATATTAATGTACTCGTCCGCTCCCTTTCTTTTTTCGCTTTTTGGTCAGTCACGCGGAAACGTGGAGATGTAAGAATTTAAATTGCGGGCAATTATGGGAGAGGCCTCTTGAAAAAAAAAAAAAAAAAAAAAATGTGTTTTTCTCTCCGATTATTCGAAGATGATCGCTTTTAGATTAGGTAAAAATACTGAATGGATTTGGAGAGAGAAAAAAAAGCTAAGAGTTTTCAGACGGACGCGATGATAATTTTACAGGACTTTTTATTAACTCAGACGCAAATATTTATTCAATGAGGTTTTAATCTCGATTTTTTATAGCTCGAGGACGATTTTAATTTCATGAAATTCTATGAATAATTTTTAAATTAGTTAGCGTAATTACGTTTGAGCGATGATTATTGGAGAGTATCTCGTAAACTGATTATAAATGATCGTAACGAGACGGATACGCGATAAAGCAACCAATCAAATTATGAAATTAATATATAGAAAATTGAGTATGTAATTAGCTACCACGCCTCGTACTACACGGTCGGGGTAAGCTGCTGCTTTCAATAAAACAAATTTTATTTCTGAATTGTTTGAAAATGCTTCATTTCAAACGTTAATGAAGTTAGGGATGAATCATCATTGTAAATACTAATGGTTTTTGTTTCTTTTTTTTTCAGCTTTCAACCCTGATGCCGCTGGTCCAGTACAACTGTTCCCGACATCTCCGATTCTTCCTGTGCTCGGTCTTCGCCCCGGTGTGCTCCGAGCACGTGGACGGACACATGCAGATCCCGGCTTGCAAGCCGCTTTGCCTCTCGGTCAAACACGACTGCGAGTCCACCCTCAGGGAACTCACCCTGCCGTGGCCTCACATGCTGGAGTGCGACAGATTTCCCGATAATGGTGTGTAGAAAAAAATATAAACACTGATTGAAAATATTTAAGACAAAACTTTTTTTTTTTTATAAATTAATTGAAAAAATATAATCTTGAATAGTAAAATTTTTATTGCTAATTTTATTGCAGTACTACTTAGAATTTTATTTAATATTGTAGATAGCTTCAATAAATATCATGAATCTTTATAAATTTTGAAAAATTAAGTAATCAATAAATTGGCTTGTGCTAAACTTTTTCTTATAACTTTCGTTTAAACGAACAAAGAAATCAATTAGAATAAATATCCCACGATCGATTAGAAAAGTAAAACCTCAAATTTCACTGAGCACTCGCACCGTAAAATAAAACCGCAAAAAAAAAAAAAAAAAAAAGGTTTAATGAAAACACGACCACCGAGCATAGCGAACCGCAAGCCATATCGATTAAGCTCGGAAAAACTTGATCGTCAGAGGCGGCCTCGAGTTACTAAAAAATTTATCTCTTTTTGCTCCAGGCAACACGGTGTGCGTGCAGCCACCGGACGACAGCATCGTATCCCAGGAGCCGACTCAATCCCCGGACGACCAGGACGTAGGCCAGTCGGGGGACAGCGAGGCTGACCTAGAGGACGACCAGCAGGAGCACGTCAAGCAGTGGCCGGTCATCCAGCCCAAGACTCCGAGGCTCAACCAGAAGTGCCCGGCTAACTTTGTCGAGACGCCCTATGTGGATGTTGTGAGCTTCTCGCACTACCACATTCACGCGTTCATGCTCGTCGTAAGTTTAGTTTTATTAATTTGGTTGACTCCATGTTGTTAAAAAAAAAAAAAAATTTATTTTTTAATTTTGTGATCTTTTTTCACAGACATCGTGCGTACCAAAGTGTAGAGAGGACGCCTACTACAGGTCGGAGGACAAGCGATTCGCCGAGCGCTGGATGATCGGCTGGGCCTGGCTGTGCTTCCTGTCCACCCTGTTCACCCTTTTGACCTTCTGGGTGGAGCCGTCGCGTTTTCGGTACCCCGAGCGTCCGATAGTATTCCTGGCCCTTTGTCACAACCTCCTGGCCATAGCCTACATAGTCCGAGGCGCCCTTGGTCCGGAGATCCTGAGCTGCGCTGTTCAGGACGACGGACCGAGCTACGTACCCGTGAACGACGGTGTCAGGAGCATGTCCTGCACCCTCTGGTGGCTTGGCCGGTACTACCTGTCCCTGGCCAGCAGCCTCTGGTGGGCGATCCTCTGCGGCTGCTGGCTACTCAGCGCCCGGAACGAGTGGAGCAGCGAGGCCCTGCACAACATCGCCGGGTACATGCACGCGGCCGCCTGGGGACTTCCCGTGCTGCTCACTTCAGGTAGAAATTTTTTTACACGTTGTTTTCTGTTGCAAGCTTTGTGTTTGATTACACTTATTTGAGATTTAAGACTATGTTTGAAATTACATTTATTATTGAAAAGTAGTACACATTGTTGTTTTGCTAAATAGCTGAATATCTTTATTAAAAACTAAAAAATGAATATTGATGGGTTTTCCTTGATTAAGGTTGTTATTTTTGCACGACATGCTCCTCGAACAGTACGAATTTTCTGAAATGATTTTCAGTTGAAAAATATATTTTTTAAATAGTTAAACACAATAATTAAATAATTAAAAAACTTTTAACTTTACGGTTTCAAAACAGCATTTAAAATTATAAATTTCGCAGTTGGTCAAAAATGTTAAAATGTAACTTTTATTTTAGAACTGTTTGCAGAAAGACAATTTCAATAAAATATTATAAATTCTTAATTTTTTCTAATCGTTTTTTTTTTAATTTCAGCAACACTGATCACGAGAAACATATCCGCGGACGAGTTGACCGGTCTTTGCCAAGTGAAGGACGAGTCGGCGCTCTGGCTGGAGGTACTTCCGAATGCGAGTCTTCTACTTCTCGGGTGCGTCCTGGGTGGTTTCGCAGGTGCCGCCCTGATTCAGGTCCGGAGGGCCATCAGACTGGTGGGCCGCAGCGCGACGAAGTTGGAGCGTCTGATGAGCCGACTGGGGATCTTCGCGGTTCTGTACGCCCTGCCGGCCTTTGGCAGCTACGCCTGCATGCTCCACGAGTCCCAGGTCCGGCCCCGTTGGAGAACCCACGCACTCCTGACCGCCCTGGACTGCCGATCGGACGACTGCGTGCCCTCGGGACCGAGCTACAAGGCTGCCGACATCGAGGTCGCCCTGCTCAGGCTCTTCCTGTCTCTGGTCATCGGCGTTACCTCCGGGATGTGGGTATGGTCCGGCAAGACCTGTCGGGCCTGGAGCCGACTTCTGGCTGCACCCAGCAAACCCCCCATGAACTGCAGACCCCATAACAGGCTGCACGCTGGCCCTCCCTTCCAGGGGTTCAAGCAGGACATTGTTAATATTGCGTAGCTGCCTCGAGTGCGACTAGTTTATAGTTTGTAAATTTTTATGTGGATTTATTTATTTCAAATCGTTTTTGAGAGTGGCATGAATCAGGGTTTCGCGTTACAATATAACTTGGATTGATGTTGTATTGATAACGATTGAAAACTAACTTTTAATTTTTTATTTTAAACATGGAAGATGACAAAAAAATTTTTTAGTTTGATCGTTCTATTAATCAGTTTTTATAAAAATAATCTATATGTATTTTTTCGAGCACAATGTAATGTATTTTTTTTTTGCAAGGTAAAATTTAAAAAAGTTTTCATAGAATTAAAAAATAAATTGTAGTAAATTAGGTTTTTATCAATACAATATTAATTCTTTTATTAGTATATTGTAACACCTTAGTTTGAAGTGATTTTTTTGTACATAAGGAAATTGTATTATTTAATTACCGTAGGTTTGAAAAAAATTAAGTAATCGAGCTTTATTATTTTACGACTGTTGATTTGATAGATGTATTATTTTTTGTATATAATTTTTAAATATATGTTGTTTTTAAAGTTTGTGCGCGTCAACTTTTGCTGATAACGCAGGATGAGAATACCGGTGATATTACGTATCTCGTAGAGAGAATTTTAATTCACAGTTAGTTTAATGTGAAAAAAAGACGATATAATCGAGCAAATTTTATTTTAGATTTTTTAGTGATCTTCAAGATATAACTCTGTAAGCGAATTAATAGTGGTTAAATATTCACCATACTCAGTGTAAAACATAAAATATTGTGTCAACGGATTATATAAAAAATAATATAATATCCCACCGTACGAATTTTTAATATTCTCAGTAGTGTAATTTCATATAAACGGGACAGGATTTATTGTTAGAAATAAACAATCAGATTTTACAATAGTAAAAAATTTAATTACCAAATTTTTTAATGTGATGTACACAATTTTCATTTATCTTTGGATTGCTTTGAGACAGGTTACAATGATCATTGAAAAAGATTTATTTGTTCACGAAAACGAGAACAAATGTTGTACATAATTTTTGTAAATATTGTGATGTAAACTACTTGTATGTCGAAAATTTTACAATTGACAAAAAAAAAAATGTAAAACCATTAACTAATGTTTCGAAGATAATTTTCAACATTTTGTACAGCTAGAATAATTGTTTTATATAATAAAGTTTTTTTTATGAGTTTATAACATTGATTTTTTTGTTTTTACTAATCCCAAAAAATTCGTGTAAATAAAACATTTATAAAAATTTTTCAACATTTTAATCACCTAATATCATATCGTTCAATTCGTTTCAAAAATCACGTTACAAATTTTTTGTTACGTTAATTGTTGTGCAACTTTAGGCACCGATTTTTGTGCAAAATACACTGCAGTGCATACACAGGTAACTCTTTAAATGGCTACATTTTTACTAATGGTTACATTTTGCGCACGAAAACGGCTCACAAATTCGCATTTTAAATGCAAACTAATTCTCGAAATAGTATAACGTTCGAGTCTACGGTAAAAGTTATAAAAAAAAAAAAAAAAAAATACTTTAAACAATGAGTCCTAATGTAATCAACAGTATACATATTTACAAAATATAAATAAAATTATCACAAAGAAATTTAATGACACTACCATAAAACTGTTCGATACACAAGTGATTATAAGAAATCATGAATCGCGTATTATCATCCTCGCTTTGCAGGGGTGTTAAATTACGCCATTAATGGATTGCTTATTTATCACATCAAAATCTACTATTATTTTTAAATAATCACTACAATGAAACTAAAAATGTTTTTTTCATCGTTGTACAATGTTCTTTAAAATTTCACTTTTGGAGTATCTGAATACCTTTTCCATACACGCAAAACAATGCTGAAGACCCTGTATTATCTAAAAATGTGATGCCTTGAATGTCTGGTAAACACAAAACTTGCTCTTCTAAGAACGTTAAACTCACTTTTGAATTTACCTGTAAATACTTGTGAACTACAATTTTTTGATCCGCACCAACACTAAATAACTTGCTATCTGCAGACAACTCTAAACCAGTGATTTGTGCACAGTGTGCAGAAGAGCTTTCAAAAGAGGAGACTATGTGAATGAATACAGAATCATTTTTTTCTAAAATGATTCTGAACAATGTTAACTTGAGAAGATTGTCGTCTCCTCCTGTTGCCAAAATATATTCATTATTGCTGAAACTTCTTATGTCAAAACTATTGATTCCAGATTTGTGCAACAAAAAACCATTTTGATTATCAACTTTTAAAACTTCTATTTGTACATCTTGATCGAACACAGAAACGTTCCAAAAAATTAAAAAACCATCGGTTGCCATGGTCATTAATAGTATTTTGTTTTTGTGCAAAAATGAATGAACTTTTAGAATACAACGATTTTTATACGGTAAGGTGTGAATTATTTCAATTGTATTTTTTGGCAAGTTGTAATCAAATGTTCTGAGATAACCATCGGAGCATGCTATAAAAATCAAAATATTATCCGACTTGAGAGGATTTTTTATTGTACTTAAATCCATGTAGCGCGTTTCCGGATCAGCGTGATACTGCAACTCTTTGCCAATCCAAATTTTACTTCTTTTCTCATCTGGCCCGTAAAGCATGTGAGATAATAAATCCTTACAAGAAAAATCAGCTGTCTGAAAAATTTCCGAATTTTTTTTCAGTGTCAGTTCCCAAATTTTTATTTGAGCCCTACCACCACCGGAAAATATAAGAAACTTACTCAAAGTTTCATCAGCTTGTACAGGATATACTGACAAACATTTAATGCTTGACAAGTGTCCATCAAATGAATCTAAAGCTTTTAATTCAGGCTTTGATGACAATAAATTTTTATGATGAATTCTAAGACTACAGTCTTCACCTCCAGAAATAAATAAGTAGTCGTTTCTGGTTAGGTTTGGTATTACTTTAATACTGTATATTTCTTTTGAACAAAATCCAGTCAACAACTGAGGTATCAATGATGTTTCCAGTGGAACAAAAGTGAAATGTACTTCCTTTTTTTGTACATATACAAATTTTACTGACTGATCATGAATGATGCAATCCCAAGACCTATGACCTCCTCCACAAGAAATTTTTGCTAATATTCTTTTCAAAAAAATGCTGTATATCACAAAATTTTCTTCTCTAAAACCTAGTATAAGCTGGTCATTTTGATGTTGTGATATTTGACAAACCCAATCCATGGGCAAACTTTTTGTATACATAAATTCAATAGAGACATCTTTGGTATTGGGATTTTTAAAATTAAAATACTTTAAAGTCCCATCCCTACCTGCTGTTATGATTTTTGAATTCATTACTTTACACAGTTGAACACCAAGTCTACCATGGATTTTATTGAAAGACTGTGATGGATTTATTGAATCACTTTGCAAATCATAAATGTGAACACTTCCCATTCTATCTCCACAAATTAAAATGTTATTGTGCAAACATCCAGCTGTAGTCCATCTTTCTCTGCTGTAAGGCAGAACAAGTTGGGAAACAATTTGTATGTCATGTATAAGTAATTTTAAAACAAACAATATTCCATCTTTTAGACTTATCAAAAGGGTATTGATATCCAACCACTGCAGAGAAAATATTTTTGAATCCGCAACTTTATGTGTCCCTAACTGTGTCCACATACCTTTTGATTTTCCATATACCAATATATCTCCTTGAATTGAAGCCAAAGCAATCCTTTTTTTATCTGGAGAAAGCTCCATAATGTAGTAAATTGAATGTTCATGTAAGTCATAGTAATTTACAGATTTGTAATCATTGGCATGATAATGTAATAATTTTGAATTGCTTTTAGAGTTTGTCAAAACCAGAATATCCTCTTTATCAAGAAAAATAACATTTTTGGGAATGTTTTCTTTGCTATCACAAATTGACTTGAAATTTTTGTTTGAATCACTTATGTTTTTTAAGGCCCAGGAATTTACAGATCCATCCGAACCACCAGTATAAATAATATTATTATCAGATATGTCAATACACCAAATTGGCACTCCTTGATGAGCTTTGATCTTATGAATCAATACTCCTGATAAATTCCAAAAACATATATATGAATCTTCTCCAATACTAGCTATAATATTATTAAATAAAACAGCTCTCCAAACTCTGGCTAAATGTCCGTACATTGTTGTTTGGAGACATATTTCAACTTTTTTATCTGAAAAAATATCATCAGATACTTTCCATAACCTTACAGTTCTATCATCAGACGCTGAAAATATTAAATTATCCGGTTGACTATAAAAAATAGATGTCAGTACTCCTTTGTGTCCTTTCAGTCGGTACAAAATATCAGAATATTTATGGTTCAAAGATTTATTGATTTTCCATATCAATATTTCTTGAAAAACAGTACCACTAAAAACTACTGCACTTTCATAATTTTTTCCTTCAATTAAACCAGCATAAAGCAAACAAGTTTCTTTACATGCTACACTGTAATAGTCTTTTTTATAAACATGGTAATTATAAATATTATTGTGCGCGAAAAGAATTGTCAAAGTTGGATCATCCAAAGATCCCAACCACTTCACATCAATGATCCAGTCATCAAAGATTTGCACTTCATCTAACTTTTCAATTCTGAAAAAATTATCTTCGATTTCAATTTGAAATATGCACAACCTTTTACCTCCATGAACTATCAGTTTTTTATTTAACTTAGTAGAAATATTGTGAATATTGTCAGGATGAAGAGCATCTATTTTAATTTCAAGTTTTTGATCTCTACTGTTTACAACATAAAGGGTACAACCTATACCGAGGAAAATATAGTTCTTTATACACTTGATAGCAAACACATCAGTGTTTAACTCTAGAAATTTCATTTCTCAAATTTTACTAAACTACACTTTTATTTTATAAAAAAAGTACTAAATTAAGTAATTCGCGAACACGTTTGGACGATAGGTTAGAAAGCTTTACTGAAACTTCAGTCTATCAAATCACACATTGTAACAAAAGTTTAAATTGCTTTTCAATACTGCTCTTTGAGAACTATCATTTTAAAAACATTTTTAAGTCAGAAAAACTAGTTTACAAGTAAAAATTCTCTTAGAAAACGGAGAAAAAACCTTTCAAATCTCATTGCTAGCAGACGTTAAACATCAGCTGACCCCGCGGAAGATTAGCGGGGCAAGCACGAAAGCACGAATGCGTATTGCGTGCCAGTGCCGGCTGCTGATACGTCTTTTGCTCAATGATTAGGTACTCACGGTAATGAAAATCTGTTAACTTCGTAAAAGCGATGATAAGACGTACGATGAACACGTAACACTATAATTTGACATTTTTTACATTATCGATAAGTATTTAACTTTGTGTTTCCTCTTCAACGTGTAAAACAGTTTTTGAGCCAATATGACGAAAAATGAAATTGTTGTTGTTGGATCTTGTATGATAGATTTTATCACGTAAGAAAACACGAATAATCATATTTTAACATTAAGTGGTAATAAAATTAAAAATTAAAAAATCATATTTACAGATATTCCTCTCAACTACCGAAGCCAGGCGAGACTTTAATAGGAGATAAATTTGAACAAGGCTTTGGTGGTAAAGGAGCAAATCAGTGTGTATCTGCAGCTAGACTTGGAGCATCTACAACTTTTATTGCTTCGGTAAAATATTAGAAGTGTAAGTTAAAAATTAATATTTTACTACTTACAATATAGTTTATTTTGATCATTGCAGTTAGGAGCTGATTCTTTGGGATCAGAGTATTTAAAAAAACTTAAACAAGAAAATGTAGATACTTCTTATATAAAAATTAGAGAAAATATCCACACAGGTTGTGCTCAAATAAGTGTCTCTGATTCAGGTATGCAGCAGCTTTTTTTTTTATAAATAGTCCAACCAACAGTACTAAACCATTTAACTAATTTACCTCAGGAGAAAATTCAATTGTCATTGTCCCAGGTTCTAACTTACTACTATCTCCAAATGATGTTGTTGAAGCAAAGACAAAAATTCAGTCAGCAAAAGTTTTACTATGTCAATTTGAAATAGATTTAAGAACTGTTTTAGAAGCATTAAAGTTATTCAAAGGATGTGGTATGTAAACTATTAATTTTTTAATTTTTAAAATTTTTGAAAAATATTACAATTAAATTCACTTTGTTTAACAGGTACATCTATTGTCAATGGAGCTCCAGCTTTCAAGAATGTAGATCTTGAAATTATAAAATTGGCAGATATTTTTTGTGTGAATGAGATAGAGGTTTGTGGCATTGATTGTAAAAAATATTTTTAGCATTTAAAAAATGTAGAATAAATTGAAAATTTCTGAATTCAGGCTGAAGCAATGACCGGATTGAAAAATTTATCTTTGAAAAATGCTCAAGAGGCTATAGATAAATTATTTTTGCTTGGATGTAATACAATTATTATAACTTTTGGATCTCAAGGTGCAGTTCATGCAACCAAAAATGATAAAAATATGAAACATACACCAACTGATGTTGTTAAAGCTATTGACACTACAGTAAGCAAACATATGCTATTAATTAAAAATGTTTCTTACACTGTAAAGTGTAAAATGTTGAAAAATTAAAAAAAAAAAAAAAAAAATTTTTCATGTCATGAAAAATTATATAAAATTTTCAGGGTGCAGGGGATTCTTTCTTAGGGGCACTGGCTTATTTCATTGCTTACCACAGTAATCTTACATTAGAAGAATGTATTAAACGAGCTAATAAAATTGCTGCCAGAAGTGTTCTGAAAACAGGAACCCAATCAAGTTTTGTTTACAGAAAAGAACTATCAGATGAATTCTTTTAAATGTTTAAAATTTTTTAAGAATGTTATATACAAAGTAAAAGTAAAATATATTTTTATAAAAACAGTTGTTAATAAATTAAATTTTAAAAAATTAAACTTTTATTTATTGAATCATATATTTTTATTTATAAAAAACTGATCGTAGATTCATAGTTCTCTTGTAATACTTATTAGAAAAACCTTAAGAAGTTTAAACATAAAAACATTAACAAAAATTATATTCTATCTTTCATTGGCTTATTTAATTTAGCATTTTATAAAAAATTGTTTTTTTTTTTTTTTTTTTTTTTCTTTAAATTAAAACGAATTTTTATTATTTACATTGTTTATGTATTTACACATTTTAATTCAAGACTTCGTCCTGAATTACAATAATAAGCTTAAATTTCATAAGCAGCAGAGCAAACTTTTACTGACAATAAAAATTTCAGTCTAAGATTTCTATTTTACATACTCTGTACTGCCTAGTAGTTGTATTTCTGACCAAAACAATGTTAGATTGATTTTTTATCAAATTTATAACTGCTGAATAAATAACGTACCCTAAACCTATTCCAGTGGCTTCAGAAAATGAGAATTCACCGTGGGTAACATATCCAATGACTTCTTTGTTACATGAATTTCTGACATTTGTACATTTTGGCAAGTAAAGATTTTCCATTGCCTGTGATTGCTGTTCAATCAAAGATTTATTTACATCTTCTAATTTCTTCTTAACTAATTGACGAATTTTATTCAAATGTTTTACATCTGAAGAAGTTTTTATTTCTGTATCACAGGCTGCATAGTTCATTTTCTTTTTAGCACGAGTTCTTTGTCTTCTCAACCTTTTCAAATGAACAAGATGGTTTTTTCTTAAAATTTTTCTTTTTTCTTCATTGGGATCTGTTTTGAAGGACTCCATAGGTCCAGACCATTTTTTATTTTCTTCCAGTTTTGTCAAATCTTCTTGACTGGGTAAACAAATAATAGCAAAGTCTTTTGGTACACCTTTTCCATGAACTACTACTTTAACTGGAACAAAACAATTATCATTTTTTATAAGCATATCTAACTGCATTGGTGAGTTATTTTTTTCATTTTCTCCACAAGTGATTCCTTTTTTTTGTAAGATACCTGTAGACATTTTAGAAGACAAAGTTGAAAGAATATCACGACTTCTTAAAACATAAAAACTATCAGCACCAGTCCATTCTTTCATAAGCAAATTCCATTCACAAAAAAAAGGACTAGTTATACCAAACTTAGCATAATTAGTGCGTTTATTAGGGGGTAGTTTAAAATATTTTTTAGTTAATTCTTTTTGTTGAAAGTCTGCTTCAACTTCATAAGCCTTTGAATCTGGATGATTTAAAGCTGGTACTTTAAAATTTGAATTTTCAAATGCAATGGATTTTGACTCTCTTAATCCACCAGGTCTAGCACACCGCAAAATAAAAGCCAGCCAAAATGGCATTGACCAATTAGTAGGTAAAATAATATCAATACCTGAGCCAAAACCAACTTTATTGTTATGAGAATAATTTCCTGGTTTTTGAACCAGAAAAATTGGTATTTTATTCATTGTATCTTCATTGTAATATTCATCATTATCAACACCAGGGATCAAGTTTTGACTTCTGATACTGTTAATAACTGTTGTTGACATACAGTTTTTAGTAACATAACTTTGAATTTCAGCATCCCATAGAGGACTTTTACTGATTAATTCTGGTGGCATTCTGATTGACTCATGTACCTCAGAATTTGGTAAAGATTTATTTCTTTTCTGAGGTAAGAAAAAACGAGGATCTAAAACTGTTAGGCCAAGTACCATATTTGGGGGTAATTGGTTTGGAGATAATAAGTTTCTAAATTTGTCAAAAGTTGAACTTTGCTCATTCAATATTTTTAAATTCTCTTGTGATTGATAGAAAGTTTTAAACCAGGCATCTATTGAATTTTCAGATTCATCTTTCACATCAACATCCATTTGCCACAAATTTTTATTGCATTCTGAGTCTTCTTTTTCACAAGATTCATCTTCTGTGTCTACCAACATTTTTTCTCCATTCAATTTATTCGTCAAACTTTGATTTATTTTAGGTACTTTGAGTGCATCAGTCAATATACTAAGAGTTAAAGGCCCACAGAGACGAAACCTATTTAATCGATTTCTCAAAATCAACAGTTCACATGATTGTGTATTTTTGTAAATAGGAATCTTTGTAGTTAAAAAAATTTGTAGCTCTGGAGAAGTTTTTTTTTCACTTTGACTTTTAATTTTTTCTTGGCTTGCTTCACTTTCAGTTTCCAAAGTATTTTCTTCAAGTTGAAAATTAAAGTTTTCAATTATTTCAGTCAATACATCATCATAAAATTCAGGATGAACCCAAATCCAAATTGTTTTTATATCCAAATTACCTTCTCTCCATAAGAAATGCACATTACCAATTGGATGATGAGGGTAAGCATCTTTTTTGTAAAACATTATTGTACCTTCTCTTTTCCCATCAGCATAAATTTTAGCATTGAATGTCAATTCATTCGGATTGCAATGACTTTTTAATTTTTCTTTCAACAGGTCTGTAGGACCTTTTATTTCTATGCATGTGTAATAAGAAATATCTTGAATCAAACAGTGATTAACAACAGCTCTGTAATTAGCTTTGAAGCATCTGTCATTTGAGTGATCAGGAAGTTTAAATCCCCACTTTTCTATCATTTTGAATCGTTTTGCATGCCAAATGTGTGTTTCAAGCCAAAATTTATCCCTTTGTCTTCTGTTGTATTCATGAAGTAAATTCCGTGGTCTTCTTCTAAATTTTCTTGATGGTTTCTTAGTCTTTGGTGGTAGGCCAGATTTCTTCATTTGATTAATATGACCATTCCTAAGGTTTCTTGGTAAACGTTTGGCATTATGGGACATTACTCGTCTACGCATGTGAACAGGTAGTTTTTGAAATATCAGTTTGGTTTGCTGTGGATTTTCTATAACATTAAAAAAAAAAAAAATATTTTTTAAATGTAAATTATGAACTTATTTTTTGCTTTAATAAAGATTGACACTGTTTATAAGTAAGAAGTATAAATATAAAAATTAATTTACCTAAAGCATGTGTCAACTCAGCCATTTCATGAGCTCTTGCAGCAGCAAGATTAAAAATATCGGCATCTCGAGGTAGTTTTTCTAATCCGCCAAGAAAAGCATCAAACTGCTGTTTTTCCGACATTTTATTGCAGTTATCAGTTGAACAAATTTTAATTAGAAAAATCCCAAATAAATTTTTTTTAGAGGTTAAATTCGCACAATGTTTACGAAGTAGACGCGGCCATGTTTTTTTTTTTTTAGCTCCTTGACTCGGGTTATTCCGCTGAGCGTATGTACCCGAACCTCACACCAAACAGCGCGGCTGGCAAGCCTGACCAACGCTGCGGGACCTATCTGCAATGAATGAATATCGTTTGAGAACTAGGAAACAGGAGTGAGGAGAATCAAAACCCCAGAAGTAGTTGAAGTATGCCATGAAGAAAAGAGACATCTAGAGCTCAAAAAGTGAACATCCAAAGGTGCCAAATTCAAATATTGGAGAGAGGTGAGACTCAAAAGGAGCCCTATCAATGTCAGACTAAATTACATTAAAGCCTCTACAGAAGGAGTAGCAAATTGGTCAGAAATTGAAGCTATGGGATAAATCCCTACAACGTTAAACGAGAGAGCTTGCAAAGCCACATAAATTCTAGAAAAAAGAGAAACAACTAAAATGCTAAATTCGAATATTAAAAGAACATAAAAGGAGACGTATTAATGTCAAAGTTGTTTACATTAATTCCTTGGCATAAACTCCTCATTTCTCAGAACTAAGTCACTATCAAACATTCCAAATTAAAGTCAAATTCGAAATTCATAAATCATTCAAAACAATAACAGACGATATCTTATATTTCAGAAATATAACATAGAGTACTGTGTATGTAGTTTTAAAACGATGAAAGAAAATCATTATAATAGACCAAAAATATGCTTAAATTCAGCGCATGTTATTTACTGAATCAAGAATAACTAAACGAGAATGCCAACAGCATGAAGGAATTTATAAATGTAAATTACAGTAAACATTAAACAGACGTAACTATAACGAGGGTTTAAGAAACTAAATAGATGATAAGTATAATTATTGACTAAAAAGTATGTAAAATTGAAAAAACAAGAGTGATAAATAACAAAAACTGTCACGGTAAATCCGACATTAAAAAGGAAGGAATTTTGCTAATAAAGAATTATGAATAAAATTGGTGTCAAAAACCAAAAAGATGAAAAGCTCTACAAGGTGTCTAAACGAGCAGTGAAGAACTCGTGATTTAACTGAATTTTATAAAAACAAATTGTAAAATCTCACCACAGACCAAATACAAAAGGGCGCGAATCCAAATAGGCAAATCATACGAGGTCCCAAAATTCTCCACAAAGCGACAAGAAGAGAGAACTTGCACTATGGTTGAAAGGTAATCCAAAACACCAACAGAAAAGCACAAGATGAGAGTGCAAATAGAATTGATGAGTCCTTGATAAGAAATTCCAAAGAATTGATGGGCTTCATTTTGCAAATCCAGTAGCCAAGAAGATTCAAGATCCAAATGTCCTCAGTAAAAAGCAACGAGGATAATAAAAACTTAAATCAGTTGTTTGTTCCTTTCTTGACCTCCAAAGGTATAAGGTGACCAGAGCAGTCAATTAACGAGAAAAAACTGTGACTTCATGACATAATACTCCATAACACAACACAAAATAAGTAAGAATAATCAGTAAACAAAATAACATAAGGTTAAGTGAAATTAATTAAATGTCAATGACATAAAATGTCTAAAAACCAAAAACCAGAAACAAAACAGAAAATTAAAGTCGAGTCGCGTCCCGATCGCCGGGACGGCCACGCCGCCTTCGGGCCAGCGCGTAGCCCGTGCGCGCCCAACCGTTCGGCCCGACGGTCGGAACGCGAATCACGCGGCCATGTTTCGCACGTGTATTTTGAGCGGGTGATAATTTTGAAATAAATGAATAATGCGCAAGCGCTAAAAATTGCCAGCGCCCAGCGGCCGGAGGAGGGAGGGGGAGGCCGGAGGAGCCGAAGAAATTAATTAATTAATTTTCCTTCATATAGCTGCGATTCCCCCTACTCATGTTAGGAGGAGGTCGATGGCCAGGAATATTGTTCTTAAATGGACTTCTGTTGTTACCAATGGTATATTACCTAAGTTTGTATTGATTAGATCCCAGCTTTCTATGAGAAATTATAACGGCAATTTTTTTAGGTCTGTGAAAGATATGGACTTTGGCCTCCTATACCTTATGTGGGTTGAATTAGCTAACGAGTCTGCTCAAGTTGTTAGTACCCGAAATATTTCCATTTTTTCCATCCCTTACTCATCTTATTTTATATCAGAGTGTTGTGATCTGTCTATTTCCAGCCGTATTCGTCAATCTCAGGATATACCTGGTGCTTTTGGTCAGGCTGTTCGGGACAGATATGAATCCTTCTTCCAATATTATACTGATGGATCTGTTGGTTCCTTTTACTCTGGGGCTGGTTTATATATTCCCTCTGAGGAAGCGGAAGTGCCTTTTTTGCTTAATGACTATTCTTCTATATTTAGCTGTGAAGCTTATGCTGTGACCAGGGCACTTTATGATTTCTATATTCGGAAACCTGCTCCAGCAGCAATAATATTTACTGACTCTCTTTCCCTTATATCACAGCTTATGCGGGATGGCTTGTCATCCAATGTTCATATTTTTGTCCTACAGATTCGATCTCTCATAGTTCGCATTTTGGAGGATGGCTTTCTAATCTGTCTCTCATGGATTCCTGGCCATGTTGACATTCCTGGTAACACCAGAGCTGATTTCATCGCTCGGCATTCTTTCTTGGCCCAGGCTCTTGGTTTTGGAGGGGTATATTATAGGGATATTGTGGGGTCCCTTAGGGTTAGAACTTTGTGGGAGTCTTGGCGCTATTGTTGCGAATATTCTGAGGGCAATAGGGGAAGAAATTACGTCGCTCTTTTCTCTGAATTTCCTAAATCCCCTTGGTTCCTTGGCTATCAGGTTGACAGGTCTCTTTTAGGAGTAATTAATCGCATCAAGGCATCTCATACAAGGATGAAATCCCACCTGTTCAGGAAGAACATCGTTGGCAATCAGTCATGTTCCTGTGGGCACCAGCAGCAGAATTTGGAGCACGTTATTTGGTACTGTGACGATTTCCCTGTTTTAAGAACTCAAACCGTGGTAAGTCTGGCTGGTCTGGGAATCAATGATGAGGCCTCATTATTCAGATTTGCCAATAGCAATCCTTCTCAGTTATGCCATATTATTGGACCCTTTATCAAGGCCAACAACATTATTATTTAATTATATTTGCCTAATATTTATAAATTACTATTCTTATTAATTCATTATTTATGTATACTTGACTCTACCAATTTTATTTATTCTGGATATGCAGTGTGTCTTTTGAGCTTACTCTCTTGCAGTTCGATTTTCATTGCAGATAGGTCCCGCAGCGTTGGTCAGGCTTGCCAGCCGCGCTGTTTGGTGTGAGGTTCGGGTACATACGCTCAGCGGAATAACCCGAGTCAAGGAGCTAAAAAAAAAAAAAAAATTAATTTTCCTAAAAAAAAGTTGTTTTTATTAAATGTGACATAAGCATGTTTACTTCTACTATCAAAATTTATCCATGATCGATAGATTGTATTTATATAAAATTTTTCTTTGACCATGAAATTTATTATTGTGCAAAAATAACAATTGTGCAGTAAAAAGTTTCACGATGAGACTGCATTTTATTTATCATGGTCATGTAAGCAAGCTCACACATACGCGCGCACTAAAATCAGTGCTAAATGCTAATATTGTATTTTATATATGCCATATACGACAAATCGGACTTTGACCTTTGAGATCAACCCAATCAACATATGTTACTTACAAGTGTATGCACGCGTACAGTAGCTTTTATTTAACCGAGATAGTATCATTTGATTCCTTTCAGAGTTAATTTTTCGGAATATTTTAAATTTAAATACTAAAAAATAAAAATGACTACAATTACAAAAGGTGAGGAAGATTATTTAAAATTTTGAATTTGTTTAATTAGTTGAAAGTGCCTTCGAAACGGCACAAAAAATAAAATCTATTAAAAAAATTTATTGCTGTTTCTGTCAAAAAAATTTCTCTTACAATACTCTTTATACAAATGATATTATTTAAAAAATGTAAAATTTTTAAAATAAAGGTTACTTATTCTATAGAGCAAGTGGATGCACAGTCATTTTTTTTTCAATAATGAGTACTAAAGCATTATTTCACTTTTATTTGTTTTTCAAGGAATTTTCATTGTTGCTGCCAAGCGTACACCTTTTGGCAAAATGGGTGGGTCTTTCACTAAAAAAAGCATAACAGAGTTATCTGTTGTTGCTTCCAATGCAGCACTCGAGTCTGCTAATATTAAACCAGAACAGATTGATAATGTAGTATTTGGAAATGTTTTACCTGTAAGTATTTAAATACTTACATACAGTAAATAATAATTCAATAATTAATAAAATTTGTATCTCCTAGCTTTCATCATCCGATGGTGCTTTTATGCCAAGACATGTTTTGTTAAAATGTGGAATTCCACTCGAAAAACCAGCCTTAGGTGTTAATCGCTTGTGTGGCTCTGGTTTCCAGGCTATTGTTAGTGGTGCTCAGGTAAAGAGGAAAAAAATTGTTATTTTAATTTAAATGTACTATTTAAATTTTACACAAATTCATTTCAAATAAATTATGTAATTTTTCATCTAATTAAAACTTATGTAATTTTAGTTTGAATATAATCAATTAATGAATACACATAAATAAATTTAAATTTTAAATTACAGAGTATATTAACTGGAGAAGCAAAAATTGTATTGACTGGAGGTGCGGAAAATATGAGTCAAATGCCATTTGTTGTACGTAATGTGCGTTTTGGAACTGCTCTTGGCTCAAAATATGAGTTCGAAGACTCACTCTGGTTAGGATTACTTGATACTCACTGTGGATTACCAATGGGCATGACTGCTGAAAAACTTGGAGCTAAATTTGGAGTTACTAGGGAGGAAGTTGACAACTTTGCTTTGAGAAGTCAAAAAACTTGGGAAGTTGGTAGGGAATTATTTAAGTTTATAAATTCAAAAATAAACCCATCACTTTTTACCAGAATCCTGTAATTGAATTTTGATTTGAATTATTTTTAGCCAACAATAGTGGATATTTCAAAGCTGAAATAGCACCTGTAGTACTAAAGTCAAAAAAGAAGGATGTAACTGTTGAAGTAGATGAGCATCCAAGACCTCAAACGAAAATCGAAGATCTGAAAAAACTCCCTTCAATATTCCAGAAAGATGGATTAGTAACAGCAGGAACGGCATCGGTAAAAAATTATTGTTTTTTTTCTTTCAAATGCAATTTTTTTCTTACAAGATTACATTTATAATAAAAATTGGTTCTTCTCACTAGGGAATTTGTGATGGTGCTGGAGCTGTAATCTTAGCCAGTGAAGAAGCGGTCAAAGCTAATGGATTAAAGCCTCTTGCGCGTTTAATTGGCTACAGTACTGTTGGAGTGGACCCTACTATTATGGGAATTGGTCCTTCTCCAGCAATCAAGAATTTACTTGCAGCCAGTGGAAAAACTTTGAATGATATAGAATTAGTTGAAGTAAGTAGATTATTAATTATCATTCTTTTAGAATTAAGACTTATAAATAGTTTGAGCTTTATAACTCTAAATTTTTTTTTTTTTAAACATATAGATAAATGAAGCATTTGGTGCACAAACTTTAGCCTGTGCTAAGGACTTGGGTCTAGACATTAATAAACTTAATGTGAATGGTGGAGCTATTGCCCTTGGACACCCTCTTGCAGCTTCAGGTTCTAGAATTACTTCTCATTTGGTTCATGAGTTGAGGTCTGGCTACAAAACATCAAATAATTATATGCCTATAGTTATAATATTTTACATTTAATGATTCAAATTACTGTATTTTATTATTTTAGACGAAGAAATGCTGGCAAATTTGGTATTGGATCAGCATGCATTGGTGGAGGACAGGGTATTGCTGTTTTGGTTGAAGCTCTTTAAGTTTAAAATTTACTTAGAAATTTTTATAACAAGTTTAAAAAAATTTTTTATAAAATCAATTTTTTAAATATATTTTTTAACTTTTATCAAATCATTGAGCACAAAAAAATGTGATAAATTTTTACAAACTATTGTTGGAATTTTTTTTACTAATCTGTATATAATAAGATAATCTATATTTTTATATAATAATTTAATATCTTTTTATAAAATTACATATATATGTAAGTACTAACAAAACTAAAGCATTTATTTTTAGAATCATATAAATAAATGTAGCTACAAAAAAATTCTATATTTTATCTCATTTATTTAAAAACCTAAATATGTATGTAAAAAACTTAAATATGTAAAACCAAACACAGATTATTCTCATCGACACAAATATAATTATCTTTGATTATCGTTTTTTAATTTTGGATCATAATGAACACCAAAATTAATTTAAGGTTGATTTCAGAATAATAACAGTTTTATCTTAAACTGTGGGTGTTTAAACAAATTAAAACTACAAAGAAAATTCATTTCATATAATGTGTCTAAATAATAAAAATTAGCGCTGCACACCATTTGAATCAAATATTTCTTTGCAAAAATTATTTTTATCTTTGACTGTTCTCAAAATAAAATATTTTTGAACTGAGTATTACCTATATAGTCTCAAACTTTTTTTCAATCATTAACAACGAGCAATAAGTCATTTACAAAATATATTACGTTAATAATAAAAAAATATAATATTGTTAATGAATTATTAACAATACTCACAATAATAACTATTATTAAGTTAATTCTATTATTATATATTTAAAACTTAATTTAAAATATTAGTAAAATTAATTTTTAACAAGATATCTAAATTAATTATGAAGAAAAGTAAATAATAATTAAACACAGCTGAACTAAAACAATGACCTAAATGTCCTTATTTATACTAAAAAAATGAAAAATTGAATATAAAATTAGTTTTTTTTTATGAAAATAAATTAGATTTGGTGTTTTAGTTTTTAAAGAAAAGAAATTAATAATTTTTCTAAGTTAAAACTTGTAAAAATTCAATTTTATAAATAAATTTGAAAAATTGACACATGCGCAATCTGTTCATCATCCCCACCCCTTCCATTCTGCCCCTCCTTCACTTCACTAACCGACGTTCACCCAAATCCAGCGCGGACGAGTCTAAACTGTATACGCATCAGTACCGAACTGACTTCCAAGTGGAACTGTACGGATATACTTGTGGCTGTTGCTTTCCTGCGATTATTTATTTAAAATATTGTTAATTTAGTTGTTTACATCAAGTTCTACCGTATAGGTAAGAAAAAAATCTTATAATTTCTAATATTTCTCCTTATTTAGTAAATTGTAGGTACATGATCGATAAGTTGACGCAACAGAGACAAAGAGTTTAGCAATCTACGTTTCATGGACGTTTCAATCAAAATTTTTTAGCTTATGCTTTAAAGTTGTAAACAATTGATTATTATTTCTGAAATTAATTGTATTTATTAATTTTTTTCTTCTAAAAAATCGATTGCTTGACTTATTTGAGTGGTCGTACACCATTTGGTTTTTTTTCGAAAACGGCTGGCTAAAGTTGGTCCTCCATCTTGAACATAGCTTCGATCGTTACTGCGTCATAACAAAAAACGACGAATTTTTAGATTTGGCATATCTATTTATCAAAATTTTTGTTTCTTATTGAACCAGTTTACAAAAACAATAATTTAATTATTTACTGATTGTTTTTTATCAAAATAGTTTTGTAAAGTTGAAGAATTATTAAAGTTAGTTTTTTTATTTTTCAAGAACTAAAGTATTTACCTTTGATCCTTAAAAAAAAGAGGTTTTGTTGTAATTATAAGAGCAATAATGTGACTAAAGTCTGACAAAGCAGCTACGACTTTCATAGTTACTAAGCTTTGTACGGTGACTAATCTGGTTTGAACAATGCGGTGACGTGCAACAGATATTAAAATTGCTGATTAGATGACACCGCTATGAATCAATTACGCCAACTTTGATAGCTTAAATATAGAATTTTTCTTTTTACTGTATGCTCTAATTAAAAACAATATTTTCAATTATCTATTGGTGTACTAAATGACATCCCGATTTTTTGAAATTCGTAGCATCAGATATTTTCGTAAAATCGAAAACTAAACATTTTTTTTTTGAAGTTTCGAAGTTAAAATTTTACTGCCTGAAATTCAAACTTTGAAACTATAAATAATATTTCGATTTATTTGAAAGTATTGTATTACTATATATTTGATTTTTATTTTGCAGATTCACAATGCAGATCTTCGTCAAAACCTTGACTGGCAAGACCATCACACTTGAGGTCGAAGCCTCTGACACCATTGAAAACGTCAAGGCTAAGATCCAGGACAAAGAAGGTATCCCTCCAGACCAGCAGCGTCTCATCTTTGCCGGTAAACAGCTTGAAGACGGACGCACTCTTTCTGATTATAACATCCAGAAAGAATCAACGCTACATCTAGTTCTTCGTCTTCGTGGAGGAATGCAAATCTTCGTCAAAACCTTGACGGGCAAGACCATCACACTTGAGGTCGAAGCCTCTGACACCATTGAAAACGTCAAGGCTAAGATCCAGGACAAAGAAGGTATCCCTCCAGACCAGCAGCGTCTCATCTTTGCTGGTAAGCAACTTGAAGACGGACGCACTCTTTCCGACTACAACATCCAGAAAGAATCAACGCTACATCTGGTCCTTCGTCTTCGTGGAGGAATGCAAATCTTCGTCAAAACTTTGACGGGCAAGACCATCACACTTGAGGTCGAAGCCTCTGACACCATTGAAAACGTCAAGGCTAAGATCCAGGACAAAGAAGGTATCCCTCCAGACCAGCAGCGTCTCATCTTTGCCGGTAAACAGCTTGAAGATGGACGCACTCTTTCTGACTACAACATCCAGAAAGAATCAACGCTCCATCTGGTCCTGCGTCTTCGTGGAGGAATGCAAATCTTCGTCAAAACCTTGACGGGCAAGACGATCACACTTGAGGTTGAAGCTTCTGACACCATCGAAAACGTCAAGGCTAAAATCCAAGACAAAGAAGGTATTCCTCCAGACCAGCAGCGTCTCATCTTTGCTGGTAAGCAACTTGAAGACGGACGCACTCTTTCCGACTACAACATCCAGAAAGAATCAACGCTACATCTGGTCCTTCGTCTTCGTGGAGGGATGCAAATTTTTGTTAAAACCTTGACTGGCAAGACGATCACACTTGAGGTCGAAGCTTCTGACACCATTGAAAACGTCAAGGCTAAAATCCAAGACAAAGAAGGCATTCCTCCAGACCAGCAGCGTCTTATTTTTGCTGGTAAGCAACTTGAAGATGGACGCACTCTTTCTGATTACAACATCCAGAAAGAATCAACGCTCCATCTGGTCCTGCGACTTCGTGGAGGAATGCAAATATTCGTCAAAACCCTGACGGGCAAAACGATCACCTTGGAAGTCGAAGCCTCTGACACCATTGAAAACGTCAAGGCTAAGATTCAAGACAAAGAAGGTATCCCTCCAGACCAACAGCGTCTCATCTTTGCCGGTAAACAGCTTGAAGATGGAAGAACTCTTTCCGACTACAACATTCAGAAGGAATCAACTCTTCACTTAGTTCTCCGTTTAAGAGGAGGTAACAATCATTGATATTTTTGTTTTTACCTTTGCAACTTTCACCTTTCGCACCGTTCACTTATTATATTATTGCTTACAATTAATCCAATTCTACCAAAAAATTTAAGTCATCTGAAAAAACTTTGATAATTAATCAACTTTTAATAAATAATTCAGGATGTACTATTCTTAGTTTTAAAAATATATAGTTATTTTATTTTTTATTTTTTCTTAAAGGTTTACTATTTATTGACTTCTCAGCAATAGGAAACAAATAATATTTAAAAAAAAAAGTTTCTATCAAATTATTTTGTTTTTTTCCAAGCGATTAATATTTGAAATTCAATAATTTAATAACTCTTAATAATGATGCGGTTTTTCTTCATTGCTTGTGTTGTACATTAAAAATTTTTTTTTTTTTTTCTTTATAGTATCAAGGTATAATATAATTAATCAAACTTTTATGTTTGTAGGTATGCAAATTTTTGTCAAAACACTTACCGGCAAGACCATCACTTTGGAAGTTGAAGCTTCTGATACAATTGAAAATGTTAAAGCTAAAATTCAAGATAAAGAAGGCATTCCTCCAGATCAGCAACGTTTAATTTTCGCAGGAAAGCAACTAGAAGACGGTAGAACTCTTTCTGATTATAACATCCAAAAAGAATCCACTCTTCACCTTGTTCTTCGTCTTCGAGGAGGAATGCAAATTTTTGTCAAAACACTTACTGGTAAAACCATAACCTTGGAAGTCGAAGCTTCTGACACCATCGAAAACGTCAAGGCTAAAATCCAAGACAAAGAAGGTATCCCTCCCGACCAGCAGCGTCTCATCTTTGCTGGTAAGCAACTTGAAGACGGACGCACTCTTTCTGACTACAACATCCAGAAAGAATCAACGCTCCATCTGGTCCTGCGTCTTCGTGGAGGAATGCAAATCTTCGTCAAAACCTTGACGGGCAAGACCATCACCTTGGAGGTCGAAGCCTCTGACACCATTGAAAACGTCAAGGCTAAGATCCAAGACAAAGAAGGTATCCCTCCAGACCAGCAGCGTCTCATCTTTGCCGGTAAACAGCTTGAAGATGGAAGAACTCTTTCTGATTACAACATCCAAAAAGAATCAACGCTCCATCTGGTCCTGCGTCTTCGTGGAGGAATGCAAATCTTCGTCAAAACCTTGACGGGCAAGACCATCACACTTGAGGTCGAAGCCTCTGACACCATTGAAAACGTCAAGGCTAAGATCCAGGACAAAGAAGGTATTCCTCCAGACCAGCAGCGTCTCATCTTTGCTGGTAAGCAACTAGAAGACGGACGCACTCTTTCTGACTACAACATCCAGAAAGAATCAACGCTCCATCTGGTCCTTCGTCTTCGTGGAGGTATGCAGATTTTTGTCAAAACCTTGACTGGCAAGACGATCACCTTGGAAGTCGAAGCCTCTGACACAATTGAAAACGTCAAGGCTAAGATCCAGGACAAAGAAGGTATTCCTCCAGACCAGCAGCGTCTCATCTTTGCTGGTAAGCAACTAGAAGACGGACGCACTCTTTCTGACTACAACATCCAGAAAGAATCAACGCTCCATCTGGTCCTTCGTCTTCGTGGAGGTATGCAGATTTTTGTCAAAACCTTGACTGGCAAGACGATCACCTTGGAAGTCGAAGCCTCTGACACAATTGAAAACGTCAAGGCTAAGATCCAGGACAAAGAAGGTATCCCTCCAGACCAGCAGCGTCTCATCTTTGCTGGTAAGCAACTTGAAGACGGACGCACACTTTCTGATTATAACATCCAGAAAGAATCTACACTTCACTTGGTCCTTCGACTTCGTGGTGGTATATTGGGCTATTGAGTAGACATGGTTTGAAGTAAATACTTCTTACTAAAACAATCAATACTACGCCGTTAATATTGTACTTTTTTCATTCCTAATTTCACTAATATTTTACAGTCTGGAAAGTTCGGCAAATTTACATTTTTTTTCATAAGTATTTAAGTTTTTACAAGAAAAATAAAAAACCTTATCTCTTCTATGTGAATGTAAAACGCAATTCTTAATAATAAAAAAAAATTTACTGAATATGAGACATTTTCATAATCTTTTCATTACCTTACTCAATATTTTAAATGTGATTCGTCAATGAAAAACTAAAATATTAATAATTTCACAAAATTGGTAGATCTGTTTGCTGCAGATAATATTTCTAACGAATCATTAAGACACTAAAACTATTTTATCATGATAAGAAAAATCTTTAATTCAAAAAATAATTTTTTGCACTTGTATAATATACTATTTTATATTAAATAGTAAGTTTTTTTAAATTGAAATTTACTTTATCTTTTGTGACGTTCAAAAGCTTTAACCTCGTTTTTCATACTTTTGCTTTAGTTCTAATTTACTTCAATACCAAAAAAATAAAATAAAAAACTGTGTGGTGTAATAATAGAATTTATTGTCCATTTATAATTAAATACTGAAAGTTCTCAAAAAGTTTATATTTGTTGAAAATTTTTGCGTTTTGTATATATACAACCACGTTAAATAAAATTTAAATAAATAAATTTCGTATGATTTAGTGTTTAGAAAAATTGTTGACTGCCTGACGAGTATGATAAGTTAAAAATATTTTTTTTATTACGAAGCAGAAACTTTCAATAGATGCGAAAAAAGAGATTCTTGCAATAATTTTAATGTGAGAGTGACAAATGCGTTTAGTGTTTAAAAGTGATGAAAATTATTATTTCGTCAGAATCAAATTGTTTTTCAGATACTTTCAAAGAAATAAAGGTACCAAATAAAATTGATTTTAAAACTTAAAAATAAAGATTGTGATAAAAAAAAAGGTACAAAATAAAATTATTTATGTATGTGAATCAAATTTTTATCTCGAATTAGTATCGTAGTTACAAATAAATTGCGAGTTTGAATTTCGTTCACCCCAATTTTTTCCCACTGCATTATCACCCTTAGTGATCAAAGGCTGTAATATGTCATAAACTGTCCTTTTTGAAAGCGGTCAGAAAAATCGACTCGAAACTTTAACGATGCAGTTTCCACGCGGTATTTGACCAATGATCCGAGGCCCGCGCTTTTCGTGATCTAATGCTGTACAGTTCGTGAAGCAACTTATTATAATTGTAAATTGGCTAAATTTCAAACAAAGTCGTGTAGAGTCTCATTCACACATTTCCAATTTTGTTTTAGAATTAAATTTTCGAATTATAGAGTTTTTTATTGTTTGGCGCGACTTATCACTGCAGCTGAACTAATCCATATTTTGTCGTAAGGTCTCGTTTTAAAGCTTATAAAAAGAACTTTCAAAAGAATTCTTGCTTGTTTCAATTTGATCAATTTTTTCCAAAAGCTTGTAGTTTTACGAAAAAAATTCTACGCTTAATGGAAAGAATTTTTTTTTCTAGATACTGTGAGTCAAGTTTGAATAACCATGTTTTTGTAAAACTGCGAATGTTTGGAAGAAATTGATCAGAATGAAACAAGTAAGAATTCATTTGAAAGCTCTTTTTCTAATTTTCAAAACGAGACCTTACATGTAAAAAAATATTGCTGCAATGATAAAACGCGCCAAACATTAATAAAAACTCTCTAATTCGAAAATTTATTCTAAAAAAGAAATAAATAGTCCGTCATTGTGAGCTAGGGTGACCGGCGCAAGTTGGCCCTTCGTACACCTTCATTCTGAACTCCAAGGGACTACCAGAATACTCAAATAGTCTGAAACGATCTTTTCAAGCACACTATTTAAAACCAAAACTTTTTTTTTAATCTCGCTTTTAATTTTAATTAAAAATTTTGTGCTTGAAAATATTATACTGAATCGTTAAACGCGGAGTCGGTTTAAAAAAAAAAAATTTATATTTATTACTGGATTGATTAAGTTTAACTTGGCAGAAATTATTATAGCTGTTGACCTGAAATTCAAGCGATAAAAAGTGTGAATATTTTGCATTTAAAGAAAAAAATTCAACAAGGAAATAGTTAATTAAAATTAAGACTTTTGTTGAAATTAAAACTCTTTCAAACTTTCACTCATCAAAATGAGAGCTGTATCAAATATTATTTTTTTCATTTTGGCTTGTATGAATTTAAAGACTACTACACAAGATGATAATTTAAGTCTAGAACTTTTGCAAGTAGTACGTACTCAAAAAAGTAATACAATTTTTTGTAATTTAGAATTTTTTAAATTTCTAATTGATAATTTTTCTAGATATTTAGACATGGAGATCGCGTACCTGATAAAAAAGAAATTTATAAATCAGATCCCAACGAGCCTTATGGATATGAAAAAATAGGATATGGGCAACTGACTGAAGTAAATAAGTACAATTATGATATTTAATTAAATTTTGTAATATAATTATATCAAAAAAAACTTTCATGTTAATGTAACGTAAGTAAAAAATAATAACAAAATAAATTTTTTTTATATAACCCACTTTAGATCGGCATGAGCCGTATGTTCAAGTTTGGTCAAATACTCAGAAAAAGATACAATCGTTTTCTCGGGAATTATCGATTCAATAAAGTTTACGCTTACAGCTCTGACTTAAATCGAACAAAGATTTCACTACAGGCAGTTTTGGATGGTTTGTATCCTCTAGACCCACAAAACTTATGCAGTAAAAATGCCATGAGATGGTCACAGATTCCAAAACATTATGATGACTATGAACAAGGTTTTCTCACAAAATGGTTTTTTGAATCGAAATCCTGTTTAAAGTAAGTTGGTTACGCAATAATCATAAACATGTACATATCTTCTTATGCATCGACTCTGATTAAAACTTTTTTCCTGTCATTAGTTGTATTATTCTATAATTATGAATTTTTTTCTATAGATTCACGATGGTCTTTTTTAAATGTGTACCATCAAGTTTCTTTCTTCTGACTTACTAATTAAAATAAAATATTTAATATTGACCAAAGCAGATATTAAATATACCTACGAGCCAACGAGCTACTTTATACTTAACAAAATTTATATTCACGTAAACTATAATTAGATAAGATAAATTTAATAATAATTTTAGATTCCGAAAATTATTCGACGAAGCGCTGAATTCACCTGAAATTAAAAATAGAATTGACAAGTACCTTGACTTGAGAAATTTTCTGAAAAATGTTACGGGCGATAACGAATTTGTAACTAGCGAGAAAAAAATTTGGTCCCTCTACAATAACTTAAAATCTGCAGTAAGTTTAATTGTTTTCAAAATGCTAATTATTACCTTATGGTTAAAAAAATATCAACTCATTCTTCGAATTCTTTCAGTTAAGTATGAATTTATCCATACCTTGTTGGTACTCTGATGAAATTTTTAAAAAATTTGAGGATTACAGAATTATTTTAAGCGATGTTTTGTTATTTTCTGATTCAATGAAAAGAATCACTGCAGGATCTATAATAGAAAAGTTTTTAACTAATATAGAAAATAGCAATAAAAAAAATGATGGAGGAAAAAAAATCTATCTCTACAGTGGACATGATCTTAACATAGAGACTTTTACAAAAGTACACAATTTTAGCAACGTTCCGAGTGTTCCTGATTACGGCAGTGGCATAATTGTTGAAAAACTTAGAAGCAAGGATGAACAAACTTTTTTGAGAGTAATATTTTCTTATGATGGGTTATGAAAAAGTTAAAAATAATTTAAAGTCGTAAATCAAATCAAAATACTCCCCCTTTTTTCAGATGTTTTACTGGACTGGCGTTACCGAAAAAATGATACCCTTGATTTTTGAAAAAATTGGACACATTATATCTTTGGCCGATTACAAAAAAATGATCAAGTCACTTCTCCCTTTAGCCAATGATTGCGCTTGACATGATCAAAAAAATTAAAATTATTGATTATCAAAACGGTGAACGAAATAGTTACCTGTTCAGTTTTAATTCTTATCAAAAAAGGTTTTTATAGAGTCTTTAAAACGTTCTTTTTTATTTTCCATAAGACTCAAATTATTTGCAAAGTGGTTAGGACTTGGATACATCTACTAGAAATTTTTTTTTTTCATATTTAATTTCATGAATGTTTTATTTCGTAAAATAAAGTTTACAATTTCTTTTTCAACAAATTAAATTGAAGTATGAAGAGAAATATAATGTTGGATAATAAAAAAAAATTTCATTTCAAATTACATAGTTTTTAGATGAGATGAAATAAAATAGAAAGTGGCGGTGAGTTTTGATGAGAGTTCCATTTCGTAAAGAAAATCTGTTTTATGGACCTAAAAAATTTAAAAATTATTCTTTATTTTTTAAAATAAAACTTTATCGTTTACTAATAAGATTTTTATTCTTACCTATTAAACTCAAAAGTGCTGGTAAAAAAATCAGTCCATGAGTTGCTCCCAAGAAGACTATTCCCAGGTACATTTTAAAATAAAAAACGGTAAATATTTGAGTCTTAGCAAAGCCTAATACGGCGATTCCAACGAATTTTGTTAATGTGATTCCTGAAAACACCTGAAATAATTTAACAATCAGTTGGCATGTCGGATTGAGCCAGTTAATTTTCAAATAAAAATCAGGAAAGTTACACTTGAAACACCTTACCGAACTTCCAACACGAGACAGAGCTTCTTTAGTTTTACTCTCTCTAGAAATTTTATTTGATACCAAATAAGCATGTACGATATGGCTACAAAATTCTACGGATATCCCAATCGCCTGTAAAATTATGAAGTGTCAATTCATCTGCTTAATATTACTTAAGTTAATGTTAATCTTACCATAACTAAATTAACTAAAGAAACTCCGTTTAGAGAAATATTCAGTAGTACCATCAATCCAGTCAAGTCCAGTACAATCATTGAAACAACCAACAGAACAATCATGGCGGAAAACATTGAATAACCAGTGAATATAAAAGTCATAGCAAATATAGCTGATAGAGAAAGAACTAATGATCCGAACGTCACAGACTTGATTGTTAAATACTGCTCGTAAAATACATAGAATACGCTAAAAAGTACACGGTATTCAAAGCTTACAAAGATACCTCACATGAACATTTATTATTTACCTGTAAGGAAACACCGCAATTTTTTCACTCGTCAAGTTTGCACTATTAATCATGTCGGACATTTTATCGGAAATTAATCTCGCGCTTCGTAAAGCTTCGTACCAATCAGACTGCTTTTTCATGGGCGTGTGATAAGTCATGAAGTACGCATCACCGACGTCCACTGACCCAGTGTCGTCTTCTTTAAAATTAATACTCTGAAAGTTAAGATAAAACAGTATTTTTAACTAATTTGGAAAAATATTTTAAGTGATATCTAAAAAACACCTACATCTAAGTAAGCTGCTCGCCCAGCTTTGGCACAGTTCTCATCAGGCACGTCTGACAAAAAATATGGAATATACTTTCTAAAGCTTTTGGAATTCGGCCTCAGTTGGTACTTGTCATCATGAGGAATATTGCATGGTTTGCAATTACCTGCAAAGTAAAAATTAACTTAGTTATCAGAATATTTGAAACTGAATGGAACAATTACCTTGATCGTGGGGACAAAAGGATATGTTTGTAGGAAAGTATTTGCAGCAGTTTTCGAGCATCGACCAGTCGTAGTAGTCGTCTAGCCAGGAAGACGCAGGTTGATCTATAAAAGTTCTGCAATAAATAAAAAATCTTGTTCATTTTGATTTATAAATTAATTATGGTTAACTTACTCGTTGGCTCTATTGGAAGCAGAAAATATTTGCAAGTACAGTGAATCGTTGTTGCAGCCAGAAGCTCCACTAATGGCGTTCTGCACCTTGAAATCACTGTAGTCCAGGCCTTTGGTTACTACAAAATACACCGGAGGTCCCATAGACAGCAATTCTTGCATGTACTGCAAAAATAGTCAAAGTTTTTAAAAAATTTCAATTTTAAAAATTGACGTAGCTACCTTAAAATATTTGTAGACGTAAGAATCATAAGGTAGAGCCAGTTGCTGGTCCAGCCCAATTTCAATGCTGGATGTCAAGAAGGCACTCGCTGTCAAAAGGGCGGAAAAAACCACGACCACAAGAATGCTCACATATTTTTTAACAATGAACGGCGCGTAGATTCTTTCAAAGAACCAGCTGACCAAACCTTGATCCATAGTCGTTACTGGGCGTACCTCGGAAGAGGTAGTCCAGCAACAGATATCCAAGCGACCTCTCTGAAAAGATTTTTGCTTAGTAAAGTATATTAACTTTTTAGGAAATACAAATAATTTTTCATGCAAATACCTCAACGCGTCTGGCATCCAAAGCTAGCATACTAACGAAAGCCGTTATTTGCAGGACAAAATTTATGACGATGGCCACAGTCGCAAATATGGCAAAAGTTTTCACAGCTGGCATCTCAGATAAGGTACCTGTATTTTCAAAAGAATGTTCACAAGAGTTTTTAAAAGAATGTTTTGGATTATGTACCTATTAAAAAACAAAATGCTTCTGATGCACTTGACAGTAACAAAGATGGCCCAACCATGCCAACGATTCGACCCACGTGTATTGATACAGATTCACCATCTTTTTTGGGGTTCTTTTGCACTGCTCTAACTAGAATGAATATGTTGTCAACGCCAACAGCGAGTATCAAAAATGGTATTACCTGAGATGTCGAATTGAATTATTTTTCAAATAAAATTTTAATAAATTTTAAGTTTTTGACTTACTTCTATGACTAAAAGAGATGTGGGGATACCAAGGTATCCAAAAATACCCACAGCACAGCAAACCGATGATAGAACGATGATTATACCACCGATACTCAGGGCGATTTTACTGTAAAACTGAAAGAATATCAATATATATTGCAAAACACGAATAAGATGGTTTCCGCAAACTTACAAAGAATTGGCCGATCGATTTGTACTCGCCCAGAGCTACAGAAATGTACACAAACATCAACGCGTAACTTATAATTACGGTTTTAGCTTCGGCCTTAGAGGTTCTTTCAAGTTCGTCTTCGATTGATCTTTCAGTAGAGTAGGCAACATCCATGAACTCCGGACGCTGTTTCTTATTCCATTTATTCATGAAATCGATGAACCTGCAAGGTAATGATTTTATGATTAACGTGGTCAGCGAAAAGCTGTGGCTGATTAATACCTTTGTTCCCATTTTAAAGCGAGTTTCAATGTCTCTCTGTCTCGAGGCGAGTTTACAAGAAACGTTAGTAGTAATCCGTTTGAAGTTATGTAATCTTTACCCTCGTAATTGATTTTGCCGTCTTGCAAAAATCCGCCGACTGCTATTGCAGGGATTATTGGACCCTTGTACGGTGCCAGGCAATCGACGTTGTAAGGGTTTCTAGTTCAAAAATCAATAATTGTCTTTAAATAAATTTTATAAACTATATTTAGGTATATGTTATAAGAATTATAAATTAACATACTCTAGACAGTCATATAATTTTTGCAAGTAATCCGAATCTTCAAACTCTTTTTTACTATTTTTAAAATAACCCCAGATACTTTGAACTGTACAGTCAGAAAGTGTTGTTGGTCCAGAAAAATCATTTTTTACTGGAGCATAGCAAATTTTCTCTAAACCTTCACCATCTTCTTGACCAAGCTTAAAAAAGTTCAAGTTAAATTTTGTGTAACACTTGATATTTTGCTTTAAAAAAAATTCATTATACTTGCATGATTTGATTTTGCAAATCCAAAACAGCTAAAAGAAATTCTTTTTGAAATACTGGACCGAATTCTAGTCTTTCGTTTGAAATATTGTGATAAATCTGTAAAAGTGTAAAGTGTTAATTATCTCAATATTTTTCGATTCTTTAAACAGTTAAACATTACATGAAGCTTTTTCAAATAAAATGTCACTTTTATGTTGTATAAAATACTTTTATAAAAATTGCTGAATTCATTTTTTCAAAAAAATATAACAATAATACTTAACAAATAACTGTTAAATTAATTTACATTTTCCAACAGACTGATCCGAGAAAAGATAATGTAAAAATTTGAATCACCTTATCGAGTCCAACAGACTTGATGAATATTTGTTCAGTTCGAAAAAACGGTCGGAAGTGATCATCAAAGTATCTTTTCTCTATTCGCGCCCGGCTTCCAGGTGCTGACCAAATTTCAATTGGATTCGACGTTATAGTTAAACCGGCCGTACCGAAACTCAGCAGGATTACAAAATCACTGATGATGGCCAGTGAACTGCCTGGATGTTTGGCAAAAAACGTTCCTATCTTTCCAAAATAGTACTCTAAAGACTTCCGGAATTTCTCACCTTGCGTGCTCATTTCATCGATCTTTTCATCGCAGGAAATGCTGCTGCATGATGAATCTGAGAATCGAATTTTTTTTTTTTATGTATAAAATATCGTCATAAAGCTTTTTTGTGTGTTATGAGATTACCGTTTTCCTCATATTTTAAATTATTGCAAATTAAAGATGCCGAGAAAATTGTACTAATCAAGAGAATAGAAAATCCAGCAATGATCCCATAACCGTTCCAGCCAAAAATTTCAAACTTTTTTTCACTAACTTCTACGTCAATCGCTTTACATGACGAGCGACAATCGACACAACTGCAGGCCATCGATGAATTCTAAATAAAAATTCTATATTCGTAAACAATTAACCTATTTTGTTCTATTATTTTTCAAAAAGAAATAAAAAAATTGCACTCTTTTTTTAATTAAATAGATATTTTTTCCTACATACATCGTACGGTTCGTTGCAGCTCTTAGTCTGAGGTTCTAGTGGAGCATCCAAATCATCGCTGTCGTACGAATATTTAATGAAAAACGGAACAAAAATGTTTATCGTGCTGTCACCCATAAAATCAAACCATCTGAAAAACAGTTCCCCATGATAACTATACTATTCAAAATTTTTCAATAATAATTTAAAGAATTTGAAATTTACTTTTTTGGTGTACAAGACTTCGCTCCATTGCATGCAAAGTCCATGGCCAGCATTCCGGTTGCGGGATTAACGATGTCTTTGCACGATTCATAAGTTGAATTAGTATAATTCTCGGAAATGTAGATCTAACAATTAAAAATTAAAATTGCTTACTTTAAAAAATAATGTGCGCGTAAAATAATTTACAAAAACTTATCAAAACCTCAATCGATTCAATGATTGTTTGTCCAGCTTTATTTTCTCGAGTTTCGGTAGCTTTCATGAATCTACTCTGATCCGGGGCGCAAGTGAAGTCACAAATCGAATGATAAAGATTTTTTAAGCAACTTTGGCACCTGCCGAGTATACCCTCGGCCATTTTCATATTATTTGCCATTGTTTCAATTTGGGTTGCATCGCAGCATGTTTTTGGATCATCTGCAGAAAAATTTTATCATCATTGTGATTATAAACTTTTATTAAAAATCAACTGTGTCAAACCTGTGTCTTCAAAAAAATGAGGACAATTCTGTTTGAGACGACGCTTAGCAGAATCATCGCCGACAAACTTTGCAGTATCATTGGTTAAACAATTTCTGACTCTGCCTATTTCGTCGACGCCGCATTGTTTATACCAGACACAATGATAATCGTCACCTTGAACTATCACAACCACCGACAGAAATAGCAACAAAAAATATTTCATACTGATCAATGATTCAACTTTTTAACTATATTCAATCTTTGGGTAAACTTTTAAAGTTTTTTGGGAAGAATTACACTTTGTGGCATTTTGAAAATCACAATACTTTTTGAACACTGAGCAGCACTGAACTAAGATCAAACTCGAAATCGATAACGATGAGAAATTTTCTTATCAACAGCTCATGTCTTATCATATAAAGGTGATGATATCTGTACCATTCATTTCTAAGAAGTTCTTATAGCTCTTATGTAATTCAAAGTATTTTTTTTTTCGAATCTTGCAAGATTGTAATCTCACCATGATTGAAGAAGACTAATACGCATTCATTGATTTTTATTGTAAAAGAAATAAAAATTTAAAAAGAGTTATGATTATCTACAGTAGACTGAAATCTAATTTGAATTCCAAAAATTTTTAGGTGATTCACAGCTTGCTCGTATAGTCAGCCTCTAATTGAAATTAAGTTTTGATACACATTTAAAATAAGTGATAAGCAAATGTTATGACATAAAAAAAATTTTGACTAAATTTGAATCAAATTTTATATAATTTTGACAATTGGGTATATTATCTTACGAAAGCTGGTTTTTCTTGATTGCTCACAAACATTATTACTGTGGTTTGAATTTTTTTATTATTATTGAAATGTCTTTTCTGAAACTGCGTCTTTTCTCGTTGAAAAGAGATAACACTCTATAAACATTCATACAGCTAATACTGATAAAAAATTATGTAAAATTGTTATTACCAAACAATAAATAAATTATATTATTAGTTTCTAATTGAATTAAAATGATTTGACAATATTATTTTAAGATAATTATTCAAATATTGAACTTTTAATAAAAAAAAAATTGAGGTTGATATTTGTGTTATTCATTTTTAGTTCAGTACCACAACGTAAATTTTATTAATCAACTATGAATTTAAAAGAAAATTCAAGTTTTACACTGATCAGAACTGTCAAAAAAGATTATATTTTGTAACTGAAAACAATTGTATATTTTATATAAAATTTAAGTAAGAAGCTACACTTTGAAAAAACTTTGAAATTCACGAGGAAATTCACAACTACGATTTGTTATTTTTTTTATCTTGAATTTTTTAAATAAAATCCTCCAGATTATTTTACTCATTTTTTGATAAAACACTTCACTTCACACTTAAACAATGTCACAAAAATAGAAACTACATTGTTCAGTCAGACCAAACAAAGCAAAGTTTTTTAACATACTAAACTGCTTTTACGGAACTTTACGTACAAAAGTGGCTATGAGTTTAATAATAGTATGTAGTTAGTAGTTGTGAGCTATAACTGAAGAGGTCATGGCATCGACCTGAAGTTCAAAGATTGTATATAAGTTATTCCATCATTTTATTAACTTATTTTTAATTTTTTTATTAAAATACTCTTTTTCGTTGCATGAAATTGTTAAACAATCATTATTATTTTTATACATTTTTTAGATATTTAAAATAAAATTTAATAAATTTCATAATAAGATGTACGTATGTAACAGAAATTCAATGAATTAAAAAAAACTGTTAATAATAATTGAAAATAATTAGATGAAAATAATAAAATTTTTATTTCAAGGTCAAAGATGGGTCTATAAAGAAAAACTTCACATCGTAGTAATTAATAATCATATTTTAATGACGCAATGATTGTACAAATGGATCCCCCACTCAGACGTCTCCACCTAACCGAGGAGCAATAACAATAAATACAGCGCTAATAATCGTTTACAATAATAATCATAATTCATCATAATGACAGACACTCGGTAGAGTTTCAACTACTGAGATTTTTTTCATTTTTATTTATTTATTCAAATACATAAGTTTAACGCAAAAATTACACTCCTCCGTTATTTTTTTTATTTATTTATTTTATTTATTTTTTCATGTATATATAATATTTATATTTAAATTGTGAAATACATGTTACGTAGGATTCATCTCGGTTCGTAAAACCCTTTACTCACTTTAATTGGAATAATAAAACCTTGTCACGAAAGAAATAAAAGGAAGAGATTCTGGAAAGACTTTTATTCATCGCATGCAATCAACGCATCGTTCGTTTTTTTTTTTTTTTTTTTTAATCCTTTCTTATTATTTAACACCAATAGTCGAATCTCCACCCGCAAAAACCCTGTCTAAAAACTTTTTCATTTTTATCATTTTCTTCTGGATCACATTTTGAACCAAGTAACAAAATTAACCATAATCATTTAGTGTACGGTTAAAACTGTAACGTTCTTAACTCTCCATACGAATAGTTGGCAATCATATTATAATCGACTATTTTTTTTTTTTTTTTTTCCTTTACCCTATACCTTCTTCCTTCGCAACGATGACAATAAATACTTTAATTTTTATTAAATTTACTTTAATATTTTTTTTTTCCTTACCTTCATTATTCAATAAAATTTTTCCTATATCGAAGAGTGTCGACTTTTAGTTATAATAATTTAATAAAATCGCTTATATAACTCCGGGGCGAGAAAAAACATGAAAACTTGGTACTAGGCCAACTATTTTTTTTTTTTTCCAGTGTACACCACCGAGACGTGCAAAACTCGTTTTATCCACTTACCCTCTTCTATTCTTTCTTTTTTTTTTTCTCATTTTCTTTTTAAATCATTCGAGCGTTTGCATGCTTCGGGGCGCCACGTCCTACCATACATAATAATTTATACAATAAAATTTATACAGATAGACAAATGCAATAAGATTTATATTTCGCAACATAAGGTCCTCGATTTTTTCCAACCTCGTCTCGTTCCTTCCCTGCATGTTGCTTGATTTTTTTTTCTTTTTTTTTTTGTTTTATTTTTATCTTTTTTTTTGTTTTAATTTTTTTTTCCTTTATTTAATAATTTTTTTGTCTTTGATAATTAAGTGTATTTTTTTTTTTTTTTTTTTTATGTGAACGGTTTTATCTTCAACTTTTTGCCGTCAAGACTGATTTTAATAGTAGGTAATACTTGACTTAACATCGAAATCCGTTTCCCGTAATTGAGTTTTTCGGATTTTACTCGTTCCTCACACCTAGTAAAGATTTATTTTTTACTTTTATTTATTTATTTTCTTACCTAAACCATATTTTACCACTCATTAATTCCACTAATACTCTCGCACAGCAAAATTTTTTCATTCACGTTCGATATTTTTATCACTCATACATGCACAAAACACATTTTTTCTGCTCGAACGCTCGAGTCCTGTCAAGCTTTTCACACAATTATTACGTATGATGATTTATATACTATTATTTGTTCTCACTAACAGTTCTTTTTTTTTTTTTTTTATCGGTCGATGATCATCGAAAGCGGTGCATGGGTAAATTTGACAGGCTCTCGAGGGATAAAAACGAGCGCGTCGTTACATTTGTTTATTATTAGATTTCATATCCATTAATTCATTTATATTATAATATTTAATTTTTTTTCATTCATTTATGCTCCAGCACAGTATTTTGGAAGCTTGTAAAAATTTGAAAAGCACCAACGAGCTCGAGCAGCCGATGCCATTGAAGAAAATGAAACAAACGTAAATTTTTCATAACTTTTTCGTTTATTTATTCATTTATTTTTTCTTGATTAGTAACACAGTTGAGGAATCTTCAATAGGAGCGCATGTTTTATGTATTTTATTTTACTTTTTTAATAATATATTTTTTGCACCATTACGTAGATTATAATGTACATACATAATGCATAAATAATAGATATCTTTGTTTAGGTACTTGCCTCGTTTCAGATAACGGCAGGATTTTTTTCATTTAATTGATTTTTTTATTTATTTTCATTTATTAAAATTATGAACTTTCATCTTATAATATCGAATAGTCTTTGTGTAAGTGTTTCTTAAAACACATCAGCACAAAATAGTCATTAAAATTTTCTAATTTTTAACATATTTAATTTATCAATTTTCTTTCATTATTTATAATAATAATTATTATTAAAATCATCACAAATTTAACATAGTTAAAATGAATTTAAGTCGTAGACAAACTACAAAGTAATTCGGTGTCTTTATTTTCAAAAAATTGCACTCGAAAAATTTAAAGAGCAATGATCTTGACAGGTCGTATATTATATATTGTATCATTCTTTTATTTGACATAAATTATTTTTCAATTCTTGCAACGACGATAAAGTATATGATTAAACAGACACTTGCTTAACATTTGTTTATATATGTATGATAACTATTGTTTGTACAATAATTAAATAATCCAACATTTTGTCAAAATCATTGCCATTTGTTTATGACTAATTACAAATATTTTTGTAAATTTAAATAAGCAGGATAAATTTCATATTATTTTTGAGAAAATTCAAATATTTTTTACAGATAAACAATCTTTTTTATCCATTTTTAAAAATCGCGCTAAATTTGAAAAATCGCGTAAACTTTTCAACTTTTGCTTCAATAAATTATTTTTGGTAAATTTTTTCGCAGATTTACGGCGTTCAGAATTTTGTATTACTTCTTTGCGTTTGTCGATGCTCGCCTTACTCCTCAAACTTTACGAAACTCGTGAATGTATGTTTTGAGAATAATTAATTAATTTTTTTTTTTTTTTATACGCACGGCATTCATTGTTTATTTTAATATCTTTCATATTTTTTTTTATTTAAAAATTTTTTTTTACTGTTGTGAAAAAACTTGACATCTTCGTATGATTTGCATAATGGGCATAAAAGTGCATACGTCATTTTGAGTACAACGACAACAACCACATCGAATGCTTGAAAAATGAGTTGCATAGAATTTTGAACGGGTATCTAAGACATTATCGAAAATCTACCATCTAAAGTCTTTGCTACTTCCAGCCGAAATTTGTTCATGATTGTCGTGATGAAGACTTTAAATTTAAATTAAAAGGCTTACACGATAATGTAAAAATCTTTCTTCGAAAACTCCGACACTCCACACCAACCCAAATTTCAACAATAATTATTTTATTGTTTTACACATATTTTTTTTGACTCTGATGGTTAAAAGTTCTAATAAAATTTTCAAGTCGTAAAAACTGCAAAATGAAATTCAGTTGTTGCTGTTTATTTCAAGCGAATTCGATGCAACGAAGTCGCTCTCTACTTTATACGTGGATTACGATGCCGTGCGCAAAACGCTAACTATAACATCGTTACTTTTGAGTATGTATATATATATTTTTTTTTCTTATTTTTTTCATTTATGTATAATTATATATAATATAATTTTTGGTTGTAATTCATCATCTATTTGGATACTTTCTCTCGTCTAATTTACACAAAAAATTTTGTTTAAATCTCTCAATATCGTCGTTTAGTTTTTTTTTAATAATAATAATTAATCATTAACAATGTTGCATAATATCGAATTATCTCATATATATTTATATTTAATAATTATCAGCCTCTCCAGCACGATAGTAGACTTCTGTTAATTATTTAATCTCACAACAAATCGTATATCAATCACTCTTTTACAGTTTCAGCTGCACATCATTTTTCCGGCTCTTGCTTTAGATTTTCAAACTTACATTTTTTTCCACCTTTTTTCGACTCGAATCCAAGTGTCTCGGTTCTTTTATACAATAAGCAATGTTAAAAATAAAAATTCATGCATCCTTCCGAAACACTCGTATCCGGTTCGATTAAAGAAAAAAATGAAAGCTTGGAAATACGGTGCGACGAGCAATTACATCGAATGATAATTATGTATTTCACTCTAGAGTTGATTATTTTATTTCATTTTCAAACACGTTTACGTACGATCCACAAAAATTAAAACCCAACACAATATCATTGAGCGCCCTTTAGAAAGCTTTTTTTCGAAACACTCTCTACTTGTAATTGATTTTTTTCATTAATATCGCTAAAATTACATACTTTGCTTTGTAATTCATAATTTACGCAATATTTTATTCTTTTGAACGTCATCGATAATTACGTTTTTTTTCCAGCGATTCTTGACGACGTCTTTCAAAGTGATTAAATTCATTATTAATATTAATATCGTTATTATTACATTATATACAAAGTTTAAGTTCATTTATTTATTTATTTACTTTTTTAATTTTTATTTTTTCATAGTTCTTTGTGTTGCTGTCTGCGCTAAAGGGCCATTGGCGATCGGTGCTCTCTTAACGTGCTTCGATCTACTCAATAAATATCGGAAAATTACAACGATAGGATACTTGGCATTTTAAAAGTCAAAGTTATGGTACAAAGTATAAACGTAGTAAGCGAATAAACAGGCGTTCGATGATGCCCCTTTTTTTTCAAAATACGAGTTCGCTTCAATTTGTTAAGTAAATAATTTTTTTTTTTAAGTACGAAAATTAAGTTAATCGTTAAATTCATTTAACAATTGCTTTGGCCGCTTTGTGCAGGTTACTGAAATTTTTTTTTCATTTTACTAAATACTTTTGTTTATTCTTTTAAAATTTAAACGTTTGATTTATTTATTTTTTTTAAATATTTTAATAAACAAAAATAGAAAAAATTTATAGAAACAAACCCAATTCTTTCGAATACGATTTCATAGTAAAAAAAAAAAAAAAAAAGAAGCCAACTCGTATGCTCATGAGCGTCTCTAAAGCGCGCATAATAAAACGTATTTTTTTCTTTTATTCCTTATTCATAGAAATACACCCTGTATAAAAATCCTTAAAACGACTGACGAAAAAATGTTGAACCACCAAAGGTTTTTTTTTTTTAATATATTTATTTCATGAGATTCCGGTGTGCATTCAAAATTCGAGTAAATGGATGACGCGTCCTCTCAAAAAATGAGGAAAGGGGGGAGACTTGGGTCGACACGGGTAAAAAACGATTATTTTTATTATTATTATTAATATTTTTTTTTTTTTTTTTTTTTTTTTTTTGCATTATCTCAGTCCCTCGTACATTAATTGGCACCGTTCTCCTTATGACGACTAAAGCATCTTTTTTTTCTTTTTTTTTTCTCTTTTTTAAATTAAACCAGGTATAAAAAACGGAGATCAAGTAGTCGTTATTTATTTATTGTAACTTAAACGATTAGGTAAAAACGCAAAAAACGTGAGTATTACATTAGTGACGGTAAGCAGATAAAAACTACCTCCAGAGAAAGAGAGAGTGTGAGAGAGAGAAACCCCTTCCCCCCTTTTTTATTTTTTTTAATTATTAAATCGCCACTTAAAAAGTCTTCTTCCATACTTCTTACGATATTGATAACAATTAATAATGCATCAAGTGTAAATAATCATTATTTTTTTCGGTGCGTTTGTAAAACACTATTTTTATAATCGTTAATGCTCAGCAAAAAATTGTATGTATATCCCGTATTATAAGTGTCACCTGCAACATGAGCCTCTCTGTCGTCTTTTTAATTAATTTCATTTTATTATTATTATTATTTAATTTTTTTTTTTTTTTTTTTGTACAGTCGTGTGTCATCGTTGTATTGAATTGTAATCAATGTTTCGAGAATGCGTCGCCCGGAACGGCGAGCTTCGTTTAGCACGGACAGCAACCCGTGCTCGCGGTGCGTTCAACGGTTTTAACGAATATATGAGCAGGTTTTTTCGGTATAAGTTGTTTACAGGTGGTTGTTTATGTCGACAAGAGACTTCCGGGACGAGCTGTGCTTCGAGGAGGACACCACGTCGGCGAACTCCGCTGCCGACGCCTTGCCTTTGCGTGGTAGCGTCATGGCTCCACCCAGCGTTGGCAACTCCCGTGGCTTCCAAACCGGTGAACCTGGAAAAAAATTTTCGAATTGCGACTTAGAAATTTTTTTTTGATGTTGTAGATTGGATATTATGAGTGATTTGAACACTTGATGTTGTGGAAAAAAATGCGATGTGATATCGTTAAGATCGTTTTTTTATGGTAATTTGTGATCAGATTTTAAGAATTATCATTCGAAAAATTGTGGGTATGAAAATATAAATTCGAATAATTTTTTATTTAAATTTGTAATTTAAAGTTGTTGTGTTCAAAACTACAATAATTTCATGATTTAAAAAAAAAAAAAAAAAAAAAAAAAAAACTTGAAATGAACTGAATAACTAAACAGCAGTATTTTTTAAAATTGTAGAAATTTCTGCGTTCAAAATGTAATAAAATTTATTGTTAAAAATTGGAAAAAAAAAATTTTATAAAAAGACTGGTTTGTCATCGAAAAAATTAATAAATAGACGTTATAATTTATAAATGATTTTCAATGAATTTTAATCAAGATAAGGTCGATTGAAAATGATAAGTCTGTTATCGGAGCCACAGGTGTTTAGCGACTCGTGATGTATGCTTCATTTAAACGATGCAAAGAACGTACCAAGCTCTTTAACAGCGGCCGGCTGGTAGTGTTCCGGGTGGTGCGAGGACTGTATCAATTTAGCCTGGCTTCCGGTACTTCCCGCCGAAATCGTCGAGGTCGTGCTCAAGGTCAAGTGGTTAGGTGTGTGACCTAGACGCGTCTTTTTCTCGCTCAAATAAACCTGCGCATCCTCTTCGCCCTCCGACTTTGTCCCGGAGTCCATTTCAACCTTAACTTCCCCTACAAATATAGAAAATTTTTTCTTTTCTGATTAATTTTGATCAAAAGTTCACTTTAGTAGTGACTAAATTATTACTCGAATGTAGGTTTTTACGTAATACTTAGTAAAAAAATTTTCTATCTTAGTCTTTAAGAGGTCTTTTGATTTATTCAATTGATATTAAATTTAAAAAAAAAAAAAAAAAACAAACAAACAAACAAAATGAAGATTTAAAAATAAACTTAATAAATTTAAAATATCTCAACTTAATGTTAAAAAAAATTTATAAAAAAAATTATTTAACGTTGCAACACTAAAAAATTATGTTAAAAAACGTAAGACATGCACTTGAAATTATCATAAAACATTAAATCTAAAAGCAGTTATTTTGTTTACAAATTAAAGCAAAATTAAAAATAATCAAAAATATAATTAATATAAATTTAATCAGCACTAATCATTATTCATTAATTTATTAATATTAAAAAAAGAAGCATTTCAATGGTTTATAAGCCGAATAATTCAAATTACAATTCCCATCAAACTCTGTAATCAAGAGGGTATTCCACAACATTTCAAAAAAAAAGCAACAACTTAATTTTCTTCCACCAACATACAGTGTTACAAATTCAAAAAAAATATCAAAAACTTGCTCACCCGTGCTGTCACTGATGGTCTTGCTCCTGGTACGGAAGGCCTGTTGTTGCTGGGCCCGGTGATGCTGTTGCTGCTGCTGCACGTCGTCGACGTCCTCGGAGCTCTCCCGGTCGACGGGATGCCTCGAGTGGTACTTGCGACGGGCCGCGTGCGATGCCATCATCTGCTGCTTCATAGCCTTCTTCGAGAGCGTTCCCGTCGGCACGCTCGGGGGCACCGGGGGCAAAGGACCCTGGCTCTTTTCACTGTGCGAGGTCGTCATGCGGCCCGACATCGTCATCTGGGGGTGGTGGTGACCACCCAAAGCCGCGGATCTGTAAGAATTCAAAATAATTCTTTTTTCAAAAAAAAGAAATTATTTCAAATGTTTTTTATATAAGTACTTTTTCATTAAACAAAAATTACATAACTTACATAAAGAAATAAAATATTTTTTTCAATTAATTTTGATTTATAGTAAAAATAAATTATTTGCAACAAATTTTCTACAATCTACAGTACAAATGTTTATTAATTTTTTTATATTAAAACACTATAAAAATTGGTAAAAATGGTATCATTAAAAAAGAGGAGCCCTTTGCAGTCTTTTAGAATAAAAAATAATTATGGTTGTATTTACAAAAAATTGTTTTAGTTTATAATTTCTACTTTAAAATATAGTTTTGAAACAAATATAATACTTTTATTCGAAGAAAAAAAGTCCATACTAGAATCCCGACATTATCTATTTAATTTATCCATCGTATTATATTTACAGATAAAACTAACATATTTTATCAATTAATTACATCAAATATCTAATACTTAAAAAAAAAAAAAATAACTAGATTAGAGTGATATGAGGTAATAAAAATTTTTTTTATTTAATGACCGATAGTGCGTAGTGTTGGTAAGGTAGGCAACTGCACTAATTTATAATCTAGTTGATTATTAAAAATTAAGAAAAATCTATTTAGTATTAAATTTTAGAATAGTCGTGTGTCCGTTGAAATTTAATTTAGTCAACTCCAATTTGTATATTCAATTTTATTCACAACCTTAACAAAAAATCGAAAAATTTATCGTACCTTGCTGATGGTATGCTCATGTTTCTCACGGACTCCCTGATTATTTGTCGGATCGTCTTGAGGAACGAGTTGCGGAACTCTCCCGTGCTATTAGACAAAACGTAAACTTTTTCCGAACGCCTCTGAAGCTGACTACGCAAGTGTATCAGCTCCCAGAGGAAGTGCGACTCCATGTCCTTAGCGGAGCTCGAGCGAACTTGGACCTCGGTCACGGGTATCAAGACCTGGTAGCGTATGATTTCAACGTCACCGTCGTTCTTTTTACCAAGATTCGCTTTTGACGAGCCACCCTGGAATATAAAAATATGATTTAAAATAAGCTCACCTTACGAGTTGATTAGAGAGAGGAGAAAATTTTGTAATTAAAAGCTCACCATAAGTTTTTTCTTTTGCCTGAGTTTTTCCTTGCAGAGGAATACCACGGCCGATTTGAAGACGAAGCACATAGCGTGCAACTCGAGACCCTTCTTGATTTTACCCAGGAAATCCGAGATGTTCAGCCATTCAACACCCCCGTAATAAAGTAAATCACCCGGGCTCAAATCGATCGGCTTTAAATTATAAATAAAAATTTTATTATTTCAAAAAAATTTTGTTTATTTTAATGTTCGGTAAAAAAAGTCAAGTTTATTACTTGTTTGCAAGATTTCTGGTGCTGCCTAAAGAGGTGATCGAAAATAGCTCCGTACTCCTCGTGGATTCTTTGCATCTCGTTTATGTGTTCGGCGACTTTTTCCATACCCTTGAGCGCCTCTGTTTTAAAAAAAAAAAACAACAATTAATTATACAAAATTTAATTACGAAATTCAGCTGCTTATTTTTTAAATTAAAAAAGATGGATCTATGCAAACATCAATATTAACAGTTTAAAATAGAAAAATTAAAAGTTTAAAGTGTATAAGGTGGTGGACCCCACTTGGGATCACGTACCTATTTGGGATCACAGTCATGGATTTGTATAACTATATACTTGCATCTCCCGTGCAGTTTTTACAGATTGATCCCAAATAGGTACATGATCCCGAATGGGGTCCACCACCTTACCCAAAAAACTAACCGAAATTCATACTATTATATATATTTTAATTTCAAGAAACGTTTAAGTAACAAAAGAAGTTTCAATCAACAAGTAAGCCCGGTTGATAACGTCAAAAACTACTTCTGCGACGCAATGAATAAAAAAATGAAAAACGAAAAAAAAAAAATTTTGCTAGGTGTGGGGTTCGAACCCACGCTCCCAGACGGGAACCAGAGCTTAAATCTGGCGCCTTAGACCGCTCGGCCAACCTAGCTGTTGCGTCGAGTCGCTGTACTCGCGCTAGTTGAGGCGTCCGCCTAAAGGCGCGACTCCACTTCACTGGCGGGGTGGGGGAAGATCGAGAGTGGGAGATTTTATGCGTGACGCACCTATCAAGTGCTGGTGTTCCTCGCTTCTCTCATCGGTGATGTTGCGCAACTGCTGCAGTAGCAAGGGGTACTTGAGTATTCTCTGGATCGGCTTTATCAGGTACGACTCCAGGGTCGACGAGTGCTGCTGACGGGGATTACGTGCCGCTAGAAACTCTTGCAATGCTTGGTTTCCTTCGTCTATTTAGAATGAATGATTGTCAGATTTTGTTAAAATATTTCTTTGATGCAATTTACATAATTGAAAATCTATAGTAGTAACGAGATATATTGTAAAATATATATTATTTATAAAAATATATGTATATACTATAAAGTGTACTATTAAAAAACATGAAATTATAAAAAAAAAAAAAAAAACATTTAAAATTTTTGAATTTTTTAGATGTTTATCTTTTGTCAGTCCAATTATTAATAAAATTGAAAAAAATCACAACAAAATTAAATAAACTTACTCGGATGTAAGACTTTTTGGGCCTTCGAATGACTAGCACAGAATGAGCTGTAGAGCTTGAAGTGGTTTACATAATACAAGAAGGCACTTCCAATGGAAAACAGGACACCCTAGAAAATCACATTTTTAAATTGAAAAATAATTCATCCGAAGTTTCATCAATTTTCATCTTCGCTGCATTATTTTTTAATAAAGTTTTCATCCCTGCTCCCCCCTTTTCGCCTCTAGCGCTGCTCGTTACCTTAAATTGACTTGGATGTTCAAAGTTTTTAAAGTCCGCCTCTTCTTCGATTGCGTGATCGAGATTTTGTAAAAATTGCCTCTGGAACGTCACAATTTCTTGAATATTGCCGAATAATGCGTTTATCTCGGCGTTCGACAAGAATGTTTCGCGCTTCAAGGGCTCCAAGTAGTTTTCCAATAAATTATTCAAATGCTGCAAACGAAAAGATAAGCTTTTAACGTCAAACATTTTACGACGTCGAGCGGTACTTTGATAATACGTTGAAGTTAAATTAAAATAAAAACTCTTTGTCGCGAACAATGAAACTTTTTTAACATTATTCTATTAGTAAGGTGCAGATAATTTGTACTTGACAATTTATTTTTAAATTCTTTACTGTTTTTAACAGACTTTGTTGGCTCGTATTATCTGTATAAACCTATTGTTAAGTTTTCACTGATTATTGCAATATATAACTTTTTTCGTATAATTATAAAAATTTGAGATTTTAGGTACTTTTTTTTTACAATTGAGTTCAAGTAAAAAAAAAAAAAACTTTCAAGTTGGATGAAAAAAAAAATTCAAACTTTAATTGGAAAAGAGGAGAAAAATTTTTTTTTATACACATGTCATGCGAAAAATACTTTGATGTCACAATTTTCCAGACATGCTCACTAGTTTGGAAAGATTCAAAGTTAAAAAGTTTCATGATTTCTGCGTGCGGAGTTTCAAGTTTTTCTTATAGTTAAATTCGAAGAACTCATAGCTGAAAAAACCTGTTTGGATCTTTGATTGAACGGTTCGTGCATGAAAACTTCAAAAGTATCTTGTTTTTGATAAACTTTACTTATTTACTGCATCCGGAATTCTATAAATAAATTTACCTGCTTTTCGAATTTTATTTTTTTTTAATCTAAACTTTCAAAACTTATAATTCACTTCAAAGTTACATAAAAAAAAAAAAAAAAAAAAAAAAAAACTCACGGTAACGTAGGTTCTCTCGGTCTCAACCAGCTCGAGTATGACCTTCTTGAGTTTCTCGGCGTCGGTGAGCTGTCGGCTGGGCGTAAGGACCTGGGACTGTGCGCTCAGGACGCTTCCGGTCGGGCTTATGGCTTTTCGCGTTTCACCCGGGGACCGACATATTCCTGTGACCTGTTCGGCCGTCTTCAGGAGGTTCTCGATCTCGAACGAGCTCGTCCTCGAGGCCTGCTTGCTGCTGCCGCTGTCCAGACTGCATTGCGGCGCAAGGGTGTCCGGTATCTTTTCTTTGCCTGAAAAATAAAAAAAAATTAAGTGAAAAAAACGTCTTAAATAAAATTGATTTAACACATTACAATAACTATATCACTCGGTATTTGTTGAATAAACATATCAAATTAATTTATTGGTAAAAAAATGATATTCTTCGAGCTCTCATTGAAGGCACAGGAATTATGTTAAAATTAATTAGGGAGATACCTTCTTTATGATCAATTTAATTTGGATTGACCAGTAAATTAATTTTATATGTTTATTTAAAACTGATTTAATTTTAAAACTGAACTGCTCTGTGATTTCAATTAAAAGAGTCGTAGGAACTAAAAACTATGAGGTTAACTGCAGGTTTGAAGCCTAACATTGACTTCGTTCAGTTTCAATCATTCTTCGCTTTATTTATAAATTTTAGTCTACCTAGTTCTGACTTTTCACAATATATAATGAAATTTCTAGTTGTAAAAGAAAGTCAAATAGTTCAATAATTTACAAAACTATAACAAAACATTCAAAAAGTAAAAAAATAAACGTATTTTATCTGATTTTTTTTTTTCTACAAGCGTAGTTAAAATTTTTTTAACATAATAATTTTCACTGACGGGGTATCGAACAAGCGACTTTAGCGTTACCATAGCCGGCTGAGTCGCTTCAGCGATCGCGGGAACGAGGACTAACGACTGAAAAGATTTTTTTTACACCGCACAACTTTCTCATTAGTAACGCTGAAGCGCGCAATTAAAACCCGCACTTTATTATTTATGTTACGCAGTAATCTCAAAAACAAACTCACACTTGACTTTCATTAAACGCTGTCGCGCAGACATGCAGTTCAGGACAATCATGGCTCCTCGCTTTATGCCCTCAGACCTTTTTTTTTCCCCGTAAAAAAGCACCTTGTAGAATTTTACGCGCAGCAGAGCACACGAAGCCGTAAAAATCAAGCGCGAAATTTCAAAAAAATCCATTCAACCCGCCCCCGCGAACAGCCTCGGAGGTACACGATTCCGCATTTAAAAAATTTCCCTTTGCAGCTCGTTCTCGGAGAGAAAATAATAAACTGAAAAAGAAAAGAAGAAGAAGAAGCGAATTACGTGGTGAAGGGTCGCGTACGTGTAATTTGCGGCTAAATGAGTTAGAGAGTAAAAGAGGGAATCGGGGTCGACTATTGATTCCCTTAGACAAATCGAGCGTGCTGCCGGGTCGGCTGCTGCTGCAGGGCTGGAGTAGTTGGAGGTTGAGAGGATTTTCACCTTGTAACCTTTTCATCTTTTATCTGGTGCACTAATGTTTTTTCTCGCCGCTGTATCTTGGTATTTTTAATCTAATCGGGTTGGAAAAGGGTAAATTTACGTCGCACCCTTGAAGCTCTCAGATAATCGAGTTTGCTTTATGTGCACTTGGTTATTGAGTTGTAAAGTTGTCATTCTGGGATCTCAGAGATGGATGTTTTTTTTTTTTTTTTTTTTTTTTTTTTTCATTGGAGGGACGCTAGAGTGGAGACATTTTAATTTTTCTCTATTCATTCACTTGGAAGTTTGCTTTTTTCTAGCAAAAAAACTTAGTACACTCGGAAATTGAAGCTTAATTAGAAACGGATGAAGTGGGTTGAAATTTTTTTAACTGACTGCAAAAACATAAAATACCGCAGTCGAATAATTAATAAAGAGTCTAACCGGTCTTTACAAATAAATAAACAAATATCTTCTGATTAAATAATCATCTATTTTTTTCTTTTAAGAATCGAACACATGAATTTTAATCATTCCGACTTCTGTATTGGATAATCAATAAAGATATTACCTTCGGTCGAAAATATTCTAAATAATAATTATTTATATAATATTGCACGAAAATTGAAAGAAACCAATAAATTTCAATTCGAAATTTCTTCTATTTGAAATTTCTTGTAAGTTAACGTTGCGTTATCAGTTATTCGTAGAATAATTATAGAAGAAACTTATCGAAAACTCAAGACTATCAGTTCAGAATCAAAAATATATAATTCCAATTTGACACCTCACAACTGCTTCTAAGTTTTTCCCAAGTTTGAATAAATAAAAATAAAATTATTTCGAATTTTGATGTATACTCACTCCAACCTGGTGCCGGAACTATCAACCCGGAGATCATCTCCTCGCTGATGACGGGCGGGTCCGTGGGCGGAGGTGGACAGACCAAACTCTCGATGATGTCGTCCGTGACCCTCATCATTCCGGTCATGTCTGGAGGCTCGGTTCGCGAGGACCGCATCATCATGCACAACGCCTGCTCCTCCTGGAGCACGCTCTCTAGGTACATCATGTCCAGGTCGCTCACTATCGCCCCGTTTATGACCATTATCTCGTCGCCCTTGATTATACCTAAACAATTAAAAAAAAACAAAACTTTGATTAGCTAGGGTTGACTTGGAAAGTTCAGAAGTTTATTTTTACTGAAAATAAATTTATATTACGCTTTAAGATTGTTTTTGTGGGTGCAGTGTCAAATAGTTAGACAAATAATGTACCTCAAAATAAGACGACTATCCCGAACTCAATACTTAAAATTGATTTCATTCCGAAGCATATCGAGAAGTTTGTCAAAGTTACTTCAGTTCACGTTAGTTACGTTAAATATAGTTAATTATGGTAATCTTCAAAAGGCTAGATTATCTAACTTGGTTATCGAATCACTCAATATGGGGAGTTGAGTAATGAAAAACATGTTTTTACTAACATGACTTTTAATTCTGTTTTTCACTACCTTCTGTTATCTTAGAAATCTTATAAGGTTTTAGAATAATTGTTCGGTTTACTAGAAAGACAGTTTTACGCATCATACATGTCAAAGTTTCTTCATATTCAGAAAGATGATTATAAGATTTAATTTCATCTTAGGATTACCCAAATGTTTCAAAGTCTTAGTTGAGTGAAAAGTAAGAGAACTGTTTATAAAGTTTTATCAAAATTGATTAGATACAACCCGCGAATTCTTCCTAAGAGAGTATAAATGCGATTCAGCTCAAATACGATTATCTCAAACTGTGTAAATCAGTTTCTTTTTTTTTTTTTTTCTTCCAAGACCAATGTTCCCATAAATCACTGAGTATTAAAGAAAAGAGTTTTCCAAAGAAAAAGGGCCGTTAAGAGTGGTCAGCAAAGCCGCGGGAGAGTTGTTTTAGCATAATCTCGAAAAGTTCGAGGAACACTTTTCTATCGCGTTAAAATTCAAAGGAATGACAAAACGCTCGCGCATAACTAACTTAAGGCTGGACTTTAAAACTACTTTTCGGGTTAAAACTTTTGGGGTTACGTTTCGAGAAGTTTTTTGAAAAATTTTTTCTAGCGGTTTCCAATCAAGAGACAATGTTCGTATCGCTTCAGAAGTTGGATGTATGAAAACTTCAATAGTTACGTGAAGTTCGAGGAATGAAATTGAAGTTGACCTACTTCCGATGCGAAGTGATTATTTTTTCATCCGACGTGGATGTCATCAAAAGATAATTAAAAGGCAAAAAAATCCTCTTAGTGGTAGTTTTTAATGAATCACAAAAAAGTTGGATGCTTTCTCGGTTAATTAGGCAAAAACATTGAGGTGTTTTTATGAAAATGCGTGGCGAAATGTGAACGAACTTGAATTTTTTGTCACTCAAAAAATTACAAATATTTTTAAAGTTAATTAACCATAATTCAGTACGTTGATTAATGTGAATTTCAAAAAATATTTCAATTATTCAGATTATTTTTATATCCAATTAAATCTTTACTTAAATTCATTTTTGATTAAATATTTTAAGAATATTTACTTAACAATTCATAAAAAACGTTACATGCTTTATACAGATACAATTTCTCATTGGTTTATAGCTTATTTGACTAGTTATTTGTATAGAATTATTTTATTTTGTTATTGTAAGTATTTTATCATTATTCAAATTCTTGCTTGAAATGAATTGAGGCTTGAAAAAAAAAGTTTTATTCCAATATCAGTTGATTCCACTGATTTTTTTTATTTTGTCTAGATTAAGGACTTGGTTTAATATTCTCACAAAAGTCCAGTAGCAATGAATAATTTTGTAAGATCTTAAGATCCACTTAATTTTTTCAGATTCCTAAGTATTTTGCTGTCCTGAATTCGGATATCGAGCTTAGAATTATCAAGAATTGTCAGGTAATTTTTTATTAACAATTTTAAACAACTTCAGCAACAACAACAATTGACTAAATTAAGTTTTAAGTCACAACAATGTGAGAAAATTTTCCAGAATGTTTTTTAAGTGCATAGTTTTCATAACCCTCAGTCGAGTAAACGAACCGGGACAATGCCCAACAAACAGCGTGATGGACGCTTGCGAAGGATAAGACGCCTGCAGATGAGGCACTTAGATTGCACCTGTCCCTCTGAAACGCCGTTGATGATCTCTTCCTGTAAAAGTCTCACCCGTTCCATGCTCCCTGAAAAAGATAACGTCGCATGGTAAACGATGGACTTGAGTTCCGGCTCATCGTGAGTGAAACATCTTTCAACCGCAAAGCATAGTAAAGATTATTCATTTACAATGACTAAAATTTGATAAAAATGTCGGTGCTCATTGCAAAGACGGCTGTAGAAATAAACCGGAGCTATAGGTTTTAATTATTTTAATCAATCTGTTGAAACTGCATACTGAACGCAAACCCTTAGCCCTAAAAAATTTTCTGGGTGCTTAAACTGAAGTTTGACATGAATGAACCGTTGACAATAGGCAAAAAACGAGTGTCCTATGTTCAATGATCGTTGCCCATACTACTTAGAGAATGGACAAACCAATGAGATCAAAAAGAAGGGTAGAGTTTTTTAAAAATTACGATTTTAAAGTCTTTATTTATAATGACCACTTGGTGGTAATTTGCGTCCCGAATGAAAACATTTTTCACAAGTTATTCAGACATTGACATCTATATTGATAATGAGAAACGCATGATTTCGTTCATTATTAGAATGATCTCCTTAAAAATACTTACTGTCAGTTTTTACTGTATCTCTAATTCACGGTGAAGGTTTTCACTGTAACCTTTAATATACTCGCATTTGCTACATTATGACCATAACAATTTTATTACAAACAAATTAAAAAAAAAAATTTATAAACGTAATTAAATTTTTCACTCTAAGTACACTTGAGAATAAAATGAAATCCTTAATTAAACATTTAACAAAGTCACAGGTAAATTATCAACTAATTATCTACTCTAAATTTTTCGGCCTCTTTCAAAAGCTCATTTAAAAGGCCCCTCATTTACGTAAAAATAAAAGCTTTCATCAGCCCCCCGCCGAAACTAATTGTGCCGTCGAGCACTTTGTGATGCCAGGTAAGTTTACACTTCTCTCGTCAGGCACCCGGGTGGTGGCTGCAACATCCCAGATCAAATTTGCCGGATCACCTGTCACTCGGAAAAATCAATGGTATCTGGGGTCGGCTTTATAAAAGGCCCTCGTTACCCTCGGAGACACGCACGAGCGCTTCTCTATCTCGGATTAGGGATAAGAGACACTGGTTTTTCATCTTTTTATACGGGCCGCGTACGCGCCTGGAAAGTTTATTCGTTGGGCTCGCCGTAAAGTGCGAGTCTCTGTTTGGCAAGCAAAGAGATGGGTGGACGAAAAGTTTTTGTTTTGATTAATTAAAAGGATGTTTTTCAGGGGTAATTTGAATACCAGTTTTTGTAACTCCCGTTTACTTTGAATATTGATATTTTTTAACTTTTGGTTAACGTTGACGTTTCGTTCTCTTAAAACTTGTTTTAAACAACCAACTTTGAAAACGATAAGAGGATCAGGAAAATTAAAAAAATTTTCTTTGGCTCAGGAGAAGATGCAATGGCGAGTGCAATGGCGTATGAAAAGTAGTAGTTTACTAACTTTAATGTTTTAAACTTAAACGAATCTGCAAAAAAAATTTTGAAAGTTATAATAAGATTTTTAAAGATATATATCATAGTTTTTTCCGTTGTTTCATAATAATTAATGTAATTTACACCAAAATAAAAAACAAAATTAATGCATGGATTTGATGATACTTAATTACTATATCAAGTTATTTAAAATGTATATTATATTTTTCAAACAAAACTTAATACATTGAAATAGTGGTTTTTCAATCTAAACCGCTTATTTTATCTTTTCTGAAACTTTCACCCAGTCAACAAAAACTTTAAATTTAAACTTATTTTGTATACAAACAAGCAAAACAAAAAAGAAAAATTTCATCCTACTCCTGACCAGTTTTGAGGTTCTACTTCTCATTAAACGGTAGATATAAACTACTTAAAAACACGTAAAAGCTAAACTTATATACGGTGTTAACAAGTTTTAACGTGTTTGATTAGTTTAAAAAAATTTTTAATTTCTGTAAGAATTTTCAAGCCTGAAGTAATACCACGTAAAGTAAATTTTCAATCAATCAAGCAGAAGAAATATTCTGTACTCACAATTTTTTTTTTAAAGGATTAACATAATTTCTTGTATAATTTGACAAATTATTGATTAGTATAAACGAATCATAAATTAATTCCCTGGCGTTTTGTAAAATTCACTTTCGCATTATTATGTAAATTGACGAGGGCATAGGAGAATAATTCCGGATGCAAATGAGCCCGAAATTTGTAGAATGGCGTAGCGGAGCTAAGGAAGGAAGTGTTAAGGGAGCGCAACAATTTCTAATTGCTATTGATTTATGAAACTGTGGCGGTTTGGTAATAAGTACTGGCATAAATTGTCGGGACAAATTTACTGTCGGGCTTGAATACAGTTGAAAATTCTCAGTCCTCGATTGGAAATTTATCTTTAAGACTGAGAAACACGCGATCGTTTTTTATTCAAAAATTCATTTCTTTAACAACTCCACAGAAATTATAAAATCGTAATATGTTTATCTTGCTTCTTTCTATAGTGAGTCAAAAAATATTCTACGTTTCAAAATTTTAAAATAATATATATACATCAATCTAGTTTTAATGTATATTATTACCGCAATATTGAATAATAGGGTTGGCAACCGATACTTTAAAAGTATATTTTTTTTTTAAAGTACTTGATTTTTAATGAATTTTAACATTTTTTTTAGAATTTTTAAATCAAAATTTAGCAAGAAAAAAATTAAGAAAAGTTTTCGAAACTTCGGGCTGATGACGTCATTGGCCCGAAATTCCGTTAGAAGTATATCTATATATATTGAAATTTTAAAAAATTTAAAAACTTTTAGTTGAATTTTAGTTCTTTTTAAAAAAGAAAAAATACTTGTCGATTATTTTTCGATATTTTAACTAAATAAGCAAAAAAAATATTATAAATTTCAAATTGCCAACCCTACTAAAAAATATTCAAACCCTTTAGCTGTTGAAAAAATATTTTTCAAGAGTCGGTTCGGCCTTACTTGTAATTTTTCTAGTGAAAAAAAGAAGTATGTATATATCACTAACCGTTTTGCATGGCCACGCTCTTATCTTCTACCCTGCTAACGTAACAGCAGAGCTCGTTTTGTCTGTCAGCATTTTCGATAAGTTCAGCCTCAACGGAGAACCCCCACATCTGATCGAGCGTGTTCCTCTGCAGCTCAACCTGGTAAAGTATTTTCGCGCATACCTCGACTACCTCGTGCGTATGAAGCTGCAAAGAGAGAAAAAAAAAAATTTTTTTAATTAAATTTTACACAACTGCATTGTGTTAAAAAAAAGTGTCAAACTCACGTAAGTTTCGATCAGGTCGGTCCTGTGTGGCACGAAGTAATTGTGATCCTCCATGTCCCGACGCTTTTTCACGCGTACAAAGTGCTCCATTGCGTTCAAGCCTTTTCTGTTGCACGCGCTCGCGAGAAACTCCTCTACGGTCATACCATCTCGCAAGTACACCGATACGAGCTAAAAACGATTTTATTATCATTCATTAAATTAATACAATAAAACAACTTTTTTATACTAGCCCACGAAAAAAAAAAAAAAAAATTGTTTTTGTTCAAAAGTATTTATTTTAGAGGATACGTTGTTTCAGATATAATGTCACTTGTGGGTCAACGATTCTGGTGGTCTAGCAGTTGACCTAATCGATGATGAATTTCAAGAACTTGTGCAGTCACTGGAGTGGCAAGACCGGGTGTCGATGAAAAATATTTTTGATGTTTCAAACAATCTTCTGGTATATTTTTACTAATATAATAACTTAATTTAAACATTGTGTTATCAATATTTTATTTAGTATTTAAAGTTTTGTACAACATAATGTACCCTTAATGAAATTTTCTAAAATAGCTCTTAAGTTTGAAATACCAAAACTATTTTTGGTTTTAATTAGGGTACACTTTTTTTTTTTTTTTTTAAACCAGAAAAAGTTTTAATTTCTTACAAAAATTTAAAACCGGGAAGATATTTCGTTCTTCTTTCAGTTATCGATCGTTTTAGAATCTTTTATTTTCATATTCAAAGGAAACAACTCTATGTGTGAATTTTTTACGCGAGCGTATGTATTCATGCTTGCACAGTTTATTCATAAACTATATCGATTTTAAAGACTTCCTCTCCTCTGCGCAAATGAAATGTGCAGTGTATTAGCTTTAAAATTTATTAAAAATTTTATTTTTCACTGACCCACATGTGCTAGATAAACGTGGAAATTTTACAGCTCGTGACCGTGAATCAAATCAAATAAATTGAACAAATATTATGCATAAGTCTTATACTTTAAAAATTTTTTAGTTTTTTTTTTTTTTTTTTTTAAGAAACGTTTTTTATAAAATAATTTTTTATTTTTTATAATAGTAAAATATTATTTTATTGAACAAAATAATATTTTATTAAGAAATCCGAGAATGAATCTATTGGTAACATTAAATCCTACCGTCAAAAATAAAAAAATAATAAATAAATACACAGTTAAGGTTTTTTTACAAAAAATTTCTAATGGTACCCAATCTATTTTAACAATTAATATAATTTTTTATTTTTATTTTCTACAGTATTTGAATCAAAACAGCTTTTTATGTATTTTTGTAACTTTAAGGTTTCAAGATAACTTTTAAAAAGATAAAAGTAGAAATGTTGGCAGTTACTCACTTGATTTTCAGGCACGGTTACTTTGACGTTCTTCTCCTCGTCCCGCGATATCTGAAGGGAACGTCGGCTGGAGCCGCTGTTGGATCGCGACAGGACCAGGGGACGTCGCTTGGTCGCGCCCCTGCCCGCCAGCAGGTTATTCAGGAGCGAGGGACTGCGCGCGCAAATGAACGCGTGGAACGACGACACCGTGAATACCCCGAGCTTGTTTAGCGTCTGTTTCGTCACCCGGCTCACGTGAGTCAGCAGGCTCTGTAATAAATATAACAAACGCGAAATTTATTTTAAGTCACTAGGGTGATAATGACAATTTCATGATGAAGAGTATATGAGAGATGAAGGGGTGACAGGTTATGTCTTACGATTAATTGAAAAAATCTAAACTTATCTAAGATTACCAATTACTATTTGAAAGTATAAAAATAAGGAAAGGGTCCTACAAATAAAGAACTAAAAAAAATTGATTTTGTCAAAATTTTTTTGTTTAGAAATCAGACTCTTAAAGAATTAAAACCATTTTGAAGTATCTTGTTTAACAGCAGCTTATTGGATTTTTGGTGACAAGAGCTCAGGGGTTAAATTTTTTTAAAAGTTCTTTAAAGTTTAATAAAAGCTCAACAGTTTCTGGTACAGTAGAACTTATATAAAAAAAAAAAAAAAAAAAAAAAAAACAAATAGAACTACTGTGAAAAAAGTTAACTATAATAATCTGAATGATAATGAATTACCTTAGGGTTTGGCAATTCTCCGCTCTGCAGACTAGCCATGTAACACCTAAGTCGGAACTGTTCGCAGTGTAACCGCTCGAGGTTTTCCTCGTACTGCATTATTTGACTGTTTATTTGTGCCTTGGCGTCCATATCCGACACCACAGAGGCTTGCAGATCCGCCATATGTCTCATCTTGTGGTCCTGTTATCATAAAACGCCAATTATAATGGTTCATACTATATTAAAAATAAATTATTTTTTACGATATTTACCGTATCGATGGCTTTGTCCAAGCGGAAGATCTCCTCCTGGAGCAGATGAAGGGTGCCGGTCTTTCCTCGGTGACGGGCAAAAGCGGCTGCGCATGCCGAATGTATGCTGTTCACCCAGTTCTCCAGTTCCACTTGACATGGAGCCTGGACAAACAATATTAAAATTCATTTTCTGCTACCCTCTCCATTTGAGCTAAACACACACAGCCTCGCGCCACCCCGGTTTTACAAAAGATTATTCTTTGCGCGATGGAAATTTCTTTCTTTTTTTTTTTGGAAGATGGCCTATGAATAATTCCAGCGGCCAACTCGGGGTGTGTTCTCAGAAAAGGGGTGGTGATGAAACATTCGTTTGTAAAAATTCATTTAATTTTTTTACCTGATTTTTTATGAACGTAGCTTTTATTCATTTTAATTAATTGAGTAAAAGAGAAACACGAAAATAATTCATGGTTTTAAATGGGTTAACTAAGAGCACGCAGACGTAAAAACGTGTTCAAATTAATTTTTCTGTTTGCGCGGAGTTGATGAACGAGTGAGAGTTTAATTTCTATTCGCTGATTCTGGGAATTTCTTCAAAAGTAACTGACAGTAGGAATAATTGAAAAATAATTCTAAGTAAATTCATCTAGAATTTAATATGAAAGTAGATAAAAAATTTAATAAATATTATACTTATTTTGTAGCTTTTTCAAAATGAGACTAGTCAAACAGTCTGAAGTTAAAATACAAAGACACAAAAAAGTATTATGAATTATTTATCTGCTTCTCTTGTAATTTATAGAATAGTACTTTCAAGGACTGCACGACAGATTAAAAAACAGATTTAGTTCTTAGTTAAAAAATAAATATAAAAAATTTATTGTTTGAATCAATTTTAAGAAAAAGTATTTTGTTGTATTGTAATAAACTGAGGCTTCTATATCAACACTGACTAAACTGATAAGAATTAAATGTTCATGTTCTCATTTATTTTTGTTTTTTTTTTTTTTTATTTAAATGATGGGAATATTTTAAATGAAGAAAAAAACCGACCTGAAAAAGGTAGGCGTCACCGAAAGCTGTACTAAGACAGAATATGAAGTCTCGCTTCGGATGCTCGGGTATGGGTTGCATAATAGCACCGTCGACGATGATCAGGTGTTTGGGGGCAGTCTCGACTGCCCTCGACTCCTGAGAGTCGCACGGGTAGAAGAGCAGAGTCGTGCCCTTCAGGCACACCCAGTAGCCTTTCCATCCACGTTTGTGTGCCAGCTCGATTTGGTGCTTCTTACGCAGCAGCCACTTTTTCACGCTTAGAAATCTGTAACAATCGAAAAGTAAAACAACTTTTAATTTAAAATTTCTATAAAGGTCCAAATTTATTTGTTATCAAAGCAAAAAAAAGTCTAAAAATTGATAGGTATTATTTACTACTGTGACTTTAGCCGATTTTACGAAAATGCCTGAGTAAATTAAGGCAAATGATCAAAAAAATAAATCGATAATTGAGGGCCTGCATTCACAAACTGCCTTAGCACTCGAGACGTTTAAAAATTGGCTCAGGCAGGCCCATCCGCTACTTCAAAAATGCTGTCATTTTTTACCTATTTGGAATATTGCTTTGAAACTTTCCAAAAACCTTCTTCAAAGCATAATGAAAAACTTCTTCGCAGGAAATTTTTCAGCTCTTAATTTTTATGCCTGCTTTTTTAATCCAAAGTTTGAGGTTAAAAAGTTAATTTTTTTATTTTTAATAGTTAATTACTCGATATTGAAAAACTTTTAAAATATCTGGATCGTTCTTCAGCGAAAAAGGTTCAAAAACATGCTGCTAAAATTTCATTAAAAAATATTCAGTAGTTTAAGAGTTCGTGAGAGTTGAGTAAAAACTTTAATTTTTCTTGATTTACGCAATTATTATTGTTTTTTTGTAAAATGCGGAATTTTGCGTCTGCAGCAAACCTACCGGTGCTCATCAGGTTGCCACCGCAGTTGCAATCGAAATGCACAAAGGGTGAGGCCCGATCGCAAGCAGCTGAAACGAAAGGATCATAACCTATTTTGGCGTTCTCAAATACTTCTCTCCGTGTAACATTTAAACAATTTCACATAAATTTTTCGAGTGTCGACCCTTGAAATTCTTATTCAGAGAGTCAAAATACATTTTTCGAGTTTTTCAAATTCGAAGTTTTCGAACATTGCATAGAATAATTAATATCATTAATTAAACTATTTAATGAATGTGTTTATGTTTTATTAGATTGGGTGAGCCATTCCTGACGGTACTGCAATGCTAGGTCGACCCGTGGCAGAACCGGAGCAAGCCCCAGACATTCCGCCGAATTCCAAAAATTAGTTCGATATTCTGGAGACTTAAGGAGGTACATATACCTAAAAAAAACCTCAAAAAATATTTTGTAAGATTTTTTAAAATTATTTATTTAAAAAGATTTTCTTTCCAGATTATACACACATTTTTACACTATTTTACACATTTAGTTAGTCCAAAAACATGATTTTCTAAGTAACATAAAATATAGCTTATTTAAGAAATAAAAGTTCATTGCTCGTAAGTCGTAAAGCCAAAATTTTTCCAGACAGTGGATGGACCCAGGACTTTGCACACTTGTTCTATATGTGAATCCTCATGAGCGGAACCTCAGGAAACCAAAGCGATATAAAACTACTTGCATACTTTGAAGTTGCTTAACGTAGTAAAAATTTGGATAGTTTTTATCATTTTAGTCAATTTATGGTGTGCAAGTAGCTTTATAAAGCTTGGATTTTGTTCCCTGAGGTTCAGCTCATGAGGGTTCACATGTAGAACAAGTGTGCAAAGTCCTGGGTCCATCCGCTGTCTGGAAAAATTTTGGCTTTACGAGCAATGCCCTCATTTTCTCAAAAATCACATATTTGAGAAAATGGCTTTTAAAGTTCTGAACAGATTTTGATGAATAAAATGTAACACACCAACACATAAACATTTATATCTTGAAAATATCTTGTCACAGGACTCTTGCTTGATGTAAATACTCTTTTGCACATAGCCGGATACTTTATTTTTTTGCTCCTGCTCCTAAAGTGACCCAATTAGCTTTTTTATCAAAAACACAGATTACACACTATTAGGCACCAAGACCAAGTTAAGACTTTGAGTCAGCGGAGTCTTCATATGCAATTATCTAAAAATTATCTATAACTTTAAATCACAGAATTCTTCTTTCACTTCACATTTGTACATAATAAACACCTTTTTTTAACATCTAAAAAACTTCATAAGTTTAACTGGTAAGAATTGGTCATTTATTCTTAAATTTTTTTTGTTGAATAAAACTAACCTATTTACTTGAGATTAAAATAATAACAAAAACAAAACCAAGTAATAAAATTTCAGTAGAAAGATGACTCAAAGAACAAAAAAGTCGTCATGAACTTGCAACGCTGCGGAAATACCTAATTTGATATCGATAGATCGATATTCGATACTAATTGATGTAATATATTAAAGTAGACTCGTAGAGGTAATATATGTCATATATTATGTCGTAAAGGTTATAAATTTTTTTATGCGATCGATTCTAACTTAATAAATTGTTTTTAGCATTAGACTTGAAATGAAAGTTAATCTGTCATTCTTAATTTTCATTATTAAGATATTATGTCACGGAAAAAATCTAATCACAGACAAAAAAAATTTCTGTTTTTTCATCGCTTTTATTAGATGAAAACGATAAAAAACAGTTCTGTTCGTGGATAAAAAAAAAAATTATATCTACATTTCGAAAATTAAAAAAGGAAAAAATACATCGAAAAAGCATTTGTACCTAGTATCGTAGAAAGTATTTCTGCTACTAGAACTGACTTAAAATTCTTGAATTTGAAAAAAAGCTATTTTAACATTAATTTAATAAATTGAATGTCTTCATTAAATTAACTGTAACTTTTTTTCCTTAACGAATTAAGAAACGCAGTTTGCGACATTTGAAAGCTGATGTAAAAGTACATCAAAAAACCCAAAAACCTGAAAATAGATTTTTTGAAAATTTTAGGTATATGTACCCCCTTAATAAGTCTCGTATCAGATATCAAGCTGATAAGAACAGATAAAGAATGTTTATTTTTCTAAAAAAAAGAATTTCCCCCTCCCTCTAGCGAAAGGGTACATCAAGTACTCAAGTAATTTCATTTTGTTCGCTTAGGCTTCACAACATTCATCTTATATTTCATCATGCAATCATTTGGTTTCAGCCTTCGTCATATCCCATCAGGTCGTCATATAGCCACTTTCACAGATATAGTATTCATAATTTACATATATATATATTTGCCGTAGCTCTTACAAGAAAAAGAAAAAAGCAAGAAAAACACACACAGTTACAGATAATTTTATATATAGGAATAGGTCATTAATAATCACATTTACATAGATGTATACGAACATACTTCGTCGCTCTTACAGAAAAAAGAAAAAAAAAAAAAAGAACACACTTTACCAAAAGGCTAACTTAGCCAATTAACACTAACTTAGCCAAAAGGCCGAGAAGCGATATACACTTAGATCTTAGCCAAAAGGCCGAGAAGCGATATACACTATGATCTTAGCCGAACGGCCGAGAAGCGATATACACTTAGATCTTAGCCAAAAGGCCGAGAAGCGATATACACTTAGATCTTGTCCAAAAGACCGAGAAGCGATATACACTTAGATCTTAGCCAAAAGGCCGAGAAGCGATATACACTATGATCTTTGCCAAACGGCCGAGAAGCGATCTTAGCCAAAAGGCCGAGAAGCGATATACACTATGATCTTAGCCAAACGGCCGAGAAGCGATATACACTTAGATCTTAGCCAAAAGACCGAGAAGCGATACACACTATGATCTTAACCAAATGGCCGAGAAGCGATATACACTTAGATCTTAGCCAAAAGACCGAGAAGCGATGTACACTATGATCTTATCCAAAAGACCGAGAAGCGATATACACTATGATCTTAGCCAAACGGCCGAGAAGCGATATACACTATGATCTTAGCCAAAAGGCCGAGAAGCGATATACACTATGATCTTAGCCAAAAGGCCGAGAAGCGATATACACTATGATCTTAGCTAAAAGGCCCAGAAGCGATATACACTATGATCTTAGCTAAAAGGCCGAGAAGCGATATACACTATGATCTTAGCTAAAAGGCCCAGAAGCGATATACACTATGATCTTAGCTAAAAGGCCCAGAAGCGATATACACTATGATCTTAGCTAAACGGCCGAGAAGCGATATACACTATGATCTTAGCCAAACGGCCGAGAAGCGATATACACTATGATCTTAGCCAAAAGGCCGAGAAGCGATATAGACTTAGATCTTAGCCAAAAGACCGAGAAGCGATATACACTATGATCTTAGCTAAAAGGCCGAGAAGCGATATACACTATGATCTTAGCTAAAAGGCCCAGAAGCGATATACACTATGATCTTAGCTAAACGGCCGAGAAGCGATATATACTATGATCTTAGCCAAACGGCCGAGAAGCGATATACACTTAGATCTTAGCCAAAAGACCGAGAAGCGATATACACTTAGATCTTAGCCAAAAGACCGAGAAGCGATACACACTATGATCTTAACCAAATGGCCGAGAAGCGATATACACTTAGATCTTAGCCAAAAGACCGAGAAGCGATGTACACTATGATCTTATCCAAAAGACCGAGAAGCGATATACACTCTTATCTTAGCCAAAAGGCCGAGAAGCGATATACACTTAGATCTTAGCCAAAAGGCCGAGAAGCGATATACACTATGATCTTAGCCGAACGGCCGAGAAGCGATATACACTTAGATCTTAGCCGAAAGGCCGAGAAGCGATATACACTATGATCTTTTCCAAACGGCCGAGAAGCGATCTTAGCCAAAAGGCCGAGAAGCGATATACACTATGATCTTAGCCAAACGGCCGAGAAGCGATATACACTATGATCTTAGCCAAAAGACCGAGAAGCGATATACACTTAGATCTTAGCCAAAAGACCGAGAAGCGATACACACTATGATCTTAACCAAATGGCCGAGAAGCGATATACACTTAGATCTTAGCCAAAAGACCGAGAAGCGATGTACACTATGATCTTAGCTAAACGGCCGAGAAGCGATATATACTATGATCTTAGCCAAACGGCCGAGAAGCGATATACACTATGATCTTAGCCAAACGGCCGAGAAGCGATATACACTATGATCTTAGCCAAAAGACCGAGAAGCGATACACACTATGATCTTAACCAAATGGCCGAGAAGCGATATACACTTAGATCTTAGCCAAAAGACCGAGAAGCGATGTACACTATGATCTTATCCAAAAGACCGAGAAGCGATATACACTCTTATCTTAGCCAAAAGGCCGAGAAGCGATATACACTTAGATCTTAGCCAAAAGGCCGAGAAGCGATATACACTATGATCTTAGCCGAACGGCCGAGAAGCGATATACACTTAGATCTTAGCCGAAAGGCCGAGAAGCGATATACACTATGATCTTTTCCAAACGGCCGAGAAGCGATCTTAGCCAAAAGGCCGAGAAGCGATATACACTATGATCTTAGCCAAACGGCCGAGAAGCGATATACACTATGATCTTAGCCAAAAGGCCGAGAAGCGATATACACTATGATCTTAGCCAAAAGGCCGAGAAGCGATATACACTATGATCTTAGCCAAAAGGCCCAGAAGCGATATACACTATGATCTCAGCTAAAAGGCCCAGAAGCGATATACACTATCATCTTAGCTAAACGGCCGAGAAGCGATATATACTATGATCTTAGCCAAACGGCCGAGAAGCGATATACACTTAGATCTTAGCCAAAAGACCGAGAAGCGATATACACTTAGATCTTAGCCAAAAGACCGAGAAGCGATACACACTATGATCTTAACCAAATGGCCGAGAAGCGATATACACTTAGATCTTAGCCAAAAGACCGAGAAGCGATATACACTTAGATCTTAGCCAAAAGACCGAGAAGCGATACACACTATGATCTTAACCAAATGGCCGAGAAGCGATATACACTTAGATCTTAGCCAAAAGACCGAGAAGCGATGTACACTATGATCTTATCCAAAAGACCGAGAAGCGATATACACTCTTATCTTAGCCAAAAGGCCGAGAAGCGATATACACTATGATCTTAGCCAAACGGCCGAGAAGCGATATACACTATGATCTTAGCCAAAAGGCCGAGAAGCGATATACACTATGATCTTAGCCAAAAGGCCGAGAAGCGATATACACTATGATCTTAGCCAAAAGACCGAGAAGCGATACACACTATGATCTTAACCAAAAGACCGAGAAGCGATGTACACTATGATCTTTGCCAAACGGCCGAGAAGCGATGTACACTATGATCTTAGCCAAACGGCCGAGAAGCCATATACACTTAGATCTTAGCCAAAAGGCCGAGAAGCGATATACACTATGATCTTAGCCGAACGGCCGAGAAGCGATATACACTTAGATCTTAGCCGAAAGGCCGAGAAGCGATATACACTATGATCTTTTCCAAACGGCCGAGAAGCGATCTTAGCCAAAAGGCCGAGAAGCGATATACACTATGATCCTAGCCAAACGGCCGAGAAGCGATATACACTATGATCTTAGCCAAAAGGCCGAGAAGCGATATACACTATGATCTTAGCCAAAAGGCCGAGAAGCGATATACACTATGATCTTAGCTAAAAGGCCCAGAAGCGATATACACTATGATCTTAGCTAAACGGCCGAGAAGCGATATATACTATGATCTTAGTCAAACGGCCGAGAAGCGATATACACTTAGATCTTAGCCAAAAGACCGAGAAGCGATATACACTTAGATCTTAGCCAAAAGACCGAGAAGCGATCCCAGCCAAAAGGCCGAGAAGCGATATACATTATGATCTTAGCAAAACGGCCGAGAAGCCATATACACTTAGATCTTAGCCAAAAGGCCGAGAAGCAATATACACTATGATCTTAGCCGAACGGCCGAGAAGCGATATACACTTAGATCTTAGCCGAAAGGCCGAGAAGCGATATACACTCTTATCTTAGCCAAACGGCCGAGAAGCGATATACACTTAGATCTTAGCCAAAAGGCCGAGAAGCGATATACACTCTTATCTTAGCCAAACGGCCGAGAAGCGATATACACTTAGATCTTAGCCAATAGACCGAGAAGCGATGTACACTATGATCTTAGCCAAACGGCCGAGAAGCGATATACACTATGATCTTAGCCAAAAGGCCGAGAAGCGATATACACTATGATCTTAGCCAAAAGGCCGAGAAGCGATATACACTATGATCTTAGCTAAAAGGCCCAGAAGCGATATACACTATGATCTTAGCTAAACGGCCGAGAAGCGATATATACTATGATCTTAGTCAAACGGCCGAGAAGCGATATACACTTAGATCTTAGCCAAAAGACCGAGAAGCGATATACACTTAGATCTTAGCCAAAAGACCGAGAAGCGATCCCAGCCAAAAGGCCGAGAAGCGATATACATTATGATCTTAGCAAAACGGCCGAGAAGCCATATACACTTAGATCTTAGCCAAAAGGCCGAGAAGCGATATACACTATGATCTTAGCCGAACGGCCGAGAAGCGATATACACTTAGATCTTAGCCGAAAGGCCGAGAAGCGATATACACTCTTATCTTAGCCAAACGGCCGAGAAGCGATATACACTTAGATCTTAGCCAAAAGGCCGAGAAGCGATATACACTCTTATCTTAGCCAAACGGCCGAGAAGCGATATACACTTAGATCTTAGCCAATAGACCGAGAAGCGATGTACACTATGATCTTAGCCAAACGGCCGAGAAGCGATATACACTATGATCTTTGCCAAACGGCCGAGAAGCGATGTACACTATGATCTTAGCCAAACGGCCGAGAAGCGATATACACTATGATCTTTTCCAAACGGCCGAGAAGCGATCTTAGCCAAAAGGCCGAGAAGCGATATACACTATGATCTTAGCCAAACGGCCGAGAAGCGATATACACAATGATCTTAGCCAAGAGGCTGAGAAGCGATATAGACTTAGATCTTAGCCAAAAGACCGAGAAGCGATATACACTATGATCTTAGCTAAACGGCCGAGAAGCGATATACACTATGATCTTAGCCAAACGGCCGAGAAGCGATATACACTTAGATCTTAGCCAAAAGACCGAGAAGCGATATACACTTACAAGGAGAGGTCACACCCTCCGGGTCACCGATCTTGACGAAACTTTGGGGATCATTTTTTTATAACAAAAGATGAAGAAATCTACCAATCATCCCGTCTAATGGGCCTTTCATACCTAGTTCCTACATAGCTTATATCGTATTTTTAGCTCTTTTTGGGTTTTTTTGCGAATTTTCAAAAAATTCCTGCTCGAAGCCTATTGCATTTACAGAATTCTGCAACCCCGCATTTTCTTTGATTTTTTTATGAATTTTTTAGAAAAAATATTTTTAGACATAGTTTTGATAAGGCTGACGACGTACAGTTTAAGTTCATAAAACCAAAAAAACAGTAAAAAAATGATTTTGATTACCTTAATTTTACATGGACTATTTCTTCAAAATTAGATTTAAAAATATTTTTTCTCAAAAGAAGATGAAAAAATAAAGAGAATGCGAGGCTGCAGAATTCTGTAAGTGCAATAGGCTTCGAACAGGAATTTTTTGAAAATTCGCAAAAAAACCCAAAAAGAGCTAAAAATACGATATAAGCTATGTAGGAACTAGGTATAAAAGGCCCATTAGACGGGATGATTGGTAGATTTCTTCATCTTTTGGTATAAGAAAACGATCCCTAAAGTTTCGTCAAGATTGGTGACCCGGAGGGTGTGACCTCTCCTTGTTAGTTCTTAGCCAAAAGACCGAGAAGCGATATACACTATGATCTTAGCTAAACGGCCGAGAAGCGATATATACTATGATCTTAGTCAAACGGCCGAGAAGCGATATACACTTAGATCTTAGCCAAAAGACCGAGAAGCGATATACACTTAGATCTTAGCCAAAAGACCGAGAAGCGATCCCAGCCAAAAGGCCGAGAAGCGATATACATTATGATCTTAGCAAAACGGCCGAGAAGCCATATACACTTAGATCTTAGCCAAAAGGCCGAGAAGCGATATACACTATGATCTTAGCCGAACGGCCGAGAAGCGATATACACTTAGATCTTAGCCGAAAGGCCGAGAAGCGATATACACTCTTATCTTAGCCAAACGGCCGAGAAGCGATATACACTTAGATCTTAGCCAAAAGGCCGAGAAGCGATATACACTCTTATCTTAGCCAAACGGCCGAGAAGCGATATACACTTAGATCTTAGCCAATAGACCGAGAAGCGATGTACACTATGATCTTAGCCAAACGGCCGAGAAGCGATATACACTATGATCTTAGCCAAAAGGCCGAGAAGCGATATACACTATGATCTTAGCCAAAAGGCCGAGAAGCGATATACACTATGATCTTAGCTAAAAGGCCCAGAAGCGATATACACTATGATCTTAGCTAAACGGCCGAGAAGCGATATATACTATGATCTTAGTCAAACGGCCGAGAAGCGATATACACTTAGATCTTAGCCAAAAGACCGAGAAGCGATATACACTTAGATCTTAGCCAAAAGACCGAGAAGCGATCCCAGCCAAAAGGCCGAGAAGCGATATACATTATGATCTTAGCAAAACGGCCGAGAAGCCATATACACTTAGATCTTAGCCAAAAGGCCGAGAAGCGATATACACTATGATCTTAGCCGAACGGCCGAGAAGCGATATACACTTAGATCTTAGCCGAAAGGCCGAGAAGCGATATACACTCTTATCTTAGCCAAACGGCCGAGAAGCGATATACACTTAGATCTTAGCCAAAAGGCCGAGAAGCGATATACACTCTTATCTTAGCCAAACGGCCGAGAAGCGATATACACTTAGATCTTAGCCAATAGACCGAGAAGCGATGTACACTATGATCTTAGCCAAACGGCCGAGAAGCGATATACACTATGATCTTTGCCAAACGGCCGAGAAGCGATGTACACTATGATCTTAGCCAAACGGCCGAGAAGCGATATACACTATGATCTTTTCCAAACGGCCGAGAAGCGATCTTAGCCAAAAGGCCGAGAAGCGATATACACTATGATCTTAGCCAAACGGCCGAGAAGCGATATACACAATGATCTTAGCCAAGAGGCTGAGAAGCGATATAGACTTAGATCTTAGCCAAAAGACCGAGAAGCGATATACACTTTGATCTTAGCTAAACGGCCGAGAAGCGATATACACTATGATCTTAGCCAAACGGCCGAGAAGCGATATACACTTAGATCTTAGCCAAAAGACCGAGAAGCGATATACACTTACAAGGAGAGGTCACACCCTCCGGGTCACCGATCTTGACGAAACTTTGGGGATCATTTTTTTATAACAAAAGATGAAGAAATCTACCAATCATCCCGTCTAATGGGCCTTTCATACCTAGTTCCTACATAGCTTATATCGTATTTTTAGCTCTTTTTGGGTTTTTTTGCGAATTTTCAAAAAATTCCTGCTCGAAGCCTATTGCATTTACAGAATTCTGCAACCCCGCATTTTCTTTGATTTTTTTATGAATTTTTTAGAAAAAATATTTTTAGACATAGTTTTGATAAGGCTGACGACGTACAGTTTAAGTTCATAAAACCAAAAAAACAGTAAAAAAATGATTTTGATTACCTTAATTTTACATGGACTATTTCTTCAAAATTAGATTTAAAAATATTTTTTCTCAAAAGAAGATGAAAAAATAAAGAGAATGCGAGGCTGCAGAATTCTGTAAGTGCAATAGGCTTCGAACAGGAATTTTTTGAAAATTCGCAAAAAAACCCAAAAAGAGCTAAAAATACGATATAAGCTATGTAGGAACTAGGTATAAAAGGCCCATTAGACGGGATGATTGGTAGATTTCTTCATCTTTTGGTATAAGAAAACGATCCCTAAAGTTTCGTCAAGATTGGTGACCCGGAGGGTGTGACCTCTCCTTGTTAGTTCTTAGCCAAAAGACCGAGAAGCGATATACACTATGATCTTAGCCAAAAGGCCCAGAAGTGATATACTTTATGATCTTAGCCAAACGGCCGAGAAGCGATATACACTTAGATTTTAGCCAAAAGACCGAGAAGCGATTTACACTCTTATCTTAGCCAAACGGCCGAGAAGCGATATACACTATGATCTTAGCCAAAAGGCTGAGAAGCGATATACACAATGATCTTAGCCAAGAGGCTGAGAAGCGATATAGACTTAGATCTTAGCCAAAAGACCGAGAAGCGATATACACTTTGATCTTAGCTAAACGGCCGAGAAGCGATATACACTATGATCTTAGCCAAACGGCCGAGAAGCGATATACACTTAGATCTTAGCCAAAAGACCGAGAAGCGATATACACTTACAAGGAGAGGTCACACCCTCCGGGTCACCGATCTTGACGAAACTTTGGGGATCATTTTTTTATAACAAAAGATGAAGAAATCTACCAATCATCCCGTCTAATGGGCCTTTCATACCTAGTTCCTACATAGCTTATATCGTATTTTTAGCTCTTTTTGGGTTTTTTTGCGAATTTTCAAAAAATTCCTGCTCGAAGCCTATTGCATTTACAGAATTCTGCAACCCCGCATTTTCTTTGATTTTTTTATGAATTTTTTAGAAAAAATATTTTTAGACATAGTTTTGATAAGGCTGACGACGTACAGTTTAAGTTCATAAAACCAAAAAAACAGTAAAAAAATGATTTTGATTACCTTAATTTTACATGGACTATTTCTTCAAAATTAGATTTAAAAATATTTTTTCTCAAAAGAAGATGAAAAAATAAAGAGAATGCGAGGCTGCAGAATTCTGTAAGTGCAATAGGCTTCGAACAGGAATTTTTTGAAAATTCGCAAAAAAACCCAAAAAGAGCTAAAAATACGATATAAGCTATGTAGGAACTAGGTATAAAAGGCCCATTAGACGGGATGATTGGTAGATTTCTTCATCTTTTGGTATAAGAAAACGATCCCTAAAGTTTCGTCAAGATTGGTGACCCGGAGGGTGTGACCTCTCCTTGTTAGTTCTTAGCCAAAAGACCGAGAAGCGATATACACTATGATCTTAGCCAAAAGGCCCAGAAGTGATATACTTTATGATCTTAGCCAAACGGCCGAGAAGCGATATACACTTAGATTTTAGCCAAAAGACCGAGAAGCGATTTACACTCTTATCTTAGCCAAACGGCCGAGAAGCGATATACACTATGATCTTAGCCAAAAGGCTGAGAAGCGATATACACAATGATCTTAGCCAAGAGGCTGAGAAGCGATATAGACTTAGATCTTAGCCAAAAGACCGAGAAGCGATATACACTATGATCTTAGCTAAAAGGCCCAGAAGCGATATACTTTATGATCTTAGCCAAACGGCCGAGAAGCGATATACACTATGATCTTAGCCAAAAGGCCGAGAAGCGATATACACTTAGCTCTTAGCCAAAAGGCCGAGAAGCGATATACACTTAGATCTTAGCCAAAAAGGCCGAGAAGTGATCGATAAAAAAGTTTAGTTTCAGTGTTGTTAAATAAAAACAATTAATTTAGTTAAGTAATGTTTAGATATTGTTTCAAAATTAATATGTTACTTCTTATTTTTTCAACTAAGCAGAAAAATTATTTTTTTTCTTGTAAGAATCATAATTAAATATAAATAATCAATATCATGCCGCAAACAAGATTTTTAATATGAAAAGATAAATAATTAGTTCCATGTTGAAACAAAATCGCGCTTGCCCTCTTAGCCAAAAGGCCGAGAAGCGATCGATAAAAAATTTTAGTTTCAGTATTGTTAAATAAAAAAATTTATTTCATATAAATTTTTCGAGTGTCCACCCTTGAAATTCTTATTCAGAGGGCAAAAATACATCTTTTGAACGTAGGTGGATCACATAGCACGCGTCGGCACACGAAAACCTCTATACAGCGACCTGACTACATCTAAAATTGATAAATATAATTTTTGTTGGATAAAATTTATGAGGCCTCTCAAAGTTTGAATTACCCGGCTTTCCATACATTTAATGCAGATTTAATTTTACGTGTATCGATTATTACTTATTTTTAATTTTAACAACCTTATAACAGAATAAAATTATAACAAAATGAACAAGCCGTTTGGAATTTAAAATTGAGTGGTCCAAGCACCCCGAAGACTTGCCCCCCAAATTCGAAAATTGTTTTTTCAAGCAAAATTCGAAGTTTTTGAATTTAATTCGAAAAAAATGTTTCTTCTTCAGGGCCTACTTATATAGCCATCTGTAGTGCTAAGCATAGTTCCAGCACAGCTGAAACTCATGCATTTGATTTGCAAAGGCTTGCAACTTCAGATTCGTTCAAAGATTTATTTTATGGTAAATATTTTATCCGCTTTTTAAAAAGTAAATTTTAATTTGAATAAATTTTCAGTTATTAATTACATATTTTTTAATATAAAATTAAAAATGAAATAAAACCAGTACTTGTTATCATGTCTGACGGTGGCCCAGATGAAAACCCGCGTTATCACAAAGTGTTCACTCACGCTATTAACCATTTTAAAAAATTTAATTTTGATGCGTTGTACTTGATTACTAATGCTCCGGGAAGGAGTGCTTATAATCGCGTGGAAAGGCGTACAACTCCTCATAGCCGTGAGTTGCCTAGCTTAGTATTACCTCATGCTCATTATGGTACTCATTTAAATGACTCTTGTGTCACTATCGACAAAGATCTTGAAAAAGAAAATTTCAGATATGCTGGTGAGACTCTAAAGTTTGGAGTCAAGTCATTATCGATAGCTATGGGAGCGTCCACAAAAGACGTCCGCAGCTTTTCGAAGATTTACTCTAACATGCTTTGTTTTTTCAATAAAATTCAAAATGCTGAAAAGTAGCGATTTTTGTGATCATAATTGGCATCTTTACCTTAAGAGTTTTTAGAGTATACTTACAGAGTAAGTGTTGATAACAAAAAAGATTCAATTTATGTAATTGTCATTTTTATTAAATTGATTTAAAAATTATTATAGTAAATTTTGAGTTGATGCAATAAGAAAAATATAAAAATTTGTCTACTTAATAATTGTCGTTTTAAAGAATTTTAAAACGTATTTCCATGTGTGATTTTATTAAAAAATTTGAAAATTTAATAAATTATAATAGATAGAAAATTCAGAAGTGTAGGTACCTACACTTGTAAAAATAGTAAAATACATATTGTTTATTTAAAAAAACATTGTACCTTTTTTATTATTAAAAAATTATAGTTAAAAAATATGTTGTATTAAATACAATAAAACATAATAGAAATATTTTGATTAAAATGAATTTTATTACATGATTCAATTATACCCACGCTGCCACTTACAGTATGCCCACGTTACCCCTTTTTTTCTAACCTTGTCATTTTTTCATTTTCAATTTTTTAAATATGTTAGGTTGTAATCAGTACGTTAAAAATTTTTATACGTGTTCTACAATTATTTACTTTTACATTACAATTTTTTCTGATTGAATAATTATAAAATTTTTCCTTATATATTCATTAAAACATAAGTATCTCTCTCTAACTGCTCACGTTACCCCGCTCTACCCTAGTTTGTACATGAGTTTAGAATAATTAATGTTATTAATTATTTTATATTACCCGTACTCTAAAATGCGTATTTTACGCATTCAAAAGAGCTATTTTGAGTGTGTAAAATCGCACATTATGATTGTGCTCATGTTGATAGAGCTGCCATCTATTGATTTAAATTCAAAGCTGAGCAGCAGGCACATTTGGTTTTAGCTGCTTTTGCTTGTTGCAAGTGTCTTGCTGCGGCCTGCGGCTCATATCATTAATCGTCCGTGTATTTTACAAAATAATACTTTTTTATAAAAATTAAACCTCAAGTATGGGTAGTTATTAAAAGTTTTATTTTTTTCTTTTTATAAAAAGTCTACTTAGTTAAAAAGAAAACGTACATAACCTCGGCCATCAAGTTGTGTTGCGTGCAGCGGTTAATCATATTTTACAAAATAATAATCAGCAGTTGAAATATATTTATTTAAATAAAAATCTGCTTATAGTTAAAAGTGTAATAATAATAGTATCAAATGTTATAAAAAGTGTTTAAACTGTAGTTGTAAGTTGAAGTTAACTTAGGAAGAACAGTGTGTTTGATTTCAAAAATATATTTTATTTTAAAACACATCATTAGACTATATTACGAAGGATCAAATGTTATTAAACACGAACAACTACCTCAGTTTTTGGCTTGAGCACCGGCGGAGACCGCGACTTCAAAAAATTAACGTCGGGAAAAATTAGGTGTAAGTAGGTAAACACCGAGACAGCGGCCGGCGGCGGCAGCGTGGAGAAAGCAGACGACACTGGCAGCAGTTGTGTTTTGATGACCGAGCTTATACTTACCCGTATATGAATGATTATTTCGGGATCATTTTTGTGCATCAGTTTCAACGTTAGCATTCCTAAGTAAACAAATCAAGCGACGCTAAATTGTGAAATCTTTTCTCCGTACAAGTTTACAACGCGCTGTTGTGAGTTCGAGTTCGAGGCCGCGGTGTGAAACGTACACTATAGCAAACCCATGTATATTATATAGTGTACAGCTAAAACCAAAGTACCCATGCTAGCAAGAACAACTATGGCGGTCTGCTAGCAGGATCTAACCTATCAATCTAAAAATTTAAAAGTTTAGCCAAATTCTGTCAATAAATTCATACTTTTGACGCATTTTCGAGTACTCGTAATATAAAATAGTATATATAATGCGTGCGTAAACTGCATTGTTCACACACTTGTGCTATTGGCGTCGGCAAAGCCGACGCCAGCACGCGTGCGTGAATGATGCATTTTACGCACTTATTATATAATATACTATAAGGTAGTAGTTCCGCGATATATAGCACATACATGGGAAAACACATGCAAAATGCAAACAACTCAAACACTATCTGAATTTTTAATATGTTGTAAATAAACATCTGATATTACAAAATATCACTTAAAAAATACAGGTATCCATGCTTTTTTTCGAGATAATTGAGTTCAAAAAATGTTAAATTTTACAGGTTAGGTATCTTCTCTTCCTATATTATAATCCGGTTTTTTTTTATTATCCTCAAAGTTGAGTCCTCAAAATTGAGTCCTCAAAATTGAAAATTCATAAAAACACGGTCAAAAGACAAGTAAAAACGATACTTATGAGTCCTCAAAGTTGAGTCCTCAGAGTTGAGTCTGCGACGAAAAAGTTGAGTCCTCAAAGTTGAGTCCTCCTTTTCTCAAAACGATGTTTTTTAGATTCTCATGTAATATTTTCTATAGAAGCAGCTTGGTGTATAGAAAGATTTGAATTGTGTAAATGTAGTCATTCAGTACAACGTTTAGAAATTCATACCGAAAATCAACAAAACATAATATAGTTAAAAAATTAAATAGTTAAAAAATTGGAAAACAACTTTAGCAACTTGGTTTGAATTAAATAAAATTGATCTGTTAGAAATATTAAAAATGCCAATATACCAAATTACTATAGATTTCTAGATGATAAAACTTTTGTTAGATAGAAAAATTAAAAAAAAATTCAAACTATAGGTAGAATAAACGTTGTTTCTTCTAAAAATTCAGAGTTTTCACTTAAAATTAATATCAGATAAAGTAAAAGGTGGTACTTCTCACGAATACTTGAGAACTCATAATAAAATTATTTATAAACATATAGAGAAGGAGCTATTTAAATGGGTCTAATAGTAAATGATAAAAATGTATATGCCATTTTTGAAGAATCTATAAACTATTTGGAACCGAAAAAATTACAAGAATTTTTCGGATTATTTTTATTGTCTGAAAAAATTCCTGGTAATTTAATTTGGAATAAATATAAATTACATTTTATAAAAGATTTCAAAGATAATGCAGAAGATAGAGGTTTGAATGAAATAATCAAATTTCTATCTAGCGAAGATTCTAATTTAAGTTATAAATGTTTTGGTTTACCAGAACCATGCTTAGAAAATATTTCTAATATTTCTGAAAATTATGACTGCAAAATAAACTGAAAAGAAGAGTATGAAAAAATATTTGAAAAATTTAATAATGATCAAAAAAATATATTTAATACAATAACAAAAAACAAAAATAATATGTACTTAAAAGATGGACCAGGTGGTACAGGTAAAACATTTTTTCCTTTTGGAGGAAAATTAATAATTTTAGGTGACGATTTTAGACAAATCCTTCCTGTAGTCAAAAGAGGCAATGAAAAAATTATTGTAGAAGATACGATTAAATACAGTAAATTGTGGAAAAATTTCAAAATTCTTATACTCACTGAAAATATGAGATGTAAGGATAAATATTTTTCTAAATTATTACTAAAAATAGGAGAAATTGAAAATTTTAAAATACCTATGAAATGGAAAAATAAAGATGTTTGTTATTCAATTTTTGGAGATATAAATGAAAATAATAATTTAAACAAAGTTATTTTAGCTTCAAAAAATGAAAATGTTGCAATGTTAAACAGAAAAGTATTAAACATATTAAATTGACCAAGTAAAACATATTACAGTATAGACAAAGCCATTCATAAGGGAGTAGATCAAACTGATTCAAATATATGTTTAGATTATCCAATTGAATACTTAAATTCAGTAAATGACGGGCTTTCTACCCATGAACTAAAATTAAAAAAAAAATGCAGTGGTAATGTTAATTAGAAATCTAAGTAAAAAAGATGGCGTATGCAATGGAACTAGATTGAAAAAAACAAATTTATATAAACATAATATTGAAGCTACATGTGAAAAAACAGGAAAAATAGTACAGGTTGGTAAGGTAGATGAGGTTGGTTAGTCGGAGGTTATGAGGAGGAGCGTGGAAGGGAAGGTGAGGTGGGAAGGGTTTGTTATTGCACTTAAAAATGTTAATAGAGCTTTTTCAAAATTTAAAGTACTTCAACAAAACTTTAAAGTTAGTGACTGAGTTGATGAATAAAGTGAATAAGATTTGTTCGTAGATTAGGTGAGATAAGTTTGGGGGATAAAATACGGTATTTGAAGTAAATCAAATTAGTGAGGTCAGTAATGTAGCTAAGATTGAATTAGGTCGGGTAGTTGAAGATAAAAAAGTAAGTATAGTTAGTAGGGTTCTTAATATGGGTGAGAATAGTAAATCGGGTTAGATAAGGCGAGTCTGTGCGGAGGGTAGAGTGTAGGTAATTTGTAGGTAGGTTTGTATAATCCAGGCGAATAACCCTTCGTGCTTCAAAATTTTAGATAATTTTCCTCCAGTTTTTTTGCACAGCAACGAGGGGGGCAAGTTTGACAGGTTAAAAATCACGAGCGCGAAGCGCGAGTGATTTTTTGTCAAACTTGCCCCGCAAAACACAGTCGGAAAATTATCGACAATTTTGAAGCACTAGGGGTATTACGACTGAAAATCGAGGCTTGCTTATACGAGATTGCAAAATTTGAAAATAATCGTGATTTTTTTATTATTTCGCTAATTACTAGAGTAGTTTTCAGGGTGGGCAGTTTAAGCTAGAGATCTAAGATGAGTCAGGTCCAAAATGAATAAGGTGAGTAGGGTTTGTTGGTAGAGTGAGTGAGAGATGAGTTGGGGATTAAGTGCGGTATTTGAAGTAAGTGAAATTAGTAAGGTCTGTAATGTGGCTAAGATTAAAATATGTTAGGTGGTTAAAGATGAAAAATCAAGTAGGGTTGGTGAGGTTATGAATCTTTTGGTAACATAATTTGGTAAAATTATGATGAGTAAGTAAAGTTCAAACTGAACTCTCGTGTCTAATTTTTATTGGTTTTAAGCACTTAAGTCTTTTTATTATTTTACCAAACATAGAGCTTACGTATTGTTTAGATTAATTTTTATAGTTATCAATTATAATTAGGGGGTTGGCGAGCGGAGCGAGCAGGGGGGTACCCCCCCTAGTTACTATATATTGTGATTTGGTGAATTTCTAACTCAATTATCTCGGAAAAAAGCATGGATACCTGTATTTTTTAAGTGATATTTAGAAAGATCAAATGTTTTTTTACAACATATTTTAATTTCAGAATTAGTTTGAGTTGTGCACTGAGGCGGAACTACTAGCTTAAGGAGGCTTGGCAGTTTTTTCAAAATCCAAAAGTAAGAACCCAAAAAATTCCTGTAGATTCCTTGAAGTAAGACAAACAACTTTCCTATTCAACACAACAATGGTTGTCGGACTCGTTTTCGAGAAAAAAATCAGTTTAGAATTTTTTTTTTAACATGGGCTCTTATGGAAAAAAACATTTAAAAATTTGGCAAATCATCAAAATCCACAAGTTTACTACGAGTCAGGTGTCATTTTAAAGATGAAAATTTGAAGATTATTTTAAAATTATAAAAATTTGAGATTATCGGACTAATTTACAAGAAAAATAGAAAATTGCGGTACATAACCTTCAAAACATGCAATTTTTCAACGTTTTTAAAAATTTTTTATCTTAAATTTTGTTCTAATATGTTTAAAAATGATAAATCATCACTTACTAATAAGAATAAATAAAAAAAATACTTTTTTTCTTATTTTCAATTTCATGCACCCGCAAGGGCCCCCGCTAGGTACGACCCCTACACTGCCAAGCCTCCTTAAGGACGTGAAATAAACTCACGCCTCGTGAAATAAAATCCATAAGAATCGTTTGAAAATTATTGCAATCTTTAAGTTTAGGAATAACGTGTCAAAATTTCAAGAGGATTTACAATACAGTTGTTGAGAAATTTTAATTCAAAGTTGGGCTAAAATCGCTCCAAATCGGGTGATTTAACATAGGCTTTTATGGGAAAACCATGCTGTTTTCATTTTGCTGTAGTTTTCGAACCAGGTTGGCAATCATATTGAAATTTGGATGTGTCATTCCTAGAGCCTTAAAAAACAAATTGCTATGTTTTTGGAAAACTTCTTATGGATTTTTAAACAATTTCGGCATTGTTTTGTTATTAAAAAATCAGTAAAAAGTTTGCTGATTTTTCCTTATTTTTAAAAAAGTTTTCTAGACTTTTGATTCACACTGTTAAAAACTAGAAGTCTTCAGTAATAAGGTAAAATACCCAATAGTGAAACGCTCGAGGGGAAATCGGGAGTAATTTGAGTTTTACAAAAAAACTGTAAACATTTACCCAAAAAGAAAAATATTCTCGTAAACCAGACGATGTCAGCTTTTTATTTTTATAAATATTATATGGATTAGTTGCGCCAAAAAATTACAAAAAATCAATTAAAAACACCTTGATTTGGACCAAAAGTGAAACAACTTTTGGAAAAGTACCCCAAAAGTGAAACGTACAAAATGCGTGAAAAAATACAAACTGTACCCAAAAGTGAAACGTGGGTGCGTACACAAATCATCAAGCTAAAATGTAATACATTCAGGGCTAAATATAATAAAGTATATTGAAGTTAAATAATTAATTCACTTATTTATAAATTTAGAAAATATTTATGTATAAATTTTGTAAAAAAAATTAAATTTTTAAGGTAATATAAAATTTATAGTCAGAAATATATATACATACATATAAGTAATATAATAAATAATAAAAACTGCACTTCAAGTTGAAAAAAACATTGATATTAAATTACTACTCAATTGCTGTTTTTAAAATGAATAAGTATGTTGATCATGATTGAGTACAAAATTTTCATGTACTTGGCAAGAGAAAGAAATATACTTTAGCTGTTCCCGCGCCTAACCTATGGGCGGCTTCCCCTACTGCTGTCGAGGCGCCGCGACAAGGCACCGTCCTTCAAGTGTTTAATGGATGTTTTTATGCTTTTTTAGATTGGGTGGGCCATTCCTGACGGTACTGCAATGCCAGGTCGACCCGTGGCGGAACCGGAGCAAGCCCCAGACATTCCGCCGAATTCCAAAAATCAGTTCGATATTCTGGAGACTTAATAAGTCTCGTATCAGATATCAAGCTGATAAGAACAGATACTACACTTTGATCTTAGCCAAAAGGCCGAGAAGCGATGCCTTTCCAACCAAAATTCGCAGTTTATATGCTCCAGACTCGAGATTTTCACTTTCGGTACCAAGCGGGACGACCAGGCCACCTAGCGGTATACCGAAGCACCTCTGGACGCCTGTGAGCGGGCCCTGGCCCCCATTTATGTTCTCTCAAAGAGTAAAGAACTGTAGCTTTTAGAGATTTGATAATTATTAAGGTTTATTAAAATAAAATTTAGATTTTTTTTCAATTTAGATTTTTACGAAAGTTTAATTTTTTGAAAATTGTATCTTCGAACCTAATTTTTTTTTTTTTTTGCTACTGCTTATCCAAAACTTATTGAGTTTTCTCAATTTCAGAGACGATTCCCAGTAGCAATCAACTATTTATTTTTAATCATCATTTTGTTTACATTTGTTGACAGATAGTATTGCCTAGCTAGCAATGCTTTAATTTATTTTCTTTATTTTTTATTTAAAATTTTTTAACAAAATTTATATTTTATTTAATAAAATAGTAAAAATATATTTGCAAAAAAGTATGAATATATACTTAACTGGTCAAAATAATATTACTATTATTCATTTTTGAGTGCACCGCATTGATTCGAGAGTGGCGAGCGTTAAACTCATTTGAAATTCAAAAATAGGCTCGAATTTCGAAATTGACAACTGGATTGATGTCTATCAATTAGTCAAATCATGATTTTCAACCCCGTCCAATGTAACACTGATCCACGGTGATTGTTCACAATTTCAGCTAAGCCACGTCGTGAATCACTCAAAATAATGTGATTTTAAATTTTTGCTCACTCGCGAATGAGATTGGTGTTGACAAGAAAATATATTGCTACTTAATCGATGATAAACTTTAATAAAAAATTATCAGAAAAACTCATTTTATTAACTAATTAAACAAAATTTGTAAATTATATTAGTACACGCGTATTTTAAATTAAATCAGTAAAAAAATTTTCATTGAAACCTTTCGAGCAGAAAAATATGATGAATAACTTGTTAAATCAGCATAAATTAAAAAAAAAAAAAGATAATCTGCCATGTTTAGCGCAGTTTTAATACATATTAAAATAAAATTTTTTAACTTTACTTCAAAGATAGTTCTTTTTGTTATTATTTTTTATTTATTTCAACTCTATATATAAATAATCTTTTCTTAAAATATTTCATTTTATTTTTTGATTAAATTTAAAAATTTTTTGAATTAAATCAATAAAATTTTTTTCATTGAAACCTTCTCTCGAGCAGAAAAAGATGATGGATACATGTGAATTTGTTGAAGGGAGCGAAGTGGCGTTATTCGAATTAATGTTTGGGGATTCACGAGGCGTGAAAATAAAAAATGGCCGGTGATATCTTTTGCCTGCCATTTGTTTTACGCGATCTTGCTGGGTCAACCACGTTTTAAACTTCAGCTCGAGTGGGTTCTTTATTTTGGCAACTGTTTCTCCTTACTATGTGGCTATTTTTATACTAAGCGATTCTATTAAAGAACTATTTTAAGTTATTTATTGCAATTAAATTTTTTACTCTCAAATTGATTAAACTGTATGCTTTTAAAATATCCTAAAATAGTTTCATTTTTTGTAAGATAATAAAGTCAGTTAATCTTATTTTGAAAAAGAGCAAAAAAAGAAAATATTGTTGAACACTCTGAAGCTTCTTTTTGCATTGAAATAAGTTATAAAATTTGTTTTTAAGATTCCGGCTAAAAGCAATCGTGCGTCTAGTTATTTTCTTTTTTAAAAGGTAGAATCGATTGGTTTTTGCACTTCGCTAAACAAATATTTGAGTTTCATTTTACCACTACTAAAAGAATGTTTTACTCTTTCAATAAAAAATTAAAAGTACTGAATTTTTGAAAAATTGTACTCGATAGCTTCAGAGCTTGAAACCAACCTTTATTTTATTTTTTAATAGCGAAATGAGATTTGCTGTTTAAAAAGATATTTACTTCACCTCGAGATTTAAATCAATAATACCGAAACTTACTTGTTCATCGTTTAACTTTTTCCTCCTCATTGAAAAACCCCCCTTCCCAACAAAGGAAAAATCGATTGTCGGCTGCATAAATTTTCCCAAACTTTTTCCATCGCCAAGCGTCTTAAGTTTACCGAAGACTTTTCAAGCTTGTGTTTCGTGTCACAGTTACGATACACCGAAAAATTGTGTGAAATTTTCGAACTTTTTTTTACTTAAATATCTTTACAAGTTCAAATTTTTATTTTTATATATACAAAGAGTTATTTGATACTTTTTGCTTTTGAAAGCAATCGTGATCAAAATTGAAAACAACTATGAAGCTAAAACCAGAGAAATATTATTTCCAATTTGATCAAGCTCGGAAAACCAATTAAAAAAATTCAGACCATCGATCTCTAAAAACCGATTTTTTTTAATGACTTTCGAGACTGTAAAATTTTGAAGCTCAGTACACTGAATTTTTATTTATACAATTGAATTGCTGATCACACAAAAGACACTTGAACCTTCGGATGTTTATCAAACTTAGCGATCGATAAATCAGCGCGGCTGTATTGAGTATAGCATCCATTGTTTAATTCCTTGTGGCCTATTTTTTCTCCTATACCGTTTGTTAATTTTTTTTCTCTTTTTTTTTTTCAATAATCCTTGGTGTAATTTTTTGAAAAGAGTAAAATTGATTTTCTTTCTACGAGTATAAAGACTATTTTTCAGACTTTATCATTTTCAAGGCTTCAGGTCATTTACGATTTGAAAATGAATTTTTTAATTAAAGAAGTAAAACTTAAATTAAATTAAAAATTTTGCTTTATATTTACAGACATAAACTAAATAACAAAAATTGTTAGAAATTTAAAGATACTAAACTTGTTAAATGAGTATGAATTAAATAAAAAGATAATCTGCCGTGTTTAATAGATATTAAAGTAAAATTTTTACAGTGTTAAAGCACAGTTTTAATACATATGAAAGTAAAATATTTTTTGTAATAAATTTTTTTCAACCTGTTCCGAGGATAATTTTTATTTATTTCAACTTTATTATTTAATCTTTTCATCTTAAAATATTTCATTTTATTTTTTGATTTAATTAAGAAAGCCTCTTATCCTATTTGTCACACCTACGGGTGACTTAGTCATTAATCATGATGGGTTGTTTCTATTTAATTTCAAAATTTTATAAAATTTTCAAGATAAAAATAAATTCTTATCCTGAGTTGACTGCATATAATTTTTTTTTTTTAATTTTCTCTACATTAATTTTTTACTCCCTGAACATTTTTAATCTTTTGATCAAAAAAGTTCAACACGACAATTTCAAAACCTTCGCCGTAAAATTTATGCTTTATAATATTTCTATCCAACTCATATTGCACCACTCTAAGCCTCCGTAATCACTCGACTTGACATTTTATCTTTTTCCACAACAAAAAAGAAATAATAATAGCGATAATAATTCCCAGCTTTTCATCTCCGATATTACCCCAAAATTACTTTTTTTTCTCTCTTCCGCCCAGAAAATAAAAAATCTCCGGAATATCGTTTTTCAATCGGACCATCAAACTTTTGGACGATTTTATCCAGGGATTTTTTTTTTTTTTTTCTTTATATGCATAATTCGGAGAGAGGGTGAAAAGCGTCGACGTATTTTAAGATGATTTTGGGAGCGGGTTTTAATCGGCGATTTAGCGCTTCCAGCCTTTTGGCACGCGGCCAACCAGCACAGACATTTTTGTGTACGTGTGTGCGCTCGCGTACTTAGGAAAATGCGCCGCGGCTCTTTTTATAGTTGTATACATATATATACTTTTTTTTTCTACTATCCAGGCGAGTGTAAAAGGGATGAAGGATGGGAGCATAATCCTTGACCGGATTACTCTATCCTCCGCTGATAGAATTAAAAATAAAGAAAAAGCAATTAAAGAGGCGTGTTTGCCTTCAGGTGCAAGGCAGGGAAAAAACAGCATCGGGTTTTTCTCAAGGAGAGAATTTAATTTTTCTGAATCAGCTGTTTTTGTATGTTGTTTCAATATTTGTTGCGCGTTTTTTAATTTTTCGTTTTAGATGGTAACTCAGAGAGGGCAATGAAAATTCATTCTTTCGCGGGAAAACAAGGCGGGAGCGAGTGTTTCTGGCACAAATTGTGTTTTTGCATAATAAAGTAAAAGAAGAAAGAAAGGTAGGAAGGGAGGAAATAATTACCCAGCTTTGCGTACTGCACCAGTGCAGTTGAAGGATGCGGCGGCCTGTCCCGTCTGTTTGGCCTTGTAGGGCGAATTCATGACGCTCTCTCCGTCATCGTCGTCACTGACTGCCGTGGTCAGCGACATCCTGTCGTCGTCCGACATCTGAAATATTGAATATTTTTTATACATTTTTTCGTTACGTCTTTTTTATTGGGTTATTGACAGGGGCTTACGAGGTTTACTAGTTTGCAAGATCGAGTTTGTAACAGAAAAAACGCTCAGGCTATTTGCTCGACAGATTTAAAAAATTTGGTTCCTTTTTTGTATAGAAGGAAAAAAAATTTCTTGTTACTCATACTTTTATCAATATTTGCATTTTGAAATGATAACTTTTTTTTTTAATTGATTGAACTTTCAGACAAATAAAAAATTAAAAGAATTTAGATAGGTTAAAATCATATTTCATTTAACGATTGTGAAGAAAAATGTTCCAAAAAACAGTTATCTCATTTTTAACACGTGAATTATATTGCAGTTTACATAAACTTTTTTACTCGCTTTTTTAGTTGCAAATATGAAAAAATTTCTGTCGAACAAATAGTATCTTCTAAAAAAAAAACATCAATGTCCTAATGGAAAAATGTTTATTTTCTTCTCAAAAAAGGTCACAACTCAACAAAAATTGTTTGTTTGAACAGAAAACTTTTTAATTTTTATGAAAAAATTTAGATACTGACAATAATAATGTTAATAATTTTGATGATTACAATTTATAAATCTATTTTTGGGGATCTAAATGATTCTAAGACTTAAAATTCGTGGAAATCGCGAGAAATGACCTCTATGGTGTCAAAATAAACAAAATGTGATTTTCCTGCTTGAGACTATTGCTAAGTGTATTTGTAATCATATTAACAGAAAGTTGTAGTTATGACCTTTTTCCTAACTAAAACCATACTCCATTTAGTATCTGCTACAATGAAATTAAGACTGTCAACAATCATCAGTCAATAGTAAAGAATACAGAGTACCAAATACATGCTCTGGAAAAAAATTAAAATTTTGATTGACTTTAGAATAAAAAGATCGTACGATTGTTAAAAAAAAAGATCGATTCTTTGACAATTTAGATGGAGTTCACCGCGCAGTCATGGCGAAACAATTGCAAAGTCGACAAAGACCAGCTTTATAGGACAATAATACAAATTTACGCGAGTCGTATTTTAGCGTGCATGTTTACTTTCACACTGTTCAAACACGTACTTTCATTATCTAAATAAATTTACATTCCGTCGAGCAGATAAACGATTGTTTATTAAATTGAATTAATGTTCTGTATAACCTAGGAGTCGCTAAATATTAATCAGCTGTTATTTTAATTTTACATTCTGCAACTGCAACCTCGGTGTTTCAAAAAATATTTATCCCTTGATCGTGTAAAATTTTACATTTTTTGCGTTTTTACACTTTTAAAGTGAAATTATGATTTTACCTTTAACGAAAAATGTTATTTTTAGCTCTTAAATTAATTATTTACACCCTTAAAGCGAGAACTCATGCTCGGAAAATTTTACAGACACAGTGAGGAAGTTTTAGCCCAGGTACTTTCAGTGTTGTATTCCTTTAGCAAACTTCACTTTGATAAAAGGTAAAAAAAGAAATTTTTTTTCAACTTTCGTTACTAAAAAAAAACTTCTAACTTCCACATTCAAAAAGATCTGAATATACCATTTTTAATTTACACCTTAAAGTGCATTGCTTAAAAGTGTTTTATTTCCCTTAAAGGGATAAGATTTTTGAAGATAAGAATGTATTTTCGAGACACAGTTTTGGGTATTTAGAAAAATTTTTTTTGGAGTTGATTTTTTTTAATGAAAGGAAAACCCTTTTTATCTATTAAATTATCTTTGCAAATAAATCAATAATAATGAATTTATTTATTAGTCTTTAACAAAAATGGTTCTAAGTAAATTTCGAACCGATGGCCTTTAGATCAGTGGTCGTAAGCTTCGTCAGCAAAACCGTCTGCCAGACACTATTTCGTAAAAAATGATTGCATAAACATTGAACTTGAAAAAGCGGTCACATTAAAAAAATTATGAATGTTGAAATATATTTTAATTAAATGATGAAAAACGCTTAACTAATGTTTGTAACTGGACTTTTTTTGAGTTCTAAAAACAACATATTAAGGTCATTTTAAGACATCGATGGAGACAATTAAGAAAAGATTTTAAAAAATTACAAATTTGCCTTCAAATTATGCTTGAGTTATCGATTGATGTTTCAAAACAAACTTCAATACTCGAGCTTGAACGTCTTCTATTAAATTTAACTATTTGATTATCCCTGTATGTACAACAGTTTACTTGTTACTCTAAGTATCACATTTCTTAATAATCGACTTAATTAGTGCTTCACAGCAATAGTTATAAAACTAAACAAGCTTAAACCTGTAATTTGAATTTTTTTTTTTTAAATTGGCAGCAATTCAATCTGCATATTTACTTTTCCAACTTTGACAAAATCCCAGAAAGTTACGTAAACAATCGGTAGGCTTTCCAGGAGAATCACCTAAGATATCTCAGTACCGCAGGGTCAACCACCTTTCCCAAAAGGTCACCGACCCCAGCCGTAACCAAACTTTTGGAACCAGAACGTTCCTCCTCGCTCCCCAAGTAATGCACTCACAACTTTTCTCGCTATGATAATTTCACCCTTTACTTTTTTACGACACCCCACTAAAATCTCAATCTCACACAGAAGATAAAAGACGCATAAAAAAAGAGTGCTTGGGTTAGTCACCCCAAGCGAGGATGTGCAAGGGTATGACGTACACGTACACACAGGCAGGATAGAGGTAGGATAAGAACACAAACAGTAAGCAATACGCCAATGTGAGATGTACCATCCATCTAGGCGTCAAAGCGTCTAAATCGTCATTCTCATCGGGTCCGGTCTGGTTATCCCTACTTACAACCCTCCTGAGAAAGTCGGCGTTGCAAACGTCCGCTGCCAGATGCGGGTGGTAGTGGCAGTAGCAGCCCTCCTTGAGGAGCTTGAGGTTGCTCTTGGCGCTCCCGTTGTACTTCATCGTCATCTTGGGTCCCCTCTTAGCGGCACCGGCAGAACTCGCACGAGCTGTCGTCGTTCGGGTAGGGGTCGTCGTTCTCCTCTTGTCCGGACTCTTTTTCTTGCGCTTCTTCTTGTGGTGGTGTCGGTGCTTGTGGCGATGCCTCCTTTCATCCTCCGAGGGAGGCGGGGGCGAGGGCGAGGTGAGACTGCTGAGGCTGCCTAGACCCCCGAGTCCCTCGATGTAGGTTTTAACCCGGTTCCTGAGGGCGCCCTTAACGATACGCAGGAGTCTGTTGTAGTAGCCCTCGTCCCTGCCCTGGGCGACTTTTTCGTCGACGCTACGGCTGGTGACCCAGTAGAGCTTGCGGGTCTCGTTGACGCAGATAACACTAACCACGTGCTTCTTGCACCGGCAGAAGTACTTCTTGCAGTTCTTCGCGTGCAGGGTCTTTAGGTCCTGGTAGCTTCCGGTGGGACTGACCACGAGGTCGGCTTCTGGGAAGGTCGGAGTCTTCTTGCAACGAGACCTCTTGCTCGAAGAGGTTCCAGCATCTACCATAGCACTACGGAAGGGCTAGGACTAGGAGGGACGAGGGGCAGGCGGGGTGGGTTCGGGCTTTTACGCTGTTCACTGACCCGGTGCTTACGTAAGGTTCACCACCACTACAACCAAGGTCACTGGTCACTCGCGCGCACACTGCACTGGTTCTATCTGGCGGCCAACACCAGATAGAACGAGGTCACTAACCACAAACGAAAATACGAACGAACTAACGAAAAATACATAAACGGAGGATACCGGAGGGAGGGGGGGAGAGGATTATAGGCAGGCTGCTGCTCTTGACAGCCTGCCAAAGAGTCACCCCCGCATTTCTCTACACCATGTGTCGACGCGGTCGTCAGGACGTCATCCCGAGCGAGTAGCTTGTCGTCGTAACCGTGGTAAAAAACATCGCCGCCTACCAGTGCGGAGGAACCAGCAGAGGAGTGGAGCAGCGCTGCTCCCCGACTACTGCCGCCCGCCCGACCGACCGACCGCCGACGAAGACGAAACAAGGTTGACTCCGCGGAAGCTTGCTTGCTGCTGGCTCGCTGCTGCGCGCTCGTGGCGGCGCACGGGGAATCAATACCCAAGCCCGTGAGTGCAGCAGCAGCAGCGGGGGTGGAGGAGGAGGAGGGCACCAGCGCGCCAGCCCCGGGATGCAGCTGAAATGGCGATGCGACCGAAATGGGATGAGCCTGCTGCAGGTGGAGCATGAATGGGCGCGGAAGAAGCTCCATTCTGGATGCCTGGCTTTCTTTTTTTTTTTTTTCTTTTTGGGATAGATTGTTTTGGGTGGTTTTCGACCACTGACCTAATTTTGAAAGAGAGCTTGCACAGGGTCGACACCCTGTTCGTAGCTCAATACAGAGAGAGAGAACTCAAATAAATACGCTTGTAGCGATATTCAATGTATAAAACTTAACAATGGTATTGTAACAAGGTATTGAAACAAGCAAACTACCAAATTTTCAGCTCTTCAATAATGTCCATTTACGAGGGTATGAGAGTTCACAAGTCTTATAGCAATATGGTGTTTCAATTAAATATTGCGACTTGTACCTACTATTGTATTTGTTCATTAAGGACTAATGGAGTTTTCAAATTATGCACTCCATTAAATTCTTTTTCTGACTGAAAAAATTTTGGGAATTCAAGAAGACTGATTCTTTCTAATGTTTTACAGCCAATAACACGGTCACTTTTTGCGAAGGAATTAATTTACCCACGCATTGGTTTTTATCGCGAATTCAAGTCAGAGAAACTTGCTGAGCATTGCAGTTTCCGCTACCTCCGAACATATTGGCTTAATCTATTATGCTTTTTATTAAAATTTGAATGCAGCGTGAAACGAGCTTTTTTATAGAGTTGGGTTTGGGTTCTTGCAGAGACTCAGTTTTATTAAAATACCAATTTCCGGAATTTCATAAATATAAAATAAATAGTTTGGTTCTAGAAATTTTGGATAATTTTAAAGAAAATATCGATCTTGAATACGAGAGCTTCTGCATACAATTTTCTGCAAGCAACTTTTGAAGCTTTTCTCTTAAGTTTCTCTTGTTAATCACCGCAGTTCTCAAAAGTTCGATCGTTTCAATTTTTAATTGCATTCTTTATGATTTTTCACGTAATAGCCAATAATTTTAGTCACTCCAGTCAACTTTATAGGTTATCATAAGCTTTCTTTAATTCGAATAACAGTTCTGTAAATTTCGATTTTTAAACATTTTTATCAGTTGTTAATCTTAACAGTAAATTTGAGGTGCAAAGATTTAAGTAAAATGCAGCTCTCTCTATCTTTTACCTTAAGGCAGTTTCCCAGCCTAATCAAGTGCCAAAACTTCAGACGCATACTTCAAATTTTGAAGGCAATAAACATGCCCTGGGGATTATTATTCAAGCTTTGAGGATTGATACTTTGTTCAAACTAAAACTAGTCGGTATTTTAAGTGGATTAAATCAACGTTTGTTCCACACGGATTAAATTCTCGACGAGTTGCCTTCATAATACATGTTAACAAGATAAAGTTCGCGTCTCCAACACACGCTTGGTTCGAATAATTTTCCGTGAAATTAAACTTTTTCAGCGCGCCGGGCGGCGAGGACGAGGGGGAAAAAAATTAAAAACCTCTACTGCCTGAATGGAGAGGCGGGAAGTCGCGACTGAAAGAAACGGTGAATGACGGTAGGAAAAAAAAAAAAATTCTGAGTGGGCGAGGTAAAGGACAAAGAGAATTAGGGAAAAGGCCGCGCGAGTGCAAGACGAGAGCCGGGGGAATAAATAAGGCCTGCTCAAGATTCTCTCGCCATTTCAGAAAATTTTAGTAAAAAAAAAAGTGAATTGTTTGCGAGTCTGGGGTTCGCGAAAAATCAATGTTTGAATTTTTTCAACGCGCCAATTCGTAGAAAGTTTGAGCTTACGAGAGCTGTAAATTCGTAAATCTCAAGATTACAAAGTACGAGGTGGTAAATTTTACAGCCTTTTGGATAATAATTCGAGGATCCTGCCACGCGAGCAAACAAAAAGGGAGGGGGGGGGGTGGAATAAGCCAAAGCGCTCGCAATTTTCCCCCGGCAAAAGGGGGGATCGATATTTTTCGAGGAAAAGTTCGCGTGACACAGGGGGTAAATTGTGCGGTTTCCCGCTTTAGCTTAGAATAAAATTGTGTCGCGGTAACGGGGAAATCCTGAGTCGCGTTTTAAATTGAATCTGTAAAACGCGAGCGCTTTTGAGATTTGTAGGGTAACTCGATGCTCCCATCTCTTTTGAAAGTTAATTGTTGGGATTTTTGAAGCGACCCATTTTCCCCAGCTTGCAAAAAAAAAAAAAAAACTTTGCGATTTTGTAAATTTCGATGTTAGCTAAAAGCTTCTTTACTTTTTGCCCAATAAAGTTTAGAGATAGAAGAAGAAAAAAGAAAAGATGCTAAATGTGCTTTTGGGATATAAATTAAGAGAGACAAGTTTAAAAGACCCGAAGATTGAAAACAAAAAGATAGCGCGACGTCCTTTTGTAACAAAGTTCAAAAGCTAAACTTCAGCAAACAAATCACGGGTTGGCGAAAAGTCTAAACAAAAAAGTAAACACAAACGTAGAAATCCCGGTCCTTGGTACTGTAAAATTCGCTGATGTCACCGCTGGCTGCAGCCATTAATCGAGGAGCTACTGAGTTTGCGCGTGCACCTGTTGTGTTGGCGAAGGAAGATATTGCAATGTGTAAAAGTTCGGACCAACTTTTGATAGATGAAATATTCACGGGGCTGGCCGTGATTGGTCGATAAAGCATCGGATAATTGACCTCATTGAAGATTACAATTCAATCGATTGAAGACACTCACAAAATTAGAAAAAAAAAGCTAATACGGTGATCCACATGGGATTTGAAGATTATAGTTCCAAATCAAGGTTTAGAACAAAAATCATATTGATATTTCAACCCCGCCGTTACTCAACACTTGGGGCAAGATTTACACTCATGTTTATTCCATTCTCGTCAGCGTCTCCTCTCGGCAACTTTACAGTTTCCATTGGCCTCCCACTCCGGCTCCTCGAAATCCATTGTTAGAGCACTGCACTGTGAAATGCACGTCTGCAGCGATACCCGAGGAAATCTGATAACATCGTGGGGTGAGGGTGGCAGGGAAGTGGGGGAAATATTTACCCGAGTGCATTCAAGAGTCCCGTATCGATTCTCACTCGGCGCATCGAAAAAGTTATCTTAATTTCTTCGTACTCGTTCTCACGTGTTTGGGGATTGAAAATAATCTAAAGGGTTGTCTGGAGATTTATTTTACGTTTATTACAGCTTTCAGTATCTGTCTTAATCATATTTATGCACATTTTTTATTGACTTTGTTGAACGGATGATTATAAGAAGATATCTTAGAAAGCATTTTATTAAATTTATACATTATCTTCATTCAAAAACTTGATTCGCATTCTGAATCATTAGTTCACATAAGGTCTGTCTGTATTAGCGTTCTGTAATTCTTGATAAAGTTTGTGCGTGTGTTGGTCTTCATTTACCGTAACTGTTGAGATCTATTCTCATTGTCTTGCTGATTCTCATAAATTCTGCAAATGTGATCGATCATTATCTCCACAAAGTCTATTCACATTGTTACTATTGATTATCATAAAGTCTGTATGAATTATCGATTATTAATTTTGAACAGGTTCGTTCGATCTGTTATAATATCTTTTTAAAATAAACTAGTACCTCGGATTATTGTTTACAGAAGTTTGTTCACATCATGCTTTATTCGTTTTTTGTCTTTTCGAATAGTTTATTGTTATCAGTACCTCCTGTTAAGTCTCTTAGTATTACTGCCTATGTATTCCATACAGAATGTTAGTGTTGTAAACAGCATGGTAGTGTTTGCATAATCATCGATTATTAATTCTCTCAAAGTCTGTTTGTATCATCCACTATTGATTCACCCAAGGTCTACTCACATCTATATCCATTTGAATTAATAACAACATTCATTAAATTCCTACCAGTCGTGTTAATTTATGTGGCGCGCGGCAATTACAAACCAATTAAAAGCTCTAGCCTCCAAAAACACTGCTAACCTAGAAATCGCATTAGACCGACTCGCGACTCGCGAAACACAAAACACGACGGTTTAAATCGACGAATTATCGCGAACCCCTCCCCCTCCCTGCAGTAAACAAACACCCCTGCTTGGATCTCCCCGCCCCCTCACCTCCGGTTAATCAGATTCCCCCCACACGGCTCAGGTCGAGAACCTCTCCGGTCGCGCTTCGTCAACCTCGTTTTCTCTCTCTCTTTCTCTTCTTTATCCGTGTTTACTCCCGCTCTATTTCGCGTGTTTTTGAGCTACCCCTAATTATATCTCTTGACTCCAGAAGCTTTTTTTTTTTTTTTTTTCTTTTGAGCGTCTCTTAGTTTTTCACGCCTAAAGCGTCTTTAATACCTTGACTCAACATTATCAATATATTCAGTAGGGGATTATCTTAATTTGCATAATCCATTGTTTAGAATAACGACGTTTATATCCTTCCGCCGGTGCTGTAATACACACTCATCTTTCAATCTCATTAATTTTACAATTAACGATTAACCATCAAATTTGAGAAAGCACAGAACTTTGTCTTTACTACTCGAGTTGGATTGTTTCGGAACTCGATTTCGTCTCGTGACATTCAACTCTCGTCGAAACGACGCGTTTCCGTTACTTGTACAGGAATATACTATTACTTGACATCAATTCTAGTGTACCTAGTACGGTCAACCCCTTTAATTTGAACTGTTTACTCGGTATGTTGGTACTAAATGATCGGAATGGCTCGAGCACTTTAAATAAACAAGAAATCAAGCTTGAGGGCCCAATTTTTAAATAAACTGGCATTTTAACACTGCTTATCGTCATCAGGCACTCAAGGTCTTGTTCCGAAGCTCTTGGATCAAACTTTAAAAAGAGACCTTACTTGTTAAAATCTATTGATTTGGTGGGCCACAGTATCCATTCGCGCTCAGTATGGCCATATTTGGTACACCTACCTTACACGGTAAAATAATATTCAATTTAATCAAATATTACAATCGAATTAATTCTCATTTGAGTCCATCTCTTTTCGTTGTTCGAATAATACACAAATTCAACCCTGGAACCACATCATTGAATGTAAAGAATCCTCTTACCAGTGTATGGTGTTTCGAAGTAGAACAAAGCGGTTACAGTCAGCCGCGTAATATTTTTTTCCGAATTTCCACTGTTAGCTTCGAGAGTAGGTGTACAGCAAGTAGGCCGTGAGCTGGCGGCGGGCGAAAGATAAACTCCGTTAATTCGTAGAGCTGGCTGGCTGGCGAGTGCTGCCAACTGCGATTTCGCGTATGTGTGCGCCGACGAGATATAAGAGAGATCCTTCGGGTTACTGGGTTATCGAGCGCGCTCGTTACGTCCGTGTCATATCCTGGTGCAAACCCAAAGAACGCGATGATTTTTTTTTTTTTTTTTCATTTATCGCGAGGCGTCGAGGAGAGACGAGTTAATGGGATTTTTCGCGATTTTTTTTTTTTTTTCTTAGGAGAATTCTTATTGGGTGTTGAATTTTTATTTAGAATCTCGCCCGGGGATATGTTTTATTAAACGTATGGGAGGGAAGCATTAATATATCTGGGGGTTTCAAATATTTGCTCCCCAGAAATGAAAACTTTGTTCATTAAAAAATTAATATCGCGAAACGAGACGCGAGTGACATAAGTCCATTAAAAAAGTTTGATCAATCGAGCAAGTCCACCGAGTACCCCCGTGAAAATTCATCAGTCGTAAGCACCAGCCCCCGGGATTACTCCGGGTCGATAAAATATTAAAAAGATAGGAAAACGTACCGAGCGTCACTCGCACACATGACGGACACAAAAATATCTTCCACACTGCTGGAGACTCGTGACGAGACTGGCGAAAAAAAAAACGCCGCAGCGCTCACCAACCGCGGCAAATGGAAGCAGCAGAAGAAGAAGAAGAATAAGAAGAGAACGAAAAAAAACAGCACTATATCTTCAAAGCCGCTTAAGAGTAATGGCAACCGTCGCGGTGTGCTTTAAAACTGCGTTGTTTGATGTACGGGAATTCAGGGGGGGTTTAAATACTACCGCCCCTCTAATGGATGAATTGCGAGCCTGATTTGTTGCTGTTTTGAACTAATTGTTGCCTAGCCTGGTTCTATTGTTTTTGAATTCAAATGATACTGCAGTTGGGTAGAAAAAATTTTTAAATTCAGGGTTTTTTAGTTTTGAACGAAAGTTTTTTTAAATTGAAACAAAGTTTTGCAGTAAAAAAATTAAAGTAAGTTAGCGGGATCTTTTTTTTTTTAAAAGATGGCGATTTATTTGTTAGCTAATTATAAAAAACGAGTGGGTGTTCTTCAAACAAAAGTATTTATTCTTATCTGATTAACGTAAGAAAATACCAAAATATTTAAATTATTAAAACTCATAAAAGATGTTTAAGGTCTCAATATATTTGGCTCAAACCACACTGAAATTGTTCGATAGCTCAGTGACTAAAGAGCGGAATTCGCAATCCTACAGCATTACGCATTACTCTTACCATATAAAACTGTATGTCTAAATTATGATATTATTTTTTAGGGTACAAAAGGGGCTCAAACCACACTGAAATTGTTCGATAGCTCAGTGACTAGAGTGCGGAATTCGCAATCCTACAGCATTACGCGTAACTCTTACCATATAAAACTGTATGTCTAAATTATGATATTATTTTTTAGGGTACAAAAGGGCTGCATAAACTTTTAATATATAAGAAAAAAAATTTCAACGCTTTTGATGTTTTAAACTGAGATAGAATTTACAATAGTAAAAATATGAAAGAGTACAAAATTTAAACATTTTTTTACAAATATACATTGTGATTGCCTCTTTTTTGCCTGCTGCTAGTACTGTTCTGTACTTAGTTCAATACGACGTCATGCAATTTTTTTGTTGCAGAGTCAATTCAAAGTTGGTATCTGCAGCAATCAATTTTTCGAGAGATATCCAAGAAAAAATTATTCAAAAAGTATATCTTCAAAAACTTTTCAGTTTCCATACAATCATTAAAAAATTTTTTTTTAAATGATGATGGTTGACTTTTTCAATTAAATTTCCATCAAATGCCGTATACATTACCAGATTCTTGACTGCAGACGTATTCATCATCCGCAGCGCGTTACAAATTCTTTTTCACATTACCCGAGATTCTTCTGGTGCACCTTTTTCGAAAAAAAAGAAGAAAATGCTGCTACACTCTCTTTTCCATTAAAATTTTTTTTTTTTTTGTACAACCCGGAAACAATTACACCATTGCAGCGGCTAGTTTTGTTTCCCGGTGAGGTACAGTGTTCTTAAGAATCATTTTTTTTTCTAATGGATAAAGTTGATACTCGCTGGTCGAAGTAGGTCGAACACGCGTTTGAATATTTTCGAATTTCAAAAAAAAATTAGTATGTAATATTCTGTCACCTTGGATTTAGATCGAGGGAGAGGAGTTTTTTTTAGGTATCCTTGAAAGTTTACTTATGTTATAAATAAATTGTAGAGTTAAAAATCAATCGGGATAGAGAGATAGGAGGCCTTCGGAGTTCATTCGGTCGTGAATTATTTAACTAATTCATTTTTTTTTTTTTTTTCTACACCCGGATTGGATCATAAAAGATGCATTATTTTTTATGGAACCGCAAACTATCGATCGCGGTCTCGATTTCGAAGCCTTTCGGAAAACAAATTATTACAGGGAGGGAATCGATTCGAAAAGTTTGATAACGGGAAATAATGCCGGCTGCAAATCAAGCCGATCAAATTTAATGCTCGGAAACTTGGGCCGATTGAATGCAACCTATTTTCTAGGCTTTTTTTTTTTTTTTTTTTATGTAACCTTTATTTAACCAATTATGATTATACAGGATTTATAAATAAATTAAATACTTAAATATAAAGTAAAAAAAAAAAAAAATAATAATAATAAGTTTTCGGCCTTCACTTGAAAGCCACAGTGACTTTAAGTTCAAATCTTAATTTCACATTTTTTTAAAAAGTCAACAATAATTCGAACGACACTAAGATCAGGAGCCTGTAGAAAAGAGATGACATCGTACGGTGGATATTTCTTGAGTTTTATAAGCCGGTCAACCATGGCTTGGCGTAATTCTTCATATAGAGAGCACTGCCAAAGAACGTGATTGAGGTCTTGAGGATCCTGTCCACACATACAGCTGGATGTTTCAGCCAGATTGATTTTGTGTAGAGATTCATTGAGGGCTATATGATTACTACGACTGCGGCAGATAAAAACAATTAGTTCTCTGCTAAGATTGAGGCCTTTGTACCAGGGGATCGTTTTATTGGAGAACAGCCGTTGAAAGTAACTTGTTCCCTTGTAAGCACTCTGTTGTTTCAGCTGCTCAATATTCTCTGAGTGTATCAATCTTTTGAAAAAGGATCTTAGGTCTGTATATGGAATAACAGAGACCGTTGGTGAGGAAAGCGTTGCCCTTTTTGCCTCAGAGTCTGCAAACTCATTGCCAGTGATGCCAACATGAGCCGGTATCCAGTGTACAGTGAGTTTGCATGTACCATTATTGCTGTGGGTAAACTTCAAATTTTTTTGACGAACCTGTAGTAAATGGTAGTTTTCACTGATATCAATTGTATAAGAAGCCAGAGCTGTTGCTGCACTGAGTGAGTCAGTAAAGATGTCCACGTTACGGTGAGAATGTTGCAACGCAATGTCCATAGCGTCTGAAAGTGCCATGCACTCAGCCGTATAAACGGAGGCTTTTGTGTTGATGCTATTTGTACGGACAATGTTTAATTCGGGTACGACACATGCAGTTCCAACCGAGGAACCATTTTCTGTCTTGCTGCCATCAGTAAAAATTCTGATGGAATCACTATCTTCAAGGCAAGAGTAGAATTGGAGGCTTGGATACTCACAGGTTTTTAAAAATTGTCCGATAGTAAAGTCGACATTCACGGTGTTTCTGTAGCAGTCAAATGGGTAGTTATAAATACTGGTCAGCCGGTCAGCATGGATTTCGTGCATGACCCCAATAACGCTCTTGATGGACTCTTGAAAAAGATTTAGTTTCTTACCTCGTATAGAGATGATTTTCATGATCTGTCGTTGGATGATATCATAGGCCAGTGAGTCAGTTCTACCAAATAGTTTCAGTAAGTAGTTAGTACACAGCAACTTTGACCTGAGTTGTATCGAGATTAATCCAGACTCCGCAAGTAGAATATTTGTAGGTGTGCTAATTCTCAGTCCCAAGGCCAATCTTGCAGCAGCAAATTGAACTCGTTCAAGCTTAAGTATTCTTTCTTTATGGGTAGGGAAGTAAATGTAACTAGCGTAGTCGACTATAGATCTGACAAAGCTTTTGTATAGACATATAAGGGTAGCTGGGTCTGCACCCCAGTATGTTCCTCTGAGGAACTTGACTATGTTTAAGGCTTTGTGGCCCTTCTGTAGTACCAATCTCTGATGTTTGTCAAAAGTCATCTGGTGATCAAAGTAAACGCCTAAAAATTTAACTGCATCTGTAGAAACTAAAGTGGAGCTGCCCAAATTGAGCTCAGTCTGACCAGGGTCAATACCTTCCCGGTTGAAGTGGACAAATTCTGTCTTCTGAGGGGAGACATCTAGCCCAATAATTCCAAGGTTTTTAGTAATCCGAGCTACAGCTTTCTGGAGTATAATCTTGGCCCATTCAATACAAGAGGTCCTGATGTACAGCACAATATCATCAGCGTACTGTAAAATTTTGATTCGAGGAACATTAACTTTGCAGTTGCTTCTTTTCCCTTTCCTGGTGTTTCTTCTTTTTACCTTTGGCCTTCCACCTCTGTTTTTTCTCACGTTTCCTTTATTCTTTCTTCTTTTCTTCTTTCCTTCTTTCCTTTGTTACTAAAATAGACCGCATTGGTGACGTATAGTAAATAAAGTAGAGGACTAAGGACACCACCCTGCGGCAGTCCCTTATAGCAGCTGCGAGGTTTATCAGGGTTGATCTCCGTATACACATTTCTCTGGTAAGTGAGAAACTTAATAAACTTGAGTAGTTTTGTCGAGAACCCAAAGCCGGCCAATTTATGTAATAAGATGTCACTGCGTACTTCATTGTAGGCATTGCTTACATCCAGATATACCGCAAGAACGTGCTCGTGACTCTTAAGGGCTTCTTCTACATCAAACTTTAGGACTGTCAAGTTATCAGAACAAGAATAACCCTTACGAAAGCCACCTTGATTGCGGGGGAGATAACCATTTGTTTCAACAAACCAGCGAAGCCTATTTGAAACCATCAGTTCAAATATCTTGCTAATACAAGAAGTGAGTGCCAGAGGTCTTAGTCCATTGCCATTTGGTTTTTCCACAAAATGTAGATAGGTGTCTCGCCAACTCTCAGGATATGAATTACCTAAAAACAGCATATTCAAAATATCAAGTAGCAACAGATTATATTTAATTGGAATTTTTCGAAGAACCTCGTAATTAATCCCATCGACTCCAGGGGAGGATTTGTCACCTCTTGAAAAAAGTGCCGTGTTAAACTCAGTATATGTAAAAGGTGCATCCAGAAGTGGGTCATCTTGCGACTCTGGTAGCCAACCGGGATCATTTGGGGTGTCAAAAGTGCAGATCTTATCGAGAGACTCAGCCACTTTTTGTTTATTATCGAGATATTCAGAGCGAGAGGTAACTTTAGTCTTGGTAAATTTGTTTTTGAAAACCTTGGCCATTCTCCAGGTATATGTGACTTGGTTCTTGAAATCTATAGTGGAAGCAAATTTTTTGAAGCATTCTCTTTTCTTTCGCCTGAATAACTTTCTTGCCGCAGTTCTAGCGGTCTTATAATGGGCATGGTCGTTATCAAGTCGGGTATAGCGCCATCTTTTGTACGCTGCTTGCCGGAGTCTCTTGGCTCGATCACAATCAGCATCCCACCAGCGAACAGGGTTTCGATGAAGTTTGGGGCTGACAACTTTCCTTCTTGGAGTACATCTTACGACCGCATCACTTATTGTTTCGATAAAAAATTCGTATTTACCCACAGGTGACTTTAATTCATACTCGCTATCGAGAAATTTAATGTATTTTTCATCCAAAATCTCATTTACTGACAGCCAGTTTGTGCGCGTTGATTGAATCTTGAATGACTTACGGTGGTATATCACCTTCTCGACGTCGACAATAATTTCGACGGGGAAATGGTCTGAACCATGACTATCGTTATAGACTTTGGTATGTGTGAATGAAGCAATGTCGGGCGAGGAAAATATAAGATCTATATTGGATTCCTTAAGTGTAGATGGATCAAGATGAGTGATGCTATCATGATTGTGTAATATCAATCCATACTTGTCAGCATGCTCTTGAAGTCTGCGTCCGTTGACATCAGTGTCTATACAGTTCCAAGCCTGGTTATGTGCATTAAAATCTCCAATCAGCAGGCATTGATCATATCTGTCAGTGTTACCAATAAGAGCCTCCCATTCCAAATCCGTCAAACTGACTTGGGTCGGAGGACGGTAGCAGGCCAGAATAGTCAGAGGTTTACTTAAATTAAGTATCTTAATTCCACACATTTCAACTGAAGGATTAAGGTTAGTAAGATCATTAACAGACTCATAATTTAACGCAACGTGTACAAGAAAAACTAAACCGCCGCCAGTAGCATGTAGACGATCCTGTCTAAATACATTAAAAGAGCTGAAGTTAAAATGCAGGTGTGGCTTGAGCCATGTTTCAGCCAAAACAATCACGTCGTAATCATGCAGCAGCTTTTGCAACTCTCCAGCTTTCTTGACTATACTTCGTGGATTCCAAAATAAAATACGAATATTATTCGCATCTGCGAGATTGCAACACATATTGTTGCAATCTATGTCTGTTGTAGTGTGAGAAGAAAATTCAGTACTGCGAGTGATCAGACTCGCAAGTCTCAACCTCAGAGGCCGAGGATGAGGGAGGAAACTCGCCACCATCAACAGAGGCCGTAATGGCATTAGCCGTTTTAGTGATCCTTGTTTTCATGACACGTGAGTCAACATATTTATGTATCTCATTAAGCATTATTACCACTGCTTGTCTATTGGATGTGAATTTATCAACTACCGCAGGTACCTCTTGATAGGTAACCTGTAGCGTCTCAGTTAGCATTAGCGTCAGCTCCTCGAAGGTAATCGGGAAAGTAGCAGCGATATAGTTGGGGATTTCGATCCTAGCCAAGTCGATTTGTTCTTTAAGTTCCGTCGTTGTGGTTTTGCTAGTAGTGCTGGATTTTTTTAGCTTCTTTTTTTTTTGCGTTGGCATCTCGGGAGTCTTTTGAAGTTCATCATCGGGTTTGCTCCTCTGATTTTCATCTTCATCTGTGACTTTTCTTTCCGTGGAAGACAGAGATGCTTTTGAAAAAGTTCTTTTGAAATTATCGCCGCTTGGTTTCACGAATAAATTTTGGCCGTTGAAACGAGGCGTATTAACATCGCCGTCAACAGCCGTATTAGAAGTCGATTCCTTGTTTTTGTCATCAGCTGTTTCCATGTGCACTGTAGGTTTAGTAGTTGTAGACTGCGGGAATTGAGGAGCTCCTACCTTATCGACCGCGGGAGAAGGCTGAGCTGGAAGTGTATGCTGACCTTGACTCAGCTTTTGTTGTTGTTTATTTTGCGGGCAACTCTTCGAGGAATGACCCTCTTGTAAACATTGAAAGCATTTCATTTTATCGGAAGATGCATAAACATGATATGCCGTGCCATCGTAGTTTAGGGTAAAGTCGGAGGGAATTTTATCGATTTCTTCCGGATCCACAAACAGCTGACGCCTGAAGGACATCACGTGCGAAAAGCCGACTTGGACAAGGCTCATGCGCACTGGAGTAAGGCTGGATTTAGGTACAACGTTGAATTCCTCTAATTTTTCAAGCAGGATATGGTTCGGAATACACGGCAATACATTTGAGAAAATCACTCGCTTTAGTCTGGCAATGTAGGGGCGAATCGTAATTTTACGGCCTTGAACAACAAGCACATTTTTTCCTTCCTTGGTAATTTCATCCACTATGGAGGCACTATTAAAGAAAACACAAAATCGATTCTGCGTGATTTTAGAAGCAGCTACAATGTTTTGGGGAGGCACTATAGAGGCAATAGCATAAACATAATCTTCCGCTTTTACTCCTTCAATGGTGTCAAAGACAATTGCTTGGTCTTTCTTGGGGTACGTAGAAACAGAGGTAACGTTCGAGTACGACATAGTAGTAGTAGTAGTTGTTTTCGTTTGAGTAGACATTTGGGTTATTCACTTTATCTTACGCGTAAAAAAAAAAGAAAAAACCTCAACAAAGAGATTCAGCACAAAGCGACGCCACCCAGCGGCAGTCGCCGCGCAGCGGAGAAATTAACCTCTATAAACTGCCGAGAAGACACGTCTGCCACGCGCGACAGTCGGCGCAACACTGATTTTCTAGGCTGCTTCGTTTATCAAACTTTATTATTCGTTACTATATACATTTTGTTTGAAAAAGTTTCGCGTTACAAGCTATTTACCTTAAAAAGACGTATTATGTTTATACAAGAGTAATTGATACATGTCAGATTTTATAAAATAACTGAAAATAGAAAAATTTTAACGAAGTTTTTTGTAATTACCAGATAAATGTAGAAATGAAATATAGCTTTACCGTACCATTAATTCTTAATTTCAGCTTTAACCAATTTAAAATCGCACTAAGCTTTAAAGCTAAAATATATATCAAAATGATAGACAATAATGCATTCGATATTTCAAGAAGTGGTTAATACCTAAATATTTGAACAGTAAATTTTCTGTACATACATTAATTCTCATGTTCCAAAGTACATTTATTATTTTCATAGAACTTTTCTCAAATCGTGTAAAGAGATTAATACTTTAAAAATTAGACTCCATTTATCACATAATTTGACCCATTGTATGTAAATAAAGAATCTAAATCTCTCAAAATGAGAAAAATTTTTGACTTTAAATCCTAGATTTTTTTTTTTTTAAAACAATTATTCACAAAGTTTGAGATTTATTAAAGTAAATTTTTCTAAATTAGATATTTTACAATTTAAACTTATTTATCTGCTCGAAGATCTACAATTTTCTCCTGACTGTAAATTTTTTAATCATTTTTTTTTTTTTTAAACATTTAATATTAAAATCCGTCCTGCTTTGCATTAAGATTACAGTTTGCACATTTTACGACCAGAGACGTTAAAAGAACAATCGTACGATCCATAGTAAAAAAAGAAAAGAAAAGGGCGTAATTAAAACGGACGCCAAGGTTCCCTTCTTTTTCCAATAATAACAGAGCGCACTACTTTATAGAAAAAAAGGGGGGGGAGGGAGCTCCTTGACACGGGTATAATCGTCAAAGGACGCCGAGTCTATATTCGAGAGAAGCTGCTAAAGGACATTCACGTGTACGGGCAGAACAAGGAGTGGGTACTCACCTCGGAGGATGTGAGGTAGCACAGCCTGGAGTCGGTGCTCTCGAGGGACGCCTGCTGTACGATTCCGTACCTGCTCTCGCGGTCCGACATGTAGTCCGACCGAACGCTGTCCTGACGGTCGAAGGTACCCCTGTGCAAACAAAAGAAAAGGGATTGTTAGATATTATTGAGATATACCGTTGAGTCTCAAGGGAGCGAAGAAATTGTTGATAAATTACGTAAGCTTCGAGCAAAGTTGTCATTAATGAGGATATTCAATTTTGAGGATTATTGGTGGAACGAGAGATTCGATTTTTCAGACTTTGACGTAAGCACGAGTCAGCCTTTTTTCCAGTGGCCATGGTATTTTTTTATTTTTTTTTTTAAGTCGAAGTCTTGAAAAACTATGATAAATTAACAGTATCGTTTTTGTGATTCTACAGATGATGATAAATAAAAAATTATTTGTTGGAACTTTTTTTTTTAATCCATACTTTGTATCTATAAATTGAAAAACATAAAAACAAAGAATAATGAGCCAAAGCAAAAATAGATTATATCACAAAAAAAATTAAAAAATTTATCTTTGAAGTTTTGAAAATTTATTAGAATCATTTTTGCAAAGCATGCTCCAAATATATATCAAAATTAACTCTAAATATATATTAAAATTAGAAAAAGGTGATGAAATTAATATATTTGTCTTAACTTAATTTTTTTTTTTTATGTAGAAACAAAATTTGCATTCAATTCAAAAAATAAGCAAAGTTCATATTAAATACATCATAATTTCTTTCAAAAATCTTATAGTAAATTTGAAACCCTACATAAGCTAGCCTAAAAAATTTATTGTAAAATTATCAGTACTATACGTATATTTATTGACATTAAATATTAATTATTTATTTTTGAAAAATCGCCAATCAATCAATTGTTTTCTAAAGTCAACTATACCCAAATAAAAACAAAATTGAGAACATCAAAAATTTCAATACGTTTTAATAAAAAATTGCTCCTATACAAACATCTTTATATCAGGAACGGTTGGAATTTTACGAGCTGCATGGGATTATTATACTCGTGACGCTTTCATAACTGAACAAATTTACAACCATCTTTTAGTGGCTCGTTAAAGGGGATGATCGCCCATAATTTGTTATTCGACGGCGAGTCCTTGCACCCGCACGCGCAGCTTAACTTAGCGCTCAAGAAATCCCCATTCAGTCGATAATTAAAAAGTGCCCTTGCTAAAATACAGGTGCAACTTATTGAATTCTCCCCCTTCTTCTTCTTCCCTGAGATCTTTGAGTAGGACAGCAAGAGGGAGAGAAAAAAAGGTAAATTACTTCTTTGAAAAGTTCTCAATACTACAGAAAACTTTTCAATATTTCTCGACGACCTCGGGTTTCACGTGGGATATATAGATATAACGCTTTACCGATATGCCCTTCAACACGGCGCATTCAATTTATTCCATAAAGAATATGAACGCGTTGCACCGGGTACACCGAGATTTTTATTTTTATTTATTTTTAATAAAATCGCCCCGGAGATTCATTAAAATTTCACGCCTCCAAAGCTGAGAAGTTTCATAAACAATCTTCAGATTTTTTTTTTAATTCTTTTATGTCACCGCGTGCAGGTGCAACGAGTGCAGCAAGATTGATTGATCGTCTTGTCCCTGAACTTAGGAGCTAAGCGTCGAGTGGCTCGACTTGATCTCTACGAGACCCTCCAGAGTCGCTAATTAATTTCCTGTTTGCTCAAACCGGAGTCTACCCTGATTCAGGACTCGTATGCGATGCCAAAGGTTTTTTTATTTTGTGTAGATTCGATGAAATTCAAATTGTGTTTATTTCTGAAATATTCGATCTGGGTAATTGATTTAATGCTGAGGAAAACGTTTGCATTTGCTTGATTTTAATTTGATGAAAATCAACAATGGGAATTGCATCGTACGTTTTGAATTAAAACATCGAGTGATTCTTAATTCACCCAAGTTTATCTGTTTTGATTGAGTTATCAATATGCCATAAAGTTAAATTCGAAATATAATTTACTGTTAAATTTTAATTATCATGTTTGGAAGTAATAATTTCAAATTGATATCAATGAAGTTTTCAAATTGAAATTAAAATTTATTCATTTATTTATTTTCGCACTGTTTATCTATGTATATAATAAACCAGTTTTAAAAGATATAAAATTTAACTAATCTGTAATTATTTCACATAATTTATAATATAATAATAAAGCCCAAGAAAAATGATTAATAGAACTTCATCATTAGTGGTCATAAGATTTTCGTATAAAAACTTCCATGCAATTTGAGAATTCCTAAAACCAATAAGTAAAGAATTTCATGACTTTAGGAAAAATAAAATAATTCAAAACATTTTTTATAAAAATTTCCATGTAAATAGTTTATCTTAGTACCGACATGAATTTTGAAAGTTAAAATTAAATCACTTGACTTAAAATTACCACCAAAACTTTTGACGAATGACGTCAGCTGGACGCAACAGATAATGTTTGTAAATTAAAGTTATGACATTAAAGTTAACTATTGTATCCACACACACAATTAACAGTCAAATATTTGCTTTGATTTACTTTAAATTAATTTCATCTTTGTAATGTCCGTGGTTACAAACGCCTGCTTCACATGACCTGGTCAAGCTTGTGTCCCACGTCAAACATTTCAGCGACAGTTCAAAATCAACAATTTAAGAAATTGTTTCAATTTCTCGTATTTCGTACACTAAAAATAAAATATAAAAGATTTGAATTCATCAGATTATTCTAAATTTCTCTCTTAACATATAAATTGTCAAGTCCATCACAGTTAAAATTCACAAAAACTCAAATAAACGTCCCCCCCTCGACTCATTCAAAAGGGCCGGGTCCTCGCAAAAAGAATAAAGGAAAATCCTCAAAGAATCGTCCAAAACAATATATCAAAAAGTCAGGACGAAAAAAAGAAAAAAAAATCATCTCCTGCCCCGTCCGCAAAAAACTAGATCAGTCGCCAGCTGGTGCGCCTGGGAGATGAAAAAAAAAAAAAGAAGGGCATTACAAAGCCGCCAGCCGGACGTTTAACGCTCCTAGTTTTCTCAAAAATTGGTATAAAGACACTGCAGGTATATACATAAAATCCACCCACGTATAAGCGAAATATAACAATGGGAACGAGCGGGAATGATGTAGGAGAGGAGTTTGCGGGGGCGGTAGAATTGGGTCAAATTAGCGGGGGGCAGCTGCGTGCAGGAGATTGCCGCCGGAGGTGGAAATGGTCGCGGGTGGGGGGAGGGGGGACCAAGGTTATTTTTTGAAAAATTACTTGCGACCCGCCAAGGATATCGGGTTCGTCCTTCCTTGGGGGGACGTCACCGGAGGAGGAAGAAAATCGATGAGGAGTACCGAGATCAGGATATCCGGTTATAAATTGGAGCTCTAAGAAGTTACCTCGGATTTCGTAAATTTAATCTTTATCTTTTTAATTTAGTGCGAGTGAATTCATATTTTGTGAATTTCGAGTTTTTTAATGTGAAATTTGATACACTTGTAACAGAGTCAAAAAAAGATTTTAATGAAGAAAACGAAATTGGAGCAAATTGTTGAAAATAAATTGAAGAGCAACGTCAAGTTTGAAGTACAAGTTATTTAAACTTTGCAAGGTTTGATCAAGGATATGTTGTACTCAATCTTAATATTTATGTTGAATAAATTAAATTTGTTTGAAAGGTTTCGTAAGCAAACTTTCTTTATCTTTAAGGATATTGTAACTTTGACAATATTTTGTAAACTTAAACGAAGCACTGTTAAATATTGAGTTCCTCATACATGAAGAGTTTGTAAAACCATAAATTGTGTATTTGAGTAAGGGCACTTCAACTTTAATAATAGTTCAACTTTGGTGAATTTGGTAAATTACAATTTAAATTGACGCATCAATTCTGTTCTACATCACGGTCCAATTGAACGAAGGAATTCATCAAATAAAAGTAATTATCTGAATTTAAAAATTTTTTAACGTTGGATTGATTACTCGCGTGATTGAGTAAAGATATACTAACTCCAATAATAAAGTATATAAATTTGATAATGCATTAATGTTAAAAAAAAATTTTTAAATTAATCCCTGCATCATTACAGTATTATTATGATATTATTTGACATATAATACAAAAAAATTCACATTGATGCATTGAAAAAAAAAATTTTAGCTGGAATGGGATGCGAACCAACGATCTTCAGACCTTCAATCTGACGTATCTACTGTTTCAATGAATATATTGTATACTTTTCAACTTATTATTTAAATTGATCTAAAAAACTTATAAATTATAAAACCGCAAATAAATAATCTTGCTTAGCATAAAATATACAGCCGAAAGACTCATCTGCAACAACTCCAAGCACGTATCAATTCCATAGAACAGTCAACCGCATCCTCAACTTTCAATACCCTCCCCCATAAATAAACAATCGACTTCAAAAACTCAGACGATCAGGATGGCAATTAAAAATAAAAGAGAGGAGAGAAAGAAACCAATAACGGTCTGTTTGGAATGCGTCTCGAGCGTAAATCCACCGCGCCCTCGAGTGAGCGAAACAGCTACTTCACCTCGATGCTCGTTTTCCCGCACGAGAGAGCAGTCGGAAACTACGCAATCTAAAAAAAAAAAAGAAAAAAAAAGGTAAGTAAAGGAGAACGAGAGAAAAGAAAGACGACAATGGTCGACTTTATTCTCACTAGTTGGGGGGGACACACACAAAGTGCCAATTTTCACCGAGACGAGAGAAACGCTTTGATCCTTTGTTCCCCGCTAATTCGACTTGATTGCTCTAAACGCCTACCCCTTTTTTAAGAGAATCAATTCTCGACTGATTGGATTAAATTTGTCCTGCGGCTGACCGAACGCTGACTACGACCACTGTTCAACTATTTATCTTTAAAATAAATTATCGATCAAAAATTTAATTAATTTCGATGCTATTGATGTTGTATGATAAAAGAGGAATGGTGAAAATTATCGAAGGAAAGATCTTTGCATAGAAATCACAGCTTACCGTCGCAGCAACGGTAGAAAACTTCCTTATCGACCCCCAGCTCCGAGTTTCCGAGCTTTCTAATCAGAATCATTGTAAGAGCGTAATTCCGACAATATTATCGTAAAATTAGCGGATAATACAGCCACTACCCGGCTAATTATCCCACTTCGTGCCGCCGAACGATTTAAAATTTAAATCACGTCAGACAAACTTTTACCGGCCCCAAGAGTCCTCAATTAAAAATTCAGAGCTAAACGCAAACACACTCTACCCCGGTGGAAAACACATCCCCGCGTATAAAACTTTTCCCGTGCTGGAGCACCGGCCTCGTCATAAAAATCAATATTCTCCGGGGGATTTCCTCCTTTTTTTTTTCTCTCTGCAGCCTCCAATTAGAAGCTCGCTTAAATTTCGACTCTCGGGGTCAAGAGCCCGCGTGCAGTTAACGAGACCACGGGCGTCTTTTGACAGCCGCGTCGTTAATACAATTCGGGGGTGAAATTATCTCCTTTGGGGAAGGCTGACTTTTTTGAAGAATTTTCACGCGCTCGGCTGCGGTAAATTTGTTTCAGAGCTGAGTGTTTACGGCGAGATGTTTCTTTTTTGCGGGGGGGCTCTTGTGTTCAAAACTAATTTGCACGGTGAAAACACCAGGTTTATAAGATGTGTAGAGATACTGTGGTCTACTTTTAAAAAAGATAAATTTATATTAAATTTTTTTTTTTTTGCTGTTTTGTTTGTTTTTTTTTTTAGAAAATTGGCATAGATATGACAAATTTATTATCATTTGTTTTAAGAAAACTAATTTTTATTTTATTTTATAGATTTTAACTAGGTAGTAAAAGAAAAACGGTTTTTTTTCAATAACATCAAAAATTTGGAAATCTCTTTGAAAAGATGAGAATCATCAGAAAATTTAAGTGTGATGCCTTTATGGGTAAAATGTTACCATTATTTTTAAAATTATATTTAGGACAGCAAAGCCCTTAAAATTTATTCAACTATGAATTACTTCTAAAAAAATTACGTTGAATAATTTTGATAATTTTTTTTTTTCTTAATTATTTTAAAGAATGAAAATTAAGAAAAAAATTCATTTTATAATAATGTATTTAAAATACTTATGAGACTAGTTTTTTTTTTAATCTATTGTTATAATTTCTATTAATTAAATTGAGATTTTTTGCTCACCTCAAATTATTTGTTCAAAATTAAAAAAAATATCTAAAATCAAATTTCTCGGAATAAATCTAATTTACCCTTAAAACAATACAAGTCCACGTCTGTACTTTATTGAGCTTGCTCTGAGCAGTTATGGAAATTTAAAAAAAAATAATTTAAAGTGCAATCTCACCTGTGCTCGAGCGAATCGGTCCGGTTGGACTTGTAGCCGCTGTCGTTGAGGCTTCCCTCGTGTCTGAGTGAGGGCAGGGAGTCCCAGGGTCCCTTGTGGGGTCCCCCGTAGGCCGGGACCGAGGACGACGCGGCCGAATCCATGGTCGAGCTGCCCGACTGCCAGCCGTCCGAGTGACGGAACCACTGGGCCCTGGCCGACTCGCCGATACAACTGACGCATCTGTAAATTATGAGTTTGTTTTGTAAAAAGAGTCTGAGTGTTTTTTTTCTTTTTTCTGTGTACCCAAAAAAAGGATTTTTTTTAAAACTTTTTGCTTTATTTTAAAAAGTAGAATTTTACAGAAAGAAAAAATGAATTCAGAATGAGGAAATAAAAAGCTCATACCCATTGTAGCATTAAAATATTGTGCTAATTTTAAATTAAAAAAATTTTGTTTCTAATTTATTCAATTCTGAATTTTGTATAGATTTCAACGATAATCTGGTACAGTGGATAACCATTTTTTACTGAATTTATTGACTTGAACTTTTTTTTTTAAACTAAGAAACGGTAACAATAATGCTCAAACGTTTAGGTTTAAGTTTTCATACTATTTTTAGAGAAAATCTTACAGAAAATCAAGACTTTACTCAATTTATAAAAGTCAAATTAATATTATAAATAAATTTCTGAAATTTTGATGAATATCTATAGTATTATTTTACTTGGGTTTATTTCCTAGGGTATAATCGACGATATTCAGAACTATTTACAACACAATTTTATTTAACAAATAAAAAGTTTTGAGACTTGCGTTGGTTTTAGTTAATCCTAACCGTTAACATATAATAATAGTTTACAAAAACGGTCTAAGAAAAAAAAGCATAATAAATTTATTACTTTTTTTTCAAACACAATTTAGTGTTTTACAATCTTTAAACTTTCAACTCTAGGCACAACTTAGATTTGCAAAAGATATAAAACAAATTTAATTTTTTTTTACTTTTTTATAGCTTAGTCGGTGATATTGTGATTTGTGAATACTAAAAGTTTTATAATTTGTGTTTCCCTTTTACACATTGTGTTATTTCAAAAAGCAACGCAGCAAAATATCAATATTATTATTTTCTTTTACTATAATACTTGTATTTTTAAATATATTACTTATTTTACTACAGATTTTACAAAAAACTAAAAAATTTTCCTGCGGTACTTTTATTATTTTTACAATGAATACAGAAATTTTTATGGATCCAGATTGTTAACAATACTTGAAATTATTCTGTTTTAGTTTTTAAATTCTTTCTTTCAATCCCTTCATAAAAAAACAATATCATTGATTTAACTTTGCCGGTTGTCATAAGTTCAAAATTTTTTCAGGTTTAGACATTTTGGACTGGAGTAAAATCCCGACAACTCAAAATTTTCAAACAGACCATTTTCTTGAAGACGTTTAACTCAACCAAATCTAAAAATTTCTCTTTCAATTCCTTTTTGATAACCTAATTACCTCGAATTGTAATCGCTCAAATATCCTCGATCTCGTTCATCTCTTTCTTTTCTTTCGCGAATAATCTCATTTCTGTCGCTGTAATAACCGTCTCGGCTGTCTTTGCTGTTTTGCCTTTCCTGAGCGTATCGATAAGCTGATGGCAAAGTCGATGATTTGTTGTTTGCATTAGAGCCTGAAAAAATAAATAATCTTTAATGTATTTGAATTTTGATCAAATTAGCTTTTAATTAACAAACAAATTTTACTAACGTCTTCGTGCTGCAGGCGTGGGTGTGCGTTGTCCACCAGCATTGAGCTGTATATTTTCTGCAAGTTCTGAAAGATTTAATTTACCGGGATGATTAAATAATTGAAAAATTTCACAATCTCTCTCAAATAAATGTATATTTATTTTGTAAATTTACTTTTTGATTCGCGATAATACCGTTGCAATATTAAAACATTAATCCGAGTAAGAGTAAAGGTAATTTCGAATTCGAAAAAATTTTTACCCAAACAAAAAATATTTACTGTTTGTACTGAATACTTCATAAAATAATGCCAGTTGAGATCGAAAGTAAATTGAATTTGGTTTAATCTTGATTTTTTGCAAATGTATAATTTTTTATGAGCTGAAAAAATTCATGCAACGCGCAAAACTTTTTTCCTGAAAACGATTTGCAAATTTTACCATGAAATGATCAACGTTTATGTGAAATTCCAAAATCTAAAATTACAAATGCAAAATGTTCGTCATGAATATCAAAAATTCGTTACCTCTCGCAAGAAATTTTTCGCTCTTGCGAGAGATTCAACTAAATAAAAAAATAATTTCTAATGAGATATTTTTCTCACTATTGAGGGGAGTGTTTTATCTTTCAGTCACAGATTTTTATGGGATTTTGAGAGATGTTTTTTCAGTACTTGATGATGAAGTTAAGCAACTCTAACTAAAACTAAAGTAAAACTCAAAACTGTAGTTGAATTTTTACAGTTTGCCATGATTATTTCAACTTCAGTTTTGGACCTCAATTTTTTGATTGTTTTAATTTTGACAGTATACCTCTGATCGGTAATTTTATTTTTAACAGCCAATTGGTAGAATATTGATTTGAATTTTGCTCTACGTGAAGGATGAATTTTGAACGCATTTTGATTTCGATTTCCAAGCTCTATAGTGAATGAAACGTGATTTCACAAAGCTTCTACTGTGATTATGACGTGTAGTATTCAACTTTAGTTTAAAAAAAAAATTGAATACAGTTCAATGGACGACTCTCGTTTTAAAATTATCCACGCAAGCCAATTATGTTTGAGCAGGTGTCAATGCACAACTAAAAGCAACAGATCCACTGCTGTTAGATTTGAACACCAGGGGTTGGTAATAAAAACAAAGTATAAAAATCCGTGATCCAAAGCTCCAAAACTCTCCACAAAGGAAAAACTTGTAAAAATCAAAAGTCTTCCTTGACGAAATCCTAGTCCTTAGTCTCACCCAGATTGTCCATGCTCTCCGAGAGGAGGGCCTCGAAGGTGTGCAGGCTGTAGCTCTCCGCGTCCAGGCCCTTCTCGAGGGTCTTCCTGAGGTGCTGCTCGTACTCCAGCAGAAGCCTGCTGGTGGGGCTACCCGGGGTGGACTGGGTCGAGTTCTGGTGCTGCAGCTGCGGAGGGTGGGGCAGGTGGTGCATCTGCTGCTGGTAAATGTGCTGCGGCTGTGGTTGTTGTTGCTGCTGCTGTTGCTGTTGTTGGGAGTAGCTCGGGGCCTGGCCGTTCATGCACCTGCGGGCTTGACAGTGGGGCTGCTGGTTCTGCTGGGACTCCATGTCCGAGTTTCCGTTGGAGGAGCTCGGGGTTGTCGCGTAGCACTGGTTGTCGAACATTATTTGGTCCGAGGGCGGGGACATGTCACCTGTGTGGTATCGTTCCAAATCTAAGTACATCCTAGGGCCGGTGCAGGTTTGTACGGTGGTTTGGGAGGTACAGTTTTGATTTTTTTTTTCTAAGTGCGAGGTAGTTGCGGTGCTGCAGGAGGTAGGCGTGCGCTGCACCGAGAGCAGGGATGAGTAGTGGTGGTGCTTTTGTGGTGCAGGTGTAGGAGGTAACTGCAGCAGGGACTGACGTACTTTTGCGGCTGCGGCCGCTCTCTTTTTGGCCAGCGGTGATTTTAGGTGAGCTGTTTCGGTAGGATTTTACGCTTATTTTTTTTTTTCTTTTTTTTTAGGATGGAGCTGGACGGGCTAAGTTTTTTTTTTTTCTTTCTCTGGTGTTTTAGGCTTGCGCTTCTGGTTTCTTTTTTTTTTTTTTTTTTTTTTAGTTTAGTTTAGTTTTTTTTTTTCTAGTTGGATATAGGCAGTGCAGAGAGTGTGCTATTTATAAGTATATGCAGCGCATGACAATCCTTTGAACATTGAGATGTGGAGAATCTTTTTTTTTTCTATCTTTGTTTCTGACATTCAGGTGACTGTGAATTTGTGAATGAATGAATCGAGACCGACCCGGACAATGCGTGATGAGCTTTGGTTTTACTTTTGGACTCAAAAATTCACAGTCTCTTGTATATATACATTGACAAGTATCGTATCAAAAAATATAATGGCAAAAATATGGCTGAATATAATATAATAAAGGATAATTGTAATAATAAAGTAAGTAAAACAATCAGAAAAATTTTGAAGAGCTTCTTAAGGTAAAAATTATCTGAATAATAATAATAATGATAATAATAATAATAAAAATAAATGGATATACATTTATTTGGATTAGATTGTAATAAATTAAAGTATCGGTTAATATTTAAACATTCAAAAAACTCATGCAAAAACAAAAAATTTAACACTCTAAAACTAAAGGTGCTACTTAAAATCAATTCAGTGTGGACGGATAAAGCTGAGTTTAACGTTTTACAAAGAACGTATTTGGTTTGAAACAAAAATTATGCATAGCTGCAACATAAAAAACAACAATCAAATAACGTAAATTAACAAAATGCAGAATACTTGTCCAGTATACAAGTTTGAAAAAACTCTTAATTTTTTTTTTTTTTTCGTCTTATTCAAAACAAATGTAATGAAAAGCATGAAAATGTATTCAATTTTATGAAGAAATTTGATTTTACAACGATTTTTAACACAAGCCAAGCACGACCCCAAAGGTCTCACGATCACTTCAACAATGACGTTAGAAGAGGTGCAAACTTTTTTTACTAATCGCGGGTGCGAACAAAAAAAAACATCTAAATGACGCAACATTTTCATTACATACTGTTTTTTACTTTACTCTTTTATCTAAAGGTATTTTATAATTTTTTGGATTAATCTTTATTCTCAGTAAATCAATTTTTTTTTCGTATGTGCACACTATCAATGTTTCAGAATGTCATTTTTATTATGCTTACTAAAATGCTCTCTAATTTTCAAATGAATAATTTTTTTTTAGTTATTTTTGCTCTATAAGCTTGCAGAAAATTAACTCAGTACCTATGATCACAGACTAAGTAAATTTTCTATGAGAAAGCTAGTATTTGCAGAGTAAAGCCAAGCCTTTCACTTCTATATTTTATCATTCTTACATTGATAAGAAATCTTTTTCTATTTAATTCTAGTTTCTTACACTTTTTGTTGTTGTACAAAATATGAATATAAAATTAAATAATAATTTTGAATTATCAAGTCAATAGTAATAATCGATGTGATATGCAATTATAAAATAGTCTTTATCTCGAATGATTTAATATTAATCGTACGAAGCAAGTACAAAATTTATTTTACTCAAGTTTTCGTACAGCACAATATACTTTGAATAAAAAAAAATCAATAGATCAGTCAATGGATTAAGCTTGCTACTTATCAACTCTAAAAGTTGTATGCACGTTTAAAAAAATTTTTTGCTTCAGTAATAATAAATTTTGAACGTATAGTAAAAGTTTGTATTCGTCTCTGAAACGTATCGTCAAAACTTTCTTATCAATGTAAATCCTCTAAGTCACAAAACTCTTAGCCACATCAAGACCACAATCATGAAAAAAACGCATAATCAAAAAAAAAAAATAAATAATAATAATAATAAAAATAAGAAGAGTAAGACACACGTCTGCCGGCAATACCGGAATACTGTCGGTCGATCTCCATGCTGTGTACGTTTCTGGTCTGCTGGAACCTCGTGGGGTACGGATGTCTGACGTTGTAGGCGTGCACGTAGTTGTCGTTCTCTACCTCGCTCATGACGTACTTCTGGTTGTTGTTGCTCGGGTGGTAGTGGTAGTGGTGGCTGTGCCTCTTCCGGGTCATCTCGGGCGACGTTACCGGACTGTCGATGCTCGACATGGGCTTGAAGACCCGCTTCATCGTGTGGTCCGGGTGCATGTGCTGGGGCTGGGGCGGCACCGCCATCGTCATCGAGGGATGCATCATCATCCCGGAGGGGGGTCGGTGCTGGAGGTGGACCGCGTTGTTCTCGAGGCGCATGTCGTCGGTGCTCTTGCTCTTGTTGCTGCGCCGGCCGCCCTGCTGCTGCATCATCATGTTGTTGTTGAACATGTGCGACTGCATCTCGAGCTCGCTGTAGTCGGCTGACTTCGTGTGGTGCAGGGTGTCCTTGCGGCCGTGGCCGTACCTTGCAGCCAAACTGCCTCCGGCCTGCGTACCCTCGGACTTGAGTATCTGATCCGGGCCGTTTTGCGTCGCGCTGTCCTGGCGCATCAGCTTCATTGGCTTCTTGGGCGTTCCGGTTATTTTGTCCTCTGGCAGATCAATCTGGAGAAATGAATATATGTCAGTTTGATTTAATTGGTGGAGAATTGTATACATCGAGTATGGTGTAGTATAATTGAACAAAATGTGAAACTTTTTTCTTAATTGGAAATCCTTATCACCGAATTCTCAGACGCTGAGCTCATAAATTTATTCAACAGTTCAATAAAATTAATTCAAAATTAATGCAAAATTTTGGTTATTTCGAAATTATTACGATTTTTATAGTTTTAATTAAGAAATTTATTTGCTGAATATCACTGAATATCATGTCAGTATTAAGGATAATAGTTTTGAATTAATTGAAATTCAATTATGATTTATAGATAAAAAAATTTTTTAACGGTCAAAAATATTTTGAAACTTTGAGATATTTAGCTAAATTTTACCTAAACAATTTTATAGAGATTTAGGATTAATATCATCGTAATTTCAGAAAATTTGTTAAAGTTTGATTAATACTGCACAAAATTTCAAAGATAAACTATTTTTACTAAAAAAAAAAAATATTCAACTAGGTCTTAGAAGGTGATAAGAATTTTTTATTAAAAATGATTATTAATTTAGTAACGTAGTAAATTTAAATATAAATACAAGTTAAAATAATTAAAATAAATACAAACAGATGTTACCCAGTGACGACTGAGTCAACATAATTTTGCTCGAAATCCAATCAAAATTCGTAGTGTATAACAAATAAACGTCATAAATCAGTTTCTAGTACTATCTAATTATTTGGCTAGTTATACTCGGCTTATCGCATGCAATAAAGTTTAATAAATCGATTTAATAAAGTACTACGTTTAAACAGAAATTTACTCTTAAAATACACAATCAAGTTAAAACAAAAAATTTTGCTCTACTAAGATGGTAATCAACAAAAAAAAAGTGCTAGTAATCTATCAAAGCTACGTTGTATACCTTCACATTGTACTTGGTCTGCTGCATGTAAGATGAGATACAAAAAAAAAAGAAAAAAAAAAAGAAAATAGAAAACTCCATCAGTTATTATCCAAACAATGTTCTATTTTATATTAATCACAATAGACGACACAGCACACACCACACGCTAGCATAGTTTCCCGAGAATCAAAAATTTTCATTTTTTGCAAGTATTCGAAGCATTAATTTTTTAAGTTTGTCGTTAGAAATAAAAAATAAGAATTATTGAATATACAACTGATTAGCAACTATGTAATCAATCTTTAATTTTAATGCATGATAAGAAAGTTTTTTATTTTTAATCTTTAACTTTTTTATGTAAAGTCAAATTTTTCGTAGAACTAAATTCTTACTGACAAATTTTAAACTTACGAAATCACATTCAAAAAGCTCGCTCTTGAAATTAAAAATTTATCAATTTAAAATTATTCACTCTTTATAATTTATTTGCAACAGAATTAAAATAGAAATTGGTAAGTACACGTAACAATGTAAAAATGATTAAAAAAAAAAAAGAATTATTTATTTAATCCTGAGAAAGTTCAGACTTCAAGTAGCAACTTATTCCTGTTGAAAAAAAGAAATCCAAATATTTCGGTAAGTTAACCCTTAACGGGGTCATAATGACCCCATGTAAATGTTAGAGTGACGGTTCTGGTTTTAGGTGTGACCATTAAGGGTTAAAAATCATACGAGCGAGAATTTCTGTACAAGACTCTAAATTCCTCCTCTCTATTTCGAATACTTTCAAAAAGCGAAAAAAAAAGGTTCCGGAAGCTCGTTCTCGTATGCTTTAGCTAGTGTACGAACGCACGCACCTGTGAGCCGACGTTGACGGTGCCGGTTGAGGCGTTGGCCGTTTTCGGTGTGGTCTGGCAGATCTCGTTCTGCTGCTGCTTGTCCTTCCGATTGATCGAGTCCTGGCTCTTGAGTATCTTGCCCCCGGGACCTATCGTACCGCCGACTCCGGCTGCGCCCAGAGGATTGTTAACGTTGTCGTAGAGCGAGGCGCTCGAGGTCGCGGCGGTTATCTTGTCCGCCCTGCCCGTCATGTCCGGTATGTCGACCGAGCGGGTAACCCCGATCCTCGGCAGCGTAGACGCCGCGGTTGCTGTAAATAATTAAATGAGATATTAAAAAACCCTTTTTTTTTGTTTCAGGGGGGGGGGAGATATTATTAGCGCTGAGCTTTTTTTTGGAAGTGAGCTTTGATGAATAAATTTATTCTTTGGTAATTTGAGAGTAGGAAAATTTTTGGCTGATTACACACAATAATTCTAGGGCACTCGAAAATCTTATGGTTGCTAATTATGAACGTAAATTTACTCTGCTGTCTTGATTCTTGAATGTAAAGTAGACTTAGTTGAGAAATGTAGACAAATGACTTAGTTAAAATTTTTTATTTTTCCTCATCTTTTCATTTTTTTATTATAATTAGAATAAAAGACTGCCATAAACGAGAAAAATCAAAATACTGTAGAAATTAAAGACAATAGCCATGGGTTCTGTAAGAGAATTTTTTGAATTTCTGTACACTGGAAAAGTTGTTGATATGCAGAAAAAAATCTGTGAATCTTAAACTGCTGTAGAAAAGTATTGTGCGAAGAAAAAATGTCCAATAATTTAAGTATGAATAATGTTATTGAATATTTTTATTCGGGTATGCTAGGTAATTCTGAAAAAATCAAGTTGGATTCAGTAAAGTTCATGACTTTGCATTTATAAAGCTTACTTAAAAAATCAGAGTTTGATGAATTTGGATTGCAGCATCCAGAATACTGATATATTACTTCAAGTAGTGAATAAATTTGTAAATAATAACTAATGTTTGATTTTGAATATCAAAATAATAAAATTTATAAACCTTAAATCTGTAAAATTATTCTCTCATACTATACTACTCTTCAGTTAAAAAAGGCTGTTCCTAAAATTTATCTCTCAAAATGAAACCCAATCTCGACAAGGCTCGCAAGGGCTCCTCATATCGGCTAAAAAAACCTCCATCAAAGATAGTCGTAGTCCGTAGTAACTCGTTTCCGCAAAGTTCGACCGAGCCCGACCGGCCAAAAAATCCTCCGTCCTACTCTGCATGCCTATCAGACGTGAACACTCATAAGCTGGCGAAATGAAAAAAAAGGGAGGGGAGAGAGAAGCCGCATCTCGGCTTTCCTCGGGTATCGCCCCGCAGCGAGTCTCGCCCGATTTATTATTCCGCTTGGGCTTGCTGGCTGCAAAAGTAGGCGCCCCAATGTGGATACAGAGCCCTAACCCTGCACTCGAGGTGGATCCATGCATGTGTAGCTCTGCAAAGTGGACTGCGCAAATTTTAACTTTGGACGAGCTTTCGAGGGAAATTTTTAGTAGCTCCAATTCACCCCCCCCCCCCCCCCCCCCCCGATTGAAACAATCCCGGCTAGCCGAACGGAATATCAGAGACTCGCGGGGGTTTGAATTAAACTCATCTTTTTTTTTTTTTTACTTTCTGCCTCGCTCGTTCTTTCCAATCTTATTCGTTGGGTGTTACATTTTAACGCCCTTATGGATGAGCTTCGCAAGGAATTTATCGACCGGGCGATCTTTTTTTTTTCGGATGTAGGTCAAACTTTGGGGAATCGCTTTTTGGGGGTGCCCTGCAGAAAGAAACTTTGGAAGCTGGAGGATTAACTTACATAATCCAGCTCGTACCATAATTTAGTGATTAGCCAGTGAATAATTGATTCGGTCTTGAGATATCTACTGAAATATCAAGGATCTCAAATTTTCTAATTTTGAAGGGCTTCTATTATTTATGATTGAGTGAATCAAATGCTCCACTTTTTATGTGATAAAATGTTGGATGACCTTAAAATGAAATATCTTTGAAGTCCTAAATTTAGTTTTTTTTTATATTGAGAAATCTGAAAAATGAGACGAAGAGCTAAATTTTGGAAAAACGGTAATTACTACAAGAAATTCACTAGTTTCCATATATTAATTTTATGAAAGTGAAATTTTTTGAAAGAATTTCTGTATGAGTACTCTAACCTAAAAATCGGATCTTTGATTCGTCTTTTTGGTTACTCGTACTAGAATATATGTACAGCTATTAAAGTAATTTATACCTAGATAGTGATACCATTCAAATATCAAGATCGTATTTTTTTTTCTTCATTAACAGTGATACGTTAAACTACCCAGAAAGCTCAAATTTAAGGTGGTTTTCTACCATATGCATGACAATAGAGAATCAGCTCAAACTTTCTGGAGGTGTTTATTAGATGTTAATAAACATCTTTCCGAAGTCTGATCAAAATTGACCATATACACTCAGAGAAAGATTTGATTGGACCAATTAAATATTCTTTGTTCCCTCAATAGTCTAAACATTGTAGCAGTTACAATACGTATGGTAAGGATAATAATACATTTCGTTGTGACTAGCAAAGCAAATATTCAAAAATCTAACCTAACCTAGCTATTTTTTAAAATCTCAATTGAAGTCATTATTTCTTAAATATTATGATTTTTACAATCATTTGTATATTTTTCAAGATTAAAACTATTCATTAAATACATTAATTATACCAAAATCACAAAAAAGAAATTTTTTTAAATTAAGTTGTGCTATACCAGTGTAACTAGAAACATGTTAAGCCTTAATACGCATTTAGTCAGCGCTACCATGATATTGTTGCTGCTACAATGTGCATCATTGTCTCTATATTTACTATGGCATCTTAGATGTTACAATATATTGTTGACCCAATCAAACCTTTCTCTGAGTGTAGTTTAGAAGTTACAGCAAGTTAAAGATTGAATTTTTTTCATTACGCGTATGGACGCTACGCTGAAAAAGTGTACTAAATTAATGATATTTGTCTTCTCACAATAGAGATCCTTTAGAAAAACCACATACATATAGTTTCACTATCGAAGAATTCATTTCTTGAAACTGCAAAAAATTGAGCTACTAGTAATTTTACAATTATTTTACAAAAATCATTTTCACGTGAATAATCTCCAAAACTGCGGTATTCAAAGGTGAGGTTAAAAGTTTTAAAAAATGTTTTGTTGTGATTGTCAATGTTTTTTTGGTAGAAAATAATTTCAGAAGCCATAAAAAGTTAAAAATTAAATTTTAATAAACAATTTTTACTAATTTGGTGAAATAATTTTTTTTTAGTCTTGAACTCTCGCTTGAACTTGACTAGCTCTGGTAGAAAACCACCTTTAGGGGACCTCGTTCGGTGAAATTTGAAGCTGGATATAATTAATATGGGGCTAAAAATTTAGGAATCTATTTTTTGAATTATATTTCACGATTAATTTTTTTTTAAACTGTCGGCTTTGAGTTTTTAAAAATTCCAAAATTTTTAATCCTGTAAGCTCTTTCAACGTCATTTTAAACATCTTCTTGTATGGGTTTTCCAATATTTGACTTACTTTCCAAAGTAAAAATAAAAAAAAAAAAATGGTTTTTTCATAAAAGTCAATGTCTAAACTCCTGTCAATTTTTTTTTTTTTTTTTTTTTTTTTTTTTTTTTTTTTAATTATTACATGAATCAACTGGCATGAGTGCTCTTTTTGCATAGAAAAATTTATACATATTTACTAGCTTTGTGTACCAAACAATTTCTTGTAAGGATATTGCAGTTTCAATTAGTACCAAAAATAAATTTTCAATCTTTTAAAATAATATTAAAATTTTATAACCAGATTGCATAAAATGGTCTTATTTTAGAAAATTCTTTCCAAATTTTTAGAGCCGTTCTGTTAAATTATCTCTCGGCCAAAATTTCATCGGTTCGTTCCCTTGAAGTTTATCCGAACCTGCATATTTTCTACTTGCCCTGGATAACTCAAAAACTATTTAATTAATTTTATTAAATTTTGGCAGAGAATTTTCTATAAAAAATGATTTACTGCCAAAATATTTTTCAAACAAATAGATAAAGAATTCAGTATGATTGTATAATTGAAGTTTTCAGCTATTCAAAGTTTTCCTTTAAAAAATTCAGAGAATATTTCTGAGATTTTTAATTAGGGTATGAGCAATTATTGGCTTGTTTATGCTCATTTTTCAGATTGAATAGTACAAATAAGTCGATAATTATAAATAATTATTACTCACACGTAAAAGAGTATACAGAAAATTGATCATTAGAAACATATATGATCTGTTCTAGCAATTAAAAATTTTTTGGATCATTATTGTCGTTAATATCAGAGATGTACTCGAAAGAGAAGAAAAAGCACAATCATCCACAAGACCTGTAATAATTTTAACACTTCCTGGGTCTTGTGTATTTATATTAGTACCTGACACAACCTAAATTTACATAATTGTCTAACTAAACCCGACATAAAATTTTGAATTAAACGTCTTTAAAATTGTAAAAGCTCAAAAAAGCTCACTTCCCTAAACTACGCAAAAAAAAAAGTAGCAATAAGCGGTCACTTACGTTGGTTATACATACCGCAGTTGGGTCGGTATCTGGGGTCCTGTCTGAGCCGGTTGAACTGCTCCGGGGTCATGCAGGTGCACTGCGGCTCCCTGGAACCCCGGCTGGGGGATGCCGGCGTCGAGACCGGCTTTCTCCGCGCCTTGACCTTCTGACTGTTCTGCTGTTGCTGTTGTTGCTGCTGCTTGTTCAGGGGCTCCAGACGCAGCGAGTACGATGACGAGGCCTTTCGTGATATTTTGAACGAGGGCGACTGCAAACGTTGCAGAATGTACTTTTTATGGGTAAGATGATGTTGATTTATGTGTTATGATGGCTTCTGGGAAGAATTTATCAAGTAAGGGTTTTTTTTTTTTTTTTTTGGTACCAGGGAAAAGTAAATTAATTTTTTGCCTTAGTAGTGAAAATGATTTTTCTCTGTGTTCAAATGTATGTTTATTGAATTTATTCTGGGGCATTTCCAAAGTTTTATATTCTGTTCAAACATCATGCAAATAATAGTTTTTACAATTTTGTACAACGTTTTTTACCAATTTTCATATTTTAAAAAAGCACAAAAAACATTTTGGCTTATCTATATACTGTATCTTTTACCGGGAAAATTTACTATCTTTCAAGAAACAGGTTGAGAAAATGACTTTTCTCCTGAGTCGGAAGAAGTGATAGTGATATGATAGAATTTATGAACTTATATCTGAATAATACTGTCGATATTATGGAAAAATCTAAGTTGAGTTATTCGATTTTTCAAGCTTTGTTGAGATAGCGTTATTGTTGATCTAATGCAACTTGAACTTTATTAATGGTCTGCATATTTATCAAAGAGACGTGTAATTAATATAATTTTGTTGACCCTATTTTTTCAAGAGTTTTATTAGAGTTCTAAAATGGTACCAATTATATTATCAAAATAACTTTCGAAAACTACACCAACCAAACTTATAATTAAGCACTTCCAAAACATTTTAATTAGTTTAATGAAAAGTTTTTAATTGAGTTTTATCAGTTAAAAAAAATTGTCAAACGAAAAATTGATTACGAGTTAAGAGCTTGATCCAATTTTATATGATCGTAAAAACTAAATCGCTTCTCGTGCAGTTTAAAAAAGTTATAAGTAGTATTAAAAAAAAAAAAAGTAAATAAAAATTATACGACCGAATAAAAAAATATTATGAGTCGAAAAACCGGAATAATGACTGTATGATAATAACAAAACTTCAAGTTGCGCGGGTCATTGATTGTTTCACACTTTTTAATTAAATTTATTTTCCGTTCTTTATCATTGAGTGTTATTCCAACAGAGATTTTTTTTTAATAATAAAACAAATCTTTTTTTTACGAAACCACGAATAATAATAAAGGCAGTCTTTCTGTGCCAGAAACGCAAGGAGAAATAAGAGTTTGGGCATGGTACCAAATCTTTAATTATTTTTCCGAGTTGTACGCGGTAGAAAAAAAAATCTTATCCAGCTTTGGGCGAATGAAAATATTTTAAATTGCTCGGTGCACTAATGAGGGTATTTAGAATGTACTTACGACTGTTTCTTTGAACTGCTTGGCATCGATTGCGCAAGTGAAATTCAGACCCCAAGTGTCGTTTGTCATTGTGTCCTTCCAGTAGACGAAGCACTCCGACGCTTGACCGATTCGAGTTCCTGGCGATAAAAACAAAGCGTGATTAATAACAAAAATTTAAACATTTTTCTGTAATTAAACGAAAAACGTGATTACAATACGTTGTTATTTGAATTTCGCTCTTAATAAGGTAAAAATCAAATAAAACCGTTGATCACGGAAAAATATTGACCGTTGATTCAACAAGGGCCTCGTTAAACATCGTTTTATTTAATTTCCGTTTCTACCGTTGTTAAATCTCCATTGTAATTTTCCATCCTCTAAAAATACAAAATCGATATGTTTTACCATCTCAGAAATTTACCATGACCGACTTGGGATTCACATTACCTCCGTGTTTTAATTTATTTATTATTATAATTAAAATTATGGAATATATTGTAATTAATATCGAAGTCTATTATAGCATATTTCGATTGCCCGTGCGCAGAAAAACCTTGGACCAAAATTTTCCGCGATTAAAATAACAACGGAGGTACTTTGAACCAATAATATGTTTCTAAAATACTTTATTTATCATTTTAGTTTTTTTAGATTGGAAAAAAATGACCTTTGCTACCATACCGTTGATGTATAATAATAATAATAAATTTTCTCCATACCAGCCGCAAATAAAACGACTCCTTGTGATGTTTTATAAGCTCAAAACTTAGAGTCATTTTATTCGTGGCTGGTGTGTCGAAAATTTTTTTTAAATTATAATATAGCAACGGTATGGTAGCAAAGGTCCTTTCAACATTTTTTCTGCAGGCTAAAGTAATAAATAAATTGGTTTAGATACATTTCATTGATCAAAAGTACCTACGTTGTTACTTTATTCGTGGCAGTTTTTGGGCTAAGGTTTTTCTTCGTTGTAGACTCGCTTGGAGGATCAAAAATATTCTCTATCAACTCATACTATTTTACGTAAGACTTTCATTTAAAAAACTACCCGAGCAAACACTGTAATGCGGCTGCCGTAGCCGCGAAGTCGGGCCGAATTCGGCTTCCGAACTCGGTACGAATTCGGTCGGGGGCGCGGCTAGGGTTTCGGCCCGAGCGCGGACTGGTGCATCTGGCCGAACTTGCGGTATAAAGATGATTCCTACAAGAGGTTAGAAATCCAGTGTTGTCAGGGTGGACAAATAGTGCTCCAGGAAATAGCTTCCACAGGACGTTTTGACTTCAAGAGGGTGAACATCTTGAGCACCTGGTGGTAAGTATCCCCGAAGATGATTTCTCCAGTAAGTTTCGACTCCAGAAGGGCCAGGGTGGATACCTCGAGCACCTGGTGATAGTTACGCCTTGGGGATTATTTCCTCGGGAAGTTTTGACTCCGGAAGAGTCAGGGTGGGTGCACTCGGTGATAGTTACGCCTTGGAGATGATTTCCTCAGGAAGTTTTGACTCCGGAAGACTCAGGGTGGACACCTGGTGCACTCGGTGATAGTTACGCCTTGGAGATGATTTCCCCAGGAAGTTTTGACTCCGGAAGAGTCAGGGTGGACATCTGGTGCATTCGGTGATAGTTAAGCCGTGGAGATGATTACCCCAGGAAGTTTTGACTCCAGAAGAGTCAGGGTGAACCTCCAAGGCGTAATTATCACCAAGTGCACCAGAAGTACACCCTGACCATTGCGGAGTCAAAACTTCCTGGAGAAATCGTCTCCAAGGCGTAACTATCACCAACTGCACCAGGTGTTCACCCTGACCCTTCCGGAGTCAAAACTTCCCGAGGAAATCGTCTCCAAGGCGTAACTATCGCTGAGTGCACCAGGTGTCCAACCTGACCCTTCCGGAGTCAAAACTTCCCGAGGAAATCGTCTCTAAGACGTAACTATCACCAAGTGCACCAGGTGTCCACCCTGATTCTTCCGGAGTCAAAACTTCCCGAGGAAATCATCTCCAAGGCGTAACTATCACCAGGTGCTCGAGGTGTCCACCCTGACCCTTCTGGAGTCGAAACTTACTGGAGAAATCATCTTACAGGATACTTACCACCAGGTGCTCCAGATGTTCATCCTCTTGAAGTCAAAACGTCTTGGGGAAGCTATTTCCTGGAGCACTATGTGTCCACCCTGACTACACTGGATTTCTAACCTCTTGTAGGAATCATCTTTATACCGCAACTTCGGCTAGATGCACCAGTCCGCGCTCGGGCCGAAACCCTAGCCGCGCCCCCGACCGAGCTACAGCCGAATTCGGCACCGCTTCGGATAGTTCGGATACGAATTCGGGCCGAAGTCACGCCGCATTAAAATGTTTGCTCGGGTAGTTCTAAAGTAGGTGCATCGCCTTACATGATTCCGTGAGCTAAAGTACCGTCAAATTTAACTAAACTACGAAAATTCAATAATTTAAAAGCCATCTGGCGTAATCAGGAAAAATTATCACTCAAAGGGTCAACATCTCATTAAAGAGACTTTCCTCAAAGAAGCTTGGCTGGGCGTGACCCCGATAGATGCCATTACGTCTAAAAGAAGAAGAAGTAAAGATGATTATAATTACCAGGCTGCACGAGTCGCACGTCGAGTATCTTGTCGACCTGGCAGTTGTAAGCCGTTATGTGAAAAATCGTCTCGGGCGTGTCCTGGATGCATGTTATGTTGACGGGTACGAGGTCCTCCGAGACCTGCTGCCACTTGACGCTACCCGCGCCCGACGTCACGTGGAACACCTCGGCCCACAGCCTGCAACGGGGATAAATTTTTCAGAAAAAAAAAAAAAAGTGAAATCCTTTTTCTTCCGCCTTTTTTTCTTTTCGGGGGGAAGATTTATCTCGGGAGATTTATCGCTTCGGGGGATTTGGAGAGATGCTGCCGGGGGAGGGGAAGGGGATTTTTAATCGGTTTTTTCCACGAGTTCATTTTTTTTTTTTTTTTTTTTGGTATGCAGACGAGGTTCATGTGAGTTTATGATGTTCTGTAAAAATTTTTGGAGCGTACTGTTTTGCGGGTGTTTTAGGAATTTTTAATCGCTTGATTTTAGACAAGAAAATTTAGTTATTTTTGTTTGTTTACTGATATAAAATCATACGAATTTATTTATCAATACGCAATCAGCTTTTTTACATAATTATTATTATAATTTTGCTGCTGGGTCAAAAATTTCATGTTTGAACTTTTTTCATTTATTTACTCTACTTTATAAAAGGGTCAATATTGAACAAATTTTGATACTGCACTCATTTATTCACTTTCGCGGAATAAAATTCCTGCTTTGGTAAAATTTTATAAAATTTTTGGTTGATTAATTTTATTATTTGTTAGTCATAAATATCCTTCAAATGGTTGAACAACAAAATCATAAAAAGTAATGCCTTATGTTGAAAAATTTAATAATATAGAAGTAATTCAATTTTTTACTTTATTAGAGTTAATTCAAAAGTTCAAAATTTAGTAAATTAGCCATCTCGAGTGTAAAGATGGTGTTTTTGGCTCAGTAAATAACTCAGTTCTATTTTAGTTGAGTAACCTAATTATACACAAAATCTCGCAAAATTTGAAAATTCGAACTAAAAAATGTACTTCATGCACGCAGTTAAAAATAATTTATTTTTATATAATTTACAATGTCTGTGAAAGCCTTTTTTTTTACAAAAAGTTTCTAAAAAGCCACTTAATTCTTGTAAAAAAGAAAAAACTTCAGGTAACACTTAAAACTTTGAATCAAAATTTTCACCTCGGTAAATCTCCACCGTAAATTAAAGCACCCCAAAATTGCATGAAATATTCATCGTTCTCTTAATTTAACCGTTTATGATAATTACAAAATCGAGTCCACACCGTTATCTACGAATTTTCAGATCGTAAATTAAAACTCCCGCCTCGCGACAATACTGCATAAATCCGGGGCACAACAAAATCGCTTACAAAACGCACAACAAAAGTACACACGCGGTAAGTAAATCCGGTCTTTCAAGACCCGGGTATATTTGTGCTCGCGGGGTGCCAAACAAATGCAAATTCGACCACAGCGAATTTAGCCGGTCCGGGAAAAATCCTCCCCGAGTTTGGACAAAGATTCGACTCGACCGCGCCCTTCTGCGGCACGCCCGGCCAGAAGTCGTTTACGGTGCAGCTTGCGGCGATACACACTGTGCTTTTCGTGATTAGTTAAGCGGAGTTTCGTAATTACAACGCGTAAATCAACCGAGCCGCCTTTTTTTTATTTTTTTTTTTTTTCAGGGCTTGTAATGATAAAAACGTGCGGAGGGAGTGAAGCTTTTATTTGGGGGAAATTTACTCGTGACTAGTCAGCTGGAAAATTTGATTCATTATACGCACGAAATTTTTTGTTTTTATTTTAACTTGAATAAATTAAAAGAACCGATTCGAACAAGTTTTTAATTATTTTAATTCTAAAAAGAAATTTTTTTTTTTTTCAAGTAATTTAAAAAAAAAAGTCAAATATCCGTTTTATCAATCAATTTTCACAAACAAAAGCGATTGGTTTTTCAAAACAAATTGATATAAAAAAAAAATAAAGCCCACATTTTACTATCATTTTTTGAAAAACTTTACTTTTTGAATAAACTTTTACAACGAAGTTTAAAATTTCGTTTATTATTTGGATGTTTACAATATAACCTTTTTTTCATTGAATAAATAAAACAATTATTATTATTATTTATTTAACATTTGTCAGACACATTGATAAATATTATAATCAAATTTCAGTATTTTCTCTTATTCGAACACTCTTTTGTAAGTTAAGATTGTAAATTACTGAATTTTCTAAGAAAACAAACAACTTCTTTCAGCGACTCCATGAATTCAAAATCAACCCGAAGTTTTTGATTAGGTATACACTCGCGCTCGAGAATTTTTTGAAAACTGATAAAAGTCACCCCCCCCCCTTCCACGCGCTCGACGTCAAAAGTTTTGATCAACAAAAAATCAAGGAAACTTGCAAGTCTCAAAAGATGCAAGAAAATTTCTTTCAATGAAATACCGCAGCTTTTGAACAAGGTGTGTCCTCTCTTGAAGAATAAAAAAAAAAAAAAAAAAAAAAAAAAAAAACTCGAGGGTTGACCACAAAGCATTGAGCTACGTCTAAGCGCATCCATTCATGCAATGCTTTTGGCGCACGAGATGAAATGCGAGTACGAGTATATTTTCGAGAATATAAAAAAAAGGGTTTGATTTTAGTCGCGCTTATGACGTCAAACAATGATTGAGGTAAAAAATAAAGTGTGGGTTCGAAAAAAAATACGTTTTTCTGAAGTATGTAATTAGAGCTTTACTGGAAAAACGTGACAAGACTTCGAGTTTGAAAAAACATTTCGAGTATTTATGACGCGCGACTGGTACATGGACGTACACGAAGATAAATAAAAATTTTTAGTGCTACAGCTTGATGTTTTCGAAAAATTTATAACATTTATTTATGAGTCAAAATATGGACGAAGAGACTGATTTGTTGCTCAATTTAGAAAATTCTTTTTTTTCAAACTTAATCAAATTACGTTAATACAAACGATAGACTCCAAGTATTATCATTAACAACAAAGAACATCATTAAATATTTCATTAGATATTCAAAATTTATACTAGACAGTGAGTTCTAAAAAAAACTCTTAATGTTTTTTTAAATAATTAAGTTTTGATTTTATTCATGAAACTTAAATCTTCTGCAGTTCGATAGTTTCCACCTTGCAGCGGAGTAATCAAATCAACGCACGAAATTAGTGAGCTCAGCGTTTCCCAAGTTGAACACATAATCAAATTAATTAATCAAAAGAAAATCTTTTCGATAAATCTAATTTGGCTTCATTATTCGGTGATTTAACCTTTCTTGAGTGCTTTAAATGAATTAAAAAATCACGACGTTTAAAGTTATAAAGTAAAAAAAATTTATTTGTAAATCATATTAAAACACAAAACACCAAGCCCGACTTTCGGTCTCAAACTACTTACAAAAAATTAGAATGAATCTTAATATTTAATCCCTGAAGCACTTAATGCTTAAGAAATTAAATTGTGCTTGATTAATTTTAAAAGAGGAACGATCACTTAGTCAACTTCAGGGACCTTTCAGAACATTAAAATTCATTTGACGATAAGATAAGAACTCATAATCGAGTTCTTTTGATTTTATAAAAACATTGCTTTTACAAATGCTATCATTATTATTCAGTCGAGCCACCTTTAAATTAGATTTTTAATTTTGACATATCCTTCAGTGTCTTTTGACTCTTGATCACATTTGAAACAAGCTCCGTTTCCAAAAAAAAAAAAAAAAAAAAAAAAAAAATGGCTGAAAATATGAATGAAAGTAATGAATGCGCACCTCTTTCGCTCTCTCAAGCTTCCGCACCTGAGCAAGTGTCCGGTCTCGCCCCTCCGGTCGCCGGGACCGCCGCTCATGCGGCCCCGGGCGTTGGCCTGCCACGGCGAGTCCTCGTACCTGTAGCCCTTCTTGATCAGTGGGGCGCAGCTGCACGACAGTTTGTTACCCATCTTGACTTCTTTCTTCTATCACTCCTCTCTTTTTTTATTTTTTTATTTTTATTTTTTTTTAAATCACTCTTGTGGAAGCGTTTTCGTGGTTATCAGTCGGGGGCCAGCCACATTGAGCAGGCCCGTTGCTTTGGCTCTACTTTGACACGCTGTTTTCATAAATGATTGGCACTGTGGAATTCCTCTTACTCTTCTTTGGGTTTGGTAGGTTTTGATGATGATAAAAAACAAATAATTGTGGTGAGACTTTTGGTGGGAAGCACTGTGGTCGATCTCGGTTGAGATTCCACCGAGATCCGGAGAATCTTGACTTTTATTTATTGTCACATCGTGGCCAGCCGCCGAATCCGATGCACAGCTTCACCGAGGCATGGTTGCTGAAATCATAAATAAAAAAACAAACGTTAGTTGTAATTATGATGAATATTTTTGAGTCTAATAAAGTTCAAAATGGTTTCTAATTTTTTTTTCAGATACTAAAGAAATATCAGTTTTTTTACTTCAAAGACAGTGTTTTGTAAATGTTTTTTTATTTTTATGTATCAGTGCGTTAAGAACGAAATTCTTTATTTCAAGTAACATTGAAAATGGATTATTGTAAGAAATTCAAGAATACAGTACAGTTTTTTGTGTTCTTCAGGAAGATTTTGACTAATTTTCAAGGCAGAGTACAATTTTATTTATTTTTCTTACTTGAAAATTTATCAGTCCAAGATAATTGAAAAATTTGTTCATAGAAAATTAAAAAAATATATTTTACGGATAATGGTATCCTTTATTTCGAATAAAAAATTGATAAATGTTTTGGTTTGAAAAACTTTTTTGTTTTAAAAATTATATAATTTCCAGTGTTTACATTTGAAACTTTTTTTTGTAAAATTTATGAAACCATACAGCTACAGGCCCTAGTTCGCATGAAAATGTTATTTTATAATTTTTTTTTTTTATTTGCGTCAACATCTATTGCCAAAATTTCTTTAATTAAGATAATCGGTCATCGCAGTTTTTTAACTGTGAGTCCTGCCCTCTCAAAATCCTCAAGCACTATACAGGACAAAAAGTATAAATACAGCTGCAAACTAAAAAATGAACATGGTTTGGAATCAGGCTAACTTAATAAAAGAAAAAAAGTGTAAAAAATTATATTGAAAAAAGTTTTATTTTTTAAACATATTTTTCGGATCCAAGGATCAGTTCAGAGGTACAGACGAGTGGGGAATCGGGAAATTCGTGAGGCAAGACTTTCTCTTATATCCCAAAAACAACATTCTTAGAGATAACAAGCTGACAGTACAGTGTCAGTTGATTGTTGAAACGGAAACTGAAAACAAACTGCGCGATATTTGTGACAACAAAAAATTGGCCAAAATGAAAAATCTATTTCTCAATAAACACTTCAGCGACGTTACCATCACAGATGAAGGAAAAAATTTTTATCTTTACAAGTTTTTGATGCAATGTTTAAGAACAACATGAAAGAAAATGTTGTGGTTATAGAAGATGTTAAGTACGAGGTGCTTCAAGAATTTTTTCGATTCGTCTACACCGACGAAGTTGAAAATATAGTCTGTGAACTTTTGACTGCTGCTGAAAAATATTGTGTCAGCGAACTCAAAGATTTGTGCGAGTATAAAATGAGCATTTATTTGAGTCAACACAATATCATTGAGTATTATAATTTAGCTGTTATGAACAACGCTAAAAAGCAAATTTGATAAATTTCATGTTTTTAAACGTGGAAGTCTTGATTAAAAGTCAAGGGTTTTATAAGTTCGGGTTACAAAATCCAGATGTTTTATTCCAAATAATGAATAAACAGATCAAAATGAACAAATCTCGCATAATTTTCAAGAAATTAAAAAATTTTTCATGTTACTAATGTAACTATACAATAAACTTTATGTGTTTTAAAACAATTTTTTTACTTAATTACTGTAATTTATATTAATTTCTCATGATTACCCACATTTGTTATGGTTGTCAAATAAAAAACTATTCATTCTTATTAAAAACTTCTTAGTTTTTATTTTTTTTCTTACTTGATATAATCGATTTATATTAGTTATTACTTATTTGATAATCGATTCAAGCGAAAATTGAACCTATTAACGATGCCTGAGTTAAATTAACAGGATTGGTAGAAAAGACGTTTTGTCATTTTCATCGAGAGATTTAAAAAAGTTAGCGAGCATCTACTCTTAGTACGTCTTAGGAAGAAGCCCGCTATCTTTATAATAGACTTATCGATACAACTAAGGTCTCGGTGTTTGGGCTCGATGCATCTTCAGAATTTAAAGCTCTTATCTTGATTTTACAACGATTCGTTCAACGATTTAATTTATTTCCTGAAAGCTACTTCAAAAAGATTCTCGGTTTATTTACAACTTATTATTTATAGTAATTTATTCAAGAAATTGTACTTTATTGGCAAGCTTTTTTTACATTGATTGAAATTTATGAGTTTATTCGAACTTAAAAATAATAAATTTTCAAGTTTTTGCTTGCAATAAACGATGTACAAGACTAAAGTAATTAGAATTATTTGCTTGGTTGTTTTACTTTTAATCAAGAATAGTCAATTTGTTGGTTAGTCAAACGAGCGTTTATTTATTTATAAAATTAATTTCAGTTGCCTACGTTTCGTCATCGACTATATTTGACATGGTTTATTCATAATAAATCAGGTACATACTTTTTTATTATTAATCAATTGATTAATTTTTTAATGGATTCTGAACCATTCATTTGAATAAAAAACCTAAATATATTTTAAAATTTTAATCATTCGATCATTGTAATTTGAAGTCCTGTAGACTCAGTAGAGGTCATTATTAATCAAGAACAAAACGTTTGCAACTGAAATTAATTTGATAAATAAATAAAGATAAATCAAACGTTCGTTTGACCATAGTTAAAAATTGACTAATCTTAAAGTTATTAGCGTTCCTATTTTGCTTATAATTAAAGGAGAATATTTTTTTACGTTCGGAAATAATAGTTTGTAATCATAAAAATTGATTGGTTGCATAAATAAATAAATTTATAAGTTTTCAGAGCATGAATGTAATATAAATCGTTTTGAAAGACAATAATTTAATATCACATCTCTGAAAAAAATTATTTTCAAAATATTTTTAATGAAATGAATAAAATTGCAATGAATTGTAAATATCCGTTCATAAGACGTTTGAAAAACTGATGGACTAACTTTGAATACTAGATATATCGATGAAAAATTCATACGAATTAAAATTAGTTGTGCTGTAAAATTCAGTAAAATTTAGAGTAAAAGAAAAAAAGTTTGCTGGGTGACAGAGAAAACTGCGAAGTTAGATAAGAAGATGTTTAAATAGTGCTCCGGTATACACAGTAAAGGTAAACCGGTCCCCAAAGAGCCAATCGAACGTTGGAGCAAAGCTCCTTTGGGAGACGATTATCGAAGACAAGTTTAATTCGAGTAATATAACATCAATCGAAGAGACGCTAAAATTTTCATTCTTTCTTAAGTTTGTGTAAATATTTACGCACTGGCAAATTTTAAAACGCCATCGATTGTGTACTTGGAAAGAAATTTTTGAAGCGGGGGGAGGTGGCACTTGAGCTTTTCATTAAGATTGATGGAAATTTTGAACCTTATCAGGTGTGGAACTATTTCAAAATAAGTAAGAAATTTTTTTTTAGAAAGCTGGTATACTTTATTATCAATAATAAAATTCTAAAAATAAAAAATAAAATTAGTTGTTGTACCTGATATTTTGAATATGATCAATCCACGACATCTTTAAAAATTAGGAAGAAATGAAAAGCTTATTAGAAATTTTTGAGTTGTTTGGAATATTTTAAAATGACTGTTGTCTTTGCTAATACCTCTGTTCTTATTTTTCTCAGTGTAAATCAATGATTTACCAATAAAACAGACCCAATCAAAATAATAATTAATAAGCTCGATTCCTTACCCTTCCACCTTTCAAACCCGTTTTTGTTTTTTAGCCAACACATTTTATATAAAATTTCACAATATAGTAAAAAATTCTACTTTTTATCAACATTATGGTCAGGCCTTTTAATTTGAACTTTATACTTGGTTTGTTGGTACTATTTGATCAAAATAGCTCGAGTACTTAAATTATGCAAAAATACAGCTAAGGAGCAGATTTTGGTCCGTGCTCGACAAAATTAGTCATTTTACTGAAAAAATGTTCAATTAGTTATTAGAAATTTTCTTAAAAACTTTATTTTAATTTACTTTTTTATTCTACAGAGACATGTGTACACTGATAGTCCGCAAATAGGTCAAAAACATTATTTTTCAAAAATTCAGCTATAAAAAAAGTCCTAGGTATTATTAAATATGCATCCGTTTACCCAACGCTATGTCAGTAAGCTAACAAGATGAAAAAAGTGTATGATAAGTACGACGCAAGGCAGCCATATAAAAATAGAAAATAGTTTCTTATTTGAATATAGCTGGGAGCTTGAGACTTTGGGAGTCCCCGAAGAGTTGCTCTCATCTGAGCTTAAAGTGACAAGATTGACGTCTGAGAGAGAGAGAGATCCTCCGAGTCTTGTACCTCGCGTGAATGATAAAAAGATCAGTGTGACATTTTTGTACTTGGATAATCAAAACTGTATCTAAAAAAAAATTTTGTTAATCAAACCTGAACAAATTTTATTTTATTTTTCTACAAATTATCGACACATACATATCTTTTTACGTACTTTTCACTCGTAATCAATCCCAAACGATAGCGTAGACGGCTTTCAAGCCTCTCGCTCCACTGACCGATTTTAGAATAATCGATTGATGTTCCCGAAATTTAATAAATGATGTCCATCAATATTCTCCTTCGCTAAAACACGACAGCTTTAGACTTTGCAGGAAGATTGTAAAAAACGATAACGAGAATTTTGGCAGTGGCAAAGGAATTTGATTGAGTTTCAGAGCTCAACGTTTTTTTTACTGCGGATTTGAAACTGTGTGCGGTTGAGCAAACATTGACGATGAAAACGGATGACATGTGGAGGCACAAATTGCTGATTTTATCTGCTGTATAATTTTGTTGGCAGATATTTTTAAATTGGTTGGTTCTAATTTAGTATCATTGATAAGAACTTTGTAGATTGATTGTAATTGATTCTGGATAAAATACATTTTAGAATACTACAAATAAATCACACTACCGTATTATGATCAGCTGCACAAATCCTAATTTCAATCTATTGATAAATATCTTCAACAGGACTATAAACAAAGATAGCGATGCTCAATAAATAAACAAATTTATTTCTTCAATAATATACTAAAATGTAGTGAAATTATCAAGTAATATTTGTTCAAAAATATTTAACTAACAAGATGATCTATCTCTTATAATTCTGATTTTTATTAATTAACTTTGGATATAATTTTCGAAAACTGATTGATATTCACTAATATTTTGCTTAAATGGTACTTTTTACTTTTTACTGGTTTGCCAGTATGAAAATAAATGACAATAATAGCGTGGTTTCATGGTTTTTTAGCCAATTTTGTTAAAAACATTTTGTTGTAAGTACTTTAGCTAGCACTTCCTTTTTGAACCTCGCATTTTCATTTTCTTCATTTATACATGAATTTTCATGGCAAAACATTTTCTGATTCAATTTTTATAGGTTGGATCTTGTACGATTGAGGACTTTCGAACTTTTTTTTTTTTTTTTTTTTTTTTTTTGTTCTTTGAAATCTCAGATGTGCATGGTCAAAATTAAAAAATTCGGATCTAAAAGGATTTTTGATTGAAAATTCGAAAAGAAAAAAGGGAAGCTGTAGAAGTCTGAGGGTGCAACAGGCTTGATGTTAAAATTTTGTAAAAATATGCAAAAAATTGATCCCAAAGAACAGACAATCTTCTTGTAAATGGTGTACGCAATTCAGGAACCGTCCATCGACCCAAAGCAAACAAGCAAGCAAGTAATAGAGATTCTTAAAACGGGACACACCTCTATTCATTAAGACAGCGAAATGAAAATGTCCGTCGAAAAACTTATTCAATTAAAGGGAGATTTAAGGAAAGTTTTATCGTTCTTGAAAGAACTCCGAGAAGAAGGAAGCGGACGGGCGACGAAATCCGAGATTCTTACCACCATCGCTCGCTCACCGGGGTATGCAAATTCCGGGCGAATAACATTCCCGGCGTCGTCAAACGAAGAATCTCTCCCGGGGCTAGCTGCACCACCGACGACAAAAGAGAGAGAAATCCTACGTCAAACATAAGTAGCTTGCGGTCACGGATACTCCTACCTCCACTTTTCTTAAATGCTGCCAACCCCCCGCGAAAGAATAACCGGGAAGGGCTCACGGGTCATTTGCGAATAGGGTCGTTGTGTGCATTAGCCGGACACGCTAATTAAAAACTTTTGATTGGAGGGGCTTTTTTTACCGCCCGCGCGCCCCGGTGTTTGGCCTCGCCATCAAATCTATTCGGCCCGCTTGATTGAAATTGCCGAGAGTTTGAGAGGAGTTTTTTTAGTCCTTTTCTGCGGAGTGGAATTGGCTGGTTACCCGGAAAATAATCATCGCAATGATTTTTGCGATTTTTTTTGAGTGATGGCTGATTGAGATGCTTCAAAAGAAAATTTTTCAAGGATGGGTTAGTGCGTTTAAAATTTTTGCTTGTGGAACGATTTTAGGATTTCTATTAAAATTTTAAATATTTTAGATTTTTTCTACATTTGAATTTAGGAGTACAACTAATTGTAAGGAAACTAAAAATTATAACAATCTAGTAATTGGCTCTGTCTTTGAAACAATGAAGTTATTTACAAGCGTCATTGATTCAAATCCTATACGCTACTATTATCTTTACCGATGTACCTAATTCTGACCAAAATTCTCTAGTTATTTAAAAAAATAAAATAAATTCAACCTACATTTTTTTTAACAGAATATCCTAAAGTTCGAAATTCGGATTAAGAGACGACAGAGGAAACTTGAAAAATTCAAGTTAAGGTACGACACACTTAGTCCTATTTTAAACAGGACTATGACAGAACTAGGAAGACTATCAGGATCAAAAATATCTATAAATTAGTCAGAGATTCGAGGATTATGCTAGAAAATAATATAAAATCTAAAAAAATCAGAAAAGAAGGTTGAACAAGACTAACAGGACTATAACAATAGTATCGAGACTACAAGTGGACTAAAAATTATAAAAAATCATTGAAATTTTTATTTATATTATCAAAAGGCTAAATTCAAAAAAACTAAAAAGTTGGTGATAATTACAAAAAGATACTATTCTGTACCTCTAAAATTTTTTTTAGAAGTCATTCATGTAAAACGCAACTAGCTAATTTATTTATTTTTAATTCAAACAAAGCCTCAGGCGAGTACCACTGTTCACAATTTTTTCTAGCTACTCTAACGGCATTACAAAAGCTCTCCTTAACCACCAGCTAGTCCTGATGTACCTTCGCGTACGTTTTTTCATATCCAAGACTACCTTTTGATATTATAAATCTATTTCCAATGTCGACCCACTTCTCCCGACATCAGACACGCCGGGTAATCCATGTTTGATATCAAGAGTGATTTTTAAGAACTCAGCTGCGAAGCCCTAAATTAAAAAAAAAAAAAGCACTATCCTAAAAAAAAAAAAAAAAGGAAGGAAAGATAAGTTCTCTCTTTACAGCGGTGTGCGCTCCCGTACCAAAAGAAACTTTCAAACCGTCACGGCAGCGAGAAGAATCGACTTTTTAAAACCCCCGGCAGTACTCCATAAAAATGTCGATACCTTCAGTCCCGCGTATTTACAAATACCGCGGGGGATCGATAAATACTCGCGTAGAAGCCAAACCAGAGGGTAGTTGGGGGGGGGGGGTTGGAAGAGTAGACATTAATCACAATCGCGGCGTCATAACTTAATTAAGGAATATAAGCGCGCTCGACCGACAAATTGAGTGCGCGGCTCCCACAATTGCGCCAGTCACGTAAAGGCCATACGTTAACACACGAAATCAAAGCTCGCATTAATCAAACCCGTACCTAAAAACCCGAAAACGAGGCCACGCTATCGCGCTCTTATTATTCTTTTTTTTTTTTTTTTTTTCTTTCGATACAACCACCCCCGCCCGTCTTCTTCGTTTTCTAGGTTCAAAAAGCCCGCGCCCGCCCGCCCTGCCAGGAGAATACCAATAAAAGTCTCTTTGAGCCGAGCCCCCACTGCTGTCGATAGAGAAGAGGAGGATAATCGAAATCGAATTGATTCTGGGTTTTCGATAACTGCGGGGAAAATTGAATATACGCGGGAGTGTGTGATGCGATCTTTCATCTTGGGGGGTCTTGTACATGCAATTAATAGTCGAGCAAGACTGCTTTGACAAAAAAATGAGGAAGATGAGTTACCTACATGCGGTATGTTCGTCTTTGCTTTTGGAGCTGATATCTTTAATTAAAATTTGTGGATAAAACACGATTTTTTTTTTTTTTTTTTTTCATTTGATATTTTTAATTTGTATCTTGAAAAAATTTTAATGGAATTTCATCTCAAAAGGTCTGAATTTTTTTAACCATCATTTAATTCTTTATATAAATATCTGTTTATATTTTTTTTAATATTAATAGTACATGGTAAACTTGTATAAATTCGAAGTAAATGTTTTCCATACAAGATCTGTTGGTTTTTAGTGTTCATCTTCATTAAATTCAGGTTTTAGATTTTATTTCAAAATTATTGGTAAATAACAATCTTGATCTTAAGAACATGGATTCTGCACATTTCAAACTTATAACCAACTGTAATCCTTGCCAAAATTAAAAACATACTTAAGTTACTGTTAGTCTGTTCGCTATTAACATATTTCATTGGACCTCATTTAAATTTTGATTTAAAGTTAGTTTAAAAATTTGACAATCTTGATCGCAAGCACACACGCTTTGTTCGTTTTTAATTTTCGTTTGATCCTCTTTCAGACATTTTATCTCGAAGTTCAGGCTACGTGTTTTATTTAAGAATCCAAAAAAGTAGTTTTTCAAAGTTTTTAAGAGATTTTTTTCGAGGATGGAAAATTCAAAGCTGCACGCTCGTTGAAAATTGAACAGGATTCGGGTGTACGTGTGTGTGTGTGTGTGTGTATACGAAATAAAGTGCTTTTTCGATCAATAAGGGACACTCTTGCTGCTTACCAAACTAAAATTGAATTTAATAGCCGTTTGCTTGACAAATATTAGCTCATCACCGACCAAAATTCAATCAAACGAGCTCAAACCATTGGTAAACCAGTGACACACATTATTTGCCTACCAAAAGAGATGAAACATGTATTTTCATGCGTGCATTGAAAAATTGAAAATCGTTTCTTTCGCTCTTTACGGTAAACAGAAATTCCGTACAGGCTGTTAAAAATTTCATCGAGCCCAAATACTCGATTTTTTTCCAGGATTAAAGCTTCCCGCAGGATCCCTCCGCGATCAATTCCCCCCCCCCCCTCCAACGTTTTTCCCAAGGAATTTTCCCGCGAACCAACTTTTTCTTCTCTCTTTTCTGCACAATCAAGTCGCGGGGTCTCCTCGATCCATCACCCCCGAAAAAAAAAATCCCACCCCTGGTTTTCTAGTCCCCGAGATCAAACGCCGCGCGTAGGGAAGAAAGAAATTAAGAAAAGAGAGAGAGCGAGAGCAAGCTCCGCGATAAAGAAGACAGATAGACGTGCTGGGCCGGGGAATCCAGGTCACTTCGCTTTTCCCCTCTTCTTTCCTCTATTTTTTTTTTTTTTTTTTTTTTTTTTCACGACGAAAATTACGTAATGAGACACCGCGCCACCCTTGCAATTAACGACTGTATACACATCCGTAACAATGCGTTATTATGGAGACCCCGGGAGCTCCGGCACAATGAGCCGTGGCTTATCCATTTTTCAGGGCTCTCTCTGATGAAAGATTTCTGGCCGGGTTTTCCTACTTTTACTTCTTCTTTTTTTTTTCTTTCTTTCTTTCCACCCAGGGCAGTGGGTATCGGTTGTCAATGGTATTGTGCATCGAGTTCCATCAGCCCGGTGAAATACTATACATTTACGGCCCTCCTCTTTTCTTTTACGGACGACCGGGTGTGAGTTAATGGCAGGGAAAAGTAACTGCTGATCAAGTGATGATGATAAAATTAGAACCGCCGCGACGGCTGCTCGATTGCGTTGAATGTAATTGAAGTTTCGCGAGAGCTTCGGAGTCGAATAAACTTTCCGACTGCACAGAAGAGAGAGATTATTATCGAGCGAAATCAATCAATCTATAACTCCCGGGAGAGTGAATAATAGACTTGTTTTGTGTACCGGAATTTTCGTTTAATTCATCGGAATAATTTACAGAAAGTCATAATTTGTAAATTGACTGGCCTTTCATTGCAGATGAACTTTCAATGTTTTACGAGTACGTAACGTTTTGCAGTATATGTATATTCTGTTCAAGTCTATTTAAAAACCCAAATTTGACCTTGACTCTGTAGTGGGCGGGGATCTGCGTGGTAATGATATTGTTTAGGTAACTTTCAATGATAAGCATCGATACAGATTGGTTTTTCTGGCTCGTTCGTTCGTTATAAAAATTACAGTGAAAATTGTTCCATACTAGGTTCGATTATGTTTTAAAAATACATCGTATAACGAATTGTAAAAAAAAACAACTCGTATCAGGAAAGTACGCAGGCGACACCTGCACCAGCTGTAGTAATCCCCGGCGCGGGTCGAAACAAGGCCCCACCCTAAGCCCGACCTCTCCGCGAGAGAGAGAGTGCACCCGCGTACGTAAACTCTCCTCCCTCCGCGAGCCTATACCTCCTGCAGGGGGAAAGGAGGTCAAAAGCCTTCCAGCAGGAGGGACGACTACGACGATGATGATGATGATGCCAGTCTCGAATTTGAGCTTCGGAGGGAGCTGCTGCGGGGGTGGGGGCTTTAATAGAGGGCGCTGGCTGCACTCGCTGCAAGGGTGGAAACGGGGTGTGGCGCCTGCCCCGGCGCGCCGCCCCGAGAGAGGAGTTCAAGGTGAGGAGCGCAAAGCTGCATTTTCAACTTGTTGGATCTATCTCTCTCTCGCTCGCTCTCCGTGACGCTGGCGGAGTGCGTCAAGAAGAAGCGAGGTGCTAAGTTTGTTTTCTGCGAGGGGGGTCGTTCGATTCTTTCTTGAGGGAGGGTGATGGTTCTGTGATATTTTGAGTCAAGTATGGAAACGGAACTATATATAGTCAGACTAGAGGAAGAATAAGTTAAATACAAAAAAGTTAATTAATTAATCTCGGAAATAGAGGATTCAAAATAAACATACTAATTTTTTTAAACTTTTTTTTCAAATAAAATAACAATTTTGTCGGTTCTATGAAATCATCATAATTATTTGAAAAAAATATGAAAAGTATTTTAGTATGAAATACATTTTTTTTTTTTTTTAGTTTGAATGCACGAAATTAACCGAAAAATTAATAACTTTAGAAAAAAAAAATTTTCATACTCAACTTTAATTAACAATAAAAAAAATTCTTATTACAATTTTTTATCGACTTTCTGCCTTTGCTATTTGTAGCAGAATTAAATTATATGGTACAAGTTTTTTTTTATAGATTTTTTACAGATCAACAGTTTTTTTACATTTAGTTTTTTAACTAGATAAAATAAATTTTTGCAAAAGCAGTAACCTCTTAAGAGAAAAGAAAATTTAAGCAAAAATTTAGGAAGTAAAGATATTTTTAATTTGTTTCAATTGTAGCTTAATGAAAAAAAAATTTTTTTAACGTAACAGTTAAAATTCTAGATTTTCAATTAAAATTTTCGTTTTAACTTTTAAGTGGTCCACCACTTACAAGCAATCAAATTAAAATGAAAAATTACGTGAACTCGGATATATCTCACAGTAGAAATCAAAATGATTTTTTGAGCATTTTTGAAAGAGCCCGAATTTAAATTTTTGTAAAAATTACATACGATTTTTACAATGATTTTAAAATTTGTTCAGAGATCCGAAAAAATTACCAAAAATGAAAGATGGGCCTTTATACTCTGAAATATTTTGACAGATTTCTCAAGAATTTTGAGTTCAGGATCATCATATCAAATTAAAAGTTTATATTCAAACTATCACGAGTATTTCATTAAAAATTCACTAAGTTGTTGGTTTATTAGTTCGCAGGATCTTAAATTGATGAGAAGCTGGTATACTCATCTCAGACTATCTCAAAAAGTGTTAACTTTGATAAACTAAAAATTGAATTACGTTGTGAAATTTTCCAAATTACGTAAAAATTTGTCCCAGTTTTCACTAAATCAAAGAAATACTTGATTGAATATTGTTTTATGAAATCAAATACCCCATTAAAGATTTTAATTCGCGCGAAGAACTTATCCGATCAAAATTAGGTGCCTCCGCGGCGCGTTAATTATATCATCCGCCCAAATAAATGCGATGCAGTGTTACACCCTAGTATTCCGCACTGTCTGGATGTTTAGTTTCCGAACATTTCCCTTAGTTTGCAGCCTGCTCATTTATGTTACTCGCTCGTCTGTGCTCGCTTCTGCCAGCACGTGTGAATCACTGGTAAACTTCGTTCCCCGGTTTAATTCGAACCGACCCGAGTGCTGTGCAAGAAACTTAAATTGAAAAAAAAAATCAACTAGTTCAAACGAATTTTTTGTTTTTCAATTTTGAACGACCGGAGTAGAATGAAAAAATCATTTTTCATCTAATTTTAATCAATGCGAAGGCCACCTGCCGTATATATACGAGAAAGTTACACACCTGAGTTTAAAAGTGTCAAACAACGTTGACCCAGTGACCGACAAACAGCCTGTGGAAAACAAGAAGCTGTTAACGTGAAAAATCCTCTAAATCAAAGTATTATTATACCCCCGAGCAAAGGGTAAATGTACTTTGTTCAACTTTATTTAATAAATAATAAATTTTTCATTTGTAAGTTTATTAAATTCACCTGGTGTACAAAAAATCTATGGCAGCGAGAGAGTAAAACAGTATAAAGTTTACAAAATTTCATCCGGTGGAATGAACTAATTAATTTTACCTAAACCTCTAATGTAATGAAAACATTTGGTGGATTTCACTGTAGTTCCCAATAATTAATTTAGAATGCGCTTTTTATCATACATGTTTATTACTAATTAAAATATTTTTCCACTTTTTTTGTATACTTATATAAATTAGATAACATTGTAACAAAGATTCTTTTAAATTATTAGAAAGTTTTAATTTATTTAATATAAATTTAAACTTGATTCCTTTGTACTGTTTTATAAATTTTATGCAAAATACATTCTTATTGTAAATTTTAATAATATTGTATTTAAATTTAAAAACTGATTATACATAACTATTGGAAACTGCTTTTATAATCAATAATGAATTTACTGAAAAATCAACAATATAATATTAAATTTACATATGATACATTCATTGATTTTTTCTTCGATAAGTTACTATTTTTTATTTCGTACAACTGTTATTGATTCAACGAACGATAAATAAATATTTGTATGTTTCATAAGCACCAAAAAATGTTGTTAAAAAATTAAAATAATTCAATTAAATGTTATGGTGTTCTTCGTATGTATTTTACCCAGAGTACAATCCAAATGAAATCAGTAGAAAGAATTTACCCAAAATTCAATGTCAGCTGAAAAAAACTCGTCTTTTATTCCAGTTGAACCTCAACCAAACCTCATTACAAATCAGCGATCGTCAAATTAAGGCTCCAGCAGAAAAAGTCCGTTCATTTTTTCAAAAAAAAAAAAAAAGAACATCCCAATTCTCACCGCTCATTACCCCTGCTCCATTGTCATCCAAGCCCAGGATAAAAAAAAAAAGAGAGAGAGAGAGACTGTCAGCTCTTTCAATTTTTTTTTCAATTATACTAGATCCCAAAAATACCTCGTAATTAAAACGAGCTGTCAATCTCGACATTCGATAAATTAGTAGGAACAAAAAAAAGAGAGAGAGAGAGGAAAAATTTCAAATCCTTCCGGAATCAAACTATCTCCTCGTTCCCAATAAAACGTCCGACACACGCGGAAACGAAGGCGGGAGGGAAAACCTTCGTCCTGAAAACTCGACTAATTACGATTGGGGGCGCGACGCGACGCTTTTAAATGAACTCCACGGACCGAGACTCCCCTGCAAGCCGAGCGATGATAAATATTTTTATCGGGTAAACTTCTTCTCGTTCGAGACGAAGCGAATTTTCCAGTTTCGTTTTTTTTTCTTTTTTTTTTCGCGAGTTTATTCGCGCAGTTTTCTCGTACGTACGTTTTTAAATCTCGGTATTAATTAATTAGCAACGTGTCTCTTGAGCATGTATCATAGATTTAATTTGTGAAGAAAATTCTTTAGCGATGAATTTTTATTATCCTTTTTCAATCGTAAGTTATTTTTATAAATTTTAATTAAAGGTTTATTAATAACAAAACGTTTTGTTTCTTTTAATGTTGAAATTTAATCATTAAGGAATATGAAAAAAAATTTTTTTTATATGACTGTGTTTATTTTTAGCTATTTGGTAATAATAATGAAATTAACGACAATAAAACATTTACTTTCGAATTCATTTACAATGCCTAAAATCAGATTATTGATAAAATAAGAAATAATACAATTTTGCTTTTTTTTATAAAATGATAATTATTAAGTAAGTTATTTTATTGAAGTATCTTATAAACAAACCCTATAAAAATTTCTAAAAATTTACTTACAAGACATAAAAATTTTTTTTTTTTTTTTTTAATAATTTTTCTAAGGTAACATATAAAGACTAAATCACCGTTTTTAAACAATAATTTCTGATATATTAAAACGATCAACTTAAATTTAAATTCATTATATTCATGAAATAAACTTTGCTCATAATAGACCTAATTATTGTTTACATATTTCTTTCAAGTAGGTAAAATGTTTAAACCAATTAAAACTGTACAGGATGAATGAAAAAGTAATATTACACCACACGAGGTAAAACTATAACACCCAGATTACGGAATTTTTTTTATATATAAAAAAAAAAAAAAAAAAAAGTTTCTGCAGAAAAAAGAGGCAAGCACTCTAGTTAAATTTATTGCTCAACTTTTTTTGTATCAAAACCAATATTCGAGGATTTTTCGAAAATAAATAAGCCCGCACTTCTTCAATTTAAAATCTTGTTGAAACTTTTTTTTGCTAGAAAAAATGAATGAATAAATAAAAAAAGCTCGAAGCCTCAAAGGAATAAATAACCATTTTTTAATTAAAAATTGCTCTTTTGCATGAAAAAAATAATGCAAAAATTTTGGGTCCTCAATTTTAAAATCCAACAAGATTTCCCCCCAAATAAGCAGAAAAAAATTGCTCTTGTTTACATCAACCTTTACCGCTTGTAAGCGCGTCGAGTAGAAATTTCGCATTTTCATACACAAAGGAGAAAAAAAAAAAAAAAAAAAATTCGCGAGGAACAAACTTAATATGCTCCCGTGTCACCTGAAACCGGAATAAGAGTCAAAGGCTCAGGTGAAACGTGAGGTAATAACCATGTCGACGGATAAAAATAAAATAAAAAAAAGTAAAAGAGAAAAGATGTGTTAAAGAGTCGGGAGCAAACGTTTATTACGGCAAATGGGTTGAGGAATCTGTTTTTACCCTCACTTTTTCGCTCGTAAATCTCATTCCCTTTCAAGAATAAAAATATCTCGAGCTCCGCGGAAATTGTTTGAGCGATTTTTTTTTTGTTGCTCCAATATCCTGCTATTTCAAGAGATCAAGCGCATTTTTCAATTACAGTTGATATATACATATTATTGCTGTATGAAAATCTTTTCCAAAGGAATTTAAGTTTTTCATTCGTCACAATGACCATCAAATGATTATCAAAACGAAAATTCGTTTTTAAAATTTGAATTAAATTAAATAATGCACAGGCACTTTGCTTAGTTCGAAGTCCTGATTATACTTTAACTTTGTTTTGGTAACGATTGTCGATTAAAATTTAAATAGTAAACAAAGGACTTTTAATTTTAATTGCTATTGTGTGCGAGAGAGTTTGAGCTCAGAATTTCGGATTACTCCATAAACACTTGGGAAACAAAAGCTAATCATCCAGACCCATTAAAGCATCATCATTAATTAAAACAAACCATTAAAAATTAACTTATTTTTATTCTCTTTGAAAATAATCGTTCTCGCATAAAAAAATCAGTTTACGAGGGGTAGTAAAAAAAAGGAAAAAAAAGGGGCGCCGGTTAACTTCGATTACGCGCCGACCATCACTTGGAGCGAAATTAAATTCACCACACCCCCGACCCATCATCGCTTCAAAAATCTTCTTTTTCCAATAATCGAATTTCTTTCTCATATCCCCCTCATCAATCAATACCAATAAATAACGCAATCTCGAAAACCCCTTATGCCGCCGGCCGCGCTGTTACTCTTTTTTTTTTTTTTTCATAAACGGATATTCATTCTCCAATAAAATTCTACACTTTTCGCTGAGGGGGTAAAATAAAAAACCGTAGCTTATCCTTCCCTCTTTACGTGATTCATGGCAATACAAAAAGAATTTCATAATCGTGTTCTTTGAAAATACATCAATTTAAAATTTTACCGAAAGTTCTCTAATTAGAGTGGTAATGGTTATTTTAATTCTCGCGGGACAAACCTATTGTATATAAATAAATAATATGAGATTGCAACAGAAATCAAACTCAACTAGACCGATTATATTAATAACTTTAAGTCCACAATTTTGACTTTTATATTTTTTAAACTTTTATTTAACACAAAAATTTTGATTTTTTAAGAACTGTTAAGTAATTTTTTTTTTTTCAGGGAAAAACATAAACGAGTCCGCTTTTTAAAAAATTAAAAATTTTTAACTTCAACCATCTTACTAGGTCATTAAAATTGTATTTCAGTCAAAAACAAGAGTTTTCAGTTTTATTTTACTTTATAAATGGAATTTAGGACTAATAATTTAGCTATTTTTGTTAGTTAATAGCACTAGATTTAGTTCAGCTAATTTAAAAATCTGTAATAAAATTTTTTTATTTTTAAATAGACTCATCCAGTTATTCCATTAAACTACAGAAATAATTGTTCTTAATTAAATTACTTTTAAAATTTTTTAATTTCTCTTGATCTAAAAGCCGATTCTCTTGCAGGACAGGACTCGTTAGCGAGTTTGCAGGACTGAACAGGATCTGTGACGTAGCGGTGACGTAGTAGGTGCCTGTTGGGTCCTGCAGGGTGCAGAATGTGGTGGAAGCACGGTGGAAGTGGAAGATCGCGGGGGTATATAAAAATGTCCTGCAGCCTTAGATCAGCTCAAGTTGAATATAACTTTCGTTAAAGATGGACGGTGCCCTTCTTGAGGTAATTATGTTTTTCTCTTAGTTAGTTAATTTAATTATAAATTTTCTACAATTGTTTCAAAATATTTATAATATTTCGAGCTCAGGATAATTTGTTATTTTATTTAATGATTTATTCCCTTTACAATTTTCTTATTTTGGTTCACGAGTATGATTCTAAATTATTCATTATTTTGTTACAAAATTTTAATTGTTTTTCTAAAATCTGTATTTAAAATTTGAATTTTTAAAACTATTTGATATCGCTTATTTTAACTAATGCAAGTTTCAAAAGTTTTCACAGCGCGAATTTTTGGGCAAAAGTTTTCAATATAAATGTAAAATTTATCATACAAAAGATTTACAACTCTAAAAAAAATTTTTTAGCTTCAAACAAGAAATTTTTTTTCAATTACAAATTGTACCAGTTGTAGAAATGGTCGACCTGTTAAAAAAATTTAAAAGTTATTAAAACACTGTAAAACAATTTTTCCCCGTTTGACGCGATTAAAACGAAATCATTCAAAGCTTTCAATCGCTGTATGTGAAATAGTTTCAAGCTTTCATCCACATCAATCACAGTTCTGTTTTAAAATACCTCGGGAATGAATCACCTCGACACTTCAATTTCATGTCTCAGTGAAAGCGAGTACGGTTTTAAACCATCTAAAAAAATCCAAAACAATGAACTTTGAGAAGATATCGAACACCTGCATGACGAAAAGATAAAAATACGAATGTCATAACGTAATTTCGCGCGCGATTCTATAGCAGACAACCCGTGAGGCTGCGACTACATGGGCAATTTTTTCAGCCGAAATTGAGCGGCAATTTGAATTTAGCTTTTAAAAAATTGATATATTTTTTGTAAAAATAAACAATAAGTATTGAAAAATTATGGAAACTCTTTAAAATAATATTTTATTAATTTTCAACATTGAAAAATTTTTTTCTTATTAAATTTGGAGGGTTTATAATTTCTTGAATTCAAATTACCGCTCAATTTTGGCTGAAAAAACTGTCCATGTAGTCGCAGCCTGACGTCACGTCCTCGCAAAGCTTTTTGAGCGGGAATCGCCGGTCTGTCTCTTCACTTTGCCCGCGAATCTTTCGCAGCGGTCAGTCGGTTATGGCGGTTTAGCAGTGCCGGTTCGTTGGTCTTAGCTACTTATAAATATCTGTTCATTGTTTTAGTTATCCGAGAGTAGCTTTGTAAACAATCAAGCATTTTCGAAGCCGGTTGATCCTCAATTTATCAGAGTTGAAAGACTGAGTAGTTTTTATACACTTGCAAAAATGGTGGGAGTTGAAAAATTATTTGTCCTCAAGCGTGGTGAGTAGAATCTACTTTAATTGTTATTTAAATTTAATGCCCGCAATTTAATTTAATGTAATTTTTTAAAGATGGGCGCAAAGAAGAAGTTCATTTTGACAAAATTACGTCCAGAATACAAAAATTATGTTATAACCTTGATATGGAACATGTTTGTCCTGTAAGTACTTCTAAATTTTTGTTATTATCAATTAACGGAAAAAGCAAAGTTTCTAAATTTTAATTTGATGTCAATATTGATTTACCTTGACTATCTCAGCTTGAAATGAATGCTTATTAACTATTTTATTAGAAATTTGAATATTTTTTAAAGTTTGTAATGATTAAGAATTTATTTATTTATTTGTTTGAACCTTACTTAGACTTCCATTACCTTCCGTGTTATCAATGGTCTTTATCCTGGAGTCACAACGGTGGAACTTGATAACCTTGCTGCAGAGACTGCAGCTACTATGACAACAAAGCATGCAGATTATGCTATTTTAGCTGCCAGAATAGCTGTTTCAAATCTGCATAAAGAAACTAAAAAATTGTTTAGTGGTGAGAAATTTAATTTATGTACTTGATCCTTAAATTGTGCCAAAAAAATCAATTGATTTTAAATTTTTTCAGATGTTATCTCTGATTTGCATTTCATGAGAGATCCTATTACCAAAGAACAAAGACCAATGATTAGTGAAGAGTATTACAATATTGTTCAGAAATACAAAGATCAGTTGAACTCTGCTATAATTTATGACAGAGACTTTGGTTACAACTACTTTGGATTCAAAACTTTAGAGAGAAGTTATTTACTGAGAATTAATGGGAAAGTTGTGGAACGTCCACAACACATGCTGATGAGAGTGTCTGTTGCTATTCATAAAGAAAATCTTGAAAAAGTTATTGAAACATATAACTTTTTGTCTGAACGCTATTTCACTCATGCATCTCCAACTCTTTTCTCAGCTTGCACCTTGCGACAGCAAATGTCAAGGTAACTTAAAAAATTAGTTTTTTTTTTTTTTTTTACCTCTTTGACATTCAAATAAAAATAAAAATTCAATTTAATTTTTTCCAGTTGCTTTCTTTTGTCCATGACTGAAGACAGTATTGAAGGAATATGTGAAACTCTCAAAAGATGTGCCTTAATTAGTAAATCTGCTGGTGGCATTGGTTTAAGTGTGCACAAAATTAGAGCTACAGGAACACACATTGCAGGAACTAATGGAGTATCAAATGGATTAGTTCCCATGCTTAGAGTTTACAATAATATGTCTCGATATGTCGACCAAGGGGGTAATAAGAGACCTGGTGCTTTTGCTATTTATTTAGAGCCATGGCATGCTGATATTTTTTCATTTCTTGATCTCAGGAAGAACACTGGCAAGTTTTATTATTTCAAACTATATTATAATGATATGGTTAAACTACTAAAGCTCCTTTTTTTATTAAATAATGTATATTTATTACAGGTAAGGAAGAACAAAGAGCCAGAGAATTATTCTATGCTCTCTGGATCCCTGATTTATTTATGAAAAGAGTATTTGAAAATAAAATGTGGAGTCTGATGTGCCCACATGAATGTCCTGGGCTACCTGATGTTTGGGGAGAAAAATTTGAAGAATTATACTTGAGGTAATGATTTCTAAATTTTTCATTTACAGTGTTTTGCTTTTTTCTTAATAAATTATTAGTGTAATAATATTTATTCTTCAAAAATTTCTAGTTATGAAGAACAAAAGCGTTACAAGAAACAAGTTGAAGCCAGAGCTTTATGGAAAGAGATTTTGACAGCACAAGTTGAGACTGGCCTTCCGTACATGCTTTACAAGGATCATTGTAATAGAAAGTCAAATCAACAAAATCTTGGAACAATTAGATGTAGTAATTTATGTACAGAGATAGTTCAGTATTCCTCCCCTGAAGAAGTAGCAGTGTGTAATTTAGCCTCCATAGCTGTAAATATGTTTGTAAGCGAGGACAAAAAGACTTTTGACTTTGAAAAGTTGAAAAAAGTTACCAAAGTTGTTACAAGAAATCTTGATCAAATAATTGATCTCAATTATTACCCAATTAAAGAAGCCGAAACGTCTAATTTCAAGCACAGGCCAATAGGTACATAATTAAACTACATAACTCACGATAATAATTTAAAGTAAATGCATTTAAAGTTTATAAAAATTAACATTCATTACAGGTATTGGTGTCCAAGGATTAGCAGATGCGTTTATGCTTTTGCGTTACCCATTTGAAAGTGAGCAAGCTCGAAAGCTTAACATTCAAATATTTGAAACGTTATATTATGGTGCCTTAGAAGCCAGTTGTGAATTGGCAGCGGAAAAAGGAAAGTATTCCACTTATGAAGGCTCTCCAGTCAGTAAAGGAGTAAGTTAAATTTAACCTTTTAAAATTAATGATTAATGTTTTTATTCATCAATTTAATTCAAAATTTTTATAGATTTTACAGTATGACATGTGGGATGTAACACCATCAGACCTTTGGGACTGGACAGCCCTGAAGGCTAAAATAGCACAGCACGGAGTTCGCAACTCTTTGCTTTTGGCACCGATGCCTACCGCATCGACTGCCCAGATACTCGGAAACAACGAGTCGATCGAGCCTTACACCAGCAATATTTACCAGAGGCGTGTCTTATCTGGAGAATTTCAGATCGTTAACCCTCATTTATTGAAAGATCTGACTGACAGAGATCTGTGGGATGATCAGATGAAAAATGAGATAATCTCGAACAACGGCTCCGTTCAGGTGAGTTTAAAATTTTGCAATTTCAATTTTTTAGAGATTCTTAACATAGTATTTATTTTCAATCTTAATTGTAGAACGTGGCCAGGATACCAGCTGAATTGAAAGCTTTGTACAAAACCGTATGGGAAATTTCTCAGAAGACAATTTTGAAAATGGCTGCCGATCGCGGAGCTTTCATTGACCAATCTCAATCATTGAATATTCACATGCTGTCGCCTACGACCGAAAAGCTCACGTCTATGCATTTCTACGGGTGGACTTTGGTAAAAACCAAGACGGCAATGTTTTATTTTCATATAAATTCTAAAAATTGATATATTAATGACTAAATTTCTAAATTTTTAGGGACTTAAAACTGGCCAATATTACTTGAGAACAAAGCCCGCAGCAAATGCATTGCAGTTCACCTTAGACAAGTCAAAACTTCAGAAAGCGAGTTCAACTTCTTTGACGAAGTCTAACGGTGTTGGGGTTAAACAGGAGGAACAAGAGGAAGACGCAGCGCTAGTTTGTTCGCGAGAGAATGGCGCTGACTGCATGATGTGTAGCGGTTAATTACGGATTGAATACCTTTTTTTGTTCGTATATTCATAATATATTAATACGCGAGGGAATCATCGTTGTTTCAATTTTTTTTAAGTATCATTAATTACACTGCATTGTGTAAAGCTCTTTTTTTTTTTTAATGTTACAACGAGAAACAATTGTATAGCAGTGTAGGTAGTCGAAAATTAGTTTTTAACATTTTATTTTTAACTTTTTAAAAACCCACTACAAAACAGTGGTTCAGCGTCTTCGATGTTTACCTTTTGTTTATTAAATTAAAATTTTATCAAGGTTTTTCTTTTGCTCTCAAAAAACAAAGTATTAAAAATAAACTAGAGGCAAAGTTTTATGTTATCGAAAGTCTGGTATCGTTTTAAGATCAAACTAGTACTTAAGTTGGTTTTTTATACTCAAATATTTATTTTATTTCTAACAATACTACTCTTTACTCGCATTTATATAATTTAAGGTATATTACTATTATATTTGTTTTTTTAATTTTGAAAAGTGTTATATTTTTTGTGATACCTTTTCTAATTGCGAAATTGAAAAAATTTATACAAGCAATAAAAAAATTTGTCAATATAAAAACCCGATTATTTAGTATTTCAAACCGAAATCTCTCGCACAGAATTCAAACCAGCTAAGTCCTTTGTATCAAGTTTGAAAAACTTAAGAAAATAAGCGATTAATTATCATTGTATTTTTATTTTTGACTCTGTACTTAGCTGGTCTATCTACTCTGAGGGGGAATCAGAACGAAGTGCTTAACAAGTAAATAAACCCAAGCGATATTACAGCGGGGTGGAGTGAGGCTTGGGGGGGGGGGGGTAACAGTTGTTCGACGATTTCCGCGATAGCGCGGTGGAAACCCTCTCGACATCATCCGCCTAAACTCATCTCTCCTTCCCTGTAGCAGCGGCAGCTCCCTTGCGCGCGCGCGCGTGGGCGAAAAGGAGGCTGGCTGGCGCGCGGTAGGTTATATCGATTCCCGGCGGCAGCGGCAGCGATGCAGGTTTTACGCACGCCAGGGGGGTGGCTTGGGTGGTAAAGAGCAACGTTCTCTCTTCTCTTCTCTCCTACCAGCCCACGCAGCAGCAGCTTCCGTGGCAAATCGGGCGCAAAGGAGGACGCGTCGACTACGATGACGACGACGACGTTGCTAGCTGCTGATCTTATTTTTATGAGTTTAGCGCCCCGACGCTCGAGACCCGCGAGTTGATGAGCTTGGAGACCTTTAAGTGTGATTGAGTTGTATCTTGACAAACTTTAAATTAAGTGCATGATTTTTGTTCAATCTTGGAAACTACGTATAATTAGAATGCTCACATGTACTGACTTGTTCACGTACCACGTACTTTTCTGTTGCAAAAGCTCAAGATATCTTTTAACACTTCAAGGCGTCGAAGTGTTTAACTTGAAATTTAACGAAAATTTCATTGAGTACAAACTACACATTAGAATATTTTCAGGAGAAGAATTCTTTGATTTGAGTTGTTTGAGAACATTATAGGACTAGAAATTAGATCCATGATTACTGTTTCGAAACTTTAGTTTAGTGTATTCTCAAGGGAAAATTTATTTTTGCTGAGTTGTTTATATAATACTCTTAAAAATTAAATTATTTTTATTTTTGAGTGTAAGAAACTTTGATGTTGTCTGATTATGTATCAGAATGTTCTCAGGGGAAGATTTGTTAGTACCGTGTAGGATTAAACTTCATACTTGTGCCACCGGGGGGGCAAACAATTATTTCCAGATGATGCAGGCATTAATCGTTCAATTACTCGTACAAGATGTGCAATTAAAAGGTTGTTGTTGCGAGAAAAAGTTTCATTATGAAGTTCAATTTAGAAAATTTTTATTTTTATTGCTGAAAAAAATTAAAACTTCTGCGGAATATGTCTAAAGCACGTAATTTTCAAAAAATGCTGACGTGCGAGATGAAAAGCTATCAAAATTACGGGCTCTGAATTCCTTGTACAAAATATTGTTCTACAAGAATCGGCCTTTTTTAAAAAAAAACAGTCAACTAAATTAATCTATTATTTAAACTTATAACTGAAATTATATTAATAAGCATGAATCTTGAAATGAAACAAAAAAAAAAAAAAAAAGAAAAGAGTAAATAAATTAAAAATATGACTTTCGCAAGTGTCATAAAAATAAATGTAAAATCTAGTGCTATGCACCGCCGAGCGCAAGTCATAATCTTCTCTCTTTTTTACACTTTTTCTCTTCATATTAAAAAAAAAAGGGACAAAAATTTCCTGCTCTTCTCTCTGGACTGGCTGGAAAACAATGCCAGCGTTGAAATGAGCAGAGACAACGACGAAAAATCACGAAAAGTTTTATTTTCTTAACGACTTAAATGAAAGAAAATTGTGATCTTTCATTCTCTTCTTTTTCTTCTTCTTCCATTCTCTAAATTAAAATAGATTGTTTACTTTATCGCCACGGTGGATGATTTTCGGACGCTCAGTTGAATACTAATTTATGCCGAGGACAACCGAAAAGTTTTCTCTTTTAAATTCCACTCTATGTGAACGTAATGCGCGTCACTTATTTTCGTGAATTTAAAACTATTGTTCCGAGCGTAAATCCAGAAAAAAAATTCCACCCGCAGAACAAGAATTTGACAAAGTCAAGCGCCTCTCGACACGAAAAAACGCGCGTTTATAGGTCAATTGTTGTTAAAAAACTTTTTTTTTTTAAATTCTACTTTTACTCTCCAGAATTGAATCCTCCCATGAAGTGATGAATGAATATCAAATGTCCTCGTATTAAAGGCTAGTGATTCATTTAGATCGTGAAATTTCAAAGTGTAAAAGATGATCAAAAATTTTCTATGTAGGTGAAGTAGCTTAGCTAAAAATTTAATAATGAGATATTTTCAAGTACATATTATTTTGAAGAGTGCAAAAAAACTAAACTAGTTAGGTATAAAAGTAAGAAAGTTAAATTTTAACCAAATACATAGCCTACGAATGCGCTTAGAATCAATGCTAGAATCAAACTGGTTTTGATTCTAAGTCAATTTATATAATTATGAGTCAATTTATATAATTATACTAAAATTCTAATAGTTAAAACATGTAAAAATATCTTTACTAAATTTAACACCTAATGTTTAATTTAAGTACTTATTACAAATACATGAGAAACAAAACTAACAAAAAGTATTTCTAATCCCTCTTTATAATGATGAAGCATGTTCGAATGTCTTCGTTTTATAATTGATTTGATTGGTTAAGAACGTTATATTCAAAATTTGAATTGCGTTTAATTTGAAGTATTGAACTCTTTGTTATTAAGAATTTTTTGAATAATTGAATACTTTGCTTCAATATAATAAGAAACTTTATTATTTTAAAAACAACTTTTTTAAGCCAACGCCACAAAAATATCGAACTGAACTTAGTTGCAGGTTGCAAAGGATATATGATGAATTTAGTTTAAAAAAATTTTTTTAACATCGTTATTTTGAAGATGAAAGTAAAAATTATCGTTTATTTACTTCGAAAATTAAAAATTGAGCGCGCTTGCACGTCTATTGAGACTAGTTAATTTATAAAAGTCAAATCTATTAAAGCAAACGTGAATATTATCGCTTAATTTTTATTTTTAAGTTCAACATCTTATTAAAGCAGCAAAAAGCCTGCTATTATTCAATTTAAATACTCTAATTTTTTTATATTTTTTAAACTGTACTTAGACGGTTTCAGTGCACGACTTCTCCGACAATAATAATTCTCAAAACCGCGATCCCAATTTTTTTCCTCACAAAGTAAGTTTTTAAATTCTAGAGCGTCCAGACATTTGAAAATCAACACTCGATAACGGCCCTATTTATCCAGGGTGGAAAAAAACCAAACCCAAGCCAACTGCGCGACAGCCACACCCCCACGCAGAGAGAACCAATATCGCGTGCATCGAAATGTCAACGTACTTGCGGAAATGACTGCGGGAGGGGAGGAAAGGAAAAAAAGAGAGATAAAAAGAGTCGCCATGTGCGCGCAGGGGGAGAAACGTCGATTCAGCTACCCTGCCCTACCTCGAATTAGGCGAAAATATATTGCGACCTCAAAAACGTGACGAAGATTAGGGGAGTTTTGAGAAGCGGGTCAATGCTTTTTTTTTCGTGGAGGATCTTTTTTGTCGCGTCATGTTTTCATTATGGATTTTGTTTGATAATTGGAAATTTTGTTGTTTTCACGGTGAAATTGAGAATTATTGTGACTGAATGTTTAATTTTATAATGACAAGAAATATTTTACTGTTTTAGATAAAGCTAAGTTCTGACGTCTACGTATTAGTATTTCAAAGAAAGCCATATACCAATAGAAAATACTTTTCGTGTAATCATTTTCAGCTAAGCTTTAGATTTTAAACATGAAATCTGTACTTCAAACTTCTTATAGCTTACCACAACTTTTGGTAAACTTACTCTAATTAATTGTAAACTTATTTAAATCATTACTCAAATAACTAGTAGTTGTAATATTATTACGTGAAATATTAAAATTATTTCAGATAATTTTTTTCCCAAATATTTTTGTGATGATAATCAAATCCATTAATACTCTGAGGTCAATAAATCAGCATTTCAAACTTTTCTTAACTTATATTATAAATATTCTAACAAAGGTTTACATTTATCACGAATGTATTAAATTGGTACTGAAAGAAATTTTTTTTTACGGTCTAACGCCAATATTCTTTGTTATCTGAAGTTTACCAGTTTACGTTATAAAGAAGAAATGCAGATGGTAATTACTCTCGCGATATTATGAAAACTTTTTTGAGAGAAAAATGATAAATATAGTTATATAATGAACACACACTGGAAGATTCAGTACAAATAACTTTGTAAGGCTCCACTTTCATGTAACAGAATGTAACTTATGCGTTGTAAGCTTAGAAGGTGCATGCAGTAACTGCACGTGTTCTTGAGAGCAATATTAACAACAAAATTTGTTTAAAGAAAAATCTTACACCAGATAATTCCAAAACTCGATTCGCAAAAAAAATTTTTCTAAAAAAAACATTTCAATTCAAATTAATTTGATTTAATCAACCGAGCGAGTACCGTTCGCTGGTCTGACCATAGCCCGTACCTTTTCTACTTGACCGACGATCTTCATTCGGCTCACGTAACCCTTCTCGGGGGTCTAACGAGCGCATCAAATATTGGGTGTATAGGTTTCGTCTAGTCAACTTTTCTTTACCCCTTCCCCCTCCCCTTTTTGCAGCCCCTATTGTCCCCTGTGTAAAAGCTTTTCATAGAAATGCTATAAGTTCGGCTCGAAAAAAGAGAAGAAGAAGGGGAGAAGCAAAACTTGTATTTTTTATAAGCGTAAAACAAGCTTCGGAGAAAACTCGGTCCTTTGTATTCTCGGGCCAGCGGTACCGCTGCACGAAGTCGAATCGTGACCTCAAAAAGGGCGAAATATAGACGCGGAGAGAGAGAGAGAAAAGAAGTGGAAATTAAAAGAACCAGGCGGAGGCTGGGGGGAGAGAGAGCAAAGAAAATCTCTCTGGAATTATAAGTATACGCTTTACAATGGATAGGTACCTAGCCACCCCCCTCCCCCTCCCGCGATTTTGTTATTTTTAGTGCGGATCGACTTCTGCTGCCTGGCTGCAGCAGCTTTCGCGCAGCACTTGACTTTTTCGATAATTCGCCGGTTGGGTAGGGTTAATCGATACCGCACCGCCCGCGCGGTTTGCTTTTGATAAATTAGTTATGGGGCTTTTGATGGAGCTGGAGTTACGAGAACCGGAAAATTTGGGCTTTACGCACACCGGTCAGCGATTACGTACTTGGAAAATATTCAAAATTTATCAATTTTAATGCGTGCTTGTAAATTTTAAAAGTTGATAAAGCAGAGAATATAAATTTCTTAATTTGTTAATTTTCAATTCCCATCGGGGCGGTTTACTTGAGACGTGAGCTTGACGAATTCACACGATTACGGTATTTGATGAAATTAATTTATGACATTTGAGTTAAATGTTGTAACTTTAGCTAACTTCATGATTTTAAGTTTACTTTTCCGTAATTCATTAACTTTTCAAAGTCATTTGATTTTGGAAATTCAAAATCAAAAATTCAAGATACTTTTTTTTCTCAGTTTTGATAGCATCCAAATTAATAATGAATGTTTAAATTCAGTATCCATAAACTTGTAATATAGAATTTTTTCTCTATTATTCATTCTTTATTTTTTCAACAAAATTTTCTTTTTTTAAGTTCTAGGGTTCATGCTTGATAGCTTTACTTTAATAGACAGTTTTATTCAAAGTGAGGAAAGTTGGCAATTATGGGAAGGACTGAATGAGCTTTATCTCCCACGTGACAAATAGTTTTTTCCTCGGGCTTACTTTGGAAAATACTTCGATAATAATTTTAATTTAAACGTGAAAACTTTGAATTTTGGCCCGGGTAAAATATTTTTCTCCTCCTCCTAGTTTTTTTTTTTTTTTTTATTCATGTACTAAATTCACAATTTTCCGCTCCAGTAATAGAGTGCGGCTTTTCGAGAAACTCAGGGAAAAAATCTTTTTACATAAAAAGAAAATAATAAATAAACTTAAAGTTATACATTAAGTTTTATAAAAGATTTTTAAGGAATTTTTATTTAAAAAATCATCTAATTCTTTACGTATTAGTTCTACAATTTTTACTCATAGTATTTAAATAAGCCGTACTTTGAATTAAAAACAGTTATAATCTTGTTTAAGTTAAACTGTTCGCGAGCAGTGCAAGTGTTACGATCCGCTAATGGAATAACTTTAAACCAATACGTTTAAATCGAACTACCCTCATGATAATGCTTTTAACAGATTTTTAGATTATTCATAAAGCTCGAACTTGTCGGCTCAAGCTCGCACGCCATCTCCTAGCTCATAAAACATGCACGCATTCAACCCTTAAGATATCTTAAGCCAATCTATACTTCGCAAGCTCTCGATTAATAAATTAACCGGTACAAATAGATGTAAGCCACATACCTCGGCGAAAAAAAGGCGCTCGATAAAAAAAGCCTCGCTCGAACGTAGCCAGGCAGTTGCAGCGTCGGCTCGCGAGAGCGAAGAAGAAAAAAACCAAGAAGGAGAAGGAGAAGAGGGCGTAACGAGAAGAAACAAGAAGAAGCGGCGACAATGGGCCAATCTCGTGTCGCTGCGCGGCCGGCGGCTTCCTTTCAAGAGAGAGAGCTTTTCTTTTTTATATAGTATCATGTATATTCAGCGGCAAGGGAGCGGGGGTGAAAAATGGATGAAAAATTTCGCGCGGTTGACGGCCCGGATAATTGCGACCGCGGGTGCGCGCATCTCCGAGAAATTAATGTTCCCGCGGAGTTTTGATGATGCGACTGCGGGACCACCGTATAGGCTCAAGCCTGCGGTTTGAACTCGTATTTAGGTATCAGTGATCAACTGCCAGGATGTTGTCGATTATTACCAGTGGTTTGTAATTTACTAAGCCTGAGTATGTAATTTCTAATTTCAAGCTTTTGACTTAAACAAGAAAAAACTCGGAGACATGTGTATGTAGGTTCTTATTTTGAGCTTTTGATATGAAAGGAAGAAAATACTTAGATATTTGGTTTGGTTTGTTTTGCAACAATCTGAATATTATTATTTGACGAAAAAATAATTTTCAGTGGGGATATCAGTGATTTAAAATCTTCATTGTGCAGTGGACTATAAAATATGGTTTCGATAGTCGAAGTGTATTTTAAATTTAAAATATTGTGGAACTTTTTGAACTGGATATTCTGAAAAAAAAGTCATGAACCTCTTTGATACTATATTTTGAATAAAACCGTGATTTTTTACATAAATTCTTCTCAAGCTTGTGAAAAAATTTTCAGATCTAGTTTACTCAATAAAACTTTGAATTTCCTGAATATAAACTGGGTTAAAATAAAAAATGTCTGGTAACTGGTCATTTTGAGGTTGGAAAACAATTTAACTTTTTGTATTTTATTTGAATTATAAATACTGCGTATACGCTCCAGGTAACGTGAAAACTCTGGTAACTGGTAATTATATAATCAAAAAAGAATTTGATTTTCCACCTGCAACTTTGTTAAACTGTACGTAATTTAGGTTAGTATAAAAAATATCAAGTAGTTGGTCATTTTATGGACAGAAAACACTTTAAATTACCAAGTTTAATTTGATTTACTTCGCAAACAGCTCATCAAACTTAAAGAAGCTCGAGCAAAAAATTAAAGCCTGACCTACTTAAAATGTTTTTGAAAGTCATAAAAGCTTGTGTACACTCAATAAAAATTCAAATTCGTTTTTCGGTCAGCCAATTAACTTCTGGCATAACATTGGCAAAGGATTTCATTTACTATACGACGAGTTTATAACAAGCCAAGTGAAAATTTTGTTTCTATTCCGGACAGACCTTGGATACAATGTAACCCGCCTGACAGATATGTGAGGCATTGTACAATGAAGATGTTTGAGACAGTTTGAATTTATCAGCCGAATGCTGAAGATTCAATTCGGACGACTGAAGCACCACACAGATACACACACACACACGCGTAAAATTAGCAATGCTTCATAAAGTAAAGTGCTTACAATGGCAAGTTGCACCCGATCCTGTTCAGCAATATTCGACTGGCAATGGGTCAAAGAAATGTGTACTGTCAACCGTGAAATTAATATATTTTTTTTTTTCTTCAAAGTTTAAAAAAAAAATGGACGATAGCGAAGACTTTTCAGCCTTTTACGTGAAAAGAGGCGTTCTTGTAGCGATAAAAAGAAGTTTAAGTTAAAACATCTTAACTATTTCGGTAAACTGACTATTGTTACGATACATCGATTTTGTGTAAACAAAAGTGCTTTCGCCAAGCGGCGTAAGCTCGGCGAATTCTCAAGCAGCGTTTCGCAGTAAAAACAACAAAACCGCAAGAGTAAATCGTTAGCCGGACTCGTAACACACGCCTGTGGTTTCTAAGTCGACCGCAACCCGAACATCGTGTAGGAGGGATTTGGTGAATTACGATCCTCCGGAAGGGATCGTCTTAAGTGCACGCTTGACCGACCGAGACGCGGCCAAGACGGGAGCGATTACCTTATACCTGGACGTCGGTCAAAGTGCATCCCCGGCCATAAGTCGAGTTTCGGGATCAAACGTTGTCTTCTACGACGGATTTTCATGCATGAGTATTCGGATCAAGTACCCGCCGCGCTTTCGATTCGATTCTGCCAAATCGATTGGGCTATTTTTTTTTTTCTCCTCTTTCTTTCTACTTTTCAGCACGTGACTCTGCATGTGACAAATAGATGGATTCGGAACGAATACGATAAAGTTCGGTTTATTTTACCGGGGGCTTTGTAGGCTGGGGGGAACGTATATATGTGTATTGTTTTTTCTAATAAATCGCTCGCGTCATCGCAGAAGCTGTAACTTTCAAATTTATTTATTTTAGTTTTTTTTTTTTTTTTTGGTTCATACACCGGTGCGGGATGAAAAAATTTCATTTAACCGAGAGACCAGCGATTCCGTTAAAGTGAATTTATTCGTGAAATTTTTTTAATCTTTGATTCTTTCGGGAAAAAAGGGACAATTTTTTCGTCAAAAAAGAGGGAAAGAGAGAGAGAGAAAATTTGTGGAAAAAGTTTCACGGTGGATTATTTATGGTTTGCTTTTTCATGGTTTTATGTAACTGGCTATTTTCAGATCAAATTTTTTTTGAGCTTGACAAGTTCAAATATTATATTTGGTAATTTATTTTTATATTTTAATCAAAATTCTTTATTACACTAAATTTTTTTACTTAACAAGAATTGTTTGACTATTTTCTAGCCATTTTCTGACGATATCACAGATTTAAAAAATATTTTAAAAGGTAACCAGAAATTTCTAACATTTATTCGTGTTATAATTTAATAATTTACTCGTCTCAATCGACGCGCAAGCGCGCTCAATTTTTAATCTTGAAAGTAAATAAACGATAATTTTTACATTCATTTTCAAAAAAACTATGAAAAAAATTTTTAACACTAAATTCATTACATATCTTTTGCAAACTGCAGCTAAGTTCAGTTCGATATTTTTGTGATTATAGCTTTAAAAAGTTGTTTTTAAAATAATAAAGATTCTTATAAGAAATATATCTTATAAAATATATTTTATTTTATAGAATTTAACAAAGAAATTGAGTCTATTTATTGAAACAAAGTATTCAATTATTCAAAAAGTTATTGCCAAAAATTCTTAAAATCAAAGTATTCAATACTTTGAATCAAACGCAATTCAAATTTTGAATTTAACGTTCTTAACCAATCAAATCAATTATAAAACGAAGACATTCGAATGCTTCATCGACATGCTTCATCATTATAAAGAGGGATTGATATTTGTTCGATCTGCAGGAGTGAAGTAAAAATTTCTGACTAATTTAAACTGCTTGACCTTTCAATCTATATAGCTAAAAACTAGTTAATCTTTGAGTCATAATTTTCTAACCATTTTCTTTACAAGTGTAAAAAAAGCTCCAAAAATATGTATTTAGTAGCTAAGTGACAAGTTTCTGGTGAGTTTAATCCACTGAGCTTCTTTAGCCAATCAAAAAACCGGTAATAAACAACTCTCATAGTTTTTGAAACATTGAACATCACACCAAAATCTTGTCAGAAACTCGAGTAACTTCCCAAAAGCCATTCAACACTTCCTCCAAGACTTACACTACAGAAGTAAAACTTCTCGCTCGTTCATCAGCCTCCCCTCGTCGCCTGTACTATCTAACGAATCTCAAAAATCTCTAACGAAACCCGGTCGTGAAGGGTGGGGACGTCGTCGTCGTCTGGATCGATATCATCTCCTCCTCCTCTTCCTCCACCTCCATCTCCTCCTCCTAGCTCTCCCACAGAGCAGTTAATCGTTCGCCCGAAAATTGAATATGCATCGTACTACAAGCAAGCCAGCCCTGGCCTGCAGCTCCACTCTGATAAACGCGCCCTTGTTTTGTGTGTCCCCTTCTCTGCGCCCCCCCCCCCCCCCGCACCAGCCAGCATTCTGAGAGACGTGTTTTGCGATATATAATAGCTCCGGCTCTCTCAGCGCTGATTAAATATGGATCGGGTTACCGGGCCGTTTTTCATGCCCTGAGCTTTTTACTCCAGCAAGCTACCCGGAGCACTGTACTCATTGATCAAAGATTTGTGTTGGAATTTTTGGGTGTGAATTTGAGCTACGAGGTGTTGGACTGTTTAAACTTCGCGAGCTCTTTGATTTATTTGTTCAATTCGAGTTTTTACGAGGATTACCACGAATAAACGATGGTTCTGTATTTACTATGATTTTTGTAAAGAGGCTGAAAAACCAATTTTAATTTTTGCTTCATTTTTCTAAAGATTTTATTTGAATTTTTTATAGATAATTTATGATTTAGTAATTAAACAACTGTTACATGCACATGGCTTTTGATAAAAACTAGATTTAGTTTTTTCAACCAGCGACAAATAAATTTTATAATTTATAATTGTTCGTTTTCAATAATTTTTTTTTTTTTTTTTTTTATAGAAGTTACGAATAGTTTAATTTAAAAACTTATTAGAACAAAAGAAAATAATGTCTGAGACCTTATTCAGAAAATAGTGAAAAAGTAGCCATTATTTATAACAGTTTTTTAAAAGAGTATATTCTCTAGTCTGCACAAAAAACCTGTTGTTTGTTTTTTGAAAGCTGCACCTTCGTGAATAAATAAATCAAATGTACGTTTACTCGAAAATAAAAGCAACTTGATATGGTTAGAAAAATTTTATGGGCCGTCGTTACTTTTTGAAAGACTTAATTTATTGATGAGAAAACAGCTTGTAAAACTAAATGAGCAGCATACAAAAGTGGATTATGTGCAATTCGTGGGGTACAAGTTGTTTGAATTTTTAAAATTAGTGTTTCGAAAATTTGCAGCCTTAAAGTCAACAAACTCTATCAAAGTTTGAATAAGCTTATGCAATTTTCAACGAGGCTTCTCATAATCTTTTCAACATTCACCTACTTTCTTATATTTGACATTTTTACATATAGAACTATAAATGCTTTATTCAAGTTTGAAAATTAAAGCACTAAATCAAAACACTCAGCCTTTCAAAACTGTGAAAAAATTATTTTACTTTTGAATTTCAACAGAGATAGAAAAAAATTTATTTTTTCTTTTAATTATTTGAATTTAATTAAATAAAAGTTGTGTAAAAAAATTCAGCTTACATTGACTTGTCGGACCATACTCGACTGTGACTACTGATTGAAAAGTATACTTTGAAAAACTTCAAAAAAGTTTTTGCGGAAACTTTATTCTGTTAAATTAAAGTATATGGACAAGACTAATTCAAATTTATTTTAGAATTTTAAACTAAATTTCTTGGAGAAAAATTCAATTTGCAAAATAAGTTTGAAGTTTACGTTGAAAATTAAATTAAAGTTACAATTCGACAAATCGAAAAAAAAAAAAAGTGTAAAATAAACATAATTTGTAAGATTCTTTCTCCGAGAATTGGAAAATTGTGAAAAAAAAATTCACTATTCCAATTCAAACGCAAATGCCGATAAAGCAGAATACTAACATTCACTAAAAGCACGTTCGTTTGTTAGGTGGAATTTCATGAAAGTTTTTTTCCAAAGGATTTTACAGGTCACCGATTACGAGTCTGAAGTTGACATTTTAAAATTGAAAATGGTTTAATTTTCTTAATCTGATTTACGATTAGAATATTAATTCGCAATAAAACTGATTTATTTTTACCCGCAAATTCAAATAAAGTTTGATCAAGTAAAACAAGGAGAAAAAAAAAGCCAAAAATAAACTTTTGAATGAAAAAATTACATTTAAAAAAAACTTACTCTTTTTTGAAATAATAAATTAAACTAATTTTATAAATTAATGAGATTTTCATTTATGAATAAGACAATAATGAATTTTATCAGCACGAAATTGCGTAATAACTACAATAGCATGGATATTGCATTGAAAAAATTTATTTTTTGAAATGAGTGTGGTAATTATTAGGGCATAAACATGTAACGCAACTTGGACTTTAACCGTATTTTAAACTTATATTATTACATAAAAGGAGAATTTGATTTAATTATACAGTAACTGGTTTCTTAATTTTCAATATTTTAAAAGTATAATACGTAGTTCATACTTTTATGCTCATAAAATCTGTTCTTGAGTTAATTATTATTTACAGTCGATAACTTCGGTTATTAACCCCGAAGTTAAAAACATAAACGAAAACTTTTTTTATGACCATAAATAAATTCTATAGTTCATATAACATGTAATTTTAGAATTAAAAAGGTCCCAAAGAAAATGAAGAATAGATAGTTTTAATAGACAACCTAGTCTTTATGTTAAGATGTAAAAATTATTTTTTATATTATCACAAATTTAATGAACCCATTCAAAAGAATGAAACTTTTTTTTGTGTTATGGGCCTTCATGAAGAAAATCTATTATGTACATTAAATTTTAAAAATATCTTTTCTGTCTAAGGTTTCATGTTAATAATGGTTAAGACTAGTAATCTATAAAAATAATCGAATGCTAGTAGCTTTAATTGTAAAAAGTTTGTCAAAAAGAGCTATAAAATTATTTTTGGAACAAAGTAGCTAATAAATACAGTCTATTAACTATCCACTTTCAATGTAACGTCAAATAAAAACCACGAATTTTGTTCGAAATAATCGTTACGACAGTTTGAAAGTGCCCTCTCCAGTTAATGAAACTACTCCCCACCCATCTTCAGCAAAAAAAAAAAAAAAAATGGTAGCAGCACCTAATCCAATTCCAATAAATATTTTCCCCGTCGAAAAGTTAGCTAATAATCAGGTATCGCGCGCTCTGCGCCGCCCCATCCCTCCGAAAACGAGCTTCAGGAAGTGGGTTAGGGTAAATTAGAGCAGGCGCGAGCGATAAAAAGAGGAAAAACGAGGCTCGTGGAACACACAGCATGGAGAGCGCAAAAGAAGACGAAAACATAAAAAAAAAAAAAGAAAAAAAAAGAGAGAGAGAGTAGGAAGAGATGGAGGATGAGGGAAAAACCGCACGCAGCCGAAGGCGTGTGTACACGAGAGAAGCTGAATCAGGCCAGAGCCGAATTCCCCGGAGCTATTTCACCTACTCCCAGTGCAGCAGCCGCTTCGTCTGTCCTTCGGTCCGCACCTCGTCTAATCCCCGCACGCAGGATGAATAACAAAACGAATGTAAACAATACTTGATTGAAATAAAAATAAATAAGTTAATCGCGACGAGTTCACCCCCAAGAATATACATCAAATACGGAAATTCAGAAAAAGCTTTTTTTTTTCATCTCTGGAGATGAAAGAGAGACAGAGAGAACGTGCAGCTGGCGGAGAAAAAATTACGAGTGCAGGCCGCACGCAGGGTCAAAATTGATGTCAGAATAGCTGAGAGAGCCGCAAATAGCAAAGGGTAAATTCGCGTAAGGTCAACACGACGCACAAAAAGAAAGGAAAAAAAAAAAAAAAATACTATGACATCTCGAAATTTCCCAGCAAGACAAAGGATCAAAATATCTCTGGTCCACCTCGACTCCCAACACAATCCCTAAACAAAAGCCATCAACAGAACTGATCTCTCGCGGTTATGGAAAACTAATTTTTAAAAAAATTGTGCGAGTATAGGCGTGGACTGGCACGAAAAACCGCTGAATTGGAAATTAAAAAAAAAAAAAAAAGAAGACGAAGAAGGTCGGCAGGGAGGGTTGACGGGGCTGCTGCAGCTGGGCGTAGACGACGCGGGGGTGCAGGCAAAAAAAAAAATAATCCCGAATGCTGCCCCGAGCTTATGTTTACATTTACAAAACGCAGTAGAAGAATATAAGTGTTGGAGACTCACTGACGAGGCCATACCCCTGGCGACTGGCGCCGCAGCTGGCACTCATCCGCCGAGCCAGAGCAGCATCATCATCTTCTTCGTGGTCTTCTTCCTCCTCGTAGCTGTCTTAAAACTCAAACAACTCACACTTCAAGTATCACAAACTACTTATATTTAGCGGAGGGGGACTCGGGGAGTTTTAATTAATCACCCTTTGGTGTACGAATAGCAATAACACACTGGGGGGCTGGGTGGCCAGCCAGGATGGGCCCGCGCTGCTGACTCCTGGAGGCGCTCCCACGGCGGACTGAGGGCGGCGGCGGCGGCGGGTGGTGGCGCTTGCGCCCCCCCCCCCCTCTCTTTTTCTGCAGCGCCGTGCTCGCGCATTCACCCCCTACCCCCGAGCAAGGTGAAGGATGAGAGGACGCGCCCCCCGTGGATGATGCCGGAGGATGTTCGTCGTCTTTGTATCACCGCTGGAGGATCGGTTCAATCGGGATCATAGAGTTGGGCTTGCGGGCTGTTGGGGCCAGTCGGGAGGCCAGGAGAGGAGCTTGCACCACCCCGGACGGCCGCAGCCGCACCCCAGTCGACGAACGGCACCGGGGCGACCTCTGCCGAGCGAGGACCGTAACGACAGCCGGGCGGTGGTGCGCCGCGCCCAGCTCCTTCAACCCTTTTTCGGGCAATACCTACCCCGCCGCCGCACCACGGTTTACGTAAGAACGACTCTCTATCTCGCTCGCTTCTTACGCGCGGAGCTTTTACAATTATTTCAGGAGGAACGCGAGCCGATTGGAGATCAAAGGGGTGTATCTCGCGCGAAGCTTAAGGGATTTTTAATTGCCGAGCTGGACGGCACAGGCTAAAGATCTTGAATGGGTGGTTACACAATTTTTGAGTTTAATCTGAGAGAGCAAGGACAAAAAATAAAAACAAACGAGTCTTTAATGATAATTATTTATTTGTCATAATCCACTTAAACTAGTTTCCTTATTTTATATTATTGTAATTAATTATACTAGTTTCATCTTATAAAAATAATTTAGAATTATAGTTGGGAAGCTTGTTTGGTCAGTTACAAAATAGCCCATAAAATAAGCCTTGTCATCGTTGTTTGTAAACATTTATCGAGATCAGTTAGATAGATTGTGAATAAATTACCCGAAGTCACGTGAATAGTTATTGTTAAAAAAAATTTTTCTAAAATCAACAAAACGTATGTTTATTTAGTTGCGATGTGTGCTCGCCGATCGCAAAAACGTGTGAAATTCGAGCTTATTTTAACTCTGTTACAAGTAGGTCAAACTCCTATCGCATGGGGGCCGAGGGCGCATCGAATGCAGTTACACAAATTTTGTCATTCTTTCAGTGTTACGGTAGGAAGTCTTGAAAGTTTCACCAGCTGTACGCTTGCAAAAAAATACCATGAATTGAAAATTTGTTTATTATTATTATTATTTTTTTTTTAATTTGATCTTGAACGATAAAGTACAAATTTTAATTTTTTAATAGTAATAAAAATTTGCGATAGTCTTATCGTTTTGCAGTGTAAAATCTAAAAACCAAAGTTGGTGTTACATTTCTTTTCTTCCAGCCTGAAATTTTATTTATCTATATTGAATAGTTACAAATTATAAAAACCATGTACGAACTAATATTACCGTTGTAAAACGTAAAAAGTTAAATTAAAAAATCCACTTTCGAGCAGTGTCTTGCAGTACCCCCCGAACTCTTTCCACTTAGAGCTTGCAGCACGCCACCACATAAATAGCCTTTATGCTTCCCTAAATCACAATTTTAAAAAAAGACCGAGCGAGAAGATTCCTCTCTCGAAACTTTGACTTTTTTTTTACGACCGACCGGGGCCTTTATCATTCTGACCGAGCCATCTACTTTGCAATCCAAACAATAATATCGACCGTTTTCATTACTACCCATCCATCCATCCATCCATCCACCCATCCATCTGTGGGAAGATTTCACTTTACAATTCAAATGCCCGCGCGCGAGATAAAAAAAAAAAAGAAGGACCTGCGATATTATCACCCTCTCATCGCGCGCGATTAAATAAAACCAAATAACCCGCGGGAGATAAAAAAAAAAACTTCGTCCGCTCGACCCCCCCCCCCCGCCCCACTCGCTCATTTCTCATTCAATCGGAATTCTCAAAGAGAATAATTTCCTTTTCCCGCGCGCCAGGCTAAGGAAACTCGCTCGTCCATTCGCTTGGTAAAACAAAAGCTCGGCAACTAACACACGCTCGAGTGAAGAGGGACTGAAAGCCTCTGAAATACCAAATGCACTGGAACCCGTCTTCTTTTTTCTTGGCTATAGCCGGGGGTAGCTAATTTGAAAAATAAACAAAATTTCCGATGGCTTCTTTCTTTCTTTTTGAAAGCTCGACTCGCTTTCGAGTAAGAAGGTTGTAAATTACTGGCTTAAATTTTTATGCGCCTTGCATTATTTAGTTGTAAAAATAAACAAAACTGTCGAATTGAATTTTTAACCAATGAGTCTATTAAACTTCTCTTTTGAGTGTCGGTACAAATATAATCAGTGAAAGATATTTTTTTTCTGGTAAAATTTTTTCATAAAATCGATCTCCAAGGGATGAAACCTTCTGAAAACACAGTTAATTAGATTCAGAATGGAGTTTAAGACGGACAAAAAACAAAAGCTTCAGTTCAAGATTTTGAGCTTCAAAAGTTTCCATACTACAAAATAGTATTAAATTAAATCTAAATTATTTATTTAAGTTTGTATAAGAAAGAATCACTTGAAGGTATGAGGTGCCATTGAAAAGAAGAATTTATAATCTATAGCTTATATTTATTAATATTGTCACCGTTGGGTTATACAGCGAATAATTATTATGAATCTTGGGCTCCGCCCTTGGTGTCTCAAAATCGCGATAGTGCACCAGTGTAGTAATATATCATAGTTTTTGATTAATTTCGATTCACAGTTTTTTTTTGTTTTCATGCTTCAGGGATCAACAATTTAGTTTTCAACTCATTTTTGTATTCAGAGTTTTATGATTTTATTGTAAAATAATAGTATATTTTCGAATTCGCAATATCGAACTTGCGAGAAACGAACGCGAAACGATGCTCTGCCATGTTTGTTTATCTCCTAAGTTCGATCACACTGTCTAAAGGTTTCGACATTAATTGTGCTTAGTCAATCATAAAAACATCTGTAATAGGTAATTATTAAATCAAAGCATTTAAATCACCCATTTGAGTCGAAAAAATTAAGAAAAAAGGTATAGAAAACGGTTTTTTCTACGGGTGAAGCGTAAAAAAAAGAATTTTGAAATAACCAATAAAGTTCTGACTTCATAATTTGAAGCCTTAATTGATAACATTTCAAAACAAAAAAAGTTTCAAAGTTGTAATAATTTTACGATTATCGTGTATTTATTTTCATTAAGTTAAACAAAATAAAAATGTAAATAATAATATCCCTATAAAATGACAAATTAAAATGCGTTCAAAATTTAAAAATTTATAATAAAGAAGGGGCATGAAATTATTTTTCAACACAGTATGCGGAAAAATAGAGTTCGACACTAGTGCTTTATAAACAACCTAGGGCTCCGCTTTGCTCCGCTCTCGGGTTTTAAATTGCCCTGATAATGAGACTGCACCAGTATAGAAAAACACTATAATTTGTTTGTAATAATCGACATCGGTCGGATTAAAAATTTTAGCCCAAAATTTTTGATGTTCAAACTGAAAAATAATTATTATAATTGGACAACCGAACACAGAGACGGGACTGAAACGTCAAAGTCTAACTTTCAGGTTAAATAAAGTATAAATTTTTAAGTGAATAACGTAAATATATTCACGAAAATTCATCATTTTATACATGTGCAATAAAATGAGAATAGATGCACTCTGAAAAAATAGTTACTTTTAAAAGTATATGAGAAGGGTACATAAGTTCATAAATAACGATAACAAGATTTCAGAGTATACCATTAATTTATTTATATTTACAGATACATAATGGTACAGTTATATCTAATTGAATGAGAAAACGGAGGAACAAACAGGATTCTTCATTAAATATTTTTTTCTTCATTTTTTCTCATAACTAACGTCACAATTAAATTTTCCTCTTGCTAATTTGTATTCTTTAATTTAACTTATTTTTAAAAAATTACTATTTACATTTACCTCTGCAGCTTTTCTTCATTTGCCACTGTATGGTACATAAGTTTTTGGCTAGATCGGCCACGAAAAATTACGAAGATTTCTTCATACTTTTATAGAATTGATCTCGCTCAACGTTTAATCATTCAAACATAAGTTTTCTTTTTCTTCATTTTCATTTATTAATTTTTTTATGCAATTTTTATTGTATAAAAAAGCATCGTTGATCGAGTTTTTATAAAAATTTTACTTTGGGCGCCTTTCTTCAAGTATCGTCAACTGAAATTTTTTTTAATCTTTTATTGCACTAATTATAAAATAAAAAAATTCAAGTATTTTTATATTTTTAATGATAAAACGTCTTTTCAAAATAATGATTGACATGATCAACTTTTTGATAATAACGTCTAAAAATTTATTTTTTTTATTTTTTTATTACTATAATTTTTAAAATCAATATATTCATAAATAACTAAGTTTTTTTTTAACTTTGAAATTTTAAGTCTAATATTTAGAGTTAAAATTTTGACCGTCATTTATTAAAATTAGACCTTTTAAAATGTGCCTGTAACAATCACAAAAAAAAAGATTTTACTTTATTATAATTCTTTTTTTAATCGAAAGTTTAAATAAAGGTGATTTGTAACTTAAAATAAAATTAATAGTTGACGATCTATTTGAAAAGTTGCGCAATCAATTGCAATTGAATTACATTTTTAAAAATGTTAAGCAACAAAAATTAAATGTAAAAGAAAAGTAATGATAGGTATTATTGAAATTTTTGAATAAAAAGGAGTTTAAATTTTGTTAACAAGATCAATCAATTAGTAATTACATGAAAATAATATACGTAAATAACAACTATAATTAGTACTTTTTTGAAACTTTTTATTTTTTTATAGTTTTGATAATCTCAAATATTTTTTCACTAATTAAAATCATCAGAGAGAGCTATTTAGACTCTACGTCTATTACTTATGGCAGAAAAGTTTAAATACACTGTGAACTACAGTGAAAAATCATAATGTAAACACCATTGTGATTAAAAAGGAAAAAGAAAAGTTGTTTTATTTTTAAGATTATTATTGACACAACAAATTTTAGTTAATACAACATCTAAAAAAACTGAGAAATCAATTTAACTAACTAAAATTACTTTGTCATAGTTGAAGTTATTTTTATTATTTTTTTAACCATTGTGACTTTAATCAAATCGCATTTCAAGCTTTCGATTGAAACTGACTGGTAACTTCTTATTTAATTTAAAAATGTATTAGTGTTAAAAAATGAGTGAGCGTCAAACTTGAAAAGATCTCAACTGTTGCGTAAACATACATAATTTTAGTTACTTACTGACACATTTTACGTGTACATTAATAATTAAACGTAAATAAAGTAAAGTGATTAAAGTAAAGGATATAAATGTAAGGATGAAATTATTTTATAAAAGTAATTACAAAAATTTATTATAAATAAAATCTAATTTATCCAGTTCTTATGACTTCTTTTGACTGAAGTTCATTTTTACTGGCCATTTCCAAATACATTTTCGCTAATAAAATTTTTAATTACAAACATTTTTTTTAAATTCTAAACGCTTTTACGAAATTTCTTGTTATTTTTAATCCAATAATTAATTCCTGCGATTTCTAGAAAATAATTTTCGTAAGTAACAAATACTTAAAACGGAGGTTAATTAAGGCATAATAGAAAATTAAGTCTTATTTTTTGTTGAAACTGCATTATTTTCACAATTTTTTTTCGGCGAGTGAATCATCAACAGTAAAGCTATTTTTAAAAATATTTTTTATCAAGATTTCTAAAAGTAAAGAATGTTGTATAAATATATTTTTTATTAGTTATCCAACATTGTTTTATATTTTCATGCCAAACTTTTTTTGTAATTTTCATCATACATAAAAATAGTCATTTGACTTTTTTTTTTTCATTTTTCTATATTAGTTTAAAAAGTCTCTGAATTTATTTAAATAAAATTTAAAATAATTAGAGGGTTTTCAATTTTAGCTATTCATTTTATCAATGAAAAATTATTTTGCCCCAAAGAATTTTTTCAAATGCAAACTGTATTTATATGTATTTCCGACTAGCTGTTTTTTTTATTAAAATTTTTCAAGTTGAAAAGAAACTCGATTTATTATTTGTTTATTATCAATTCTACTTAAATATCTAATTGCTTTCTATATTTACAGTAAAAAATATTTTTCTATTTTATTCTCGCTGATTTTAGTAAAAAATGTAATTCAATCACAATACATTGATTTAACTATTATTTTAATCGTAACTTTTGAGCGAAGTTTTTTTAACTTATTTATATAAATGACCATGTGATAGCCATGTAAAATTTTATATACATTTTATTGCTATTTTATGATTACTTAAAAATTTAACAATTCAGTCGCCTCTTTGATAAAAAAAGAAGTGATTTTATAACAATAATAAATGTACAAAAAATAGAGTGAAATCGTGTTTTCTATTCATAAATACTTTTATAAAAGTAGCCTTGATAATTAAATTTATTTTAATTAACAGATTAAAATAAATTTTTTTTTATTTATCAATGTTGCTTGTTCAAGTGATTTTTGAACAAAAACTTTTTGATTGTTAAAATTAAAGTTTTTAAAATTCTTTTAATTTTTAATAGTTATGCAAATGCAATGATTTTTTTTTAGTTTATATCAGCAAAGGTGCATATAAAATTTTAATTAGAACTAAAAAGTATAAATTTATTTATTTTTTATTTTTTTTATCTTATTTTTTTTTTTTCTCTTGAAAGAATAAGAAATTTTTTATCTATTTAAAATTCAGTTTCATGAAGGTTTTTGATAGTCGATAGCAGTCAGTCAAGAAGTAACAGAGTATAATAATTCTATACAGCCATTACAAAAAATGCTACACCAGCAAATTTTAGACATTGAGTTTTACAAGTGAATAATAGTTCTTGAAAAACTCGAACAAATTATTTTTGCAAGAACAGTTTAAAAAATAAATCTATTATTCTCGCAAATAAAAGAAAACTATTTACATTAAATAAACGTTTAAGTTTTTCATAATTGCCAAAGATGTATGTAGTAAAAAAATTACCCCCATACTATTTTTCCTATTCAGTGTCCAGTAGAACCATCTTATTATATTAATTTTAAGTTTACTTTATTATTGCTAACTAAATATTTTATATACATCTCACAAAAAAAAAAAACTTTTATTTGTTAAGTAAGGATCTAATTAACTTCAAAACCAAAAACTTTATCAAAAAACCAGAAAAATTATCTGATCGTAGTATTGAAAATTATATTTACTTAGTTAGTTTAAAATTTTTAATCATTTTAAATTGATTAAAAAATTTTTTTTTTTAATTTTCCCGATAAGTTATTTTTTTTTTAAATTAAAAGTAAAACAAACAGTCATTTTTAACCATTTTTAACTTATTTGTTTTTCTGAGTACTTTATAGTCCGCTACGTTTTTTTGTAATTACAATTAAACAAAAAAATTAAAAACACTGTGACGTATTTTTATTACGTTTAAAAATACGGTAGCTGTACAGAGCAAGACAAAATTTTTTGCCTTTCATTCTTTCTAATAGATGCAAAAAACATTTTTTTGCAAACGTCTACAAAATATAATTCTATTTTTACAATAAATAAGATTTATTCTATTTTCTCCTTAAATCGGTCGATATTTCAACTGTGAATCAAACCATTACAGATAAAGCTGGCAGGAAGGATACAACTTTTGTACACCTATCACGTTTACAAAAGAAATTTTTTTAAGCGGCTATATTCCATAAGCATTGACCGCATATCACTGACTTGTTTTTTTCTAAATGTTTCATTTTTATTTATAACTACTTACTATTTTTCTTTTTCTCATATCACTTTTTCGTTATTTCTGCCTCTGGTCGACTTCTTCATGTTGTGTTTCACGAGTACGTCATTTGATCACCCTAAAAAGATATTTCCTATTTTAATTCCCTGTATTACATATTATAGATTTTTTTTTTTTTTTTTTTTTTTTTTTTTGTAAAATTTTAGAAAATATCTTTTAATTCAAAGATGGGATTAAACAGAAAAATTTGAATAAATAGGAAAAGTGACTTGGTGTTGATGATCCAGGCACGAATTAAGATCTTTGACTTAAATTTAACTGGTTATAGATTAACCCATCTCTGATGAATTAATTTTATCATGCAGATTAAAGACAGTAAGGAGGATTTTTTAGTAAATTATAATTTTCATCAGTAACAAAAGTATTTCATGCATCAATATTGAACTAATGGTGTGAACATGTCTTAAAGAAAATTTATTCAAAAAAATAGTTAAGAAAAAAATAATTTATATTTGTGGTTTCTTTGATAGGTATTTGATTTATAACAGTATAAAAAAAATGTAAGTTTTAAATTAATATTTAATCACTTAAAAAAAAAAAAAAAAAAAAAAAAACAGTACAAGTGGTTTATCTTCTATTGAATAAATATTAAAAGTATCTGAAAAGAATTTGTCACAACCAAGAAAAAAAAAAAACCACAAAATTGTTTATGTATAGGATGAGGAAGAGAAACAAAATAATAGACCAAGTACATATTAGCATTTTAGCAATTTTTGAATCAATATTTCTGATTTAAAAATCTAAAAAGAATCAAAAAGAGATCATTGAAAACTATCATATTGTCATAGGTCCTAATAAAAAGTTGGTAGAGATCATTATGCATCAAAAACCAGGTAATAAAGAAAATTTTAAGGTTGCATTAATCAAAGTTAAAACAATTTCTAACCTTTTTAAATTTTAAATTACACAATTTAATAAACACAATAAGAAAATAATTATAAAGTAGCTTATAATTAATGTTCAAGTTCTAATTCAATACTTTGATTGGAAAAATTATAAACTAATTATCTTCAGATAAATTCTATTAAAATAATATTAAAGAAATTAATATTTTTTAAATTCAATCAAGTTTTAAAAAATGTATTATATATAAAATTGATGAAACAACTAATTAAAATTGTTCTAAAAATTTTTTCAAAGAAAAATTTTTAAAAAATATCAAATTATATTCTAGACAATATTTGCAACACTGATTGATAAAAACTAGAACTTTAAAAGAGGGAATAAAGTACATAGTTTAAAGTTAATCGTACATTTCGACACTTTTGCGACGTCATCACCTGGGCCATTTGAAGACACCGAGGGCGAAGCGAAGCGGAGCCCGAGGTTCGTCCAAGAGCCCTGGTGACGATGCGCACCAGTTTCGAAATATATTTTTTGACCAGAGTGCGCAAAACCATTTCAAAGTTCATTTTTTACGCACTAGTGTCGAAAACTATGATTTTTGATGCATAGTACAATAAAAAAAAAAGCAAATCAAGACCCAAGACAATACAACTTGGATTTCAAGAGATCATGCAAGATAAAAAAATCTTAAAATCTTGAAAAAATTCATTTTTTTAATTACTACAACCAAATACACTATGAGATCTAGCTACGAATCATAGAAAAAAATAAAATTGCAAGCACTACTGAGTAAATAGTAAAAGTGTGTGAAAAAGTAGATAGCTTTTGTTTGAAATCTTTTTTTTTTTTTATGGATCTGAGTCTATTATTTTCTTATTGATAACAAGTATGTTTGATTAAAGTAAAAAAAGAAATCACAGTATTTTTTTTTTTTTTTTTTTAATAAAAATTTTATATTATTATCACATTTTTATTTTATATATTTTATTTGTAACAAAAACATTACGCCGCAGTCATATTGAAAAAAAAAAAATCACTTTTTTCTCTCCTAGCAGCTTATCAAACTTCATTCATTATAAACAGTAAATATATTATTTACTGTCATTCAATAGATATTTAGCATTCTTTTAAATAAAATGCAAACTGATAAGTTTCACGCAAACTCGTAATAATATTTGCATTTAACGTCTTTCTTGTTATTATTATTTTTTTTAAATTTTTTAATTTTTGGCTAATCTAAAAACAATAAATAGGTAGATCCTCAACCAAATATTCAGTAAATAAAAATAGAAAATTTGTACATTAAACTGTATATATAATACATATGTTTATCGCGCATTCATACATTTGAGACTCATTCACTAAAAATGTTTTTATAAGTCTTTCATAAAGCACTTTTGAATAAAAAATATGTAATAAAAAATTATTTTACTCTTTTGGAACAACATGAGGTTGATATAATAATTAACAATTCTATAAGAGTATAAATCACAGTCGATGATTATTTTAAAAATTAAATAAGTAAGCTGCAAATGACATGAAGTTTAATAAATTTTTAAACTGATAGAAAAAATAGCTACATCTGTTAATTAATTCAAAATTTATTAATTCTCATGTCATCAGAGAGTTACTAAATTGTGTATGTTTGTTAATAGTTAGGAAATAGTTACAGTGAAAAACTGTATCTTTGACAATAAAATATTTTAAAAATTAATATTTTACTAATTTTAAATATCTTGTTTTTAAAAAAGTGCTCTAAAAAATGATGTTTAAATTCAATTATCAGTATTTAATTTGTTTTTAATTTTTTTTTTCAGGTCTCTCAATTTGATTATAATACGATCATCGTTCCGACGATAAATTATTTAGGTATTTCAAATGTTAACTTTATTATTTTCTTAATATATTTTTCTTTTAGTTTTAATGTACTTATTAATTGTAACTTAAATTATGCAAAATTAATATTTCGAAGTTGAAAAAATATAAAGCACGAAAAAAAATTAAATAAAAAAAAAGCTAATTCCAATTAAATTTATTAAAGTATCAGTTGGGGGATGCTTAGCATCCAAAAATAAATATCTTATTCAAAGATATAATCTATAGGTCATAATCAACATAATTTGTATGACAATTTTAGTAGATCATTTGGCCAATGATCGTTTCTTTTTTTTTATCAGACTTATTAAATTTTTACACTTGACAAATCCATCAAACTTATAAAAAAATCAATTTTTCAAGATTTTAAGTAACATTTTGATAATCGGTAATTTACTGCAAAACGAAGTTCGCGGTTGCAATCAATTTGGCTATATTTTTTTTACATAGTCTTGCAAAAAAACGCAAAACGAAAAAAATGATACAGTGTAACAGCTACTTCTAAAGAAGAGAGGCTAGATTTTAAAATTTGCGTGCAACTACAGAAATAAATGCAATTGAAAACTTTGAGCTTTATTGTCTTAAAGGGCATGCTTCAAAAAATTCTAATAAAATTAAATTTACAAACTAAACTAAACTAAACTAAACTAAACAAATCACTCAAATTTCAAACAAACCAGCTCAAATTTTTCCAACTAAAAAAATATACTCTTATTATTGCACACTCAGGAAAGGAAAAAAAATTAATGAAATTTAAATGGGTAGGGTAATAGTAGGAAACAAAGTTTGTGTACATACTTAGGTGAAAACAAAGTAAACAGTAAATTGAACATTATAAGAATATAAAGTGCTACTCGGGTGGCGGGGGAGGCGGGGGTATGGAATCAGGCGGTGGACCACTGGGCAAAGGCGGAGGAGGCGGTTGGCTAACATCCGCGTCTCCGACAAATTTCGCGTTTTCCTTTTCCGAATTTTGTCCGAGAACTTGCGGCATACCCAGCGAGGGTGGTGGCACGCTGGTGTCGATTTGACTCATATTCCCGGTCGGGTACATAGGGAACTGGGGTGGTTGCTGCTGGTACTGGTAGTACATAGAGTCGAACATGTTACCGGTGTACCCGCCGGAGAATATTGGGTTTTGCATAGCCGCTGCCGACGGATAATTGGTAAAGTACGGGTGATGGAGCGGGGGATGAGCGGGTGGAGGTCGAGGAAGGCGTAGCTGGGGCTGAGATTGAGTACACTGTTGTTGGTGGTGATAGCCGCGATAGTTTGGCTGTCCTAGCGCATACTGCTGATACGGATACGGGGGAAGCCGAGGATCTACCCCTCTTCCGCCTCCACGTACCTTATTATTGCTCCCTGCATTGTACAGATTGTGCCGTCCGTTTTGTCGCTGCTGCTGCTGCTGCTGGTGCTGTTGGAGTTGCTGAAACTGTTGCAACTGAGACTGCTGATGCCTTTTGGTAAGCGGCTCATCGACCAGAGCCTCGTCGATGAAATCCGAACGCTCACGTTTTCTGCTTTGGTCTTGATGTGATTCAGTGCCAACACCTCTGACCAGAGCATCGGTCCGGATTTTGAGTTTTAGTGGAGCCTGAGCCGTTACCGGTGGCCTTTGCGTTGGGACTGTCGGCTGCAAGGGGACTTCGCTGTTTTTGAATCGGTCCTTGGGTATCTTGATCTTCAAACCGCTGGGCGTTGATGAGGCTGAAGTTTCGGAGCTGTGTTTCAGCATCTCCTTGGCTATGGTGATTTTAATAGGAACACTCACTCCCGATGAGGCGTAACCGCTACTTCCACCACTTTCAGTCTTGTCTTTCTCTCGATTTGATTTGTCGCGGTGCTTTTCTTTGCTCTTATCCTTATCTTTGTGCTTGTTTTTGTGTTTTTCTTTAGATTTATCTTTTTCCTTCTCTTTATCTTTGTTTTTGTGTTTTTCTTTTTTCTTTTTCTTTTCGCCCTTGCTACGGTGCTCAGATTTATTGTCATTCGAGGGCACTGAGAGCTCATTAGACTTTATAACTATAGGAGCCATCACAGAAGGCGTAGTCGTCACCGGTAATGACATTTCATTACAATTCGAAGGCGCTAGAGCACTCATGTCAACGGTAGAAGGGAGGGAAGGTTCAGCTGAACCTTGATTGTAAGATTGCATTGACCTGTAGTCTTGCTTATTCGATAATCTTTCCTGCTGCTCGTAGTCTGGAATATTTTTTAACAACGACGGCATTGGTGTCAAAGTCTCTTGTAATAATGCACTGATACCCTGGGCTGATTTCATAGGTGAAAAATTTTCTGGTTTTGCTTTAAGATCTAATTCTTTTCGTTGCTCACTTTTAGCTGTTGAATCAGTAAACGACAAAATATCATTGACTTGAGGTTCTGGTTTCATGAACATAAGATCCGAAGGCATGTCGGTGCTAAGAATTTCATCAGGCAGTTCCGGATTGATGTCGAAAATGCTTGGATCTACCGTCGAGTATTCTCGCTTAGCGGGCATATCAAAACCGTTATTCAAACTATGGTGCTGCTGCTTCTGTTGTTGATTATTAGCCATCATCATTTGATTAATGCTGTTCATGGGTTTGACAATTCCAGTAGGTTTCAATTCGTTGGTCAAATTAGTAATCATACTCTTGTTATCGAATGAATTCTCCCTAATCGCGCGGGATAAATCAGGTAAGCTGTTTCCACCAAATCCTTGAACTTCCTTAGATCCAGCGTTAGATAACAATTTTCGATGGTCCACGTTTTGCTGTTGCTGTTGCTGTGGCTGGTGCTGGGGCTGATCGAAATTGGTTTCCAAGTTGTGAACACCATGATGCTTCCGAGGTAAGACAGACGTCGTATTCGAATCTTTCTGCTTGTTCAACATTAAATCTGTCGTAACAGGTTGCGAGTTCGAGTTTGAGAACGATAAATCCTGTTCTTTTGGTAGGGCTGGAGAACTTTTAGGTTTTTGTTTCATCCTCTGATTCAAATTCCAAGATTCCTTAGATGAAGGAAGTGTTTTTTCGGGACTAAAGAGAGATCTGTGTTTGGAAGGTAGAGCTGCAGGCACCGGTAGAACAGGTGAACTTTGTCTGTTACTATCAACCAAATTGTTTATGAGCCCAAGAGACGACGAAGTGCCATTCTTGACCAACGGCATTTGGGTGGGGGCTTTAACCAGATTCGTCAAGGGTTTGTGGGGAATTTGAGATGCTGAAACAGGAGCATTGGGTGATTTTTTGTTTGTAAAAGCAGTTTGACCAACATTTAACATTTTAGACTCACTCATAGGCAATGCAGAAGTAGAATTGACACTTAGCGGTGGCTTTTCAGGCTGATGACCGTATTTGGATGGATAGTGCGATTGTTTAAGCATCATTGAGGCTCTCTCTTCTTGAATCACTTCAGCTCTGGGTTTAGGTGGTGGCGCAGGCTTTTCCATTACTTTCTTCATCTCTTCATTTCTCTGATCAAGATTATCTGATTTTCGGACTACTCTTGCCGGATCAGTACCTTTTGGATATAACTTAACATCTTTTTGCTGTTGCTGTTGTTTACTATGCCTCAGATCGTTATGAGGCTTGTGCAAATTATTGCTCAATTTTTCTGTAGGGTGGACGGTTGATGGTTCTAGCGCGTAATTTACGGAAGAGTCCAAAGAATTATTCATAGGATGCCCGTGTGCTATCCTTTGGCGATCTCGAGATTGACTACTGCTACTGCTGTTGTAATTATTTGCTGGATGCCGATTTTGCACAGCTGGAAACTGTGCGAAAGGTTTCATGTCCGGCCGCGAACTAGTGTGATGGTTGGGATGACCGGATGGTTTCATGCCCGGAGCTGTTGATGGCAAGTGTTTGTTCGGCATGTTTGCACTTGAAGAAGTTTGTTTGTGATGATATGAATGGTGTTTGTTTGGATCAGCATGCGCTGCTGTTTGATTAGTTTTATCGCGCTCCCGCTTTTCTCGATGATAATCAACGTGTTGCCGACTAGAAGATGAGTTCATTTTTTTGCTGCTATCAATTTCAAATCTGCTAAATCCAAAACTACAATCAGCACTTCCGTCTCCCTGAATTTTTCGTGGTTCTACATCCTGTAATAAGAATAGAGTCTTAAAAAAATGTTAAATGTTTTTTCATTACAAGCACGGAAAGAAAGGCGCACGTAAAAAGTCTGCCGTGCACCGAAAAATCGGTGCAAGGCACCAGTTTCTCAAAATTTATAACCTCCACAAGGATTACTGCTTTACCGACAGTGTCGATTTTAGAATTTTCGGTGCCAAGCACCGAAAAATCGGTGCAAGGTACAAAAATTTCAGTGCCTGTCATGCAGAAAGTAGTGACGGTTACTCAGTTTTTTAAAGCTCTCTGAAACCACCGCTTTGCAGTGCGTCCTTCTTTCCGTGAGGTTATGAACTTTTAATAAAATCATTAACTTTGTGCATATATTAAAAATTTTTGTTCTTGTATATGTTTATTTGTTTAAATTTATAAAGAAAAATTTTTATACTTAAATGATAAATTATCATTTAAAAATTCATATTAAGTTTAATTAATTTTAAATTCTACAATTAAAAATTTCAAACTATTAAATAATTTAGAATTTTAATAAACTTACAAAAGGTGAGCTGGCCAGATGATTTAATTGTGGGCTTTGCTGATTTTGTTGTTGCATTATTTTTTTCTTAAGTCTTGAAGGGCACTTATCAAATATATGCAAAAATTCGCCTGTCAAGTGAGTCAACAGTTCTGCAGTTACTGTGCTGTCAACGTACCAAAACCAGTCCTTTCCTTCTTTACTTTGTGGTATCTAAAATAAAATAAGAAAGTATGTAAAAGAGATCATTACATTTAATATTTGCAATTTTCTCAAATACACACCTCCCAATTGGACCATTTGCAAGCAAGATGAATACAGAAACAGGCAACCACTGTTGGTTTGTACCGTAGACACATTGTTGTCAAGTGTAAACTGAAAAATAAATTTATTAGGTAAATTTATAGTTTCAAAACTTAAAAATAAAATTGTATTATTGACTACAGTTAACTACAGATAAATCTAGATGGATTATTATTAGATAATAAATTTTATGTATTGTGCGATTGAAAAAAAGAAAATGTAAAAAACTTATTAAATCAATTCAATTGTGACCCAAAAAACAAATTTAAAAAAATTTAAAAAAAAAAAATGAAAATGAAGAAATAAAAATTGAAGATTTTGATTATACGCATGGAAAATAATAAAAATAAAATACAAACGACAAACAAAAACGTTTTTATGTACCCATTAAACTAGGTGTTCGTTTTGAAATTAGATGAATTTACCATGCTTAAATTTTTCCGCGTTGATTATTAACTTTACAAATTTAACTTCCAATCAACTTGGCTTCTATTTTTAGCTAGGCATTACAGCAACTGCTAGTAGTTGCAACATTCTTTCAAGTTGTCTTCAATTACAATGTTTTACAATGGTGTAAAACATCATATCAAACAACATGCAGAAAAAATTTGACAGTAAATTTAATTTTCTGTCCTCCAACCACAAAGCGGCATTTTCGAGCCACGGCCAAAAACGAAATTACCGCTTTCTGGCTCCATCAAACAGAAAAATTGAACACACACCTCGGTTGCTGAATAGGAAGGCTTTAGATCACATGCTTGTCACCCTTGACTTCGCCTCGAACGACAATTTCATATAACCTGAGACATTTCCTATTCCAGCCGCCTAGGTGTATTAATACTAGCTGTAGTATAAATGATATGATAATACTAGTTATCAATGTAGAATACAAATGATACTAATTATTCGATATAATTTGCGCAGAGCAAGAATTTAAATAAAATTATATTAGAATGTTGTTTTGAAATTTGTTGCCTCAAAGTCATAGCTTGAAAAAAGAAACCAGCAAGCATCTTATATTATCTGAAGGGTAAAATTATAAAGAAATAGCTACCTGTTAGATGCCATGAAGTATGATGTCTGTGCTAAGTCCTTGCTTGCTGAAAAAGAAAAAAAATTTTTGTTGGATTATAAAGTTGATAGTTACAATATTATTCAGAGTTTTACGGTAAAATAATAATAAAAATTTTGAAGTGTAAATAATTATTTGAAATAAATTTTTTTTTTAAAGTTTATAATTTTAATTGAAGCAAAAAAGCTCTGAGACTTAAGCAGCAATAAAGTAACTATATTAAAAAAATTTACCTTTTACTAACTGACAACATTTTACAACATGTGTATGTGGATGATCAATGGCAACTTTGAATCCCAATGTTTGCAATAATATACTTTCATTGAACACCAAGTCTTGAGCTTCTGCCTGATATTGCTAAAAAGTAAGATTTTGAATGTATTACATAAAAATTTCTTTTAAATTTTTTAAAATACAATTATTGTGAAAATTGAAAATTACATTAATTGTATTTCACTAACTAAAAAAATTGGTCAGAGCTAAACAGGAGTATTTGTACACACAAATTTCACAAGTAGAAGTTTTGTGTACAAAAAATTTGTTGTTCACAAAAATTTTCTACCAAGGAAAATACTTAACAAAAATTTAGTATGAAAAAATTTTTTTAGTATAAGTCACTAGATTTTAGTAAAAAGTTTTGTGTACAAATACTCCTGATTGGCCATGACCAAAAAAATTAATAAATAATCTAAATTTTTTAGATTCTTATTAATTGAGTTTTTAATAGTATTATGAATAAAATAAAATTTACCTCAGATTTGACATCAAAATTTGGATCTCTGTGAAGACACGTGTGGGCCACTTTGATAACATGTTCCAGTTTTCTTGGCTGTTCTTCTACTTTGGCAGCAAGAAATATAGCTGCCACTGCTATCGAATTTCGATGGAATAGTGATAGTGAGTGGAATACATAAAATCTGTGCATGTACACAATCGCTGTATTTATACATAATTGTGATACATTCAGTTTTTGGCCCATGTCTTGGATGAAATTTGCGGCCTGCTGACGGTAGCTCAGCTCTTTGTCCGCGTCGATACCATATTTTCTGCTCGGTGAGTTCGCCAGTTGTTCTTTGGTAAAATACCATTTGTCGTCCGTCGCCATTTATGTGTACACACAAGGGCACTTCGCAGCGTCGTTGCACCAGCGATGGTACAACGATGACGACGACGAGGAACACGTGCGGCTGCTACCGCGGGCCAGTTAGCGCCGCTCCCCGTAGACGACGCGCACCACATAAATAGTATCAATAACCTCAATTATGAGGGTTCCTGGGGGGCGATTTTATATTTCTTACACTTGAACAACACCTTGATCTTACTACTACGAGATGGACGATGAGGTTAGCAGCTCAGGTTGCCTGAGCTCAACACTGTTGACAGCCGACTTCAAGCCGATTGCAGCGCCTCCACTCGTCTAAGAGTCAGAAGCTTGAGTTCTTTTCCGGTCTAGGTGGGATTTCTCGATGACGAAACTGGCTTAGTCAGGAATGGTTCTGAGGAATAAAAAAGTTAGATTAATTAAAATTAAGGCTAATAAAAATAAAAATTTCAGTATAAAAGTGTTTTAAAAGAAAAATTTGTAATTCTACAACAAATTTGCAAAAAGGTTAGTTTCACATGTTTATTTTTTTATTTTTCACGCAAATTCGAGCAATCGATTGTTCGAGCTGGCGCGAGATTTAAATTTGCGATGATAAAATCTACAAAAGAAATTTTCACGCTAGTAGCCCGAAAGTACAATTTTCGGGCTCGTACCGGAAACGAATATTGTACTTTCTGACTACTAGCGTGAAAAATAGTATACAGCCCTTGGGAGTGCGAAAATGAGCTAACCTTTAGCAAACCTTTGATGACCTCGCCTTCGGCTCGGACATCAATTTGGGTTTGCTAAAGGCTAACTCATTTTGGACTCCCTCGGGACTGTAATATACTATTTTTCAGTAAAATTAGGGCACGGCAAATAAAAGGTTGATATTAATTTACTAAGCAGAGCTTATTAATAAAATAAAAAAATTTAATTATAAATTCCACTTAAGAGTTTGGTCATACTTCGCAAATTAAAATTTTTTTTTTTTTTTTTTTTTTTTTTTTTTGCTTTATTAAATTGTGAAAAATCGGCTATGTGATACTCCACAGAAAATTTTCGGTCCGAAAAGACGTGAAAAATGATGCCCGATTATCGATTTTGGCAATTTGAGTTTAACAAAGTCATTATCAAATAAAGTGCCACGTTTTCTGATAAAAATAATACCCAACTAAGTTTTACCGAAATAAGATGTTACCTAGCAGTTAAGGTAGTTCACCCGTGTCAGTGGTTCTTAGACTAACCTACAAACATTTATAGCATTTTATTGCTATTTACTAATAAAACCAGAATCTCTACATTAAAATAGTATCGAGATCCATGTATTATTTATTAAAATCAACTGTCTATCACAAAAATATATTCGAAACAAAAAAGTTAGAAGAATTTAAGGTGGCTTGTAAGTGCTGCCCCGTATCTAGCAGGGGCCCTTGCGGGTGCATAAGTTTACAAAAATTTTAAACAAGAAAAAAAAAGCAATTTTTCCTATTTATTATGATTATTACTATTTATTATGATCATGATCATCATAATTCATTTTAAAACAAAACTTGAGATAAAAAACATTGAAAAATTTCATGTTTTAGAGGTTATGTACCGCAATTTTTAATTTTTCTTAAAAATTAGTCCGTTAACCCCATATTGTTATAATTTTAAAATGATCTGTAACTTTTTACCTTTAAAATGATACCTGACTCGTAGCAAACTAGTGTATTTAGACAATTTGAGAAATTTATCAGTGTTTTTTCCCATAAGAGTCCATGTTAAGGAGGCTTGGCAGGTTTTTCAAAATCCAAAAGTAAGAACCCAAAAAATTCCTGTACATTCCTTGAAGTAAGACAAACAACTTTCCTATTTAACACAACAATGGTTGTCGGACTCGTTTTCGAGAAAAAATCAGTTTAGAATTTTTTTTTAAAATGGGCTCTTATGGAAAAAAACATTCAAAAATTTGACAAATCATCAAAATCCACAAGTTTACTACGAGTCAGGTGTCATTTTAAAGATAAAAATTTTAAGATTATTTTAAAATTATAAAAATTTAAGATTATCGGACTAATTTACAAGAAAAATAGAAAATTGCGGTACATAACCCTCAAAACATGCAATTTTTCGACGTTTTTAAAAATTTTTTATCTTAAATTTTGTTTTAATATGTTTAAAAATGATAAATAATCACTTACTAATAAAAATAAATAAAAAAAATACTTTTGAGTAATCACCCAATAGGGCGTATGGATCGGTTGAAGGCAGGAGGTGTGTTTGCAAAAAGAATTTAAAAAAAAATACTTTTTTTCTTATTTTCAATTTCATGCACCCGCAAGGGCCCCCGCTAGGTACGACCCCTACGCTGCCAAGCCTCCTTAAAAAAAAATTTTTTTAATGATTTTTTTCTCGAAAATAAGAAAGTTGTAGGTCTCATTTCAAGGAATCTACCTGATTTTTTTTGACACTTACTAGTGTTTTATTAAAATTCTTACAAGCCACCCTAAGTATGGGAACTCAACTATTTTTGGCTCATTTTTCGGTGTAATTTCTATTTTTCTCAAAAGTTAGCACCGCTTGCCCTATTTTTTAAATTTGCAAGTTGTTTCTCATAATTCAAAGTATAACATATTGTTTTTTTAGACCTTCATAAGTATTATTCACTTTACAGTCTTCAAAAATCTTAAGTTTGTTCCGTATTTTCCCTGTAATCGTGAAAAAGTGCCTTGTTTGGACATCAATATCTCGAAAATTAGCACCGCTTTCTATGTTTTTTTTTTTTTTTGCAGAATTTGATTTAAAAAGTCATAAAGAATGTAAATCCACCAAATTTATAAAAATTTGAGACTTTTGGAATTATGGATGAACTACCTTAAGAAAGCCTATACTATAAAAAATTCAACTTTAAAAATTTGGCGTTTTTGGAACACTGACGCGAACAGAACTTTTATGGGGGCACTTATAAGGTCCTCTTTAGATACCGTGAGAGCTTAGTGGGCCCTCTTTAGGGGACTAGTCCCCAGGATATCTTAAATTCAAAGAGCGGACACCTGGTGTATACGTCGGCAGATTGCGCTTTGTAGATTATTTTTTCAAGAAATTTTGACTCCGGAGAGTTTAGTCGAAGGCCTCGGAAATCTGTTCTGCAGAATAAGCATAATTCAACAAAAAAAAAAAAAGGCCTCGGAAGGCTGCCTAGTGAGTACCTTACTCGTTCCTTGTTAACTTTCTATTCGAGATGAACTTTTAAAATATGTACTCACTTAAAATGTTGGCCGAAAATTCAAGTTTAAGTGCATGGAGTTTTTGATCCGTTCGTCTTCAGCTGTAGGCTATCGAGTCTCACTCTGTGCGGTCAGATTGCAGAATGAGTCCCAGTTGCCAAAAGCTACAGACTTTAAGGCCTCCGCATGAATAAGCGACGCTGAGCCTTAAGAAGTTTAAGGCAAGGTTAAAACAGGCTTAAGGGCTCTACGCAGCGACGCCATAGAAGTTTGTATACCTCACGGACGCTAGCGTTCGTGGTATACCTGTATTTCAGGTAGCCGACGCACGGACGCCTGACCCCTGCGTATATAAACTTCTGTGGCGTCGCAGCGTGGACCCCTTAAGCCTGCCTTAACTAGAACACCTAAAGAGGGTTTAGTGCCCTATCATAACTTTGCCTTTAACTTCTTAAAGATACCACATGAATAATCCGTGTGCCGTAAGAACGTTGCTTACGGCCGGTTACGGCTCCTTACAGCTCCTTACGGCTGCTTATGGACACTCTACGGCACGAAAACATAACCTCCAAGAGCCGTTGGGTGTCCGTAAGCAGCCGTAAGGAGCCGTAACCGGCCGTAAGCAATGTTTTTACGGCACACGGATTATTCATGTGGGCTCCTTAAGGCTCAGCGCCGTTTATTCGTGTGGAGGCCTTTATAGCCAAGAATGTTTGTGGGGCCGCTGGTGGGGGAAGCCACTTATACGCTATGCAAGGCTGAGGAGAGGGGATAGCGCATTCGATCGTAGAACTCGTGGCGGCTGAAAACTGAACTAAGTGAAGAATTCATTGGCGTCTTGCACGAGGAGACGGGGAATGAGGGCGCTTTTACACGTAATCTTATGGAAGAGCCCACAAATTCGCCGGTGGCGTCCGGTTGAACTAAAAATTACTCTATAAGAATTAATACGAGATAGCCTACAAATCGAGGGCGCAACGGTCGTGCTAGACGCCAATACGGATTAAAACCTATTTTGGCCATCCGTTCTCAAATAGTTCTCTTCGTGTGAAAAAAGTTCAAAGTGGTTAAGCCTTTCAAGTCGAGGGCCTTCCATTTGAAAATATACAGTTTCTTTTTTTGCGCAAGCGCGCACGGACCCTTATTTATTGCTTTTGCAAAAGAAATTTTTGTTAAATATAATAAAACATTCTAACTCCATCAGTTTTTAAGCGCGCATAGGAAAAAAACAAAAATAGTAACCTTGAAAGCACTTTTCGAATATTTTAAAAACTTCTTCACTAATCATCTCACGAATAAAATGTTTACGCAAGATGGCGATAGCTCTCTTTTATAAAGGGAAAATAGTATTAACAACTACACTGAGAGAAAGAAGCGCCGACCGTTACCACGCTGCAGTAATAGTTACTGAATATTCAGTAATAAGGTCTTGAAAAACCACCTATCTATGGTATTACTGAAAATGCGGTAATTGTTATTGAATAGGAGGTATGAATCTTCTTTTCAAGTTCTTGCAAACACTTTAGTTTGAGATAAAAAATTGCAATTTTTCTGTTGTTTTTTATTTGTCTTAAACTAGTTTATCTTAAAATATAGACAGTATCCATTTAAAAATAAAACATTTTAAAATAAATTCAACAGAATCTGCAACTCGTAAAAATAAAATATATCTTATACTGTCAAATTGAAAGCATAGGTAAAATTAGTAGCATCTTAGAAACTCCCATGCGTTAATAGTTACCTCATATGTATTTCGTATGAGGTAACTATTAACACCTAATATTTTACAGTTCTTTTTACAGAATGATTCAGTAACAGTCACTGATTCTTTCTCTCAGTGTACCAGTGTACCAGTGTACAATATCAAGAGCTACAACTTTTTTTCCCTCAAGTTAGTTATTGATACTCTAAAAAATTAAAGTATTTTCTCGGTAGTGACTAACCCCTGAGATTTCCTGAAAAACTAAAATGTATTAGGATGTTCTGAAAAACTCGACGTTAGGCGTCGCTAGTGTAAACTTGACTCGGCTCCCAGCAGTTTTGCATGGGAGCTGACGTATGACTGTGTGTATCGGTGAGAGATTCCACACGAACACACACACTGACACATCTGCTCCCATGCAAAACTGCTGGTAGCCGAGTCAAGTTTACACTAGCGACGCCTAACGATGAATTTTTCAGAACATCCTAATTACAACTCGTATTGAGTATTTTTTATTTTATTTTTTTATGTATTACATTCTATTAGTTATTTAAAAATGAAAATATAAATAATGATTGTTTTATGCGAATATAAGCTATAATAATTTAGTTTACTTCGTTATAATTTCAATCAAGGAGCATACAAGATAATCCCGTTTTCTTAAAATACCACCGCTTATTCTAGACCATAAAATTTAATATTTCTCTTGAGACTCTTTTAGTCTCAAAAATAATTATAAAAATGGTAATTCAAATTGTTTAAATAGGATTGTAAAATAATTTTTTGTATACAGACTAGCTAAATCAAATCAAAGGAACTAACTTGAATTAGTCTAAAAAATTAAAATAAAATAAAGTTATGAAATGATAGATACCAAAAGTAAGCAACTTTGTTAAAAAACTACAACATAGAGAATTTACATGCTATTGCAGAATATAAATATAACTTCAGTAAATACGTTCAACAAGTTAAAATAAATAAAAAAGTTGGCCCTTAAGACGACTTTTACTGCTTTGGAAATGTCACCCTTGCCATACTAAAAATCCAAACCCTCCCTAAAACTTTGTATTTATTTTTGTGAGGTAACTGTGTAATAGATAGCCCTGTGGTTTATTGGAGACTAATTTTTGATTTCAATAAAACTAAATTATAGTTTTACTATATGAAACTAATATATTAAATAAAACTGATTATGTTCATATTTTAAACGACTGTCATTGCTCCAAAAACGCCAATAAAGTTGAATTATTTTTAATAGTTTTTTGTGAAATTATTTTTTAAAATTCTCTTAAATTTTTAAACTTGCATTTTTACAGAAAATACTAAAAAATTATGTACAAATATTGGCCTATAAATGATGGTACTTGTCAAAATCTGTTACTGGAACTGGCTAACATTCTAATTAGATATGTATTTAAAAAATTGAATAACAATCACTTTAAATTATCGAAAACGGTTTTTTGTGAAATATATATTTTTATTTTTTGCAGATCTTTTGAAGTCAGCTGATTGCTACTAAAAAGTAGCAAATTCGAAATGCTGTGTACAAAAGTTTTGCAGTTCAAAAACCAACTATGGTTCAAAAAAACAATTTCTTTTTATTTTTATTTTTTTATTTAGCCGCAGACATTAATGATATTGAATGATCATTAAATTCAACTATTATATTTAAATTCAAATTAAAAATTTTTATAGAGGAAACGTTAAATCGTTGTTTGATTTTCACGAAACGTTTCCATGTTAACAAAAAATTTTTGATAATATCATTCAATTTAGAATTATCTGAAATGAAAAAATAACGTAGTTTCAGAGGCTTTTTTCGGTTAGGACATTAAAAATTTTCGAACTTGTGTAAAATTTTTCGAAAAAAAAAAAAAAAAAAAAACAAAAAAAAAGGAACAAAAATATTTTTTGATAGTCTCATTCAATCCAGAATTATCTGAAACGATAAAATAACAATACTTTTGGAAATACTTTTTCCGGTTCGAACATTGAAAATTTTTCACTCTCTTGCATGATCACGAGATCTTGAAATAAAAAATTCTTTGTGCATGATTTAATTAAAACTAATAATATTTTGTTTCATAATGACTTTTCCATACTGGTATTAACATGGCCATTATTATTATTTTGTTTAAAAACGCGAAAATCGTTAATCGGACATCCGTTCTTACGTCTTTTCCAGGCTTAAATTTTTACTAGGGATACTTCATTGGTCTAGAGACTAATTTATATGTTATTACAAGAAATTATATTTGGTTGCTGTCGGTAAAATTTTCCGATTTGGTAGCTTGTGTCAAAATTAACAATTTTGTTGCAAAACTGTAAATAGTAGTCGTTTAAAAAATACAGAAAGTTACGGAATTATATTTTTATATCCACTATACTGAAACAATTTTTTATTACTATAATATTGAAAAAGTTCTTATCATTTTTTTCAATTAATCATAAGCACAATTATTGTATTCAAAAAATTATCTTAATTTAATTGTGTAATTTTTTTTTTTTTTTTTTTCTTTTAGTTTTTTTTTTATTAAACAATTAAAGTCTCTGAATATAATATTTTATTTTGGTTGTGTGAAGCATTTTTTACAGATAAAATATGTGTATTATGTTAAGTAACATAAGAATTGAAAATAAACATTTTTTTTAATAAAAATTTTTATTTAATTTTTTTTCCATAAACAAAATCAATCGACGAAAAAGTGTTGTAAAATCATAAAGCAACTTTATAAATAAGGCTTTTTCATAGCAGATGATTATCCATAACCTACTGTTTGCCGATTAAAAAAAATTCCCAATTCTGTCGGCTTTACGTTAGCGTTAATGTTAAAAAAATTTTTTTCAATTCTATTTAAATAATCTTAAAAACCTAAATAATCTTGGTAAAAATAAATGCGAAAAGTTTAAAAGTTCAAAAAATGTGAATAACTTTTAACGCGGGGTGTATGACCAGGGTGCACAACAAGAATTTTTTTATCAGCTCTAAATTAAAAACAACTTAAATTTCTCTATATTAAAGTTGTCAGAATATTAGAATAGTTAATAGAGTTCAAACCTAAATTTTACAAAAAGTTAAAAAATTCATAGAAAATTAAATAAAACTACAAAATATCGTTTTTGGTTCACTACGGTAAATGTAAGTCGTCTGCTATGATAAAGCCTTATATTTAAAAAGCTGAAAATAACCTAATAAAGTATTCATACATTCGTATTTTTTCAATTATCTATACATATTTGAGATAGATCAGTAGAATAATTACATAAAAACCCATAATTTCACTATCATTATAAAACTACTTTTAACTTATTGACAATTATTAAAAAACATTTAGGGGGAAAATTAAAAAAATAAAATAAAGGTATAGGTTATGGAGTAAATAAAAAGAATTAAGAGCAGCAAGAAATAAAAATTCACTTTATAAATTTAAAAAATAAAACTTCTTCAAAGATTGTAAAAAATAATTGATTCTATGTAAAAATAAAAAAATCTTCGAAATTTCACCGATGCGGTTCGGGTGACGTAAATGAAATCTTCCTCGGAGAATTTATCGATTACAGCCAACTTTAAGGCTCAGTCGAGTACTTTTGATCATTAACAACTTGAAAAAATTACTAAAAACATTAGTTCACCTACATCAAAACTTCCCATTCACTAAATTAAATGGTAAAACGACAAAATTTTCAATATTTCGAAACGTTGCGTCATGTTTCAGCATCAAATCTTAACCAACACAAACTGCTCTTTCGCGCACTATGCGTGGAATCGTGTCGCGAGAAGTATTTGAAAAAAAAATTTTCGTAGAAAAAAAAGTAAAGATTAAATTGACATTATAGCGAGAAAAAAACCTCGTTAAACGCCTTTTCTCTGTCTCTGTCCCCACGACACAATAATGAAAAGTTCGTCGGCGTCCTCGTTCGTTGATTGACGTCGGACAACCAAATCGAACGATAGTGAACACTTGAATCTTTGCGCAAGCTCTGGCCATAAAAAGCGCATGCGCGATTTCGATCGGGAATTGTAAAAAATTAAAAAAATTGGTTTTAATTAAATTAAAAATCTTTTGATTTTTAGGAATTTTAAATTTTATAAATTTAAGTATAGTAATTCGACTTTGGGGATTAGAATTTTTGTTTGTTTCGTGATTTCTTGCAATAAATAGGTAATCGCTATAAGTGTGTATAAGAGCCCCCCCCCCCCGGTTCTTGCATTTCTTTCATTCATATAATGACTAATTTTATTTACTTTTTGAAACGCTTTAATTAAAATCACAATGTGCTACAATCTTTTCAATGGTACGCCCACGAGTTGATGTTTATATGAACTATCTAAACGAGTTTAGAAGAATTTGGTAAAAGTTACGGTAGGGTAAAATTTTTAAAAACCTCAAAAGAAATCATTTTTTATATAATTTTATTTTTGCAAGGATCTGAAATAAATTCATACTAGGTATAAACGGTGGATCAAAATCAAACAAAAATTAAAAATCATTTGAAGTTTCAGGATTAGAACACAAAGAACCATGAGCGCGCTGCAGTCACCCCAGCGATTTAGCTGCCTTTTGCAGAGCATCCATTTGCACCACAAACTTCCAGACCTCTGAGGTGCGCATAAGCGCGACACTCACTGGGGTCACATGTTTTCGCAAAAAAAAAAAAAAAAAAAAATACACATTACACTTTTCACCTTGGTTGAGGAGTTGTAAGAGACAGAGAAACGCGAATTATTGTGAACCTACGAGACTGGAAAGGTAAGAGTAGCAGTAGAAAAATCAATAAAGTAAAAAATATAGTTTATAAAAATTATCGCGTCTCGAATTTGTTGTGATTTTTTTACGTTTATACTTTTCCTCAGAGACTCTCTCTCGCTTACGTGGTTGTGCGGGGAAGAGCGTTTGTAATGCAGCCAAGGCACTGTAGGTTACACGGGGCGTTGGTCGTCCTTTCTTTCCTGCGTGCTATTATTCGTGCGTGTGTGTGGTGTTTTCCTGGCGGGAGAGGAAGATCGTTGTCCTTTTGTAATCGGCTCCCGCCAGATTGATTTTGGTTGAATTTTATGGTTATTTTTTTTTATTACGATTCTGATTCTGATTAACGGAGGTGACCGCGCGACGATTATCCACGACAACCGCACCACGAGACGCGACCGAGCAAAATGGCCGAGCGAGGGAATTTCCTAGACCGCAACGATCAAATCAGCTCTCAGTGCACTTAAATCATCAATAATATTTACGCTTTTTGAGATAAAATATTCCTCATATATATTGTTTAGATTTTTAATAAACATGATTGGTTTTTCAATTTTCACTTTACGGAATTTTCGAAATTAAGTTGGACAGTTGATTTGACTGGGGAGGTATCGATAGAATGACGCGGCAAATTCAAAAAAAAAATTTTCACCTAGCATTATCATTTTTTAATTGTCAAATTTTTGTATATTTAAGTGCTAGTTGAATCATATCAAATTTATTTGGAATTTGTATAAAAAAAGAATTTTGCTTTAAAAAAAAAAAAAAAAATTATTGAAATAGTATTGGTCATGGTTAATCAAGAGTATTAGTACACAAAAAATTTTTTGTTTACTAAAATCTAGTGACTTTTATATTGAAAAATTTTATTCACAAATTTTTTTTCATACTAAATTTTCGTTAACAAATTTTTTGTACTTATAATTTTAATCTGTTTATCAGATCTGAATGTACAGTAAGATTTTTGGGCAGCTAATATCTTAAATGATTTTAATGGAAATTTAGGAAAAACAATTTCAATATGATTCTATTTTTTTCTAGTTCTCAATGCTGTTTTAAAAGATTCAAAAAAAATTCTGCTTATGATGGAACATCGAATTGAACCACAGGGTGAAAAATTTGATCAACACATTTTAAGTAATTTTTACCAGGATGATGATTGCTTAGTAATGTAGATTATTCTCCAAAATTATACATTTCAAATTTAAGAAGACATACTTATGAGTGAGTAATTAAGTTTTTGTAAAATGATTTTTTGGGATTTATATTAATTTTATTTTTATTTTTCAGATTAATTTTCAAAGGTTCAATTTTTATCTGTCAATAAGTCAAGGTATTTGTTACTTATAGATGTTTGAAAAATTGTAGAACTTAATAATGTTACCACAGAGGATATCCTTAATGGCCAGAAGATATAGCCACTGGCTTATCAGACCATCCTGATATGTCATAGAAGTATGTTTCTAAAATTCAGAAAAACCCAATTTGCATTACTGTTTGAGTATACAGTAGTAATTGTCAGTACCTCAATACAACCCAATACTTTAAAAAGAGAAGTTTCAGATTCTTCGGAATCTTACTAATTTCATCAAAAGAGTCTAAATACATACATGGATATTAAGATATCTGCATTCCATTGTATGATTTCTGAGTTATGCAAGCATATCTCAGATATAAAAAATAAAAAGTCAACAAAAATCAATTTTTTTAAATTGATCACGATTTTTTCTGCGATTGCCTGCTGTTACCATAATCAAAGTCGAATGCACTGGTCATAACATCGGCATCGCAGCTCGTAGCAAAAAGCGTTATATCTAATTCGTGAGCATCGCTTTTTAGAGTTTTGAATAGTCGTACAATGTTCTCCCGATCCTATTATTTATTCAATTCTAATGAGAGTTCGTAATCTTCCTTTTAGCAAATCCACTCCATCCTCTAAAAAAACGACGGTTCCTTTGCGGCTTACGCTTTCACAAATTTTAATCCTGGCCCGTTTGGATCTTCTTTACTTTCTCAGCGCAAGATCTGGACCTGTAGATTGCTGGATATTAGTCTGTTCTCTTCTCAGAATGAAAAATTATGGCTTTTTCCCAGCAGACACAGATGTTAGTAAATCATTAAATTGCTTCTTATAGCTTCTGTGTATCATAAATTTAAGGGTCTTGAACAGAAAATTCTTCGCTTTTTGTCTCGTTTAATGGGGCACACTATTCACTTCCTCTCACGTAGTAAACTGATGCTGATGTGATAAATTAAAGATTCTAAAGTTGCCGATTTTATCACCTTCGGTGAATACTTCACGCCAGAGGAGTAGATTGTACATTTTTACTGCATCAAATCAAGAGATCAATGAATGCTTTTTATTAAAAAAAAAAAAAAATCAAGAAAAAACTTTTTTTATTTGTCTAAAACTTAAAGTATAATTTATATTTTTATAAAATTACAAAAATTATGAATAAATTAAAAAAAAAAAAAAAAAAAACTTCTCATTTTTTATTTAAACCTTTTAAGTATGTGCCTTGTATTTATAATGTAAGAATAAAAAATTGCAGTACGGTTAATTTTTTTTTTCTTTTTAATCGTGTGTTTAAATAGACTTTTGCGTGGAAAATCACAAATTTTACCATTCATAACAAATTTTGATAATTTATTATAATTTTTCACTTTTTTTCAAAACATAAAATTAAATTGTTGTTTTAATCAAGCAATTAAAATTATTAGCAGTTTAAGGAAAAACTTCGTCACGCGAAAAAATGTTTTTGAATTTATCCTGACACTGACATGTATGTACACTGATATATATACTAACGGAGTTTTTCCGCGTTCACGGAATGGACGTCAAGATTCAAAAATTGAAAATATATTGCTTGAGTTTCAAAATTCATTGAAAGAACAACAAAATTCTGATTTTATAAAAGTCCATACTGCTACTTAAATATATTATGTTCAATCATGTGTTTATTATTTTTTTCGCGGTAGAGCAGACGACACAAGTATCAGCTGTTCGCAAACATTTTCTCTAATTGATTTGCAGACTGTGTTTTGTTCATCAATTTTACTTGCAAATTTTTGATCATATTGCTTTACTAAGAGTCCTACATTATATAAAAATATGAGTTTTTGAAAATTTTTAATAATACGTCAAGTTAATTATGCTTGTTTAAGTTCATCGGCAGCCGGCTTACATTTTAACTATATATTATACGTATATCCTATTCCTTGCGCAAAACATTGAAATAAGGTAACAGAACGTAATAATGTTATAATGTTGCAAATATTTAATAACTAGTGAACAAAGCGGCAATTAAAGATCCTTTAACCTTTAAGTTGATTATTAAATATTAAAAAATGTCTAAAATAACATCAGTATTAAGTTCAAAGCCAGTAAATAGGCTTATTCAACATCGTTTTCTTTCCCAATTCGCTGCTAAAGCTAATGATAATGTGGATGATAAAATACAAGCATGGCAAATTCATGCTTATGGAGGAATTGATGAATTAAAATTATCCAGTGCAAAAGTTCCACCTCTTTTGAAGCCTTCTGACGTTTTAATACAAGTTGATGCCTCAAGTGTTAATCCAATTGATGTGGCAATGATTGGTAATTTCAAAAGAATATTTTAACAAAATACTCAAAATTGAATATATATTTATAATCATATTAGGTGGATACGGTTCAAAAATATTTGATGTCATGAGAAAGGTTAAAAGTTGTTGTGGTAAACCATACAGTGAAATTGAATTTCCTTTAACACTGGGTAGAGATTTTAGCGGGACTGTTGTATCAAAAGGACACGGAGGCAACAAGTTTTCAGTTGGTGACCAAGTTTGGGGTGTTGTTCCAATTGAACAACAAGGATGTCATGCAACCAGCGTTGTAGTAGACAGTTGCCTGGTATGTTACACTTTTTTTAAATGAAAAAATACAGACTTTCAAATTTGATAATTGAAAATTTTCTATTAAATTAATTTTGTCATTTATAATGTATGTCTGTATATAGGTCAATCAACAGCCTAAGAATTTATCTCATGTTGAAGCAGCTAGTATTTTATATGCTGGATTAACAGCTTGGTCAGCTTTGTGGTACACTGGAGGGATGTGTTACAAAACTTCAATTTCAACACAAGCACACAAACGAATATTAGTTTTAGGAGGATCAGGAGGTGTAGGGACTATAGCAATTCAATTATTAAAAGCATGGAATATGCAGGTAATTTTACAACTATAGCTTTTATTATATTTTTATTTTAAACTAATGAATGGGATATAATTGTAGGTGGTTGCTACATGCAGTACGGATGCTGTCAATATGTTGCAAGATTTAGGTGCAGATATAGTTGTAGATTATAATGAATCTAATGCTGATTGCAGTATCATTTCAGAGGGACCGTAGGTTTAATAATAAATTTATCTGAAAAATTTGAAAATTAAATATCAATAGAATTTTTTCATTTGAGTTTTTCAGGTATGACATAATATTGGATTGTTCTAACCAAGGACCAGATAAAATAAATTCAAAAGGCTATCCTCACACTACCTATATAACATTGAATCCACCATTATTAAAGAATATAGATGAACATGGGTTAATTGTAGGAGCTGTAAAGAATGTTGGTGATTTAATTTTACAAAATATTCCCACCTCACAGAATTTAGCACAGGCAAGCTTTGTAAAATGGGGTTTTATTGTTCCTTCTCCCACTGGAATCAATATGATTCAAGAGCTGGTTGAATCTCAAAAAGTAATTTTTTTCATCTGTACACTAAAAAAAATGATTAAAAATATTTAGACATAAATAAGTAACTTTTTTTATTGTTTTCAGATTAAACCAGTCATTCAACAAGTATTCCCTTTTGATGAATTACCCAATGCATACCAAAGAGTTAGTGAAGGTCACTTGAGAGGGAAAGTTGTTATTGATATGAGGTAAAGAATATTTAGTGGTATTTTCTATTGAAAACTGATATTATTTGGCATTAGTGTCAACGTATAACATGTATAAAAATTTTATTTACAATAAAATAAATAATTATTCCACACTTTAAAGTTATCTAGCATACATATGTAATTGATCCATATTTATAGATAATGTGTCAATTCCATATCCTACTTTCCTTCTGACTTCTAACCAAGTAGAAATAGCACTGGTTTCTGCTTTTCTTGCTCCTTCTTGTAAAACATGCTTTAAATATTCTGGTTCTTCCATGTATTCTTCTATTTGTTTTCTTATGGGGTTTAATTTTTCAATAACTACATCTGCTAAAAGTAACTTGTACCTAAAATGATTATAAAATTTTAAATATAAAGTTTACATTTTAAAAATCTTAATATAAATAAATTTTAAAAAAATTTATGCTTACTTTGCTGTCTCTAAACCTTCTGCCTCTTTACATATTTCTTCTGGAGTTTTTCCAGTTAACATACAATGAATATTTATTAAATTGGCTACACCTGGACGATTTTCAAGATCATAAGTTACTTCTGATGTAAAGTCTGTTAAGGCTTTTTTAATTTTATTACGTAATACATCAGGGCTATCTGTTAAATCTAACCGACTCTTTATATCTGTATCTGACTTTGACATTTTTTTTGTTGGATCTCGTAAAGATTTAATCCTGCCAGCATTACCTGTGATATTAAATAGTCATTACTGTAGTCATCCTATTATAGATTTTCACTGAAATTAAATTTATTTATTGATTATGTATTAAAATTTTAGTTAAAAACTTACTGTCTACAATTGGAAGTGGCATGGGAAATGTTTCTCCATATGTAGAGTTAAATTTTTGGGCTAAATGCTGTGATAAATTAATGTGTTGTACTTGATCTTCGCCAACTGGAACATGTGTGGCTCTGAAATTAAATGAATAACAGACATAAATTACTTAAAATTAATTTTAAACAACTTTTTATAAAATATTTTTAGTATTTGATTTATTAATTAGAATTTATAAAATCACATATTTTACAATTATTTATAATTTATTTTTAAGCGTTTACTCACTTGTATAACAATATATCTGCTGTTTGTAAAATAGGATAAACATACAAGCCAAGAGGTACATCTTTTAATTTTTCACTTTTTTCTTTATATTGAGGTTGATGAGTAAGTTTGACCATTGTTGCAAGACATGAAAAAATCCAACTCAATTCAGCATGCATTGGAACACATGATTGTTGAAACAAAATGCTTTTTTCTGGATCAATACCGCATGCCAACAAAGTTGCAGTAAGTTTTATAATATTTTCTCTGAGCTCTTGTGGACTCTAAAAAATAAAAAAATAAAAATTTTTTAAATATATAAATGCTTATTTATTATTTATTTGCTTAAATTTTTTTTTAGTTATTCTTACATAAGGTAATGTGATGGAATGCATATCAACAATACTCCAAGTAACATTTTCACCACTGTTTTGCAATTCAACCCAATTCTGTATAGCTCCCAAATAATTTCCTAAGTGAACAGTGCCTGTTGGTTGTATTCCTGAGAATATTCGCTTTGGATAAGATTTTTTTGCTTGCTGTATTGAGGACAGATAATATAATTTTAACGTAATTCTACATTGGTATTATGTTAATTCAAATTTTACAATTTTTTCTATTCTGCACACCTTACAATAAGCTCTTTCAGAAGTTTGAATTTGATTTTGACATGAAAAAGCTCTAATTTTATTAACGCACGATCTACGTAAAGGTGAAAATTTTTGAAACATTTTAAAATAATGTATATATATGGAGAATACTCATTAACTACTGCTTAACACATCTGGCCTCCGCAGAAGAATGCTTGCACTGAGCAGGTAACTGCGTGTGCCACTTTCTAATAGAAATTTGTTTGTCCTTGGGCAACCACGTAGAAATTTTTTTAGGTTATGGGGGAACAGCTGATCGTAAAAGATGTTCAAAATTTTCGCGGGGAAAATTTTTGTCGTCTGCTATATTTGCGCTTTTTTTGTACCTGATAAAAATTTTAAACTGATGTATAGGTGTCGTTTAGTCTTAAATTTTTAATTATCGAAGTAATATTTTGTTTTTCACAAACTTTAATAACACTCGAATCGGTGACTTAAAATTTGACTCATGCTCCAATGTTTACATATATATTTGAATAATAAACGTGTTTACGTTGGGAGTAGCTAATTTATGGGTCAAGAAAGTCCTTCAAAACAGGAAATTTTTGGCGATACTCTGCAGTCAGCATCGTTAAGCCTTTGGCGGTGGTGCTAATTAAATCAACAAACATCATTAAAATTTCGTCAAGGTGGAAAAAGTTTTGACAAATAACGGTATGGAGGTGACAATTGAAAAATTTAAGAATTTAAATTTGAGCTCGGTCCCAAATAACACCAGCAACCTTCAACTAGACGAGTTAGTATAGAAAAATCTTCTAATTTTATCTTTAATTTAACCATCTCTGAATAAAATAAATTCATCAGCCAAATCACGTCTGAATCCATGCTGACTGAACGTATCAAAACAAACAAGGAAACGATATTGGCTGGACACATCACCGCCGTGATGAAGTCAACGGTGGTGATCCAAAGTGCACCTGGAAGCCGAATCGTGGACTTGGGAACCGCAGTTTACCATCAGAAAAATGCGAGCGAACCCGTTCGAGAAGTCGGCCTCATCACTGATCTTTTTGGCCGTGTCAGCGAACCGATGTACACAATGAAATTGTTGCACGAGGAAATCACCGAAAATTCGATGAAAATGGATTCGCCGGTTTATTATTTGCTCCAGGATCCGAGGACCAGGTTCATCACCGTTGAGTGCGGCGACGAAGGTCGCTTCAAAGTTATCCACAGCTGAAGTTATAGTTATAATTGCTAAGTTTCATTCTTTTTGTTACGATCTGTTCGATTTAAATTTTTCGGAATGAATAGAAAATTTTAATGTGCGTTAGTTATAAGCGATGATTATTTTTAAATCTCATAGTTTCTAAACTTTTTCGATGAAAGTTATTGTTAACTAGTCTTAATAGATAAATAAATATTTTTTATACTTTTCTAGATAAATGTTTCAAAAATTATTTAATCTAATTTTGAATTCTTTACTATACATTCTTGAAATTTTTTTTATAAACTATTAAACTGTTTATAAAATAAAAAAATCTTATAATTCATGGGTATAGTAATTTAAAAAAATAAAATTCTTAGAATTTATATAAATTTATTCTATTTTAAACCAACATTAAAAAAATTTTTTAATTACTTTATTTTACAATTGAAAAGGGAAATTGTTTTTAATCTTTACGACTAGATCCTATAAAGAAGCACTCAAGTAATTATATAGCATTCCAACTTTAAAACGCAAACCGTAAAAAAAAACTATTTTCATCCAAGGAAAGTTAGTCGTTACGTGTTATTCGAACTCAATTACTCCTCATTATAGCGCAATAAACGTATGTAAAAATTCGCTTCGCTTCCTTCCACCCATTGTTTGTGGTAGGCTCGTGAAACGAGATGTTTCGCAAGTCAAAAGCACACAATATTTTTTCATTGCATGGTTTATAAATAAAAAATTGAGTGCCCGGTGAGTAGAGGGAGAAACATAACTATTTTGTCCCTGAAAACAATACTTCTCATCGGAGTTACATAGTGTACTATGAAAGAAATATAATCCAATCTTCTCGTCCCAGTTAAAGGAAAAATTTTAAATCGCGATACCGCAAGCCTCGCTTTGCAAACTATCGTCCTGGTAAACCGTAGGTACCTATCATTCTTTTTTTATTTCGATTAATTTAGATTTAAATAAATCGTATACTTTTGTAGTTAGTTAAATAAAGTTGAAACGAAGAATATCTTAAATAATTTAATAATATTCAATATAATAAATTTATCTAGTAATCTAGAGATTTTGATCACAATGATGAATAGATTTAGATGTAATCAAAAACTTTTCATGGTCTAGGAGTTAGGTATTAAAATTTTAAAATAAGTCGTCATAATTATGTTGAGACTTGATAATGCTATTTAATCTTATTGTTTGTTCGATCAGGTTTAATTGAAAATAATGACCATACAACTATCATAATTTATAACAAAATGAATTTATCATCCTGCCTGTCTCATAAAAATGCCGATAAACTCGGAGAATTCCTATCTACCAATAGTAAAAAAAATAAAATATAAAATTAATTGTTTACTCTTTCCGTACTTTCAAAAAAAGGTAAATCAGATAATTTCATCTTTCAACAAACAACAATCGTCCGATAAAATCAATTAAGATAGCTATCACTCCGAATAATTCCACTCGCTTGCATGGCCATAGATAGATAGATATATATAATCAATCCCACGTGCGTTTGGTAGCAGACGATATCGACTTCCTGCTTCCCCAATTCCCGCATCTGACTTCCTGGTTCGTCCGCTCCGCGCCGCTGGCGTCGAAAGAGAGAGCGCAGCCAGTGCATGATCAGCACCGACCGTGTTCAGCTGTGCGTGCGTATCATCCCCCTCTGCAGTCAAAACAACAACAAAAACCGTTCTGAAAGAGAAGTTGAAGGAAAAAAAATGTATTCGTAAAAGTAATAAGGCAGCCTGGCAGTGGGGCTGGGTGGGAATCCGGGGATCAGTGTTGTTTATGACTCCGTGCACAGCGGCTCGAAGCCGCCGACGACGACGACGACGGAGCCGTGCCGTGGTGCTGCAGGAAAGTGCCACGTAGGAACTGGGGTAGAGACAGCTCCAAAGCCGCGACAGTCATGCAAACGAGCACCAGCGAAGACCGGCAACCTGCCAAGAAGATCATGACGGTTAGTACTGATGCATTCTCACTTTTTTTAATTTATAAATCTTCGCGTTGCTCGATGTCCCCACCTTCCGTGTCGCTCTTATCACACGCGTATCTCGGGATTCGATCTTCGAGATATCACCGTGGGTGAGTATTTACCCGCGGGCCCGCGAAATTTCCAAACACCGGAGGGAGCGAGGGATTTCTGACTTGATCTTGGGAGATTACTATTTTGGCAGTAAACAATGTTCGAAAAAGCGTTCGATCGCTGTGATTCGAACTGATTCGAAGTTACAGTTAAAAAATTGTTCGAAATTTCAAATTTACAAAAAATCTCTTATCGCCATGTGTAATTAAAAATCTTTGAGTATTATCTATGCAAGTTGATTGAGTCAAAGATTGTTTAATTTTTCAAATATTAAAAATACGTAAAACATTCTATTTTTATTGAGTATGTACTTAAAATAAAATCTTTGACAAACTGAAGTCTTGACTGATCAAAAATTATAGAGATTTTCATTTACACGAGTCAAGCATACAAACTTAACTTTCGTTGCGCAAAGTCAAATCTAAAAAAGAATGCTTAAAAATTTTCAAAAATTATTAAGTGGGTATTTACTTATATAAATCCTTAAATGTTATTTAAGGACTTGGATCTAAAACAACCTAGAAGTAGATAGGAATCCCAGATTTTAGATCCAAGTCCTCATTAACTCATTTCATATTGATTTGGACATGAGCACTTTTTTACATTTATCTATCTAAAGAAACATATAAGACTAACACTATGGAATCGGGGGTATGAAAATTATTCAAAATTTGAAATTTTTAAAAATTACAATATTCCATTCTATCAATGCAATAAATCTTTAACCTATATTCGCCTGGTTACAGACACTTGTTTGCATTAACATAATAAACTAGCATAATAAAGAAAAAAAGAAAGTATATCTGCATATTGATTCAAACTTTTCACAATGTATATCCATTCGATACACCTGTCGTAAAATAGAACACGTGTCTTAGATTACTGCGCTCATTGTATGCAATTCGTTCCGACATGACACCCGAGCTTTAAAAAATTAAAAATATAGCATTTTTCTTTCCTTTTTTTTTTTTGATAAATGACATTTTTATAAGTGAAAATTTTTTTTAACCTACTCCTGTTATCGGTATGCCCTCATTTCACCACACGATACAAACCTATAAGATTGAATTTTTTCTTGACCAATTTGCAACTCAATAAGGCAATCAGTGTTTAATTAAAGTTTTGATTGATCAGCTGCAGAAGATCCTGATAAAACGAGTGCAAAATTATTTTTAAATACCTTGTAAAAGATTCCTTTCCTTGAATCGGCCTACCGCGCTGGAAAAATTGTCGAAGAAATTTTTATCAAATAAACAGGTCGTTTGATTACTAATCTGTGCTTTCCCAGTCAAACTTAAAAATACTTTTAAATTAATTTTTTACAACCCATCAAATTTTTTTCCATTATTTTTTAAAAGTTGGTTTCTTCAAGGAAAACCCAATCGTGCAGATTTTTTTATTGTGGGTATTAGCTATAAAATTCTAAATTGAAATATATTGATAAAATTTTTTTTACGATTATTTATGTCTAATTGCCTAAGACCTAAGACAATCAAAATAAGCTGATTATAATTTTAAAGTCAAGTTTAAAAAATTCACTCCCAAATTCATCGAGCGGAAAATTTTGACGGCTCCTAATTTTAAGAAACTCCTAAAAAAAAAAAATCACCGGATTTCGTGCTCGTTACTTTCGCACGCGGCATCGTTGATTTCTTCTTCATACGCGGTCTTGCACTTTCTATTTCTTTCTTCCCAACCTAAACTTGACCCACTTAACTTCCTTCAAAAATTAAAAACCTGTTTGAAAAAAAATATTTTCAAAATTCCATCAAAGACAATCGAGCATTTCTAATGATTCAACGCGTGATGCTGCAGCGCGATAAAGTTCCCGTAACCCAATTAAATAAATCACCTTTTTCTCACCGTGGCTATGGGAATGAAGAAGAAAAAAAGAAGTCCGTTTCGAAATTTATTGTCATTAACAGTGCCATAGGAAAAATAAACGGTATATATCGCCCTTGTAACAATTGCGTCGCGAGCGTAGGGATTATTCCTAGGAAAAAATTGTTTACAATTGCGAATGAAAATAGTGGTGCGTGTATGTAAGGGGCGATCGGGATAAAAGCTGCATCACTTTCTTCAGTGCGGGGAGCGCGTGACGATCGGAGAAAAACCGCGATGAACGCGTGAAACCGGACTCCCAAGTTCATTGATCCACTTTCGAAACGGTAAAAGTTACCGGGTTAAGTGCGTCTGCTTACATTTTTTCATTTTTTTTTTTTTTTTTTTTTTTCGAGGTGTGTGCACTCTTTGTAAAAAATCGAAAATTATTACTTGGCTTAATTTGTTTTTGATAAAAAATTGAGCTTTACTTTTAAACTAAATTTACTTGCTTACGGGATCATCAATAAAATTAATTATTAGTAATATTGTTTGAAATATTTTTAAAAATTACAGTTCGACCGTTACCATTGGAAGATATATTTTTAAACTACTAAACTTTTAAATTTTCAAAACAAATTTTTAAATTGATCGAACTCTTTATATCATAATCTCATAATTGATGTCAAATTTGAAAAAGTTTTTCCTGAATAAAGATCTAACAAACTTTCCCGAATAGTTCGTTATCAGAACGCATCAAAACACGCAAATTAATCGTTAGGAAAAAAAAAAGAGAAAGAAAAAGAGTCAATCATTAATTGCGGTATCTATAAGTTTATCCGGAGATAAGGTGGTATTTAACGTTGGGAGTCACCCCTCGAAGTTGCAAAGTTAAGCATCAGATCGCACCAGGATGCCGACTCGTGAACAGTTGCGGCGTTTTCTCCGAAAAGGAAACTTCGACGACGTACGTTTTTTGCACTAAAATTTTATTTATTCTTTTTATTATTATTATTTTTTTTTTCTCACTACTGCTTTGTACATACTGAAGTGTAGATTTAACTATTTAATATAATAGTCAAGGTGTAAGTTGTTCTACTTATGCCAGTCGCGTGCTGTGCTTTAATATTTGAAATAAGAAATACGATGTGACATGAAATTTTTAAAACGCGTTTTAATATTCCACACTGCGACAGACACTGCGGATGTAAATGAAAAACGGGAGGTCGACTTTAATCTCGTTAAAATATAACAAATTCAGTTATGTTTTTTTTAATTTTTTATTATGCAAACCTGGATTAATTCACAAAAAATTAATAATAAATTAGGTTCTGAACAGTAAAAACAAATAAACATTTCATTTTCATTCGTTGAAATTTTAAATGTTGATAAGTCATTCAAATTGTTACACTTCTCTAAAAGAGTATTTGATTAAATTTTATATATTTACTTAATAATTGTATTAGATGATAAATTTATTAACTGAGTACCAAAAAAGTTTATTCAGAAAGATTTCAAATTCTGTTGAATTCGATTTGTTAAAATTAATTTTAACGTTAACTTAATTAATTACCCTATAAAATTTAATTTTCAATTAACGTCATCTGCAAACGGAACGAATGTTTGGGTAATAAAAATCATAAAATAAATTTGTTCTGAATGTTGTGCATCGGTACTCAAACAGTGTAACGGTTATTTTTTGAAAAAATAAAATAATTCAATGGAACTTTAATTAAAACTCTGCGTCAACATTTTTATGAATTAACCTTTAATTCGTAATGATTTTATAATTTATGTGACCGAAAAAAATCGACATAAAATCACTGGTCTGAGAGCCCTAAAAATTTAATATAATTTTAGATCTGAGAAGTAACTCGTGAATTTTAGTTTTTGCAATTTAGCTCATGAACATTTAAGTCTAATCGAAATTGCAATAGTTTATAGTAAACTATTAAATTTCATTTAGGATTAAATGATAGTCCAGAATGCACAGGCCAAAAACAACTACTTTGAGATGTTATAAAAAAAAAGAGTTCCCCTTCTTTAAATATTACAGGGATTATAAACTACTCCTCAAACCCAAAATAATATCAAATTTCATGTACTCCCAGATGTGCGATTTTTTCGGTCATTCTTTATTTTTGATCAATCGGTCAAACAAACATTTTTTATTTAACAACGGTCTTTTTAATACATTATTTAATACATGTTGATTTTTTGTCAAAAAAATATGGAAAAATTGAAACATGTGTCAATCTGATGCAGTTTTACTCAAACTTATTTTATAAAGATCATTTTTCCCCAATGAGGTGACTTCATTACATCATCTGCGTAAATAAATTTTTATTGACTGAAGAAGATCACATCAAAGATCTAATCTTAATCAATCTAGAGTGAAAGTGACGAGAACAACTACCGATTATGAGCTCTACCTTATTCTGATTAAATTTTCTTATCAGAAAACGGTTTGGGGTCGACAGTGCGGACTTGATTTATAACTTTTTTTTGGTTCAAAGTAGAGTCTCGATATCTTGTATCCGAGTTAATTAATTATTTAACCTTTTTTCTAGCCTTGATCATTTTTTATGTAGGCTCATTCTGACTGTTTATCTATAGATATATCTGATACATCAGAAAATGATGACAGAAAAAATAAATAGTCTAAAAAAAAATTTAGAGATTGGTCAGTCGAGCTATTATCATTGAATTTTTAGTCAAATTGTAAAGTTAAATTCAATTTTTAATACTTTGTATAGTAAAAATTTTACTGCTTAAACACTGCAGAGTGACAGCATTAAATTAACAATTTATGAACCATACGCGTGGTCTAATAAAAACTTTGATTAATCGGTTTATAACTAGCCTACGTTTTATTTTCTCATTCAAAAATTAAGAAAATTAAATAAAAAAATAAATAAAACAATTAATTACATTTTTGACACTTACTTTGTAAATATTTTTTGTTTGACCAAAGCGAGGACCAAAGTACAAAATACTCGAATTCAGCTATAAAATCAACTTAATTCAAACAGCGTTTATTTATGACTAAAGGTCAGGTTAACTGTAAAAAAATAAGTAAGCAGAGGTCACTGTACTTAATTTTATACTGTGTTTTTTTTTTATTACTGTTGCATGCGATATGCCAGGTAGCTTTGTACCTGAGGTTTATACTTAGTTTTTGAAATGTATCTGTATTTTTTTTTTACTTTTTACATATTTTAGCTACATAAATCTAAAATTAAAAAACTTAACGACTTAGTTTGCTAAATATAAATCCTTCTAGACCTAGTTTCCAATATGTTCAAAGGTTAGATATGAAGGATTTACAGTAAATTTTTATTAAAAAATATAAGTGTAATAATTAAACTTTATATCGATGTGGTTTTGTGAATTTGGAGTTAATTGGAAAAATTGGATTTTTTATTATTCCAATTACTGTATTTTTTAATGACTGCACCTTTCAAATTACGTAAACTATGAGAAAATATACAATTGAGTTAGCATCGTCATTACATAAATGAAGTAAAATAATAAGGAAATGAAGCGATGACTTTCTAGTTCGCAGAGGTTAAAACATTTAACTAGTAGTTTTTCAAATTTTCATTGAATATATACGTGAAACCTCCTCTTTACTTTTCCTTATTTAAAAAAATTTTAAAAGCTTCACCGTATAATTCAAACAATAATTATCGTTTTTTTTTCAATATTTATAATGTTAATTATGATTAATAACAGCTGCCCGACTAGTGTATTCATTTTTGCCATTAAAACCACATTCCTGACTTGTAAACCAAAATCAAAGCTGTTAATTAATTAAATTTAAATTGGAGAAGGAAGGTGTGAAGGCATTCGCTCTCAGCTAAGTTAATTAATTTAGAGAAAATAAGAGTTCAGCTAGATTAATTACCTCAAAGACTGACATTTATTTTATTTATATTTTAAACATTAGTTATGAAATACTTAAATAGAAAAAGATTTTGCCTTTGAAAAAGTAAACCCTTTGGGTTTATAAAATCACCATAATCGGTTTTTACCTCATGCATCAACAAAAATTGCATCACCGACAAAAAATTCTTGCATGCGAAAATCCTGATTTTTTTATTCGATGCTCGATTCGATGTATGAAAACGATTTTATAATAAAAATTAAAACAAAACGAAAAAAAATCAGATTTTCGTTGTATTACCAATAAAGTAAATTCAACCAATTCGACTGACCAAATTTCATTTAATTCCCGCAGACGTGCACGAACGTGTCGTTCCAAGCGCACCACGTATCCCGGGTGAAGCGAGGTCGCACCCTGGGCACGGTGCGCGGCTTTCGTGGTTGCACAGTCTGGTTCACTGGTCTGTCCGGTGCGGGCAAGACCTCGATAGCCTTTCAGCTGGAGGCGCTCCTGGTCGACCTGGGGATAGCAGCGTACGGCTTAGACGGTGACAACGTCAGGACCGGACTGAACAACAACCTTGGATTCAGTCCCGAGGACAGAAAGGAGAATATCCGGAGGGTCGCCGAGGTTGCCAAACTATTCGCCGACAGCGGACAGATCTGCCTGTGCAGCTTCGTTTCGCCCTTCGAGGAGGATCGAGCCATGGCCAGGACCATACACAAGGACTTCGACCTGCCGTTCTTCGAGGTATTCGTCGACACTCCTCTGGATGTCTGCGAGAAGAGAGATGTCAAAGGTTCGTTGGAATTTTTTCTAGTTTGTGGCCTTTTAAAGTAAAGTTGAATTGTTGAGGCCAAACTCGTAATTTTCTCGTACGCGGTTTTGAAGTTTCGCTCGTTATAGTTAACATAAGGAAAACACGGCGTATGTTCGTTGTAAAAAGTAATTAGATAATTTTATAACATTGAATAGTATATCTTTTTGAATTTTAGAGTTAATAGGTAATATGTACTTAATAAAATTTCAGATATGCTTTGTTTATGCTTTGTTAAAAGAGATTTTCCAAATCTAGAAAAATTAAGACTCTTTTTGTACAAAGATACGAAATATTCAAATTGCTAATTAATTGTCTAAGAATAATATTATTTTTAAATTTATTTTAAACAAGATTGAAATTTATTTACAGCATAAACTTGAAAATTAAATCGTTAAAGTGTTATCGACGAGTACAAGCCGTAAAGTTTCTCTTTAGATACTGATATTGATATTGATTTTTCAAAAGTCAGATTAAAATTTCGAAACTCGTCATAAACAAAGAGACAATAATTTTAATCTTAATAAAATTTTATCGCATCCCAATAATTAATTTTAATATCTTTTAGAATATTTTTATGAAATTATCATACAAATCTATTTTTATGTTAATTAAAATCATTAAATAAAGTGCTTAGTTCATTAAAACAAGTTCTTTTTTTTTTTTTATTTTAAAGTCAGCTAAAAATAATGTCTCATATATATTCAAGATTAATATCTATAGTTACGTGAAAAAATATTTGCGTCAATTATGTCCAGTGCTATGAAACTATAAAATTGCAGTGACAATAATAACTTCATCTTTCAGGCTTGTACAAGAAGGCACGTCAGGGCGCGATCAAAGGCTTCACCGGTATCGACCAAATGTACGAGCGTCCCTTGAACCCGGACCTCGTCGTGCACACCGAGAACTGCACCCTGGAGGAGTCGGCCATGTCGGTGGTGCAGTTCCTTCAGGACAAGCACATAATTCCGGACCACTCGGAGCCTGGTGCACCGATACGAGAGCTCTTCGTAGCGTCTTACAGGCTCCAGGCTGCCAAGGCTGAGGCGAAAACCCTCCAGAGCGTCGAGATCAGCCAGCTCGACTTGCAGTGGCTCCAGGTACTCGCCGAGGGCTGGGCTGCACCCCTTACCGGCTTCATGCGTGAGGATCAGTATCTTCAGGTACGAAAGAGTATTTTTAATTTCAATGAGATAAAGTCAGTATGATTACTTCTACCTCGACGATTTTTCACGAATAAAATGTTAAAACATTAATATTCTTCACTGTTTTTTTTTCTTTTTTTTTTTTTTTTTTTTTTTTTTTCGTATGAGGTATTTTTATTTATTCTATGTGTAGATTTATTTCACGGCTAGCAGCAAGCAGAGGTGGGAATTATTCGGACGCTTAGGTTTCGAATAAATTTAAAAAAAAAGAAATTTTTCATGGGTTTCTTGGATAAATTTGTTTCAGAACTTTTCTGACTCAACGGTGTAAAAAAACCGGAAGTAAGAAATTTTATTCGTTGAATTATTTTTTCAAATATTAATTTTTTATTACCATGAAGATTTGGTTAATAGACAAAGTGAAAGTCTGAAAAATTTCACGATTTGTCTAATTAATGTATTAGTTGTTTATTTGTTTGTGCTGAATAGTCGGGCTATTTCAGGTTTTGCTCAAAATTAAAATTTGAATTATGCACTGATAAGAATCAATGTCGGGTTAATCTTATCAATAACTTGATTGTTAAAAATTAAGTTTTTTTTTCACACTAATTTAATATCTTGAACGAACCCCCTCAAAGAAGATAGTAGTCAATTAAGCGTTATGAAATTTCTTGTTTTTATCACACAAATAAAAATCAATTTTTCCAATGCTTATCGCTTTTGCATCTGTAAAATTGCGTTAATCCATGTTTGCCTCGTTCTTGTATAGTACATACAATCTGAAGATAACAAAATTGCTTCCGGATCTATTATTTATTCATCTAAATAATATTGTTTTCAGGTTCAACACCTAAAGTGCCTCATAGTGGACGGTAAGGAGATAAACCAGTCGATCCCGATAGTCCTGGCCGTGTCGGAGTCGGACAAGAACCGTCTGCAGAATGACTCGGCGGTGTGCCTGAAGTACGACAACCGGGAGGTGGCGATACTCAGACGACCGGAGTTCTTCTTCCACCGCAAGGAGGAGCGATGCGGCTGGCAATTCGGCACGAACAACGCTGGACATCCTTACGTCAGAATGGTCCACGAGTCCGGCGACTGGCTTATGGGCGGCGACATCGAAGCCCTGGAGAGAATTCGGTGGAACGACGGACTCGACGAGTACAGGCTCACCCCGAACGAGATACGAGAGAGGTGTCGAAAAATGGGAGCCGATGCCGTTTTTGCCTTTCAGCTGAGGAATCCCATACACAACGGACACGCGCTTCTCATGCAGGTGAAAAATTATGGAATTTTTTTAAGACACGGAAAATTTTTTTCAAGCTTTAAAAACTTTAAATGTATAAAAAAGTCTCTTAATCACCGCATATTATTATTTTTTTTGTTATTTTTAAAAGAGCTTTTAGATGGATTTATAACTGCAGATTTTGTAAAGTACTAATTGACACCAAAAGTAAAAATCTAAAAAATTCTAAGAAAATTTTTCGATGTTATTGCAAAAGCTCAATCAATTCCTAGACTTTTAATTTTTCAAGAAGTTCACCTAATTTTTAGTAAAAATATATAATAAGTAAGTTAAATATGTAGCGTCTTAGATCAAACATTAAAATTAATGAAAAATTCTTAGCTTGGATCCTGAGTATCGCTCTACCGAAACTCTTCAGCCACTCATATGTATTTAGTAATTGTATGTGTTCATAATCGTAACAACCATTTTTAATATTAGAAATTGATAGAGCTAAAACTGAGCATAAAACTGAAATTTATAAAACAAATACTTATTAAAAATTTTAATTTTTTTTTTTATAACAGGACACCAGAAGACGTCTGTTGGAAGAAAGAGGATTTAAGAATCCAGTCCTGTTGTTACATCCACTAGGTGGTTGGACTAAAGACGACGATGTGCCTCTCCAAGTTCGTATCGCTCAACATAGAGCTGTCCTTGACGAGGGTGTTATAGATTCTAAATCAACTTTATTAGCAATTTTTCCTAGTCCAATGATGTATGCCGGACCAGTTGAGGTAAATTATTATTATTTGAATATCGTCAAAAACTCATTAATGGACGCATATAATGATTTACTTTTGTCAATTTGCAGGTGCAGTGGCACGCAAAAGCAAGAATGAATGCTGGCGCGAACTTCTTTATTGTCGGTAGGGATCCAGCGGGTATGCCACATCCGAACAAAAGTGCATCGCCCGATGGAAACCTTTACGACCCAAGTCACGGCGCGAGAGTTTTGTCCATTGCCAGGGGACTTCAGAGTTTGGAAATCATTCCGTTCAAAGTTGCCGCTTACGACACTGCCAATAAAAAAATGTCCTTCTTCGACCCTGCCAGGAAAGGAGATTTCGACTTTATTTCGGGAACTAGAATGAGAAGTAAGCATTGACGTGAAAAATATAATATTTATTATTTTGTAGCGAATAAAATCTGTTTGGTTTTACAACTTGTGTGCTTTTAATGTTTAGATTTTGCCAAATCTGGAGAGCTGCCGCCTGAAGGATTCATGGTGTCAACGGCTTGGGACGTTCTGGCGAAGTATTATCAAAGAGCAAATATGAATTAAGCCAAGATCAAACTTTTTGTTTGATAACGCAATCTTAAATTTATGTCCATTTCAAAAAGTTATTTTTACTATTTTTATTTTAGTAATTGTACATACATATTATTTGTATATGCACAAATATTTTTAATTTACTTTTTAGCAGGTATGCTGTTATTAATTAATTTCGCATTCCATAAAAACGTGAATTTTTTTGATGCTAATTTTAGTTGACAAAGTGTAATATGGTTAACAAAAAAAACGATACGAGAGATTATTTTAATAATCATTGCGCACCACAAAGATTGTTCCTCTCGCTTTATTGTAAGCTGCAGTTATATGATGATACATATACATCAGATTTATTATGTAGAATTATTTATAAAATGTGGGTTGATTGGAGTTGATATATTTTATATATGTTTTATGAATAAAAAAAACTTTTTTATTATTTGAGTTTTGAAATAATTTATCGCTGTTTGTACATTCGAAAAAATCAATGTATTAAAAATTAAAAATTGTTTAAAGCTTATTAAATTTTATTGTAACTATGAATTTTTATCATAATCAAATTGTAAATAATGCGCACTAATTTTTCATGTAAATTTCATGTTCATAAAATGTACAAAGTAGAACGTAAAATTTGTTCGTTTGTTTTTTTTTTTTTCTTAATAAATATGTAACAGATTGAGTAATATTTCCCAATATTATACACAGAAATTTTTGATTTTATAAATTCAACTCATAAAAATAATTATTCATAGTCTGTTTCTTATTATGATTGAAATCAATTTTTTTTTGAAATTTGCTAAGTAGATTTAATATCATAACTTATTTATGATCGGCGATTGAGAAAATTTTAAAATTATTAAAAAATTGTTATCACATTGTAAATTAACAATTCTGTCAGTCAATCATTAACTTATAAGTACTATTCATCCAATTATTATTCTTTTTTTTTTTATAAATCAAATCAAACTAGTTAAATAAAATAAAAAACATTTGCTATACATGTTTTGATCATATGATTGAATGATTATAAAAAATAAATTACCACCATACATAAAATTTAAAAAAATTTAAATTATGTTAATTAATACAAATTTCAGTAAGTTAGAAAAAAATTTTATGAGTCTACATTAAAAATACTCAAATATACTCCCAACCTTATTTAATTTTTAAAGCTTTATACATTTTTTTTGTTAAAATTTTTTTACTCTTACTCGAGATTTTACTTTACAAATTATACAAGATACATTTACTATATTTTTTTTAACTTTCATATATTATAGAAGCATTCTCTAAATCTATTTCGGATGCCTCATCTGATAAGTCCGGCAGAGACAGCACTACAGGTATCATTTGAACTTTTCCATCTTCATCAGTTTGTTCAATAACAACTGTTGCGCCCGCCTGCAAAACACTTTCATCAATCATATCAGTTGTAATAATTTCTGGTTCTATGTGATCTGCTGTAACCTCCTCGGTGTAAACAGTTTCTTCTGCTCCTAAGACATCAGCTTCGTGAGGATCTTCCGATTCTTCGTCTCCATACACCTGTGAATATCAAAATAATGTATGAAATAATGTATCCTATTGAACATAACAGTAACTTAAAATAAAACCGTATTAGTATAGTAAAATTCAGAACGAGAAGAAGAAAAATTACCGGTTCGAAAGACGAGTGCGATCCATCATCTATATCACATTCAGTAATGTTAACTTCTTCTAGTTTAAGTGGTTCTACAAAGCTTTCCATGTCGCCTTCAACCTTTTCTGCGTACTCCTCATCTGGCTCCATTCCCAACTCGTTTTCAAAAACTTCTTCATGGTTATCGGATTCGTTATCAAGAGAAGTTTTAACCTTGGTGTTGTTTCTGACGGGAACGATTCTTTTGAACCCAGAGCCACCTCGACTTTCGTGACGTCTCTCGTGCTTGTTCTTATCACCCAAATATTTGAACCTCTGCTCGCAAACGCTGCAACTGTAGGGTCTCTCGTTTGTGTGAGTTCTCTCGTGGCAAACCAACGCACTGACTTGTTTACATCTCCAGTCACAATATTTGCACTGGAGCGGTCTTTCATTACTGTGTCTGTTTTGCTTGTGTTTTACGAGTTGAATTTTGGTTTTCAACATGAATCCGCATTCCTCGCAGGTGTGGGGCCTCTCGTCCGAGTGAGCGATCATGTGAGTTTTAAGCCTCAACTGATTGACGAATCTCTTTGGGCAGTGAGGACACACCAAGGTTCCCTCATACCGCTCGTGTTCGACCATCATATGATGCTTCAGACGTACCTCCGACATAAACATTTGATCACAGTCCGGACACTTCATTGGCTCCTTTTCCGTGTGAGTGTTTTTTATGTGGGTTCTCAGAATCATCTCGGTCTTGAAGGTTTTCGAACAGTGATAGCAAGTCACACGCTTGGTCTCGACGTCGATGGATCCAGGCTCTTCTTTGTCGTTGCCGGTCGACAGTTCGTTGTGAATGTTGGCCAGGTGCCACTCCAACGACCGAGGTGATATCATTGATCTGTTGCATATGTGACACGTGTAAGTCTTACCGTCTTTGTGGGTACGATTACGGTGGATTACGAGGGTCGAGTGATTTGGAAACTTTTCGCCGCATATCTGGCAAGAGCACTCCTTCAAACCTCGGCTGTCGGTTTTCTCGTGAACTTTCAAGTGTAATCTCAAACCATCTCGCCTGTTGAATCCAACTCCGCACATGTCACATTTATACTGTCTCATGTCTTCGTGAATTCTCAAATGCTGCTTCAGGGTCGATGAATTTTTGAACATCTTTTCGCACTGCGGACATTTTATGGTGTACGCCTTGTGCGTGTTCATGTGCTTTGACATGCTGTAGATTGGGACAATTTTTTGACAAACACTACACTCTTTCGTGTTATTCGTGGTCATGTGTTTTCTCAACCTGTGGTGTCTCAGACTCGCGGGGTTTTTAAAGTCAGATCCACAGTCTTCGCATAAAAAAGGTCGGTCCGCTGTGTGAACGGACTTCAAATGAAAAGTCAATTTAGTTTTGAAAGCAAATTTTTTTGGACACTCGGAACACTCATAAATTTTTTCTAAATCCATGTGTTTTGTTTTCACGTGCTGATCCAAGGTACCGGTGTGTTTGAATTTTTCACCGCATAAATCACATAGTTGACCGTCTTGATCGTCACAGTGTTTTTGTTCATGTTGTCTCTTTTTACCCTTGGATTCGAAAATCATTTCACAGTATTTACACATTAATTTTTGTACACAGGTAATGTTGTGTTTTCGCTTAGCTTTATGGGTAGAAAATTCCTGCTGGCAATCTCCACAATAGTGCGTCAATTTGAAATCATGAATTTTCGAGTGTTCAAATTCCATCTCTCTGTTTGGAAAAGTCCTGTAACAGAAGTCGCAGTCGAAATTTTCTTTCAATTCAAACGAATCGTAATCTTCTTCTGCTTTTATTTCTTGAACTGAAGGCCTCTCTAGAACTACATTGTTTTTAGTTTCATACAGTGTGATTATATCCTCGTCTCTCAAACGCGAGACAACTATTCTCCTTTGCTTTAAATAACTAATGAAATCTTGAATGTACTCATCTTTTTGTTTTAAAATTGATTGCAGTCTCTCTGTGCAATCATCTGCAGATTCTTTATGAGTAATATCATGTTGATGTTTGAATTCTTTCCACTGTTTTTGTTTCACTTTTTCAAATTTTAAATTATTTTGTTCAACTAAAACTTCTTTTTCTTCCTGCAGATCTACTTCTTCAACTTTAATATTATCCAAATTCAGCATTTCCATGTCTGCTGATTCATCCTTATCAACATACCTTATTTCAGGTTCTTCTATTTCCGCTTCTTCTGAGTGAGCAGCACTTGCTCCTAAAATTTGGACTCTTTTTTTTTTGTATTCTTCTATCTGTTCATCAATATCACTAATAGTAACACCATCTTTTTTCTTTTCTGTTAATTTATCTTGCTTTTTCTCTGCTGTTTTATCCATTTTTTTTACTTTTATTAAGAGCAGTTCATTGGGATTATTTCCTTTTGCAGTCACATACATTACACCATCCTCTTCAGTTCTTATGTTAGTAGCATCCTCCAGATTTAGTTTTGGTATTTTTATTTCTTTTAAATCATAACTCTTTTGAGTATCCTTTTTAATAGACCCGCTATTGTTTTGTTCACTGATTAAATTTCCAGTTGCAATTTTTCTTTTCAAAATATTTGGTGTTTTTGATGATTCAGAGCTGAAAGATTTATTTTTATCAGGATTTTCCTTAATTTTTAACTGGGAGTCATCACCTTTGTCTTTATTGGATCTGAATTTTATGAATGCATTTAAAGCCTTTTCGTAATTTACTTCTGGTTGCTGTGTATCTTCAGTAGAAGAGAATTCATCATAATTATCTTCTTGCTGCTTTACATCATCAACAGGTGTAAATTCATCATAAATTGAATCCGTTTGCTTTAAATCTTCAGCAGAAGTAAATTCATTACTTTCATTAGACAAATCATAACTTTCTTCATGATTATCAAATTCTATAAAAGATTCATTCCCATTACTCACAGTATCATTTAATTCACAGACTTTGTCTTCAGTTTCAACGTATTCACTTTTCATGTCAGTAATTTCTATTATCTCTGATACTGGTGAACTAGATTGTGGACTACTTTTTATTTGAGTCTGATTACTTTTAACATTAGTAGATTTGGATAAAGCTTCATTGTAGGAATTAAATAGAGATTGCAATTTTATTTGGGCTTTTTGAATTTGTAAAAAGAAATGATAACTCATTTTTAAATCACAAATACAATCCATACACATCTTAGTGGATAAAACATCATTTTCATCAATAGCTTGCAGGTGCTGAATTTGTTGATTAAGTCTTTTTTTAATTCCTTTATCACTGAATATATCAGTTAATGGAACTTTTTTTTCAGCACAGGTTCGGCAAAATTTGTGCAGATTTTGTTTAACTACTTCAGGTACTTCAAATATAGTTTGTTTTTTATTCACATCAACAGATGAAGATATTATCTTTTTGAAGTCACTAAGATTCGTTAATTTCAATCCAATGTATTTTTCACATACTTTAGAATAAATAATATTCTTTTTGGAACTAATACTTGGAATATTTATTGTTTTTTCTTGAGTTACAATACTATTAACATCTTCATTGCTTCTTTTACTCATGTTTTTTCCAAGTGTGTAAGTGGTTCCAATGTTTGCAGGTTGATCAGCTATACAAAAAGATAGAATAATTTGTTGTTACAATTTTAGGTCTTGGACTTTTATCTTATTTTATAACGAGCAAAAAAATTAGCGAGTTACTTAATACATTTAAATTACTAATGTTTATTTTAAAGAGAATTCAATTCCAGAATACAGTATTGTAAACAGAAATATAAAATTTATTTTTCATCTGATAAAAAAGTTACGTGTAAAGAAGTACTGTAAAAATTTTATATAAAACTTACAATTTTTAACTTTTTCTTCCATTGCTAATCAGAAAAAGCTGATTTGATACAACCTCTGTTTTTAAATAAACATTTATATTTCTTCATAAAAATATATGTTTAAAACCATTTATAAACTGAAATTCTTAATCAGTTGCTGATTATAAATTTCCCATAAAAACTATGAAAATTTTTTTCTTCATAAAAATCATCTCTTTTTGTTTATGATTCTTAAAAAATGCTCATTTGCATATGGATTAAAAGGCCAATTACCGGACATCACCTGTAACATCATTAAGTACTATTTTTAATAAAAAAGTTCACTTCCAAATAAAAACTTAAAGTTTGAATTTTCAAAACATCGAATCTAAAAATTCAAATAATATTTCTGTCCATCTGCACCATGACTACAATTTTCACCCGGAATATGTAAACGTAATGATATTTTATTTACCTCAGTAATTTTCTTCGGTGCTGTGCTGTCCAGATGGCGCGTGGCGTGTACCCAAAGTTTTCGTTATTTCATGGTATTTCGTCTTTCTACATTGTTCCTACTCATGGCTATATTTCGGGCTCTGGAAACTAGAGAACGCGATTATTACCTGGAAATAGCCCTCTATTAATTTAAAGTAAAAAATAACTTTATGTTAGATTTTTAGAGTAGATTGAGAGCACAACACCTAAAAATGATATGTTTCGATTGAGACGACCATCGTAAAAATGGCCGGAATTGACCAAGCCTTAGGTAGTCGCAAACGTCCCGTATAGTTGGCCTACTCTATCAGTTATTCACCATCAACTTTCGGGATTTTTTCATAAAAATTCCCATCAAAGTTTAAATTAGTTTGATTTAATGTTCTCATTAACAATACCTAATGAGTTTTTAAAGTGCTAAGAAAACTGTAAAATATTATATTTAGTATTTACGCAAACGTGTAACTGCGTCTTAAAATGTATAGAGGGAGTTACTCTTGCTTTTCAAAAGCTTTTGATTGGTTATACCTATTCTTAGCTAAAATAAAAATCTAAACAAGTCTTTATTTAAATGATTAATACAACATTTGAAAAGAATTTATTATTCAACAAAGCTACTTTTGTCTTTATATATATATAAATTATTTTTATTATCACGGTACAGTAACATAAATAAATAAAATAGTTTCTTTAATTTTATCAAAATGTAATACCTAAATTTCTTTTTTCATAATAATTTCTTAAAAATTGAAGCCAAAATTTCTTTAACGCCCTCAAGAGAGCTTTCGCAAATGAATACAAAAATTTTTTAAATTCATAACTTCGCTCGCGAGAAGTCAGGTCACTCGTCAGCTGATCTGACTACTATATATAGTTAATAGGCGGCTGCTGCGGTTTATTTACCTCACAGAGAATCAATAGCTTTTATAATGAAAACTTAGATTTTATTATTACTTTTTCACTAAATTTATTTGTATATTTTTATTTCGGGATGTGATTGTATTGCGACACTCCATTAACATGATGGCCGAATTTTTAGTTATGGGCAATGCTTGTGGTCAGAATTTACTTCGACTTGTTTCCAGAGGAAACGCTATAATTGCAGAACTTATGAGACTGAAAGATTATATTCCACCAGTTTACAGGTCATTAAAACTTCAAAACTAGTTTATCAAAATTTGTTTACTGCTAAGATAATTGCAATTTAAATTTTTTTACAGATTGGATTCAAAACATTTGCAAAAGTATGCAGCAATAATTACTGATTTTGCATACTTTAAAGCTGCTAATGCTCATGAACAAAAAATTGAAAATGATTCGGTACGTTCAAAAAAATTTAGGCTTGATTTTTTAATGTTGACATTTCAATTACTTTATTAGTACTAAGTTTAAATTTTTGTTTACTATTTACAGGTTCTTCAAGAGTTAGATGAAGAACTTAGAAACAATTTTTCTGAGATACTTTTAAGGTTTTACTTAGGTTTTGAAAGTGTACATAAATATGTGACTGATCTTAACAGTTATATTGATGAGCTAGAAGAAGGGGTATACATTCAACAATCAATTGAATCCATCATTCTTAATGAAGAGGGGAAACAATTAATAGTAAGATTTTTTTTATTTACTAAATATACTGTCATATACCTTAATCACTTGGTTTTTCAATTATTTAGTGTGAAGCTATTTATCTCTATGGGATTATGTTATTGATTGTTGATTGCTATTTCGATGGCAGGATTAGAGAAAGACTACTTGTATCATATTACCGATACCATGCTCAAAGAGCATCTTCTACAAGAGTAGATGATGTTTGCTTATTGTTTCGCTCCACAGGATTTATCAAAGGAGCTTTCAAACGACCCCAAAATTACCCTGAGGCTTACTTTCAGTATGTATAACTGTAATTTTCTTCATATTATTTAAAACAACTACTTATAATTTTTTTTATTTTCAGGAGAGTACCGATTAATGAAACACTCATTGATCATGCAATTGCGCGGCTAAGAACAGATGAAATTTATAATCAAACAAGTGCTTTTCCGCACCCAGATCATAGAAGCATAGCTTTAGCAAATCAAGCATCAATGCTAGTGATAATTCTCTCATTTAAACCTTCAGTATTAAATACTCAATCAGCAGTTATGAGAGAAATTGTTGATAGATTTTTTCCAGATACCTGGGTTGTGAGTATGTATATGGGTATAGTTATTGACTTGCTAGACTGGTGGAGCCCATACAAAGCAGCTAAAACAGCTTTGAATAATACCTTAGAGACTGCTAATGTAAAGAGAATTTCTCAAAAATTTGGGCAACAAATGCAGGTAGATAAAAATTTGCCTATTTTAAAATTATTTAGTACTAACAATAATAAGGTGAAAATTTATTAGAAATATCTTCAAAAAACCGAAGAAGCAAAAACAGCTTTAACATTGGATGAAAATGCAATAGGATCTGTTGTCAAACTTGTCAGAGAGTGCAATGTAATATTGCACTGGCTACTATTACATACTGCCACTCCAACAATGCTTTTAGAAGATTTAAAACGATGCAGAAATCTCAAACAAACGGTCATCCAAGAGAGCAAATACTCTGCTAATGACGCTCTACGTTTACTAATAAGTACAGCTCAAATTGAGTACAATATTAAACAAATGTATAAACAGGTAAATTTATTAAACAGAAACTTTTTCTTTCTTTTTTAAACTAAATTATATTATTTATGATCCAATTTTTTTACGTTTAGATGCTTCAAGACAAAGAAAGTAAATGGAAAAAAAGTAAAGATGAATGCTTTGAGCGAGTTAACAAGTTAGCCGAAGTTTTTACTGGAAGTAAACAACTAGATGATATAGAAAAAAATCAGACTCTTGAATCTTGGTTTAAGGAAATAAGTAAACACATAGAATCACTGATTGAAGATGATGGGAAAAAAATCATGCAACTGTTGCAAGCTTTAGAAGAAGTTCAGGGTTAATATTAAATTTTTTTTTGTATTTTATTTTGAGTTTTGACGGTTTACTCAATAAATTTTAATTTTAGAATTTCATCAATTGGAAAGTAATCTGCAAATATCGCAGCACCTGAAAGAAACGCGACAAATTCTTTATAGCATGTTGCGAACGAGTTCGATGAACGAAGACACGATGATAGCCATAAATATCGTCACAGACTGCTGCTACGCTTGGAACATCATGGAAACATTTGTACCCCTTTTGCAAAGTCTTATAAAGGCTGACCCAACTACGGTGATTCAGTTGAAGGCTTTGTTTTTAAAAGTGCGTATTTATTAAATTGTTATGAAGTGAAAAATGTTCAATTAGTTTATTGATACATTTTTTTATTTTTTTTTATTTCAGATGGCATCAGTTCTTGAAATGCCTTTACTGAGGATCAATCAAGCAAAAAGTGCAGATTTGGCTTCGGTATCGCAATACTACAGCCGAGAACTTGAAAACTACGCCCGACGTGTTTTGCAAATAATTCCTGAATCCGTTTTTGCTATACTTGCTCAAATCGTTCACCTAGAGACAAATGTTTTTCACGAGATTCCTACAAAATTACCCAAAGATAAAATAAGAGATTACGCCCAACTGAGTGAAAGATTAAAGGTAAAAAATAATTAACTGAATTTAAATAAAGACATTTTATTATGAGCGTTAATTTTTTTTTTTGCAGATGGCCGAATTGACTTATTCAGTTTCGGTATTTACTAATGGAATGTTAGCTTTGAAAAGTGTATCATTAGGAATCTTGCGAGTCGATTCTCACAGGCTCTTAGAAGACGGAATCAGACAAGAACTTGTAAAAAAAGTTACATTGGCTCTACACAACAGTTTAGTCTTTGATGCTAAGTCCAAGGTAAGTAATGATGTTTTTAAATCATTTATTTACAGATCGCGTCAACGAAAATTTTTTTATGTTAAAAACAGGGAATACTGATGAGTAAATTACAAGCGCTGTCAATGGTAATGGATGGTTATCGAAAATCATTTCAGTATATACAGGATTACATAAATATTAATAGTTTAAAGATTTGGCATGAGGAAGTGGGTTTAAAAAATTAATCTGATTTTTTTTGCTCATTCTTGCTTAATGTTTAATCCCAAAACTTTTTTGCAGATTTCGTACATTATAAAAAATGCCGTTGAAGAAGAGTGTAAAGGATCTTCCTGGACACCAGAGAAATCGTGGACGTACTCTTCGGGAGATAAAGTGATAGCTCACTTAGCCCCGACAGACTCGAATTCTCTAACTTTCATGGGAAGACTTTCAAGAGAATTAATTTGCATGACCGACCCCAAGTATGTTTGAAAAATAATTTATTGATTTTAACTTGATAGCATAATTTATTTACAACTATTTTTGTTATTTTTAGAACAACTATTTATGTTGAACACGTTCTTGCCTGGTTCGACTTAAAATCTCAAGCAGAAGTATTAAGTCACAAAGTATTCACAATGATTTTGCAAGCTATGGGAGCACCCGGACTATCGGGATTAGACAAAATGATGGCTCATTTTGTTGCAGTTGAGATGCAAAATGTTGTCAAATTTATTGATAAAGGAATCAAAAATAAATCTTGGGCAAGCAGTCTAAAAGAACTTGAAACTTTCCAAAACATTGACAATTTTAAAAGTAATGGAAATCATGATTAATTCTATCATCATTAAGACTAACAATAAGTTATTTTTTAAACCGATTTTATTAATTTTTCAGACAATCGAGGAAAGTTTTTAACTGTAGTAAATAATTTAGTCAATAAAGCTTGGTCACTGTTACTCGATTATGTATTGAAAGTTGGTCAGCTGCAGATTTTAAGACATAAAATCGCTTATGAATTAAATACTGCCTGCAAATTTGAAGCAAAACATATGGAAGCAGCTCTAAGGACTTTGAATGAGTACGTTTTTTACAGTATAAACTGAACTTTACTATTTTTATAAACAATTTCTTTAAAATATATACTTAATTATTTCAGTGCTGTACTGCACGAGATAAAAGGGAAAGAAGCGGAATTACAAAACTCTGAATTTTTGAACGAGCTCAGTATTAGATTACAATTGGCTGGCATTACAGATGTTTATAATAAAATATACGTTAGACCCCCTGAAATAAATAATATATCATTTTTAATGTTTTTATTTACGGTACCACAGTTGCATAAATTATATTTTTGCAAAAATACTGGTAAGTATTTTTATATTTTTAATTTATTGAGGTGGTGTTGAATCGCTAAAAAAAATTTCCAATTTTAGCTAGCCTATTAAGCAAAAAAGTTCAAGATCCAGTAGATGCAATAATTTTTATAGTGGGCGTTCAATCAATTTTGAAACAATTTGGAAAAGCCCAGTTGCATGACTATGTAACTCATGTCAGTGAATATATTTTATCTTTCATTGTATCAGACAGGTAATGTGTAAATATTCATTTTAAACAAGATTTATTTTTAATTCCTAAAAATATATGTATTTTATTCTTCATCAGTTCTAAGTTAACGACTGAATTCGAAATAGAGTGTATAACTGGAGTGCAATTTTTGGAAGTTTTTACAAGACACGCGGATATTCCAAAATCTGTGATCTTAGATACTATACCACTTTTAGCCCTGGACCATTATCAAGCTAAAATTTTTAAATAAAATAGATGTGTATATGTATGTATATGTTATTGTTGTTACTTTTATATGAAATTTTTTTCAAGGAAAATAATAAAGCAAAAAAATTTTATTATATTTTTGTAGGGTCCATTCATTTATTATATATTAATTTTTATTACACTATCTATTTATATTGTATATTAATCCATTTTTCGCTTCTCGAATAAGATCACGGCTCACTTTAATTTAGTTAAGTTATGTGATATTCACATCAACATTCATAATACAAAATGTTCAAGGTCGTAAAACATAAACGCATATGATGGAAGCAAAAGCGGGGAAAAAAGTTCTTATATTCGAGCGCACTTATGATACGTATGCATAGCTTTTGAGCCTATTCGAGTAGCACCGAAATTAAAGTTATGAGCGGTTGGCAATTTTTACTTGCTTTCACAAACAGTCGGAGAGCCTACACGATCAACATAAAATATAATTCTTAGTCTTTGCGTATTATCAATTTTTTTTCTTTTCTTTTTTTTTTTTTTTTTACTTATAACATGAAATTTGCAAGATTTGGGGAAGGAGCAATCGATAGGTACGAGAAATTTTTTTTATCGCTTTGATTAACAAACAGTATGATCATTCTCGATATCCAGACCAGCTGCAAATACGAGTCTCATGACAATAGTTTGCTTACTTTCTAAGATCTTTTGTATGACAATTATTTTATTTTTTATTTTTTTATTTTAACACTTTCTCGTTAACGAAAAACATCTAAAATGATGGAGTATTTTTAAGTACTTGGATTTTACAATACTTGAATTTTTAAGATCTTTTCTCTGGCTTTTTTATTTATTTTCTACTCTTTTTATTTATTTTTTTTTATTAGTAAGTTTTATGGTCCATAGATCCATACAATCAATCAAGCAAACTACAGTTCGATCGGTTTTTAGCGCCGGTTACACTTTAACAGAAGTAAAATCAACATCAAATTAATTTAAAGATGAATTATACACTGTAAATTAATTAATTAAAGTAAGTTAACAAGTTTATAAAACCAAATATTTAAGAATTCAAAATTTTTTAATTTATTGAAAAGAACCACAGGAGGACGAATGTTCATAACGTAACATGAGCTTATCTTCTTCATCCGGCAAAGAAGTAAAGCAACTAATTCTAATTGAGTTTCAGACATTATTATCGAAGTAGCCGACGTAGGCATGACTTTTTTTTACTTTTATTTACTTTTTTTTTTTTTTTTTTTTCAAAGTGGCAGGACATTGCATGTTTGAGAATATAAAATGAAAATATTTGACAAGTCGATCGAATCCTTTGCAATTCGCTTTCTGATGTGGATTGTGCAAATAAGTAATTTATATATTTATTTTTCATGGGTGACATAAAATACAATTGATTTTTTTTTATTCGCTTTTTAGTGCAAGAGCATCTCAGTGTTTTTTTTTTTTTTTTTTTTCTTTTTTTTCTTTTTGTTAATCATACAATTTTTGTAATTAACAAACACTCGATATGTTAACACTAGGTCTCTTAACGTCTTTTAATAGAAGTTTTTTCTTTTAATTTAACTTTTTTTTTTTCTTTTTTTGAATACCTATAGGCATTACATACATTAATAAAACACTTATACAAAATCATTTGAAAACGATCTTGACATTATGTATGTGAATAATAATCAAAAGTTAACATTTTTTATAATGATACATTAGTAAACTTACGTAAATAACCGAAAAAACGGTTTTGGGTCCTTTTTTCCAAATAATTATCATGCTTATATTTGTAATTTAATATTTCAGGTAGTGACATTTTAGAGTAAAAAAAATTATACATAAATTGTATTTAAAATGCCTTATTTGTTGAACATGATTCGCCCGCAAATCATGTACATGAATATTCGCTTTTATACGTACATACATAATAAAATAATGTTAATCATACATTTATCACACATACTTGGTACATAAAAGATTAACTGCATATGTGAATTATGTATGTTATATTATTCCTCATGCATTGTTACTTTTTTTTTTTTTTTTTTTTAATTGTATGATTTATGTATAGTTTTTTTTTTTTTTTTTTTTTTTTTTTAACTCATTATATATATAAATTTCTAATTGTTAAATAATATTTAAGTATCAAAAAAATTTACTTTCGAATTGAAAATTTAAAGTTAAAAAAACTTGCTTAAACTCTTACAATTCGAAAATTTAGATTCACATGGAAACAGTTAACAAACAATATTGTTTATAAATCATTAAAACCACTATAAATATCATTGCCTTCTAAAATGAAAATAAAATGCATATTTGCAATATAAAAAAAACTTATTTAAAGAAAAAAAAAAAAAAAAAAATTGTTCAAGAACTGATGACAAAATTGGATTGATATATTAAAGTAATTAAATATCAGGTAGTTAAATATTTTTTTCTCACGTTTTATACAATTCAATGATTGAATAGGAAAAACGAATTTTTTTTTTAATTTTGAAAAAAATATTTGATGTTTTTATGGCTGTTAATAAATACTCTATAAAATAATTAATCGATCACTTAATTACGAGAATATTGATTTTGTAAATGCTCTCGTACCAATTTTTTTTTTTTTTTTTTTTTTTTTTTCTCAATTTTGTTTTCATTTATGGAGAGTTAAATATTACAATAAACTTTATCTTTATAAAGATGGAAAAACTAGTAATCGAATTAAGGTAGCGAAAGTTTTTACATAATTGTATGTACCAGAAATATTATTATGCTCTCACACTCATATATGCATGTAACATTTCACTTTACTAAGTATTCTTGTTTTGTATTATTTTAATATTTTCTTTTTTTTGTAATAAGAATCTAAGATACACATACAATAGAGATAGACGCTTTTTCTCGAATTTCGCAAACTTTCACGGTAAAGTTTATATATCGGAGCCGAACACTTACACATTTCAAGAATAAATATTAATTATTCTCTTTACCACCACTATACTGATTTTTCAGAACACTTCACTACTTCAATTGGTTTTCTTTTTCTTTTTCTTTTTCTACCTCTCTTGGAATTCGGAAATAGTCAAGGCATTATTTAAACTTTAGAAAAAAAAAAAAAAAAATCCTAAAGTTATCATGAAAGGTCGAAATTACAAGTTATAAGTCCGTCCAATTTTACACTTCATTTATTAGTTTTTAGTTGGTTTTTAGAGTAAAGAGCTAGTGTTTTTACACTTTATAAAAAGCCCAATGTATGATTTATTTTTAATATTGTTGTTTAGGCTTTAAAAATTACGTAATGAGTTTTATTTCTAATTTTCAGTACAGTAATTTTTTTTTCAATTTTCAATTGTTTTTGTACAACATATAATCGACCTTTCTTTTCTGTGCTTAGAAAAAAAAAATAAAAAATTCATTTAAACAACTTTTTTAACTACTCAATAGTATCGAAAATTGTTTGTGGAATTGTTCTATTTTTTAAAGAATAACTTTGGGCTTTGGATATTTCATATGTTAAATATGGTAATTAAATAATAATCGTTATATAGAATTTTTATGGTTACTTTTTTTTTTCTTTTTAATTATGACAGTTTTTAATTTTTTCTTAAGTGGTTTTTATATCAATATTATTTAAATGTTAAGATAATTACTGCCGAGATAAATAAACAAAACAGTAAGTGATCTCCATGACAATAAATGTTTAACAAAAATTAAGAAAAAAATATATTCAAAGTTTGAAGTGCGACTAAGTACATTTTCAAAATAATAATTGACTAATATATTTGTGCCAAAAACAAGTACTTACATACGTTGCAAAGTTAATATTTATGTAACTCTTTCAATACCTCACTTTAACTTATTTTGTATACACAACGCTGTTAAAGAACTTTTTTTTTTCAATCATTGTAATGGGCAGTATTGTAGAATATTTTTTCATGATTTTCTGATTTCTTGATTTATCAATTTTTATGAAATAATTAATCAGCAAAACATTTTAAAATATCCTATGCAGTTATCTCTACCCAAATTTTTTATGCATTTAATATTTTTATACCGAGATACTTAAAAATTAAGTTGAAATATTAGAAACATATTTGAAAAATTTAAGTAAAATTAATAATAAAAAAAAAACAATAATAATAATAATAATGATAATAGTCATTATTGATATAATTTCCCCTAAATTATTCATAAAGAGAATTTTTATTTGTGCTGATTAATACAACAGAAATGATTGTCCTACAATTCCCTACAACATCCTCGTTTTGCAACAAGGTTATCAAGCTGAAGAGACCCACATTTTTTGTAAGCGCTGCATAATTGTGCTGCCTGATTTTTTTTTGGTTTTGTTACGTTTCTTTTTTTTTCGCATTTTAAGTTTTTTTTTTATTTATTTATATTTGTTTTTAAACCGTTCAACGATTTAACAATACCTTACAAAAGTCGAATCCTTTCGTTTCAATAAATGATTTGAATTAAAATCAGTCTACTGGTGAATTGTTCTTAATGATGAAGAATTTTTTAAACTAATTTTTCGCCTTATTAAAATTAAAATTCTTTTCAAGAATTGAAAACTAGTATTTTAAGAAGTACAATTCAATCAAGAATACTAAAGTAACCAAAGGAGCCAGATCATTCATTTTTTTTGGGTAAAAGCCGCGATGCCGTAAAACATTTACAGCTTATCAGTGAGCATACACTTTTATTACATTTATAAATCTTTAAAAACGCCAAACTCTGGTAAGAGTTTGACAAACAACAAATCGCCTTTTTATTTGTATTATTTTTTTTCATTTTTTTTTATTTGTAATAACTAAAAAGTAAATAGCCTCGCGTATATGAATCTAATTTTTTTTTTTTTTTTTTTTTTTTTTTTTTTTTTCCAATAAATAACATGCAGAAACTTAAAATACTTGCTATGAACTCTCGATTGAACAATAAAACATTTAAGACAAAATCTGTCTATAAAAATCATCTTATACTTTAACTTTACCCACTCTTAATGCAAAAACTTAACGTTATATTAATAATCACATTATTTATTCAGATTTTTCAAATGCTAATTTGAGCAAAAATTTAGTTAGAATTTTATTTTAAAAATATGAAACCAAGAGATTTGCTAAAAATATATAATAAATATTATGTACTTATTTTGATTTGTATATCATTCCAGATTGTTGTAGTTTTGAGTATAATTCAATTTTTTCATAATTAAAATATTTTGTTAAAATGAATACTAAAAATTAAGAAAAACTATAAAGTTTATAGATTTTTCTAGTTACTAAAATTTTTTTTTAAATCTTCAAAAAAATTTCTGATAAGAATGTTAATACATATTATAAAGATTTAAATGAAATGAAAAATGAGCTCAATTTATTATTATAATCAGTAATTATCAACATACTTTTAAATTCATTAGTTTATTTATAATTTTTTAAATTTAAATTGAAAATAAAAAAAATGTTCATTTACTAACATAGACTAGTTGTTACATTATGAATTTTCATCTTTTATTTTTTTTTTACATTAAAAACATTAGAGTGGGCATCGTTATTAATGTTTATACAACTTAATGATACAATGAACGACTTGAAACGAGAAATGGCATAGGACACACGAAACAAGTAAAATAAAATATCTAATAAGATGAAAGAGTGAGAAAGAAAAAACGGAAGAAAGAAAGAAATAAAGAAAGGAAAAAACTACATGCGGAGTAGAGATATGTTCAGTGTTAGATCACTGTATTTGTCTCCACAAAAAAAAACTTAATCTTTTGGTTATTTAGATTAAATATGGCAACTTTTTTATTTAATTTTCATTTTAGAAATCTTACTTTCAGTAACGACTGTTCCTTAAAGTTTTCATTATACGAAATAAGCGAAACTGCCAGCGGTTCACTTGATACGTCTGTTTGGAACAGTTTAGCACCGATATAAATCAAAGTACATTTGCTTATAAGTTTATTTTTCAGCATGCTTTTTTTTTTCTCGAATGGCAATATTTCGATTGCAGTAACAAAGATCCTTTGAATAAGTCAAAAATGACAATGGCACTAAAAACTTATTAAGAAACCAAACATATATTCCGCGGTGTGAAGCTTTAATTTTATAAAAACTGTAATACTTTCCAATCTAATACAGTCTTTATAATTATTCCCATGGCGTGTTGTACGTATTAAGAAATGTGTTTTTTTTCGACTGCGTTTGAATATTAATTAATAGTTTATATGTAAACGCTGCGGCTTCTAATGATCGAATGATACTAGTGGACAGTCATAAGAGCTTCGTCTTAAAAAAAAGACTTCTTAAAGTACGTGGGTGAAGATTCACAAACAGATCGTAAAAGTTTGTGCTTCGCTGTAGGACTTGATTTTTTTTTATACAGCGATTTTGTGGATTGTGTTGCGCATACCAATTCATCGTATATCGGATATATCAGTTTTACTGCCAAAAATTTTGATTAATTGATCTTCGTAATCATCTATGTTCCGCTTCATTAGTTCCATGCATGGACCTAGTAGACGTTCAAATGCTTCAACGTCCAGAACTATAAATAAATATTTCAATTGAAATTATTTTATTAATTTTAAGTTAGAATAGTAATTTTACAACAACAAAAATGACGTAATTATGAGTTAGTAAATGAGTTGAATTTATCCATTTGTAAGAACAAGTTTTTAACAGCTGATTCATGCGTATTTATGGATAGTAAAACACGCGACAAAGAACTTGTTGGAAATTATTTTTAATTTAAAAAATGTTTTTAAGAAGCAAGAACCATAAATTTAACCATAATTATTTTTTTCTTGGCGTAATTTTTTTCCAAAGTTTTTCTACTAGATGTAACTAAAAAATTATTCATCAATGATTTTTATTTATTAAATATCTACGGATAAATATTTACTAGAAGAAAGGACTTACAGGCAAGTTTAACGGTGCCAACAGCGTAGGCAGAAGCTGCTCGTGGTTTATGAGTAACAAGTGCTAATTCACCTAAGTAACCACCATGCGGTACACGGTTAACCTGTGAAAAGTAATAATTTGTAGCAATGTTTTTTTTTTTTTTTTTTTTTAATCATACAATTATTAGCACATATTATATTTAATTTACCTCAACTTCCTGACCTGATTCATCAAGAATTGTTATTCTGACTATGCCTTTTTCGACGAAGTACATACCGTCTGCTTGATCCCCTTGTTTAATAATTAGTTCTCCATCATCAAAATGTTTCGGTACAAGAGCATCAGCGAGATTCATTCGCTCGTAAGGCTAAAAATAGAGTTTTCGTTATTAATTATCGACTGTTTTAGCAGTACTTAGTTTTTATCTAATGATACTTATATCCGATTTAAAGCAGACTTTTAAAAAATTCGTACTTAAAGTTTGATTTTACAAATAGTTTTTTGACGTAATCAACGGTCAAAACAATGACAATTATTTACCTCAAGTGATTTAAGCATGGGAACTCTGTTGATGAGATCTTCGTACATTTTACGTTTTTTGTAAGCAGACTTAAGAATAATACGCCGAAAAGTTTGTCTATCCATTGCCCACAAAGTACCAGAAGAAATGGATTTCACTGTAGCTGCTCTAGGCATGTTGTACAGAAGTGCGAGCTCTCCGAACGCACCACTGTTTTCATAAGTGTGAATCATCGTATCTTTGACATAAACTTCATACTTTCCTCTATAAATAAAAAAAAAAACGAGAAATTTTTTAAAATTAATTTTAACCATGACATTAAATTGCTTGAAGTTTAGAACACTCAAGTTACAAACTAAAAATATCCTATAGATTTTCCGTGCTTCAAAATGATTTTCTAATGAGAAAATGTGGTTTTATTGTAAAAAAAAACTACTAAAAAAAGAAGAACAAATAAAAACAGAAAAAGAATGTTGAGAATAAAGTCTAATGACATTTGTATGAAAATGAGATTCTAGTCACGGAAAAATGTCGAAGTGAGCGAAAAAAAACGTGGCAAAAATGAAGATGCGTACTTTTCAATGACGTAGAAATTGTCTCCGTCGTCACCTTGCCGGATAACTAATTCCCCGGCCTGAACAGTCTTCTCGAACATAGCATCTAGCACATCTGCCATTTGTTCCTGAAAATTGAAGTGTTGACGTTGTACACTTACAAATACATCGCATCTTACTTTACTAATTTTTTTTTTTTATAAGCTTACTTTATCTAAGGAACGGAAGAGAAGAATCGCTCTCACGCTTTCGGCAAGTCGCTGTCTCTGCTCATCACTTTTAGGATGAATGATCTAAAAAATTAAATTTGACAAATAAATAGATGTTTTTTAACATTGATTTTTGCGATCATGATAAATTCAAGGTTTTGACAGGACTCGCATATTTTTTTATCGCTAAATACGTAAACACATAGCATTGAAAAAAAAAATTTTCGTCAAATTCGTTCTACAATCAAATTTTTTTTTTATTAATTTTTATGACTCTGATAATTTTTAATTCAACATCCATGCCATTTATCTGCGACTTGATTTATTTGCATGAATAATAATTTGCTTATTACCCAACAGAGTCACAAAAGAAAGAAAAAAATCAAGTTCTTGTTTCGGTAGAAATTAAAATTTCTACTCTTTATTACTTTGGTAAAAGTTCACTAACTAAAGTTTGATTTCATTATTACATTAATGCTCAAATCGACCGGATCGAAACCGGCTTTTAACCAAAACAGAGTAAATTCATGTTAGCGTAAATTGCGCCAAAATGTTAACACAGCGGAGACTTTATTGCGTTACCTTGAAAGCGATCTAATGGCTTTATAAAGGCACGAAAATCTACTTGTGTGGACATACAATAAATGAATTAAACTGCCTTTCATGGTTGACTCAGCCTCAACATCAATCAATATCGCCAAAAAAAAAGAAAAAAAAAAAGAGGAAAAAGTAATGTAACGAGAAGGACGCGTTTAGAAATTTTCAACACAGAATTGAAAATCGAAACGAAGTAAGGAATTTTTTTTTGCTCGCTTGGTAGTAAATTTTGTGCTCAGCCGGAGAAGGACCTCTCCTAGTTAAGAAAATTTATTGTCCTCCAGGTTTTGTTGCGGCCTTTGTACAAGACACATGTATTTTAGAGTCTACAAACAATTTTTTTTTTTTTTTTTAATTAAAATTTAAAATTAAGAGTTTTATTTACCAATCAATGAGTCAACTAATTATTAGAAAAAAAATACGCGGCAAAAGTAACAACTTTTATTGCAATTGAATTTATGTAACAAAAAAAAAACTGAGAATTAAAAAATATATAGAAGTTACGTTAAATTATTTATATTCTGAACTTTGACAACTATTTATTCAGTTTATTAAACATTTACGTAAGCATAATAATTTTAAAATATTTTATTTATTTAAATCATTAACTTATTATTTAATATGTATTTAGATCAATTAATTTTGATTGTTTAATAAAATGTTGTTGCGGTGACACTAACATTAACGTACTTTATGGTATAATACATAAAAAAAAAAATGTAAAGCTTTTTTTTCAAACTTTCTACTAAAATTAAGTGGGTTATTGTTTAATAAACGTTATCCAAAGTAATTAATTTTCTATATTTTAATCGTAGTTTTCTAATATCATTTCACTCGTTTATGGATCAATAATATTATCCAATTTGATTTTTAATTTTATCAAGTGCCTTTGTTGTTGTGTATTGTAAACGAAAAGACCTTCGTAAAGCATAAAATTACAACAATAAAACTTACACAACAATAAATATGAGCCAATCAAATTAAATACTAATCCATAAAACTTTTGATCAATCATAAATCCGAACAATACGTAACGCAGCAATATACCAGCTACAAGTATTATCTAGTCAATTAATCAAAAGTCCATCGTTAAACATCGTAAAATCGATTTTGAGCAAACGAATAATTATAATTTTTTTTTTTTTCATTATACCGCTTGCGCAAAAAATAAAGCTAAGTAATCTCGTCAAACGCTTGCGTGTCTCCACAACTCAAAATTAAAAAAAAAGATCCTACTTAATTAAGCCGTAGGTATGCTTCGTCACGTACGAACAACGGGGCCCGAAAAAAAGAGGCCCTCGCGCATACGCAAACACCGAGATGATTAGTCAAGTGGTTGTTTGTTTTTTTTTTTGTTTTTTCTCTTTCTTCAGTCGATGCCAGCCACTCCTCTGCATGTATGTACAGTGACCGGGCGGGAGGGAATATGCTGCTCCTCCTCATACGCCCGGGTTATTGAACACGTGCCCCGACGTGACGTCATAAAGGTGAATTTACACGCGTCATCGGGCAAAGCTACATCTGCTTACAGTACGACGATGGGGGTGGCGGCGGCAGAAGCTTTTTTTTCCCTTCTGCCCCTCTCTCTTTCTTTTTTGCGCTCCAATTTTTCCTCGTTTGAATTCTCAATATCGATCAGCCCGGCGGAGCAGCCAGGCAGGCAGCAGCGTTGGGTAAACATGGCGCCGAAATTATCGAGCGTATCGGGGAGGCGGAGGAGGAGAGGAGAGCTTGCAGCCCCCTCCTGACGTAACACGTACACACCGAGCGAGCGAGCGACCGAGCGCCGGGGAATTAAAACGTCGGGGCAGGGACATTTTATCCGACGACGAGGAGGAGGAGGAGCAGGCCTTTCTTTTTTTTTCTTGACTCTTTTTTTTCAGAGGACCGCGCTCTATCGTACGTGACCGCGTGCACCGAGCTTTTTAGTAGGCTTGCGGTTTATTGAGACGGCTTGTTTATGGGAATTTTTTTATTATGCAATGCGGACTGTTTGAAAGTTGAGGGGTTTTTTTTTTCTTTCTTTCTTTCTTCGACCGGCATTATAGATTTTTTTTTTTTTTTTTTCTTTTTTTGTAGCGTTGGATAAAATATTAAATTTTTTATGAATGGATAAGTAGCGATTCAATTGAAAAACGTAAATGCAGATGCGACACTACTTAAAAATAATAAAATTTTTTTTTATTAAAAATAGATAAATAAATATTACGTGCAAATTTTGTTGCTGTCGAAGGATGAAATAAATATTAACTTATGCAACAATAATTTATACAACAATTAAAAGAATTAAAATGTAGTTGCAGTTTCAATTAAAATTACTTATATTTTTTGATAAAAGTTAAAAAAAAAAAGGAAAATTTTGGTTAAGAATTTACAATTGTTTTAAATCAAGTTAAAAATTACTATTGTTTTATCAAAAACAAAATAATTACTTTAAAAATAATTTGCTGTTGTTAATAATCAAGAGTAAAAAAAGGTTTGGCTGAAAATGAATCATGCTTCTAATAATAAATTCCGAGCAAAGTCATTAAATAATTTTTTCAAGATGAATTTTTCTAGTCTTGAGGACTTAAAATTAATAATTTAAGAGCTGATAGCGAGACCTGATTAGGTCAATATAAAAAAATATAATAAGAACTTTAATGCTGTTTATTCAATATTTCGATATTTACCTCGATATTTACTTATTGTATGAATAGGTACTCTATTTTTTTAATTAATATTTGTCACTATCGTTAGATTATTTTTTTTTATAAACAATTTTTTTTAATTAAAATTGAAAAAATGTTTCGCGTGGTATGAAGCTAAAGAAAATAAAAGGGTAAAAATGTAAAAAAAGTTTAAAAAACTTAATTTTAAAATAATTTAACGAGGAATTTTAAAACTCGTGGTCTCGGCTTTTTTGTAATATGATTCGTGTTTTCCAGATTATGAGATTTTATATTTACTCTGACGTTAATTTCGTATGGCTGTGGTGTTTCTTTTTTCCTTTCCCGCGCCCCATTGATTTTCACTCGAAGCTTATTTTGCCTCTTGAAAATTGAAGGGTTTTTCACGTGAAAGAAAACCATTGATATATACGTAGACAGAAGTTTAATTAAATTTAAAAAAAAAAAAAACTCAAAATCTCTCAACACTCAACACGTATAGTTTTAAAAAAATTCATTATTCTTTGTGACTTTGTTATGTATAAGTCCACTAAAAAATTTTGATTGATTTGAAAAAATATTTATTTTCGGAACAGATTAGATAACTATTTTTAACTTAACAATTCGTACGCAATATATTTTTTAAATTTTACAATTTTTTGAATTTTTATAATCTGTTCAGAATCTACGTAAAATGAATAAAATAGTCACATCGAAAGCGGAGTTAATAATAGACATCGAATCAAAGCTTTTTGCAAAACTAAATAAATACATTTTTTAATACAGTTTTACAAAAAAAAAATTTTTAATTGTAAAAAATGGACACGGAAGTTTTTTCACGAGATGAGATCACATGATTATAAATTTAAATTACATAAATCTAGAAACGTCAAATCGTTAATATGATGCTTTTAAGTGAGCCTAATTAATTTCCATGCGTATTTAATTAAATTTTTCGCAACTGAGAGTAAGATCGAGTATTATAGCTTTTCAAAAAAAAAAATTGAATTTCAGCATTTATCTATGTATTTATAGTATTTTTTATTTGTTTATTTAGGCTCACCAAAACTTAACATTTATTTAAACTTAATAATTAATTGTTTCTATAAAAACCACATTATTGGACTAATCGTCAAATAAATTAGTCGATAAATTTTTAGAATTATAAATAAAAAAGTCAAATTTTTATAATCCGGCTTTCTGATCAAATTTCAAGCTTTTCAAAGTTATACCAATTTGAAACATTATTTTTAAGTGAAATAGAGAAAAACTAGAAGTGCAATGCTATAAATTGTTTTTCTTTGAACTCTTTTTTTCAGTTCTTGGAATCGAGACGAAGGATTCTTTGTTAATCCAATAATAAATAGAAACCTACAGCTTATCATCAATTTAGCAGTAATTCTTTTCGAATTAAATATTCTCAATCATAAGCTCGGTCGAGTGTTTAAATATGAAAGCTCCAATAAACTCTCGATATAAAACACAAAGAGCACCAAAGCTCGATTCGAACATATAATAAAAACAGTCTTAATTAACTCTTGGATTAACTATCTATTAATTCTTTTCATATGAATGTTTAGTTCAATATATGTAAGAATCGATGGTATACATTATTCAACTGTGGTTTTTTTAAATTGAAGATTTTAAAATAGATTATATAAATCAGAATTTCCAAGAAACTGATCGGAAGGAGATGAAGAATATAATTGCACAAAAAAGGTTAAAAATTCAATCACGCAGGTAGAGATATACTGCTAGTAGCTTAGACCTTGATTTTTTGCATGGTGTGCTATTATTAAGGCGCTTTTATGGATTTCAAACGATTATAACACTGTAAATACCGAGGTAAATACAAAGGTCTTGAGTTTGATTTTGCTCGCTATTATTGATTAATATCAGCAATTTTGGTTTTTTTAAAAAGTAAAGCATCTTGATAAATACATCATGAATTTTAAATCTCTCTTAGTTGATTAGCTCCAAAATTGGCAAAAGCGTAAAAATTAATTCAGAAGAATAACCAACAAAAAACAGAATGAGAAATAAATAAAAAGTAGTTTTAAAAATTTTCAATTGTTCAATGGAAGATAGAAAAAGAAAAAGAAAAAAAAAAAAAAAAAAAAAAAAAAAAGGAGGAAGAAAGAAAAGAATTGCAAAAGACTCAAGTGAAGAAGAAAACACGTACAATGACTGTTGAACAACCCGGACAAAGGCTTTTTTTCTCGTACGCTCTGCATAATAATAAAAATTCAATTCTTGTTAAAGTATTATTTAAGAGTAACAATGGAAGGGAAGATATAATAGAAGTAGAATAAAAATCTATGACATCAAATTTGCAAATGAGATGTAGTTTTTTTTTTTTTACCAATCATTCTTATACTATGATATCAAAACCTTGAACTTTATTCAAAATCTTAAACGCTTGTTTTAAAAAGCAATTTGATTTAATCTAATAAATTTTGTATTATATTCACCTTCGCTCCCTCGTCTTCCTCATCTTCTTCCGGATTGTAAGTTTCGGCGAAAACGCTTTTTCTTCTGTTTGCAAATTTATTTTGAAGAATCTGTGGCTCTGCAACAAAAGAAAATTCATTAAGTAATCTTTTAAGTCTGAACCTTATAAAAAGGAAGGTAATTTTCCCAACGAATTTCATTATATTTTTAATTATTTTTAAAAAATTCAAGTTGTCTTTTGAAGGGATAAGCTCTTTTTAATCTAGAAAATTTTAATATATGTACAGAAAAAAAAGAATAATTTTGTCGTGGGAGTACGCACAATATCATATCTAAAATAAAACTTTGTGCGTGATAAAAATTTATAAAATAAAAAATACATAAATAAAATTTCTTTTATTGACTGTATTAATTGTTGATAATTCAAAATTTTTTTAGGTTAATTGCTAAAAAATGGTACAGTGGATGGTGTACAGTCGATGTTTAACAATAAAGACGCAAACAATCAACAAAGGAATTTCAATCAAGTAGTTTCGATTTAAAAAAGTTTTTTCTTTTATTATCGAGATAAAGTTTGAGTTCAATTGAATAGAATGTATCGAAACTACGTAATATGTAATAAATACCCTGCAACATCAGCAATCACGAAAACACCGGATATGTAGACCTATATCAAGATGTATAAACACATATATACGTATGTATACAGGTCCAGCTTCCATTCAAAACGGATTTACATTTATCTCTCTGTGGACCAATTTTTTTTTTTTTTGTTTACTATATCGAATCCAATATTTCGTGAATAAACTGTTGATTTTCGAATATATCAATACAATACGTCAATTTACTTCGTGTACGCGATTTTTATACAACGAAAAAATGTATACTAGACATCCAAAATTGACAGTATGTACATGAATATCAATAATTATATTATATTAAGGAAAAATTAAAAGGAAAGAGATCAACCAAAACATAAACGTTCAAAGTTTGAAAATAAATATTTATCCTGAGACTTTAGATATGTTTGTACTTTAAATTAAAAGCTTGTTTGGTTTTCAACGAGGTTTTCAATTATAATGCAATTAATTATATCACCGAGAATATTACTCAACTCAAACATTATTGAGTCAAATTGTTTCTGTTGATTTATTTAGTTTAAAAATTTAAGTGCATTAATTTTATTATTTGAAACAAAGAATTAAATTATTTTTAAGAAAAGTTAAATAGCACGAAACAATGCAATTTTTTACGATCAAGTACCGTCAATTAAAATCCATCAATGAAGCAATGACTCGGTAATTGAAAGTAGTTGCTGATTTTTTTATTTTTCGTTAATACTTACAAATTAACGTGTTTTCATTTACAAACGAATAATAAAAAAATCGAATAACGTTAGACAAAAAAAAAAAAAAAAAAAAAAAAAAAACTTTGAACGAACTGAAAGGACGGGTTGACTATGACACATACGTTTAGTAGTGTTTTTTTCTGTTTGATACAATGTGGACGTGCGCGTGCATACTGCTGCATATTGGTGCACAACAAGTTAATTGCATATAATTGGTTCAATTCGATAATCCGATCACGAATTGATCATTATCATAATTCTAACTATAAACTAAAGAAAATCTAAACCCTTGGACTGAGGAATTTTTGTTTTTATTTTTTTTTCCAATTATATGTAGAAGACTGAAATTTACAATTTATTTTTATGTAATTAACCATATTGTTTTCAAGAATTCTGTACAAATGTACGGCAAAAATTTTTTATAAAATAAAAAAAATTCCATAAAAATTCAACCTAACACCTTTTTTTTACATGCTTTAACTTAATGTCAGAAAAATGTTCATTGGAGAGAAAAAAACCAAAAACCTTGTTGGATAAAAAAATTCAGTCTTCTCTACTCTATTCTATCAAGTTGCTAAAGGGTACTCTTGTGAAAGGAAACATCATTGAGCAATTGAATTTTTGCTAATCTGATAGTTTGGGAACAGCATTCCAGGATTAATAATTGTAAAAAATTAATATACCTTGATTGTACATCATCACATAGTAATCAACTGTTTTTTCAACTGTAAAATTAAATGCCAGAAAATAATTTATAAATGTATAAAAAAAATTTGAGATTTATCCTAATAGATTGAAGTGCAAATGTTGAATATTTATTAAAAATAATTACTGTGTTAAGTGAATAAACATAAAATGTTTTGATCGAGTCTATTTTATAAATTTATTAAAATTTGTTAGTATAAAACAAGTGTTAGAAGTTCAATCAAAAATAGTTATTTAGGACACATTTTTTGTAGAATTGTCACAACTAAAAATTAGTGTAATGTTATCATATAGGTTGAAAAGAATTTACTGCTTGCTGAATGCTGATAAAAAAGATATGTAATAAAAATAGTGATTATAAATACTATAAATAATTAGATATGTTTCAAACAAGTAATGTATGCATTTAAAGTATGAGTTAGTGTATTATTATGAGCAAAGAATTCAAATTTTTAAAGAACAAAAATATTATACTGGGTTAAAAAAATTAAAAAAAAAATTACTTAAATCCTTCATGATTTTTCAACCTTTTTTTAATAAATACACAAGAATAATAAATTAAAGTAAAAATCATAAATAGTTTAAAAGCTATTTCAATTCAAATCATATTGCAGTGATTAAAGTAAATAGTAGTTAGTATTTACAAAAAAAAAAATCTACAAAAATAAGATCAAACATTTACCTTCATCAGCAGTTTCATCTGGTGTTGTTGGAGTAGGCTGTGTGGGAAGCAGATTTAATCTATTCTGCCTTAGTTTTGTGAAAAAATCAACAGCATAATCAATGATATCACCAGGCTGCTCAAGAAGATAACTTATGGTAAACTCAAGTAAAATTTCTCTTAAGTCTTCGGGCACTGAGATCCTGCTAGAACTACGTTGACAACTCATCTTCACCTACGCCAACTGTCCCTCACTGCATGCACAACAGAAAAAAAGATACTTTTTAAAAATCGGCGCTAATATTAATAATCCTACAAACATCACTCAATAAATCATCAAACTTCCTAGAAATTTAATTAAAACATTGAAATTTTCTTTGTGCATCCAATAACACTGGGTCATTGAACAATAAGAATCTTTATTATTTCTTTTTCACAGAAACTTCGATTTTACAGATTTTACAGAAAATCTCACACGTACACAACTCTCCTAAACTTGGTGCTAGCGCGAAAAACATTGATAAACTTGCAGCCAGCATCCAAGGCTACTGCTCCTCTCGCGATTATACCTGCCGCCGCATACGTGACTCCACGAGCATTCCGCGCGCGCGAATCCCCGCGATAAGCTAGATGAAAAACAGAAGAAATAAACTGCAGCAATAAAAAAAAAGAAAAAAAAACAAGCTTTCGGTTGGTCGAACGAGCTGGAGCAGCGGTCTGGTAAAAATTATTCTCAGCACACTGCTCTCTTGGCACGCGGCGTAATGATCTATCTAGGGCCGTTTGCGAGCGAGGCACCAAACACTTCTTCCTTAACAGGGCCGCGATCGCGCCTGCCTCGTATTTGCAGCTGTGCCAGACAGAGACCAGATGTTCGATACAAAAGAGAGAGGGACGGTTCGCCCCCTACCTCCCTCCCCCACCTAGCCGTGACTAAACTGTGATAAGGCCGCGTCGCCGATGTTTGTATTTATTTCTTTAAAGGTCCCCGATGCTCCTCATGCGGTGTTTAAAGGGCCTTAATTAATGAAAATTAAGAAGATGGCGAGTGTGCTGCGGCACATGCACGACACGCGCGCATCCCCGTCGTCGTCGAGAAGAGTAACCCTCGAGCCTGCCTATCCTTATCGTGCGCTCTCTCTCGCTCTCTCACCCACCCGCCTTTTTTTATCATCGAGTCCCAGGGCCGACGCGAGGCAGGTACAACGGGGAGGAGAAAACTGACACTCGCGTGTGCTGAATTTTAACCGTACTCTACTCGATACGCGCACCCACGATAAGGTTAGACCGGTCAGAGATACGGTAGAAAAGACGAATTGAACCCTCGCTGCACTATTTTGCCCCAATGCACGTGTATGCATACCTATTTACGAGCTTTTTTTTTTAGTTTGATTTAAAACTACTTAAAACACTTAACAACTAGAGCATTGTTCGATTAAAAAAATAATCAAAAGTTTTTTTCCATAGGTTCCTGTTTTGTCGTAATCGAAGGAGGATGTATGCAGGCAATTGTTTTCTGAGGTTGAAAAATAAAAGCTTCCGAGCTCAAATGTAAACCAAAATAAAATGTGACACGTACTCTGATCGGGGGGCTTAAATTAGTGACTAAAGTCGAAATTAGACATTATTTTCAATTTAAAATAAAGGAAAAAACAATCTCGATTATATATAAGAAGGGAAAAAATATGGTTTTTTACCATGGATGTTCATGACAAAATCTCATTGGTATAGGAGGCGTGGCGAAAAACCATGGCCCTATGACGTTTTGGCATAGGGTAAGCCCATGGTTTTTCACTTAAGGTGCGCATGGCTTTTTATCATTACCGCGCATGGTATTTTCTAAACATAACCTAGCATGGTAAAAAGCCATATTTTTTTTTCTCCATCTAATATATATCCGTAACAAACCAATTTTGATAAATTAATTTTTTTTTTTTAAACAAAATTTAATTTTAATTAATCCAAGTGCAGGAACTACTCCAATTTCGATGCTAGAGTTCAAGATTATGCAAGCACTTACTCAGGTTTCAGAATAAGAACGTTTATCGAGAATAATCCTTTCTTTGCTCGAAGAAAGGGAAAAAAAAACAATAGAATCCCGGCTGTTATCTCAACTTCTTCTGCCCGCAGGTAAAGCTGCGTACCCGAGCTTCGAGCCCGAGCATCACTCGTCTATCCCGAACCGTAAATAATATGTATACCCTGCACCGCGAAAATCCCTCAGCTACAACTATTTATTTTCCCTCCTACAGGAAAAAAACAATTCACTGGCGGTTCATCACACACAACACACCCTTGGCTGCACACACGATAGAACCTCTCCGCACTCACGAGTTCCTTAAGACCGCGAGCACACATAATCATCGCGAGTTGAGTTGTCTTCTTCTTGCTCCGAAAATAAACGCACCTTCCGGTCCTCCTCCTCCTCGTCGTCGACGCCGGAGCCTTCCTGGCGAGGTAGCAGCAGGGCGCTTCGTTTTTGACACTTTTATTCTTCTTCCTCTTCTTCGAACACCACACGGACCAGCCAAATACGCGAGGGGGGTCACAGGCACGAAATTTTTTAAAAGTATTATTAATTTATCGATAAATACACGCGCGCGCGTGCACGACTATAGTCGTATACGACGAGACAAGTCACACACTGCGCTAAAACCAAAACCGCGCGAGACGGAGCGATGAGTCTAAAAAACACTGCTGCAGAGGCACCACTCACCAGCGTAGACTCTCGTCGTCCGTCGTCGTGTGTGCGACGTCGTAATTTTTGGCCCTCTGGAATTGAGGTTAGAATTCGTCGACGTTTTATTGATTTTTCGGTTTTGATTTATGGGGTTAAGATTACATTATCGATTAGCTTGTTCGATATGTTTTGAACTGTTTATCATAATAGTTTATCGATCTTTTAAATTTTTCAAGTCAGATTTATCTTATATGAGGAAAATTATTAAAATGAAGTATTTTTTGAAATGATTCTTGCTGGTTATGAAGGATTTTTCTTTACCGACATTTGAACCGCAATTTTCGAAAAAAAAGCTCTCGTCTTAAGATGAGCTTTTTTCTTATGGTCGATATAAAATGAATATGTTGAAGAATTATTAAACTAATAAAGTAAGACATAGATATGCTTGCAATTAGTAAAATTTATTTATCTTACTAGTTGATTAAAAAAACTTTTACACACATTTATAACTAGATTTTTAGAAACTAAATTTAAAGTAACAAACATTTTATCTCAAACAGTTCAACGAATTTTTTGTCATGATATATTTATTTTATTACTACTTAAATAAAAAAAATTTTATAAATAAATAAAAAATATTCGTAAATTTTCGAGTTGAAATGTTTTCACTCAATTATTTTCCTGAATGGCTTTCAACATTTATGCACTACATACTGCCTCTAATCTACTAACACTTATTAATTATTTAATAATGACAATCAATGCATCACAGATTAGTATTTAAATATGTAACAGAATTATAAATATTTTATTTACTCACAAAAGTTTTGTATAAAAATCAAAATGATAATTTGATATAAAATATTATTTTTATATAATATTCAAAGAAAAATCAACATATTCTATTTAAAGCAATTAAAAATAAACTGTAAATCAAGCCTTAACAAATTTTTAATATATCCTATACAGATCATTGAAACAAATAACATATATAGTTTTGGTCATAATATGTTTATTTTGTTCCATTTATTTTATTTAATTTTTTTGGAACGATTGTAGGATTATTTTAAATCTATTTCCTACTTTTTTATAATAAGTAATAATATTGGATTCAAAAATATTTGAAAAGTATAAAAAATGAATCTGATTTTTCGAAGAATTATAAATAATTGATTGCTTAATGATATGACAATGATAATAAAAGTCTTATTGATATTTACCTTTAAAGTAATTTTGGTACAACAATATTAAAAAATTAATTTTAAGCTAAAATTGGACTAATCAGACATCAAATAAACTGTACTGATAATCCTACAACACGTTTTTGGTGTTTACAGTTGTGCTGGTTTATCAAAAAATTTTGATTTAAATTTAATTTTAAAAACTATCGAATAAAAAAATTTAAATCTTAACATTTCATCTAATTAATTTAGTTTATAAAAATGAAGCACCTTATCAGACTGTAAAAGTAGTCTTTTCAACAATAAATATATTTCTTTGAATAAATTTTTCGAATCGTTTTAAAATAATCTAATAAGTAATTTATTCTATAAATTATCATATAAATTATATATGTTCAACATTTCATCTTTTCAAAAGGCAAGAGGTATTTGCCAAACAAGTATAATGAACTTGAATTTTATGTACTTGTCAGATTCACTGCTTAAAATTCAAGTGTAAACTTTATAAATATCAATCATGAAAATTTTTAAACTTTTATACGTCAAATTGAAAACTCAAACTCTAAAAACAATTTGCCTATTATAGAATTTGTCACATTATTGTATCGTTTTTTCGTTATCACAGATTAGTTTTAGTGGCAGGCCTGTTTCCAAGCTCAGGCCTACAAGGCCCTTATGAGACTAGTATTTTTATTATTAGCTCGATTCAATTTTTGAACTGAAATCACATTCCAAAATCACGACTCTAATGAGGGGAATATTTTTGTTAATACAAAATAGGCCACATCATAATTTGTCCAATAAGCAGTATGAGCTGTTACACTGTACAAATAATTACGTCCTAATCCAACAGCTTGTAAGCCATAATCCAAACGTTGTCTCAATTCTAAAAACGAAAAATATAATTAAGAAATATTTCTTTGCGATGATTGATAATTTATCATTTTTTTACCTTGTTCTGGCTGAATTGGTGGATGATCACGAGTAGGAGAGCTTCCTTCTTTAGTCCAAGTTCCTCTGACAATACTCCACAAGCTCCAACCTCTTTCTAAATTTCTTCTTGGTGTATCAGTTGGGCTGTTATCTTCTTTATCATCAGTATCTTTTAGTAAAGTTAAAAATGTTTATTCTTTGAAAACATTTAACAGTAAAAACTATTTATTTTTGTCAATTAATTATTGCAAAAAAATTATCACCTGACTGTGGATTGCTTTGGTCACCATTTGTTATTGCTGTCGGTTGTGGTTGATCTATATGACTGTCACCGCCATGTGGTGGAATGAGAACTGGCTCTACTTTGCTGTAGCCTTTTTCCAGTAGAGGTTCCATTCGATAAGCTACAGGATCTGACCAGTGAAAGATATTGTAAAATCTTTTACACAAATGGTCGGGCATTAAATCTAATTTATTGGACGGTGCCCTCGTACGTAAAGCTAAAAATACAGATAACGGAGAACCCAAACAAAATAAATTTTCAATCTGCAAATGTAAAAGAAGAGAAACAAACAAAATTAATAGATAATTTAATACTTGCAAGCTCTTGAAAAAATTGCGAGTCTAGTGGTAGTTCAATACTTACGGGAAAGTGTAAGCCTTCTGACGAATGTTCCGGCGAACCAGGAGATCTGGTTTCATATCCGACCCATCCTGTGACAATATCATAAACAATAACGCATCCTAGCGAATGAGCTAGAACAGAAACTTTTCCCTGCCACTCTGGATGTCGGCTAGTGAACTGATAGTACAATTTATTTAATTCTTTTTGAAGACCAGCTCGTACTTCTCCACCATACAACGGACTAGTGTAGTAAAGTATATCCATTGCAGAAGTATTTAAAAGATTTCTAATACTTATCACGCAATTTGGTGTTATGGCATCTACTATATCTGAAATAAAATAAAAATTTTTTTAAATTTTGTATTAAAAAAAAATTTATTAAATTTTTTTTATTTGATTGTACAAATTACCTCCATCAAGTTTAAGTGAAGACCTCCATTCAACAGGAAAGAATTCAATTCGATGATTAGAAGCAGGAAAATACTTATGTTTCATTATTTCCACGCATTCCCTAAAACTAAAAATTAAAAAAAAATAAAATAAAATAAAGTCACGATTTATTTTTACGGATCAAAAATCACGAATTGAAAATTAAATTTAGTAATTCTAAAATAGTTTTAATGACTTACAGCGTCGTATTACGGATTATTTTTCCCGTATCTCTTTTTTGGCCTATCCCGTGAACTACAAACACTATATGGTCGATGTCATGAGGTTTGTCTTCCATTGAAGCAAGTTCTTTGTAAGCTCGGACGAGTTTGTATCCCGCAGCTGAAAAAATTAATCGTTCATTTTACTAACACGATAACTTTCAAAATATATAGACAAACAGGTACTTCGAATGAATTTTTTTTTTTTTTTTTTAATTCAATTTGATAGGTCGGACTTATTGAACTCGACCGTTTAGCATCAAAATATCAATCGTTTATATCAGTAGCATTTGTTGCATTGGATCTTACAAGTATCAGGGTAAGTAGTTTTTATATTTTCGAGGCTTTTAAAGTGATTAAAAATTCTCAGAAATAAATAAATAAATAAAATAAAAACTTTTAAGGAAACAAACAAATCAATTTTATCGCTATTCAGGTAACGCTAATTACCCTCGAAACTTTCCCTAAAAATACAAAATTTTACTCCGAGATAAAACATTTTCCTTGAAATACAATCTTATTTGATAAAACTGACGCGTTAATTAAAAGTTAAAAAAAAAAATTGACAAAGATAATTCAAATGCAGAAATATACTAACATTTTGTGAAGCCAAGCTTTGATGTTACACTTCGCATCAGCTTGCTAGGGGTAAATTCACTAAAAAGTACTACATCATTTATTGCATGCCAGTCAACTTGATATTGAAGAAAGTGCTCGGTGTGAAGTACTGTAAAAAAAATAAATAAATAAATAATAGCTATTGCTGAGTAATAAAAACTTGTTTCTGTAAAATATTATTTGTACATACCTTTATACGAATGAGATGGTGTTCCCAAGTCTGGAGAGGAGCTAGATTGCGTGAGAGTTTGTTTCTGAAACATTTTCAAATGAACATCTTCTATAACTTCTGAATATTCCATTTCTAGAGGTATCCAAGTTCCATCGTAAAACCATGTTCCTCTCATTATTTCCCATTCTTCACCTGAAAGTATCAACAAAACTTTTTAATGTCAATTTAAAAATTCCTATTTTTTTTTTTTTTTTAATTAAAAAAGTTATTTTTCATAAAAACTACCTGAACTAGTTACAGATATTTTGCAAGCATTCCAAAATTATTATCTCTTAGTTATGCATCATTTAGTAACTATATAAGTATATACTGAGTAAATACACTTAGTAGCTACAATGTAAATACTAATTGTCTTAAAATGAAGCTACTTAAATTCACTGAGTTTGAAATTTTTTTTTTTTTTTTTTTTAATTTTTACAAAATTCTGTTTATCTTCAAAGTTTAGAATTAACATTTGAATAAATTAAAGAGTTCATATTCATATTATGTGACAATTTTTTTTAATTTTAAATTATTTTTATTAATTGAATAATTAAAAAATGTAACTCAAAAATCAAAATCTAGTTGAAATTATGGAAATGTACAATTTCCATTAACTATCTACTCACATAATATCACTCAAAAGTTGAATACTGTTAAGGAAATTAAGTATAATAAACTCAAGGACTAACCAATCTCAGTTAAAGAGACAGTACAGAAGCAACACAAATGAATCATGTGATTGCATACAGTTAAACGTCTGAGATCAGAGACAAGAATTAAATAACTCTTATCTGTAAATTATGAATATTGAAATGGTTTTATGCATGCACACATTATCAAATTTTAAGATAAGCAAACAGGATTTAAATACAAGGCAATTTCCAATTTTTAAATTAAAACAATATTTTGTCAACAAATCTTGACTCAATTATTTTCAGTTCATATAAGTAAAGTTTTTTGGAATCTCTTCAATTATTTTAATTTTTTGCTGTAACTTTTTTTACATCCATATAAAAAAAAATCTTTATGTTTCTTAAAAAAAAAGAAAAAAACTTACCTGGCCAATAAATAGAAACACACTTCATATTTTCTAGCTCCACATCATACATCCCACCTCTGACAACAACTCTTTCAATACTTTTAACATTATTACTGTTTCCATTTTCTCTATTGGCTGCTTGTCTCCTTCTCCAAGCATTTTCTATCCTCAAACTATCATATCCGCAAAACTCTGTCCATCTTTTATTGACATCATCTTTGTAAAACCAGCGTACTTGTTCTGGTGTTAAAGGTTCAGTAAATGGCAATTCTTTTGGTTTCTCCTTCTTTTCTTCCTCATCAACTCCATTTTCTTTTGAATTGATATCTTTTATGAAATAAATTGTTATCAATTATAAATGTATAAAATAAGTTTAAAAAAATGTAAAAAAAAATAAAATCTTTTCAATTTATATTTAACCCTATGCAATATTTACAAATAAAAATGAAAAAAATAATGTCAAATAGTTAAAAATTTTTTTTTCAAATAGTTTAAAATTTTTAATAAAAAATCTTTGAACACAGTATTAATAAATCTGCTTCTAATAATGTCTGAAAGATAAGGATATCTTCAAATCAGTTTTTAAAGATAAGTGTGTACTGCCAGGAACATTATGATAGATAAAGATCTCACTTACAATCAAGGTAACTAAAATGATAATACAAGGAAATAAAAAAAAGTTCCCAAAAAATTTTGCCCTAGTTGACACCATACAGTTACATACTTAATAAAAATAAATCATTTTTCCATAATTTTAAAAATTTAGTAAATATTAATTGGTGTCAATGGCTTAAAATAATTTGAATAGTATTTATTTGTGTTACAGAATGTGAAGAGACGTGTTTATTCAAGTATAAATAAATGTAGTTGAAAAATACATTGATGACACATATATTCGTGACATTGAATCAGAAAAACACTATGACATCACTTAGATAATACCAAAAACAAAAAAAAAACCCTTCCCTGGTAGCAAACAAAAATTCCCCGCAGGTAGCTAAATAAATAATCCGCAAGTCGAGTGATTCAACTGCAGTCGACTTTAAAAAAAAAAAAGTTAAGAATTTACCTGTGTCGAGGATCTCGACGTCGAGCGGGGTCTCGCTGAAAGGATCAACATCGGCGAACAGATGAACGGACATTCTCGCCCGTAACGGCGACGACGACGACGACGCACTTGTCTTGCACCAGGAATTCTCCTCACCAAGATCAAAACGTTTGTATACGCACTGTGCAATGATCTTCTCGCAGCACAGCTACACTAACACCAAGGGAGGTCTACCAAATACCTATCAAAGAGGGTTGTTTACCTGTCGCCCGCGCACGCAACACTGACAGTCCAGCTCATGTTGACTACGACAACTAAATACGATAACAAACTGCATGCACGCACCTAAACTAAGTGTAATTATTTTCGGAAGAGCCAGGCAGCGGAGTTTTTTTCTATATAATATATGTTCGCGGGCTGCGGGTGGGATCGCGACTGTCAGGCCAGCGTAGCGCAGCTTATCTGCTCAAGAGTGCTCATTCTGGTGCTCTCGCGGCGGCGTTTTTCGTCTCTGTCTCCCTTCGTCTTTTTCCTTCTGCTAGCTATACCTACCTACTAGCTCAGTGCATGCAGCACGCGCGTTTTTCACTCGAGTTTTCTCGTCTCGTGCAGCAGATCAGATCAACTAACTCGGCGGTCTTTATATAATCAGCTGCTGTTGCATACGCTTGCTGCTATTTTTTTTTTTTTTTTTTTTTCTACGAATGATGGTATTCTTTTCGATCCGCGGTGCGTACGTCAATTTGGAGCGATAGACTCGAGGACGTGCGGATTACGCGGAAGGGATGATGATGACTGTTGTCCGACGATGTCAGGCTTACATTGATGTTGTAATTCGATCTAAGTACTTACTTTTTACTCGTATGGTGTAAGTTATTTTTTGAACGACGTTGCGAAATTTTTTGCAAGGCAGCAGGGGGATGCACGCGTATGCAAAAAAAATCAGTAAAATTAAAAATAACCTTCCTCTAATCGATTAATTATAGCTACCCACTTGTTAAATTTAAAATTACCTCGGCAAACATTTATGTATTATTAAATTGGTTACAAAATTCGAGCGACAATGCGCGGATTTTTTAAAGTTCACGCGTATACGGTTATTTGAATAGCCGCTGCCGCTGGGTTCAAATTGGTGTCACTTAGTTGCTTTGCAATAATTGGATTTAAAAAGGGGAGTACAAGGCGGACATTGCACTTTTAAACGGACGTCAATTCACGTGCAGCAGGTTTTATGAGTCAATGCCTACCTGCACTGTAGCAGCCGGAGACTTTCAACGCTCTCGACCTTTCATTCGACTTTTATTATTCGCTTATATTTCTATGGACCGTGCTACCGCAAATGCCACTTACAATTATAACAATGAACAAATTTTTATTTGGAATTTTTCAACAATTTTATTTTTAATAGAATGTTTTCAAAACCTTGCGGAGAGTAAGAAATTTCAAATTCAATATTTTTTTGTCAAATAGTATTTTATTATACAAGTGCGTAAAATTGGTTTCCTCCTCGTGTGGCCGTTTTTGCACGAGCGAAGCGAGTGAAAAATGGTCACATGAGGAGGAAATCACTTTTACACACATGTACAATACAATATTTTATCGTACTAAGTGCGTAGAGCTCGATGCTTTTGGTTAGCGTGCGTAAAATTGAGCCTCTACGCACTTGTGCGATAAAAATAGTTTAGAGTAATTGATAATGGTACAAACTCGCGAGTTTTATGGAACATTTATTGATCTTTTGGGTTTAGAGTGTAAATGAAAAATTTTTGTCAGAAATGAGAAAAATAGAAGAAAAAAAAAAAAAAAAAAAAAAAAAACTCTTTTATGAATTATGTCTTATTGTGGTAATTTGAATTTTAGACATTCGAAAAACAAAAAAATTATAATTTATGTATTACAATACGACGAGAAAGAAATTTACTTTTTAGTGAGTGTTTAGTTAATAGTATAGACGTAGTAATTTTATGAATTATTAATGAACTTGTTTTTTGCTCCATCTGATTTTTAAAATTATTGCTCACGAGTGTATCATTTTTCCATTTTTCGCACTCGTTGCAGTTTGCGCGCTTGCTATCGGTTTAGCTGCGGAAGATGATAAAACTAATTGGACAAAAAAAAAATTTTATTTTTTCAAACTTTCTGCAAGCTTCTAAAATGAAAAAAGTATCACGATGATAAGAACGATAAGTAATCAGCGTTCAGAGAAATCGTTTTGGAATTTTTTGTTCAAATTTAGGACAAAATTTATAATTTTGAAGAGTATTTCATACAGAGAGTAAAATTATGTCAAAAAAAGTCTACAGTAAGCTTATTTTAGATTCAAGTATACAATGTATTTCGTAAGATTGATTTAGAATTTAAATATAGAGATTTCATTGAGTAAATTTTAAATTTTTTAGAAGATTATCTCAAACTACGATCGTAAATTCGAAAAAATTTCAGAACGCGTGCGAGATTATAATTTTATCGTTCGATATAGACAGGCAAAAAAACGATATACCGGAGATGATAAATTTTTTAACTTTAGATTTCATTCAGCGTGAACAAAGTAGCTTATACTTTGAACTATAGTTTGCAACGATATCAAAAAACTTATTAACGTTCTAATTTTGAACAAGAATATTTAAAAATTTACCGAAAAAACTACTCGAATTCATGGTAATACATTTTTTGGATGAATTTAAAAAACGCGATGTTTAAAAATGAATGATTGTAAAGTTTGATTTTTGGTGAGTGTTGAATTTTCATTCTCGGTTTCATTGTTTGTTTATAAAAAATCATAGCTTTTTTTTATTTACAAAAAACAAAACTAAAGAGAGTGTACGACAGAAATGCGTCATCAAAACTATTCTTGTAGAAGAATAAAGAACAGAATCGTTACGAGCACATGCTGAGCCGTCGGCTAACTTCTTTTTTCTCGTGTTTACCTGAGTTTTTTCTCTTTGTTCAGGACATACCAATTATCTTCATTCTTTTACTTTTTAGTTCTTAATTTTCAATGACTTTTTTTAAAAAACGGTAAAATTTTAAGAAACGTATAAATAATGAATTAAAATTAGCTTATTATTAAATTAATTTTTAGATAAAATTAAAAGTGTTAAAATTTTTGAAATATTGAATTAAAAGTTTCCATAGTTCAATTGTTATAGTGAAAGATCTAAGTTTTTAATTTTTCAATTGGATAAAAAAAATCCATCTATTCCTCTACACAAAGATTAATTATCACCAAGAAGGATTATTATCGATTTACTTAAAATAATTGCGATTGGTTCAGAACATAAAATTTAAAATCGAATTTGTAGAATTTTGGTATTTTAAATCAAGAATACATTTATAGTAAATGAAATATTGTATTGAAGAATTCATGTCTATAATTTTTTTGCTAAATATTACTTTACATTTTACAAAAAATAAGAACGAAACGTTTTAATCATTAAATAAGAATAATTATTTTTTTAACTGAACACATACGAATGAATTGTCGATCGAATAACATTTTGAAAAGTTTTGAAAATTTTAACATTAACTTGATTTTTTCTATGACAAATTTGACATTGTTTTATAATTAATAAATAAATGAGAACGGCCGCGCGCTGAAAGATACTAATTTTTGAAAATATTCTTCAAGTTTATTGATAAAGTTTACATTTTCAAAATTTACAGCAGGTTTTAAATCAAAATATATTTCTTAAAAAGGAAAATTACTTGGTCAAAATATTTGAAAATTAGGTTTCTGGTGGACGAAATTCAATAGTAATCCTTATTGTTGTCTTTTCAATAAAGGTCAAACAAATAATTACAGTTTTTTTATTACAAATATCAAATTTATTAAGAAATGATAAAACAGCTATTAATTAGCTTTTATTTATAATCAGGATTCATAAAATCCAAGAAATCACAAATGTATCCTGTTTGTATACAAGATTTTTTTACACATTGATGAGAAAATATTTACTTCAGAAATTCTTAAAATTAAAACTGCTTAAAATATCTATTTGCTATGATAAATAAAATAATTATTTTTATTCCATTTCTGCAGCTCTACGAAGTAGGACATGTATTTTATCTTTTATCCAGCTTTTATTGTAGGGTGCATAGGTATTGGTTGATTTTTGATAAACTAAGCATGACAAGTCTGTTAAATCATCAAGAAAATCAAAAAGTTGTTTAATATCATAGGTGATGGTTGGTGTATTTGGATTTTGCCTCTTCAGGTACTCTTCATAAATTTTACACACTCCTGCACAGAAAATTATTTCTGTATTAAAAGTAAACTAAATACCTTTTAGATTGATTTCAAAACTAAATACCTTTTAGATTGATAGTGCAATTAAATAAAATTATTTCATTCTTAGTATTGATTTAATAAGTTTATTTTTTAATACAGTTTATATAAAAGTTTGAAAAATGATTAAAATGATTGCCAATGACAAAAGTTTTTAATACAGTTAAGTAAATTATTTTTTTACTGCTGTTAATCTAAGAAAAAAATTTTATTTCAAGTGCTTACAATATAACAAAATAACTAGTTACTTGAAGTTAATTCAAGCCATTTGCTTTGAAAGTAAACTATGATTAAACATGATTTTTGTTTTTGCACGTCATTGATTATCTTTGTGAACTTCAAGTTTTCCAAATTTTTTTGTGCAATTATTATTAAAATATCAAATTAAAATTTTTCAGTATTTATATTTTTCAAGTAGTACTTTTTAACTATATTTTGCTGATAAAAAATAATTATTGCCTTGAAATCACCTAATCACCCCAACATTTTTTACATTTTTAATGTTACCTTTTTACTTCTTTTATAGAAACTATGACTATCAATCATGGATTATGATTTACTGGGTCTTAGGTGATAATATTTTTTCACAATTTTTAAGTTGGATAGTCCTTTTTTTTTGCTCAACTAATATAAAGTGTACTTCAATAATATGAAATTAAAATTTTTTAATTACCTTCCATACATTCGTTGACACTTTCATAGTCAGAATAAGTTCTTGTTTCAGGTCTATTAGCAGGTTGAACCAGAAGTATGGTGTGTGCCTGTAACAAATAAATCATTTTGAGTTATTGATTGAAATTTATAATTTGTTTTCGTATATTTAATAGATTGTTTGTTTATGTCTGTTATTTTTTTCTCTTGTTATAATATAACCTAAATTTTGAAAATTTGCCGAAAAGCTTAATAAGTCTAAAATATAAGATATAAAAAAAAAAATAAATAAAAACTAATATTTCTTGAAAATTATGACTATTTAAGCTTTCAGTTACATTAAATAATTCGGAATAAAACATTTCAATTATTGCGTTAACAAACTTGGACAGCTGAGAGTTAAGCTTACCATTTTGACAATTAAATTAATTAAAAGTATGAAATAACAATCCAACTAAAGAAGTTTGTGGTTTTAGAATGGTTTCGGCGATGTTGTAAATATTTATTTTTAAAAAATGAACATAAATAACACTATTAATTGAGCAAACGTCCAGACTTTTCGATGAAACACATGCAACACTGAGTTCCAATTCTCTATCTGTTCCGCTTGTTTCTTATGGTTCTGTTTTTTCCGGGTTTCTAAAATCTTAATTAAATTAAAAAATCTATAAAGTCAGTTTTTAAGTTTTTTTTAACAAACTTAAAATGATTTAAAGTTTACACTTTAATGAGCATTCCATAAAATTGACAATTAATAAACAATAATAAAAAAAAATGAAGTAAGCTGAAAATTGAAATATGAAATGTGTACAGACTACAGTCTTTTAATGAACTAAAAAACATACTCTAATATGCTCCTATGGTAGTTTAGTACAACTAGGTTTTCTTTCTATTAAAATTTGTTAATAGAGAAGTAAAGACTAAAGAATAAATATTTTTATTTTCTTCTTTTGGTTAGCTGCGAAACTAGCGACACCGGCGTCTAACATCCGAGAAACATCAGTGATCAGACGGAGAGTGGAGACTGTTTCTCTTTGCATTGACGTTTAGAGAGTGACAAGCGTTTGATTTTTTTTTTTGAATTCATTAATTAGTTGTGACTTTATTGTGAATTTTAAAGATGGAAGCCAAACCGAAATTAAATGACGAAGCTGCTTGGAAAAAATTGAAAGATTATTATAACAGTAACGGAACAAAAATAAATATAAATCAACTGTTTCAACAAGATCCCGACCGTTTCAAAAAACTAAGGTACGATTATGGAGCATTTGGAATTGTTTGACCTTGGAATGACCTTTCACCTTATCAGATTTATCATAAAAGCAATCAACTATTTATTTTAAAACTTTTGAATAATTTGATATAGAGTTAATTAAAATCTGATGCAATAATTTTCATTAAAAAATTCGTTTCGTTATAAAAATTGCTTCAGTCATTTATTGTTATAGAGCTTTTTTCTCTGAACAAAGTTTTACAGTTATTTTTTTTCGCAATTTAAAACAGAAAAATTATATTAAAAAAATAGTTTTCAGTCTTATGTAATACTAGACACTATTTTCAAGAAGGTTGGGTTAAATAAATACATTTTTATTAATTGTGTAACTAATCATTCATTATCAATGACATCTGTTAATTTATAAAGTTAGTTTGCAGATTGACACTCCAAATGATGGACCTATTCTTCTTGATTATTCAAAAAACCGTGTTACTGATGAAATTCTCCAACTTCTATTTCAGCTGGTGAGTATATACATAAAGTACTATAAAATTTATTTAAAAATTTTTTTTTATTTTTTGTTTATCATTATTTTTAGGCAAGAGACCGTAAAATAGAGCAAGCTCGTGATGCCATGTTCACAGGGCAAAAAATTAATTTCACTGAAGGTAGAGCTGTACTTCATATTGCCCTACGAAACAGAGGCAACACTCCAATTTTAGTGGATGGAAAAGATGTAATGCCAGAAGTCAATGGTGTTTTGGCACATATGCAAGAATTCTCTAAACAAGTAAATTTCTTTAAATTATAATATTTTTTTTATTTTTAACAAGAGGTAAAAAATAATTTCTTTTCTTTTTTCATATTTTTAACTAAAAAAAAAAGGTTATTTCCAAAGAATGGAAAGGTTTTACTGGAAAACCCATTGAAGATGTTGTTAATATTGGTATTGGAGGATCTGACTTGGTAAGTTTTTGTTGTTAATGTATTATATTATAATATTGTTAATATATTATTTTGTAATGTTGTTTATATATTATATTATAATTTAAAACTGTAATTGCAAAAATGAATGCTAACAAATACTTTTATAGGGTCCTCTTATGGTTACTGAAGCTTTAAAACCTTATCAAGTTGGTCCAAGAGTTCATTTTGTTAGTAACATTGATGGAACTCACATAGCCGAAACTCTGAAAAAACTCAACCCAGAGACTGTACTTTTTATAATTGCTTCAAAAACTTTTACTACTCAAGAAACAATTACCAATGCTACATCTGCTAAAAAGTGGCTTCTTGAACATCTGAAAGATGTAAACCATTTTAATTTTACATTAAATAAAAATAATTTTTAATGGATTTTTTTTTAATATTTCAGAATGCAGCTGTTGCTCGTCATTTTGTGGCTTTGTCAACTAACACCGAAAAAGTAAAAGAATTTGGAATAGATGAGAAAAACATGTTTGGATTTTGGGATTGGGTAGGAGGAAGATATTCACTATGGTCTGCTATTGGGTTGTCTATCTGTCTTTCAATTGGTTTTGACAACTTCGAAGAGCTATTGGAAGGAGCATTTTTCACCGACCAACATTTCAGAACAGCTCCACTAGAAAAAAACGTTAGTTTGATCAAATAACTGATTGTAAGGATCAGTTTAAAATTATATATATTAAATTATTAACTGTAATTTATTCAGGCTCCAGTAATACTTGCTTTACTTGGGATATGGTATCATAATTTTTACAATGCTGAAACTCATGCTCTACTGCCTTATGATCAGTATCTCCATAGATTTGCAGCATACTTTCAACAAGGAGACATGGAAAGTAATGGAAAATATGTGACGAGATCTGGCAAAACAGTCGATTATTCCACAGGTTAATATTTTCATTTCAATATTCTTTTATAACCGGCATTAGTTTTCAAAAATAAAAATATTTTTAAAGGCCCTATTGTATGGGGAGAGCCAGGAACAAATGGACAGCATGCGTTTTACCAATTAATTCATCAAGGAACACGACTCATTCCAGCCGATTTTATTGCACCAGCAGTATCTCATAATAAAGTTCAAGGAGATCTGCATCATAAGATTCTACTTTCAAATTTCTTAGCCCAAACAGAAGCTTTAATGAAAGGAAAGACCTCAGATCAAGCTAAAGATGAACTTCAAAAAGCTGGCCTAAATGGTGATCAAGTTAACTCAATTCTACCTCACAAAGTCTTTGAAGGAAATAGACCTACAAACAGCATTGTTGTTAAAAAAATTACTCCATTTACTTTAGGAGCTTTGATAGGTTAAAAATTTAATCTTTAAAATTTTAAGAAAAATTAAAAATTTATCATAATTTATATCTTGATATTTTTTTTTTTTTTCAGCTACTTATGAACATAAAATATTTGTACAAGGAATAATTTGGGATATCAATTCTTTTGATCAGTGGGGGTAAGTTTCCAAAATTAGAAGTTTTCTTCTGGTTTTCAAATTATACTAAATTAAAAATAATTTTACAGTGTTGAACTTGGTAAACAATTAGCCAAAGCAATAGAGCCCGAGTTAAATAATGCTGATACAATCACTAGTCATGATTCCTCTACAAATGGATTAATTGCATTCATAAAAGCTAACAGCAAATAAATATTTTTTTTTTCCTAATTACTATATTAGTCATACAAAGGAAGTTAAAAAAAATTAATAGATCTGTGAGATTTTACTATGATAAGGATACTTTTTTTTAACAAGTTAAAAAGATGGTTTTTCAGCTCTTCTAAAATTATGCATGAAAATTTTTATTTTTGCTGCTTTATTACTATTACATACTTGGTTGATTTTAATTAATTTTTTTGCAGCAAAATTTGCTTGAAATCATACTATATCATATATGTTTATGTAAATTGTAAACATAAAAATTAATTAAAAAATTTTAATAATTTTAACTTTTATAGTCCTGTTAATTGAAGATGAAATTTTATTTATTTATTTTTAATTACTGTGTGTTTTTGGTAGAGTTGATACTGTGTTTGTGTAATTCATATACATTGTCAAATTAATGATGCAAGTATACTTAAATATGATAATTTTTTTTACAATTGTTAATCCAATTTTTTATTTTTTGATAAAAATCTTTTCTTGATTTTGTACCAATCAAACAAACGATTTATGGTTGAAAAATTGTTCAATTAAAATATTTAAAAATAGGATTGCCAAAAAAAAATTTAAAGTTGTAATGTGTATTATAAATGTTGTTGGGTATAGTCACTGTTGAAATTAATAAATTTTATTGTACAGAATAACTATAAATAACTGCATCAAAATTTTGTTGATCCTTCTAAAAATTTTATTTAAAATGATAAAAAGATAAAAATATAAGGATAATCCTGGAGAAGCTAATAATGTGTGACGTGCAGCAATCGTTTTCTGCGGTGTACTCAGTAAGTAGACGAATAAATTATGAAACGCGCACGTAATAAGATACCCGCGGTGACGGTGGCGGTTTTCTATCACACAGCACAGCACACCGCGCCTCTCGTGCAGCAGCTCGTCGCGGCTCGTCCGCGCTCTGCAGGCTGCACAGCTCTCCAGTTTTCCTCTAACTCGCTTTTGCGGCAAACGGTTTGTAACGTCAATCTCGACCTCCTTCCTTCTTTTGGACGCCCCGCATACAGATATACACCTATTGCATATCGGGAAAAATTATTATTGTTTCTGCGAAGATATTGGAACCAATACGTTACGGAAGCGTGAGTGGTGTGTTTATGTTTACCTGTAAATACATGTATACTCGTGCACCAAGGTGAATATTATAACGATAATGGAACTTAATGATGAGTATTTTAAGAGATGATTAATCATCATGCATTCGAGGTTTTTTAATTCTGCTTCAAAACGTAAGTTTTAACCTTGAATGTGATTATAGATTTTGTTGGATCGCGCAATTTTGAAGTTTGTAAATCAATTTTTGGTATTATTTTGATTTTTAGTTTCTCTTGGAGCGGGAACCTTGATAAATCGAGACATTTGAATCGTGGCACACTTTGCGTGCTCCACTAAAGACCATACTATATAACTTACTTGTTTATCAAAAACACCGTTCCGGTTTTGGTTTCTCTTTTTTTTTTCGCGTGCGCGGGGGTGTGGTGTCCAGATGAAAGCTCTGACGGCATGAAATAAAGGTAAACAACAAAATCCGATGAAAGGAGTTGGTTTAATCCGTTAATTCAATCAACGACCAGAAGGAGAGAACATCAACAAAAAGTGTGATAAAAAAAAGCGAGAAATGGCGAGTTTTTTAACTGAGCACTATCGTACTGCGGAGGAAAAGATTATAAGGAGTCTCACAGCTAGCGATCTACGTCATCGGTACGTGCATCAATTAATTAAAGTTTCTTTTTTTATTTTTACTTTACCCTCTCCTTATTTTTGCTTCGAGTCTTGTTCGCGTGCTCTTAAATGTGTTATATATATGCACATATGTATTATTGGACGACGTGACTTAACCTCCAAGTGTATTTTTTTCTTCTGCTTGTTTACATTTTGTTTATAAATTTTATTCTTTTGTGTTTGTGACGACACTTCTTTGTATTATTCATTTGCAAGTAGAGTCTCGTAACTAATTTTTTTTTCTCATGTTTATGTCAACTAAAGTTCTCACAACATTTTGAAATTTTTTTATTTTATTTTTTAGTTATACAAGAAGTATTCAGTAAATTTTTTAGTAAATTTTTTTTTTCTTTAAATTTTTTTCAGAACAAACAGAAGTACAGGTATTTGGCTAGGACCACTGGTTGGTCTCAGTGCTTTGTTTACATTTTTGCATGAAGATGCAAGTTACTCAGAATTATGTCTAATTATTGGTACTGCTGGAGGTGGTTTAGTAATCAGCTGTTTATGTTTATATGCAAGATTGATGATAGATAGTAAAGCTGCAAAAGACTTTCATTTTTTATATTGGATACCTACCATTTTACTAACTTTACTGTTTTTACTTATATGTGATAAAGGTAAACCTTTTAAAAATTTATTTATAATTTAAAAAAAAAAAAAAATAGGACAAAATTTAATTCTTTATAAATTTTATGTCAAGTGCAGCTATATTTGTTAGTGTACCATGGGGTATTATATTTGGCACTTTAAGCACATGGGGTGTCATTCAAGTGATGATGAAATTCCCTGGATGTTTTACTTTAGGAGAAGCAACCATTGTGGCTCACAGTGTGATCCTTTTTTTAATATCTACTTGCACAAACTTGCCTTTGAGGTATCATTTACCTCCCATCCATGATGAAGATATTGCCACTGTAATTTTACAAGTAGGTACTTTTTTTTAATCAATTAAATTTGAAATTTGGTTGTAATAATGTATTTATCTTTTTTATCTAGGTAGCAATACTTTATGTGATTTTAATTGCTGTTTTATGTGCAAGTTTTACAAAACTGCATGCTCCACTGAAGTTTTATTCTTTAGTGGGGCTATTGGCTATTGTAGCTTACTTTTCATTAATTATGTTACTTGATCAATGTCCAGTTGTTTGGATGTTTTCATTTATATTTTCATCAAAAGAAAGAGTAAGTAATAATTTTTAAATTAATTACTTAGGAGTCAAAAAAAATTTTAACATTTGTTTATTCATTTATTTTTAATTACATTATTTTATCAGGTGTTTATGATTATCTACTGGACAGTGTGTTTAGTACTTGCTGGTTTAACTATATTAATATTTGTTCAAAATGATGCACAAGCTGGTACTTCAGCAAGAAAAATATTTCATGTTTTGGCTGTCATGGTGTATATCCCAGGTTTATTTTGGCAACAAACTTTCTTGTACTTAGCAAGTGGTACAATCTTAGCTTTTTTTATTCTTTTAGAGGTAAATTTTACTTAAATTAGTTGTATTATTGTTCCAATTCTGAAATTTATCTTTCATTTTAAAATGTTGCAGATTTTAAGAATCCTGAATATTCCGCCACTTGGACAGTTGCTTCAAGATGGATTTAATAATTTTGCTGATGAAAAAGATTCAATAGTATCATTAACTCCATTGTATTTATTATGTGGTTTATCTGCAACTCTTTGGCTTCCTACTGAAAGTATGTGCATATTAGCTTTGATGAGCGGTGTTTTGACCATTGGTGTAGGTGATACCTTTGCTAGTGTAATCGGAAGTAGGTGGGGAAAACATCAGTGGGTAGGATCTGAAAAAACTATTGAGGGCACTCTAGCATGCATAATTGTTCAGTTAATTTTTGTTGCTGGATTTGCTATTTTTGGTAAGTGACACTTAAGTACATATATTCTCTACTCTCTTGCACTACCCAGCTATAATTTTATAATAAATTACAATTTTAGGATTAATAGAAACTTCATTGCTAGTCAGAGGTATATGTTCAGTTATTTTAACATCATTAGTTGAAGCCCATACTGAACAAGTAGACAATTTGGCATTACCATTTCTCATGTACCTGTGTCTCGTTTTTTGAATAGATCAATACATTCAAAATATAATTTTGAATGTTTCTTAATTTATTTATTATAGAAATTATAAATATGTCATTGACATATTGACTAAAAAAATTTGTAAGACATGAACATTTTTCGGAGATGTTGTACATCTTTAAATGATCAAAAATATATTAAAAGACGTTATTTATTAACATAAATCGTCAAATATTAACAGACTAGACGCTGGCGATCAACTGATTTTAATTATTTCAAGTCGATGTTATTTTTTTTTGTTGAATATTAAGAGTTGTTTATATTAATTCAGAGTGAAGATGAAGAATGGATTTTACGTAAGTGTGTGTGTTATTATTTATAGGCGTGTTTAGCGAAAAATGATTTAAGTGATAATCATAACAATTGTGCCTATAAACTCTCAAACTAATGGTAAAAATTATTGATTATAGCATTCCTATTAATTAACTTTTCCAACTAACGCAGAAATTTTTATTTCTGCACGAATTTTTTTAGAATGGCCTGTATAAACTCAGTGCCTAATATGTAATAAAATATTTTTCTACTGAAATAGAACTTAAAGGTCTCATGTATGTCTCACATTAATAACATTTCCGTAATGCAATTGAAATTTTGTAACTTTACAAAGTAAATGAAATAAATTTTGTGATATCAGCTTAGACTTTAAAAAAACTTACATCTTGGTGTAAGTATTTATTTGATGTATTTAAAGTTTATGATTTAAGGGTTGTAAAAAAAAAAAAAAAAAAACTAACAGGTTTATTTTTAAACATTTTATTGACCGCACAGCCTTAAAATTTGTTCACGCAGTGAACAAACATCAAGCCCAGATTTCGGGTTAATGTGTATCCTAGCGGAACGCAATAAAAAACATCAGGCCACGACTCTAAAGCTTACACAATATTTTGAAAATATTAAAAATTTGTGTTTCTTAGAACTAATACTAAAACAAATTCATTTGTTTTCGATTTATAATGTACTCAAAGAAACTTGATGTTTTTTTTTTGAATGACCTGTAGCACTGATTGCCTATAGTAAGAATACAAATTTTTTCGATTGCTGCATTTTTCAACGTCTTGGCGACTTCGCAAAAAATTTCAGAATTCTGCTTAAATTATAGTTTTATTGCGTTGTTTTGTAAATTAGATTTTTTTTTTTCAACTTTAATAACCAAAGAAGCTCAATTATTTCTAAAGATACACACTACTCGTCACATTTGTAAATTTTTTTGTATCATCTGCTATTACGGTTTGTAGAGCAGTTAAATAAATATGCTGATACTTTTGAGTATAATCACTCTATGTATACTTATTTTTATATTTTCCTTAAAATTATTTTTTCAAGTTTTCTTAGCAGTTTTTGAAAAAATTTTTAGATGATATCATGTTAATTTTTTGTTACATTTTTCGATATTTTAAATGTATTTTCAAATTTTAGTTTTATTCAAGGTTTTATTTTCCTTTCAATTGAAAATAATGCTATTACATGCGTTTCAACCTAATTTTCAGTACGATTTATGTTGTTTCATTTTATTCTGTCAACTTACATTATATCGACTTTTAAAAACTTTATTTTCAGTTCTTTATTTTAAAAATTCTTAAAATGAATAAATAAATAAATGAAAATTCATTTTTATCAATATTTTTATTATAAGAAATTGTAATTTACTATCAAACTATTTTATTAAAAAAAAAAAAAAAAAAATTATATATCCGTTGTTGGTAATTTAAAGGTATATCCAATTTTTCCTAGTGCAATGCTAACTACAATTTCATAAATAAATTTAATCATGTGCAATTTTTTGTTTTTCGCAAAAATTGCTCTTTAGCATAGCTCTTGGAATGAGGCTTCAAGAATAATAATAGTTATTAATAATAATACACATTGTGCAGTAACTAGTGCGCAATTCGGTCAATTTTTTGCAGGCATGCGCACAAGCTAGTCATCATTATTTTTTTTAATTAGAATCAAGAGCTTATCGACTTTTTTCTGTAAGTCAAGCTCCATTAAAAAAATTTTCATAAAATTTACTTTGAAGCAATAAAAATTTTCTTAACTACTTTCACTTATCACGTAGGAGGTAATAAAATAATTTCGTCTACAACTAATTGTAAAAAATTTTAAAGCCAATTTGATTAAAACTTGCTTAATTTTTTCTTAAAAAAAAAAAAAAAAGAATTTGAAAAAGAAAAAAAAAAAAAACAAAAAAAAAAAAAACAAAATGAAATTATCAAATATCGATACTAATGCGCACGTTCGCAAGTTTTTAATACGATGCAATTGGATTTTTAATTTACGTTTGTATAGTTATAGAATTTGATGAGTGAAAAATGGTAACGCATGATTCGTAAAACACTCCTTTGATCAACGTCAATTACATATTTACAATTGCGGCTTGAGCGAAATTATAATTACCAGCTGAAAGATGAATTTCGTAGAAAAAATAATTCTAACGTGCATTTTTTTTTTTTTTTTTTTTTTTTATATAGTTTGTACGTGTGGATCCATTTTATATCGGAGTGAATGTGAGAGTATGAAAAAATTTCATTTATTTTAGAACATTAATGCCCAACACACAAAGTTTTATTTATTTTTTTCATTTCCACAGTTGACTTAGAAAAGATGCTTTATTTTCTATTAAATGTTTCACGGATGAAAAAAGAAGAAAAAACGACATGATCTTTAAAATACTCGTGTATTAAAAATATCAGTCTGATATATTTTCTCTTTTTCATCAATGAGTATCGACGTAAGTTACACATATAGCAGTAGTGTTACATAATTCACGATGGGCCTCCATTCTTGGGCAAATCGATATTTTAGACATTTTTTATGAAATCGATAGGATGCAGGTGAGCCGTTGTACATATACTTTGTATATTTCGTAATATTGTAAAGCGTGGATGTCTTTTTTTTTTTTTCTTCTCACGTAGACGTCACGATTTTAAATCATAATTTTACACTTAATATCTGTGATTGCGACCGTATTTACCCTCACATTACCTCGCAACTTAGATTATTCGTTAGCTTTCATATTTAAAACAAAATTTTAAATACTACCGTGTAAAAAAGTTAGTTACTAGTGCGAAAATGCACTTTTACACAGTCATAGAATACATTTTCAAAGAAGAGATTTTAAATCTTGTAAATAAATAAACAGCAATCGGATCAATTTTTGAAAAGTTTCCTGGTTGTTCTTTTAAAATAGATTTTCTCAAAGGAAACAGAAAAAACCGAAGGTCGCGAGAACATTTTTCTAGTATTTTTTTTTGTTTCTGCACAACTTTACAGTGTAGTTTTAATAATTTATAAAATAAGATACCAAAAAGTTTTGTGCCGTGTTTATTTATTTTCGCATTACATCCACTTGCAGTAGACCTGAGCACTTTTGCGCATTTGCTATTACATTATCGTAAAATTTGTTTCAATTACCGTTCGAACTTTAGTCGTTAAAAAGGAACTTCTGCGCCTTGTAATTATAAAAAAAAATTTTCAGCAGTTTGTATATAGTTTTATAAAAGTAATGTTGTCGACGCGGTGGTAAAAAAAGTGCTCATATCTTTTTGTATGCCATTTCTTTTTTTTCTCGTGCAAGTTGTTATTCGGAAGAATCTTTTTTTGTTTTTTTTTTTTTTTTGTTTAAAAGTAATTCTTCATCTCCGTAAAACAGTCAAGTGACAGAACTGTCGCGAACGAACGCGCCTAATTACAAGTAACAGCGTAATTTACTCCCGTAATTTGTGCCAGTCAGCAATTTGTCGTTTCGGAGAGTTGCAAACCTCGTTCCAGTGGTTCAGGGCCGAGCCTTGGCATTTCGGTCCACCGATCTCCAATCTTCCGATCACCTTGAAAACAAAAAGATATATTTTGAATTCGCGAGACATGTCTCACCAAACTCGACTTTTACTACTGATAAAAACAATAATGATAATAAATGATCACAACTCGATTACCCGTGCGAAGAAAAACCTTAGCCGAAAATCTGACGATTTAAAATAATCAATAAAAGACTGAGGAAAATGAAAAAAAAAAAAAAAAAAAATCAGGAATCTTAATAAGTTGGAACCCATTTGGTAGAATTTTTTATTAAAACTGCGTTTTTCAATTTATTTCAGACCCTTACGCACAACTTTAAATCAGCTGATTTTGGTCCAAGGTTTTTCTTCGCACGGACAATCGAAGTAACAGTAATCAACCAAAAACATAATGTTAAAGTTTTTTATAAGTATTTCAACTATTGTAAAAAGGAAACGCAACTTGAAATTTCATTAGTGGCTAAAAATTTTAATTATATTTTCTATTACTTATAATTATTTAAAATTTTCCCACATCATACCTCGTTTTTCGTGACTCTGTCCCAGTCAAGTAGCGCAAACTCGAGGCTGATTTTGCTGAGTCCACCTTCGGTGCCGTTCGGTATTTCAAAAACTATGGACTCGTTGAAGATCGGGTTCAGAGTGCGTTTCTTCACGTGCGTCTTCCTCTTAGCGATCCGCTGTCCGTTGCAAAGCAGGTAGATCTTGACGTAAGGATCGGCCAGACCGGAAACGTCCATCTTGGGGAGGTTCCGTGCCTTAAGCACGACGACCGTCAGCTTGCTAGCGGTCGGCTGCCAGCACAGGGAAACCAAAAGCTCGCCTCGTCCTTGCGTTTGAATCTGGAAGTAATTTCGTTAGTTTCCATTTTTTTTTTAAATTCAGAAGTTTTGATGAGGGTTAATTACCTTAAGACTTCGTGGGCATATCTCTTGACATCGTGTCAGTGGCTGGTTTTGGGCCATTTCCAAGTCGGACACCGACGACAACGGGCACACGACCTCTCCGATGACATCGTCACGTGAGTATCTGTCGAAACTCATCACCACGAAGTGCAGACTGATTTTCTAAACATAATAAAGTTCCCGTTATGTCGAAATTTCCTTATGTTTTACAAAATATGGTTTTCAACACGAGTGTCTAATCAGCTATTTTCGTCACTGTGAACTAGAATGAAACTTTATCATACTGCTTTAAACCCTTTATTAAGTGAGTCTAGGTATCAAAATTAATGTTTTAAATAGATTTTGAGCTGTTTATGAAAAAAATTGTCCATATAACGCATCCCTGCTTCAGGAAAATACTAATTTCCATGAAATCTATAGTTTTTTGCATCATTTTTAGTCCGTATTGCGCATTGCAACATATTTCAGTACTTCTGAAGAAAAAAAACTACAACTTAGCCAGACGAATCAGTGCGTAAATGTGAACTAAGCACACCTATTCTAAAAAAAATTAAAACAGACAAACCTGTAACTGAGCTTTAGAGATGCCAAAAAAGGTAAAATCTTCGTCGTAAACGGGATCTCGGGTGTTCCTGAGAACCCGGGTTTTGGTCCGGTGCTGCTTGTCGGGAAGAAGCAGAAGCTTGACGTAAGGATCGCTGCTGGAGTTGTGGTGACCCCGGGCCGGCAGACCCTTGCAGCGGACCACGGTGACGACCAGGGCGTTTTGCTCGGCCAGATATCGCAACTTGAAGACGAGCTGTCCCAGGCTGTCGGACACGCCGTTGCTGGTACCACCGAGGTTGTTGTTGTTGTTGTTCTGGTGGTGATAGTGGTGCTGCTCGGACTTCTCGCTGTGCTCGAATTCGGCCTTGTCGCGCTCGTTCTCGATTGATAGGGTCACCTCCGTCGATGGGGTTTGGACCGGTGACACTCCTGTAAATATTTATTTTTTGAATTATGATATTTTATTTGATTATTTATTTATTATCAAAAAATAAAACAATCGATTGAAGTAAAATTTTTTGTTTCATAGGGTTGCAAAATATTTTTAGAAATTTTTACTTTTGGTTTCATTTATATTTTTTTTTTAAATTTATGAAAATTTTAACTTAAATAATGTTTATTAAAAGACTATAGGAATAACTTTGATAAAAAAAAAGGAACTTCGTTCCAAAATATTTAGAATTGAGGAAGCTTTGATGGTTTTAAAATCTTGTCACTTGGAAAAATTGATCTCAAAAATTTGTATTTATTTATTCTGTAATTAATTTCTTTTTTTTTTCTTTTTTTTTCATCACCACATTCGAAAAATTAATGAAAAACATTCTTTAAACTTCTGTAAATTATCTTTTCATTTGTAAAAAATTTGTTATAAAGTTTTTGTTAAAAAAAAAACAATAATAAAATGTTAACGGTTTTTGAATGTTTTAAAGCTTTTTACTAAATAAAATTTAATGTTTTAATAATAAAAATTATTGTTTTATAAGTGAATTGTCTTACGAGTTTATAAATATAAAAAACATTTCATTTAAAAAAATTAAAAGTCGAAAGGTGTGTCAAACTTCTTCTATAAAACAAGAAGAAACAATTGAGCTTTATTTGGAATACTCTCACAGCATGTAGTCTCAAAAATAACGGTCAAAGTTTAATTAATCAATGTACAAAACTATATTTGAATTTAATGAAACTGAGTTCTTACGAGTATTTTTGCTGAACCCTTTATCGTAAACTCTTAATAGCGTCTTTTTTAAAGAAAAATATAAACTCGCTGTACAAAAAAATCATAAAAAATAAGATAAAAAAAATCATTGTAATGTCTGAAAGAACTTTAACACACTTTAGAGGAATAAAAAAATTCCGCTTCACCGTTTGTTTTATTTTTCACATAAAGTCCGAACTCACCTTGCGACGATCCTCGATGACCAGGGAAGCAGGGCATGGGTCCGGTCGGGCTGGGCGTTTGTGCCCCCGCTGACCCGGGCGGGCTCTTGCCCGGGCCCGTCGGACTCGGGCTCTTCTTGAGATAGTGACCCTGGCTGCCAGGACTCTTGACCGCGGTCGGCTTCCGGTGGGGGGGCCTGAAGGCCAGAGACTTTTCGCAACCGAGCTTCGTGTGTTCCCGTCGTCGTCGGCACAGCCACCAGGTCATCGCGACGGCGCACATCAGGGCCGCACTGATGCACACGCCAACCAGGGTTGCCGTCGACACTGAAAAATCATAAATTTTTTTATTAGAAAAAAAGAGTTTGGTGTTGTGCAAGAGTACGAAATGTTTGGTTGTAAAGAATTTTCGAGAGAATTTCGTTTACATTTTCAATTATACTATAAAAACTACCCCCTAGTTTTCAGGTTTTAATATACAGACTTTTAAAAAGCCTCGTTTCAAAAAATGGTACGTACTTAATTTTAAAGACATTCACATTATAAGTTTTAAAAATGGTTATAAAAATTGAAGCATCATACAATAAAAGAAAAACATTAACTTTTCAAAATTGAATTAGTTTTATTATAATTATAGTAAGGATTTCATCAAATCAAAAAAGAAAATTGAAAAATAATGTAGCATAATATTGGGTTAGCAACTTCACGGCCGTTGTGATTTATGCACTTTTTCTCTGCACAAGAGATTAATTAGTAACTCTGTAAAAACAACTAGTTAATAATTTCTAGTGACGGTGATTTACGCTAATGTAAAAAGTTAGCAAAGGACAAGGTTTTGCAAGGCTTGGTTTTTCGTTTCAATTTTTTATTTTTAGAAACAAAGGTGTGAGGTAAAACTCTCGAGTGTGCTGTAATCATGTATTTTTCAACTTGGAGTTGATAAATAATCAATTTGACCGGGCTGATTGAAAATGTTTCTTTGTTTAAAAAAATAATGAAACAAATTAAATTTTAATTTAATTTCATGCTTCGAATTTAAATCAGTTATAGTTTCTCATACTAAATATACATAAAAAATTTAAATAAAATAAACACCGTAAAATTGTTAGATGAAAAAACTAATAACCGTTCTTAATTTAAAAATTTTCAAAGCTTAATTTTTTTTAATAAGAAAGCAGTTAATTAATTTTATTTAGTTAATTTTTATCTTTTCATTCAACTTCCAAAAAATACACAGTATATACTTCAAAATTATCCAACTTCAATCGCAATAAACAAACAAACAAGTCTTCATCCGAAAGCTTATCTTGTCTGGTGGTAAACCAATCGATAAGCACCAGTCTATACCATCTTGCTCGAAAATCCCCTATTTTGGGTTTTGGCACGCGAGCCGAAAAGTAAGTTTGTGTTTAAATATAAAATTTTATCTGTTTATTTAGGATATTTACATCGTAAATTCGCGAGTCGATGAAAATCAGCTTTAATATGTTTACAGATAAAATTAGCATCCGACGCCTGTTCAAAGATACCGGCAGATAATGTTATCCTTTCAAATTCAACGGTAATCGATACGAAGACGAGGGGATGATTTTATCTACGCCTCTTCACGATAAATCAATTTATTATTTGTTATACAAGTTTATACACCTGATTAAATGTACTTTATTAAAAAAAAAAAAGTTCCTGATGTAATATTGTTAAGAGACAATTTATATAATTTCAAAGCTATGCGGCAGTTGCTTTTTTTAGTTTTTTTTTTAATTAAACCTTCGACATGACTTTCGAGTCTCGACAGATTCCATAACACAACATTGAATAATCTGAATATTTTTTTTATAAAATTTTCCTGGAAAAGCTCTAATTTGCTATTCGAAAGCTCATCTAAAATTTATTTTTTAAATAAAATTGTTATCAACAATTTAATCTTTAAAAATAAAAAATCTAGGAGTAGCTTGCATATAATTTTGATAAATTATTTCTGGTCGCTGCGTGTTTTAAAATTCACGCCGGAGGAAGCTTTTCATCTCCGTGCGTCACTCCCACGCGTTTCTATTGAACAAGTAAGGGTGTTTGCTTTAACTGCGTCATTTTGATTCAAACGAACTTTCTTTGTTCGTGTCATTTCATCCCATTGTTTACACTTTTGAAAATTCAATTTTAAAATAACTTGTTCGATTATATACTTGTTAATTGAAAAGTGTAGAAGTAATATAAAATATTCAAGCTTTCAGGGCAGTAGATCTGTTATTAAGTTTTATGCGTGTACCTTACTTTTCAAATAACTCGTTTAATCGAGTTTCCCGCGTTCATAAACTTTATTCCCACGGTAGTAATATTATAAATCTCTCCCATCTTTTTTTTTTTATAAAGAGTAAAAGATGATAAAAAATTTTCTCAATGAAATTTCGAGTCCTACTGAGGTCAACTTAACTCACAGGTAGCGTGTATATAATTTTATCGTTTCAATACGCGATTTATTTTTAGTAGATTCGTATGTAAGTTCTGTACTTGATGTATTTTTAGAATAAAAAGTGCACTGTTTCTGATTTCACAAAATAAACCAAAATCCTAGGATTAATGTGCAAGCTCGCGGATTACCATGTGCACCAATGTAACAAAATACGTAATTCCATCATTAAAAAATTTAATTTTCATTAGCATCAAGCTTTAACGAAGTTATTACAACATTTTATCTTAATTACATTTGTTTGTACCTGCGCAATCTAATTAACTCCCCAGTAAATCAAATATCGTTAAGTAATTAAATCAGCTGCAGTCCTTGGAGCATTGCATAAACCAAAAAACCGAACTTTCACGATAGTTGCACAACTAGTAAAAGCACGGGTAAGTCCATACTTCAACCCCCTGGAAAATCACCCCTATAAAACGCAAAATATTTCTCGCTCGAGGGTCAGCCTGCTGACACGCTTGGGTGAGCTTTAAAGCTCCTGGTATCTTTCATCTTCTCTTTGTCGCATGGTCCATAACCCTTCGAAGAGGAGATACGAGGTAGAAGTAAAAGCGCGTTGACTTTGTGTCGCGTACGTCAAGTGGATATATGCGTCACTCGCTTGATTAATCAAGATTTTTGGCAAGGTTTTTTAACTGTGACAGATGGCGGTGCGCGAAAAAACACTGCGTACTTTTTCCGTTTTGCTAATAAGGTTTTCCACGCCAACAAACTTTTACAAAACGTGTCGTAAACAACGATTGCAAAGTTTTCTAATCAAATAAACAAGTACGTAATCAAATTCGTAAGATTGGTAGAGGCAGAGCTTTCGGTAACTCGAATTTCGAAACATTCTCGAACGTTGGCTTCCAAAAACCAAGAGTATAACTACGAAATCGATAAGACTGGCACGCTCTAATTGATACTCAAGACTTTAATCACGCAGCTTTCCTTCGAATCATAGGTCTCACCTTCTACGTGTTAAATTCGCGGAATCGTTACGGCGCTGGAAAAGGGTAATTGCAGGGTGAGTAGTCAAAAGAACGAATTTTTTACGTAAACCAGACGCACTTGATCTTTCAAAAAAAAAAAAAAAAATTACTCACCAGGTTCGACCGGCTGTATGATGGGCCCATCCTCGGCGATGCTGCTGGCCGCGGCTGCTGTCGACCCCGCAACCATCTTGCCCGGTCGCTTACTCCGGGAGATGGCCCCAGACGACGAGCTCGCACCTAGAGTTCAAGGCTTGGTTTATCCCACTGATTTGAACAAACACACCGATGGGATTGTAAGGATTCGCGGGTGCACGGGAGCGAGTGACTAATGCTGCGCTCTGGAGCACAGAGGATCCTCCAGGTGGTATTCTAAAGCTGCTGGAAGCGGGATCGATAAGCGACAGGGCGCGCTTGCGCCTCGCGGCCTTATGGTCGAGCTTGCGCACTTGCGGGGGTGGTTTGCGAGCGAGCGTTGGGATGCAGTTTTTGGTTTGAAAAATCAGTTGCTTTTTTTGGTGGTTGTATAGAAAAATTGAGCTATCGATTTATTATTTACTAGTACTTTTGTAAATGTGATGAAGTTGTCTTGCTAAAATGAGGTTAAAAGTATGATTTTAATTAAATTAGTCTAAAATTTTGTTAAACAGCAGGAAATTGATGATTGAGCTTTTAATAGGTGCACTTTTATTTCAAGCAATCAATTTGAATTAAGTTATTTAAAATAAGATTCATGTGATTCAAACTTATGCTATTTGTAGTTTGCGTGTCCTACGAAGATTAAATCAAATCAATTAAGAAATTTATTTATTTTTCTTGAGTTGTCATTTTTTTTATAGTATACTTAAGGTATCTTTACACAAAGCTTTTTTTATTCTTTGATGGTTAAAAAAAATTTTTTTATTTTATAGTTTCAGACAAAGAAAAAAAGGGATTTGCAATCGACATCATAAAATAATAAAATTTCGATTTACGACTTCTTGGATATTATAAATCTTATTGAATTTACAAAATTTATTGTTAGGATGGATAATTGTCAGAATATCGAACACCTACGCATTATTCTATCACACAAATAAAAACATCACGATTACAAACCTGAAATTGAAGCATTTACTGAAACTGTACATAGAACACACTTCGTAACTAAAGTTGGTACTGAGGATATACATTATATGCACTTGCATTCAGTGAGTTCAAACTATTGGTGAATAACTATCTACAGTAGGGGAAAATAAACATCATGCGCGAGCCAGTTCTACACTCCACTCGACCCACAGACTTCGATGGATCACGTTCTTTTTAAACTTTCAAACAACGAAAAACTCGAAATCCTCAAGCTAAAGTAAATTGGAGAGTAAAAAAGTTTACTCGAATAAAGCAAGGAATTTTTTATTCTACGGTTGCGTGAAAGTTTTGCTAGCTAAAAATGTCTATGGAAGAATTCAAAATAATTTTTGATAAGCCTCATGCAATTTATATACCTGGTGAAACTGTTACAGGAAAAGCTTTTTTAAGCATTGATTCTAGTAAAACTCTGAGAGGTGCGTAAAATATTATCAATTATTCATTAGAGTCTGTAGATTAGTTAAAAGCTTTAACTTGATGATTATGCAAAAAATTTATAAATTATTTAATTTATTGATAGCGTAATATATTATTAATTTCTTGTATTTAAAAATATTAAATATCAAAATATTAAATATCAAAAATTTTAAGTTAACAATAACAAATCTAAAATAATAAAAAAAGTTTAACAAGTCCGAATGATTCTTATCAAAAACTTTCCCTTCAATTTAATAAGTAGGTAGTAGATCTAATCAGAAAGTTGAATTGAGACAAAAGTTCAGTAAAAAATTATTTTATAAAAAAAAAGTTTTTTCGAGTAAAATTACTTTTGTTCAATGTTTTTACAATTCTGAAAAAGGTGATTTTTTTTTTTTAACTTTTTTATTTCAGGCATCAAAATTGAATTTAAGGGAGCGGCTAAAGTTCGTTGGCCAGAAACCAGAACAACTGGTTCGAGAACTCTCAGAAAGATAGTTACTGGTAAGGAGGAATATTTCAATGCCAAGGTGTTAGTTTTGGGTTCAGAATCTGGTGAATGGTTACGAGGTATTATGACTTATAATTTTTTATACATCCAACCCAGGGACTAAGCATACAATTATTTTTGTATAAGTAATTTAAATGAAAATAACAAAAAAATTATGGGCGAGGGTGGTTTATCAAGAGAAATTTATATCGCTTCGACAAACCATAAATTTTTACAAATTCTTCCTAATTTGAAGTGAATTATTTAAATTTTTAATCAATTCTTTCAAGGTGAAAAAATAGATTTGCCTTCTGGAACTTATACTTATCCGTTTAAATTTGATCTTCCTTTGAACTTGCCGAGTAGTTTCGAATCAGAATTTGGTCATATAAGATATAAAATTAAGGCAGTTTTGGATCGTCCATGGAATTTCGATCAAGAAACGAAAGCGTTTTTTACAGGTCAGTTGTCAAATACATTTTGATAGTTTTTTAATTACCTCATTTTTACAGTGAATTCAGCTCTCGATCTAAACCAGCTGTCTTACGCTTCTGTGAGAATTTTTTTGTAAATTTTTCAAATAGTTTTTCAATCTAAAAATTAGTATCTACTGATATATTTTATGTAGGATCCGGTAATGGTAGAAGAAAGCAAACAATTTTGCTGTTTATTCTGTGCATCTGCAGGACCATTGATTTTGTCTGCTTCGTTACCTGTAAAAGGATATGTTTGTGGACAATTAATACCCGCAAAAATTAGAGTTGAAAATCAGTCTGGTGTTGAAATTGACAAAGTAAAATTTATTCTTAGGAAAGTAAGTGACAAAATATTTGATTGAAATTATTAAAATCTAGAAAATTGATATAATTTAATTTACATCTATTTCAGAGAATAACTTATATTGCGTCGTCGAGTAAGAAAAAAATTAAACTCAACATCAAAGAATTAATCATACCATCAATCGGAGGTGATGAAACCGTAAATCTACTACAAAAATTAGAAGTTCCTTCTTTACCTCCATCGAATCTTCAATATTGTAATATAATAAATTCAGAGTATGAATTGAAAATAGAAGCTTGTGTCGATGGCTTGTATGTTGTTATAAAAATCAAAATTTAGATTTGGCGAAAATTTTTATAATTTTTTTTGTATGGTTTTTTCTTCAGCTATCGCAGAAATTTAATAATCAAAGTTCCAGTTGTTATCGGAACCGTCCCAATATTTAGCTATGAGATGCCACAACCATCACATGGATCAATTTACGAAACTAATTTTTCATTCGACGGCACATACCAAGAAGTTCACACTCCATCTGCCCCACCAATTGAAGAATCTGCGAGTCCTCAGGCTTGTAATCACAACTATAATTACCGAAAAATTTTAAATTGAAATTGATTTTGAAAAGGTCGAGTAAACGATTAATTGAAAAGTGAATTATTTTATTTTTTAGCACCCGCGTCTTATGAGGAATGCATCTTCGATTCTAAAGGTAAAATTAGAGATCCCAAAAAAGATATTAATGTGATGGCAGATCAAGATGATTTCATTCCTCGATATCCAGTTTATAACTTTAAAGCTGCTTAAGTGATTGCTGTATTGTGATACATAATTTATATTTTTTCTACAAGCTACAAATGTGATTTTACTTTTTTTAAATGCAAAATAATAAATAATGTTATGAAAGATTTTCTATCTCTATATCGACGCTCGAGTTCTAAAAGCTGACAACTCAAAATTTTTTTTAAAAACATGACATCTCTCTAAAGGAAAGCTCTGAGATGTCATGTTATTAAAAAAAATTTTGAGTTGTCAGCTTTTAGAACTCGAGCGTCGATATGTAGTTTCGTAATTCGTCACCCTGAGAAAAACCCAAAAATTTACAAACATAATAGTGTTAAAAGTAACTTTATTTTTTGAAATAATTTGAAGAACAAATAAGTTTACTAGTTTTAATACTTTGACAAATTTCAAAAATTTATATTTTTTTTTAAACTGATCAATATTTAATATAAAAAAAATGTATGAAACTAAAAAATAAAAAAAAATTATTGGAAAAGAACCCAGAGGTGAGACCCCAGCCATATAGATTTTTGTTCTAATAGTTTCAGAGTTTACACTATAGGTAAAAACTACCTGTAGTAAGCGAAGAAAAACTAGCACGGTGAAAAATACCACGCATGCAAAATTCTGCAGTTTACTTTATTTAAGTCTTGATGGATGCCGGTAGGTCACGCTCTTCATAAAGTTGAATGAGAAAAAATTTGAAATTTTCTCAAATTATAACAAACTCTGGTTTAAAAATGGGCTTGCCAAAATTTACAATACCTACTCTTCGACAAGTTTAACGTAAGCTACGATCCAGGTAAAACTGTTACCGGTAAAATTTCTTTAGTCATTGATTCTACCGAAACGTTAAGGTGCGTAAATTAATTTCAAATTAAAAGAAAAATAATTTGGATAGAATAAAAAACAAAGGATCGATTCACTGTATTCAAGTATAACAATGTGAAACGAAACAATTTTTAGTTTTTTATTTAAAAAAATTTTTACGCATAAGCCAGTAAAAAAAAAGCTTCAACTTATAGTAAAATAAGGCGTAATGAGATTGGTCCTTTGTTAATTGTATGCAGGATTCAATTTTATCTGTTTCACTTAATTCATAATCAAGATAATTTTGAAGAATATTTCAAAGTTATACAAAAATATTTGATAAGTCTGACATAAAATTTGTCAAAATTGATGAATATTCTTTGTAGCAAAAAAGTTATACTTTAATTTTTTTTTTTTTTTTTGCAATAATGTATTTGAAAAGCTACCTATAGCAAATGAGAATAAAGCATGCGCGTGCAAACTGTCAATCCACTTTGCTCATATAAGCATCAGTCCATCGCGTTCTTTTTAAACTTCAAAAAGCTTAAATTTTTCAAACGTACAGTATAGTAGATAACTAAAAAAGAAAAAATAAATTGTTTGGAAACAAAAAAAGCTGATTTCATTTAATTTTATGAAGTGTGTAATAAGCAGTATTTTTTTCTAAAAATTATTAAATGTTAAGAGTAACTTGAAAAATGGGCTTGAAAGAATTTAAAATAATCTTCGATAAGCCTCAAGCCAGTTACGTACCTGGTGAAGCTGTAACTGGAACAGTTCTTTTGATCATTGACTCGACCAAAATATTAAGAAGTACGTAAAATATATTACATATTTGAATATTATCCATACAATTTAAGTAGGATAAAACTGGGTAATTGTTTTATTGATTTTTTTAATTGATCTGAAAGCGATCGAAGTAGCGACCTACTTTTAGCTTTTTTAGGTAAAAGTATGCTTATTACCTAAAAATCTATAAACAGCTTTTTTTTACCAAAAAGCTATTTAGCTTTTTTAGGTGAAAGAAATTTTTTACCTAAAAAAGCTACCTAAAATAACATTTTAATTAAAAAATCCCAAGTCTTAGAACTATTTTTAAACTGCGCTTCCAAAGTTTCAAATAATAAAATAAAAAATTTTTAATAGTATGTTCTTCATTGCCCGAAACAAATTTTTTGAATTTAGAATTTGTTACAACTCACATGATGCATATTCTATACATACCAACTCTTTACGTGCATAGTTATATGAAAGATTTTTTTAATTTACTTTTTATTATTGATGCAATTTGAAATATTTATTTTTAAATGAATATAATGAACACAGCTAAATCGAGAAAGAAAGAAAAATTAATAGAAAACAATGATTTGCAAAAAGATTTAACAATAGCTCTAAGTGAGCATTTAACTTCATCTATGTTGAAAGAGTTTCTTCATTATTTTTTTTTTTTATTCTACAGCAATCAAAATAAAAACTAAAGGAGCTGCTCATGTTCATTGGTCGCAAACGAAGGGTACAGGCACCGATACAATTGAATTTACTGCTGATGAAAAATACTTTGAATCGGAGCTGCCTATTTTGGAATCGAAAACCGGTAGATGGTTCCGCGGTAAGGTCTAAGCTACATGAAAATTGTTTTTCCCAAATTAAAAAAAAAAAAAAAAATTTCGTCGCATTTAAGGTGAAAAAACGGAGCTGCCTTCGGGATCGTACTCTTACCCGTTCAAATTTGATCTTCCTTCAAACCTGCCGAGTAGTTTCGAATCCGAGCTTGGATACATAAGATATACTATTAAAGCAACTTTAGATCGACCATGGACTTTTGATCAAGACACAAAAGCAGCTTTTACTGGTCAGTTGTTGAGTACATTGTTTTTGGTAAATTTTTAGTTGATGAAATTTGTTGATACTACTTAACTAATTTTCAGTTGTCGCTCCTTTTGATTTAAACCAGCTACCAAACGCTTCTGTAAAAATTTAAAAATTTGCTTACATGCTATTATCATTTTTTTAACTTTGATATTTACCAACCTACTATGTTCAGGAATCAGTTATGTATGAAAAAAGTAAAAAATTTTGTTTCCAATTCTGTGGAACAAAATTTTTGACTCTGAACGTCTCAATTCCAGTCAAAGGGTTCGTACCTGGGCAATTCATACCTTTGAGAGTTAATGTTGAAAATTTATCTGGAATTATAGTTAAAGAAGTAAAAATGATACTTTTAAAAGTAGGTGTATAAAAAATAATGAGTTTATTAAATATATTGTAAATAAACCACTACTTTTTTTTTTTTAATTTTTGCAATTTAGAAGATTACCTACACGGGAGAGCTAAGTTACTCTTTTGTGCCGACTCCGCCAAGAGAGGGTAGTAAGAAGGTAGAACTTCCTGTTGTAAAAGTGGCCGAAGGCCCGATAGCAGGAAAAGAGTTCGTAACTTATGAAGAAAAATTGGAAGTCCCGGCGTTGCCACCTAATCTTGAAAACTGTAAAATCATGAGTTCAGAATATGAAATAAAAATTAAAGCTTGCGTTGCTGGAATGTAAGTACTTATTCTATAAGCTCAAGGCTATGGATAAATTCGATCAATTTTATTTTTTTGAACAGTCATCGCAAAGATCTTATAGCTAGAGTTCCTGTTTTTATTGGAACTACACCAATACTTAAGTATGAGGTTCCCCAGAAATCAAATTTCGGAACAAATTCTTCATTCAATAAAGAAGTCCCAGATTTTTCGGCTCAGAGAGCCACTTCACAAACAAGTAAATTTAAATGATTTTTATTAAAGATGATGAAAAATAGATTTTTTAATTTTATACGTCTCTTTAAATTTTAAGAAAAGTTATTTTTTATTTTGTTTGTATGTACTTACAAAAATGATAAAATTTTAAATATTCATTTTTATAGCGCCATCATCTTATGAAGAATGTCCATTTAGTTCCAGAGGCATAAAAGATCATGACGATTCAGAAGAGGTAATCGGAGTAAATGAAAATTTTGCTCCAATGTACCCGGTTTTCAAGTTTAAGTCCCCTTAATAAAGTTCGTACTTGTTACCCACATTTTTAGTAATAATCAAGACTATGCGACTTACTTATCTTTTGTATATATTATTAATATTGTATTTATTTATTTATAAAAATTTTGAGAACTAAATTATGTACAAGGGCTTTATTTACATAGCTTTTTCTTGAAACGAAAGTATCATAAACTTAACTTGATATAAATATACGTACATATTTCATCATCTACTTGAATCTTTATTTTTTTCTGTTGAGAAAAAATAGATTTTTCCAATTACTATGATTTGCATTGAAACACTCTTCAAAAAATTGAATAGATTCGAATTTTCAAAAATTCGCAAAGGTGTAAATAATTGGTGTTATTTTTTCTATAATTTTTCTACGTTCATTTAACAGCTGTAATGGTTGAAAATTATACCTTAATAAAGTCGATACCCATGTACGTAGTTGTTTATGGTGTTAAAACTGTTGGTAAAAAAAACTACCTATAGCAAAGAGAAACAGCGCATGTCAATTCTGTAACTTACGAAACCGACCCGTATCAGTAGATTGCGTTTTATTTGAACTCGTTAGAAGTAAGAATTCGAATTTACAAAGTTGTAGCAGATTCAAAGTGAAAAAATTAATTTAATGAATAAAAATATTATTTTTGTTTTTTTACACGTGCAGTCATAAAAATTAAAAAATTTATAAAACTGTTAATTTGACGGCTCAAAAATGGGCTTGAAAGAATTTAAAATACAGTTTGATAAACCTCGTGCTAATTATGCTCCTGGTGAAATTGTCACTGGTAAGGTGTGTTTAATTACTGATTCTGCTGAAGCATTAAGAGGTGGGTTCAAAATATTTAATTCAATTTTCAAATATTCATGTGTACATTTGAGCGGGTAAACCCCGTTTAATTTTTCCATTGATTATTCAACAGAACGCGAGTGATCGAAGTAGCAGCCTATTTTTAGCTTTTTCATGTAAAAAAAACATTTTTTCCAAAAAAAAAAATTATTTTTAGTCATTGTTTTTGTATCAAATAGTGAAGTAGTGTAGTGTTTTAAAAGATCTTTTCCATGTGCAGATGTTTTCAAATCATGAACACTTATTTTTTTCTATATTTTATTAATGTAGGAGTTAAAATCACATTTAGAGGATTTGCTTACACTCATTGGTCCCAAACTAGAGGAACAGGTACTGATAAGATGGAATACACTGGTAAAGAGGAATATTTCAAACAGCAGGTATCTGTTTTGGGCTCGGAGTCTGGAAGGTGGTTGCGAGGTATTAATAAACAAAAATCTATCAAAAGTTTGTACAATTGAGTGGGAGAGTGATGTAAAAAAAATAGTAAAAAAAATTACGAATTAAGAATAATTAAAATATTTTTCAATGCACATAATACCTCAAAGCATTCCCTAAAAATTTCAGGTAAAATTTTAAAATGGTTTCTATTTAAACTATGACAAATTATGTAAACTTTTTTTTAATCATTCATTTGGAAAATGAACTTTTTTTTACGTGGTCTGACTAAAAAAAAAAACAAACACTGAACATAGATATTTCATTTTTATTAAGCTGTCTCAAATGAACGGAAAAATAATTTTATAAAAAATCAGGCCATCAAAAACGTCCTTTACTGTAATCAGAAGATGTCTTAAATTAAGTGCAAAATTTATTTAAACCTTTTTAAAAACTCTTTCCATAAACTTCTTCTATTTATCAATAATGTATTGGTTGAAAACTATTTCATTTTACTTGTTGATATCAAGGAGAAAAAGTAGAAGTGCCTCCTGGATCACATACTTATCCGTTTCAATTCGATCTTCCTTCAAATTTGCCAACCAGTTTTGAATCTGAACTTGGATACATCAGATACACTGTTAAAGCCACTTTGGATCGACCTTGGAGTTTTGATCAAGAAACGAAAGCAGCTTTTACAGGTGAGTTTGTAAGCACATTAGGGGTCAGTGAAAGTAGATAATTTGTTTATTAATTTTTTCAATAACTTATTTATCAATATAAAAAAAATAAAAAATAAAATCGGTACCAGCAAAGTTTCTTGCACTTGATCAACATAATATGAATCATTCTGCAAAATTTTGAAATCGAAGTTTTAATTATTTTCGGTTTACCATTGTCAGTCATTTTCACAAAACACTGTTTTTCAAGCAAAATTTCGATAAAATACGGCTGACAAGGTTTTTCCAAATGTAATCAAAATTTTGATTTGAAATTTGGCAGAAAGTTACATTACTTGTATATCTAGTGCAAGTATCTCTTCATTTTCAATAATATTGTTTACTGTTTAAGTTTGAGATCAATATTTAAGTTATTTTAGTTCTTCTTTAACACAATATCTTTGATCTGATTTTGATAGTTCTTATGTATTATTATTTTTTTTAAAACCCAAATAATATTATTGAAAATGAAGAGATACTTGCACTAGATATACAACTAATGGAACTTTCTGCCAAATTTCAAATCAAAATTTTGATTACATTTGGAAAAACCTTGTCAGCCGTATTTTATCGAAATTTTGCTTGAAAAACAGTGTTTTGTGAAAATGACTGACAATGGTAAACCGAAAATAATTAAAACTTCGATTTCAAAATTTTGCAGAATGATTCATATTATGTTGATCAAGTGCAAGAAACTTTGCTGGTACCGATTTTATTTTTTATTTTTTTATATTGATAAATTAGTTATGGAAAAAATTAATAAAGAAATAATAAAAAATTATCCACTTTCACTGCCCCTTAGTTTTATTAAATTTTCAATTGATTCAATTTATACAACTATTTAACTTATTTTCAGTTGTCACCCCCCTTGATTTAAATCTGCTCTCAAACGTTTCTGTGAGGATTTCATTTTTAATCTTATACACTATAAAAAAGACTTGGATTTAATTCTTGAACATATATTTTACTTAGGAACCAGTGGTGGTTGAGAAAACTAAAAAATTTCGTTGTCTGTGCTGTGCAACCAAGCCGTTAACTTTGAATTTCTCGATCCCGGTGAAAGCTTACGTTCCTGGACAGACGATACCCGTTAAAATAAATGTTGAAAATCAATCTGGAATCATAATTAACGAACTTAAAATAATTTTACAGCAAGTAAAAAGGCAACAGTTATTATGTTTTGGTAGATTTAAAAAATTGCAAACTGAAATTTTGTTTTCAAATTTCAGTGCGTGACCTATATTGGAGATTTGAGTTACTCTTTTGTACCATCGGCACCTGAAACGGGCCATAAAAAGGTAGAACTCGTCGTCTTAAATTTAACTCAAGGTCCTATAGACGGTACAGAAACCGTGTCTTACGAAGAAAAGTTAGAAGTTCCGTCTTTACCACCATCAAATCTTGACGACTGTAAAATAATAAATTTAGAGTACAAACTAAAAATAAAAGCTTGCGTTCCAGGATTGTACGTATGCTTATTTTTTAGACTCATGTCTATACTCAACTTAAAACATTTTTTTTTTTTTTTTGCAAAACATGTTCCTTCTTTTTTGCTTAGCCACCGTCGAAATCTCACAGCCAGAGTTCCAATCATCATCGGGACTGTGCCATTGTTCAGCTACGAAATGCCACAGCTACCAATAAGTTCAAATTATCAAACTAACGTTTTGCGTAACATTACTCGTGAAGAAGTTCCAATTTCATTTGAAGAGTCTACAAACCCACTAATAGGTACACTTTTGCATTGAGTTTATTTACAACTATAAAAAAAGAATTTTTTTTTATTAAGTTTCCATTACTCTGTAACTTTTTATAATTTTTAAACTTAATTAACGGTATTGAACCAAAAGAAAACGTTATTTGTACAATAATATAGATTATGTTCATAATCGTCTGTTGTGTAAATAGCATCAGCTTAAACTAAAAGTTTAATGTATTTAATACAATAATTGAGTACAGGCAAAAAAATTTAGAATATTATTTTTGTTTTGCAGCTCCACCCTCTTATGAAGAATGCATATTTCATTCAAATGGTATAAAAGATCATGATGAGTCCGAGAAAGTAATGGGGATAAAAGAAAATTTTGCTCCAAGATACCCACTTTACAAATTTTCATCTACTTATCCGGATAAATTCAGATTCTAATTTAAACTTTATATTGTAGAACAGAAATTAATGGTAGTTCTAAGGTTTTCGTTTCTAACAATCAAGAAACGAAAAAAAAATGTTTTCTTACTTTCATAAGTTTTATTAACAGAGCGTCATCACTCGAGTCACTAAACTCGTTTTGACGAAAAATGTCATCTTCTGATGAGTAGTTTTAAAATACTAGAAGCGGACTATCCGATCATGAGATAAAACGATACTATTTTCAAGATGTCTCTTGTTTGTCATATCTTAAAATAATAATTATAAATTATTAGATGTTAGTAACTAAACAGTGATCAAACTTATATTTTTTTTAGCGATAGCATTTGATTGTAAGCTAGGTAGATTATAAGAATGTGTAATAAAAATATTTCAAACGTAATATCTGGAACCTTAACTATAATTTTAAGCGAATAATTAGTTTTTTTTAATCATATTCTCAAATTTAATACTTATTTTCAGTTATTTTATCTTATGTTCAATTGGTTCGATATCAATTATTATTTTAAATTTAACTTTAAAATCAGGAATTTAAAATATTACAAATTTTATTGAGGTTAAATTTTTCTAATCGATAAAACTAACAATAATAACATAAGTTAATAAAAAATTGATTAATTTACATTTACATACAAAAATTTGTTTTTACAATTTATTTACAACATTTTATTTTTAGCTACCCTTCACCTATTATAAAAATATTTATAAGGATATTTAATGAATTTCAACTTCCAAAGCTAGGTTGTGTAAATAATTTTTAACTCTGTTACTCTGCTGTAGTATAATATTATATCACATTCAAATATATATTTAATTTACATATTAATTTTAATTGCTAATTTTGGTAACCAAAAATTTATCAAAAAACGTTCAAAACACCTTTGTAAAAAAATTTATTCATAATTTTACCTTGAGTTCGTAAAAAAAAATTTCTAACATTCGATTTTCTATTGAACGACACAGTTCGATGTACTACATAGATAGAGTTCCTATAATGGATGTTACAAGCCGCACTAGTCATTAGCTGACTAGCTTGTAGCTGAAAGCATTTCTTCGGTTAGTTTCGTTGAAAAGCTCGACATAGCATAGAAAAAACACGAACTGCTTGATCAGATTTTTGATCTTTAAATGTTTATAAAATTCCATGATTAGCAATTTCTGTGGTTTAAAAAAATACTCATAGGTTTTGCAAATATTTTTAATTATTAATTTCTGTGTTTATGAAAAATACAAATAATCAGTTAAAAATTTTTAAATAATTAATAAAAGTTTCATATTTGTCGATAGTCAACACTTGTTATAAAAACTCGATATAAAATTTAATGTTCAGTCACATTTGTAAGGTTTTTTTATTTTTTATTTTTGTAAAAATTTAGTGTTGATGTTATAAAAGATTTTCTACGTTTTTCCAAGAAATGGAATTTCTTTGATTCAAAAATGGGTTGAAATAAATTGAAATTCTTTTGCCCATTTTGAGTTCTGAATAAATTTTATCTGTTCAAATTAGAGGGGTGAGAGCTTAAATTTTTTTACGAATAATTTTATTTTATGTCAAAAATATGAAATGAGAGAATTTTGAATGAACTCTACCTATGTAGAAAAATTATTTAACTGTACAATATTTTACTCTCCGCGCATGTGTATATTGTTCTTGAATACTTCAACTAATACTGTGAAATTTAATTATCAATACAATCAAGAAAGCTTGATAGTGTTGACGCGTGGTAGTGCGTCTGCTGTGCGCCTAATTAAATTTGCACAGCTATTTTTTTGTATGTGAATAAGTAGATCTTTGTATAGTTTTAAAAAATTTGCTTTATTTTTAAAATTACAAAAATCGTGACGTTTTGTATGTTTGGGAATATTATTTTTTGCGAAAGCCAAGAGAAGATGCGATTCTCATGGCTGATGGATTCGAACTGAGGTGTGCTGCAACGGTCTAAGAATCGGTAGAGCAAAGGTGTGGCTGTCTAAGGATTAGTGCGTGGAGAATGTCGGGCTAAGGATTATTGTGATCATAAATTTGAAACCATAAAATGGGCACTTGGAAAATAAGAGGGGTGGGATAAGCTTCGGAGTAAATAGTAATTAGGTAGTTTTTGAGGTGAAAGTAATTAGGTAGGCTTCGGTTGTAAACTTGGGCTCGGAGACTTACATTTTGTCACGTATACATTTTTAAAATATAAATTGTTTTTAAATTACAAAATATATTATTTCTAAATAGTTGAATTAGATTTGTTTTAAATAGTTTACATAATCATGAATTGCTCAATCAAAATAAATATATAAATATAAGTATAATGCGCAAGTACTCTTACGCAGTAACAGATAGCTCACATATTATTGGATCTAAGTATTTAGTTACTAATTTAAAAGTTTCTAGGTGCATCTTAGTACTTAGAGTGATAGTATTTTTTTGAAACAAACACTTATATAAGTACTGACTAAATTGCATGATTAGCTACTAATACCAGTATATGCAATGATCCTTTTGAGATTAAAATTAATATATCTTATTAATTTATTAGTTATTTGTTCTAATCAATCGAGCTAAGTGAAGAGAAATTATTTAACCTTAAAAATGAGTTCGTTTAAGATAGAATTCGACAATCCTACTAGCAATTACGCTTCTGGAGAAACCATCACAGGAAAAGTTTTTCTTTTTATTACCCCAACCACAAACAATAAAAGGTAAGTTTTTTATTAAAATTTTATTAAAACAGTTTTCAATTATAAAAAAAAGCATAAATAATATGTGATTTTGTATATCAAATTTTTCAGATCTAAAACTAGTGATCAGGGGGCTTGGAAAAGTTTCTTACGACAAGAGAAAAGACGATTCGGACATTGAGGATGAAAATTCGAATGTTAACATTAACTATCACGCTGAGGAAGAATACTTCAAAAATTGCATTTCTCTTTCGTTAGGTAGATAAGTTACCCAATTAATTAGATTAATAAAGTAAAGATTATTATTTACATTTACAGGAGAGCAATAGCTGCATCCTGGACCATACAACCATCCATTCACATGAATTTTGACTTCAATTTTGCCGAAATCTGGGTTCGTCAAGTACACTGCCGAAGACTCTTTTGAAGGTTCGGATTTTATAAATCATACAGCTATTGCTGAATTTACCGTGACTCAACCTGTAGATCTTAATCAAATGTCAGATGTTTCTGTAAGAATATATTTTTACACTAACAATTATTCTCTTTATCACTAATTAATCAATTTTCATCAGGAATCTATCATGTTAGAAGAAAGTAAAATTTTTTGTTGTTTTTGTTGTTCTTCTCCACCACCGACAATGAATGTCTCATTACCTGCATCAATCTGGCGTTGCAGTTGAGAAAGTAATACTCGAGATAAGAAAAGTAAATAGTTTAAAATTTAACTTTTTTGAATTTTAAAAGTAGTTAAAAATTTTTTTTTTTTTCAATTAAATGAACTAAATTCCAGAATGTTACTTACACTGCAACTGCTCCAAGCGAAGATGAAAAAACTGAACAGTACACCGTTCTCGAGGCACTGGAAGGTACAGTGGGTGGTAGCGAAACTGTAAATTATCTAAAAAAAATGAAACTGCCCTCTTACCTAACTCCATCGAGTACGGAACACTGTAGTATCATAAAGTTAGATATCGAAATGAAAATAAAAGCTTGCGTCAAGGTACTGTTTGTATTTTTTTATATTTACTTCAATTCGAATTAAATGAGGTTTATCAAATTTTTTAAAGCTTTATTGTTTTCAGCTTTCGAGGAGATATAAGGATCTATATTCCTATTGTTATTGGAACTGTTCCGTTATCCAATAAAAAAGATATATCCAGTTTGAATAAATCAGAATCTGAAGTCAATCAAGAATTTTATGATCCATCCGCTCCTCCGTTTGAAGAAAGTACAGGATCAGAAATCGGATGGTTCCAAAACAAAGTATGAAAATAAAAACTTGAGTCGCTTAGTTGAATTTATTCATTGTTATCAGTCATGAATGCGTTAAATAATTTTTTTTTTTTTTATTAATACAGCTAAATACTGTTTTTGTAAATGTGAATCACTAAATTATTTATAATTGTTAAACGTGATAAAAATAATTCGATATCAACATTACTCAAAGTTTGTTAAAATCACGTCCTAAATTTCACAATACGAAGTTACATTACAATTATTCAATAAATCAGAATAACTGATACTGTGTTGCTTCTTAAGTTAAAAATTAATTTTACTGCATATATATCGCAGTGTAAAATTTATTATGGTCGGTGTTCCACGATCCGTTCGTTCCGTACTGAGGAAATAAAAAACACAGCGCGGTAGTCGCATTCGGTGTAGTTGTAGATATGCGACAAAACTGAAATGCATATGTATTTTATAAGTGTAAACAATACAATTTGAAATCTACTCAAAATTAAAATTACTTTGGTTTAAAAAAAAAATGAAATGAAAACTTTTTAGCTGGTGAGAAATGAGTTTTTTTTTAGTCCTGTTATAAGAATTTTTTTCAAACGCGTTAGATTAAAAATATTAATTTTTTGTGAGTGATAACCGTCATTGATTGATTAGTCATTGTCAGTGTCTATATTCATGTAAGTATTGTTACGGCATAGTTTTGAAATAAATAAAGGAAAAAATAAATGGCAAATATGAAAAAAATTGATTGTTCTTGATTTAAAATACTAAATTTAATTATGATTTTTGCCTAAAAAATTTTTTTAACTTGAAATTTCCCTCAGTTATTGATTTGAATGTATCGACTTGTCTGGAATAGTCGTTGCAGCAGGTAAATTTTTATCGCTCAAAAAATTTTTTTCCTGTGAATCATCAAGATGTCGAAGATATTTTAGTACATTTTGAGAATTTTGAGCTCTGAGTAGCAGAATACACGCGGGTCACGCCCGGTAACTTTACGAGGTCTGTAAAGTGCGCACCCAAGTAGTGAAATTTTCATATATTTTTTATGAAATCGATAGCGTTATTGAAAATAAATCGAAAGTATTCTTGGAGTTTTTTCATCGCAAAAAATATTTTTTTTTTTAATCAACAATTAAAGTTGGGTGCCGAACGAAATTTTTGAAGCACTTGTAAAGCCCGATAAAATATGTTTTCATATAAAATTATTTTTTTATTAATCCGCGGGAGACCAGCGCAATTGGCACCCGTAAAAAAAACCTTGAAAAGTCAATTATTTATTATAGAAATTTCATGTTAAAGTTATAAAGACTTAGGCGCATGCGCTTAACTGACTATACTGTAGCAAACTAGCAACTGGCAACTGTTGCAGCAGCAGCCTGCGCATGTTGTGACTATGCTGCAGTGTTGCCCGCGTGCAGGCGCATTTTGGTTCGGAAGGCTTCTGAAAAAAAAAAAAAATGTGTTGAGGTCCGTTCAATGTTTATTCAAGTAATAAATTTGTGCAACATTGCACGAACCAGTCCGAAACTTTTTTTTTCGTGTAATGCCTATGATTTTTAAAAAGATAATACTATATGGCGCAGGAACCCTAAGATTCAAACAAATTAAAAAAAAAAAATTATGATAAAGTTACTCTTTATTCTTTGTTACTAACAAAAAGTTTGAGGAAAAAGTGCCGAAGATTCAAACAAATTAAAAAAAAAATTATGATAAAGTTACTCTTTATTCTTTGTTACAAACAAAAAGTTTGAGGAAAAAGTGCAAAGATCCGAGCAGTCAAAAAAAAGGGTAATCTTACTATTTATAAATGTTCCAAAACTAATCTCAAGCTCGATCTGTTTATGACATCATATGTGATCCATGTGATACCAAACCCTTGGAAATTCAGATTATAGAACTTTTTGTTAATTTTTTACAAACACACCTCCTGCCTTTAACTGATCCATGAACTCCATTGAGTGATTATTTGAACATACTTTTGTTAATATTTCTATTTTTGTAAAATTTCAATTTAAAACTTAAAAAAAAAAAAAAAAAAAAAAAACGAAAATAGTTATTATATTAATTTTAGGTATTTAAATTTGAATATTCAAACTTTAACTTTTGCTTTTTACCAAGCATGTATCACAAATCAAATGCCTTTATTTTGACTTCTATTACTTGGTGTTTGTACTCAGAGTTGACCAAGTATCCGAAGTTGAAATTTCGGATCTTTTAGGCTTTCAAAAAGTATCCGAAAAAAGTATCTTCGGATACTTTTTAATTTTTTAAAGTATCCGATAAAAGTATTTTCGGATAAAAGATAAATTTCATGAAAGTATCTTCAGATACAAGATACATTTCGAAAGTATCCGAAAAAGTACCTTCAGATACTTTAAAAGTATCCGAAAAAGTATCTTCTCCTACTTCAAAAGTATCCGAAAAAATTATCTTCGGATACTTTTGTTTTTTTGAAAAATCATCTTTGGATACTTTTTTTTTGAAAAATTATCTTGGAATACTTTTTAAATTTGAAAAGTGTCCGAAAAAAAAAAAAAAATTTCTAAAAAAGTGATTGGAAATTGTTTGGGATGCTCTAATGGATGCTAAGGATTATAAAATGATTCCAAGTACTCCATTGTATCTAATTTTTTGCAAAACAAAAAAAATTACTTTTTGAGCTAACTCTTGAAATCTATCACCGTGCTTCGCTACAATTAGCTTCCGATGAATACGTAAATATGTTTCTATAATTTAGTCGCGCAACTTATTGCGACTTATTCACACGTTAATGCAAGAGTTGTAGCGAGACAAATTTGTTGTTTAAAATGATCTCAATTCAAAGTTTTTTATATCTTAAAAAATTATTTTTATAAGACAAATTTGCATAAGAAAAAAAAGATTTTTTAGTGAACAGAGACAAATTTTATGATTACCTTGTTTTTTATATTATAGAAATTGATAATCTACATTTTTCTTTTCTTTCAATTTTAGAATATTAAAAGATGTTGCAAGAAATATTTACATACAAATAGTATTCATCCTTATATTTAAAAAAAAATGTATTTATTTATCATTGCACATTTACGTATTCATCAGAAGCTAATTGTAACTACCTATACTTAGTACTACATGCTTGTGATGCCTATCTATCTCATCGCTCCTCTTTTCTAATTAAATTTTTTGCAAAATCACCAAAATCTGATCCATAGGTTCATCAAAAGCACATTCTTGAAAATTTCTATAATTCTTTAGAATCCAGTTTTTTGCAGGGACCTTAAAAAAGAATGATTAAACAGCTATTCCGATAAAGTTTCGGTAACACTACTTTTCCGGCATTAAAAATTCAAAGTTGATTAAGTATTTTTTAAAAAAGGGTTAAAAAAAATTGCTTATAAAAGCGGTTAGAGTATGAATCTAAGAAGAAAAAAAAGTGCATTCAGTCACTCTTTTTCAAGCATCAGAAACATTAAATTTTCAAGAATTTTTAAGAATTCGTTTTTAATCCTTAAGGATTGTATTTGTAAATTTACAAAATATCAAATTAAAGTAAATAATATAAATGTAATCAATCCTACGTTGAAACTGAATTATTTAAAACGAAACTCGTTTTCAAAAAACTTCCTCCTCACTCCTCTGGAGCTGGTCGCACCTAAAAACCTAAGAAAGAAACTTTTAAATAAACATTAAATACAGCTAATTTGAAAATAATTTCATCTTGGTTTTGTACAACTTGAAGTCTGGGCAGGTAAACTGAAATACCTATCCTCGCCCTGGTTAGTTTTCTGAACTGAACTGACCCTCCCACCGACATTACGGCCTGTACTAATCACCTACCTGTGTCCCAGCTGCAGGCAGCCTGGGGATGTTCCCCATTGTTTCATAATTCGTTTTGGACGTGTGTTTTGGCTCTTTCCGAACGTCGTTAAGTTTTAGTTATACAATTCGACAATGGTGTGAACCAAATCCTTCTCTCTGTTTACCTGGATGATTTGAACGTACAGCTCCTCCTGCCAGTAGACGACAGACACGCAAACACTTCAAAACATTGCCTCCAGTATCTTTCAACTAGAGCTAGTTCAACATAGCTGGCAGTCTAAACCAATTTACTCTGAGAGCTCAAAATTTTTGCTTATACTTTTGGTTTTGAGGTAATAATAACTTATAAAGTATCGCCTAAAATCGTGGTATATTAAAAAAAAGAAAAAAATTACTGAAAGAAAATATTCTAAACAAGCATTAAAGCCAGTTTCATTTTGATGAATGTTTATTTTCTGCTAAACCCTCTATAAAGAATAGAGCTTCTGAAAAAAGTTTATCTATTTGAAGAAAATCAGGTGAGTTTTTATAATGTTTAATCTGATTTTATTATTTATATCGATTAACAATCAGTTGGTTTAGTTTATTTATATCTAAAAAATATTTTGGTGCTCATAAGTAATAATATTTACATTTTTGTTATTAAACAGTCGATTAAATATATTTTTTTGCCACACTGCCACTTCAAAAAGAAACTATAAAATCAATTTAGTTCGTTACGTAAAGCAGAGTTTGATACGAGTGTATTTACGTAGTAACTTTTTATAAGTTATTTAATAATTTTTTTGAAATCATTTATTATTTTCTATTATGAATTTTATAACAGAATTTTTGACTTAAAAAATTTAATTTCTTACCTTTATTTTTGAGTTTAAATAAATTATAAAAATTTGTATTTTTTCAAGAGTTATTTAGCATAATAACTTGTAACTTTAAGCATGAATGTACTATTTTCATTAAAAAAAAAATTGTATTCATTTCTTTCCAGATTTTCCTTCTGGTGCTGTAACAATGACAGGAAGTTTTGGATACATTTGATTTGTTTAGTTTTAAGGATACTAGCAAAATCAATCAATTTAACAAGTTCATTATGCCACCAAGAGCAGTATTTAGTCCTACCGAAATCTTTGAAGTTCTCAAAGATCTATCGATATTTGATGAACACAAAAATTTGAAAAGAGAAACACATGCAATTTGGAGAGAGGCTAGGAAAAAGTTCCAAAATCGTATTAAAATTCATAACTTACACCAATTTCTTTCACAAAATAGACACCTTGTTTTAGAAAAATTAAAAAATGTGAAGTTCGGAATTTTAAAAAACTATTCAAGTAAGTCCACTAACCAAGCGATTAACGAAAACTTTATGAAAGAAGCACTATTAGTTGATCAATATGACTTACTTCTTGAAATGTATTATTCAGTTGAATATAATAATGTATTGAAAAATATTTGTGCCAAAAGTTTTTCGGTAATTTATCAATTACCGGAACAAATTGATCTTTGTAGAGATTTGACTAAATTAACAAACTCTCCTGGGATCCTGTTAGTATTTAATGATTTGATCCAAAAGACTAAGATGAGAAGTTACACAAGCAATAATGTTTTTACGATAGTTTTCGCAATGAAAATTGAAAATTGTACGACAAATATTATGCAATGCATAACTGAAGAATTCAACACTCAATTTATGATTGATTTTTTCTATAAAATTTTACTAGAAAATAAAACTCCTGATCGTTTAGTATTGACTTACTCTGATGTAATTCTCAACGCCGCAGCTCTTGCTTTTAATCATTGCACTTTCTCTGAATTAAATTTAAAATATTTTAAATCCATAAATGAAGAAGAAACATTGTTGCCAACAGTTCTCATACAAATTGATATTATGAGTATTTTACTGTCAATGAAGGACTACATGTTTAACATGTCAGAGAAAATGACTCAGGCTCAACAGATTTTTTTAACCAAATGTATTATTTCGTTAAGTTCTATCAAGAATGTGAAAGATTTTAAAAACTTAGTTCGTGATATCTTAGTCGTTATCTTAACTCCTTTCGAAACTCCAATAACACTAGGAATTTTATCTGGTCTGGAATCAAAGTTCCAAAAAAATGATATTAAAGAAAAATTACAATTTTTTCTAACCAACTTAAATGAAAAAGATGTCAGTTTAATTTCACCTCACCTGCAATGTAAAGACGTTTCATTTTATTTAAACAGTGCACCATCGCGTCCGTTGACACAATTTATCGATACAATAGAATTGGAAGCTCTCAAAATTTCTGAAACAAAACTACCTGAAATGGGCAAACAACTTCAGAAAAACAATAAACCTAATTCTTTTTTCTCTAAACTTTGGTATGAACAATTTGGCAAGAAGTTGCTGCAAGTATTTCCATCATGGACTAACATCCTCGATGAAGTGAGTAATAATTTTAACTTTTTATATTCCGCAGCCAAAGAACATGTCTCTATTTTGTCGAATAATGAAAAAACTCCATCAACTGCATCGGAATTCATTAAAATTCACATAAAAGAAACCAAGATTATTGCTCAAAAATGTAGAAAAGAATTGTTCGAATATAGAAACTCCAAGCCGCTTGTTAAAAAAATTAATAAATATGTAAGAACTGCAAATCATAATTATTTAAACAATGAAGAAAATTGGAAAGGAAAAAACGATAATCTCAAAATTAAAACATTAGCTAACCGTGATTTATCATTAAATAATCAAACTGCTGACGGCTTTGAGTTAGATTTAGAATTAAATACATCAAATGGTTCACATCAAGATGAGCAACTTTTTTCCTCAAGTATCAGCAAAATAGCACATAGTACTGTAAAAAATAATCAAGAGTTGAATATTTTCGGTGAAAATAATACTCCTATTTTGATATCTAAAAATCCTGTTGAAACTGAAAAATTACAAAAATCGAATTTTTCACTTAATGCAACGTTACATCAAAATAATTCAAACAGTTTTGTACTACCAGAAGTATCCAATCTTTTTTTAAACAAGAACGAAATAACTTTGACTAAACATTCTACTCCTAATTCATCAAAAATAAACTTTGAAAGTTTTAATGACAGTCATAAAATTGAAAATAATTTTGATTTTCCCCCTAAAACGTTCGATGATACCTTTGAAGTAAATAAAATTAAAAATGAAAATCCAGTCCTGGTTGAATCTAAAAGTTGTACTGTAAACAAAAGAAAAAGATTGCATGATTACCCTCCTGAAACAAATAAAATTGAAAATCTTTCCACATTATTTCCTGAAACTTCTGCTAAAATTTTTGAAAAAAATAATCTGGTCAAGCCAAATACATTTTCTGTGGGAACTACTTTTTTGACAATGACAAATTCTGAGAATCCAGTAAAGAAAAAAATAAGATTAAATGATACTCCCACGTTGACTGAAAATCAAAACTTTCTTAATTCTAAAAAAAAATCCAGTTACTCTCCGAATGAAAATCAAATTTTACTAAATGTGTTTGAAAGTAAAAACACTGTTCTGGCTGAAAGTCCTCCTGCGAAGAAAAAAAAACAAGAAGGATCTGAGACAATTGAGATTGAAAATCTTGTTTCATACTCTCCTGATATATCTGCTTGCGTATTTAAAAATGTAGTCTCGGTCGACACTCAAGCTGTTTCTGCAAGAAATAAAAAAGGATTATATGTAAATCCATGTAATATGAAAATTCTTCACAAACAAGCCGTAACAAAAAACCAGCAAGGATCGGGTGATTTTTTTTTGAAAAATGGCAAAGGCATGGGTGGAAAAAAAGTGAACAGAAAAGAATATGTTATGAACGATACATCAATAATGGACTCTATTAGTGAAATTTTTATTTTTGCTTGTAAATACGTTAATAATTACTACAATATTTGTGATAATGAAGTATGTAATTGTCTTAAGGACATGTGTTTTTTTAGACTTTTTTTAAAAATTTGTACAGCTAAAAACTTGTCTTTATATTACAAAACTCGAGCAATTTTCTTTGTAAATTATTGTGAAATAACCGGAGATCGTGTTACATGCATCGACACTTGCAGTACTTTTTACAGTAAAATGTTGGGCAGTCACTGTATGATAACAGAGGAAGTATCTTGTACAATGTGTAATAAGTATTATAAAAACCACCGCAATTCACTAAAAATATTTTTAAAAGAAAAGTGTGTAACAATACCATCTATAGAAAAAGAAATTAATGATTGTATTTTTATGAAAAGATGTTGCATTGACTGCAATGCAACTGTTGAACCAAAATATGAATTTGGCGTGTATCTAGCCCTCGACTTACAACACACACAGGATATTATTGCGTTAAATACCATTCCCAGAAGTATTAGAATCTGCGAAATATCATTTAATCTAGTTGGAGTAGTTGCTTATGAAAAGGTTGGAAGTGAATTTACTTACACAGCTTATATAAGAAAAATTTCAGATGATTGGATAAAGAAGCAGAGTATAGATGTAAGATCGGCAAAGGTTTCAGTAACAGATCAAGTTAAAGTAGCAGTAATAATTTACGTAAAAGAAGATTAAATTTTTTATCAGGAATCATTATTTTAGAAAATCATCTCTTTATTTTTATCTGATTGTTAATTTTTTACAATGAAATTACTACACTAATGAGATGACAAATACCCATTGACATACTATGTGTGGTTACAACTGAACTTTGTTTATGATACAAGTTTTCGTTATTTAATTTATAGGTGTTACTTATACTTAAACTTACTGACAGCATTGTGTCTTAAGAAAAATTATTTTTGTAACTCAGTCACTATTCCATTATGTATTACTTACTTGTATTATAATTTATTTATTTACTTACTTTGTTAATTTATGCTACTTTTATATATTTTGTATTACTTGGAAGTTTGTACAAAATAATGTACAATAAATAAAATTTATTTAATCTAATCTAATCTCTTAGCGCGCAAGCGCAATCATTATTTAATACTCCATCAGATTATTAATCTTATTGAATTGCCACCAGCATCAAGAAAGAAGGAGAATCTTTAAAGTAAATATGCAATGATTTTCGCCATCAATATCAAAAAATTCCCATTCTAAAAAATTTTTTTTTATTAATTTGAATGTTATTCCCAATTATTTAAATAACTATTGTAAAAAAAGTATATTATGCAACAGGTACAGTGTCATTGCTAGGGCCTTCGATGCCTTTAAACGATGACGTCGCACCAGTATCAAAATGTACTATCCCTTTGTATAAGGCTTTTTCATAGCAGACGACTTAGATTTATCGTAGTGAATCCAAAACGATATTTTGTAGTTTTATTTAATTTTCTATGAATTTTTTAACTTTTTGTAAAAGTTAGGTTTAAACTATATTAATTATTCTATTATTCTGACATTCGATTATCGTTCGTCATTATAAGGCAGAGTAAGGAAGTATAAAGAGGGATTAAATATAAATATACTTGATTAAGTTTTTAATAGTTCTTTTTATTTTTTGAAAACTTTATAGAAAAATATATACATTTTTTTACATTTTTTATTGAAAAAAAGTCATTATTTTAAACTAGCGAATATAATATTAAAGATATCTTCTCATCAGGTAAGTTTTGGACGTTGATGATGGAATTTTCAAGTCCATCATACAATTTCCAGTTTTTATCGGTTGATGATTTGCTGTAGGATTTGTAATGAACGACAGTTTTTTCATCTATACCTTCTCCGGAAAAGCAAATAATTCCTTTCAATTCGTACGTGTTGTTTTTTATATTTAATCGTTGAGGAATTAAATTTAGATCAGCCTTTCGAAAAACTGCACCTTGTTTTCTCTCTCGAATTTTTTCAATTCTTTTTTCTTCGAAAAAAATTTCAACGTCAACACATAAATAATGAAAAAGATCATAACTAATAAGACAAGTTTTCTTGTAACATTCTCGACAATAATTATATTTGTTTTCAAAAACTTCAGAAAGTGAAACGTTCAAATTTTCTAATCTGTTATCATAAAACTGATCATATGATAAACTAGTTACATACTCAACAGAGCTATATTCATATCCACAATTACAATTATACTTCATACGGAAACTTGGAAAAGATGACATTAATTTTTTTAATGCTCTTTCAGCATTATCGGTACAATAAATTTGATTTTCACCATTCCAATACAAAGGATATAGAATTTTAGGTCTTTCTTTTTCAAAAAAATCGATCGAGTACAAGTTTCTGATGTATCGAAATATCAAATTTATAAATTTATTTGGACTTTTGCCGTTAAATTGGTTAACATGATTTTTAAATTTTGTACTATCCAAATAAATATTGACAAATATTTCAAAAATACTATCGAAAGGGCATGTATTATAAAAAGTTAGATTTTTAATTTCATTATTAATAAAGACACAAACCGTACCTAAAATTGAACCATTTTTAACATTAACTCTTGTTCCAAGTTTTTTCTTATGCTCTTTAGAAAGCTGTTCATCTGACTCCGAGACTGTTTTTTCAGTTACTTTACAATTTTTGTACATTGCAGTGGTAGCTTCAGAAATCATCGTTTCATTCATTAAATTTAGATTTTTAACTGGTATTTTATTGAACGAGGGCTGGAAAATTTTAAATGCATTTCTTCCAATTTTTGTCAATCCACTAATGATTGGTAAATTCTTCAATAAAAATCGATTTGCTGTAACTGCATTTTTATTTTTGAAATCATGCTTTAAAATTTTGAAGAAACACTCGGATCTTGCTGAAGTTATTAACTCAGTAATGACACCAAAGTAAGGATTCAGAATATTTGTCCATGCTAAAAATTGAATGAATAAAACTATTAAATATTTTGACAGTTCTGGTAAATAATAACTGTTGCCACGACAAGACTCTCCGCAAGCTTCTTGGGATGCTTTTTTCTTAGAATCTTCATAAATTCCATTAATATAATTTTTTAAATTACTGGAATGGCCTTTATTTTCTTCTTCTAGAGATTCCATACTCAGATGGTGTTGTGGATTTTCTTCTAATCCATGTTCTTCTTTATCACTTAAATTGAAAAAAGTTTTGTACTCAAAAGTTCCAATACTGTTTTCCAAGTATGACAAATGTTTAGCTGGACAATCTTTTTTAGGATCCGGATTTTCGCATATACATTGACTTTCGCATAAAACAAAAATTGAAGTTATGACATCTCTAAAAATATTAATACTACTTACAGTTAATAAAAAACCAATGGCACGTACGTATAGATCTTTTGTCGTCCAGATTCGATTCTGAAATATTTTTAATCTAGTTATGTTTTTAATCAAGTGTGCACGGTCACGTTTTATTAAGCATTTCGGTAAATCTTCATTTGTTAAGCCCATAATTATGTTAAAACATTTATCTAGATACTCTGAAAAGTCTAGTTTATTGAATGATAAACTTGCAGCATTCAATAAGGCCATAGAACAGTCAACGACGCATACTCTGGGAATTGGTGCTCCTAGTGAAAGCCACTCCGTGAGCCAAGCGCGTATTGAGTTAGTACAGTGCTCAGTGTTTAAATTTTGACTAATTGGAAATATTTTGTTTTCAAATTGAGTTACGATAACGTAAAGCATAGGTGTGGAACTTTTTTTTTTGCCGTAAATTTCAGCACGTTGCACTAAGCTTCCAGAGGCGTCTATAGATACAAATTGTCCATGATTGTGGGCCTCTTTCCAAAGCTCAAGTTGATTATCACTCCAATAATATACAAAAAAAGGTACTGGATTTACTTTTCTAATTTCTTTAAATTTATCTGCCATTGCAAGAATAGACTCTATTGGTTTACCTGGAAAATTTTTTAAGTTCAAAATTTCATCTTTTTTCTCTTGCAATGCAACTCGGTAAACGGAAGTTTTATTCAATAAAATACAATCTCCACCTGAATCGTTCAAATGGGTGTTTGCTTTTAATGTTTTACATTGCGTGGGCCCCATTGTAAGTGCATCATTTTTAGCTACATCTCTTGCAGCACCTTTTAAGCGAATGCATGCTCTTTTGTGGTCAATGCCACAGGTATTTCTGCATTTGAAAACAATTTCGAGTTCATCATCGCTTTGTTTTTCTTGACAAACTCCTTCAATTGGTTGACCACACCGAAAATACGTACAATTCCCAAAACATTTAAAATACGGGTACCCATCCCTTTTAAAAAATTTTTGTTTTTTAAATTTAAAAGGACATGGAAGTTTTTTTTTTTGACTAATTTTCGTATTAAATACTGTAGTCCAATCTTTTTTAAGACGTAATTCCATTCGATCATTTTCAGGCGTCCAAACTGGTTTAATCAATTTCCAATCATCCCCATCTATTTTTATAGAAAAAGTTAAAGGATCTAATTTTGAAATCATTTCTGACGTGTAATCTGTAAAAAATGGTTTTTTTTTTAAATTATTTATTTTAAAGAAAATCTTAAAATAAATTGTAGTAAAATGAATAAAACTATTTGCTTACCTATAAAAACAACAGACAAATTATTACATGGAAGTCAAATTTCTGAGCAGATTGAACTTTTATTTTATTCAATTAAAACTTTGTCTGCAATGAGAACTGTACGCTGAAAATAAGTTACAAAAATGAACCAGGGTATTTCAATTTACGTACACGGATAATTTTACAAAAATTTTGTTATGACACAATTATTTACGTGAACTACTTTGCGATATACAGGGCGTTTCGATAACCTTTCACCAAAAGTACACTATGAGGTGCGTCATAAAAAGTTAAATAAGAAGTAAAAAGAAATTTTTAATTATGATGGTAAAATTATTATTAATTTAACAGAAACATTAACCAATCAGCGTGATTTATGCAAAACTGTGGGAGGGTCTAAATACTGAGAGGCAGGACCCTTTTTTCCGTGGTTGACCCTTCCTCAAGGAAGAATTTGCGTGGAAAAATTAGTTATTATGTCTGGGAAACATGTGGTGAGCACGTGTTAAATTCTAAAAAAATTTTTTCATAATACGAAAGTGAATTTTTTTTTTTTTAAAGCATTATTTTCGTTGGATAACGACGATCCATAGCAAATTTGAATTACAGTTTTAGCTTGAAAATTGAGAAAATTAAGACGATTAATCACGTTGCGATTATTTCGTTTATAATTTTTATTCAATTCATAGCTCAGCCATTTATGATCGTACGATTACGATTCAAGTTTCTTTGGGATCGTCGTTTTGAGAAGAATGAGATTACCTTATTAAAAAATGTTTATCTTCAATTATTATAAAATTTAAAATTCTTGCTCTAATCCCTAAAACAAATAGAGCCTCAGCTTTATCCAGAGGGACAGGGCCGCAAGCGGCTGCGTTGGTATGGGTCTGTCGGGGGGGCCCCCCGGTGCATCACTGATCTGCTCTGGATAAAGCTAAGAAAGGGGAGGCTCTATTTGTTTTAGGGATTAGAGCAAGAATTTTAAATTTTATAATAATTGAAGATAAACATTTTTTAATAAGGTAATCTCATTCTTTTCAAAACGACGATCCCAAAGAAACTTGAATCGTAATCGTACGATCATAAATGGCTGAGCTATGAATTGAATAAAAATTATAAACGAAATAATCGCAACGTGATTAATCGTCTTAATTTTCTCAATTTTCAAGCTAAAACTGTAATTCAAATTTGCTATGGATCGTCGTTATCCAACGAAAATAATGCTTTAAAAAAAAAAAAATTCACTTTCGTATTATGAAAAAATTTTTTTAGAATTTAACACGCGCTCACCACATGTTTCCCAGACATAATAACTAATTTTTCCACGCAAATTCTTCCTTGAGGAAGGGTCAACCACGGGAAAAAGGGTCCTGCCTCTCAGTATTTAGACCCTCCCACAGTTTTGCATAAATCACGCTGATTGGTTAATGTTTATGTTAAATTAATAATAATTTTACCATCATAATTAAAAATTTCTTTTTACTTCTTATTTAACTTTTTATGACGCACCTCATAGTGTACTTTTGGTGAAAGGTTATCGAGTTATAAAAGCCATAGTTCTCTGATACTGATATTGTTCTTAATAAATGAATTTATTTTTATTTTGAATTTCACATGATACCCGACAGTTTCCAGATACTCATAAATGTTGTTATTAACGACATTGTTCTTACCCCGATGAACTAAGCTATAATTTTGAATTTTACAAATAATTTCGTCTAGTGGCCACTCGCAAGAGTAGACAGAGTATAAGAAATAAAAAAAAAATCTAACAAATTCTAAATTGAATTTCGGTCTAAAACGGTTGATTATAAAAATTGTTTATATGATTATTTCTCAAATAGAAAAACCAAGTGGCTGTAAAACTGTATAATTCATTGTCTACTAAAATTATTTTATTGAGCTAACTACTTACTTGTTTTCCATTAGTATGATATTCCTTTGAAATGATTTGCCAGCTTCTTCCGTGCAAAAGCTTTGAATCTTCAACTAAATCTAATTTATTAAGACAAACAGAAAAAAATAAGATATAAAAAAAAAAAAAGAAATGAAAAAATAATGCAACGTCTTCAGCAGTCAAACACTGTAACACTGCAGGGTAGACTACTTGAATACACCACAGATATTGCTCAAGTGAGGATAATTTTGACCTGACCGCTGAACTCACTCTTTCCTTCTCAACGTTACTAATTGTTCAGTTTATTAAGTAAAATTTTGAATTGTAAATCTAGATGCAAAGCCTTTGTATTGAAAATTCACGGTAAGCGTATTAAACGAATTTTTCCTGAAGCTGTCACTTCTTATAGTAATTTGCTGTAATCAAATGTAAATGCAATTTAAATGACTGTTGCAATTGGATTTATTTACTCATCTAGTTTACCAATTAAAAGTCTATAGAATTTTTGTATAAAAATAAACTAATTATAGTTTTTTTTTTTTTTTTTATAAATAAAAATTTCACCGGACGAGGTAAAATGGTGTTTTTTCAAATTTTATTAATGGATCGAAACCTGAAAAAGGACGTCCAGTCTTCACAGCTCATGCTTTCGTGTTTATTTGAATTACTTTTCTTGCTTTTTGTTAAAAAAGCAAAAGCTTGTAAATTTATGTCAAAAATTGAATCAATAATTGTTAGTCAAAGTTTTAAAAGATTATTTATTAATATTTACAATTATAAAATATATACGCTAAATGATTGAACAAACAATTTGAACAAAGCTATAAATTTATAAAAAATGCTTTGATAATCTATTCATAATTATTACATTAATATAAATGTTAAAAAAAAAAAAAAAATCTTATACAGTCTATCTCAACACTAAAACTACATGATTATTATTTTGATAAGGACTTGTCTAATGAGAAAATTTCATTTAATAAATTTTTTTATCGATATCTTCAATTCATTAAGTTTTACAAATCGTAAAACTAATCTTCCGGTGTACTCAAGACAGTAATTATTTTGTCAAAAATGAAAATTTTTAACCATTTTATTTTAAATTTTGCAGAATTGCTAGGTAAATTTTCATAAAGGATTTAAGCCCAACTGGAGGTCTACAACTGCATTAGAAAACAAGTTATGACCAAAAACGTTAATTTTGATTTTTTTGAAATTTTAACCAAAACCATCTGCACGTAAGTTCGCGCATAACTCAATAGATTTTCAACTGACATACTTTAAACTGTAAGAAATTATTTATTATGGTAAAATGAAGCTTTTAAACTTAACCTGAGGTCCATAACTTTTTTAGAATAAAAGTTATGAACCAAAAACACAACAGTTGATTTTGCGTATTTATGACTTTTTTAATGAAGGTTGAGTACACGTGATTTGAAATATGTCTATAAAAATATAATTTAATACTCAAACAATACGTTTGTGCGTTTAAATTTTTTTCCTACATTTTCCTAAAATTTGGTCACGTCCAATCTGGTCCCGTAACATATCAGTAAGCTAACAAACAGCAGAACTTACCGAAGTTCTGCTGTCAAAATATCGTGAACGAGCATAGAGAGCAATTGATTTTTATATACATTTTTTTTATTAACTTTTTCGTTACTGCATTCGAAAATCCAGAGGGCGTGTGAGCATTTTATACAAATAAATAACATAGACGTAAAAAAAATCTCAGAATTCTTGGATGCACGTGCCTGCAAGCAGGTGCACCGACAGCCGATGCGAAACTTTTGTAGAAGTGGGTGGAGTAGATTTTTAAAAGTAGACACAATACACTATAGACGTACAATAGACCTCTTGTTCTTTAAATAAGGTGGAGCAGATTTCCGAGATCATTACATTTCAGTTTTTCTAAGTATGCTTAATGGCATGGGTAGTCCCCGCATGTGCGAGGCAAGCTAGATTTATGGAGCTTTAATGAGCTGACCCTCACAATGCCATGTGAAGCTCACCACAAGATTTATCAAGAATTGTAATGGATGTTATCCAATGTAAGTTTAATAGAATTTAGTGCCGTTTTCGTAAATAAAATGAAGTATAGCAATGATTAATCGAAAAATCAAATTAAACATCTATTCAGGAATTGTACAAAATTATATTATAATGTGATCGGTCTTCAGGACTTTTAATTTAAAAAAGAACTCCAGAAGCCATGAAATTTATTAATCTCAATTAATTATTAGTAGTCAGACTCCATAACTTTTGTAATTCATCTCATCGAGCTATCATCGAGTTGTTGTTCTTTATCTTTTGCAAACGATCAAAATTAAATGGTTAATTAAAATTAACCACCTGAGGGTAAAAACATAAATAGGTCTTGAAGTTGACTTGTTAGATACAATTAAGTGAAAATTTAAAAATTAAGAAAAAATGATTCTTTAAAAACAGCTTTTTTAAAGTTAGTTTCACTTGTGGCTCGATCATAAATTTTTTTTTTTTACTCATTCATATCCAGTCTATACATAGACCATGTATGCTCATTCCTGGGGGTAGATTATGTATAAATGGCCATACATAGTCTATGTATGGACCAAGAATAATTTTATCACATGGGATCAGTAACCCACTTAAAGTTTTTACTCGAGAGAATGCTACATAAGTTAAACCAATTGAAAATTCATATTTACTCCAATGTTTACAATCATATTTCTTTTATACGAGTACTGCCCTAATATGCCTCAAAATCGGTTCAAGAGTTTCGGAGGGGATGCGTTCGGAAAATACGATCGAATGTATTTCCAAGTCACCAAAAACATTATTTTTAACCGTATGAAATTCCTCATGTGGAATTTTATTTGATCTATAAAGAATCTGCACTGTAAATGTTAATAATCAAACTCTGAAATTCAAATTAACGAAAAAATTAAAAAGTATCTGACAAGATCTTGCATTATGTTGAATATTTAGTTTTAATTTTCCCACCATTTATGCGTAAGCGTCTGTAGAGAATCTCAATTGTTTATCCGATTAAAATATCAAAAAGTTTGTTACAAATTTCATTCATCGGAAGCTAATTGTATCCATCGGAAGCTAATTGTAGCGAAGCACGGTGATTGATTTCAAGAGTTAGCTCAAAAAGTAATTTTTTTTTGTTTTGCAAAAAATTAGATACAATGGAGTACTTGGAATCATTTTATAATCCTTAGCATACATTAGAGCATCCCAAACAATTTCCGATCACGTTTGTAGAAATTTTTTTTTTTTTTTCGGACACTTTTCAAATTTAAAAAGTATCCCAAGATAATTTTTCAAAAAAAAAGTATCCAAAGATGATTTTTCAAAAAAACGAAAGTATCCGAAGATACTTTTTTCGGATACTTTTGAAGTATGTGAAGATACTTTTTCGGATACTTTTAAAGTATCTAAAGGTACTTTTTCGGATACTTTCGAAATGTATCTTGTATCTGAAGATACTTTCATGAAATTTATTCTTTATCCGAAAATACTTTTTTCGGATACTTTAAAAAATTAAAAAGTATCCGAAGATACTTTTTTCGGATACTTTTTGAAAGCCTAAAAGATCCGAAATTTCAACTTCGGATACTTGGTCAACTCTGAGTACAACCACCAAGTAATAGAAGTCAAAATAAAGGCATTTGATTTGTGATATATGCTTGGTAAAAAGCAAAAGTTAAAGTTTGAATATTCAAATTTAAATACCTAAAATTAATATAATAACTTTTCGTCCTTCTAACCTCAAAATCTCAACTTCGCCCCTTGTTTTCGGTTAGAAGGACGAAAAATAGTATATTTCCCTTAGGCTCGAGGGTTCGATTTAGCCTGCGGGAATAATATAGTATTTTTTTTTTTTTTTTAAGTTTTAAATTGAAATTTTACAAAAATAGAAATATTAACAAAAGTATTTAAAAATAATCACTCAATGGAGTTCATGGATCAGTTAAAAGCAGGAGGTGTGTTAGCAAAAAATTAAAAAACAGTTCTATAATCTGAATTTCCAAGGGTTTGGTATCACATGGATCACATATGATGTCATAAACAGATCGAGTGAGATTAGTTTTGTAATATTTATAAATAGTAAGATTACCCTTTTTTTTGACTGCTCGGATCTTTGCACTTTTTCCTCAAACTTTTTGTTTGTAACAAAGAATAAAGAGTAACTTTATCATAATTTTTTTTTTAATTTGTTTGAATCTTAGGGTTCCTGCACCATATAGTATAATCTTTTTAAAAATCATCAGCATTACACGAAAAAAAAAGTTTCGGACTTTTTCGTGCAATGTTGCACAAATTTATTACTTGAATAAACATTGAACAGACCTCAACACATTTTTTTTTTTTTTTTTCAGAAGCCTTCCGAACCAAAATGCGCCTGCACGCAGGCAACACTGCAGCATAGTCACAACATGCGCAGGCTGCTGCTGCAACAGTTGCTAGTTGCTATAGTTTGCTACAGTATAGTCAGTCAAGCGCATGCGCCTAAGTCTTTATAACTTTAACATCAAGTTTCTTTAATAAATAATTAACTTTTCAAGGTTTTTTTTACGGGTGCCAATTGCGCTGGTCTCCCGCGGATTAATAAAAAAAAATTGTATAGGAAAACACATTTTATCGGGCTTTACAAGTGGGTCAAAAATTTCGTTCGGCACCCAACTTTAATTGTTGATTAAAAAAAAAAATATTGTTTGCGATGAAAAAACTCCAAGAATACTTTCAATTTATTTTGAATAACGCTATCGATTTCATAAAAAATATATGAAAATTTCACTACTTGGGTGCGCACTTTACAGACCTAACTTTACGCACATGGCACACACTGTAGCAAGACATCGATAGAGAGAGATAGAATGAACAGCTGTTTAGAAAACGGAGCAGAACCGCACTTTCGCGGGAGTAAATTCAAAAACTATAATTAAAAAAAAAAAGTTGAAAGTAAAATTTTTAATTCCATAAAAGTTACGTTGCGATACTCAGTTTTTCTTTTTTTAGATTTATTTGGAAAAATTGTTTATTCAAACTGATTTGTATTTTCGATCTCTTTCAACTTTCTACCCAAGTTCCAACAAGTAGGTACATACATTCTACAAAACAGTTTTTGAAAATTTTAATATTCTTATCTAAATGTACTATTATGAATATGACGTAAAAATTAGCAATTTTCATATCTAAAGGTAATTATAAAAAACTGATTCGTAACTTTCTACGAATCACTTTTATCGCACGGAAAAAGAGTACGACTGCGATTATATATCTCAAGAGATTTGACAATAAAAATTATAAACTTGGTTTTTGTGTTCTGCAAGTTCAGTTAATCTTCGACGCACCAATCGTACTATTAACAATTCTGAAAGTTGATAAATTGTTAAAATGATCATTTCTTACTATAAATTAACATTTTTTTTTTTTTTTTTTAATATTTAACTATTCTTGTCTAATTTTAAGCTTTTTACGTTAATTTTTTTCAGTCTAAAAATGGGTTTGAAGGAATTCAGAATAGAATATGACCGACCTTTTGCCACATACATTGCAGGAGAAACTGTTAGTGGAAAAGTTATTTTAACAGTTGATTCAACAAAAACAGTAAGAGGTGCCAACAAAATTTTTAATTTAAAACCCAATTAACGTTAAAGTTAAAAAGGCTTTTATTATTGTTTCATCAATATAAAAACAATAAATTATTTTTTCAATCACTCAGCAATTAAGGTTTCGATCAAAGGGTACGCTCGCGTACATTGGACTAAAGATAGGAGTACGAGTGGCAGTGACGGTAAAGATGAGACTGTTACAGATTCATACAATAACAACGAGGAGTATTTTAGCACAATGTTTTATGCTTTGGGATCAGATTCCGGTATGATTTAATAAGTTTCATGACTATCGTTCAACATTTTCTTTGATAATTGATTTTCAGGAGAAAAAATAGAACTACACACGGGAACACACATTTATCTATTTACATTTAATCTTCTTCCGAACTTGCCAAGTAGTTTTGAGGGAAGATGTGGACACATAAGATATACGGTAAAAGCAACTTTGGATCGACCATGGAAGTTCAACCAAGATTCAATAACTGCTTTTACGGTATTGTCCTTATTAGACTTGAATGAGCTGCCACATGTTTCTGTAAGAAATCCCGTTGTTACTTTGAATAATTGAAAAATTTACGTCTCAAATAGTAACGATTAAAATATTTTACTTTCAGAAACCTATCATGTTAGAAAAATCAAAAACCTTCTGTTACTTATGTTGTGGTTCACCGCCATTGACTGTGACTATTTCGTTACCGGTCACCGGATATGTTCCTGGACAGGACATACCTGTAAAAGTTGATGTTGAAAATCACTCAGGAGTTGTCATCAGTAAATTGAAACTTGTTCTTCAAAAAGTACAAAGTCTAAAATCATTTGATTATTAAACGTAAATTCAGTTTTAGTAAACGTAAATTTTATTTCAGAGAGTAACTTACGTTGCAACAGTGAAGAGTAAAATTCAAGAAGTCAAAATTACAGAAGTCTGTAGTCGGCCTATTGGAGGTAATGAAACCACAAGTTACGAACAAAGTCTAAGAGCTCCACCTTTACCTCCGTCAAACCTTAAACATTGCAATATTATACACTTGGAATATGGATTGAAAATCGAAACTTGCGTTACTGGATGGTATGTTTTTCTCATCTCAAACTGAATCGAATATATTTTTACCTTGAAATATTTTTTAGCTGTCGTAGAAATCTAGTTCTGACAACTCCAATTTTTATTGGAACGAAACCACTATTGAACTTTCAACTGCCTTACCCAAAAATTCATACTCCATCTGCTCCACCACCAGAAGCACTTTTAAGTTGTTCTTCGCTAAATTCAAGTCATCAACCAGACATAGGTGAGGATGATTAGTGGAAACTTAAGATACTATTTGGATATTTTGAGATTTATTGTTTTACTTTATTTCAGCTCCGCCGTCTTATGAAGAATGTATGTTTCGATCTAACGGGGTTAGAAGTCGTTACGACTCTGCAAATATGATTGGAGCGAAAGAGAGTTTTGCTCCAAGGTACCCTGTATACAATTTCAATGCTGGGTAAATTGGAAGTCGCTAAAGTTACCTTCGGGTAATAAGTTGACTGGGCACCATTGACTGAAATATTTAAAATAATATTTTTTGTACTGTCGTATATTTTTAAACATAAACTGTTTTTTATTTTTGCAAACTTTTTACAATTATTTCACCCGAAATTTTAGGTCTTGAAGTTATAAGTTTTCTCTTTAGCTTTATCAATATTACTCTATTGACAGGATAACGTTGTTTATATATAAAAAAAAGAGGTACATTAACTTTTTAATACACTCAGAGAAAGATTTGATTGGACCAATTAAATATTCTTTGTTCCCTCAATAGTCTAAATATTGTAGCAGTTACAATACGTATGGTAAGGATAATAATACATATCGTTGCGACTAGCAAAGCAAATATTCAAAAATCTAACCTAACCTAGCTATTTTTTAAAATCTTAATTGAAGTCATTATTTCTTAAATATTGTGATTTCTATAATCATTTGTATATTTTTTAAGATTATAACTATTCATTGAATACATTAATTATACCAAAATCACAAAAAAGAAATTTTTTAAAACTAAGTTGTGCTATACCAACATTGCAACTAGAAACATGTTAACCCTTGTCAGCGCTACCATGATATTGTTACTGCTACAATGTGCATCATTATCTCTATATCAACTATGACATTTTAGATGTTACAATATATTGTTAACCCAATAAAACCTTTCTCTGAGTGTACCGTTTCATTTTACATTGAAAAGTTATACTTGAAAAGTTTAGGAACATAAGTATCACTCTACAAAAATTTTCTTCTTCAAGGAGAAGTTTCTCAAATGGGTCTTGAACTCTTGAACCCATATATTTAACTAAAAAAAATAAAATAAAATAATAATAATAATAATAGTTTAAGAATTAAAGTTTATCGAAAAAAAATCGAGTTCTTTAATTTTATCGAGAAACTTGTTTAACTCTAACAACATAGTATTCTACGTAAAAAGCATTATCTTGTATTATCTCTATAAGATAATACCAATTTTAGTCATTGTCATACCTGTATCAAATCGTCACGCGTCTAGTCTTCTCTATCAGTCGGAGAGTTATATTTTCTGCGTAAAACGTAAGTTACTATTGATTTTTTATTCAAAAAATAAATCAATCAATAAACTCAATAGGTATGTTCTTAGTGAAAAATCGAGTTCGTAAGATAATTTGTAAATGAAAATATATTTTATAGTGTACCTTTGTTCTACTTAGTGATATATTAATAAATTAGCTGGAAGTCATTACTTTTTTCCCATAGATAATTACTGTTAAATTTTTGGTCGAGGGGCTGTGCACTTCAAAATCACTAAAAAAAATCACACATACAAATTAATATAATCAATAAAATATTAATTTCATTTCAAGTAAAAATCTTCGAAAAATGTTATTTTTAACAAAATATCAATTGAAATTGATTTCAAGGCTCTAAACATTTTAAATTTGCCAAAAGAATCACAAAAGAATCGAAAAGAATTGAAAGAATCATCAGTGATTCTGGAGTTTTAAATTTAATGAGAGCAAAAAAAGGAATTTCCGACTGTGTTTTTTCGAAGTTTTTATATAAAAAATCAGATTTTGCTGTATTTAAAAGTGTTCAGCTTTCACAGTTCTGAATGAATCTAGGATATTGAACTTTTCATTTCATTCATATTAGCATTTGTTTAATCTGTTTGATATTTTTTACAAGGTTCAGTATTTGCTAGTCTAAAAATGGGTTTGAAAGAATTCAAAATTGAATATGACAAACCTTTTGCCTCTTACATGCCAGGTGAAATCGTCACTGGAAAAGTTATTTTAAATGTCGATTCTACCAAAATCATAAAAGGTAATAGTATATTACACACCGGGCGCTGGAAAGTATTAGCAAGCCCTAGCAAACTCAAATTGACGCCCGAGCCGAAGGCGAGGGTGTTAAGGGTTTGCTAGGAATTTGCTAATACTTTTCCAGTGTCGTGTGTAATGTTTTTTTCATAACGACGGGAGGAAAACTCAAAGTCCCGCTCCGGGGATTTGGTGTTTTCGGCCCGCAGGTATGAAAAAAAAATTTTATCAATTTTATAAAAAAGAAAAAAACATTGATTGTAATTTTGTTTTTATTTACTTAGCTCTCAAGGTTACGATAAAGGGCTTTGCTTCTGTTTATTGGACAGAAAGTGTGAGCTCGACCGACTCTGATGGAAAATCAACCACTTCTTCAATTTCGCACACTAATCATGAAGATTACTTAAATACACAATTTTACCTTCTTAAATCAACGTCGGGTACGAATTTATTCTAACATCATCCTTGAAAGTTTATTTTATCAACTAATTTTTAGGAGAAAAAATTGAGTTGACTGCGGGTACTTACATTTACCCGTTCAGTTTCAATCTCATTACAAATTTACCGAGCAGTTTCGAGGGAACATCTGGTCACGTACGATACACGGTTAAGGCAACTTTAGATCGGCCCTGGCGGTTCAATCAAGACACCAAAGCGGCTTTCACGGTTATTTCTCACCTCGACTTGAACACGCTGTCGTATGCATCTGTAAGTATTTAATGATTTCATTTTCAAAATTGTAAGTCCAAGCAATTGTTATTTAAATACATGTAATATTTCAGACACCGATCATGCTGGAACAAAATAAAACTTTCTGTTGTCTGTGCTGCGTTACACCCAATCTGTCTATTAATTTGTCCCTGCCTGTAAGAGGATACGTTCCAGGACAAATAATACCGGTTAAAATCGACGTGGACAATAAGTCAAGAATTGCTATAAGTAAAATAAAAGTTGTCCTTCAAAAAGTACGTTTTAAATTGAACTTGACGTTACGAAAAATTAGTACTTTGAATTCATCTTAATTCTTTATTCGCAGAAAGTAGCTTATATCGCAACGAAAGATACAGACAGGAGTACGGTAATTGTCAAAAAAGTCAGCAGAGGACCTATCGGTGGTAATGAAACGACTAGCTATGTAGAAAAATTGGAAGTTCCACCATTACCTCCATCGTTTCTTCAAAACTGCAAAATTATAGAGCTAGAATATGAAATAAAAGTAGAAGCTTGCATTCCGTAAGTATTTATTTGAGTTCAAATGAAATAGTATTTTATAGTACGGGTGCAGCATCGTCACCGGGGCGGTTTTAAGGACCCGAGTGCGTAGCGAAGCGGAGCACGAGGTCCTTAAAGAGCCCTGATGACGTGCTGCACCAGTGCTATATACTATTTTATAGTACGAGTAACCAAAAACACGCATCAAAGATTTGATTTTGAGGTTAGAGTGACCAGGAGTATTATAAAATATTATATTTAAACTCGTTTTAAACGCAATTCTCGATTTTTTTTAGAGACCACAGAAATTTAGTACTTACCGCTCCGATCATTATTGGTACCATACCATTGTTGAATTACCAAATGCCTTGTGTGAGTGGTCAAGAGATTTACAGTCCATCTGCTCCATCAGTGGAAGCGCTTCAAACTTATCCTTCTCCAACTTCGAGCCTTTACCCAGATATATGTAAACACCATTTTAAATATTCATTATTTGTAGAAAAAATTAGCTTAACCATGTTTGATTTTTCTCTTTTTTCTTTTTTTAGCTCCACCGTCTTATGGTGAATCTATGTTTGGTTCGAAAGATATAAGAGACAGTGGAGAAGACAGAAATGTTATCGGGGCAGGATTAGGTTTTGCACCAAGATATCTTGTATATAATTTTAATAATTAACTTACTATAATTGAATTGACAGAGTTAAAAAAGTATAATGTGAGATTCATTAAAAAATAGATGATTAAAGCTTAGGTAGAAAACAATACTAAAGTTGAACTGGAGATTTTATTGAATGTGTAACGTTTTCCAACTCTGCTTTATATTTTTAAAAACCGTATAAAAACTGTAATTTTACATCTTTTTTTTTCAATCGGAACTGTTTCCAGTTCTTTTGAATAGAAACTGAGTTCAAATTTTTTTATAGCATTACTAAAAAAAATTTGAATAAATTTTTATGTTTGATTAATAGTTTTACATTTTTTATTTTATTTCAAAGCCTTTACTCTTCTAATCCTTTGAGCAATCTATTCATTAAAATTACCAATGCGATACGTACATTTCATCTCTAAAAAATTTTCTACAATATTAGCTAATTACACAAAACTGTAGACAGTTCAAAATGTGTTACAAAGAATTTACGATAGATTATAATATATTGTTGAGCACGAGGCAAGAAAAGTGCTAACTTTCTGCGCAGTGTGTTGAAAAATATAGAAAATTTGAATTGCGCGATAAATGTGTGCACATCTGCTTCACCGCCAGAATTGAGTACAAGTAAAATTGGAGCGAGAGTTTTCAATAATACCTGGTTTACAATTTCAAATTTTCATAATTTTATAATCTTTTTAATTTGCAGTGAAAAATATTGCAGTTTACAAAAGTATTAACAAAAAAAAAAAAAAAAAAAAAAATTTTTACTTTGAAACCATGAAACAACGCCTTAGTTTCTTGAATACAATTTATTTTGAATGTAAATCATGACTACTGATTAATCTATTTATTTTTACGACTAAAATTAAGATGTTGACTCTTATCATCTTTCAACACATTTGCCAAAAAATAATTCATATTGTGACTGACATGAAATTTATTTTTATAATTGTTACTTTTGCAACTTTTTGTAATAAATAAAACTAGCTTATATGTATATTTCTTGTAGCTCGTGGAAACATTTTCATTTGATCAAAATACTTACAATTTTACTTTACTGACATCGAATATAAAATAAAAAAGCTGACTTTAATGGTTCTTCGAATCGCTCAAAATTTTTACTTCATCAGTCTGGTTTAACAAATAACGCAACAAGTTACAGCAGCATTGTCGATCTGTTTAGCTAGAGTGTATAAATTATGCATGTGTACAACAATAGAAAAAATCTCTATAAAAGGAAATGAAAAATTTATAAGATTGTACCATCGAAACTTAATTCTGAATCTGCGTGAAGAAAAAAACAGTTAACCTCGATTCGTTTGAAAAATGAAGCACTCTTTAATTTTTTTCATCGTTGTCGGTGCAATTATGCTTCAAACAGCTCTAGGTATATACAATTTTTACCTTGAAATTACTTTTTATAATTGCTTACGTCTCAAATTTTTTAAATTCACGCAGGAATCCCCAAGTTTTTTTTTTTAAATATTTATTTAGTATAGTAAAATATTTATATAAAATATTTATATAGTACATTTCGACACTGGTGCGACGTCTTCACCGGGGCAATTTGAAAGCACCGAGGGCGAAGCGAAGCGGAGCCTGAGGTTCGTCAAAGAGCCCTGGTGAAGATGCGCACCCGTTTCGAAATATATTTTTTGACCCGGGTGCGTAAAACCATTTCAAAGTTCATTTTTTACTTACTGGTGTCGAAATTTTTTTTTTTTTTTTTTTTTTAATTTAATAATTTAAGATAAGAATAATGATCGCATGAAAAAATTTTTTCTTTTAATCTGCTTTTCAATTGCTGAAATGATTTAAATGTATTTATACACGTTTTGAAGGAGCTATTTTTCAGTTCTTTTACCACTATTTTTAGAAAACCAAGGATAAGGTAAAATAGATTCACCATTGACGAATTGTTGTTAATAATAATGGTAATAATTAATAGTTTAAAAAAAAAAATTTATTTAAGCACCGTAAGCCTTGCCGAAAAGTTTAAGAGTTTCTACAGTTCTGGAAATTTTAAAATTTTTGTATTTTTAATCGATTCCTATTTGATTACAGTTTCGTTTTATTTAACATATTATCAAAAATTAATTTTTTCATATAAATCACATTAAAAAATCGGAGATGTATTTTGATATATTCATTCATAGTGACTAAATTTTTTCGGTACTAACAAATTTTTTTTTTTTTTTTTTTTCAGCACATCTTGGACATCCGTATGCATCAGCTAGATCTAAGCTTAGATCTGGGGACAATAATTTTGGATCACGTGCATAAGAACACATATTAAAAAAATATAATTTGATGTAGTTATATTTAAATAAACATACTACCTCCTATAAAATCGATTCGTTATTTAATTTCATACCTTTCAAATAGTCATCATCAAAACACATCAAATATAAAATTTTAAATACAAGCAGAATGCTGAGTTCATGTATATTGCAAAAAACATTTACTTTTACTTTAAAAATTGTTTGCGCTGTATCCAGTGTGATTTACTTTCTTTAAATTAAAAACGTCAATAGAGCGGTCTTTGCATAGCGTTTTTCGCATAATCAAGGTTTTTGTGTCGTCCACAATATTTTTCATTGCGTATAACGCAATAGTCGCTTCAAGTAAAAGCTCAATGAAAATCATCAATCTCCCGAAGTAGCGTTTTTTCGAAAATTTTTCATAGCGGATAGTACATACATAATTTTATCCATCCATTAAATTTTTGCTTATGGCTATATTTGTGAGAAGTCATTACCTAGGGAAATAGATACTCTTGAACTCTTCCAAAAATAAGACAATCGCAGTATTCATAAGTCAGAAGGTTTTTTATTAAGTTTTGGAATAGGTGTCAATCCTGCACTTATTTTATTTTTTACTACTCTAAATTTAAAAAACCAAGTGAAATAATTGGAGATTTATTAATGTACTTAATTTTTGTCAGACTTCGGTAGTTGATTAGAATCAAAGAATGTTTACAAATACACTCAAAAAATTTTTAATAAATAATTGACACTTGGAATATTTCAAAACGTTCGGTTTGAAAATAATTTATAAAGATAGATCTGGAATCATTTATTTAAATTGTTACCTTTTGGAATTTAAAAAAAAATAAAAACTTCAAAATGAAAAATTATTTTCCGTCATTTATGGAGAAAATTAATAGCCAAACAGAAAAATTGGCAGTCTGCTTCATTGAAATCAAAACTATTCCAGAATGTTAATTTTCTTTTTTTTTTTAACTGTCAAAATCTCAACTATTGCTTTAATAAACCAAAGTAAAAAAATTTACTGCAGACATTTACCTCGACATTTAAAATCTGTCCAAATGTTAAAAATTTGAATGAACAAAAGAAATAACATGAGAATGTAAACTTAAAAATATTTCTCAAATCATCGGAGATTTCAATTTGCACCAAGATTGCAAGCAGGAACTACATACATACATTTGAGCAAAAAGGCAAAAAAATAATTTAAAAAATTCTTTATTTTTTGAAGAAAAATGAATTTTTATTTAATTTTCATCACTGCTGCAGCAATGCTTCAAGCAGCCTTAGTGGGTAAGTAAATTTTTATTCCAAATTATTATTAAAAAATTTTCACGATTGTCTATATTTCATAAATTATATAAGAGTATGAAAAATTAACTTTCTTAAATTTTTACCACAATAAAAATTGAATTCTTTGAAATAATTTTTTGACTGCAAACTATTAAAATAACTGTAAAATTATCCTTAGAAACTTAAAATGCGTATCCTTTGAGTTTTCTGAAACTTAAACGAGTTGTTTGGAAACTTAAAAACTAATAGTAGGGCAATCTGCGGTTTCCGCTACACTGTTTTAGTTAAAAAGCGTCTTTTTACCTTGTGGATCATTTTTCCCCAAAAAATGGGCCGAGATTATCTGGCCTACTTTCAAAATTAATTCAATCACGGTTTTTTTAATGATCAAAAATACGTAATAAAATTTCCGAAAGAATGTGAGTTCCCGATCAGTTTTTTACGAATTTACTAGAAAGTCTTGTAACTTAAAAAAATTTAATTTAATTTTTATATTAAAAATTAAAAAAATTAAATATATGTTGAAAAATTATTCTTATCAAACTTATGTAATTAATCGCGGATTTTGATTCGAACTCACTTTTAACTCGTTAACAAAAAAATTTATATAAAAAATTTTTTTTTTCAGGTGCAATTTCTATGCCATCAGGGAGTGACCAAAACGTGAAAATTGTTGGATTTCATTCGGAAACAATAAAAGAATAAATGAATGTAATCGTGTTTAAATAAACATATGTAATTTATATTACATTCAAAACTTCAATTGACTTATTATTTTTCATATCCTTGAATATATTATCACACCTGAAAATAAAATTATTTACAAAAATACAGTTGTTAAAAGGTAGCAGAGAAATTTGGAAAAAAAAAAATTTAAAAGCCTGTTAATATGATTTGTAACTACTTTGTTTATTAGAAATAAGCCTTACAAAAATAAATTTGTAAAGTATTTGAATTTTACAAAATTTAACCTTGAAAAACGCCGCTCTCAATAGTTTCTTAAGGTTAAGTTTTAAATTTTAGTTCAACTGCTTAAAAATTTAGTTAAGTGTTATTTTTGTTCTAAAAAACAATAGTTGCTTTGTAATATCTTACTTTTCTATTGAAGAATCAGGTACCCACACTTTTAAACAAATTAAAAATTCTTCCATTACAAAAAATACACAGGAGATCCATTATTTTTGCGAAGTTAATATAAATTGAAGTTTTGCGTTGGTTCGTATATTCGACGTCGAACCGTCCGCTCGTTCCATTGTACCCAATGAAGTTCGACCGAGAAATGTAGACTCGCTTTCAGCTCCTCTTCCTAATCTTTGCTTTTGTGCACACGCGTTTATTTACTCGATGTCAATAAGTATTCAGTCGGTGAGCGTGGCTGGATACTGGATAGTATATATCACGTATTTTTTATGGTTAAAAAATATCAAAAATTATAATTTGTTCGAAAAATACAGTGACTGTGATAACTAACATTGTGTTCAGAACAACTCCAGACTATATTTTATTATCGAACTAGAAGGTATACTCAGTGTTTTTGAATAGTTTAGAGATGAAAAATATTGATTGACGATCGTTGGAAACTTCGTTTACTATTGTGATTAAATTTCGTATAGTGTTTAAAAATTAAATAAATCTATTTTAAGAGCATTTTATTTTATCTCCGCGAATGACCTTGTAATTTGCTACTTAAGTTTGCGGTCAGTGACGTTGATTCATAGTCGGAAGCTCGGTCGGAAGATAATTTTGCCGGCTTGAAGATGGGCTTGCGGGAGTTCAAGATACACTTCGACAACTCGTATGCCACTTACGAACCTGGACAAACCATCACCGGGAGTGTTGTTCTGACTATTGATCAAAAGAAAAAATTTAGATGTAAGTAAAATATATTTAATTATTTACTATTTTAATAATTAGGTTTTTAATATTGTCTTCGAACAATATAAATTAAGTTGTTTTTTATAAACAGTAATAAAATTATTGCTAAAGTGACAAATAAGAATATTTGAATTTCCCCGGATTAGATCATCACGGAAATCCCGTATGATAATAAAACCCGGCTTGGCGCAACGCTGCGCTGCCGGGATCGATATCGCCTTCGGATGATTGAATGGTTTAAAAAAACCCAAAAACACCTTGACAAATATACGATAATGAATTCTCGACCCAGAATCTTCAATATTTTCTTTTTAATAATTTCTTAAATTTTTAAATTTATTCTTAAATTTTTAAATGTAAATTACTTATTTACAAACTAATTATCAGTAATTAGGCTTTTGGGTAAAAATTGGTTTTTATTAAAACCATGAATATGTTGAATTGAAACTTGAATCATTTTTCGAGTATCGACACTCAAAGTTACTATCAAAATGAAACAATTCAACGAGATAATTAAAACATGATTAATGCATTTTATGAATATAGTATTTATATATATTTAATTTTGCAGCTATAAAAGTAGTAATAAAAGGAGAAGCCAGTGTTCATTGGGAAGAAGAAAGATCCGTAAGAAGAAACAATGAGACTCACTGGGTGACAGATTATTTTCGAGGTCACGAGGAGTATTTCAGAGCACAGTTTTTCGTTTTAGGATCGGCATCCGGTAGATAATTTACAATTATCAAAAAAATACAAGAATAAAATTTTTTTTACTGCTTTTTAGGATCAACTTTGGAGTTGCTTCCAGGCACATATACTTACCCATTCGTGTTTAATTTAATGCAGAATTTGCCGAGCAGTTTTGAAGGAACTCACGGGCACATTAGATACACAGCTAAGGCTACGTTGGATCGGCCATGGAAGTTCGATCAAGATACGAAAGCGGCTTTTACAGGTCAGTTTTTAATTCAGTACATTATTCTTGGTAACTTTTCAATTACGTCAACTTATCCATACAAATATTTTTACAGTGATATCTCACCTTGATTTAAATCGACTTAGTAACGCTTCGGTGAGATTATGAATATATCATTTTTATCGTCTTTTTATACTGAATTTTATTTCATTTTATTGAATAATTTTTTTAATCTGATTTCTAGCAACCTCTCATGTTAGAAAAAAGTAAAACTTTCTGTTGCTTATGTTGTGGATCAAAACCCTTCACAATTAACGTCTCTATACCTGTCAGAGGCTACGTACCTGGACAGACCATACCCGTTAGAGTTGACATTGAAAATTATTCTGGAGTGGGAATTGACGATATAGAGATTAAACTTAAAAAAGTATGTTGAATAAAGTCTGCTTTTTATAATTAAAAATTTTTAGTGTTTTCTAATTCAAATTTAAAAAATTTTCAGCTTATAAATTACACAGCAACAACTCCTCACAGAAAAACCAAAACGGATGATCCCTCTATTTTTAAAATAAGCAAAGGCTCGATTGCAGGCAGAGAAAAAAAAGATTTTACTGAGTACTTAAGTATTCCATCTTTACCGCCGTCAAACCTTCATAACTGCATCATAGACGTGGAATATTACGTAAAAGTAGAGGCTCAGGTTGGTGGATGGTAAGTGTTTAATCAAAAGTACGAAATTTTTAGATTATTTTATAACAAACAAAAATATTCTCTTTTTAGTCACAGAAATGTAGAACTGAGCTTACCGATTGTTATTGGTACCATACCACTGATGACCTATCAAATGCCAATGCTAATGCCACAACCAATGAACGTTTACGGAATAAATGAATTCGCTCCCTCTGCACCACCTGCGGACGTGCCTCCAAGTTATAGTTCAGTAACTTCGTATCCAGATATAGGTATATACATAATTATTTAATTTTTAAATATTTATTCTCTAAGCACCAAAATTACCGAAAAAACAAGTTCGTTTAGAATTTTTGTAATTTTTTTTTCTCAAGAAAATAGACGATTGATAATAAATAGATAATCAAATATTGCGTCCATCAAGTAAATGGACTCATCTAGTTTCTTCAATTACATATAAAAAGAATCTTGATTATTTTTGTAAATCTATTGCGAAATAAGCTTGATGAATACTTGACTAAATCGGTTGAAAAATTTTTATTTCATTATAAACTCTAAAGCTAAAAAATTGTAGGTTGGTTTTTGAGTAGTTCTTTGATATTGTTTTTTATATTAAAAAAATTTTTCTGCAATTAAAACATCAATACATTTTTTAGCTCCACCAACTTACGAAGAGTGTACATTTGGTGGTACCAACACTCTCAGAGATCACGACGAGTCTGACAAAGTTATTGGGTCCCAACATAGCTTTGCTCCTAGATATCCAGTTTATAATTTCAAATCTCCTTAAAATGTTTGTATTGACGATAAAAAAAACACTGCTTCGCGTTTCTTTGCAGCTTGAGAGCCACAACGACAATTTTTATACGACGTTTGCTTCACGCAGTAAAATAGTTTTAAGAAAACTCCGAGTTTTCCTTATGATAGTATTGTAAATAAGTGTTCATTATAACCATGATAAATTTTTAATACCTGTGAAATTATGTATGTGCATTTATGTAATTTATTTTTTGTATAATGCTCTGATAAGAGTTAAAAAAAGTAACGTGTATTAATTAATTTTAAGACATTAAATTAGAACAAGTTTTTACAAATAGTTTTTTTGCTCAATATCAAGATTTTTTTTACAATACATTATACATATAAAAAAAATAGAAGCTACTTAATGTCGATCTCTTACGTTCAGCACAAATTGTTGATTGCAACCCCCATTCAGAGTCTGTGATTAAGAGCTTAATTTCAATAAAAAAACTTAATCTGTCAAATTCTTAATGTTATATCTAAGGTAAATTTTAGTGTTATAATCTATTTCTGTACAACTATAATAATTAAATGTTAAAGATTAGTGAATAAGCTAGTCAGCAGACTGTGCCTAAAAAAAAATATTTGTGCCAATATGTGTGCCTTTTTGAGTGCATTTTTCAGAAGTTATGAAAATTCAAGCCTTAAGTATTAATTTATGTTACGGTTTTAAGTTTGTGATTTTAAATACATTATAACTTTGACTGATTTACACGGTTCACCAAGCACTTTGTATTTTTTGTAAGCATGTAACTCAAAAATAAATGTTTCTTTTTCCACATAAAATTTTTTTCATACTTTACCTGAAGGATTTTACCCGATTTACTGATTAAATAGCTGTCAGAAGCACTCTCTCAATTTCGAATATAATTGATAAGAAACCTCAATTATTTTTTAATGCCCAAAATTCAAAATAAATATCACCCTACGCCACTTTTTCTAAACTTTAGGTACTTGCTAAAAAACTAATCTGACTGTTATCACTAATTTACTTTTTATCAAATTTGTATGATAATTTGTTCTACTCTCGAACTTCTAATTAACACATTAATTAAGAGATTTCAATTTAAAATTAACAGTCCCAAACAGTAGGTATTTTACTCAAAATGGTATCGCAGAAATTTTGGATTGAATTAGATCGCTCCCGTAGCAGTTACGCCCCAGGTGAAAAAATCAGCGGAAAAGTTTTTCTTGTTGTTGATGCACCAAAAAAAGTAACAGGTGCGTAAAATAAATAATTGTAAATGATTTTGTTTTTCACTACTATATATTTTTTTATACAAAATAATTTAAAAAAAGCAAAAACGTAAGTCAAAAGCAACTTTTTATTTTTTAATACTTATATACCGTTTTGAAACTAATTATTAAAGTTTATTTTTAATTTATAAAACTTTATTTGAATCAAAAATAATAAAAAGTACAAGTGCACCAATAAAATTTTGTAGTACTAAAACTGGAAATTAAGGAAGAGAGTAAAGTTTATTGGGACGATGACAGGAGTGATACGAATCGTGAAAACAAACGCACCACTGTTCATGATAATTTTTATGCCAGTGAAGAGCTATTCCAAGATCAAGTGTACTTTATATCCGGTAAAATTGTTAATTAAATCAAAGTATCTTTTTTTTTTATGCAAGTTTTTTTAATTATTGATCTCAAGGGCGTCTGGTAGAGCTGCCGGTGGGTACACATTTTTGGTCATTTAGTTTTGATCTTAGTCCAAATTTACCAAGTAGTTTTGAGTCAATTCATGGGCACGTGAGGTATACAGTTGAAGCGACTTTGGAGTGTCCATGGAAATTCAGACCAGACAGAACAAAAAAGTATTTCAAAGTGTTGTGTCCACTTGATCTAAATCGATTACCAAATGCGTCGGTGAGAGCACATTAAAATATTAAATTATTTAAAACCAAAAAAGTTTACATCTTCTCTGATAAAGTATGTAACTTTTAGAAACCAATCGTGATGGAAGACAGTAAAACCTTTTGTCGACTGTGTTGTGGATCAGAAGCTAATTTGATCGTTAACGTTTCAGTACCTTGTAGAGGATACATCCCAGGACAAATTATTCCTATGAAAGTTGAAGTTAAAAATGATTCTAGTGTTGCTGTTAATAAGTTGAAAATCAAACTTACAGAAGCAAGTTTAAGAGATTCAAACTGAAAATCTGTTCAAGATTTAATAATTTATACTGATTTTTTCTAGATTGTAACTTATTACGCTACAACTCCACGTCGAGCGCAGAAAAACTTTCGCAGGATTATTACAGAAGATTGCAAAGGTCCTATCGCAGGTGGCGAAACCATAAGCCGTGTACAATATTTAATGGTTCCGTCTGATTTAGCCCCATCAAATCTCGAAAATTGTGAAATTATCGACCTAAAATATTTTTTGGAAGCAGAAGCTTGTTTTGATAAACGGTTAAATTTCAATTAAGCTTTACATTTATACTAGAGTAATAATAAACTACGAGTCTAACAAAGTTTTGTAAATTTTTCAGTAAAAAAGTAAACTTAGTAAAATTTTTTATTTAAAAAAAGTGGTTTGTCAGAGTCTAATTTGCTATGATTCAATAAAAATATTTTTTCGTTTTTTTTTTCAGTTTTCACTCTAATCTGATACTAATTACTGGAATCATTGTTGGAACTGTACCATTATTGAACTTCAATATGTTTCAAGCTTTATCTGCTTCGCCAAATGAAATTCAAGAAAACTTACACATTTAAAATTTGAAATTTTGCAATGCAATCAAATTATCCTTTTTACAAACCATAAAGTTTACGTAACTACTCAAAATTTATTATCTTATCAACTTAGCTCGCCTAAATATACATGCAAATAAATAAAATGATATCATAACTTATTTTGATTCATCACTTTTGATGATTGGGCAAATATTCCATCGATCTGTGAATAATTTTATTGATAAGTAGTTAAATTAAGAAAATGAGTTTTTTAAATTGATTTTTAACAGTCTTGACAATTTTTTTTTCGAAGCGAAAAAATTAAATTACATATTCTCCGTTTAAGAAATCATTTAGAAAATTTTGAATTTTAGTTGTTTTTTTATTTTTTTATTATTTGTTATTCAAATAGTGGTGAAACCTCAATGAATCGAACTTTGAAAATTTGAAGTTACAGCACAGACTTTTTAAGCTTCAAATTAGAGAGTTTTCATTTTATTCATCGTCTTAGCCTTTAATTTGGTTTTTACGGATAGATAGTTTCAGTTTTTGGCTTTTTCCGCGTCGCATCATTTTTTGATTAAGAAATTTCATTTCGAAGTACTTCACTTGGGTTTTATTATTTTATTCAAATTTACGGGTAAGGGCCATTATATTTTTATACGGATTATTTCATTTCTTTTTTTTTTTCTTAATGAAGACTAATTGACTAAGAAAAAATGAATCAATTAAATTTACTATATTTAGCACTAATTATCGACGACTATCGCGTTACGTTTGAAGTTATGTCCATTTGTCGAGAGTAACACATCCGGTAAAACATTATGTAAAACAATATCGATTGTTATAATAGTGACACTATTTAATCGTAAAGAATATTTATCTATTAGTAATATTTTTAAACTGTGACATATCTGGATCTGTTTCATCAATCTCTTATTATGAAGTATGTAAAAACGTTATTATTCTAATTATAAATATTTTTGTTTATCATATTTTTATGATTTCAAACGCTAAAAATTTCAATGATCATATACTATATTTTTCATTTCATGTATGTATTATCTTCATAATAATTTTGGATGTTTAAAATTCATTTATCAAAATTTGTTAGTTTGCTAAGTGTTACTTGTAAAACTTCTTTCGTTGCAATAAAATGCAATTATATGTAAACCCGAGATTTTTTTATGTTGCAATATTCTCTGAAAAACGAGATCGCAGGGATATTAAATAACTCAGTGAAACTATATATACATATAGGCTGATCTTGTTTTTTGAGTTATTGATGCTGCGCAATTTACTTCATCTATTTTAAGATAAACATCTAAACAAATTTTTAATTCACAGTTGATTGAATGAGCGCGAATTCAAAACAAATTTGTCCTAATGCCAACGTAAAACTGATTTTTTATTAAGGAATTTTCAAAAGATCATAAGCTGTAAAGTATTCTAGTGGTTGGTACAGAAGAAAATTTCTTGAGCGGTTAGTATAGTTCACTGTAGAAAGACCCACAGTTGCCAGTAAGATGCCAGACAAAACACAGAAGAACAAAAGTAGGTAAGACTCCCTCTCAATAGGCGCGGCGATACTAAAAGTCCTTGTTCTTTTTATTTTTAAGCGTATTAAATAATTTAACAAGGACTTGAAGACAGAATATAAAAGTTGATTTGTTGGTAAGTTTTACTTGAATTATTTTATTTAGCTTGAAATTTAACTTTAAAATTACTCTGACGTTTGTTTTTTTCTTTTTAAAATAAAAAAAAAAATTCAAGTACAAATATATAAACAGTTTGCACGGCTGACTGCATAGTTCCGCTGCAGCTATGCATCAGGAAGCAATCAAACTTCGCTAATTCGAACATAATCTTTTTCCGTCTCTTGTGCGTGGATTGTTATGTGGTTTGTCTCTTCGTCTACTCTACTACCTACCTACCTTCGACGATTGTGTGATGTCTGATCTGATGTGCAACGCCCGCATTCCTCATCTTTCTGACGCATAAGTGCAGCCCGAAGAAGAATTTGCCGGCCTGAAGATGGGCTTGAAGGAGTTTAAAATTCACTTCGACAATCCCTACGCCACTTATTCTCCAGATCAAAACGTAACTGGAAAAGTTATTTTGACTCTTGATTCTACAAAAACAATACGAGGTACGTCAAATTATTGTTATTCTCTCAATTTGAGTATTTGGGGTTTTAGTTTCCAATTTCAATCTATTTTTAGTGTTTACACTTTGTAAACTCTTAGGGCATCAATATTTTTAAGTTTCAGAGTCTTTTTTATTGCCAGTGCATTGAAATGTAAATTCAAATGTTCAAATGCAGTGTTTGTTCTAATTAAAGTATAAAAGTTATGAATCAAAAATTTTTTGAAATGTTTTTATTTAAATTTTGAAAAAATCTTATTTAATTTCAATTAAAAAATTTAATTTAAATCTGAATGAATTTTATTTGATTTTACTCACATTTGACTCTTTTTATATTTTATTTTACCATTTCAATGGTAGCTCATAATAATTTACTAAAGTTCAATTAAAAAGTAAATGATAAATTTTAAATATCAATTAAAAACAATAAAATGGACTTATGTAAATAGTAGATTTTAGATTTTATCCAGAGTAAAGTGTTTTAAAGAAGTAGATGTTTTATAAAACTTATATAGTAGTAAAGGTTACATCAAATTCCTTAGAAATTTTAATAAAGTATGCAAAATTATTTTAAATTTGATTTCATTTGTAACTTTCCAGGTATCAAAGTAACAATCAGTGGAGCAGGTGATACCTACTGGTCGACCGACAGGCAAGAGTTGAACAATGAAGGCCGCTATATCAATGAAACAGATGTTGTTACTGCTCATGAAGAATATTTCAAAACACAATACTATATTGTTGGATCAGCAACTGGTAAATACAGCTTTACATATTTTTTGAAATTAAATATAACTACTGGAAAATTGATGAATATTAATTTATAATATTTTAGGGGAAAAAATCGAGCTACCTGCTGGGACTCACACTTATCCATTTAACTGTGCTTTGATATCAAATTTGCCTAGTAGTTTTGAATCAGACTTTGGGCGTATTAGATACACAGTTAAAGCAACTTTGGATCGACCATGGAAGTTTGATCAAGACACAAAAGCAGCTTTTACAGGTCAGTTATTAACTACATATTCCTTAAAGTAATCTTGATAGATTTTAGTAATTTTATTTGATTAACATGTGACGAACATCAATAAATTTTTTTACAGTGGTTTCTCATCTTGATCTAAATCAGTTATCAAATGCATCTGTAAGAATTTTCCTTTTATTTGTATTGAACGAAAAAAAAAAAGTCAATCCTAATTAAAGAAATTTTATTTATTTAGGAGCCAATTATGTTGGAAAAAAACAAAACTTTCTGTTGTTTTTGTTGCGGTTCACCTCCACTTTCTGTGAATGTGTCAATTCCGGTCCGCGGTTACGTTCCTGGTCAGACTATACCTGTGAAAGTTAATGTAGAAAACCAATCTGGGATTACTGTTGACAAAGTGAAACTCATTCTTCAAAAAGTATATATTTTTAGAATTTAATTAAAAAATTTTTAAGAAAAAAAAAGACAATATATTTTGTTTTATACTTACTTCAGATTGTCACATATACCGCTACTACTCCGCGACCAGAAAAAAAAACAGTAGAACTTACTATTTCAGAAGTTAGCAAAGGTCCAGTAGGAGGTAATGAAACCACAAGTTATGAACAAAACTTGGATGTCCCTCCTTTACCTCCATCAAATCTTCAACATTGTGGCATTATAGATCTGGAATATAAGTTAAAAATAGAAGCTTGTGTTACTGGATTGTTAGTATTTACTCAAATTTTAATTTCATGTTTATACGATACTTTTATTTTAATTTCATATCATTTTAATCTTTTTTAGCTATCATAGAAATTTGGTGGAAACTACTCCAATTCTTATTGGAACTATACCTCTATCAAATTATCAAATACCTCAGCCACCAAATAAATCAAACTATGGGGACTCCGATATTCCATCCAAGCCAGATGAAACTGATCAAGGAATGTATCCATCGATTCAAGCTCCATCTGCTCCACCAGAAGAACCCCCTAGCTATCCATCTCCAACATCAAATCTTTATCCAAATTTAGGTAAATATATTACTTAGTCTTTTCATTGAAGTTTAACATTTTGTAAATTATGATAGGATTTTATTAATTACAATTCTAACTAACAAAGCTACAGAAAATTAAACATACTGAGCAGTTTTTTATGTAATTTGATTACTATTAGTTTTTTAATTATAATATTTAATTTTTTCTTAATACTTTAATATTATTTTTTCATAGCTCCACCATCTTACGAAGAAAGTATGTTTGGTTCACGAGGTCTCAGGGATCGTGACGAGTCTGCAGATGTTATTGGAGCAGAAACACGTTTTGCTCCAAGATATCCTGTTTACAATTTCAAATCTACTCAATGAATTTCGCCTTATTGTATTAATGCTGCCTTTTTTATAAACTTCTTTCTTGACTTTGTAACAAAACTAAACAGTACTAAAACAAGACTTAAATCTTTTATATTTTAATAAGCTTCATGATTCGATTGATGCACAATAATATTTTGTAAAAATTCTTGCTTTTTTACATAAAAATATATATATATATTTTATAATTGAGTTTATTACATAAATGTGCTATTTTTTAACATGTGTGCATATTCTTAGTTATGTATGTAAATATAAAAAAATAATCAATAAATATATTTAAATATATAAATTTTATTAATGATTAAAAATTATTTTTATTGACCCTACAAGTATAGATATTGGACATTAGATCGCATTTTTCCTTTTCTATTATTGGAATTGTATTTTTTTTTTTTTTTTTTTTTACCGAGTCTAAACCCGAAAAAAATGAATTCATGGTTGAAAAATGAAACATTTTTATTTATTTTTTATTTTTTGCTTGATATTTTTTCTTTCAAATTAGATAAAATAAATAAATAACAACAATTTAGTTACTATTTAAAATTTCCACTTTTATTATAAAAAATATATGACGATCGTTTCGACACACAGTGTCTTCATCAGATATTGAGTATAAACAGTTTATAGTAACTAAATTGTTGTTATTTATTTATTTTATCTAATTCGATTATGAATTTCCATCAAGTAGACAAAAATTCAATTAAATTTTTTCTTTCCTCCTGTGGCTGATACATCTAGATATTAAAACATTTTTATTATTATATTCCAATTTTGTATAAATGATTTGATGTCGATTTTCTTTTAGAAATATGGAATTATATTAATAGATTAATAAATAATTCCCCGAGTCTGTAATTTAAATTAAGTTTTTTTAAATAAATTATAAATTTTCCCCGTAGCTGGTTCACTATCTTTCGACGTAAAGTATACATTAATACATTAATAAATCATCTTTTTGAAATAAAATAAAGTTTTATTTCCATGCACATAATATGGGTAATAAAAAAATTAATACAAATTTTTCTTTACCACAGAATGAAAACGTATCCAATAAAAAAACAATTAAATTTCAAACTATCGAATTTTAGATGACAATTTGTGAGTTCCATTGCAAACCGAACCTTAGGGTCAATTTTCACTTTGCGAAGGTGGAATCTATGTAAGTCAGCTGTTCATTGTAAAACTTTAACCCCGTGTGTTTTCCCGCGAAATATTGTAAGTCGTACGTCGGTGCTTGAGGTCACAAGTTCTTTATATGATTTGTTAAACAATAAACAAAGAAGTGCCTTAAGAATTTGTTATAAGTTATTTAGTTTGTTTAAAGAGTAGTGTAGTGCATACAATATAGTTCCGAGATTCGAATTATCTCGACGTCATTGTTTAAAACATGGGATTACTGTGTGTTCCAAAAGCTGCTTTGCTTCTCTGATTTCATCTCGTTTTAACTGCTGTAAAATTGGGTTTTTCAAACAATTGTTACCATAAAAAGGTCAGCTATTAGGTTTATTATTTTTAGCAACTTTTTATTCACTTTAACTTCTTGACACAGCTACTTCATTTATTTTTAGTTCAACAAGTGGTTTTGTTCTTTATTAACTACATATTTTATTCTTTAAGACACTTATTTCTATTTTTTGAAGTACCAAAGCATAATCTTAATAAAAATAATTCAGATAACTTTTAATATTTGCAATTTATAGGAAAATTATAACTATTCAATTTATATGTAACAAACAATAAATTAAAATTTTTAATGAAATTTTTTAACTTTTAATTTTTCAAAATAAATTTTGAAAAATGTTGATAAAAATTTTTTTTACAAAATGATATTTTTTATATGATTGCTAATGCCAAGTTTTTACAGTTAATGTTGTTTGATTTTAGGTCTAAATATTATGGAAACAACTGATCAAAGTGAAACTCAAGTATCTTTGTCAACCAGGCCACCTTTTAAAAATTTACCTTCAGATTCCCCAATGGCAAATAAAAAACGTAAATCACACGCATCACCTGATTGCCGAAGTGCCAAGCTGCCAAAAATTAATTCTAAAGAAAATGAAGATGAAATTCAAGTGATTGAAGAAAATTGCACCGACGGAGAGGGAAAAAATAGTACAAGTAAATCAGACAGTAAAAATAAAAACTCTACTCCGAATAAAGGAAAAAACAAGAAATCTGACAAACCTCAGACAAATTTGTTGACAAAATTTTTAAAGAAAGCTGATGTTAAAGCAGAAGAAGAAAAAAATCAACCATCTGTGCCTGAACCAGAAGAAAAAAATAGTGTGAAAAATGGTCCAAATAAAATTATAGTTGAAGTTGATGTAGAAAGAATCCAGGGTAAAAAATCCAATATGCCAGATGTTGAAGTTGAAGTAGAAAGAATCCAGGATGAAAAAACAAAAATGCAAAATGCTAAAGTAGTTTTAGAAAAATTGAGTAATGAAGAAATTGCAGAAAATAATGAAGAAAAATGTAAAAAAATTAAAAACAAAAAAGATCAAAATAGTTTGGATCAGAAGAAAATTTCAGAAAATTCTATGGATGCTGAGTCAGAAAATTCATCAAAAAGCAATGGGGATACCAAACCTGCAAAAGAAGACATGGATGTGGACTTGGAGGAGGATAGTATTTCAGAAGATTCTAGCAAATTAAGTGACAGTCAGGACAATCTAAATAAATCTCATGGATCTACACCAAAAATTAAATTAAATTCTGAAACTCCCGGAAGAAAGATAACTCCTAAGCAATTGGAAAAGAAACTAGAGTCTCAAAAAAAGCGAGAAGCAAGAGAAAAAGAAAGATTGGTAAGATAATAAATAAATTTCATAATTTTAATCCATTGAATTTCTCAAGTTATTTTAAATTCCAGTCACATTATTTGTTTTTTTAGTGAAATTTCATGCTTACATTTATTAATTTTTTATAGGAACGAGAAAAAAAACGCCAAGAAGAACAAGAAAAAAAATTGAAAGAAAAAGAAGACAAAAAACGAGAGCGTGAAGAAAAAGAAAAGCTTCTGAAAGAGCAAAAAAGAGTAGAAAAAGAACAGAAGGAACTAAAAAAACAAGCAGAAATTGAGTAAGAATTTTAAATGTTTTTGCACCAAATTTCAATGACTTAATTATTCTGATTATTAATCTAAATTTTTTATCAGGCAAAGACAGAAAGAAAAGGAAGCAAAAGAAGAGAGTCGGCGAAAGCGGGAAGAGGCAAAAGAAGAAGAAAAAAAGCGTAAAGAAGAGGAAAAACTAGAAGCAGAAAGGAAAAAGCAGAAAGCTGCTTCCAATTTTGTAAACTTTTTTGTTGCAAAGAAGCCAAGTGATACAAAACCAACTGAAGAGGAGAAAAAGTTTGAGAATAAAGAAAATTTTATGCCCTTTGAAGTAAAAGCTGATATGAAATTAGCTCCCAATGTGAGAAGAGTTTTGAAAGACAATGAAAAGTCCAAACTCGACGATCTTGTAACAATAAGCAATGTAAATATTTCCAACTTGTACATAAATGAAATAAAAAGTAAAAGCTATACAATAAGAAAATCGAGCAGAACGTGGCCTATAGAAGCTAATGATGACGTTGTTATATTGGGTAAGCATGTGATTTTTTCATTGAAAAATTTTGACTGAGCTTTTAAATTGTGTTCTGATTATCAATAATATTTTTTTTCGCAATAGACGACGACGAAGAAAGTTCCAATGTTGTTCAAGCCAGTAACTCCATAATAGAGAAGCATCATCCCAAACTTCTAATGTTCGAAGACAATCGACGACCACCTTACTGGGGAACTTGGCGTAAAACTAGCAAAAGCATTAATCCTCGCCGGCCCTTTGCTAAAGACACTGTAAGTATTACTGCTTTCATTTTGGTACACACAAGTAAAATCAGAATCGTAAACCTAAAAAAATTATTTCTAAAATTGGTTAAAATTATAAATTATTCAATATTAAAGTTATAGTAAATTTTTCTTCTATAAATTAAATAGATATTTTAGTTTTGTTGGGATGACAAGATTAATCAAGTAATAATAATGACAGCTACAATTTTAATGGAACTTCTTTTTATTCAGTTGAATTTTTATTCAATACATACTAAATACTAGTTTATTTAAAACTATTATTTGACAAAAAAACTTAAAATACAATTACTGTAATTCTGTATCGAATGAGATTCGAGTTATTTACTCTAGAAGCTGAGTTATGCTATATTTTTATTTACTATAAATATATTTAAGGCACTTCTCTTTGGTCGTCATTGTCATTTATTATACAAAGTTAAGAAAGTAAATTCATCACTTACTCTAAGCTTAATTATGAGTATTTTATCATTAACGTTAATATCGTTATAGAAAATTTTCAAACATCCAGCAATAAGATAAATTGAAAAAAGTGCTCCATTGAAAAAAAAAATAATGTTATATCCACCGTACGAAAAAAAAAAAAAAAAAAAAAAAAAAATTGTAAAATCACAGCTTAAAAATACTTAACAATATTCATACGACGCGCTCTTATCTCTAACATGATTATTCACTGGATTTTTTCGCTCGCTCTTTTCGACTGACCGCGCTGCTGGGATTTTCGGTGCACCTTGCGGTGTTTCGCGAGGTGGTCGCTCCGGGCGAAGCGCTTCGCGCAGAGCTCGCACGGATAGGGCTTGACCCCGGAGTGAGAGCGACGGTGACGGGCCAGCTCGTCCGAGCGGCTGAAACGCCATCCGCACCCGGACCACGTGCACGCGAACGGCTTCTCTCCGGTGTGACGTCGCAGATGGGCCTTAAGGTGCGAGGCCTTCGCGTACACCTGAAAAATTTTTTTCAAGCTTGTTAGTTTTCGTTTTACGTATACGTTTTTGTTTTTATCTCGGTGCATAAATTAGATTCAACTTGCATTGTACTTATTTGTTTTTTTTGTAAAAATCTTATGGGTCTATAAAAAATTAGTGCTTGGATAATAGGTATTTTACTTTTTTCTAAAAATTATTTACAATTTTTATTTATGAACATGAATTTCTATCAGGGTATTTAATAAATTTGAAAAGTTTCAAATTTGTTTAAAGAGCTCAATCCTTGAATTAAGAGAGACGTTTGTTTTTCTTGCACTTATATATTTTGCCGAGATTAAAAGAAATGAATGTTGTTAATATTGTATAGCAATTTAAGGTAATTGTATTTTAAAAATTTCGAAATTTCAAAATCTTTACTTAAGAAAATTTTTTGAAAAATCTGAAAACTAAAAAGATGACATTCATTTGGTTTTCCTTCGCGCATTCGAAATGCTCCACATTATTTTGATCAGAAATTTTTCTAAATAATCCTATCATAGATTAAAATTTTAAAAATATCTATGAAATTTTCAACAAACAGATGTAAAAAAATAAATTACCTTCGTACAGCCTTGGTATGTACAAGGAAAACAGCGTTCTTCGGTCGAGTGTGTTAAACTTCTGTTCGTGTAATCGTGCGTCGCTAGAGCTACGTCAGCTGCGTTTGTCGTGGTATCTTCGTTGGCCTGATTGTTGTTAAAATCTAAAATAGAAGAAAAGAAAAAACATGAGATTGAAAGAAAACCTGTTATTTTTTTCGTATAATCGCGGAGTGCGCGAGCCAGCGCTTACCTAAATTGTTGTCTTCTTCTAACGATCTGAGATTGATACCTAGAACCAAAAGCGGCTCATCGAGTTGTCCCGCGGTCTGGTGTGGCTGCTGTGGTTTTGGCAGTGGCAGGTGTAAGAAGTTTTCGCATCCAGCCGTACACAGCGGAGTTCTCACCGGAAGTCCCGAGTTCCACTCTTTGTCCAAACACCATTCCAGATCTGATACCAGATCGCTTAGATCTTTGAAAAAAATGCCTTCATTAGTGCATCAATTATTGAAATTATTAGTTTTTGGTAAGAATGACCTAAAAAAGCACTTTTTGAAGAATTTACAAAATTTTCTCGTCTAAGTAATATCTATAAAAAATATTCTCAACAAAGATCATTTGACGAAAACCTAAGTTGTATTCAAATTAGCTCTAGGATATAGTAAATAATGAAGGTTTGGAAGGAGTAGGAGAAAGAATTTTCATGAAATTGTAATAATTATTACTTGACGGAGATGTGTTGGACCAATCGCTCCAGTCGATTTCCGGGGAATAGATCGGATCGGTGTAGAAATCTTGGAGTCCGGTCGTCGGGTTATCCAGATTTTCGTAAAACTCCAAGTTCGAATCGCTCGAGGACGGGGTAGTGCAGGGAGTCTCGTAATCCGACAAAAAACCCGTGGATGACAAGTCGGTGCTCTCCGTGTTGCTCGTGCCCAGACCCAGAGCCGAAAACAGGATCTCGTCTGCCATCTGAAAAAATTAAAAAATATGTATTTTGTTTATTTTCGTGATTCACGAGAGAAAAATTTTTCAACGTAGTTTTTTTCTTCTCCCGTGCATGCGATTTATCGTTGCATCACGCTAATGAGATTCAATACACCGAGGTGATTAAATCGACACCTGTGAGGAATTTTTTTTATTTTTACAGCGAGTTTTTTACGTACCCTAAAGGTTCATTCCAGTAGAGTTGAAAGTTTTATAATAACAAGTTGATGTTTTATATCAAAACATAAGAAAATGAAAAATTAAAATGAATCACTGTGAAATTCAGCACGTAAAAACCAAGCATCTGCCTGGCCGCGAGTCTAATAACAAGCTGACTAAGTCGAGAGCGCAAAGTCGCGTGTAAAACACCGCCGGCTGTTTACGCGTGACTTTTTTTTATCCTCTCTTTTCTCTCTTTTTCTTTCTAAATGGCAAATTTTTACGAACTGAGAAGTTATCTTGAGAATTCTTTGATTTTTTCGCGTGGTTTGTTCGAACTTTTTTTTCTCAACTCTGTGCTTGGTTTAAGTTTTTTACTCAATAAAATTTTGGAGTTTTGTTAGATAGACTATTAAATGATTGTTAATGAAGTCAAATTATAGACTTGGTAATAATAATTTTTATTATAATCTAAACAGAATCAACTTATGAAAATTCTTACTACAAAATGTTGTAATTAATGAATTAATTTGATTATTGAATGTATATATTTATTATTGAAAAATAAAAAAAGGTTAAAATAAAAATTTGCGCGTAACAGTTCAAACAAAATAAACTTTGATTTTTCAAAAGAATCCTTAATAAAATGATAAAAAATTGTCACATAATAAGTGAATGTTAAAAAATGTTATAACGTTCAGATAAACACCGTCATTAAAATATAATTATTTAATCATGAATCTTATAAAAAGAAAAAATTAAATTAAGTAAAATAATAAAAATACTTTTAAATGAATATTTAAAAATGCATGGTTTTTAGCAACTAATTGAAAAAAAAAAAAAAAAAAAAAAAAAACCAATAATTTTTATGATCATTTTTTATTTCATACAAGTATGAGAAAAATACTCACTGAAAAACCCGAGTTATCTTCGATCATCGTGAATTACGAATTCTTAAAGTTCACTCCGTTCACAAAATCAAGCGCCGATAGGTCCCATCAATATCTTAATTGTGTACAATAAAAAAAAAAAAAAAAAAAAAAAAATCGTTGCAAAATAAGTGGGCTATCGGTATTTTAATTGAAAGCACCTTCGATAAAAAACTTTCGAGATCCGCGCACTATCAATTTTGTACTTATTCACTCGGCTACTCCTCGCAGCAGCGCTTTCAAAATCGAACTGTCGATTATCCGCGCGACTAAGCGTTGTGGAAAAAAAAAAAAATTTGTATCCCAAAACCGTTTTGCGTTATCGGTGGCATCCATCCGGCGACAGCCGCTGCGCGTTTCATCCCCTTGGGAACTGATGACGGCGTCGCGTCGACGGAGAAAGTCACGCTCGTATTATTTTTTTTTTTATTTTTTGGGGAAATTCACGGAGATAACTGTCTGGATATCCAACGGAAATTTAAAATTTGAAAGATTTAACATTATTTTTATGTGAAGGTTATCAACTTAGTTTGCTATTCTGTTTTTTATCTTGTGATTATTTTGAAGATTTTTTAAATTGTTTAAACCGACATGTTTGTATGAGTGATCCTTACTACATAAGGTTGCCCTGTAATATAGAGTATTTTGTAAGTAAATAATTTTTTTTTTTTTAAAGTTATCAGCTTCAATATTGCTTATAGCAACGTTTGTAAATTAAAAATTTAATGAAAAAAAAAAACTTTTGCTCTGGAGGTTTTAGTAAAATACTGAAATTTTCATAATTAAATTAATTAAATGTCCTCAGAATTTGAAAATTAAGAAAAAAAAAAAAAAAAAAAAACATGAATGGAGAAAAATAGTTCTCAATTTTTTTTTTTTTTTAGTAGTACTCAACAGATAAAGTTGTTTTAAACATATAATTATTGTCAGAATATTTATCAGTATCATCATTTATTGTTGCGTGTGAGATTCGAACCCACAGAAAATGAATTACCAGTATTATGATCTGACGGTTGAACTACCCACCTTTGTGGGTATATTTATATATAAATATAAAGATTTGTACCTTTATATTTATATTATTCCAACAATAACTTAGTTTTAGGTAGCTTGGTTCAAATAGATTAATGAAAAAATTTTATAATATTGTCAAATTAAGTGTTATTTATTTATTTAGTTAAAATCATTGAAGTGAATAAAAATATAACAAACAATATAAATAAATAAATAAATAATCTTGCGTGAAAAAAAGAAAAGTTGCAGATGTACGCGCGCCTTCGTGGCGCTAATTGAACAATTAGCCCGCGATATTAATGAGTACAGAAACGCGAGTGATAAAAATTCTCGTCATGCTTTAATCTCTTGGTTTTTTTTTTCGAATCATATGGCCGTTCGATAGAAAAGCCTTACCGCGGGGCTCTGGCTTATTTTTATTACGTTCATTTCTTCGCTATTCGCGCAGATTGTGCACGGATTGACGCAGGAGAGCGATTTTTTCGCGACGTTGGTGTGCGCCTGGCCTGGCGATAAGGACTTTTTTTTGCTGGAAATTTGAGTCTCGTAAATTCGTTATCAACATTTGAAATTTTAAAAATAAAATATTGTCTACTATGACGAAACAATTTACATCTGTTTTTTTTTGCCCTTCGGAACGATCCGTTTGTATAATTATTGTTGTTTATTTTTTACTTCAATGTTAAATAAGAAAAATCCTGGTTTGAATTTTTATTTTTCAATCACATTTTTCTGATAATCTTGTGAATATTACAATAATGTTGATGATTGGAAGTATAATTTTCAATTAACGCTTTTTTTCTCAACTTATAGTAGATTACCACTATCTTAAATTTATATTTTTTACAAATATTGTTTTATTACATTTTATTAAATGATTTGTGTTGTTTGGTAATATTTGTTTACCAAAATTTGATATTTGTAGCATATCCTCTTTCGGAAATGCCGAAAAAGTACAAAATGAGTAACAAAAAATTTTATCAAATGCCAGATTATAAAAAACCGGGATATGATAGTAACTAAATCTTTTTAATATTAAAATTTTTTTATCTCTATTTTATATAAACAGAAATTTTTTCGTCATAAAACTATTGTAACAATTGTAATGAGCCTGAAAAACGGTTTGCGAGATGTATGTATAGAATCTTCAAAGCTGCAGAGTTCAAATCTTTTTTTTGTTCTGATTCCCTAAGGGTCGTTCCACATGACTCTAAGGTATTATGTTATCGTTGCTTTTAAATTTCATTAAGGGATATAATATATCAACAGTTAAAAAAATACAATTTTAAAAAATATAAAATTTTGACTCAAAACTTTTACTCTAGACTGATGTACTGATCAAGCATCTAAAAAATCTTCAATAATTGTAAAATATAGCTTAGCTCAAAACTAGAAAGAGCTTTTTCTTCAGTCAACTAGTTTACTTTTTTATACATTTTAAATTGGTGCATACATCTTATGTTAAGAATTGCCTATTGATTTAGTTCAATTCACTACTTTTATGATTTAATTTGAATAGATTCAACTAAAAATAGATCGATATTTATAGTTTTCATTATCCGTACAATTGACATTCAACATACATGTAGAGTTGTTTTTATTTATGGATTAGTCGTATTATCTTTTGCAACGTACGATTAAATTTAAAAAATTAAAATAGTTTTGGTTGAAAAATTGGTTTTAAACATCATATAATCTAAGTTTAAAATTAAGATGAACTAGCTTAAATCGAAAGCTAAAATATAAATCAGATTTTTCCTATCTCAATGGGGGTATTAAACAGCCATTACACATGGCCTGACAACGCGCCATAAAAATGATGCAGCAGTTTCGTGATATTTCTCAAAAAATTGTACCAACAACGACATTTTTTCCCCTGCATTGACGAGCGCCAATGATTAATTATTAATGATTAATAAAAATAACCTGTCAACTTACGAAAGCATCTGTTTTTTTTTTGTTATAAGAATTCTGAATAGTATTTTGAGCGACAATTTATATTTGATCCAAAAATTTTCATTGTGCAATTTCTCCTTGAATCTTTCATTGATTAATTTTTTTACAGCATCAATTAAGTGAGATAAGTTACCGAATCTTAATTTTGTTTAACGGTGGTCTTATCATTCAACTATTGACCTAAAAGCAATCGGAGCTTTGCGGTGTAAATTGGAAAATATTGAAGTACATATTTTTGTTTGTCAACTCAAATTTAGAAGCCGTTCCGTAAATAATTTGTGCCGTCATTTTTTTATTTTTCTGGATTCTGCGTTATCGTCAAGTGTATTTCGGACGTCACATCGATTCCCACGGGACTACACAAAAGATCTAATCGTTTCAGTAGAATTCGTCGTAATCAAAAGCTCCATGCATAAATAGAAAAAATACTTCGTTTAGCTTTGTTGGTGTAATAATTACACTATTTAGAGAAAATCATCGGGTTGAAATTAGATCAATCTTTCTTCTCGTCCGAATCATCATCGATCAATTCTTATTTCTCTTCGGCTCTTCTTTGATTCAATAATCATTCATGTGCCGAGTCACAGAAAGCTTGCGAAGTAAATTGAATTAAGCAACAGAATGTTTGTTTATAATTTTTTTTTATTTTTTACTCGCAACAATAACTTTCAAAAAAAAATACTTTACTCTAAATTAAACATTAAGATTCAGCGATTATCGATGCTTGTAAAACTTGTTTTTTTAATATATTTACTCACCCGACGTTGAGCAACCATTATTCTCATTCACAAACGCACAATGCACTCGTCATATTATTTCCAACTTAGGGCCTGAAAATCGTGTCGGCCGAAACTCTTTCGGCAGCGCTGTCTCGTCGACTAACACAAAAGATTAAAAGAAAAAAAAAAAAAAAAAAGAAACTTGACCCCCACCCCACCGCTCCGAAGCTGCTGCTGCCGTTCTCTCGTCGATGAGATATGCCGCAAGTCAAGGAAGTGTCGTCTGATACCGATGTCCTGCTTGTACTCACAGCCGTACGCAGCAGGCTCGAGATTTCGAGAATCAGAAGCGAGATAGGAGATGAAACGGTTTTTTTTCTTCTTTCTTCCTTTTTTTTTCCATTATAATTATTTTTTTATTATTTTGATTTGTGAATTATACTGGTGACTGGACAGTGTATATTATTGCTGATAATTTGCTTGAAAATTTTAGCGATACGCGGGAGTCTTTGTCGCCACGATTTTTTTTTTTTTTTTCCTTGAAAATGAATGTCATGATGATTGTTTGTTTGTTTGTATTATTAGTTTTTTCTAATATATAGTTGTACAGTGAGTCAGATTTGTTACTTTGAATTTTATTAAGAACTAAAATTTATTTTCTACTTGCAGGAGTGGTTCGACTACGAAGTCGATTCGGATGACGAATGGGAAGAGGAAGAGCCAGGTGAATCCATCTGTGGTTCCGATGATGAGAAGGACAAAGATGAAGATAACGCCGAAGACAACGAGTACGATGTCGATAACGACTTCATGGTTCCTCACGGGTAAAAAAAAAAAAAAATTCATTTTATCAAACATTAGTTATTTTAATATTTTCAACTAAGAAGAAACTTATAGTTAAGTTTGGGTATTGACAAATTCATTTTTCATGCAACAATTTAATATATGTTTTTCAAATTCTCTTCTTGATTAATTTTTCAAAACTTTTGTAAAAACATGGATAAAAATATTATGGTTAAAACAAGAAATCACGGTCTCAAAGTGATGTTTTATAAGATCATAAAAATTTTTTTTTTTTTTTTTAGATATTTATCTGAGGAGGAGATTGTTGCTGAAGATGATGAAGAGGATGATGATTTGGTATGTATAGTTAACTTTCGTTGTTTGTAATAAAATTCACCTCTATTGTTCGTATCACTTGATCTTTTTAATTTATAGAATCCGGAAAAACAAAAATCAAAACTCGAATTACTTGGCAAACAATTTGAGGCCGAGAGAAACGCAAAAACCTTGAAATTGAAACCAAAAGTTATTGGATGTGTATGGCTAAACGAGAAAAATGAATGTCCCGAAACTAGTAAGATATTTATTATGATTTATTCAAGTAGCCATAAAATTTATACTTAAAATTAAAAAAAATTTTAATTGATTTCTGATAATCTTATTTTACAATTATCTTTGCAGCACCTGCTCGAACAGTTCAATATCTGTCTTCTCGCAACGCTTGGATACGTGAAATTCCAATGAAACTGACTGCTCCAGCTGAAGGAGATTCTACCAACAACGAGTGTGGAACTCCGTCAAATAAAAATAGTGTTGCCTCTAGCGTCAGAAAGGCCAAAGCCCTGGAAGATGCAATTCCAGATCTTATTCGTTTGTTACACGGCAATACTCACAACAAAAAATTTTTGCTTAAAGAATTTTCTGAATTTTTGCAAAAGAAGATGGAACGGAAAAATGCTATTCCCAAATCAAAATTAACGGAAAAGATTAAAGAAATCGCTGCCTGGAGTCCTTGTCCAGAAGCAGGCCCAATGCACGAAAAAATGATGTGGTACGTATCTGAAACTTACAGGACGAAATATTTGCCTGATGAAAAACTGCCCATTCCCAACACTTGGAAATATATTTTGACTCCAAAAAAGAAAGTTAACGCCGTTGAAACAGTAGAGAAAGAAGAGAAGGAAAAAGAAAAAAGAACTTCACTCATTACCCAGTTTACAAAAAGCGTGGACTCACCAGGTAAAAATTTTTAATTTTATTATATGATTTTTCTGAATAGAAGTGTTTGACAAATTTCTCTTAGAGAGCGAATGTACTTACTTAAACTCACTTAATTGAAGATTCATGTATTACTGATTTTCATGTGTACAGCTTTACTATTTCTAGATGCGATTTAGAAATTGTTTTTCTATTCAAAAAATTTTAATTTATTTTATTTCTAATAAATGTTTATAATATTTTAGCTGAAAAATCCTCTCCAGCAACACCTGTATCGACATCAACTGCATCATCGCTAAAGCTGACTCCAACATCAAGCAGACAACCCAAACGTGCATCCTTGATTTCTGTTTCTAAAGGAGAGCCTCTACCAAAATCTCCACGAGTTAGTTTAATGGATAAATTTGTTAAGAAAGATAGTAATTCCAAGGAATCTGATAAATCTAAAAATGAAGACTCTGGAGATGATTGTAAAATTATTGACCAGTCTGATTAAAAATGTATTAATCTTTTATACTAAGTTTTTGTTATAAATGTGACATAAGTATTTTTTAAAAAAGTATAAAATTATCCAGTAAAATTTAATTCATGTTAATCATATGGTTGATTAATAAATCATCTCATATGAAATGTTTATTTTTCTGCAATCATCAATCTCGGTGATATTTATATGTTCATAAATAATGTTTAATACAGTATATATTATTATTTTAAAAAGTTTTTATTTGTTTTTTATCTTCTATACCGACGTAGTTTCGAGAGTAGTACTAAGATTCCTACTATACCGACATAAGTCACTACTTTAAAAAATTTGAAAAATCAACATTAAAAGATCTCATTTCAAATTTATATCGCTACTTTCATTTTTTAAAGTAAACATTAATTAGTAATTTAAAAATAGATCACCAGTTTTAATTTTTATATTTTACATATGATGTACTGAACTTTTGAAAAAATAGATTTGGTAAGCAAAGCTAAAAATTTGTTTTCTTAAGAATCAAACTTAATTTAAATATGGTACCTTAAGATATCTGTTGAACAAAATGACTTATTTGTTGTTGTTTATAATAATTAAAAAAATTATTTCATTGAGGCTATCGGTTTGGCTAAAAGCTGGATACTTTCAAATATAACTTTAAATGCTCATACACTTTTTTCAGTTTACATGTATTAGAACTTTAATGAAAAAAAAGATTTCAATTTTAGTTGTAGTTTGGAAAGAAAGCAGTTATCTAAAATAAAAAATAAAGTTGCATTTAAAAATTTTTTTATCTTTAGTCAACGTACTCAAATCTGACCAATGGTAACAAAAGAAAAATGTAAAAATATCTGCGTGAAGCAGAACTGAACATTAATTTTGATGAAAATATGTATATTTTAACAATTTTTGTCAGTATATTTAAAAACGATTTTTAAGACTTTCATACTAATACGTGATAGTTATAAACTATTCAATTTTATAAATGAAGTCTGAGGAATTAATGAATACAATAAAAATATATCAATAATCTAAAATATTTTGTCAATATATACTTTATTCAAATTCCTCAATAATCAATACTTCATATAAAGTGGTTTTATGTTTTGTAAACTATTTTTTATTTTTCCTTCTCATGTAGAACCATAAATTAAAAAGTTAAAACACATTTTTTGTAATGAAAAATCGTAGATAAAAGGACCTTTGACTCCAGTTTGGATTTTTATTGTAAATTAAAATTATACTGACAAAAAATAGTACTGGCTGATAAATTGAGTGATTATCTCAAAAAATTTGATTAGATTGAAAAATTATTAAATAACTTTACCTCTGCTAAAGTTTTTTTTAAATCGAAACCATAAACTTCAAGAAGCTCATTTATATCGATTTAAAAAATAAAAATCAAGAAAAAACATTGTTTTATCGCAACGTCGTAACAATCCTTAAAAAAAAAAAACTGCAAATAAAAATAAAATCAAGCGTCTCATTAAAACTTGTCGAAACGTAAACTGTAGCACCAAAATCGTTCGTCATCATTAAAGTTGACTTTTTAAGGCGCGAGAGAAAGAGAGAGCAACAACCGAGGAGGTAAGAAAAAAAAAAAAAAAAAAAAAAAAAATGTCGGAAAAAAAGCGGGACATAAAAAACGAGGGATCTTCTTTTTTTATGATCGGTAGTTCGAGAGTCGAGTCTCTCGAAGGCGCCCGAAAAAAGGCAGCCACGAAACAACAATATAATCTCGGGGAGGGTCGCGCGGGCATGTGTCCGTCCGTCGCCCGAAAATTGTCGGAGTCGAGGGACCGAAGCTGACTGCAGGTTGGCTGGCTGGCTCGGTCTTTATAGTCACGCACTGATTGCCCCCAATTATCGAATTACCCCGGTCGTCGAGGGCGACGAGCGCTTTTTATTATTTTTGCGTGATTGGCGCTCGCGCGCCGCGCGCGTCCGAGCAACGGTCACTGCAGCAGCAGCAGCAAAAACGAAGAAGATTCAGTAACAAAGACGGGGAGGAGGCTGTAGAAAAATACCTCCTTTTTTCTACCTCGCGAATGATAATCTTCTGTTTTACGCGACCCTTTTTTTTTTTTCATTCTTTCCTCGCTGGTATAGTTGCGGAATTTTTGAAAAAAATATTTTATATCTAGTATTTTTGTGAAGAATGAAAAAATCATTATTGCAAATTAAAAAAAAAAAAAAAAATTTATTTAATTAAAATTTGTTATTTTATTGGGTTAGGCGATGTTTTCTATCACAACATTTTTTTTTTTCAATTATATTTGTGACATCGGTAAAATTTGTTTGCTGCAAGAGACAGCACCAAGACAGACTCGAAGAGAAAATAAAATGTCTATTTTTTTTTGTTAGTATTTACCACGCAGTAGTATTTAGATTTTTATTGGACTGCTTTAATCTTACAACAAAAAGAAGAAACGAAACGGTGTCAAATCGCCTATTCATAGATTTTTAGATAGGATCACTTGTCACTCTAATTATTCTAAACCAATCATCTATGTATCTGAATTTCTTTTTGCTAAAAAAAATTTTTAATTAAACATGATCACTTTAGTAGTGCATGTTGTAGATTTAAATTAATTAAAAAATTAACTAAAGAATTTTCTAAAATTTTCTTGTTAAAACTATAAAGTGTATTTACCTCAATATTTATTATAAAATTAAAATTGTTACAATAAATGTCTTTTGGAAACTTCCTTTAGAATCATTGAAAAGATATATCGCGATGTTTTAACTAGTGCGGAGAGAAAAAAAAACAGAAATTTACTGCGTAAGCTAACACGAAAAAATTGTGTGTTAACCTTACGCAGAAAAAATCCTAAGCACTACTGTAGCCGAACCAATCAGGCAATCAGGTGTGACCAGAGTGATTTTGATTGGCTCTCTTACAGTAGCGCTCAGGATTTTTTCTGCGTAAGGTTCACACACGATTTTTTCGTGTTAGCTTACCACAGTAAATTTCTGTTTTTTTTCTGTCCGTGTGGTACTGTTTTCGCAGTTAAGATATAATGTTAATCTCATAGTCCGTCACTGGCCCTTGAGCCCCTCTTGAATTTTTTGATTGCAGCAGAATCAAAAATTTCTAATTTTTTAATAACGAGCCTCTTCGTTAATATCTAAAATTTCAATCAATTTATTTTAGTAAAAGCTGGCCTGCTAGTAGAAAAATCACATAGAATACGTTTTCTTTGAAGATAAAATAAACGAGAAAAGAATTTTCATCAATCATTTCTTCATCAAAATATCAAAAAAATATATTTTTATAATAAAATTTGATCAACCTTGAAATAGCACTGCTTAATTCACAATTCGTAATAAAAGAGTAGTCCACTGATTTTTCAATCATCACCGTATAAATTTTTCGCATTAAAATTTAAACTCCATCAAAAGTGTAACCCCGCTATCTGAAATAACCGCACATTACCCAGTGGGCGTCGGCTTCATTCCTATGTCGCTCCCGCTAAACATTTTCCCGAGAATGATTCCGGAATGGCTCGGCGTTTCTCCAGAATAAATAAAACAAGTACGTAAAAAGAAATAGGAAAAAAAAGATCGGGGGAAGGGGTTACGAAGCACTAAAGGAAAAACGTCCGACGAAGAAGGAACGAGCCAGGGCTCCAACGAAAAAAAAAAAAAAGAGAAAAGAAAGAGAGAAAATGTCGGGTCGACGGTGGTGCAGGAGGGAAAAGGGAATAAAAAGACCGAACCGAGACGGATGAGGGAGGAGGAGGGAGGATCGGGAGGAGAGATATGGACTGCGAGGTCAGAGAGAGATGGAAAAACGCGCTGCAGGAGCCAGCGTCGTCGTTATCTCTCTCGGGGGGGGGGGGGGGGGGGGGGAGCGAAGATAGGACACGCGGGAGGCGGAGAGGAGATCATTCCGGTGCGGACTCCCTCCCTGCACCTGACACCGGTGCACCAGCGAGTCTTTTTATTAATAAGCCAGCGCGTTTCTCCGCGACTGACGGTTTTGACCTCAGAACTTTTTCTGGGAAGTCGCGGGGATCCTGCAACGTAAGATATTTTTCGAGATTTTGATATCTTTGTCCCGAGTTTTTGAAGGATTGACCGTTTTGATTTGGAGCTTTTTCAGAATTTTCTAAAAAAGTTACTTCCTAACGATTGTGGTAACGAAGTGGAGTTTTTTTGATTTAAAATGAGAAAGAAAAGCTTGAGTTTTTGTAAGTGAACTTAGACGCGTCACTTGAAATTTTAATATTTTTTTCAGACCTAATAGCTTTTTCAGGTCTTTGAAAAAAATTTGACGATTTTTTTTACTGTTTTATCGCCAAAAAATTCCAAAGTTTTAAAAAACTTGAGTAGATGTGATTTTTAACAAATTTTTAAAATATCTACCGACTTCACAAATGTTTATCGAATGAATAAAATGATAACTGATATCTCAAAATGATTTATTGAGAAAAACTTTATTTTTACGATGATCAAAGCTGTGATTTCAATTAAAAATAATCAATCGTGTACCTTGCATTCTTAAGGGACTGCTATTTTTGACCTGAAAAGTTTTTCAAAATTTTGAAAAAAAAAAATGATTGCACCTAGAAAAAAGGGTTTGTTTTTTAAGCTTGCATAAGAATATAAAGAGTTCGCTACTGTCAAAATTTTATAAACTGCAATTTTTACCATAAAAAGCAACGAAACTATTGATAACCGTAATTAGAGAGGTAACTAATCTGTGCCTACATATAAAAACCGTAAAATTGAAAAAAATTTGGTAAATGTTTGAAATTAAAGTTTTCCCAATTGAGTTTAATTTTTAAGTACAATTTTTATTTGAGCACTTTTAAAACAACATTCAGAAAATATACTTTGGACCTAAAAAGGTTTTTCATGAAGTCAATACAAAAACAGTTCAACTACACTTTTTTGAATTAATCAAGCACCTATTTAAAAAAATTCAGCAATCTCAAGATTCCCCACGTAATTTCATCGTTCGCTCCTCGGTCTTGAAAAAAAAAAAAGTAGGTACTTCGAGCGGGTGCACTTGATCATTTCGCTGCAATACTCGTGTCCTTAACAACCGATGGGAAATCGGTGCCTCCGCATCGGGGTGGGGCAGGTTAAAAGAGAGAAAGAAGAGCGAGTTATCCACCCCCGGAGGAGTGCAGCAGACCGGGAGGAGGAGGAGGAGAAGGAGGAAAGTCCGGGAGCTCTCCGGACCCTGCAGCAGCACCGGCCTGAGACGTTCAATACCACCGCGACGCCACCCCATTGGCCCGCGACGACCGACCTCCGTCCTCCTAGGTCCTCTCGCCAGCAAGGATACTCGTTACTACGCTGGCTTACGGGTGTATAGGTATATACCTGACGGTGGGGGTCGTTTGAAAAGTTTATACAGTTGATGCCTTATTTTCCAAAAAATTTAACCATATGGAATTAACGTTTTCTTTCAAAATAAAAAAACTCATTATTTTCTAAATTTTTTATTTTTAATATTATAATTATTATCAATTATATATATTATTAGTTTTAAAAATATTTCAGATAAAATTTTTGTATACACTTACTGTGATCATGCAAAGTTATACTGTGGTTTTTACTTATAGTATTTAATTTTTTTTAGTAATTTTTTTAGTTGCTTCTGATTTTACCACACTTTACATTTTAAAACTTAAAAAGTCTAACTTTATCCATCTTATGGTATAAACAAGCCGCAAGTCAAACTTTCGTCCCAACATTTTAATTATTCCATCAAGCCAGACCACAGCCTGGTCGTTACTACTTACAAGCCCACAAATCAATTCATTACCTCCGTATACCCCGTGAATTTTGCTGCACCAAAATACGTTTATCATTCCATTCCCCACCTCGGTATGTAAAAAAAATTGTAATAAAGTAGCATTACGACGTGGCTGCTCATTAATATTCAGACGTTAAAAAAGCTTCAAAAGCTTTCGTCACAATAAAAGAAGCTGCGAAAAAAAGAAGAGGAGCAGGGAGGGCGGCGGCATTATTCATGCAGATACTACTCGCTCTCGCAGTAACTCGGAATTTATTTACCGTACCTCCCCCCCCCTTCCCCTCCCCTTCATCTCCACCCACGCGCTTTAATACCGTTCTAAATAACGAGTTTACACGTTGAAAAAAGAGAAGGAATCACACAAGCCTTTTCGCCAAGTGGGCGTGTTTTTTATACCACCCCCTCTTTTCTACCTGCAGTAATTAAATTATGCGCAGGGAGGTTTGTTAAGGTTTCTTCTTTGTGGGGTTGACGTGAGACGAGCCCTTGAGGATTTTTTTCTCAAAAGGTTCTCTAGCAAAAAAAAGACGAATTTTCAATTAATCAATTAGGGAAGTATGGTTTTTTTTTTATTTAAGTTTTGCCGAGAAAGTAAACGAGTGCACTTGATTTTAGTTTGATGAGCTCGAGAACTTCGAACTGAAGTGTTCGGGTTTAAAAGTTCATTCAACCGTTTTTTTCAATTTATCCTTTTTCGTGCTCTACAAGGATTTAATAATACAAGAGCTCAAGGAGCTTTTTAGAAAAATATTTTTCGACTTCAGACTGCTAATAAAGAATCCCCGGGGTGATTTAAACGGGATGAGGGAAATTATGAAAATTTCGTCGCTCGTAAGTACACGTAAAAAAAAAAAAAAAAAAAAAAAAAGAGGGGCACACCTGCGACGACGTAGCCTATCGGGGCTCGAGCGAGCCAGATTAAGTTTTAGAAAACGCGCGAGATTTATGAGCGCGCAAAGCTCTTGCTTGGCTCAGTTTTTTTTTTTTTTTTTATATCCTGGCGTAACGAGAGCAGCAACTTTTTTTCAGTTTGTTGTTGGCCCACGAGATTACCATAAGAAGCAGACTCCAGCGCCGGCTGCTGCGCGCCTCGAGCAGCTGAGGTTTTACTCTTATATGTACACGCGCAATTTCGTATGTACGCGGCCTCATTACCCCCACGGTTTTCAAGATGGCTTTTACACTTTTTTTCTGGAGGTTTTTTTTTATGGCTTCGGGACAATTTTGTTTCAAAATTTTGTGATATTTTAAAAGAGGATTGTGATGAGAGCTTTTTTTAGCTTTATTGCAAAACTTCATTTTTATCCAGTGAATACAAATATAACGAACTTTTGAACTGTTTGTAAGGTGAATTATGCCTATAAAAAGTTAAGCTAACGAGTTATTTTTTAGAGCTTTATTGAAGAATTTGGATGTTAAAAGACTGGAAAATATCAAAATTTTTAAATAAAAATATCTGATTTCTTCATTTTAAAAGAATAAAAGTTTGTACATTCTATCTCTGGAGTACACATTGTAGAAAATAGAAACATTTACAGACAATCATAATTCTTCAGTGTTTTGTCTACGTGATGAAAACTTAAAGAAAATTATATATTTTTCTGTAAAGAATGTATCTTAAACCTAATCAAGGTTCAACTTTTTCCTTCTTAACTAGCATTTATCTATAGCATTTTAGCATGAGTCTCAAAAGTAATATTTCTTCAATGGATAAATGTCACAATGCCCGATTTGATGGTATATTTAAACAAAAAAATACTTAAAAAACAGCAACTTTTAAAAAAATATCTGGATTTATTGATTATGATGCTGAGATTTCCATTCTTTCTTCTTTTTTTTATAAACTTAAAAAAAAAAAAAAAAAGAAACCCATAATTAAATCAACAATTTGACCATAAAAGTAGAGTGATAAAAAAGTGTCACATCAGATACCAAATTTAATAAAAAAAAAAGCTCAATCCTCGGAGCTTTATTCTCAAGATCCATCAAACCGTTAGTTCAAAAAATTAAAAAAATCCTCTGAATGAAATTAGAGCCCACCTTAAAAAAAAAAAAGAGAATACCATAAGACAGAACCGAAGAAGAAGAAGAAGAAGACTCCCATCACGAGAGTCTCGGTTTGTGAATGAACCCGGGGTCCCTCATTAGAGAACTCCCGAAATTGTGGGATCAATGAATAGGTGGGTTCCGGGGGGGTTGGACGATTACCGCATCAATGAAAATAGCAGGCTCCACTGGTCCGTGTTTTTTTATATTCCTCCGGTTGCGGTGCTAATCTTCCGTCGGGATTTCACACGATGCCGGTGCCGCTACCGCGCATCGGTGGCCGGTCGCGCGTGCACGTAGCCATAAAAACACACCGGAGCAGGTATTTTTGCCCTTTCGAACGTAAGTTTCTCACGGGTGCTACGCACGCTGCTGCCCGTATTTAACTACTTGTTATTTCTCTCTTTCTCTCTCTTCGCTTGACCACCGCTCGCTCGCTCGGTGCATATAAACACAGCGGTGCTGTAGTTTTGTGTGGAATGTAGAAAAGTGCATGCGCTGGATTCTTGATGCTCGTTTTTGGAGTTCGAGGCTACGTGGGCAGTCGCGACCGCTCGCGTGATCCGCCGTGATGATAAAGGGGGTTAATGACGATCGATAACCGTACGCATCGGGTGCATTTAATTTTTACCCGGCCGATACTTTACGTGCTGTGCGGGTACACCGTTACGATGTATTTTATTGAGCTTGTGTTCACAGGGGTGATTCGATACACCAGGAAAGTCAAAGAAATGTCAGGTTCATTGGGATAATTTAGTAAGCGTTAACTTTTAACGATTGCGAGTGGGATTATGACAGTCAATTCTGGGCTTGGTAGCTGCAGAAAGCACCTTTGAGCGAGCCATTTTTTACAATTAATTGCAGAATTAGAGAGGCTTTTTATCGAGGTTTTTTTTAAAAAAATCCGAGAAAAATCGACACATTTTAGACTAAAAATTTCAATTTATTTTTAGAGTTTATGTAGGTAAAGCTTCACAGTAAAATGATTTCAGAAAAATTCTTGTATTAAAATGATTATTTATTAGTGATAAAATTTCGATTGAATATAAAACAAATTTTTTTTAAATAGGATTAAATTTTATATATTTTTTTTTTAATTTTTAAAAGCCAAAGATGATCTCTTTGGATCAAGAATTAAGCACCTTTGATTTGTCCAGTTTGAGTGAACCATATATAAGTAGATCAAAAACAGTTATCATGTTAATTGAGACTAGAACCAATGACCTTTAAATTTTTCAAAAAAAATTGTGTTCAAAGTTTTTTTTTATTGACTAAAAACCTTTCGTACAGTGGATGTGAGGAAAATAGAATATAAAGTAAGTTTGCTTTAGTAAGTGCTCCAAAAAATCATTTGGCGTTATTATAAAGTACATAAATTAATACCTACAGATTTATTTATTATTATTTTTTTTTATTATAAGTATTGATTAGTATTGCATCCATGATTTTGTAGTTTCATTTATGGATATCAGGTGAACAAGACACGTAGCTGTAGAAGCTTGACCTAAAAAACCTTCATTGCTGTTTCAAAATTTGGTCGATTGAGCTTTTTTACTCAGAATGAAAGTTACAGCATTTTTTAATAAGCTTGGTTTAAGCATTGTTTAAAGAAACCTTTAATAACTACAATCAAAAGCATTTCAATAGTATGTAGTTCTTAGAAAATGGACGATCGGGTCTCGATCCGTCAAGCATCGGTTTAAAAGCTCAAAGCTCTACGTGACGCATGGATACCAGAATTTTGACCATGCTAAATAAGATCTTTCGGTAAAAGCATAAAATTTCAATTTAAATTCGATACACGTAAACCCTATAAAAAACTAAATGTCCAAAAAGCATCGAAATGTATAGGCGTGTCGTCAGGATGAAAAATAGAAGAAGTCAGGCGAGCGGTCACTATTCTTCTTCTTCTTCTCCTTCCGGCGCGGCTGCTGCACTATGGAGAGAGAGAATCGATAGTCTGCGCGTGTCTCTAATCCAGAAGTAGCAGCAGCAGCAGTGGCGTCGTCCCGTTTGTTGTGGTATCGATCCAGGCTGTGGGTGGTTGGGTGGCCGCGACGAAGGTGAGGTGGATTGATCGTCGACTGGGAGTGACTCCCCCGTAATTTTATACCTCTCTTTCTCTCTCCCGCGAGGAGCTTGCTCCACATTCCTGGCTCGATGTCCGTGGAGTTGGTTCCTTTCGTTTTGGAACCAAGGGACTTGCTAGCTCGATGAGAATTACGTTTACGATGAAAAAAGCTTGAAAGCTCAAATTATTACTAATGGTTCGTTATTTAATTGAATTTTAATTCAAATTTAATTCGGGCTTTTTGTACGTTTGGATGGAATAATATTTTCGAAATTTTGAATTATTTTTCGCTGACAACGCTGTTTTATGGAAACTTGCAAGCTCAGGTTTACAAGTAAACACGCACACTTGTAGAATGAGGATTTTCATTTTTAATAATTTAAGTACCATCATAAAGTTGATTAAGATTTTAATTTTTTTTTTGGAAACCAACTATTTTTTATTACAACAAAAATGGTCAGGTCTGCAAGCTCAGGACTTTGAGCTTGCAAATCCAAAGTTTCTAGAATTTATTCAAACAATAATCCAAATAAATCCTCAATGAAGTAAATATTAAAATTAAATATTGTCTTTTTTTCAAATAAAATCATAAATTTAATCTTTCAAAGAGAAAGCCGCAAGCTCCGCAACCGAAACTCATCTTTCCTCCGAAAAACCCCTCCCATCCGGCAGTACCAGGCAGTGGCGGCGTCGGCGGTAAAGCCGAGCGGATCGATGCTGGTTGTCGTCTTGGTGTCCGGCACCGGGTGTAAAGAGTCACCTGCGGAGGAGTAACGAAGAAGGAGTCAGCCGGGGAGGGAGAAAGAGGACAGAAAGGATAAAAGGCGCCTGCGCAGTGCCCGATGTCCTCCTCCTCCTCCTCCCGCGCTCCCCCCAAAGCTTCCTTTGTCCCTGTGTGTATGCAGCAGCTCGCTTTGCCCGGGACACGACTCTACCGCTTCTCCTCCTCCCGCTCCCACCCGGAGACACCTGATTCGTCGAGGGTGTTCGATCCAACGTACCGTGCGCCGCTACGGTGCTCGACTGGCGCCCCCCGCGGGCCCTTTGTCACTACGTTTTACCTCCTCGCGTGCTGTGTCACCACCGGGGCACGCCCTTTTACCTTCTTTTTTTTTTAGTCGACATGACCAAGGTAGCCATTTTATATCTGATGACGACTGCCATCGATCGTAACTATGATCATCCAGATGAAGAAATAATATAAAGAAGCTCCAAAGGATGTTTAAGCTTTTCGAATGATTTTAGAAAAAAAATTTATGATTTGTAATTAAAATTATAAATAAAATAATTGGTAGTACTTTTAAGGTCCAATGTAGGCATTATTATTGAAAAATGTAAAATAATTTTTTTTTTTTTTTTGATTTTGGATATTACGAACGAGCATGGTTTTGATGAGGGTTTCGATACAAAAATTTACGTTTTATTGAATTAATTTTTAATGAAATAAAAATAATAATAATAATAAAACAAATAAAGATCTAAAGTCAGTATTATATTTCATTCATGCTCTTCTCAGATTAAATTTTAGTATTTGCCTTTAATATTGTATTGGTATTTAATCGCAAATGCATCAGCCACAATTTTTTTCAGTTTGAAACTAGACATTGCTACAAACAAATTCAAATATTTGTTTTGGAATAAAGCATCAGTAAAAATTCGGTCATCAAAACAAATCACAGTTTTTTTAATACCATGTACAGGTACCACCGCCAAAAAACAAGCTTTGAAGAGCTTTTTTCCTGCTCCGCGAAGTTTTAATTGATATGAACTCCCTTCAAAACTCCATTTCGAATGAAAAGTCGTATTTTTTCGCATAAACTTCTTCTTCCCATTTTGTTTTTTGTTTTGTTTTTTTTTGTTTTTTTTTTTTTTTTTTCATACCAGTTCCGCCCTTTTATTGAATTTTTTTCCCAACCCAGCAGACGTCAATTTTTTCGGGTAACTTCAATTAAAAAAATGTTTTCCTCTTCCAAGCTACGAAAGCAAGCAAGGAAGGTAAAAAAAAAAAATCATCGATCGGATTTTTTTTCAGGCCGGGGTGAGGTCAGTGGGCGCGTTGATTGCTCGGTTATAATGGAGGAAGGAGCGTATCGGGAATTAATAACTGGTAGCCGCGGTGACCGATAACCCCTTGCCCGAGGCAGAGTCGATCTACCTCTGCCGAGGATTAAGCTTACGTTCGATGACTCTTCTTTTTACCCCACCCCCCCCCCTCTCTTTTTTTTTAATTGAGTTAGATATGATCGATCGTTATTAAAAACAAGGGGCAGCGAGAGAGTGATCGAGTGGAGTTCGACGAGGAGCGGAAGGATGGAGTGGAACTCGATGCGGGGTCTTTGCGGGATTGATTTTGATTAAGTTTACGTCGTTCGTGAGGGGTAATGAGAGAGGAGTTGTACGTGATTGAATTTAAAATTGGGAGTTCGTTTATAGATTAGTCATAACTGTGTACCTTTTTTCGAGGTCCAAGAATGAATATTTTCCCATACAACTAGGTAATGATTATTTTTCACAGCTAGGTATATAGACTTCTTTGATGTTTATATATGACCACCGAAAATTTTCAAACTACAGTTAATATATGAGAAATAATATTTTTTCATTTATACTTGCTAAATCTGGAAGGGTTAAAAATTACTCTTTTGGAATAATTTTAAACTAATAATCACTTTTTCAATTTTAGAGACTACGATTTATTAAATAAAACAATGTTTTATTGGTCAAACGAACGATATTTTATTAATAATTAGGATAAGTCCTGACGTTTCGTCATCATTTTTCGGATGACCTCTTCATAGGCTACAAGAATAATAAAATCTCATCTTAAAATTAATGAATAAAAAATTAAAAAATTGAAGGTAACAAATTATGGTTAAAATATCTTACTAAATTAGTGTGATTAGACAGAAGTCATGACGTAAGTATTAGCTTACGAAATTTAAAAACAAAACTAGGTGTTTACAGTTTTGAAGACTAAGTACAACTGAATTAGTAATTCAAAACGACTACGATTTATTATTATTATTATTATTTTTTATACGTCTCAAAGGTATCAATACTAACTTTTCAACACTCTCTGAGTTTTATTAAGTACATGTCAACGCCCATGATTGATTTGTTCGCTGATATAATTTTTTAAAATCTCTCCTAAATTTTTATAGCACCTCGTCAGAAAAAAATATAATTCATAAATTTGTCCAAAAAGATAATCTAGTCACACAATTTTTCAAATAATTACAATACTTTTGTTTCAAGGTGGTGTAAAAGCCCTTCATATAAAACCTTGACAAAAAAATTAATTTTTCTGTGTGGAAAGATACCCCTAAGTTTAAACAACACAAAATATTAAAATTATTTAATTAACAAAACATCAAAGTTGTAAAAGAAAATACCTTAGCAGTGCGCGAGTCTGCTTATTAATTTTGACGATGCATGCGTAAGCTAAATTTCGAGTTCGTTTAATACTCTCCCCGCGTGTTATATATATTTTAGCAGATTCGCTCTCTTTACCACGTGCTGGAAGCAATTTTCCCCGTCGAGTAGAATCCTTTTCTTACATCCTGGGGATCTTTATATATAAACCCGAAGCTGCAGGGTCTCGGGCGCATGCAGTCTAAAGTGTTTCCGCGTTTACTTTAGGTAATTTAGTGCTCTGCTTATTAAGTATTTTGGTATTTATGTAGCAGCACCAGCACTGCCAGTCGTGCAATGTAGACACCGGAGAGCTCAGACGTTATTGCTTCGTCACTGACGATTTTACTTATCTTGGAGTCGTGCAAGTGCCTGCATAAACCACGATGTTTATGATTTAATGCTCGAACGGTGACTTCGTTTTTTTATTTTTTCTTGAAGCTTTTACAGATTCGTAAAACTGGCTTTTGAGATTTTTTTTGGGTTATCTGAAATTCAAATCAGGTACTAAAAAGTACTGATTGAGAATTGACTGTTTCAGTAAATAGCTATATTAATAGTAATTTTGAGAGATGTATTAGATGATTGATTAGATATATACTGTAAAAAATTGTATAAAGTTTGAATAAATCAGATGAATTATATTTATTTAAATAAACTATGGTTCTGATAATTTTACTCACAAGAAAGTGCTATTGACATGTAGTAACAATAAGAAGCCTTGAGTTTAAAAAATTTTTAGTCTACTGTTCATGCGATGATTCCTTTTGATTTAACTAAATCTTTATTTATTTCATACAAATAGAAATCTCCAATTTATCTTTATTCAATAAAAAACATGAAACCGAACGTCAATTAACGAGGATAACCATCCAGCACATCAACCCGTTTCCTCTCATCTTCCCACATTCAAACCGAAAATCATCAAAAATCCTCAAGTCTTGACTCCCAGCAGTTCCCAGAGAAAAAAGTCAGCTCCCCGGGGCGACGACATTTCTTTTCATTTTTTTTTTTTTGCCTCTCTTTTTTTTATCCCCGGCGTGTACGCCCACCCCGAGGGGAGAGAGAGGGGGAGAGTCGGTCGGCAGTGTCGCCCGCGCGTGGGAGAGGGACACGCAGCGGCTTCGAATTGTCGCCGCGGCGCGCACGCAAGAGAGCTGCGACAGCGACGATTGGCTGGACAGGCGGGGACAGGGGCGTGGCCTTCGGGACTCCATCGATAATTATAGGTAGGTATACCGCGCCGCGACGACAACTCGAGGTCGACCGGGTAGACCAGGATGTGCACGCGAGTCAAAGTTGAAGGCCGACTTGTGGCTTACAAGAGGATACTTATCGCCCGGCTTATTAAGTGTGGGGAATGTGATTCTGTATCGCGGGTACGGTTCACTGTTGGACGATGCGTCACTAAAGGATCGCTGGAAAAAAAAAGAATCTTTTAGTGCCCTTGTACCGTAAAGTACTACTTTCAAGACGTCATGATTGGGTTATCGATTGATAATATATCGTATTAATGTTGAAAATATTTTTCAATTATCTTATCCTACATGGATGATGACTAAAGGTCCTTCTTAAGCCCTTGGTGCATAAAAGACTATTTTTAGCTTACTATGAGTTTTAATTCATATTTAAAGAATGTTGTGTGTCAATAATTACTTTCGAAGTATTCTTTGAAAGTTTATTAATGATCAATATTTATTATCACAACACAAACGACTAAAATTTATTTATAGAATTTAGCAACAATACTTACTTAGAACGAAAATATTCATTCTCATCCCTTACTACGTAAAGTACTGTTTTTGATATATATAGTATATATACCTTCACTATCTGATGTATTATCATGATAAAAATTAATTAAAATAATGTTTATTCATACGATTTATCACCACAATATATTCAGTATTATTGTTAAAAATCATATTGTTATAAATTGTGCACAAAGCGATATTTTTATTATTTATACAACGAATAGCATAGTTAATCTTTTGTTAAAATAACAAATCTTGTTGGATTGTTTTTCTCAATTAATCTCCCCCCCCCCCTTTCCAAAAAAAAAACCTCAAAAAGAAAAAAAAGATTGATAATAATAACAAGGTATAATAACGTAGAAAATTAATAAATCCGCGTGCGGGGGTTGGCTATACAGTGGAAAGAGAGAGTGATGTGTGTATAGAGAGCCAGCCGTGTCGTGTCCACGGATAATTGGGACACAACAGCGTTCGGCTCGCGTGCAGCCTGGACGTATACACACACCGTAGGAGGAGGAATGAAGGAGGGGAGAGGAGGGGGGGGGGGTTGAGACGCGCGAGATAAACAGCACCAAAAGCAATAAACGACTGGCCATAATACATAAGCCATCACGAGATAGTTACACGAAGATACACGTACGTGTGATTGGGTAGGCGGAGATGCGAAGGAGATATGCAGCCAGCCTGACCTCAACCCGGCCTGATGCACGGCGGGGGCGTAACTGCCAGCGGTTCTCATTTAATTACGTGCACTTTGTGTGTGTGTGTGAGTGTGTGCGACCTCGACAAGGACTTGCTTTATCGAGGATCGAAAGGGGGAGGGGATTTCTTTCGAGGACGATCGATGAAGCCATTATGGGGCGCGATCTATCAGGGATCGAGATGATTTTTGATAAGGAAGCTCTTTTGGGCTTAATCAATTTTTGGGGAGGGGGTTAATTGAATGCCAGTGATACGATTTTTCACCGAGATCTTGATGGCCGGGGTAAGTTTTCAGTTGTGAAAAATGTGGTTGGGGTTGATGCTCAAAAGTTACCAAGTACCCATCTTGTTTTGACCATTTCAGAATGGTTTTCTGATAGATATCGTTGAGTAACATCAGACCAGTGCGACAAAATACTTCAGCCTCGATCTACATACCTCCGTCTATTCTTAACGAAGTTTGCACAACATAATGTACAATCAATATATAAATCAAAATCAAATCAAATCAAATCAAATCTATTCTTAAAGAGACATTTGCGACCAATTTTTAAGTCTTCTAATATTATATAGAGTCTTCTATATATTATATAAAGTCAATATTAGAGCTCCTGGTGTATATAAATCTTATTTTTCGAGAGATAACATGCAAGGTGCAGCAGCACTCTGAGGCATCGGGTTTTATTTCCCATCAGTTCGAAATCTGCTGGAAAATTATTCGAATTTTTCAAAGTCTGCAAACTTCAAAATAGCCAAGTGTTGATAAGACTTATAAACCATGTAAATAAATATATATCAAAATTCATGCACTTATTAAAGATTTTTTTTTTTTTTTAAGTTTGAAAATTATTTTAATTTTTGTCTCATAAATAGATATTTTATTTTTACTTTCAATTATCAAAAAATGAAAAATAAAACATCAAATAAAACTACTCGAACCTAATAATGCGTCCTACGAAACCGAATTAAATCCAGGTTATACCAAAACGACCTTTGGACTAATTGTCGTGGTAACATATTGCGGCAGTCAGGCTCCGAGCGGATGATTACCCAGCAACATTACAATCCGTAGCTGGTATAATATAAAGAGCGGCGCTCGTACCTTCACGGGGTATATAAATCACTGCGGTGGCGGCGGCGTTTGGGCGGAGGGCCCCGCTTTTGTCGATGATGATCCTCTCGCGGGCGCGTGCGATGATATATATACGCGCCGGCTTGGGCTAAGGGATGGGACTCGCTCACGCACACGTATACATCACTCAAGGCCTCATTAACGTATTATTAATTGCCGGGACGGTTTTTATTAATGAGCTTACACCGTGCGTGCAAAGCCCTTTGTCCGGTTTTTGGGTTCTTTCCTTTTTTTTTTTGAGGGGATGGATGGTGATGGATATTGGTTGTTTGGGGGCTGTGCTGCTTAGGCAGAGTTAAAAAAAAAAACCTATGTTTCAGATGATGTTTTTTTTTTTTTTTTTTTCTTATCTCGGGGGCCATGAAAAATTTTATAATTTAAATTTCCTGTCATAAGTTTTTATGCCGTTGAAGGATTTAAATAAATCGTTTCTAACGAGCTTGGGAAAGGTTACATTTGACGCATGAAAAATTGGTAAAAAATTTGACCTTTTTTTTGTAAAGCATTGTAGAATTATCTCTTACTATTACAAAAAGTTGAAGTTGAATTTTAGCTGTTGATATACATATGATTTTTTTCAATATATAATAGACTGGCAACTTACCAATTGCTTACAATTAATTATTGAAATGGTATTAATTTAACATAATAAGCATGTTATATTAACTGTAAAGTTTATTTTACTTACAAAAGATAATCGAGTTAGGGTGATTGGGACGGTAAATTCAAAAGAAATACATAAAAACAAAAATATAAAAAAACAACAATAAAAAACGAAAAAAAGACATGTGATTCAAATCTATTTATAATAAAATTGCAAAAAAAATTTTTTTTTTATTTATGTAAGATGTATGGTACTGAAATTCTAATCGACGAATCCGTAGTTACTGAAGACATTAGTAATCTGGCCACTCTCGATACAAAAACTTAGAGCTATATTAAAAAAATAAAAATAACAAACAAAATAAAATAAAAAAATTATTCATCGATTCACCTTAAATCGAGTTGAACAAATTAATTATGTAATATACTGTATTCACAATTGCAATATACAGCGAGTAGCGACAGATAATGCGGACAGAGCATTATAGACTGCTAATCCAAGGGTTGCCTGTTCGAATCCTAGTCACACTGTTTCTTGTTAAAACCAATTTACAGTCACAAAATTGAATTTGTCCAATTTATAAAAAAAAAAAAAATATTACGTGTTAGGTAACAGATGATGCGCAAGTAGTTAGTTTTTTTATTTCTGAAAAAAAAATTTCAATTGTTGTTTCTACATAGCTTATTATACCTGACTCCTCATAAAAATCGTAATCTTTCAACGCGAACCACAGTCTTTTAGACTTTCTCATTGTAAACGAATCCCTTTCGATAATCATAAACAATCTGCATAATCTAAGTGAAACCTCAGAGGCACCCATTTGGTAGAAAAGTATCATCCTCGGCACGATGACGAGCCTAATCCGCGGCTCATTCACTCAGACACAAAGGTCCGCGAACAGTAGTGCTCGATTGTACGTGCCGCCGTTATGTAAAAGCAGCGTTGTTGTTCAGCCCCCCGAAGCGATAGGTAGCCCAGCTCGCGCGAGCGCTAATCGACGACGAGGAAAGTATTACGACTACTCCCGCGTCAAAGTGCGTGTGTGGTCCCACGGCGTGAGTCTCGCTTTTTTTGAGCCCCGCGCACTGATGACCGATATAAGGTACTCGCATGCCCTTGCCTCTGGTCTCGTCACGAAGATCGATTTAATTTGAGAAGAGCTTTTTGATCAGTTGAGATTGATATTTTTGTTTCGCGATGATTGGAAAAGGGCCGTTTTTAAAGAGACGTAATGAGTAGAGTTTGAAAGTTGAATGTATTTTTATAACTGTTACATTTTGTGTGGCATGGTCATAAATTGGAATCAGTTCAGTTTTATTATTAATCTAGTCTCAATCGACGCGTAAGTGCGCTTACTTTTTAATTTTGAAAGTAAATAAACCATAATTTTTACTTCTTATTTTCAAAAAAACGAAGTTATAAATTTATAACACTTAATTCATCACATATCGTTCGCAACCTGCAACTGAGTTCAGTTCGATATTTTTAAGGTTATAGCTTAAAAAAGTTGTTTTTAAAATAATAAAGATTCTCATTTTATTTTATAGAATTCCAAATTTTGAAATTAACGTTCTCAACCAAGCAAATCAATTATAAAACGAAGGCATACGAACATGCTTCATCATTATTATAAAGAGGTATTATTGTTAAAAATAAGTCTGAAAATCTTTTTTGAAAAGAAGTAAAATCTTAATAATCCGTGAAAAAAAATAAGTAAAATCTTTGATTTTTAAAATACGTATTTTATTTGTACGACAGGAATTTTTTCTATAGGAACACTTTTTTATTCTTAGTAATTGACTTTAAAAAAGAGTTATTAAATCATATTTAAATGAAACAATTAGTGTGAGATAAATTAAATACCCCAAAGTCTATCACTCAGAGAAAGATTAGATTGGACCAATTAAATATTCTTTGTTCCCTCAATAGTCTAAACATTGTAGCAGTTACAATACGTATGGTAAGGATAATAATACATATCGTTGCGACTAGCAAAGCAAATATTCAAAAATCTAACCTAACCTAGCTATTTTTAAAAATCTCAATTGAAATCATTATTTCTTAAATATTATGATTTTTACAATAATTTGTATATTTTTTAAGATTAAAACTATTCATTAAATACATTAATTATACCAAAATCACGAAAAAGAAATTTTTTAAAATTAAGTTGTGCTATACCAGTGTAACTAGATACATGTTAAGCCTTAATACGCATTTAGTCAGCGCTACCATGATATTGTTGCTGCTACAATGTGCATCATTGTCTCTATATTAACTATGGCATCTTAGATGTTACAATATATTGTTGACCCAATCAAACCTTTCTCTGAGTGTAGTTTTTTAAATTTCAAGGTAATTTTTGTTTTTCAATAATTTTTTATAAAATTTTGGTCCTGCTACAGGGAATGTATAAAAACCGATGGCTTCTAACAATTATAACAAAAAGAAATGACACTTAAATTGAAAAAAAAAGAAAAAAGACTTTTTTTAATCGTAAAAAAAAAAAAACCCGTAGGTCAACGACCAAAGCAATCCAAAAGTCTGGCGTCTGAAAAACGCAGCTGCATTCCCCGAATCAGAGAGTCTCAGATTGCCGGGCATAGACACACACCGTTTAGATCTCGCGCTAAACGTCCCGAATTATACTTAGCCGAGATGTAATTACCCCGACCGACTGTCGTACCAACTCCTTCCTCAGCTACACCGAGCACGCGCCCCGTAAAATATAATAACACGTTGCGGCGAGCCTAGGCCCCCATCTACTTCGACAATTTTCATCATCCCCCGGTGCGCTTCTGTGTCCAACGTGTTATTCCCGAACAATTACACTACTGTGATTTTATCGTTTTTGGAGACTACGCGCCCTTTGATTGCTTCTTAGGGAAGGGGAGAGGGGAAGATTTCTCTAAATTGACACGTGCTGTTGGACGTCCTGGATGTATTAATTTAAATTGCCCGCGAGATTATAGGATTCGCGGGATCTTTTTTTGGAAGGGCTGAGTACCCGCTGCCTTTTACAAAAATTGGTCAGATTTATTTTTGAAGAAAAAAAATTCAACTTTGCTTTGGTTTTTACTAGTTACATTAAAATTTTTGATCAATTTAGTTTGATTTGTCATTGCATTAAATAATAACTAGTAAAACTGTGATTTTTTCTGCACATTTCATTAACTGTAATAATTCTTTAGTTTGCTTATAAGAGTTTAACCGCGGTTTTCAACAAAAATCTTGTTTAAAAAAAAAAAAAAAACTCAATTTTCAATAACAAAAATTTAACACTGTAAAAGACATAAAAAAAAGTCATTTTATGAGTTGACATTTACACCAACAGACAGTAGTCTCTTCAAAATGTAAAACAAGTTTTTGAAAGAAAGAAAAAAATTAATTTGCTTAGTTTATTCTTTTTATTAATTCATGATAGAAAGTTCGAAGAATATTATAGTCATTTTACATTTAAAGTGACTATATTTTTTAATACATAAATAAACATTGTTTCAACTGCATCAGTTTAAAGTTGCACTTTTATAATGGATCCATAATACCACAGGTTTCTTCTATTAAAATTTGTTTACAAGGCTCAAGGCCATTTATCGCATCCTTGTAATTTTTCCACACTTCTGGTACGTTAAAACACACTGTGCCACCTCCTCGGCGAAACTGAATTTGCTATAAAGGTATCAAACTATTCAAAAGTAAATAAATAATTTTTTTTAATTATAAATTTCAAATAAACTTACTGCTCGATTGATGTCTCCTACACAAACCCAATTATTTTCTTTCTTGCCATCAATAGCAACTGCCCACTTGGAGTGATCGCGAGAATTTTGAAATTCAACATTAGCTCTTGACAATAATATTGATTTAACGTTTAAAACTCTAAAATATAAACAATTTTATAAAAATTTAATTTTTTTTATCATTTTTATATATTTTAATTTTTATAAGTTTGACGAATTAACTCATGCCTTTCTTGACTGCAATCAGATCCTAGTTTTGCCTTACTATTTAACCATGTCTGTGCATACAGATCAGTGCCTAACTGAGGAGCAAAGAAGTCATCATATAATTCTAAAAAATTAAAATTAATTATGAATCATGAATTACAAGAAAATTATATAAAAATTATTAAATTTAAGTACCTCTGTTCTATTTCTCGCCCTCAGCAAATGAAGTGAATTTCATTCCAGCCTGGGTGTAAAAATCAACTTTATTATTGAAAGGCCCTTCCTTTATTTCAACTTGTTTTGCAGCTTTAGCCAAAATGACAAACTTTTCAATTAAATTATCCGGGAGATATCTCTTGTACACAACAACTTGATTATACATTAACTGCTTCCCGATATCATTAAAGCTTGTGTTTTTTATCGAAATACATAAAAAACTTTGTCCAAATAATTTCCCCGATGCTGGGTATGCATATTTACCGATTGGTAATTTCTGAAGACTACTTTTTCCTGTTTCATTATTCAATTTTTTTTTCTTCATCTTCTAGTACAGAACCTTGTTCACCTTCATTCGGTTCTGGAGAAAATTTGGGTACACTATGAACGAGCCAAAATCCCTCTTTGTCATTGCCAACAAATCCTCCTTTTGCATGACCATCACTAAATGTTACCATTCGATTAGGTGGATGATCATTGTACAATAACCAAAGTAGATTACGAGAGTTTTTCTGTAAATTAAAATAAGAGAGTACTCTTCATCTTCGAAAATTCAGAAGAACGTTTAGAGGATTTCTTACGTCATCGTAAAGTGGAGCAAGGGCAATAGCTTATTAAAGAACCAACATGTTCAAAGTGGTTTTAATTTTTGAAAAACCTTAGTCAGACTTACTTCGATCAAGGACATAATTTTATTGCACAGCATAGACCACGTCAAAATGATATGAAAACGCTTTAATATAGCAAATGTTTATTATTATCGCTTACCAGTCAACATCTTCATTGTTTTCATTTTTACATAAGTCATATTATTTTGAGTGTACCCACGTGTTAGTCTTGAGTCATTGAAATGAGCCTCATCTATTCTGCTCACAACAATCATAAAATCCGGCTTATGCAAAACCACGCAACGAGTGCAGACCTTGGCAAATGGAGTATTTTTTTTTTAAATAATAAGTTTAAAAAAATACTCAACCAATCATATTAGCTGAATTAAAAAATTCTAACATTTAAATAAATTGGTGTACTATTCCTGATAACATGATCTACTACATTATACCATTACGATTCCTCAGAAAAACTTGCCAGCGTAATATCAAAGCAAAATCTCCGATGTGTACATATACATCCCACAAAAAAAAAGAAATCAAAAACTTAATGAAACATCTCGGGAGAGAGGATCGATTAAAGCGCTACTAAGTAGTAAGACGGTCGGGGTTATTTTTCTACACCGATCGACCGACCCGCGCGCACGCAAAATCTCGGGACGTTCGCGGAAGTTCCCATCGCTTTTGAGATGCACGTTAAAAATCGAAGACGAGGACGCATGTGAACGAGAACGAGTATACGGCGAGCTGGAAAAACCTTCTCCCGATACGCGTAATTAGGGAGGTCTGCGTTTAGCTTCGAGATTTTTTATTTCTTTATTTGAGTGTTAGATTGTTCTTAATCACGGGGGATTTATTACAGTCGATAATCATAGAGATCGATAAATTACACACCTGGAAGATGTGTTTCTGGTAATGTTTAAGTGGAAAAATGAAATAATCGGTCGGAGTGGTGATTTAAACAGTATTTCAAATCAATCATGTAATGTATCAATTTTGTAGATAGAATAAATAAAAGAATAATACTTTCTTTATACTTGGATTTTAAATTATTTTTTGCACTTTTTTTTATTTTTTCACTTGATTTATAAATAAGTTGAGTGGATCAAACGGTATAGCTTTGTACTAGCGTCCTAAAAGACGACGGCTTGAGTCCCATTTGCAGAAGTTTTGGATAAAATTGGCTTACTCTAATGATTTTATACATATAATATTCTGAGACTTTGACGATATTATAAGAAAGGTGAATATACCTTATCGATGATAAAAAAATATATATATATTTTCGAGCCAATTTGGTATAAACAATTATTCAAATAAAGAATTTTTTGTTCAATGCTTTCATATTCAATGTTCTTTAGCATAGACTTAAGAACATAAGTTTAAAACAGAGCACAGTTGTTTTTGAAAATTTGAACTTAAAAAAAAAAAAGAAATAAAAAGCTCGGAGATACTGAATCAGATGTTCAATGTAGAAAGAATATTTGGTATAGTACAATTCTTTAAAAAATGTGCTCAAACTACTGTATATTTTTAAAACCGCGATTAAAAAAAACTACTAAAAAGAATGCAGATCTGAAAGGGATCGAAATTTGAGTAATGCTCAATTCATAAAAAGTTTTAAAAAATTTATTTGACAAATAACGAAGTCTTCCCAATTACGGTTATTCAAAAAATTTTTTCTAAACCAAACTTGAGTACAGTTCCTCTCAGACGCCCGGCCGGCAATCAACACCCCCTAAACAAACAAAACGACCCCCCCCCCCCCCCAAAAAAAACCAAAAACCCGTCGAAGAAAAAAAGAAGTATATAATGACCCGGCAGCAGCACACAGGAAACAATCGTCACTCGCTCGCCAGCTGCCCAGAGACAGTGCTCTGCTCGTCGTAGTCAGGCAAATCTCTCGGAAAAAAAGGAGGAATATAAATCGGGCGCGAGTGTGGGAACACGTCGTAGCATTTAATCAGAGAAGAAGAAGAAGAACAAGAAGAAGAGAGGAGCAGGAGGAGGGGATGCCGGCTTGAAATTGGCGCCAAATTAGTAAGAAGGTAGCAAGCGAGCCGGCCAGCTCATACGGCAGCGATGCCTTGAGGCTGCGTGACGCGAGACATTAAAAGTAACCTCTGCTCTTGCTCGCTTGCTCTTTTCTTCCGCTGGCTCCTCCTCCTCCCTTCTTGACCCGTTCCGTGGCAGCGGCAGCTTAGAATCCTCTCTTTTTCATGCACGCTGTAATCACTCGCGGCAGGGGTGACCTTTAGACTCACTCTCGCGGGATGCAAGTAATTACCCTTACTTAGCTGCCACTCATCGGATAAATTGTGGGTTCAATTGACGCGAAAAAAAAAAACGTCCAGCGGAGAAGGGATTTTTTACAACTGAGTACGGGACTCATTATGATTATTTGTTGAAACTACTCAATTTTGATGATGGTTTTCACACACATGGAGATTTAATGAAATTTCGTGACGCGATGGAGATGATTTTTGTATCGTGCAATTATCGGACTGTCACTGACCCCCAGGATCGTACACCTGTGATGGGACGCGGGCCGTCTTCATTACACGGTAGAGCACGTCTGTAATTAACGGTTTCATTGTTTTATTTTGTGTTTAGAATCGTGCTTTACCAGGGCTTTTTTAATTTCGCAGAGATATGATTATGGTATCGTGTGGAGTCTCGGGGTACTGGATAAAGAACAAAGATGAGACAGGGAACTGTGAACACTGTGAAAGCATGTTCGAAAAATTCTGTACTTATTATTTTTTTATCACAGCATACAAGCTTTAAAAAAATTCAAATTTTTTATTTTATTTTTGAATTAGTTGCGTAAATGATTTTTTTTAGTAATGTCTGGTGTATCGTGATAAATTCTAATAATGATGAGATCTGTAAAAAAAATCGCTCTGATTATATTTTATTTATATTTACATCCGTGCATTTCAGCACCACTGACTTATTTTAAAATATTTCAAAGACAAAATTTTAGTATCATCTGTTTTTATTAGCAAAACAATGAGAAAATGTTATCATGTTTGTAAAGTTCGATGCATTCGAAAGCGTTACCAAGTTCATGACATCATCGTCTGCGCTGATTCATAACCTTTCAAAATAACACCAAATAAACCATCTATATACAGTTACGATGGAGTTTAGTTAAAAGTGAGGTATTTGCCTGAAGAATGAAAGAAATTCAAGCAGCGATTAAATGGCTTCGCGGTGGAACTGTCCAGGACGTGTGCTGGATGAACTCGGAGACCATCGGCTGGTGCACGGGGCCTTACGTCGTCTTCTACGACATCATCGAGCGCAAGCTCAGTCTTCCGAAATTCGAAGTGGAGACTTCCGATGAGGGTGCTATGTGTCTCTCTTCTCACCCCACGTAAGTTAAGAAAATAAAATTTTTTACGGAAATAATTTTTCTTTTTAAATAAGTACTGTAAATTATTTTGATTTAGTTGAATTACAGAGTAATTCTATTTTTAGAACAATTATAGAATTAAGAGTGTATTTTTCTAAAGTAAAATAGCAATTAAATTTGAACTGTCAATTGAATTTTTTAAATGCAGACGCGGCGTATTTGCTTTCGCCGAGAAAAGCCCAAACCCACATATCCGCATACACACTTTTCCGGGTCTGGAGCGACTGTGCACCTGCAGCAGGCAAACCAGTTACACATACTTGGCTACGGCTTTTGTTAATGACTTTCTGATAACAATGGGCTCCCTGCCGGACTTCAAATTCAGCGTGTGGTCTTGGAGAACAGGAGAAAAGCTCGTGAGCGTAGACTCAACTATTGTAGACGCGGAATTCTTTGGCCAGAGCTTGAGAACTAACTACCTACCAAAAATTTACATAGCCCAAGTAAGATTCATTTTAAATTAAGATTAATTTTTTATAAATTTATTTGTGATTTTTACTTTAGGTTGGTAATACTACTGGCATGCTTTGCACCTGGGAGATGTCCGTCAGTGGAGACACGATACTCCTGAGTAGGAATGACATTAGCATACCAAACAGAGGTATGGTGAGAGATGTAGCTTGGCGCCCTGACTCTTCGATCGATGTCTTGGCCATCACCGACCGGGATGGGCACATCTACCTCAGCAACGCGACTGGGACCGAGGTCAATCGCATTATTTCGTCAACACGCCCTAATATCTGCCAGGAGATCGAACCTTCTGCTATATGCTGGTACGCGGGTGGAATCATACTTCGCACGACCTATTCCCATGTCCGGTTTTATCATGTGGAAGAGCAAGGCACAGAATGGAAGAGACTATGGTACAAGAAACTCGAGACCTATCCTTGCGTCCTAACGACCTGCCCCTACAAAAATAACAGGGTTTACATCTTCACTAAGCAGGGTAACATCATTCAGATGGTCTTTAACGAAAATCTGGAGTGCTCTTTGACAGAGAGCTACTTCAAGGGTGGAAGGTTCAAGTTTCTAAGCTTGGTGCATCCCTGGGACAAAAATATCGTGGTCATTGATCAGGATTGTACTTTAGTAGTAGTAACCATTGTAAATGGAGCTCGGATAATCGGAATTCCATTGAAACTTAATGGAGAAATCCAATGGATGGTGTCGCATCCTGACTTTCCGTTGATCATAGCTTGTACTGACAAAGGAGAGGTCATATTCGTTAGTATCTTTCAGTACCACAATCCAAAGATTTTGGGTAAGCTACTGCTACAACTGGAACCATTGCAACTCATGAGGTTCTCGAAGAACGCAAAGTACGTTTAAAAAAGTTACTCATACGATTTTTTTTTTTTTTTTTTAATGAAATAAGATAATGGTTAATGATTTAAATGTAAAAAAATTCATAAAATTTAATAACTGTTGATTTTTTTAGGTATTTGGTTGCTATTGACAAGGAACAAGGTATATGCTACTTTTTTAATGTGCATTACTCGGAACCAATACGTGCAGTTGCGAAATTAGAAGTGCATTACAAAATAGCCGACGTGGTATGCTTTGAAGTTGGAAATATTCTAAAGATTCTCGTATTGAAGGTTTCAGTCAGTCAAGTCATGGTCGGGCACAAGATTTACATGTACGACTACAAAAAAGGCAGCAAGACGTTCAAAAAGTCCTCAATCATTTTCGATTTGGGTCGTTGTTACGAGCATATATATCACAGTCCAGGTGATGCAAAAATCTTTTTTGGATCGCCCTACTTGACAAAGCAGCTGCATTTCTTCAAAATACAAGACTGGAAAGAAGTGACGTGCGTCGATGCCGTGGCCAACGCTCATGGTTTGAGGAACGTCAAAATAATGGCCAACAGTCATTGGATTTGCGCTAGCAGTTTAAACGGTCAAATTTCTGCGAGAAGCCCGGTCCATACTACCGTAAAGCAACCGCATATGTTTCCGGTTCAACTGTTACTTTCAACTCATCACAGCAAAACTTCTGGAGTCATAAAAATAACCATAAACCAGATTGGTTCCGTGGTGGTCATTTTGGGAGTCGATGGTATGATTGTCCTAATTCCATCTAAGGATTTGGAGAAGAGGACATCAGAGGCACTCCCAAAGCTAAAGGTACCGAAGGATAAGCCCAAAAAAGGACACTTTCGTGGCTTTGGTGATCTGGCTTATGTCGATCATGACAAAGTGATCGCCGAGTACTCGAAAAGTCTTGACAAGAGATTGCTTAGATTATTATCTATACCAGTTGAGAATTTCGGTGAGGAAGAAAACCTCACTTGGCATCAATGGGAAAACAAGCAGATAGCTGAAAAAGAGAGACTTGAATCAATGGAAAAAAAGATAAAAATTATCGAAGACTTGGATGAGATAAAAACTAAGGTCCATGAAATGATCGACAGAAACGAAACGGTTTCGGATTTGAAAAAATTACCGATCTCGGTCTTTGCTATGGCCACTTCTTATCGTGAGAGGCTGATTAAGTCTGCCAAAGATGAACGCGAAGAAGTCAGACATCATTTGGAACAGGACATGCACGAAAGAGAGCGAGTTTCTAACTGGATCCAATCAAAGTTTTGGGATTCTCAAAAAGTTCTTTTCCAATCGGTGTTTGGTATATACGAGAACATCGAGGTGACCAACTATGCGATTTCTAGGCAGGAATTTTTAGATCCTAATCGTGTTGAATACTCTGCGTTCGCTAGGAAAGTTTGCTCGGACTTGATCAACAATGATACTATTTATCCCTGGGATACTCTAACACCCGAAGAACTCTGTTCGTTGTTTGATAAACATGTGAAACTAATCGAAAAATCTGATAGTGTCGCTGATATGGAAGAACCCGAAGAAAAAGAAACAATATTTGATCCAGAAGAAGAACTCAATAAAAAGCTGTTTGATGGTACTTAATCATTCCACGTTAATTAAATTAAGCTTGTTATCAATAACTTTAAAAAACTTTAATTTTTCAACAGGTTTGACCGGGTACCAATTCATCGAGCAGTGTGACTATTATTCCCAATTCAGTTATTACGCTCATTACCAGATTAAAATCGATAGCGACAACGCATTTTCAGACGCCGGAAAGCTCCGCAATTATTTCAACAAAAAATTTGATGAATTATTTTATCAAAAAGAGCGTGAGATGAGTACTGTTGAGAATTGGATTAATAGAATCAATTTTATAATTACTGAGCTGGAAACAATGTTTGGAGAAAAAATTGCTGAAAAAATAGAATATCCAAAATGGCACACGATGGAAAAACCTGAAAAAATCATCGAAGTCACGAAATCAGAAGTTACTGCGAGCGTGTACTTGAGTGCATCTGAGCTAGATTTTTTGAAAAAACAAGTATGAGATTCATTAAATTTATTTAAATGCTTCAAAAATAAAGTTTAAAGTAATTAAAATTAATCAAAAATTTTTATTTTTCTAGGCTGCAGAGGACGAACGCTTGCGTCAAGCGAAGATGGCCGACGATTTTCGCGAGAAAGCGTTGCAAAAGATGATGGACGGTGTTCTAGAGTTTCGCTGGGAGGATGTGATTAAAAAAGACGTACCGGTGCCCGATTGCGTACTTTTAAAGGAACCTGCTCAATACACGGACGAGGAAAAAATGATCGTACGGCGTTACGAGGAGGATGTCAAGATCATGGAACGGAACCGAGAGACTTATCATAAATCGTTGAAGTCTGACTTTACAAGGTATAACCAGCTTTTGAATGAAAGTATCGAGAAGTTCAACGAAAGAATGCACGAGTTTCACTTGGTATGTTTTGTGTAAAAATTAATTATTTAATCAAAACTTGATCGGTAAATTACTTCGCAGTTGAAAATAAAAGTCGAATCAGCGATACAGCAGCTCGATCTACGGCGCACAAGGTACTCTTTAAGACACTTGTCTCGCGTTAAAGATTTGAAAGAGGTCGATGATATAAAACAAGTCATGAAAGATAAGCAAGTACTGGTAAGTAGAATATCTGAAGAATTGAAGCTACTGAAGAACGTCGAGCTCGAAATGCGCGAGTACTACGATAACCTGGGCGTCAAAGACAAGTACATGGAGAGAAAGTTGAAAAACGATTTTCCGACTCTTGGTAAAGTAGCCTTTGCTGCCATTGCAAAATATTACAAGAGACGACCGCGGCTGGTACTGAAAACTTTATCCCCTCACGAGGTGATAGATCTGAGCAAAGCTGTCACCTCTGTGCACAGACCCGTTTTTCTGACGGCGGAAAGTTATGAGTACTTAAAGCAGCTGGAGACTTTGGATATTAGGCCTGGAAACCTGCCTAGCTCAGTCGAGATGTCGCATTGGGAAAGTCTCGTCATTTTCAGAAGATTCAAGGTTTATTCAAACTCTTACCGGAAGTCTTTTTTTCAAATTGAAAGGTCATTCATTTTATTAGGTGGCCCACGAGCTTCGTTTACAAGCAGCATTGCTGGAGCTGGATCAGGCAGAGCACAATATAAATCGTCTCTCCGACAAACTGGATCAAGAGCGCAGCTCGATCGAGTCGATGAGAAATGACTTGGTTATGATGCGTCAGGTGCGTATAGACCGAGAGATCGACAACGAGATCCAGCTCGTGCTCAAATTTGGTCAAATCGAGATAGCCGAGTTTCGAGGTAACGTCTTCTCGGACACCCTTGGCACCGTTCTCGTACCCTTGAAGAGCATTCTGAAGGTCAACAATGCGATCCTGGGCAATGGTGAAAAGAAGGTAACGGCCGTTAAGCAGCTTTTGATGTTCCGGAAGATCATCCTCATGCAGAAGTGGGAAAACGAAAGCCTGCGCATGAAACTGAATCATTTTGGGGACGATTTTCGTTCGCTCCAGTTGACCCCGGTCACGAGGTCCTTTCAAGAGTTCCTGAAGAGAAGAGCCAAGGGAATCAAGGAGGACAGCTCGGATACCAGATTAGAGCACGAGTTTGAGCAGACTAGGAAGGGACAGGAAAAGGTATCTTAATTTATTACTATTATATAATTAAGAAAAAAATAATAATTAAACTAGTGATTTTTAATATAATTTTTAATCTAAAAGCAAGATAGCTAGTTTACGAGTGGGTTAATCCAGTGCTAGCTTAAGCTCTAATCACCGAAAATTCATCATGATTTTTTTTTTATAATAAGTCTAGCATATTTTTTCATAAAACTTAACAACTACTAATTCAAAATTTACTCTACGCTTGATTATTTTAAAAAATCTAAATTTTATGCAGTTGGTTCAAAGCTGGGAGATGAGAATAAAGCAAACGAACAAGCAAATCGAGCGTTTTCTGCAGCAGAACGCAAAGCTAGACCTGAGGGTAGAGAGGATGAACGTGGACAGGTGCGAGATGGAACTCAGCAGGAACTACGAGGGCGAGGCCAGGTACAAGGTGTTCCACGACCGGGTCATGAAGCTCATCGCCGTGAAGGCCAGTCTCTTGAGGAAACTCCGCGCGTCCTACGACGAACTAATGACTTTGAAAGCGGAATACGAGAAAGTCAAGTGCACCAGGGGACTGCCTTTGGAAGATGCCGAAGATGAATCTGCTTGTGAATGTTAAGCAGATTAATTTAATTTTTTAATTGTTTGTTAAAAAATAGTAGGTTATTTTTTTTTGTCTGTGATGGTTTCAAGTAATCGAGTACATTATGTAAATAAAAAATCAGTGTATAGCAGTGATGACTTGTTTGATGAGTTAAAAGTTCTTACTTTGGTAATAAAAAAATTCTTCCTACTAGTTTTTTTTTTAAAATACAAGTATCTTAACTTAGATTTTATTTTAAAAATCCTCAGGTGGTAAATAGATTTTATTTCAAAATTTAAGTAAGTCAGATTTTTTTTTTTTTTAAATTATAACGTTGAATTTCTTTTATTAGTATCCGAAATACTGTCATTCTTAAATAAACTTTAAATACTAGGATCTTTCACTTAAATATCTGAGTGTTTTATTTTTAATGCTTGTGAGACAACAATTTATATTTTCATCATTAAATTTTTTTACCAACGACTCGCCAATAAGATGGCCGCTTACTCATACTTACTTTCACCATCTCTTCACTCAAATAAAAACAAATCAATTAAAGAAAAGGGGACCCTTCGATGCATGCATCATCCTTCATCACTCCCCCCCGAAAAAAATTTTACACAAAAGCCCGCGACGCGCGGCGTGATATTTCAATTCCGGTAAAAAAAAAAAAAAAAAAAAAAAAAGGGAAGCGTGACGCACCGCGAATCCATAAATAACTTTCCACTTTTTCGGGCTGACCGAAAGAAAAAAGATATTCCTTCGCGGATCATTGATACCTGGTGAATAGAAATCGAAAAGGTCATCTCCAGGGTGAAAAGAGCCCGCGGTGTAAATAATTCCATTAACGATTTTATGATTTTTATTAATGATTCTTCCTCTCGAACACTTTCGGGTACTTACCGTAGCCATGTCTATTCATCACGGATTGGGATCAAGATGGGATTTATCTCTTTTTGATAGAGATTACGTGACACGTGAATATTGAAGTGAAACTTTTTTAGAGACGCTGCAAACTGTGGTCTTCTGGACCAAGATTAAAAATTTTCGGGCTTGAATTGGCACGAGTTTGCGATACAGTTTCAATTGATCCAGAACAAAAATTATTTAAAGATTCTTAAACAACAATTTTGCAAAAAATAATTAATCAATTAATTAAAAAATAACGATAGTTTTAGATTTTTGTTATCAAGGCATGTATCTACCACTTGGATGATGCAGTACATAGAACTAAAAGAAACTAGAAAAAAGAAAGCTCAACTGTTATACAAAGCTTCTTAATTAGAATATTAATTTGTTCATATTATTTTTTAAATATTTAAATCGATAGTCTTTTTTGTCCTTACTCAATCTTTTACTGAACCACTTTTAAATTAAAAAAAAAAAGTGTGTCAATATAAATGAATCAATGGCTCAGTGAGTAGATAGTAAGACTCGGAATCTGCCGGTCCTAGGTTTCCAGCCTTGAAATAGGCTGACTTTGATTTCCAGCTATAAATACTTACTGTAAGCTTCTATAAGAAAAAAATGCATCAATGCTTATTAATACAAGTAAAAAAATGTCTCGGAGCGTAAATCTAAATACTGAGAATAAAAATTTTGTTGTCTTGTGATCCCCGTTGAATAAAACACAAAAACTAAAATTTGTACAATCTTTTATTTAAAGTTTCCGTGAAAAACTCCATCGGGTCGTTTCATCTTCTAAAAGTCTTAGCTCGGAGGCAATGAAGTTTACAATTCCAATAAACTCCACCCGGACACACTCTCCGGCTTGCATAAAATTTTTCCTCTTCACCGTAAAAAATAGCCCGAGCACTCCAATCAATGCAAATATCGCCTCGGCGGTCAAATGTAAAACTGCGCGCCGCGTTGCGCTGCTCTGCCAATCTGCGTAATGCGACTTTTACCCTCTGGTAGTTTGAGCTCGGGACGGTAAGGGAGAAAAAATAAACTACTCGTTTAATTCAACGAGTTTTTCCCCACCGTGCCCGAGTCCACGGGAAAATTACAGGTACTGGAATTTCGTATGGGCTTTTCGTAAAAGCCTGCGGAAAAAGGACGTTTTTTTGAAAATTTTAAATACAAAGTAGAATTTTTTAAGAAAATTTTATTTTTCAGAGATTTATTTTATTAAAATGATCTGAATAAATTTTTTCAAGTGTTTGTTTTTTATCTTTAAGAATATATTTTTGAGACTTTCTAGGATTTATTCAAATTCAAATGTGTTCAGTATCTGACAATTTTTTATTCTATTTTTCCAAACTGAAATGTTGTTTAGATGTTGCAATAATTTTAATGCAAACTTTTTATAATTCATCATGTTTTAGTTTAAAGATTCAAATGCATACGTACGGTCTTTAAGCTTGTACTTCAGTTTTTCGCTCTTGGAATGGTCGAATATGTTGGGAGTAACGTGTCGATCGCAGCTACATGTTGTGTTGTTTTCAGTCATTGTTATACTCTCATCTGTAAAAAAGAAAGGTTATGTAACTCGTATCAAATAAAAATATATCTAATCTCAGTTTTTTTTTTACTAACGATTGAAATGTTTACGAAGTATCCTGGCAAATTTCGAGCCAAACATCGAGCTTTTTCAAAATTCACGGTTAAAATTTAGACAAACAAGCCTGAACCAACCAGCCAGAGCCACATTTTCTCTTCATCCAGCGTTTGAGCTCAACAATCGACTGTAATAACAATTATCGGGACCCGCGACCTCGCGGTATCACTGGAATTGACGAGGAGAAAAAAAGCAGCGCATCACACCTCTGGGGTAAAAAGCAAACCAGCAAGAGCCGGAGAATATTTTTAACCAAACAGAAAAAAGAAGAGAAACGTTCGTTCGTTCGGTCGGTGTTTTTAAGAGTCGAGAGGTGCAACCTCGTCATTACGTTGCACTTGACCATCTCGGTCGCAAGCCGATGGGTAACAATCCCCCCCCCCCCCCCTGCACATAAAGAGACAAAGGACGACGCGCGGTTTTACGAGCCTGGCTGCAGCCGCGTCGAGGAGTTTTTACGACGAGTTGCGCAAGGACGCGAGAGCAGAGGATTTACGAGGCTCTAAGCGGTGATTAGTTGGCGAACGCGGTGGTGCTGGTGCATAGGCTAATGCGCGATGCGGCTTTTTACGACGGATTTTTCGAAAATGAGCGCGGGGAAGCTTCGGAGTGCTGTCGATCTGTGATACAGTGTCGGGAGTTTTTATGAATTAGTGCTGGTTGGATGGTTGCTTTTCATCGACAAAATTCAAATTAGCCCTTTGAGATTCAGAGAAAGTCTTGGAGAAGTATAAACCTCTAAAATATGTTTATTTATTTATTTATTTATTTATTTTTTTGTACGCACATTTTTTTAGATACTTGGTTTTAAAAATAAAGTTTTCTTAAATAAAGTCTTTTCGGTAACTATTTGAGTCTTACTATAAGAGATTTTAAAAATGGTAGGTTGAAAAACCAAGAACGTTCCAAAAAAAATTGATCTAAAATTCTTCTTTTATTATTAAGTATAAATTGTTTTATATATATATATATATATACCTTCAAACATTAACATTTTTAATTGCAAAACTTTACCAGCAGTAATTTTTACTGCTATCTGAAAATTTTATCCTATAAAATTTGAAATTCAAAAGAATAGATCCAATAAATTGAGGAAAAAATAAAAGCACTTAATAAATTTTGAATTTTAAAGACACTTTAGAAATTTTTGTATTTTATTGACGTGGCCAGGAAAGGGCTTCCTCGGCCCTCGAGAAAATTTTCAAACCAAAATTACCAGGGATCATTTTTGACACGAGAATCTCATGTAAAAAATAATAATAAATTGAGATACCCAAAACAACTTAGGAGGTTAGAATTCTCTGTTGATATAAAAAAAAAAAAAAAAAAAAATTACAAAATCAATTAAACTCTTTGCATATAAATATTAAAATCTTCGAAAAAATAAATTCCCTGAAAAAAGTAAAATCAGTGATACGAAAAGTACGCATCAACATATTCTCGGACTGCCTTCCACTTGACGTTAATACCCTGACGTGCGGGGTAAGCTGGACAGTTTTCCGGCGAGGTCCGGGTATTACTCGCGTTTCGTCTTGTAAGTATGTGTGTACGGAGTAAATGAACCGCGATGGAGAGTAAAACAGCAAGCCCTGTCACCCTCGCTCGCAACTCCTCGTCCGTTTTCGGGGGATTTCACTGAACTCGAGCGATGGTTTTGCATCCGAAAGCTCAACGCCCCGCCTAGCCGCGTATGTGGCTGCCTCTCAACTTAACATTTCCGTATAAGCTTTATGCGAGGAGAACGAGGCTTGTAATGTGGAAAGCTCTCTGCGAGTTTTCGGAAATAAACCAAAAAAAGTTTTTTAAATTAACCAAATAAAGCATTTGTTTTGTGTTTATATATTTAATTTTTTCAGTTTAATTAAAAAAGGTCAAAATCCGAACTTCAAAATTTTTGAAACGAGCTTTGACGGGGCTTCAGAAATTTACTATACGAAAAATATGAAAATAAAATTTTCTGTATTACTGAATTTTTAATTTTAAAAAGCACTTTAAAATTAAGACACTTTTTAAGTAAAAAATTCCTTTTAAAAATTTTTTCAAATATGACAGAATGAACACTGAAGACGAATCATTAAAAAACGAGATCATTTTCATAAAAAATTAAAGTAAAATACGAGGGGGTAATCACTTAATCCTCCCCAAAAATCCTCTCAGTCCTCTTGGTCCTCTTTAGGTCCTCATGGCCCTCTTTGGGTCGTATATATAGGTCCTATTGAGATTCTTCAAGCTTCAATGATAACTGAATAATAATTTTATGTTTTTTCTTGCGTTTCCTCATGATTAAAAAATTTTAGTAGTAACTGCATTGATAATTTTAACGGAAAATAACAAATTTTTGATTTATTTATTACCTTTCAAAAAGTGATTTTTCAACTTTTATTCATATCTTAGAACCTACAAAGACTAGAGACATGCGGTTTGCGGCAAAATTTTTATGATTCTTAAAAAAAATTTTTGCGTGTATGTAGTTTGTCTAGGTCCTCATGGTCCTCTTTAGGTCCTCTTGGTACTCTTTCAAAGAGGATTAAGTGATTACCCCCTCGGTAAAATATAGACCACACAAGGAAATTTTAAAACACAATTCAGTTAAAAATTTTGATTCAATTTTTAATTGCTTCGACGTATAATTGTAACGGCTCCATGTATAGAGAATTTAGCTTCAAAGCTCAAGATGTTAGGTTCTATTTCCCGGTTAGCCCGAGAAATACATTTATCTTGTGTAAATATTATCGATCAAAAGAAAAAAAAAGTGCTCTGAAGAATTCTTAGACTATCTTTTTTTTTTAATTTTTTTAATTTTTCGTGCAGTAAGTCGACCTCATTAAAAAAAGAAGCACTGCCCAAAAATTCACGAGAGCGCGCACGCGTCCATCATCAAAAGTCGATTGCACTCTTAAACGGGCCCCTGATGACGGGTTCATTCCGTTTAAATTAGCCCTCCTCCTTGATTTCGGGGGCGTCGTCATTCCCACCGCGCGGCACGGTAGTCCGATCAACGAGCGCGGTCAAAGGTCGCTTAATCAGGCACTATCATTCGAATTCCTCTCGGTCACGAAGGTCGCTGGAATCCGCGAGAGGAGGAGAAGAAGAAGAAAAAAAAAAGGGAAAGGGATTTACCGCAGAAAAACTGCGTGACCTGTATTTAGGGAGAGTTCGTCTCATTACCATTCGGCTCGGTGCACGCGAACGTGAGAACGCCGAGTCCTTTGGAAGGACGCTAAGATCATGCGTGCAACCCCACTTTCGGTTTCTCCCAAACGATTGGTATGCCGGGCGCGACCCCGCTTCTTTTTTTTTTACCCAAAATTTTTTACGAGAGCGCAAGGCTGTTATTACTATCATCTTTTACCGTGTATTGTTCGGGTGGGCCGACGTTTTCGAGAGATGATTTTGCTCGGATCGAAACTTTGGCGGGAATTCGAGTTGACCGTGGGTTTCAAATTTTGAAAATTATTTTTACAGATTTGGGTAGTGCGCGAGGATTGGGTTTAACATTACGAAAAGTTACAAGTTTCAAAAGCTTGGATTTTTTTAATTTAAATGTGTACACTTTTCGTTTTATAAAGTTTGATACTGCATATAATTATTATTATTAAAAAAAAAAAAAAAAAAAAAAAAAACTGCTGCATTTATCGTTTTGTATTGTTATTATTTTTTTTTTTTTTATAAATCTACAATTTGGGTTTGATACATATGCCATGGGCAGGATCGGACTCAAGATCTGTAGTTCATGAGTCGGGCTCTTTAGTAACCGAGCTGTTTTCAATCGACTTCGATCCGATCACTAATGGCACGATGAGAATTCTGAATGAACTAACCTTTTTTTATGTAATTTTTTTTTTTTTCATAATTATTTCGCTGGTTTATTTTAGGTGTTTTTACTATAAATTTACTCCTTTAGATGCTAACCATCTAAATTACGCTGAAACATATTTATACACATTATTGGTTATTTCTAGTTATAATTAGTGGAAAAAGGTTCTATTATGAATTTAATTTTTTAAATTTTGTATACTGAAATCAAAGCACAATAACTGACAATATCTCAGAATTAAAGAAGAAAAAATGATGTCCAAAGTACCATACTACTCATAAATAAATCCTTCGAGAGCTGTGATTTTTGAAATAACGCAAGAAGCATGGTGATCCAGAGGTTTAAAAATACTGTTATCGAGACCCTTCCATGCCTCCATTCTCACACTTTCCACCAGAAAAAAAAAAGAAAAAGCGTCAAATCAAAGAATCCCACAGTCGCATTAGTCTCGGGCGCAAGCACCATGTTTACACTCGTGCTGAAATTACTCGTCTCGAATCGTGAGCTTTAGGTTTGAAAAAGTATCAATAACCCCCCTCGCGATACCAAAGGAGTAAATAAGCAGCCGAGACGAGCTCTAAAACAAACGCCTGGTAAGCGGTGTCCACCGGTTTATCGATCGCGTATACCCTCTCCCGGGCCCGCTCGATCATCTTCCGGGGCTCTTTCATTTCGCGGTGGGGGAGGGCAAATCTCGAGCGCTATTAATCCAGCGGACAGGTCACTTCGCGGATGCAGAGGCTGACCCTGGGCCCCGTCGAATAATTATTATTGTTGTTTGCTTTGCTTTTCTCGAGAGGGAGAGAGCGCGTCTCTATCTCTATCTCAGGGGGCTGCGTGCAGGAGGGCATGGCAATTTATTTCGTAATTTATTACCGATGACCGATAAATCGGGGGAGAGAGTCTTGTTACCTCCTTTTTTTTTATTGAGCTAGAGGTGAGATCGCGAGGCTCGGGCGCACGGACAGATGTGCGAATTATCGGGGAGATGGCCTCCGCGCCTCTCTTGCTTTTATTGCGATTGAGATGAGAATGTTGGGTGAGCTTCACGTGTGCTGATGAAACTTTTTTCGAGAGATTTAGTACGGCAAGAGGTGTTGGAGATTTTACTTGTGGGATGGTTCTGTTCTACCGAGATTATTCTAGATTTGAAAAATTACTTTTGACGGAAAAATTCATAAGTTTGTAGAGAAAAAATACTTTGTAACTGGTGCTGCAGAGGTTAATTTTTAATTAGGATTTTTTATCTAAATCTAAGGTTTTTTTTATTTTTTATTTCTTCAACAAATTTATGCTTGTTTACCTCATGACAAGACATCTTGAATTAATTTAAATAAAATTTATTGAAGCGACAAAAATTTTGAATGACTTTATTTTAACTAAAAACATTCTCAGTGGCTCATTCGTTATAATTCAAGACCCTCAGTATGTACCGAGGTCTTGGGTTCGATTCCCGTCCAATCAGTTGCCTCTTACGCAAGCTTTACTTAACTAATTGCGTCATAACATATGGTTAAAAAAAATAATAATAATAATAAGATATGATTAAATGATTTTATTTTAATAATACAATTTTTTATTAATTTCAAATAAAATTATGTGATTTTAAACATAGATAAAATAAAAAATTTCGCATTTAAAATTTATTGAACTAAACCAACTTCTAAAATTTAGTCCGTGATTTAGATCACTGACTGAAAGATTTTTATTCTTTGTCATTAAATACTGAATTCTTCTTATTAAAGTTAGTTAGAAATCAATAATAATAGATGTAAGAAGTTTTAAAATCTGCGATTGCACGCTGAGACAACAGGTATAATTAAATTTCATGCCAAATATAAAATATTATTTACATCAAATTATTATATAAATCGAAATATAAATGCAATCCTAACGATCTTGAATATTTATGTGAGACTTAGCAAGCTAAAAACTTTTAAATAATTTTTTTTATAAAGTTAAAATAAACTTAATAATTAATAATGATTAATATCCTACCCTGTTCAATAAATATCACAATTTAAATTAACAGATTGTTATTTAAAACTAATATTTTTTTTTTCTTGTAACAGGTAATTTTAGAGACTTGCTTTTGAATAATTTAGAATTGGATTTTTACAAAAACTTCATGTAAAATTATATTTGAAAAAATAAATAAGTCAAACAAAATTGAAGATCAGTCAAAATCATTAAATTATGTAGTATTATCAAATTCTAGATTACAAGTAGTAATTTATTTAAAAAAAATAAATGACAAGAATTTAAAAACGCATCTCACTGCTGTGATGATCGAGAGACTCCGCCAAGATCTTCATACCTCAGCGAGTCACGTTTTACCCACATCCGTTAAAAGTACGATAATTGAGGGAAGAAATCGCGCGCCCGCTGTCAAACTTCCCACAGGCCGACGCTCTGGAATTTCTCGGGGTGTAGGTGAAATTACTCGTCCGGCAGTCTTAAAACGCACCGAGAACAGAAGCGATTCTAAGATCGTTAAAGGGTTTATTACGCCGGGTCGCGTGTGATACCCGAGCTTGCCGCAGGAATTCACCCCATTATCAGAGCTTTTTTTAACTCCTATACCAAGAGGAATGCAATGCAAAGGCGTGCGGTTTTGAAAAATCTTTTCCAAAAGTAACATTTGCGTGAGGGATGCGTGAGTTTTGGCTAAGGAGCGACTCGAGCGCACTTGGCTTGACTAATTGTAAGGTTTTGATTTACGAGGATTTTCATTTTTTTATTATAAAATTTGTTTTATTACTGCTTTGAGCTAGGTTCTCATCAAACTGAATAATATTTTAGTATCTTTCAACAAGATACGTTTTAGATTTAGATTTGTAAACATGGGTTATTTACTTGTGCATTAGATAAAACAAAAGTATGTTATTAATTAAGCAGTACTAATTAAAAAAAAAAAAAAAAATGTTAAAGTCAACGTTCCTATAAAATTTTTTTTTTTTATAAGTTGCTGTATACTTTACAGAGTTTGCACTCGGCAGTTTTTTTTTCAAAAAGAGCAAGTGAGCTCTATTCAAACCGGCATTCTTTGCGTTAGCAGTCCAATGCTCTACGTGCTAAGCTACTCACTACACGAAGTTAAGGTTATTTTGCTTCAAATTGAAACTTTGTGATTTCTAGTACACTTGAATTATTTGTATGTATGAACAATTTTAAATACTTCAAAAAAATTTTGAAATGAAGTAAAACTTGTGAAAAAATAATTAATCGATTTAATATTTTTGGCACTTAAATCAAATTTACTAGAGTGTCTTAAATTAAACTCGTATGAATAAAACGAAATAAAATAAAATAAACTTTTACCTGAAAATTATACGACAATATTTAAATTTGCATTACAAAAGTATAGCTTCGACTTCGACAAAAAAAAAAAAAAAAAAAAAAAAAAAACTCCAGCGACACAGATCTTAATATTTTCCTTTTTTATTTTTTTCAAATGCTTTAACGAACAATCAGTGGTGATTTTTGATTATAAATATATATTTAGTTTGGACAAATAACATATGAAAAATCACTGTAGAACACTGCCATGTTGGGGCTTGAACCCGCAATCATTAGACTTCAGTGCTGTCGCTTTATCGACTGAACTACGGGTTACCGACGAAACATCCAGGCGACAAAATATCCGCGACAAAACATCCGCGACAAATTATCCGGGCGACCAAAAATCCGACGACAAAAAATCCGACGACTAAATATCTCCGACAAAACAACCGCGGCAAAACGTCCAACGACAATTAATTCGAACTATTTTATATTAAAATATTCGAACTAGATTTTGATTGGAACTAAATTTTATGGCGCGCCACTGCGGGGGCCCTTCGGGCCCCACGGCGCGCATTGTTTTAAAAAATAACCCGTTAGTGTTTTATTAAAAATCAATTTTTTTCTCACGTTTGAATTAATTCACTGTTCAAAATCAAAAGAAACTTCATAATAACTATTTCCCCCCGAACTTGAATTATATGATATACTGTAGAATGTTTGTAAAAAAAATTGTAAAGTTAAATTTGTTGTAATAATAAAAGTGTTTGAAATAAAGATTTGTTATAGTTATATTAAAAAAATAAAATTTTTGTGTCTATTATCTGACGTTTTGTCGTCTGACGTTTTGACCCGCTCCCATATTATACAGTTATTTTGACTTCAGATATTTTGATTTTGGATGTTTAGTCGCAGATATTTTTGCATTGGATGTTTAGTCGCAGTTATTTTGTCATCCGGATGTTTTGTCGTTTGATTTTTTGTCAACCGGATATTTTGTCGCGGATGTTTTGTCGTGGATATTTTGTCGCCAGGATATTTTGACCCATTCCCCTGAACTACTTGATACAAGATATAATACTTTTTTCGAACAGTAAAAACAGCTGGATCCCCCTTGACTCCCAATAAAAAAGGTTTTTCATAATTAATCACGGAGATTATAAATTTTAATTAAACACACACAGGATATATCGGTGAAATTATCCATTACTCCGGTTAAATTAATAAGAAAACGTTTTGCATTAACAGATAAATTAGTTTAAGCGCGGGACCGTCCCAGAGGTAGAAAAAAGGGTCAAGCGGCCATAAAGGAGCACCAGGCAGCAGCAGGTTCCATTTATCTAGCGAGAGGATAATGATAGTGGGACGGACGCGAGTTAATTAAAATCCGAGAGCCGAGTCGAGCCGAGCGAGCGACAGCCGGAGAGTAAAACCACCGCGCCCAGCCCACAAGGCTCGCTCGACCCGATTTGACACTTCATTATTCCCGAGCCCCGTCATTAAAACAAGATTAGACTTTTGGGGTTAGATCGACTGCAGTGTATTATAAATTATCTCTCTCTCTGGTTCGCTGCTAAGACGATGTTAGATTTATGTAATGCTGGACTGGAGAACGGAACGGTTTAATGAGCTGGGAGGGGACGAATTTTTCGGATTTATACGCTTACTAATTTCTTTTTACCGGTTGATTGAGTGTCCCTATTTTTTTTTTTTTTTTTTTTGAGTTCCGGTTTGGTTTGAAAAAAAAATTTTTTTGAATGCGATGTTTCTGATGGAAGGTGGTCCGATTAATATTTTTCTTCTTCAAACATTTCTTTTTTATTTATTTGAGGAAAGTATATTACAAACTTTTAAGCTTTGAAAAGAAAAAGTTGTGTAAACTCTTATAACTATAAAGTTTGATAAAAAAAAATAAATAAATAAATAACAAAACATAAATCCTTTTAGATATTTTTTTTTTTTTTTTTTTTTTTTTTTCAATATGTAAATCAACAGTGATGGCTTCTCTTGGAAAGGATATCCCTCACAGATATCGTTACAAAAAGTGTCATATTAAAATCTGTAAAGGCTGGGAATTGAACCATCACACATTGAATTACTAGTCCAGCGCTTAGTTGTAATGCCATTAGCCATTCATCATTACAATGTACGAATCAAATCATTTGCTTAGATTTAATTATCAGAATCTGGATTTTACTGAAAAAAATTTATTTTAAAATTTGTACAGACTAAAAACACAATTCATACCTCGAAAGTATCGCTTTTTCGCAAGCCGCATGACATTGAGGCTTCTCTCGAAACCCTCCCCGAATTTTTCTCTTTCACCAAACAACCGTAATAAAAAAAACGTAACAAGTACCTTCGATCGTACTCTTTGTCCCAGAGGGGATAAAAAGACACTAAAACAGAGCATGGATAAATGTAGCTCGGTGTTTATGGCATGAGCAAAAATCCCGGTAATACAATAATTACGATTCCGTACCAGTGCCTCGGTGCACCTGCAGCCCTATTATTTATCTTTCTCTCTCTCTCTCTCTCTCTCTTGGAACAATGCGCGCACCTCATTACCGGTCATACGTGACAAGTGCAGGATCTGGACCGGGCGCGTACCGAAATAATCACGAGATTATCGTAACGCGATGAAAAAAAGGTACGAGCGTACGAAACGTGTCATTTTCGTGAAATAACGGGGGTATAAAAACAAGCCGAGGGTTCGCGAAAAACAATAAAACCGCGAGCAGCAAAAAAAAAGTGCTCTTCGGCAGGTTGTGCAAGCGACGACACATCGCGTGAACATCTAGCGGTGATTCTCAAACTACCGGCCAGGTAGCTTCGTTTTTAGAAAGCCGTTTCATTTAGAGAAGGGGGAGGGGGGGGGGAGATGTTTATTACACGTTATTACGTTTAGAAATTGCTAAATTATTTTGGAGGTTTTTCGAGCTGGGCAAGCGGTGTTATTAAGAGTATCGGGTTACCGCGAGAGAGATTATCGGTAATTTGTAGTTTTCTAAGCTCCAGGTAGGAGATTTGTGGTCAGGTTGTTGTAATTATCAGTCTGCATGGATTGAACTTGGATTTGATAAATGTGTGATTTTGCGATATTAGTGAAAAAACAAATCGAGTGATGTATCACTTGAATCTTTAACTTGAGCTCGGATCTAAGTCTTACTCTTAACAAGCAATTTATTGATGACATAAATTTACAAAAATATTTTTGATTTTGATTTTACCTAAGTAAATGACTAAATCATTTTAAGAATCAGACAAGGAGATGTTATGACATGTGAAACGTCGATCTTGACGAAACTTTGGGAATCATTTTCTAAAACTAAATGATCTTTAATATCCCTTGCTAATAGGCCTTATACAATGATTTACCCTATGGCCAAAAGGGCAGTTCAAGCCTATTTTTTTGAAAAAAGTTAAGTTTTTGAGTGTAAATGAACGAAGTCACATAAATTAAGTAACAATTATACTTAATATTTTTAAGTTATGTTACACAGAAAAAATGTTAAAAGCTCACAAATGTTTTCAAATTTGTCGCTGGTTTACTGATTCGAGGATCTTTAGGTCAATTCTCGCTTGCTGCAAATTCTGATCTCGTAAATCATTCAACTTTCAAACTCAATACTGGCGACTAAAATCACTTTGTAAAAAAAAAAAAAAAAAAAAAAAAAAGAGTTTAAAAAAAAAAATTTATAACTTTCTGTTTATTTTTTTTTTTTTGTTTAATTAAAAAAAATTAATAAAATAAATGAGTTTATCAAATATAGACTGTCACTATTAATTTTTAATTTAAATAACCAGTAAGAAATGAACAAATTTCATTTTAACATGTTTTGCATTGAATTTTATTTATTCATGAAGCAACAGTCAACTATCATATTTTTAAATAAATAATTGTTGAATTAAATTAAAATCTTTACTCTTACTTACGGCGTATTAGATTCTAAAAAGTACCGCAGCATGTTTGGTGGCAGTTGCGCAGGGGCTCATTTTTCCCAGAGCTTTTCCATCCTCATCATCTCTTTCTCACCTTAAAAAACCATCCAATAAAAATGAATCACTCTCCTCTTGCCACCTCGCGAAGTATTTAAAAACCGTCAAGTCTCAATTACAACCCGGGCGATGATTTTAATAAACATTTTGTCACTCTCTTGATGCTTATTCATTTATTCGTTCGTGAATCACTCGAAATATCCAACCCTCGAGACAGGGACCTACGCCCGGATAAGGATCGGCTTTCTTAACGCGAGCCCCAATTTAACTGTCAGGGGCGAGGTGATGCATTAGTCCCGGACGATTATACGGGACGACCATTTTCTCTGCTTTTTGTCTTGGAGATTTTTGGCGGGATTATTATTGATCGACGCGAGCGGGGGGATTTTCACGACGAAAGCACCTGCCACCGGCGCTTCCATCGAAATCGCTAATTTGCGTTTAGTCGGCTTGAGCACCTGTGCTGCAAGAGGAGATTTTTATCGGCGACACGCTTCTCTTTTAACGCGCGCGACAACGTGCTGAATTCCGCGATCCTTATCCCCGAGCGAATTTTTTAATCCTGCTTGATAATTAATTCATTTGGGGATGAGAATGTTCAATGGTTATTTTCAGCAATAAGTATTCATATGTATTTTTTAGCAATGAAATTTTAGTCTGTTAATTAAATAAATAAGTAAATGAGAAACAGTTTTTACTCTTGTTTTTTTAATTTTTGCAGCATTCCTGATAAACATGGCACCCTTTCATAAAGCACGAAAAATTTCTATTTTTGCAATCAAAATATAAGTTCTTAATTTGTTACAAAATATACAAGAAAAATTAAGCCTTACGAATTTTCAAATTATACTTACAAACTTATAACTTCACAGTTTGTAAACAAGTCTGAGGAAAACGCTAAGTCGTTGAAACAGCTGTCACTATTAAATAAATTTGTCTAGTCCACGAAAAACTTAACTGTGTTTTGTTTTTAATTTATCCTTATTATAACTTCTAAGCAGATGAAGACACTGAATGGAGATTTCGAATAATTTCTGTTGGATGAAAAAATCACATAAATATAGGATCAAATACGTAATAGAAGAGCGTTTTTTATTCTGTTTATTTATTAAATAATACAAAATTTGCAGTTTAAATTTTTTATTTTGTTTATATTTTTTTAATCGATTGTCTTGATTCATATAACACTGAGGAAGTAACAAATCAATCCTAAAAGCTAATTTAGTACTACTGTTGTAATTAGGACTTGGTGTCTCTGCGCTTAGAAAACCTGACTCTCAATCTTTGAATTGTCTAGCGTTCGATTCCTTGCACAGTCCACACGATTAGCGTACTTCTGAACTACTTATAGAGTTTCAATCTCTAATAACAAAGCTTGAATTATTAGAAAAATAAATTTAAAAAAAGTTTGAACGATTTCATGGAGCTTTTTTTTTTTATTTTGTTTTACAATTTATATACACATCAGAATAACCTGTGAATTTTATTATGTTTTCGATGTGGTACAGTGATTTTTTCCATTGCTAAAAGCCCAGCAGATAAGTTTCAAATAATTTTTTTTTTTTTAACTTCAATATTTTAAAAGTTTATAAAAATCAAGTTCATAGTTGTATTGAAAAAAAAAAAAAAAAAAAAAAGTTTACTCTTCCAGTAACTTTAGTTGCTCATCACTACAATTACTTTGAAAGACCTGACACCCAATTAAAAGGCCCACAAAAGAAAAATTGGTAAAAAAAAAAATAAACGGCAACACCCGAGAAGCACAATGTCGCACGTCAAATGACTGTAATTCCATCGAGAAAAGGAAGAGTGAATTTTTCGGTCGTTACAGGGACAAATATCACGAACCCCGCGGCTCGCTCTGGGGTTCCCAAGGCGGCTCATTATTGCCCACTGCCGAAGAATAATCGATACTGGGCTATGGGAACAGCCGAGTCACGCACGCGATGACGGAAAAAAAAAATCCTGTGACGGATTTTTCGGACCCGGGTTTCCGGTCGGCCATCTGTCCTCCGCCTCCTCGTCATCGATCGGTTCGACGCGTGGATCATCGCACGCGATCACCCAAAATCCGTCTGTCCTTCCGGACTCTGCTCCGTTCCCAGGGCAAGCCATAAAGGATGGAATCTTGGTTTTTTTTTTTTTTTTTTTTTTTTTCTTCGTTGTTTTTGTTGCGTGTGTCACGATTGACAGATTGATTCGCGCTCAAGTTTTGATATCTCGTGTGGCGAGATGAAATTATAAGTGAAACTGGGGACCGATTGACGAGAGGAAAAAGGATGCGTGTGGGGTTTTTACAATCGTTTCAAGGATGCGTTTTTCATGGGGAGTTTGTGGGAAAAATATTTCATCTGCAGGGGATCTTCAAAATTAATTGTATCATGAACGTACTTTTTTTTTTTTTGTCGAGTAATTTAAAATGTTAAGCTTAAAACAAAATATCATTCTAGAAGAAGACAGTGGGTCATCTGATAGAGCTTAATCTATGAATCCAAGAGCCCAATCATTTCATTTTATTTCTGAGAATTTTTAAAATAATCTTAAAAAATAACACACTTCTAAAAAATGTTGTTTTGAAGGCTAAAAAGTTTCTAGATCAGTTTTTTGCAGTCTTAAGCGATGAATTCTTAGATAGGTAAACTATACACGGGTAGTTTTTCTAAAGGATCTCTATTGGAAAATCTCTGACTCAACCTGGTAGCCATACGCGCAAAGGGGTCACTTTTTATAAATTTTTAACGAAATGGTCAATTTTACTTAGACTTCGTAGAAATGTTTAATAATTAATATCTTCAGAAAATTTGAAGCGATTCTCCACTGTCATGAATTTGGTAGAAAGCCACCAAAGTATTTCAGGTGCTAAACTATCAAAACGTGTTGTAAATAAACAGAAAAAGAAATCATTATCGTTAAAATTTTGTTTTTTTCTCTGGTAGCATTGATAATAAAAATTGCACTTTAATGGCTTATTCGTTTCTGACCATTTATTAGAATGAGTCTATGAAATGGCTGATATATCTTACTCCTACCAGGGTTGTTGGTTGGTTTTTTTTTTCTAATTTTCATTAATGTACATGTATAGTTGAGTTTTTAGAATCCTTGGACTAGCATTCCAGGGTTCGTTGGTTCAAATCCGAAATCCGGATAACTTTTAAAACCCAGTTGATCCTAAAGTTAAGGACGTTTCAGGGATTTTCGGTCAACGTTATCAAATTTTGTAACTCGGCATACAAGAAGATTTTTATGTGTTCTTTCCAATGCCACAAAAAAAAATAGGGCAAGCGGGACTCGTTTTTGAGTTATGAACGCTCAAAGTTCGGTCGTTTTGCATGGGATGGCACGTAGAGCACTACAATTTTTTAATGTTATCGACGACTGTAAATTAACTAGTAGTTAACTTTTTCTAAAAAAAAGAGTATATTCTAGCTATTGAAATAAGAATCAATCTAACATTTTTCAAAATACGGCAACCGGGCCTACTTTCAGAGTAATTTAACAGTAAAGTTGATTTTTTAGTCTTTGCGGTTATGCTGCGCCACGAGAGCGAGAGAGACAGAACGACCGGCGCGTCAGCTGTTTCTCGTGCGGAGAGCCCCAAAACTGAATGAGAGTCACTGGAGGTCTGAAACGTCCTTAAAGCACCAACAAAGAAAAAAGAAATTTTTGTTTCTTCGTAAATCGTCTATTTTTTTTTTTTTTTTTTTTTACTGTTCATTTTTATAAAAAAAATTTTTTTACTTAAATTGTACTAAATTAAATATATACAATTAAATTTTACTTTTATCATAAAATTTTTACATTGTTTGTAAAAAATTTTCTTTATTTATTTACTCAATGCGGTAAACTGTAAATAAAAAAAAAACTTGCAAATCGTGAAAAAAATAATATTCAATCTTTATAAAACCATCTCTCCCAGGGACTCTTAAGAGCCTCTAAGACACTGTACTAGTTTATTCTCCGACTTAGGCTTTAAAAAAAAAAGACAAAAATGGAAAGAAAAAAGGGCCACCACCACTACGCCATTATTCGTCATCCGCCGATCTTACAAAGACACACGTCTGCGTGTCTCCTAAGCGCGTGCAGTCAATTGCTCCCTTAATTTACAAGCTGCGTGCAGGCGGGCGTGACATGTGCTTCTCTGCTCCGGCGTTCGGCACCCGAAAATTGCCGTGGGAGATTTTAATCTCTCTCGTCCCGAGATACCAATCCGAAGATATTCACGGCTGTTCATCGACCAAACGCCTTTACCCGTAATAGATCGGTAAACGACGTTTGTTTCGAAACAGTATTACCACTTCAAGATTCGGATAACAACGAAGTTACCACCTGATTGAAGTGCACGATTCCAAGTATAGAAGACTTCGTACTGTAAAAAGGAGAACCTCTGGCAAGTTTTTTTAAAAAACAAGGATCCTTCATTTTTTACGAATGTGTTTGTTACGAACACAAAGCTGCAGTAAAAAAAAACTCGATATTTAAAAAAAAAGTGGAGTTTGCTGGTTGCATTTAAGTCTTATCTTTCGAGCAGAGTCTACGGTTAATTTTAGAGTGTCATTCGAAGGAGATTTGCGGGTCCGTTGTTTACGAGGGGTTGGCGACACGCCTACCGGCAGCGGAGTCTAATTTTCGGACGCGACTTTTACGAACCCGGGCATTACTCCGGCTGTCGCTTTAAATTAAATACACAAGGGTCGTTCAACCTTGCGAATGCATTGGCGGTTGTCCGATGAAAATCGATCGATTACCAATGTTTTTTGTAATAAACTATTTTGGTAATTGCTTATTATATGGATTGCTTAATTTAGTTTGATTATGAATTTGATGTTTTTTTACAGGAGAGCTCCATTATAAAAAATAATGAATGGTGCATTAATATCATGGTATACTCTTTACCAAGTCTCAGAAACGTGTGAAATGTTTATAATTTATAAAGCAATGTCAATTGCTGAGCTATATTTGAACGGTTTTATAACAGATAATAAAAAAAACCTTATCGAAATTTATTTTATCAATAATTTAAAAAAGTTTATTTCGTCAATAGTATTGAATATGGGATTACAAGATAAATCATTCTATACGTTCAGTCTGTAAAAACTCATTGCACCGTGTACTTAAATAACCGAGAAAGAGTTCATAAAAAATTGTCAACCAAAACACCAAAATTAATCGAGTTTACACAGCACGTCAAAATCATCTCTCCAAAGTAATCCTAAAAAAAGAAGTCATTTTAATAAAAAACACTCGTAATGTGTACACTTGAGTAATAATTTCGAAAGCCGTTAGCTCGGTGTCTGGCGCGACCCGTCTTTTTCTACTGCGACACCGGCGCGGCTGTCGCTCACCACCTAACCAAATTTGCCCAGCTCATGACGCCGAGGAAAATCGATAGCTTCCATCTAAAAATAAAGCAGCTTATCAAAGAGGAGTCAAGCTGCGAGATAGATATGCTCTCGTGACAAAAACCACGACTTCAGGAAGCCATAAAGAAGGATGCGCTTAGCGAGTTAGAAAGTGCAGCTCAGGAAAGAAAGCGCCCGGCCGATCGTAAAGCCTTGCACTTGATCCATCCCAGCCGGCCGATGATTTAGAGGCGGGGGAGGCAGTAGTCAAGGTGAAATTACAGCGGCGTAATGACCGGGCCCCGTACGAGTTACGCGAATTCCTCAAATTGATTTCGTCGTGAGCTGTTAATAAATGTCGTACGCTGCGGTACAACTATGCACCGTCATTCATAATATTTTTTTTTTTTTTTTTTTTTACTTTCCGGTGTGAGGATTGTTGGATTGGAAAAAGTCGAATTTTATGGGGTCTTATGTTTTGGAAATTTCTGCGGAGTGTTAAAAGTAAAAAGATTATTACTTTCACTCATCTCAAGTATGAGTTAAAAAAAAAAAAAAAAATCAATAATCAATTGACGATATCAACTTTATTATTTATTTTTTTTTATGCAGATCAAAATGTAACATTACATATATCATTGTAATAGTTTGGTAACTTACTTGTAGATTACAGATGTAGTATGTACCTACTAAGGCTCGAGCCAATGTTCTCACGATTGCCAGCCTATTGCTCTACCCTCTAGACTACTCGCTTGACTTCAAAATAGAAAAATATTAATTTTGAGAACAGATAGAGTAATTATTCATTTGTGTTAGCCATCATTCCCGACGCAGTTTGTCTCGCTGCATATTTTACGTAATTCTTTCAGAGCATATTGTAACAAGTAAACTATAGACATACGATTTCATTACAACTATCCTGGTAAAATATGCTATGGATTCTTAAGCCAACTTTCAAAAATTTGTGCTGCTTCTCATGTTTTATTCCACTTGTAGAGTTCAAAAACCCCGCATTTTCTTTGTTTTTTCATAAATTTCAGAAAAAAATATTTTGGAATTTACTTTTGATAAGATTCACCATGTACGAATAATATTTTGAATGTCAGATCCAAAAAAAAGTTGCAGAATTTTGCAAGTAAAATTTGAATTTACATACATTTTTCGAAAATTAGCAAAAAAATGATTAAGAGGAGAGATTAAAAGTTGGTTGAAATATTAAAATCAATACTAGTAACAACGAAAAAATTAAAATAATGGAATTAAATTAATAATTTTTAATGCAATGAAGTAATTAATACCCAAAACCATAAAAAAGCTCAGGAATTATCTCAGTACACATTGCTATATATTCGAGTAATACAATTTAACCCAACAATAAACAAACAAGTATTTACTTATATAAAATAAGCATGATCAACCATCAGACCTTATAAGACAAAATGAATTTTTCACGAAACATTTTTTAAAATAAATCAGCCGTCAGTATCTTCACAGCAAGCTGCACCTTCCAATAATAAAATTGGTAAGTACACCCAGCACCCGAATCAGAGATAAAGGTGTCATATACTGAGTGCAGGTTTCCGCCTCCTCCTCCTCCTTCGGCAGCACAAAAAGAGGAGAAGAGTCGTAAGATACAAGCGAGAAAATAGTCCCAGCCTTCTTTCGAGCGATAAAACCCGCCTCTCGCGGTCTCTCCTCTCCTCTTCCTCCTCCTCCTCCTGCTTCTCCTTCTGGTCAGGCTTCTCCCACGCCGGCACGTACAACTGCACCAGCAGCCGGGCACCTGTCATAGGCGCGAACACCGCATTGCTTGCTTGCTTGCTTGCAACGCGCACGACGAATCCATTTATCTCCCCCGCGGGGCCGATACCTGTATACCTTAAGTCCTTTTCCGAGCGTTTTATGCCTGTGTATAAATTTCGGTCTTCGAGACTGACTAATTTTAACACCTTTTTCACAGAACTTACAAAAGACTTTAAGTTTTTTCGAAAAAATCGAATATTTTGAATTTGAAATGGATTTGTTAGTGATGAGCGATAAATTATTTATTTAAATGGGTACCCTAAGATTTTATAATTACCTGGAACAACGAGTGAGTTTGCCCTGAAAACAACGGGAAAGCACAAAATAATGGTGAAGTAAATCATTGTGAAGGCCAATAATGTATTCATTTGGAATATTGTCATTAGCTGATGTTTTAGTAAAAGCAGAAAAATAAAAAATGCTTTTTCTCAACCATAGGGATTTAGCTATGCTCTTTTTTTAAAGGTACACCAGCCGGACACCATATCGTTCCGAGGTTTGAATTAGGCGCTCGAAATTTGACCGTCAACCCAAAGTTTTTGCTAAAGTGCCAACCTTTGGGACGGGTAAAAAATTATTTTTCATAAAGTAGGGTTAGAGAGTCGATGTCAATGATCAACATTGATTTATTTCAGACTTGTCAAGCTTTTTATTGAAAAAATTAATGATTGATCGTTGCGGTCTACTGTTTTGAATGTGTGCCGTATTTAAAAAATCTAATATAAATTATTTTTAAAATTTTATCCATTTACAAAAACCTTCTCTCAAAATGAAAATAAAATATTAAAAACAATTATGTAATTACGTAATAATAGTTATTTAATAAAAAAGTATGGTTAGGTAGTTGATGTCAATGATCAACATTGATTTATTTCTGACGTTGATCATTGACATCGACTCTCTAACCCTACTTTATGAAAAATTATTTTTTACCCGTTCCACGGTGGACGGGCCGTCCCAAAGGTTGGCACTTTTGAAAAAACTTTGGGATGACGGTCATATTTCGAGCGCCTAATTCAAACCTCGGAACGATATGGTGTCCGGCTGGTGTACATGAAGTTTTAAGAGCTTTTACTGGGTAGTTTACTCAATCATTTGACTAATGAGAAAAAAAATTAATTTTATGTAAAGACTGCTTTTGATTAATTAAATAAAAATTATTTATTTTGTAGTGATAGGTCTTCAAATAAAATTTAAAGTATCAGTACAAAAATAATTTCAATCTTTAACGACTTCTTTTTTTTCAGCTATTAAATTTGATTCGTATAAGTTGATAAGCTCTACAACAAGAAGCCAAATTTTTTAAAGTAAAACTCGTTATTATTGCTGGTTCTATTAACATGTAAAATTTAAATGATTTGATTTATTCAAGCACGAATGGCTCAACTGGTACACACAGTGATATAGTCTTAAAGCTTGGAGACTTTCTTACTTCAATTTCGATTCTTTTCATAAGGCATGACAATTAATGATATTGAATAATTAAACATTATTCTTATAAAGTCACGTACATATATTTAAAATTGAAAAATAATAAAAAACATGTTTCTCTAAAAATATTTGTTTTTACAAAAACTTAAACGATATCTTTCAAAATTAAAAATTTAAATCAAATTATTTACAAGCCCTACACAGCTGCTGTTACCCAAAAAAATTTTAAATCTCCCACAGCTACCTGAAAAAAGAAACCAAACTTATGTCAAACTGCGTCGTTTGGTTTTAAAAAGTCCTCCACTTGATCAAACATTGTCTCCGAGTGAAATGATTTCACTATCGACAGTTAAGATAAGTCTTCCAAAATTAAACTTTCCAAAAAGAAAAAAAAAAAAACGTCTGAAAAAAATCAAACATCTAGGCAGGTGCCCCTCCCTCCCCCTCCAAACCGGCGGCGCTAGCTAGCTCGCGGGTTAATAACGGTCAATTATGCAAAGCATTCTTCATCTCCCTCCTAATTCCTTGCGCAATGCAGCACGATGGATAAACACACACCTGCATCGGGTCTCTCTTCCTCGAAGAAGACGACTCTTCGTGTCGTGCGATGGGTGATGATGCAACGAGGTCGCGGGCTCTAATCTCTGGTATGTTAACCCCGAAGGTCATACGTGAAGTGCCAAGGCTGATGACGACGCTGCTAGAGACAAAAAATTATACTTTGGAAAAAAATTGCTGCCGCCTGGAGCTGCGTTTAGCGTAATTGTCGTCGGGTGTGCTCTAATAACCGGATTGATCTGACGATGATTTGGAAATAACTCGTGCATGACTTTTTGATTGATTCTTTACGTTTTTAAATTTTATTTGATGCAACTATATCCAATTATATCAATATCAGAAATATTATTTTTACAAACATTTTTAAAATTTATTATTGTATATCAATTTGATTTGATTATATTAATTTAATGATTTAATGAAAAATAAAATATTTTTAAATTAAATTATTTCATTTTATGTAGTCTATAATACTACACGTTTATAAGATTTATTATTTAGGCTAATGAATGTGAATTTAAAAAATTTTCTGATAAACAAAGAAGTCAACAAAGTAAAAATTTTAATTTAATTGTAGAAAAATAAATAAAAATATTGTAAGAATTCAAAAGGAATAGGTATGATATAAGGTCTGTTAATCAAAACAATATATTTTTAATTTTTCATAAGTATTTTATTTTATCTTTTTTTTTCGTGTATTCACTTTTTAGTTTTCATTTTTTCTCATCTCCTCTCATAATGATGAATTTCTTTATAATCGATTTATAATATATAATACATCGTAGCGTTTAATTTTATTATAATTACTTTTATTTTTTATTTTTATTTTTATTATTTTTCAAATTTTTATACATAATTACAATCTCGCATGAAACACATTTAATAGATTTTGAAACTCTCAGTTTTTTCAATTTATTTTTAAAAACAACACTCTTTTATCTCGACACTCGCATCTTCACATCCTTGAGTCGGTGCGTAAAAGTGTCCTTCGACTTTAGATTTAGTGTGTACAATTATTAACGCGATCTTTTTTTTTTTTTTTTTTTTTTTTTTTCTTTTTCATTTATTTACAATTGATTAATTCACGATGAAAAGCTTGCTCGCTTTTTAACAATTTTCATTTTACCTACGATTATCAATATTATAAAGAAAACATCCCCGAGCTCGAGGACTATTAACTTTTTGAGTATTTTCGTGCACTGATTCCTCAAGGTTAATCGAAGCGAGGGCCTTTTGTTTTGTTTATTTATTAATTTTTTCTTTTAAATTTAATAATACTAGGAGCTTGAATACACAACCCTCGATTCGGTCAACCTTGGTAGTTCCACCGGAACAATAAATAAAAATCGATCTAATCTCATATTCGTCTAGATACATACACACGTCGTCGGTTAAAATAGCTACACAAAAAACCGACGCACCATTAGTTTAACGATCGATACATGTTTGCTTATACGCGGGATTACATCGAAATGGGTGATTATTTACAGTGGGGATGATCAAGATGGGGGATTGATGAATGCTAGTGTGTGATTTTTAATTATCGTAGGCTACATACGTTATCACAATTACGATGACGCGCCGATAAGCGTCTTATAAATAACACCGCGATATTTGTTACATTATACTTGAGGATGAAGGGGAGGATGCTTTAAAATTAAAACGTAAATTTTTCACGTAACACTGCCGTTATAACATATATACTATTTGATTTCATTATTTATCTATCATATGGTTCTTTTTTTTTTCATTTTTTTTCTTAATTTTTTTTTATTATTTTACCATTTGAAATAGTTTACGAGAGCTAGGTATGTTACACAACAACGGTTTATCTTCTTTCACCAGTCGTCATTCACGCGATCAGACTATGAGCGCTCGTTTAACGGTACAACCCGAAATATTAAATATTATTGCACGAGGCCATACATACCCACACATGCGCGCACACACAAGTATTAAAAGTCGTACGAAACGGCGTCATTTTGGCATCACAGCAGAGGATAGTCCCGCAGGAAGAAGGGTCACGAGCCACTCGACGATATTATCGGGAGGTCGCGGTGGGCCTGGGGGTCCCGCGAGTGGGCGTCCCGCACGGCCCGGTCGAAGAAGACGCGCTCGCACCCGGGCACCGTGCACCTGGCGGCGACGGGCTCGGGGTCCTTGGGGCTCCCCGAGTCCGGGGAGTTGTCGCGCTTCAGTCTGGAGAGCTGCTGGCTGAGCTGGTTCAGGTGCTGATGGGCGGCCAGGCCGTTGAGCCCGGCGAAGTGGTTGGCGAAGGCCGACGACAGACCGGGAAACCCGGCCCCGGGCAGCAGCAGCGGGTGCGGAGGCGGCGGGGCTAGAGGGTAGCCCGCGAGGGAGCTCTCGGCGTAGAGCCTGGCCAGGAAGTCGTTGTGGAGAATCGGGTGCGGCGGCGAGGAGTCCTCGGGCCGGGGTGGCGAGGGCGCGGGCACCGCCGCTGGCGGACTGGCTGAGCCCGTGGACAGGAGCTTCCGGTGGAGATTCAGGTTGGCCGAGTGCCGGTCGCGGGAGCGCTTCGAGGGGAAGGCCGCGTTGCAGCCCTCGACGCTGCACCGGTGCATCAGCTTCAAGTGGACGTTCTGGTAGTGGGTCTTGACTCCAAAGTGATTCTGGAAGACCTTGCCGCAGGCCGTGCACCTGCGCGGGTTATCCTTGTCCAGGGGCACATCCTGGCCGGAGGTTACGACAAAGCCCCCGTTCTCGTAGTGGGCGTAGGCGATGAGGTTACTGTCCATATCCATGCCCGCCGTGAGTAAGGGCGAGCCGCTGGATGAGCGAGAGCCACGAGAGGAGTTGTCCGGGGTGTTGCTCCGGTCCCGGGGGTGGCGGTGGGGGCTGGTATGAGGGCCAAAGTCCAGCTGCTTCCTGCGGTAGGCGGCCTCCAGCTCCGGGTCCTCGGCTTCCAGGTCCGAGCAGCCGTACGGCAGCGTGATGCTGCGACCCTGCGACAAGGACTCGAGTTGACGCAAAGCATTCGAGGAGTCGAGGGATAGCTCGTCGCCCGGGTGGCTGCCAATCGAGCTCGGGGCACGGGAGGATACCAGATTTGGCTCACCTTCTTGTTTTTTCTCCTCCGCTGGTGCTTCCTGCGCCTCCTCCTCCTGCTCCTGACTGCAGCTGTCCTTGAGTTGCGACGTCCTCTCCTCCGTCTCCTTCTCCCTGCTCTCGTCCTCGGCTGGCCTCTTGTCTTCCTTGGTTTCGTCGACGCTCTTATCGGAGTGCTCGGAGATCCTTCGCTTCTTCTCGGCCGGCGGTGACTCGTCTTCCAGGTGCTTTGGCTCTGGACTCGCCGTGCTCTTGGGCGACCTCGCGCTACTCGCCCGCGAACTTAGATCCCGGGGCTCGTCCTGCACTTGGTCGTCCTTGGGCTTGGCCAGGTTCAGTTCTTTTTCAAAGGGCGACCTGGGCGAGCCGCGGTCGTTGTGGGCCGGAGATGGTGTATTTTTTCTCTCCTCGACCTCCTGGAGCCTCGACATAGACATGTCCTCGGGCTGATCCTGGAAAACGGCGTCGTTCGAGGAGTCGCCGTCCGTCGAGGACGAGTGTACGGCTGGTACGGTGCATCTCGTGGGGTGTTGGGACTTTCGTTTCCGGACACCTCGACTGTGGAAGGCCGAGTTGAGGGCGCTTATCGCGAAGGAGGTGTGTCTGTCTACCGTGGAGTCGTTGTCCTCGTTGCTCTCGGCATTACTGTCCTCAGCGGCATCGAAGAGCTTGGGCCGCTTGGTCATACTAAAGTCCGCGGGCTGATCTTCGTCATCACGGGGCAAGATTCCGTCGTCGTCACCCACGACTACAATTCCTGCGTCGTCGTCATCATCCTCGTCGTCCTCCCCATCGAGAGTTCCCGCCGATCTGTTCTGAGACGAGGGCGAGCCGCTGGACGTCCTGGCGTTGTTGGCCATGGACGAGGTGGACGGCGGTATGGGCGTGGTGGGGCTAGCCGCCGAAGAAGTCGACATCCTTTGCTGAGCGAGGGCCTCCTCGTACGACCTGGAGTTCTCGGCCACGTGTTTGAAGTCGAGTCCGCAGAGCGATGCCGGCGAACGGAGATCTGGGGGTGGCGTAAGCAGCGGGAACGAGCCGAAGGGCAGGTGATTCAGTCCGCTCGGGGGCAATGGTAATCCTCCAGCCTGGGGCGGCAACACCAGTGCGTGGGCCATGGACGAGCGACCATCGTGAGGCGAGATCTTCCGCCTGAGGTGGGGCGAGTGAAGCTTCGGGTTGGGGTTGGCGCTGTGACGGTTACGGGAGCGTCGCGAGCTGAACATCATGCTGCAGCCCTTGACCGTGCACTGGTGCATCTCCCGCAGGTGGACGGCGCTGAAGTGGATCTTGAGGGCGCCTTTGTCGCAGAAGGTCTTGAGGCAGACGTTGCACTGGACCCGCTTCTTGCCGGTGGCGGGGTTTATGAAGGGCGTGCCCAGGTTCGGGGGTATGCCCGGGGGTCCCCACTGCTGGCGCTTTCCCGGCGAGTTGGGCTTGCGCCCGGGTACTCCCGGGGGTCTACCCAGAGAGTGCTGCATCGACAGCGAGGCATGTCTCTGCTGCTGCTCCCGCTGTTCTTGTTGCTGCTGTTGATGTTGCTTGAGCTGCTGCTGATGATTGTCCCTGCGACTGAGGTTGAGGGCGCTGCCCGAGTTCTCGTCGTCGGCCTCCTCGTCATCAGAGCCAAAGTCACTGCTCTTCTCTCCGGTGCTGCGCGCGTCCACGCTCAGAGTGGAAACCTTGCTCATGATAGGAGGCGGGTAGTGCCCGTGGAAGCTCGGTGGCAGGGCGCCCGAGGACACGGCCAGGGAGTGACCGAAGGACACCGGGGTCACGGGTGGCATCGCCGGGGGCCTCAGCGAGGTCGGGCTCGACTTGCTGGTCGGGGGCGGCGGCGGTGGCGGCCCCGGGAGCGGCGGGAAGGCCGGCAGTCCCAAGGTGCCGAGCTTCCTGAAGTCGAAGGGCTGCATGCTCTGGAGCCGGTTGAGGGGGGAGAATCCGTCCAGGTTGCTTCCAGGTTTCTGGGCCCCGGTTGGGGGCGGTGGGGGTGGTAGTCTCGAGCCCACGGGCGGGGGTGGCAGGCCGCAGTGTAGCAAATGCAGGGGCGGCGGCAGGTGGGCTAAGGGCATCGTCGGCGGCGAGGGTCGCCTGCTCGGTGACATAACATCCGTCGACGAGGAGTTGGCCGTCGAGTTGGCACTGCTGGCTGCGGCAGTGGTACCACCACCCGCGGCCAGCAGGAGTTGCTGCACGAACGGACGCGTCTCGGCGAATCTGAGGAACTGCTGCAGGACCAGCGGCTCCTCCTCAGCCGAGATTATGCTCCATCGGTCCAGCACCGGGCCGTTTTCCAATTCCTGTAACAGAACAAAAAACAGAAAAAAAAAAATCAAACGTTTTGTCGTAAGTAGTTTTATTTTTAAATACTGTGCAGTTGATGATGCGTTACGCAACATTTTTTTTTTTTCGCACGACGCGCGGCTAAAGTTATGCGCGTACTTGAGCCTCCGATCCCAATCTCGGTCTGCGCGCGTATAAAGATCGTGACTTATTATTGTTTATCTGTTTCCCGAGATCTGGCACACTTCGGTAATTCGCTAAAAAACCTTAGGTAACAGTCTTAAAAAACATACAGACACACACAGCTGAAGATTCTACCCGGATTTTTATTCTCGCGCCCGCGCCCGGTGTAAATATTTATCCTCGTTCGGGTGGAAAAAAAAAGTCTTTATTTTTAGGAGGGCTACTTAAGACGTCATCGCGACGTGTATATTTATTTCCAAGCGTCCACTTATTCTTCTTCCTTCACGACAAGAAAAATAAGCTTGCGCAAGCGCCCGAGAGTTCTTTTTTTAAAAATTCCTCGTCCGGATCCAGGATAAAGCTCTTCGGGACCAGGCGAAGCATGACGATTGCCTCCGCGAATCTAATCTGCGGCGGCGGACTTTCGAAAGAGACGCGTGCGCGCCTAACGGCTCACGTGCCACTACCTATGCAGCATCCGAGTTTAAACGTATGCGGAATTGCGAAAGAGGGAGCGCGGTGCAGCGCTAACGGTTCTGCGGCGCGCGACGACAGCGATGGATTAAGAACACACACCTGGGATTGGGAGAGATGAGATTTTTTTCACGCGGATTCGGTCTGAGTCGCTTTTGATTTTCGAGAAGTTTACACGAATAAGAATTAAGAGTACGAGTTGTGTTGGTAAATAATGATGCGCTCGAGCGAGATACTGAAATTTATCAAAGATAACACCGTTTTTTAAATAATGAATGATAATATTTTTTTATTGTTGATGATAATACTTTTCCATTGCTAAATTCATTTTTTCTATTGGAAAGTACTTTGTGCTTTTATTTCGAAACTAAAATTTAAGTACTACATCAAACAATAATCATCATTATAGTGAAAATAAATAAAATTTATAAAAATAACGTAATTTTTTGATCAAATATATGCTTGATTATAACAAAAATCATTCATTCAAAGCTAGAGTACTTTTTTGAACCATAAAAACATTGAAAAATCATCACCACTCGTACTCTCGGTTTTAAAAATAAAATTCTCCCGACGCTTATTTCTACACCTTCAAATGTAAACTTAATTAAAAACGATGAAGAACAAAAAACTTAAATCATCTACATTGTCTATATTTATCAAACTACTTGAAATCGCAATAAAACAATACCCAGAACTCGGTCTTCGACTCCGTCTTTAGCTTTCCCGTCGGGCTCCGGTCGCTCGCAGCTCGTTCCACTCGGTGCTGCCCCCGCGCGGCCGCAGCTCGAACTCTCCACGAACCTGCGCCAGGACTGGACATCGCGGGGCCGCATACGATTTCACGCTCGGCGCGCGACCGACGTGTGTAGAAATCGTGAAGATCTCCGGGCGGCGATTATATCCGCCTTTTAAATTGGATTGCACACACTTTGTGCGAGGGGAGTTCTTCTTCGGTTCTCTTTTTTTTTTTTCCTTTTCCCTTTGCTCCGGTGTCCACCTTTCTTCTGCCGGAAAAGTACCGAGACAATACGGAGCGCGATCCCCGGGTACGATTAAAACGACGCAAGGTGTGTTTCGTAAAAGGTGCCCACTTGCTTGCTCTGCGGATGTCATATTTACGGATTAGCAATGTAAATTTTCAAAAAATCGTGAGAATATTTGTTCCCTTCTTTTTTGGTTTTCAGACCGACACGGTGGAATTTAAACGAATGAGTTTCTTACGAGTCGGAAAATTTAAGTGACCGCAAAAATGGCCTTTTTTCAGGCTACCGAATACATCCTCCATGTGATGCTTTTCGTTTAAAAAACGTTAACCATTGCTAAATGTACTCAATACTTCTTTTAATCAAAACTGAACAGATTTTGTTGATACACTAAATTTTTTGGACTTACTTGAATCTCAATAAAATATAAAATCTTAGATGCAAACTTTGATGTCGAGTAGAATTTTTTTAAATCCTTCATTAAGACAGCGCGCAGTCTTAGGCGTAACGAAATACTTGAATTCTCCTGGTAATGACCAAATCGAGGTAAAAAGAAGTTGGAAGAAGAACAAGGTGGAATGCTAATTCAGTCGCGGTGCGGTGCAGTGCGCGGCTTTGGGCTCTTATCCAACAAGATCTCAAGCGCATAACTACCATAGGGAAGCGGAAACCGGAAGGACGACGTAGCTCCCGCGTGTGACGGACTCGGGATGTTCGTCGCCCGTGTGGGAAAAACCAGCCGCAGTCATTGTGTCTTTATTCTTTTTGCGCAAGTTTAGCGAATCGTCATTGTCTTCTTTATATTGACACTTGCGTCACGAAAAGTGTTCGTGGGGATGATTTTCTTCCAGGTAGCCATGGAGTACCGTACGGATTCCTCGGGTTTTATCACCGGACCGAGCGACTCGTAAATCTAACTCGAGAAGTTTTTATTTTACGCTGAAGCGAGGGACTTTTTTTTCAGACAAGGGTGCGTGAGTTTTCCAAGTTCTGGATTGTTTCTTGAACTTGAGTAAGGTATCGAAGGTATTTTATTGAGCATCGGTTCGGACGATACTTTTTCACACACGTGGACTTTATCGGAATCTTATTTTTTAAGTTTCTTGATTTTATTAGTTTTCAAACAAAATTTTCATGATATTGACAAACATTTTAATTCAAGAGTCAAGTACGTGAATAATGCTGAATTACTATATAAAATTCAACCAAAAAAAAACAATTAGTTTTAGGGTCAAATTCAACTATTTTTCCAAATTTGACAGTTACTACAAAAATTTACAAAAATCCAAGAAAATTTGACAGGTCTGTCAGTAAATCTAATTTACAATAAGACCTTTTTGATTTTGGGATGAATATTTTACTTGGTAGCAACGTCTCAATTTCATACTCGCACGCGGCTACGAAAACACTTCGCTCTTCTTTAAAAAAACACATCGATAAATTGTAACTATCATATCTCTCCCGAGTTTGTTTATTAATTTTTCAAAACCGAATCGTTTAGTTACAAGAATAGATCGGTCTAGCTAAGCAGTCCACGACTTGATTTTACTCAATCCACTCCCGAGGCGAAAATAGCATACACGTCCGTCAACATTTTTTTTCTTCTTCCCCAGAATAATTAAATAAAAAAAAAAAAAAAAAAAAAAAAAAAAAACTCGACGATAAACCAAACAAACAGCGTGCAACAATCGGTATATTTAAAGACTTCGCGAGAACAATCTCGTCGAGAGCCAGCAGCCAATAATTCCTCAAAAAAGAAGAAGAGTTAGTCCGCGCGTCGTGTCCGTTTGTCAATTACAAAAATATCCTCTTACCCGGATTTTCACGGTACCGGCGTAGTAGTCGTTGTCGTCGTCATTCCGGCCCGACGCGCTGGCAATAAAGAGAGCCCGCGGGGACGGTAAAAACTGGTTTGAATGTATCCAGCTCGCAACACGCGAAAAATCACTCCTTTTTTTTCATTTTTATTCTCTCAAAGTCTTTGACGACAGGTGACGCGTTTACGATGTTTATACACCGACAGTGCCCCCGCTAAACAATGATTCCAACTCGGGATTATAATTGTCGCGTGACGTCTTGAAGTGAATCACCGTACGAGGTTTTTCCTGCGGATCTTTAATTAATCCGAGATCAAAGGTGTATTTGAAATTACAAAATAAAACTATCGGTCTACAAAAAACCTATCAGTCAGATGCGTAATGAGTTGAGAAAAAAACCGTCAGTTTAAAATTTCCGGTAGAGAAGGGTACTAAGTCCGAAAGCAAAAATAACTACAAGTTAAAGAGTGTATCGAGTCCAACAGAAAAAGAATAAAAAGTTCAGTATAAAAACAATATTTATCAATCTAAAGTAAACTGATTCCGATAAAAACGGCAACTTATCAAGAGAACACCAAGTTCAACGGATAAAAAAAAATCATCGGTCAAAAGTAAACCAAGTCCCGCGAGAAAGGATCCATCGGTCAAAAACGTACTAAATCCGATATAAAAGATCTATTTGCCGAAAACGATACAAAATCCGGTAAAAACTCATAATTTTACAAAGTCAAGTTGTGAATCGCCCATCGGTCCGAGTCCGACAAAAACTACCCATCGTTCGAAAAAAGTACCAAGTTCCCGATAAAAAACCCTCCAAAATCTTTCACAAAACCCGTTGGTTGACACACCGAGAGTCACTGTAAATAAAATCACTCACTGAGTCTTGACTTTCAATCACTGATTCTAGTGTTCACCAATAAAAAATCACAGTCCACTGTTCACCAAAGGTCCTCCCGTGTGTCAACCTCTCCAAAAAAAAAAAAAAACTAAATTTTTTTTTGTTTTTTGCAACAACAAACTAACCTGCAGTATGTATCCACGAGCGTAGTCCTCTCGGGTCCAGCCGAAGGCGGCCAGGAGTTTGTCCCTGTCTCGATGTTGCAGTAGTATCCGGTCGAGCGGTGGCTTGAGTCTCGGGGGTATCGCGCGCGATCCGTAGAGCACGAGTGAGGCGACGTCAAACACGGCCGTCGGCTCGACAGTCTCTGAGCTCGGTGCCGCGGCGAGGCCGCCGGTCGGCTTCTCCTCCTTCGGCGAGAAGTCCCCACCACCGCCAACGCCGCCTACTCCTCCGCTGGCGGCGCTTCCACCACCACCGCTGCTGTATGGACGGGAGGCGACATCCCCACCACCGAGGCCTGCACCGCTGGTCGACAGTCGCGCGAGCGCTGGAAGCACAACAGTGAGAGGATCAGCCGCACTGCTCTAAGAGAGTGGCGCCATCTGCTGCGAATGGGCGCTGAGGGGGAGCGGGTGGATAGGGTGCTTTTGTCAGCTCTTTTGGTTATTAGGTTTTTTATTGGTTTGATTTTGGTGTTAAAAGAAAAATACTTTAGAGCTTTTAGTCATTTTTGTAAGGGTCTAATTATCATGATTTGGAGTCATTTTTGTAAGGGACAACGTTCTAAAAAATACATTGGTTTCTTCTTTAAATAATGAACGCAGTTTTATACATGGAAATGTGAAAGCTCATAAGGCTATAAGTAAAATCAATTTATTAATTAGTTTTTCTTGACATCTTCAAAGTATCGCTCAACTTTATAGCCTTATATCATTTAATCCTTTATTTAATTCTGGAAGAGTTTCGACTTGACCTTTTTACATTAATTTGAGCTCAGTAATTATATTATTGGTATTGAATCTAAATGACGATATATGTATAGTATATGAAATAGCAAACACTTTTTGACGAATTTAGTTCAGAGAACTTTTGATTTTTGATTTAACCATTGCAGCAGCATTATAATTGTCTTATAATTATTAATAAATTAGCAGTGTAATGATGGGATTTTTGCGATTGATTGATCATTCATTGGCAAAACTGATGACAACCTATGGCAATTCTTAATTCTTGGACAGTTATACTAAACAGCGTTTTTTAAAATGAGATACTTTGGATTATGTTATACAAGACATCACGTATCCTATCAGAGGGTGTATACCAAGGTAATATCATTGTTTCCCTAAAAACATGTGATTTATTTTAAAAAATTGCAGTTTAAAAAATTTAGTTGACTATGAATATCGAGCTTAGATGGAATCATGAATCCTTCACAAAGAACTATAATAGAGTAAGTTTTTATTGTAAGATGGCTTCGCCTGCAACGCTTGTAATAATACATAATTTAATGTACATCACTTAATTAAGAACGAAGTTTAATGTATTAACAAAACGACAGTCATAAAAGTTGAAGCAAGTGTAGTACCCTGCACCAATTTTTCAACATTACATTATGTAATCAGTATAAACACATGATCACCAAGCATAAATATTAAACCAAAATGTTTGACATTAAAGTTCGCGAGGGGTGCGTCTGGTCAACCGCGAACATTCCACCCCCAAAAAAGTCTCTCACCCCACCCCTTAGAGAATTCCCCAATTACCAGAGAGTTTCAACATAACTCCGAAGACGAGTCAATCGGGGCTGGTGCGTTGATTGAATCGCGTGTCGCCGCGGCAACATCTTCGTTCGGATTCGTTTTTTTAATTAGCCAGCTCGCGCGCGCTCGGTACGGTCGATGAGTTTACGGACGCGTTCGATAGCTCCCGCTTCGGGCTGTAGCGGGGAGTGCACCCGCGCGTAAAAGTAAAAGTTAAGGAGCGAGCGCGCCGGTGCAAGAGCCATTAAGCCATAGCGTGCGCTCCCAAGGCTCTCCCCCTTTCTACTCTATTCAACAACAAACTAATAAGTGCCATGCCGCCGTGGATTCTCTTATTGTTTCTTCTAGAGGTAGATACTCACTCAAAACCGAGAGGTGTCTTATGTTTATTCATCGCTGTTTTCAGAGTATCCCACGACAGCTCGAATTAAATATTTTGAAATCTTCCATTGGTTCAATTGTTATATTAAATAATAACGAATTCTTTGGGAAGAGTAAGTAAGTCGCAGGGACAAATGAGAGTTTGAATTGAGAACATTCGGTTGAGTCCCTTATTGGTAACTCAATTACCATGTACTGTTCACAAGTATCTTCTTCTAGCTTCTTTTAGATTAACTTTTTACTTACATTATGGTCACCTAAACTTTTTTTAAATTTTTTTCAGTTTACAGTATTTCTTTTTTACTTGTACTCAAAGTTACGACTGCGGACAAGTTTAGTTTAAAGATTAGTATACTAAAATATTCAAGTTTAGATTAAAAAAGATGCTTTTTGCCTGCACAACATCATAAATCAATTACGGTTTGTACTGTTAAATTTGATCCTGCAATTACAAAAAATTTTCTTTTTTCAACCCTATTCAAAGGGTCAAAAGTGTGTAATTTTTTCCAAAATCCTGAAAATCCTCGCAAAACCAGCTCTCCGGCTCGAGACTTTCAAAAAACCAGCGGACCGCGCATAAAAAAAAAAAAAACCCCGTGCGCATCCATCTCCCGTGCTGATAAGGAAGAAGAAGACCGAACTCGGTGCAAGCTTTCCCCGGGCGCTGCATCTTCGCCGAGGAACAACAACGCACGAAACCGTCACGGTTTTCGGCCATAATCCTACCGAGTACGCTTCGGGATGCTGGAAAGTTTTATCCTTATCGGATGCGAAATTACGGCTGGCTAATTGACACGCCGCGCTGGGAGAGAAACCTCGCGAGAGCGACTCACGCGAGCTGGCTAATTACAAAGGATGCGCGAGTCATCGGGGCGCCACTCGCTCCTCTATTAATGCTTTATCGATCCAAACGAGCCAAACCGCGATGACAATCTTTTTTTTTTTTTTTTTTTTTTTTCATTTCTTTTTTTGGCTTGGCAGGGGAACCGGTTTTCGGGTGTATCTAGTTGTAAATGAGATGCGTGATGTTTACAAGCCGAGGAGACTTTCGATTTTTTTTTTTTTTTTGGTCTAACAGGTGTTTTGTGGTGTAGGAATCGAGATTTTTACGTTTTTAAGGTAGCCATTGATAAAAAAGTAGATTAGATTCGTATGTAGGTAGACTGTTTTTCTTGATAGCTGTATGGTATTTAGTGAATTTATTCATGTTTGATTGATTGACAAACTGACTGTTTACTTGAATGCTGCAAAAAATTGAAAAATAAATCGGAAGGTTTGCGAAAATCGAGTTATTTTTAATACTGATTGTTTTGCGGAAAAAATCATGAACTTGAGAGTATGTTCGATATTTTTAAACGAACAAAATAACGTGTATTCTAATTCTAATACTATAGTATAAAGTAGCTGTCGCCATTTTGCGGAAACTTTTTATTGGTGAAGAAGTTTTTAAAATATTTGAAAAGTGCATTTTATGATTGCTGTTTCTCTCCTATGCGTACTTGAGCACCCTTATTTTAAAATATTCATTTAGTGACAGTAAATAAGAATGAATCAATATAGAATTTGTTGACACTTTTGCAGGCTACATTTTGCTATAATATAGTCTTATTTTTACCAAAGTATGATAGTTTAATCAATGAACAAATAATACATAGTTTTTTCTCTCTTAAAATTGATAATGTCTACCCATTAAAATATATATATATATATATATATATATATATAATTTATATTTACATCACTCGAGCGAATATCGAATAACAAGCTTTAATTTTAAACTCGGAACGTTGATAAAAATAAAAAAAGTGCGTGCGTGCGTGTGGCTAACGAGAGGAAAACACGGGACGGCAGCCCGCGGGTGCACCTCTCGAAATTAAAGCTCAGCCCCCGGAATCGCATTTTCCCCGTCATAAACAAACGGGATTAAACGTCGAGGATGGGGTAGCTGCGCTCGCGGGGAATTTTACTCGCGAGTATCGGATTTTTCGTTGTTGTGATTTTTTTTTTTTTTTTAAATGATTTTCGAATCGAAAGGTGGACGATGAATACGAATAAAAAAAAAAAAAAAATGATGTTTTTAGAGAGGAGCTCCGACAAAAGAAGGAGGAGGAGGCGGGTGGTGCGGCGGGCCCCATGTGGCGCTTGTGTACCTGCCGACCCGCGTAGCGACGCATGACAAATGGACGCTCCCGGGGGATAATTAGCGGCTTCTTCTTCTTTCGGGGGGCCACGCGGTTGGTAGGTAGGTATATCGAAAGTGCAGCATAAGCCAGGAAAAAAAAAAAAAGAGAGGAGAGCGGAGCACCGTTGTAGGCGCTAAATGTTGACAGTGCGGGGCTCCTGCAGTGGGAAACTAGGTGTTTTTCCGAGGGAAAATGGATGGTTTTACGGTAAAAAAGGAGGGTGCGAAAAGAGTATTCCAGAACAATATTTAAAAGCTTGTAGTCAGTTATAAAAATAAATAATTAAGTCTTTTTAAATTTGTATTATTCATATCTATAAAATTACCTGTTTGAAAAAATGATGTAAATTAAAACAAGTTTATGGTTTTACTATTTCTTTTTAATAAATATTAGGTTGATCTGAGATAGTCCATTAACTTAAATTTGTAATTGTTAAATTATTTAAAGAACAGCATTTTTAAGTTTTAAAGTTTAAACAAAAATTTATAAAATTTTTTACAAGTTATAAGGTGCAATTTATCTGAATCGTAACAATTATTAAAAATTATAGTTGTGTCATACTACAAAATTAACAAACTCTTCTAGATCAGTTAAGTACGGGTTTATGAAAAAAAAATGTCTGGGTTTCTTAAAATTTATTTTTTATTTTTTAATTTGAAAATTTATCAGTAAGTAACGATTTATAGCACATTAATTAAAAACAGTTATATAACCCATTGGGATTTGAACCTACGACTCATGGATGACCAGTCCGTGTAGCTCTATTGACTACGATTTCTCCTTGACATTATTTTTGAAAAAATATGTAATATTTGTACATACTTTACATTTTGATGGTTTATTTTATAAAATGATTTTTTTTTTTTTAATTTTGATTACTATCATTTTCATTTTTCCAAGAAGTTTAGTTCTTCCGAGTTTATTTAAAAATTTTATTTTCCACTTGATGACAGTAAAAGTACGCAGCAATAAATACTCATAATAGATTACACACAAAACCGTTTGCTATAATTAAACAAATTTTAACTAAACCAAGCGTTAAAATGAATAAACTAATTTGCACCTACAACTACAAGAAAAACAGGTGAAACTTGGAACAATATTTACAGCCGAGCGGTAGTCCCGAACCCGTCCTCTTTTCTCGCAGCGCCCAGTTTCGGAAAAGCCAGGGTCCACCGCATAAATCAAATTTTCGCCGTCGTGACAATGCAGAGGAGTCGAGCGAGGCGCCAGGAGGACAATAATGCTGGTAAATCGTCGAGAGGATGATATTATACTTCTTGGAAGCGACCCCCATTGTTCGAGCCCGAGGATCGGTTGTCACCCGAAAACGATCCCTCTATGCAAATCCCTTCGAAACGGCTTCCATTCTTCCTCCTTTTGAGACTCTGCTCTGCTGGAGCGATTTCGTCCCTTTTTCTCTCTCGTGGGAGAGCGCCTCTCTTAATTGAGGACCTTGTCATGGTAATTCTAATGGTAGCGAAAAATTAAAAAAAAAACTTTTTGTTGATTTTAATTTATAAAATGTTGAAAGAGCATTTCAAAACAACTGCTGTTGTTGTGATAATTTTACCTTTTCTTTTTTATGGGACAAAAAATCGGGAGGAATTGTTAAAAGTAATCTTGTTTTGATCTATATAGAATTGTAACTCAGTCTGGATGACTTTTGGCGAACGGAATACTCGAGGGCGAGACGCGGCAAAAGTTAGTCACTCGTTAATGCAGTCGGTCGTTTAACTCTTACGCGATAATTTCTTCCTCGCGAGAGTGTTATGCCATTTTGACGTTCTTTGTCCCAAGCTGGCTGCATTCGTAATGACTAACGCTGTTTACTTTACTTTAAACTTTTAGAAGTTGGAAGATTCGTAACCGCAGAAAGGAAGGACTCTGCAGTTCACCCCAACAATTATATTTTTCAGCTTGATTTATGATACGGATTTGATGTGTATATCGTTTGACTTCAGTCACTATTGCTGTGTATTTTATGCTTTTTATTTTTTATCAACTAATTTTTTAAAAATTTAATGATTTCTACAAAATTGAATAAAATAAATTTTTTTTAAATTAACAGAAAACATTTTTTTTAGTTTTTACTACTTAATTTTCAAAGAATGATTTTCTAATCATTAAAATTAAAAACTAAAAAAAACAATGGTAGTTTTACAAATTCCATCTTGAAATATTTAATTTTTTTTTTTTTTTTTTTTTTCAATTTACTGAATCAACGGGTAAAGAGATATCTTTTTTGCATAGATAAGGTTATAAGCTTGAAGATTTATACTCAAAGTCTAACTCGGCCAGTGTAGAAGTGGGTCTCGAACCCGGGACCGGCAGCTTACCGGACTTCTAAAGTTTATGATAATATTTTTTAAATAAAATCAATTAATCTGAATGTATGCGTAAAAATGAGAATGCACGATACTCAGATTCAATCAAACTCAATGCAATTTATGGATAATTTGAGAACCCATTTTCAGAACTATTAATATCCCATTAACGAGCCATTAGTAAAAAAGCAGCTTAAACTTCTCAAAAGAGTAAAACTCACAGCAATTGTCGTTTGAAAAAAAAAATAATAATAAACCAAAAAAAGAGATCGCGAGAAAATTTTCGGCTTAAACAAAGCCCTTAAAAATCTCCGTTAATCCAGACGCGTCCAAAGCGAGCGTCGGCGCGGCGTCGGGCAAGGAGACCGTCGTAAGAGCTAGTCGGCCCTTACCCCCCGCGACGATGGTTTGTACAGCACTGTAAACAGAGCCCAGCCAAGGAGGATTTGCATCGGGCGGGGGGGTGAGACTAAATGGTATGTAAACCGTCCCAAAGTTCGACCTACCCCAGCCAGCGCAAACTCCATTAAAACATTATGCACGTACCGATGCGCTCGGAAAATCGCCCGGGCTGATGCGTTGCTTCGGAGTAATGTATTGATATTGCCCCCGCGTCCGGGATTTATCATCGGTCGAATGCCAGATGCTTTATGAGCGAGATTCTTTTTTTTTTTTTTCTATTCGAGGGGTGTTTTATGTTTTTCGTGAGGTGGGGTACCTCGAAAAAAAGACACCGGTGGTCCACTAGTCTGTTAGTCACGTTTGTCGATTATTTTATTTTTCAAAGCATATTACGTATCTTTTGTAAACTATACAACATGATTTTTTTTTAAATGAAGTTTTTATAATATTGTGGGCTCATACAATTATTTAGATGTATTGTAGGACATGATTGACTTTGGCTAAGTTAAGGAGGTTCCCTACCATCTACGTAAGTCAAATGTGTATTTGACTACAGTAGTTGTCTGCTCATTGGCTCAGCAACTTTCTAACCCCTGTATGAGCCAATGAGAAGTCATATTTACAAGAATATAAAATCAATTGTTTATAATTATTGCTACAGGCTCCTAATGAATGTTTTGAAACAAGTATAATCAAAGTCTGATTTTTTCCGATTTTTGTGCGTAGTTACATTAAAATCTGTGGGCTGGAAATTAAGTATTTGCTGTTTTAGTAAATTTCCCATTAGAACCCATGCAAATTTGTGAAATTTGAAATATTTATAACTTTTTTCACAAGCTCCTCAGGGCTTTGAAATTTTAGCTAAGCTATTTTTATACTAAAAAGTATGTGTTCATTTAATTTGGACAAAATCTGTGGGCTAGATCTATTTGGTAGGGAACCTCCTTAATGGGATATACCGAGGGATATACAAACAAATTTTATACTCGCTAGCCAGAGTTTACAAGTTCAATTCCCTTCATACAAAAAAAAAAAATTTTGTTAGAATGAATATACTAAAATAATGCTTTTTTTTTTTATTGAACTATATACCTTACCTTGACTGATGAATGATTTCTCATTGCGTAGATTATTAGTCCTTATTTCAAATATCTTAAAAGATCAAGTTAAACTGTTTTTAATCAACAGCTGCTGCTGCTCTCAAAGTTTATTTTTATAATTTTTAATTTGAAATGAACAAGTTTATAATTTAATTACGAATATTTAACTTGATAGGGCACTTTTGATAGAAGAATAGTCATACCTGTACAGATTCAATAAGTGAAGGTACGACTCCTTGTGTCGGTAATTTTAAATTGTTATAAAACAAAATAAATCAAAACTCTGTTTCTACCATTATTTTAATTTTTTTTTTTTACTATTTATATTCAACAATTATTTCATTGATGAAAAAAAAAGACAGACAAAATAAAGCCTACTCAGATATCTCGAAAAGATATCGTATCATCCATCTCCCCAAAAAGTTTAATTACCCACCGTCATCCTCGAAAATTAGACGAAAACCTCCTCCTCCCAAAAAATCATCGCGTTCGATCGCGGTAGGAGTTTCCTCTCTCCCTCGTGTATAGTAGTTCAAATAAAAAAAAAAAAGAAAAAAAAAAAATCATCGACTGCAGCATCGGGACCGTCCATTTGTCTTGCGCTGCGGGGGTATGGCCCGCCAAAATAATTGTTCCCGAGAAGATGAGAGGAGAAACCCCGACCCAGTTCGACCGCGCCGGGGCGTGCCGACGATTAATGCTCCAGGTGTGAACATCCTTTCGTCACGTTTTTCGATAGCCTCTCCCCCCCCCCCCCCTGACTTTTTTTTTCTCTTATTCGAGTGAAAATCGCTGCTGAGGCTCGTTGTTTCTGTTGTTGTTTCAAGGCTTCGAACAATTTCGCGCAATTACCTGAAAATTGGTTTGTTTAGGCGATTTGAGCTGGTGCGGGAGGACGGTTTAATTGGGTCTTCGATCCTTTGTCAATTTCGAGCTATTTTTGTGTGCGGATGCGCGCGTGGGTAATCTATTGTCAATTTTAGTTTATTTTTGCAGTTTTGTGCCGAGGGTCATTCAGCTGAAAATACTTGGTTATCTGGAATGGAAAATCATGAAAAAGCGCATCAAGAGAAAAAAAAATAATGAAAATTTGTGTATCATAAAAATTAATTTTCAAACTTTAATTGCTTATTTTTTTTTTTTTTAGTTAAAAAGTTAAAACCACATGTTTAACAGTAGAATTACTTGCATGGTTTACATAAATTTATCTTTAAAAAAAATTATTAAACGGCTACTTAACAATTTAGTCAAAAAACCTTTTTTTTATTGTTCAAATTTAGTTACTTGAATTGAATTTTTTGAATTGCAATAACTATAAATTTCAATCGGATCTACTAACGTGTAGCCAACTAGAGACTGCTCAGGATGGGATTCGAACCAAAGAAACTGAATTTAACAGTCTATAGCTCTGTCACCCGATCTACTCTCGCTACGCTGGAAATAATTCAATTGATTGTATTATAATATCTAAATATTGATTCTAGATTTTTTCCACAGTACACATTTTTTACGGATAGAAAACATTTTTGGTCATCTAAAAGTTTCGGAAACAAAAAATCTAATCCCTAAAAGCTAAGAAAATTTTGGATCTACGTAAATTTGTCTCTAATAAGAACTAGAAATGGAACTTGAAATTATAATTTTACAAATTTATAAAAAATTAAACATACGAAAAAATTCTTCTTTTTTGCTTTAAAAATTCAGTGAAAAAATATTTCTTACCATTAGAGTATCTAACATAACGAGATCATCATTGAAGAAAATAAACAAACAAAGTGAAAAATGTTTTACTAGTGCAACATCGAGTGTTGAAACCAATCAAAACTTTTGGAAGCTGCTCAGTCAACCCAAAAACCTGAAGGAACAAACTCGCATTACGTAAGGTGTCACTCCGACATTCAAATAAACTTGATTAATACCCCGCCCGTTATCATTAATTCTTGAGTAACACACATACATCTTTTTTTTCATACTCGATCCGTCGTAGCACATCGCCAAACAAAAACATCCTCGTGTTAAATTCGTAAGAAACAAAGTCTCCCCGCGCGATCGTTATTCCCGGCATCGACGTATCTCCCCTACAATATAAAACTTCATTGCCGCGTCGTAAAAGAGAGAGAGAGAGGATCCCCCAACCGGTTTTTGATAAATCATGATTTATGCCGCCGAGTCAGATCCGTCTTGACCTTCATTTACCCATTCGATATCGTTTTCTGGACGGTCCACAAAAGAGTACCGCCTGGCCAGGTGACATATTTCCCACTGGTATTTCACTGGTATGTCACGCTTTTTTTGAGAGAGAGAGATTGAATCGAACTTGACCACATCGGGGATTTAAATAAGATTGGTTGACATTTTATGGGAAGAGGGAACAGGTGTTTTTTTTTTTTTTTTTTTTTTTGAGTGGGGCCTTGTGAGAAAAAAGGATAGGAGAGTTGTAATCTGGATATCCCAGTTTTGATGAATTCATCGGGAGTTTTTTTAGATGTGGTAACGGGAGATGCAGAGTGAAAGAAAAATCGAAGCTGTGACACTCGAGGTTTTCCTGGATTTGATTGTTTGTCATATTTTTTTGGTATCAAATAATTTAAAAAACAAAATAAAAAATATGTTCTTTTTAGATGAATAGAGCCTAAGGATGTACAATCATAAAAATGCACAGAAAATGATGAAAATTTAATAGAAGATTCTTGGATGCTTAAATTAATTTTCAAGATTTTTTTTGGGGGTCGTTACAAGCCTTTTTCAAGAAATATAGTAATTTGAAATGACCTGCGCTTATGCGAGCCATACAAGAATCGGTAAAAAAATGTAATAACTTACTAAAAAATGCAGAGACTTTACGAAAAAAAATATGAGTCGGTAGCTAAGAACTTAAGGAATAGAATTTTCAAATAAAAACTAATGGTTGCAGAGCTTTTGAAAAAAAAACAAATGCAAAAGCATGAAAAAATTTTTTTTAGATAGATTTTATTTTATGGTAGTTATAAATTAACAAATCATTGTAAGAGTAGCGACTGGATCGGCTGCTGAAGCTTCAGACTATAAAATCAAGGTTTCCTGGTTCGAATACGAGTCGATCGATACTGTTTTTCGTATAACCTGCCAAGTACTGGCGATACTTGTACATAGAAATTACTAGAATATTATCTCTAATAGTTATAATTAAAAAATTAACAATTGAACCAAATTGATAAAAAAAAAATAGTATATTATAGTACGGGTGCAGCATCGTCACCAGGGCGGTTTTAAGGACCCGAGTGCGTAGCGAAGCGGAGCACGAGGTCCTTAAAACCGCCCTGGTGACGTGCTGCACCAGTGCTATATACTATTTTATAGTACGAGTAACCGAAAACACGCATCAAAGATTTGATTTTGAGGTTAGAGTGACCAGGAGTACTATAAAAAAAAAAAAAAAAAAAGATTTGTTTTCAACACAACATGATGTAAGTTTATTAATTTTTTGCTGCAATTACCCAGATAAAAATCCGATTTCCTCTTTTAAAATACACTTCCCTCAACAATTCCAAACCACAAACGCAAACTAAAATATCATGTTTTTCACAAATGTCCCTCCTGCGTAACCGACATTTTAGCAGCTGAAACGTCTCGTACATTCCGTGATCGATCCCGAATAAATTAAAGCTTCATCCATCATCCATCATCCGCAAATCGCGCAGGTGGCGTCTCTAATTCCGAAAATTAGGTAAACCCTGCGCGTGATAAGGATCTTCGGTGGTCAAGCTAATAAACATTCACGCGGTCCCATATCTCAAGCAGGCTCGGTGTGAGTCTTTGATCCGAACCGCCCCGCGCGGGCATCATCCTCGCGGGCACGCTTGACATTTTCACCGCGGGAGACGAGACGACTCCTCGCACGCTCACCGAATGTCTCCTGCCATGCTGGCCCCGGGATTAGCGTGACTCCTCCGATCGCGCGGGACGACGAGGAAAAATCGATTTTTTTTTTCTTTCTTTCGAGGGGAGATTGATGGTTTCGAGTGGCCCTTTTTAGAGATGCTGAATTGATATTTTTTTAAATGAAGGGAGGTTTGAAAAATTATCGAACATGTGTATGGGCCCTCCTCTGGACAATAGGCTTCGAAAGTATTAAGAGCAAGTTTAGACGTTTATTATATTGTAGTTGCAGTTTTTACGAATTATCCTACAAAATGTACGTTCAATTTTAAATTCAAAGTAGTGCGATAGTAGTATGGTGGTTAGAGTTTAAAGTAGTGACTTATTGTAGCCATTCAAGACCGCGGCAGTCAAAAGTTATTGAAAATTATCTTGACAATAAACAGAAACAAAAATAAAAAAAAACAATTTCAAAGCGAGCAGCGACAAAAATTTATAAGACATATAATTATTTATAAAACACTACCAGAGTATCTGTGGCAATAAAAAAAAATTTATTTTTTAAATTTATTAGTTGATAATTTATGAAAAAATTTAACATTTTTTTGTCGTTTAAGATTTATCTATCCCTTTATAAAAGAGAGATATCGCCATTTTGGTGAGATTTTCAATGTAAGATTTTATTCGTGAGCTGATTGGTGTAGAAGTTTTTAAAATATTCGAAAAGTGCCTTTTGAGGTTACAATCATTGTTTTTTTTCCTATGCGCGCTTGCAGCGTGCTGAGTGGTACTAGTAATATAAACGTTAAATGTAACAATTAATTTTGTATCATCGTAGCCTACTGTGGTTAGAGATCACATTTCTGTGCAGCAGAGACGCTGTAGCCATGGGTTCAAGACCTGAGACTAAAAGACTTCGATAAAAAAAATAAAAAATAAAAATAATAACATACCTTGAGCATTTTATTTTTTTTCAATAAAAACTTATGAGTACTTATACTATTATTCATCAAAAAATACAATATTATTAATCTTAGAGAAAATTAAAGAAACGCTATTCGAAACTTTGGTATACTTCTAAAAGATTCAGTAATACGATGCGGTAGTAATAAAAAATTATAGTTAAATTAAATTATAAATTATAAACTATAATCAATAATCATGAATAGTTGTAACAATAGTTTATTTACTCTTTTAGATTATTAACTAATCTAATTAATTTTCTCTTAAAATTAGTTATTTTTGACCAACTCCACCTTTCTCAAAGATAGCCAGATTAAGTCAACATAAATTATTTGATTTCATAGCTTTTAAATTTGATAGCTCTTTGGGACTTAAATTAGTTAATTTTTATAGTTTCTTGTAACTCTTTTTTGAGTCTCCACTGAATTCGTAATTTCAAGCACTTAACACTTTTTTGAATTTTTCTTCAAGGTAACTACAAATCAAAAATTAAATCTTAAAATCATCAACTCAAACAGACTAATAAAAAAGAGCCTTTCCATTAATCAAACCTCCAACGGTGTATATTCTCCCACGAGTAGATCAAAAGCGTACGTTTGACGACCACCAACAAACAACGAGCGTGTCTAATCGGCTCGATATCATTTTCACCCCATGAAAAGTGACGCACACCAGTGTCGCGCTCCATTAATATCTATTATCTTTATCTCGGCCGGAAGGGTCTGACGTCAGTGTGGGTCACCGTGGCTAAACAAGTATTTCGCATTATGCCTCTTAGTTCTTCCAGCTAATTAATTGGATAAAAGCGACCCCGTCAGGCCTTTTATTCGCCCCGATTTGATTGTCCAGTGAGAACTTTACAGGACAAAAGGAGGACCTGCTGTTTTTATAAAGGCTCGCAGGTAGAAGGAAGAAAAGCGAAAGCGCAACATTGATTTTTCGTGAAAAATCTCGGTCCTTTCAAAATTTGACGGTCTTTGGAGCTTGTGAAGGGTCTGATGGTATTAGACTCAAACGTCAGGTATTTTCGTACGGTCACTTGAACTTTAAAGGGTAAGTCAGCGTAAATGTAGAACAGCCGGTCGAGTCGTTCTTTTCCGTTCGTTTTCAAACTACGGCTAGGTGGCTAATCTCTTTTTGACCGAGAAATCCGGGGGGGGGGGGGATTATAATTGTTTTCTTTGTAAGCGGGGCGTCTTAAAAATTAAAAACTTTTTTCTTTCTTTCTCAAGTTGCGGAATATCAACAAAAAGGCAAGATGAAAAGAGTTAGCTGCGGGATGGTACGAACAACAAAGTTGTTTAATCGGGTTTGTTTTGAGGAAGGGGATGGAGTCAGTCAAGAGCAGACAGTTTTTGCATGAGGGAAAATTCAGTTGTTTGATTGATAAGTAGATTATGCACTTAAAGAAAATTTATACAACAATTTAAATTTTTTATACGAGGGACTGAGTCAATTAATAAAACAAATTGATTTTCAGTTATAAAAATTCAGTAATAAAATCAAATTTATCTTTCAGTTATAAAAAAAATATTTGAGTATTTCGTTCACTAATTCAAAATTTAATTTTAAACTATCAAATTATTAATGTAAAATTTTTGTTTACCGCTAGGATAATAACTTACACTATCAGCGTTCCGACTAACTAACTTAATTCAGTAATTCAGTATATCTTAAGTTTCTTACCTTTGAGCTAGGGTAATCAAGTTTGGCACCAAAATAAATAAATAAATTTTATTTATATCAAACAGTCATATCAACTAAACAAAACACTCAAAAAATTATCGATTTTTTCTGAAAAAAGCTATCAAAAAGATATTTAAACTTGAAATTTTTTTTAATTCACGAAAAAACTTTTATAAAGAAAAATGTTTTTTAAATTTTTCGTTAGAAAATTCAGCTAATGTCAATGAATAAATTGACAATAAGTGTAAAAAAAAAAAAAAAAACTGAAAATTTAATTAGTAATAATTTTTTTTTATATTCCTAGCGTTTAACATGTATACTATGAATTTATTTTTGGATTTTGACAATTGATAATTTGGTGGGGCGACTGAGACTCGAACTAACATTCAAAGAGTCGACACCTGATACTAGTAACTACTATACTAGCACATAATATCGTTGACCCGGACGAAAAGAAACACCTGCCAAAAAATCCGGTTAAACAGTAACAGTACCAGTTTTTCAAGAAAAACGTAACAAGTTTTTTTTTTTACGAGAAAACTGTAACAAGTTAACAATTTTCCGAGATAACTGTAACAACAAAATAATCGGCCAATATATGAGCCAGTTTTTCAAGAAAAATGTAACAACTTTTTTTTTTACAAGAAAACTGTAACAAGTTAACAATTTTCCAAGATAACTGTAACAACAAAAAAATCGGCCAATGTATGAGCAACATTTTTCCGAGAAAAGAGTAATTAGTATATTTTTTCCGTGATAATAATAACGATCAATAAAAAGGGGAAATTTCCGAGAGTAAAGTAACGGGTGCACTTTTTACGGGTAAAGTGTAACGTTAGGATAATTGACGATTAAGATATTGTTTTTCCAGGTAAAAAGTAACAAGACCATTGCCAACTTATTTGAAACAGACTAAGGGAGCTTTTCCCGAGGAAATCGTAACGTTAAGAACTTTTTTCCGAGTAAAGTGTAACGTTGATTAAATCATAGAATATAAAAATATTTTTTAAAGGAAAATTTACAATATCCATGCCAACTTACTCAAATCTGACAAGAGAGATTTTTCCGAGGAAATCGTAACGTTGGGACTTTTTTCCGGGTGAAATGTAACGTTTAGGAAATCATCAAATCGTTGGCCCTTACGAAAAGAAACACCTGCCAAAAAATCCGGTTAAACAGTAACAGTACCAGTTTTTCAAGAAAAACGTAACAAGTTTTTTTTTTACGAGAAAACTGTAACAAGTTAACAATTTTCCGAGATAACTGTAACAACAAAATAATCGCCCAATATATGAGCCAGTTTTTCAAGAAAAATGTAACAACTTCTTTTTTTACAAGAAAACTGTAACAAGTTAACAATTTTCCGAGATAACTGTAACAACAAAAAAATCGGCCAATATATGAGCAACATTTTTCCGAGAAAAGAGTAATTAGTATAATTTTTCCGTGATAATAATAACGATCAATAAAAAGGGGAAATTTCCGAGAGTAAAGTAACGGGTGCACTTTTTACGGGTAAAGTGTAACGTTGGGATAATTGACGATTAAGATATTGATTTTCCAGGTAAAAAGTAACAAGACCATTGCCAACTTATTTGAAACAGACTAAGGGAGCTTTTCCTGAGGAAATCGTAACGTTAAGAACTTTTTTCCGAGTAAAGTGTAACGTTGATTAAATCATCGAATGTAAAAATATTTTTTAGAGGAAAATTTACAATATCCATGCCAACTTACTCAAATCTGAGAAGAGAGATTTTTCCGAGGAAATCGTAACGTTGAGACTTTTTTTCCGGGTGAAATGTAACGTTTAGGAAATCATCAAATATAAAGATATTTTTTAAAGGAAAATTAGCAATATCCATGCCAACTTACTTAAACCATATTTGGGAGCTTTTCCCAAGGAAAACATAACGTGAAACTTTTTTCCGGGTAAACTGTAATGTTGAAGTTATCGACGATTAAGGTATTTATTTTCCAAGTTAGAATTTACAATATCTATGCCAACTTACTTAAACCAGATTTGGGAGCTTTTTCCGAGGAAAACGTAACGTTAAAACTTTTTTCCGGGTAAACTGTAATGTTGAAGTTATCAACGATTAAGGTATTTTTTTCCAAGTTAGAATTTACAATATCTATGCCAACTTATTCAAACCAGATTTGGGAGCTTTTCCCGAGGAAAACGTAACGTTAAAACTTTTTTCCGGGTAAACTGTAATGTTGAAGTTATCAACAATTAAGATATTATTTTTCCAAGTTAGAATTTACAATATCTATGCCAACTTATTCAAACCAGATTTCCCGAGGAAAACGTAACGTTAAAACTTTTTTCCGGGTAAACTGTAATGTTGAAGTTACCAACGATTAAGGTATTATTTTTCCAAGTTAGAATTTACAATATCTATGCAAACTTATTCAAACCAGACTTGGGAGCTTTTCCCGAGGAAAACGTAACGTTAAGAACTTTTTTCCGAGTAAAGTGTAACGTTGATTAAATCATAATAAATACCTTAATCGTTGATAACTTCAACATTACAGTTTACCCGGAAAAGTTTTAACGTTACGTTTTCCTTGGGAAAAGCTTCCAAATATGGTTTAAGTAAGTTGGCATTGATATTGCTAATTTTCCTTTAAAAAATATCTTTGTATTTGATCATTTCCTAAACGTTACATTTCACCCGGAAATAAGTCCCAACGTTATGATTTCCTCGGAAAAATCTCTCTTCTCAGATTTGAGTAAGTTGGCATGGATATTGTAAATTTTCCTTTAAAAAATATTTTTATATTCGATGATTTAATCAACATTACACTTTACTCGGAAAAAAGTTCTTAACGTTACGTTAAAATAATACCTTAATCGTTGATAACTTCAACATTACAGTTTACCCGGAAAAAAGTTTTAACGTTACTTTTTCCTCGGGAAAAGCTCCCAAATCTGGTTTGAATAAGTTGGCATAGATATTGTAAATTCTAACTTGGAAAAATAATACCTTAATCGTTGATAACTTCAACATTACAGTTTACCCGGAAAAAAGTTTTAACGTTACGTTTTTCTCGGGAAATCTGGTTTGAATAAGTTGGCATAGATATTGTAAATTCTAACTTGGAAAAATAATACCTTAATCGTTGGTAACTTCAACATTACAGTTTACCCGGAAAAAAGTTTTAACGTTACGTTTTTCTCGGGAAATCTGGTTTGAATAAGTTGGCATAGATATTGTAAATTCTAACTTGCAAAAAAATACCTTAATCGTTGATAACTTCAACATTACAGTTTACCCGCAAAAAAGCTTTAACGTTACATTTTCCTCGGGAAAAGCTCACTGGCTGACTGAAAATAAGTTGTAATTGTTCTTGTTGCTTTTTACCTGGAAAAATATTATTTTATTCGTTGATCACCAATACGTTACACTTTACCTGGAATAATTTGTGCAGATTACTTTTTCCCCGGGATATATTTTCGTCTTGAGTGAATGTAATTTTTTTCCCGGATAAAAACACTCTGGTTACACTTTCCTCGGGAAATGTTGTCATCGGCCTGCAGCACGTTTAACATGACAGTTTTCTCGGAAAAAAGATACATCATGACAGTTTTCTTGGAAAAAATTGCAACGTTACATTAATCGCGTAAAATTTTTTTTTTGTTATTCTTTCCCTGGAAAAATCACGTAATGGGACTTTTTTCATGGATAAATTTTACATCATGACAATTTCCTTGGAAAAAATCGCAACGTTACATTAATCGCGTAAAATTTTTTTTTTGTTATTCTTTCCCCGGAAAATCACGTAATGGTACTTTTTTCTCGGATTCTCGGTCTCAGGTGTTTCTTTTCGTCCGGGTCAACGATATGTAACCATTACACTACGAAGAAACCTGAAGTTCGATTCAAAAACCAAACCTGTATATGGCATGTCCACTAACAATGAATATTTTTCCTTCCAAACAAAACCAACGTTAATTCAATAAAAGCCCAAAATATCCAACATAAAAAAGACAAAAAAAAAAAGAAGTTCACCTGTGCGGTCGAGAAAATAATCGCGTGTCGGTAAGGGTAGCTCGGAATATAATATTTCGGGAAAACAGAGACCCCCGCCCGTCCATTGTTCGTACGTCACTATACTCAGGGCTCCCAGGCGCCTATGAGCTGGTGCCCCGTGAATGGCAGAAAACGCGACGCGCGCTCGCTTGTTTCTCGGATTTTTCATAAAGAAGGAGAAATTGCTCGGCGGCGCCATGACTCGCTCGATATTCCTTTCTTTCTTTCTTTCGTTTTCCGCGGTCATTTCTTTTGATTTAAAATGTCGTTAATCATGTAACGGAGACTCCCCTGCTCCTCCTTCGTCTCGGAGAAGAAAAGAGTGATTAGGCTCGAGCCACATTATGCACTTGTCGAATTGTGGATTAAACAGAAGATCCAAGCGAATCGGGGCTAAAAGTTTGTCATCCCGAGCTCGGATTATATATGATCCAAGCGCTGACTCGCCGGCTTTCTTCATTACCGCGGCTCGCTCCTATCATCGGCTAAACAATGAGAATCGGGAGATGAGACGGAGAGTCAATCGGAGGGCAATAAAAAGGGCGTGCGTGCGTGGCGATGACAGGGCTGTTTCGCTGTCAATGCTACCCGCGGCGGGCGACTCGATTTTTTTTTCTCCCACCTCCCTCCCGAGAGTCGAAGAAAGAGGAATCAAACTGTGAAATGAGGGTGGACCTTTTGTAAACACGCGTGAAATGACCCGCGAGACTCGTGAGAACTCCAAGGTCCAGGTGCGGTGGAAGGGTGGGTAATTAACCCTTCCCGCGACATCGAAAGATGATTGATTCCGAATCGTCGCGGGGTAATTTGTCAAGCTGTCGGCGAAGTTGGAGGACCGATACCGATCTTCGGACGGACCGACACCAAACGACTCGTCGGTCTTCTCGCGTGACTCGACCACTTGCGGACCATCGCGGACGGTGACGCACACACGGTAATGGACTGAGGATGGCCTCGGGCTGAGTGTACGCTACTTTTTTTTAAGAGAGGACGGGGAACTGTAGAGGGGTGAAGTAGTTGGGGTTTAATGCGAAGATCGCAATGTGGTTGTGGGTTGGATTGGCTGGTAGCCATCTTGTGGTGTTGTACGGTACTAAAAAGTTCGATGCAATTTTTGTTTGTGAAGAATGAAAGTATTTGAATATCGTTGCAGAAAATTTTTCGTTACTGGGTCAGAAGTAAAGGTGAACTACAACTTCGATAGTTTTTAAAATAATTTGTATAGAAGAGCTACGGAACAAAAATGATGTTTAAAAATCTTCTAAAATTTTTTTTTTCTTTTTTTTTCATAGATCATATGAACTCTTATACTTATAAATTCAATATCTAAAAGAATAAATTGACAAAAAATTCAATTGTGCACGTTTAAAAAATTATAAATCCCATAGTTTTGACCAAACAAAACTAAAATAAAAAAAAAAGTTTTTAAATTGACAAATTATATATTTCAGATAGGACACAGCTTTCACATATAATCAAGTTATTAATTTTTTTTTTTTTTCAAGTCTTTTGGACTCTGTCTTAAGAAAAATTCAAGTTTAATACTGCAGTGAATCATAAAGTACAAGCCCAGAATTGAACTCGGCACTTAGGATCTCTAGGATCACTTAGGAAACCATCGCTCTTTCAATTGACAATAAGTCTGGAATCTGGATTGTATACATATTGTAAAATCTTGTAGAAACTTGAAAAAATATTCATAATTTAATAAACTCCCATTTAAAAAAATTAAGATTCTTTTTAAATGCAGAAACAAGCCTGGTAGTGGCGATAGAAAATATCTACTAGATTTATTCGATTCGACTTTAGGAGCAATTTCCGTAGCAATCCAAGTTGCTCTCAAAGTTGAATCGAATAAGTTAACTATTTCAACAAAAACTCTAATCCTATGTTTATAAATTCATACCACTGCCCAATTAGGCCATCGTTTCATGTCCGACTGACGTTTGAAAATCCCTCTCGAGCAGAATGAAACCGCGATCACTACAACAACAACGCTGCACTCGAGCCAACAACACAACAAAAGTGTAGTACCAACCGTCTAATAATGAGACTCGGTTCAATTCATTAAGGTCTCTTTGAAAGTCGAGTAAGGGCAGGCACGCGCCCGGCTCGCACTTTCGCTGCCCGGCCCGGCATTAATAATACCGGGATCATTTGCTCACTCGCGTACCATAATGACGCTTTCTAGAAAGCAGACTCTACAATGGTCAACTACACACACACTCTTTTCTCTATTTATTTCCTTTTAACCTTCTTCTTCGAGTGCATTGTGCGGATTGAAAAACCCAATTAAACAGCGCCCCCCCGATCCGCGCTAAATCACCTCGGGTCCGTAATTAAATCCCGCGAGGCGGGGGTATAACAAACGCCTGACCATCACGCGCTCTTGCCCCACTACCCCCCGGTGTTTCGGCGTTAACACCCCCTATCTGCGCTACTATCGGGGGGTTGCGGTTACAAATGTTGCTGGAGTACAGCTGCATCTGATTGGAGGATTAATGGACTGATGATGCAGCTGCGGCGGAGGAAGATTTGTTTTTAGCGACAAAGACAATGGCGCCTAATCGATGGTAATCGTGAGTCCGTTACGGGGATCTCGAGGAGGCGTGAACTTTGACTGTATACGAAGCAGCTGTTGGCCCAATTTTGAACAATGAACGTGCCGGTGTTTGTGGATCTTGCACGATCGCTTTTAACTCAAAATAGAAGTTACGATTAAAATATTTTGATAATTTTGGGTACTTGAGTTTTTGACACGGTCTTCGTAAGTATTTATAGCAAAGATTACGAATTTTAAAAAATGTTTTTTTAACGATTTTATATATTAATTTTGAACAGTACTTTGGTCAAAATTATTGTTTAATCAAAATTGTGTATTGGTAGTCATGACGTCATCGCAACCAATTTACATTGAAAGCATATCAAGTTATGATCACAATTGATAATTATTTTTAAAATTTTCATAAAAAATCAAGAACACAATCGCGAAAAAATATGATTTTTTAGGAGTTAATCAAACGGTTGTTCTAGTCTCCAGAGTCCCAAAATTAGGGCTGTTCGAGACGAGACGATACGAGACTTTTATCCGGTCTCGGTCTCGGTCTCGAAAAATTTTACCGGTCTCGTTCTCGGTCTCGGTCTCGAAAAATTTTACCGGTCTCGTTCTCGGTCTCGGTCTCGGTATAGTCTCGGTATCGGTCGTGATAATTTTATTAATCTGAAAGCTAAATTAAAAAATTATTTAAATAAATAAATAAATAAATAACTGTTTTTATCAAACTAGTCTCAAGTGGCATGCAAGTGCTGAATTTTTAATAAGAGCCATCAAATTTTTAACCCTGAAAATAAATAAACAATAATTTTTATTTTTAGTTTCAAAAAAAAGGAAGGTAAATGAGAAAATGCTCTGAAAATTTTAATTGCAACTAACCTGTACATAAATAATAACAACACTTAATTCATCACATATTTTTTGCAATCTGGAACTAAGTTCTGTTCGATATTTTTTTTTGTTAGAACTCTCATTTTATTTTATATAATTCTACAAAGAAATTTTATCTATTTATTGAAACAAAGTATTCAATTATCCAAAAAACGATGGCAAAAAAATTCTTAATAACAAAGTATTCAACATTTCAATTTTAACAGTTATTCAAATTTTGAACATTTACGACCATTCGCATCGATCATAAATCGAGGACATTCGACCGAAAGTGATATTGTTTCTGATAATATTTCTAAGAACGAATGTTGCTGTGTTGAAAAAGGTTCTTATTAAAACTGATATTACTAACCGAGACCGAGACTCTCGGCTGCTCAGTCTCGTCTCGGTATCGGTCTCGGTCTCGGACCGATACCGAGACCGAGACCGAGAAAAGTCTCGAGTCTCGAACAGCCCTACCCAAAATGACAACTTCAAGTGAACGGTCCTCGATAAAACCTCGAATTTATACACATTTTTCTATCGATGTTTACGACCGTTGCAACTGCATAAACACACAAGTTGGGTCTTTTTTCCCAAACGAGTATTCGAAACAAGAAGAGGATGATGAAAAAAAAAGGCGCATCGTCATCCCCGTGTATAGACCGTGTCGTGGTCATTAGCCGGGCGGGCGGAATATTATAAACGAGCCTCTTGTCATTTCGCTTATAAATAATAAAAAGCCGGGCCGAGGCGCCACGGTTGTATTCGCTAGCGGGCCCCCCAATAGTGTCGCGATTTGAATAACACGTCTGCGAACTAGTGCATAAATTTCTAATTACAAGCGATTCGGGTATAGTGAGTCACCCGCGTGCCGTGTCCACTCTCCGGAATTTTTTTTTCATCGTCGCAGCCTTTTTTTTTATCCGGGGACATCCCGGCTGGTTTATGCTTGCTGAATTTATACTGTTTTTAGCTGGGTCTGACTTAATAGTTTGTGATTTGTGGTTTGAATTCAGGAGCCACCGTAGCCTAGTGCGCTTAGGCGAGGTGTATATAACTTGAGGATAGTTTGTTCAAATCCTCAGGGATAAGGAATATTCTGAACAATTGTACAAATACCATAGACGAATATGAAACTGTGAGGTAAAAATTCATAACTCAGCTATCATACAAAGAAAAAAAAAAAAAAGATACTTCGTTTAATTCTTATAAGTTTTTTTTTTTGTCTCACAGTAAAATTAAATTAAAAGCCCCTGACAAACCTGCAGTAAAGTATTGATTACAATGAACACTAAGTGTAAAAAGATTTTTTTCAATAAATAAGAAGTATGTATATGGGCAAAAGTCAAAAAGTCCGCACAAAAAGGTACTTCAAAATGAGACATGATTATGAAAATTTCCCAAATGAATGAATCCCGATTTTTTTTTGTTATATGCACGATGACTACTTTTGAAACTACCCGATTAAAATTTTTGTAAGTTTATATAATTTATGTTATTAAATACTTAAAATGCGTTAACTTTAAAATCAAATTTAAAACCGAGGATACAGCTTGTCGAGTTAAAATTTAGATTTATGGTACATGAATTTTTCGTAAAAAATTTAGAGTTATCATTCAAAAATGGAAGGAATAGTATATTACTTAACTAAGCAGTATGAATGGGAAACGTCTCAGATCGCATGAAATTGTCGTCCGAGGCGTAGCCGAGTGTGACAAACATGTGATCTGAGACCTTCCCATTCAGGTGCCTAGTTGAGTATGCTATTTTTCCGCACGACGGCGCCGGGAAGCGCTACTGACTGTAGCGGCAGCGGCAGGGAAGTAGCGCTTCCCGGCCGGAGTGCGGAAAAAAATTTTCTTAAGCATTCTATTTTTGTTAACTGTACAAAGCTTTCTTTCATGCATTCAAAGATAAATTTTTTTTTGCCAGTAACGATTATTTTTTTTACATGAATCGATTCATAATTCAAATTTTTGTACAAAAAGCAACGTAACAAAACATCATTTTCAACGTTACTCTTCGCGATTTCTTCGAAAAAAATCTTTTGACGCAACAACACTCGAAACTGAATACTTGTTCCGAACTTTTTGTTCCCAACAAAGTGTGCCCGCAAACCAAAAAAAACAAAAATCCCCCGAAAATCCTAAAAAACACGATTTTTTCCTCAACACATTTTGGCACACAAGCCCGCCACCCATACTTTTTTTACGACCATCCGCTGTCCAAACACACTTTTACAAGGCCCGGAAAAATTTCTCTCCCCCTTAAAAAAAAAAAAAAAAAAAAAAATATGACACGGTAAAAAACACCGGCCCTCACAAAAGGTTCGGACAATGGGAGTTCGCGCTGGTTCACGAGAAAACGGGAAAGTCCGGAGCTTTATCAAAGCGTATCAAGTCTAACACCCATAAAACTCGGGGCAGCCGCAGTGACACCCCAAGAGTCCCACGAGTTTACAAACTCGAGCGAACAAAGCTGCCGACAGGGCATTGACGGGACCAATTAGGAGCTTGTAAAACTCCGCGCGTTCCTCATTGTATCGAAGATTCAACCTGTTCGATTTTTGAAAATTTTTTTTTTTATCTTTAGTGCTGTAAACAACTCCAGGGTGGGCCCTTCCTCTCCTCCTTTTTTGTTATTCTTAATTACTTTATCGATCATCGCGACCTTCGCTATTTTTTCGTTTATTTTTAAAATTGAATAATGCCGGTCACCGTGCGCGTGTCGTGGCGGGTGATTTTCAGAAAAGCTGGAGCGCGCACGAACAACTTTGCAGGAATCGCGGCTCGCACCCCAGGGGTCCAAGCGCACGGAAACACGAGATCTCATCTTAGATAACCGAGCCGGGATGCGCACCGCTGCGAGTAAAAAAGGAATAATCGAGCTGATAAAACACGAAAAAGACTGTCGGGCTTCTAAATTCACTTTCGCGGGGGACCCTAATGAATGGCGCTGGGTCTGAGTCTTGACAATTTTTTGTGTAGTGAAAGTGAAGTACCTTGTAGTTTTCAATATTTTTGCATGCGTACTTTCGTCCGCTGATAAATTCATTATTATTATTATTTGAAGCATCGTGGTTTTTGATTAAGAAATTAGGGTGCTTCCTAAAAAATTAAAACTACGCGAGTTTGATACTAAAATACACTCACAAATTTTTCAAAGACAATTTGTACAATTATAAACTAAACTCCCAAATGTATTAGTGAATGTAAACTTGAGAGCTCATTGATTTCGATAGTATCCCAAGTAAATAATATGTGATATCCTAATGTATAACCTTTATTATAATAAAGATTTTTCTCGTCTGAATTTAACGCATGGATTTTTATCTGTACTGGCGCACTAAAACCACACGAGTCTATTATTCAAGATTTCATTATTTTTGATAACGATGTAATTAGACAAACTCCACATGATTAATTAATTCAGTGCACCATAGGTCTAACGGAGAAGCTGGAATATTGATTGATTGTCGAAATTAATAAACCAAATTACACATTAACATAGCAATCAATTAACAGGTACGGATTTATTAACCAAATGATTAATTTCTCGATCACCTCTCCTTTATTAAAAAAAAAAAAGATTGTACAGAAATTCCAACGTAATAATAAACTCTCAGAGCGAGAGAGGTTCAAAGTTCGCGCGCGGGTAATCTCCCGTCGCGATCGGTGCCGCAGAGGAATGCATATGGGTCGACTCGACGACTACGCATCAGAGGTGTCCGCGCGCCTCCTCGAAAATGGATGGCGTCTCCTCCTCCTGCTACACCCGCGATGGCTATCGCCCGACTGCGGCTGGATATGGGAGGAAGAAGAAGAAGAAGAAGAGGAATATATTCACAATGCAGCCTTGACAAATTGCCGAGGCTGAAGGACGCGCGCTGTAATTACCCCGCATGCACATGCACAGCGAGGAGAATATTTTCGTCGATTGTTAATTTATGTACGATTAACGACACATTGTGGAGATTGGGAACGAGGTGAGGTTTGCCTCCTTTGTTGAGCGCGAGATTTGAATGCACCGCGGTTTCGGAAGAAGCAACGACGAGGCTTATCAACGAGATTGTGTGAATCTGCAGTGTGCACGCGGTTTTCTTAATCCCTAAAGATTTAATGGTGTCTCGGCATGTCGTGATATTTAAAAAAAATGTAGTTTTTGGTTTTTTATACTTACCAAAAGATAAAAAGTACAAAAAATTACTTGAAAAAGAAAGTGAAAATTTACTCTTAACGGTAATTTTATAAATCATTTTAGTGTTAAAATTGAAAAAATTAAAAGCATTTCTAAAAAGAAGTCTAGATTATTTGAAAGTTTTTTTATTTAACCATACGACGTATAAAAATATGTTTAGCATGTTAAAGCATTATGTGTGAGAATCAAAAGATCAGATACCGGAAAACACTCAACTCTTCACATAAATTCAGAATTTATTTTTGTTAACCTCAATTTTGTTTACTAACAATAAGAAAAACAATCTATATACGACTACTGTAGTTTTTGAGAGTTTAATAAGAACTTTTCAAAGTTCAATGAGCTATTAAAAAAAAAAAATTAATCGTTAGTCTTATCCCTGGAAGAATAAATCCACTCTCCTCTCAAAAAGAAAAATCAATCCCGTCATAAATATTTACTCATCTTCCATTAGCCCCGCTAATTTATTCACATCGGTCGTTCCAACCCTTTTCGCTCTAAAAACTTTTTCAAAGATTTCCTCCATCTTGAAAAAACTCAAGCAACAAAGGGCCGATACAAAGGGGACGTAAATTCATAGACGCGTCGTCGAACCATAATAAAAAAAAAATCAGAGCGGGGGATTCTGAGATGCGCGACAATAAGACTATAAAGCGTCCCGTCAAACAATAACCCGAGTTTAAAGACTCCTCTCGAGAGGACTCCGTTTCCTCCCGCGGGGGCCTTTGTTTGACGGATGCTTCGTACTCTATCCTCCTCGAGAACGCACTTCCTTACGTAATTTTCAGGAAACGAGAATCCAGCACTCACCTGAAACAGAAAAAAAAAAAATATTTTCAACAAACAACCAAACAAACAAAAAGTTTTGTGTTATCTGTGTTACCAGCCCCCCAAAAAAAAAGAATAGGTGTTTTGATGACTTCGTTAATGACGCAGGCACGGAAGCCGTCCCACTTAGGGGAAAAAAAATGACTACTTAAGCGGAAACAAAATCCATCATCGCGAATTTTTAGCGATAACGAGGTCTGCACGCGCCCACCCCGGGTAAAATGACTCCTCGCGGGTTGAAGTTTTTAAATGATTCCGTGTCTTCCAGCTCGCGTGGCTCCCCGGCGTTTCGGAAGCAACCCGCTGGTTGTAGATAAGAAACTCCGAGCGTGTGTGGAAAGTCACGACCTTGTTGACGCGGGCTTAATCGTTCTGGAAAATGATACCGATTTATAGGAAGATAATTACGGAGGTGGGGGTAATTATATTTCCGCGGCGGCGGTGTCTTCGGATAATTTGTATTGTAAATTTAATGAGCACTTTGTCTTTTTTATATTTAATTTTATTCTGGGAATCGCTGACATGGGAAAAAAATACAACCAGACAGTCATTCACTAAAATCAATGCCTTTTTTTATCTTTTCCCATAAATTTATCATCGTGGAACGTGTTTAATCATATTTTATAGATGCGCTGGCTGAATTATTGTTCGAACGACTTTGAAGTCTTTGAATTATTTACTGTGAACCTTGAAGCCTTGGATGCGTTTTGTAAAGTTGAGTAGACATGGCTTGTTTTGATCCGAATCAGTTACAATTATTGTGGTTGCAAAAATGATTAGCTCAATGAGAGTCATTTAATACTTTTCGTACGTATTCATACAAAGATTAATTTTTTTTTTTAAGTATTGTCAAAACAATCTAGCAGTTACTTTAGAAAACCGATATAGATACACAGTCACTGCAGTATTATTATATCAGGCTTCAGGGATTCAAATCCTCACACTCAAAATCGAGCTCAAAATTACCCTATCGCGTATACTTTTAGACATTTATTTGTTCAAACTGATACCAGACTCGATCATACTATCAAAGTCAGTCTTTATTCATTATATTTAGCTCGTATATAACTAAGGTACATAATAATAATAGTCTTTCAAAATTCATGTTATTTCTAGACAAAAATACTAAAAATCCCACCATTTCCACCCAAAAAAACCTCCAAAAAAAAAAAAAAAAAAAAAATGAAGAAAAGCAGAGGCCCCAGGCGACACCCATTTTCCCGGTTCGTCGCGCGGGGGAAGGTAGGCGGTGACACCGCGATTGTCACCAGGCTCGCATTGGTGGGTACGGATCCTCTCCTTCCTACCCATTGCCGTCCGTTCGGCGGTCGTTGTTCATTGTTGTCGGGGCTCGGCACGCCAGGTGCAGTATTCGCTCGTACGCGTGACGTCATTAATCCCCCGTCCTGTGCAGAGTCTCGGCCGACTCGGGGGAGTACGCGGCATTGTGGTGGTGCTTTGGGGGGATGCCCGACAGCTGCCTTATATGTGCCTACCTACTTTTTTTTTTCTCTCTCTTGTGCACGTGTGCTGCAGGACTGTGGATGAAGAGCCGGGGGGATGATGATGATGAAAATGGCGGAACTGAAGAAGATGGGCATGGGACTGGAAAATTATTTTGTCACGGTGGATAATTGTTTTTTTTTTTAAGTTTGGGTTTTGATACAGATATTTTAAAAGAGATGCGGTTTTAATAGGTACCAATTTTTGTACAAAGAATTATCTTGTGACGACTCAATGAGTTAAGGTAGTTCCGAAGCGTATATATAGCTAACCTAAAATATAGTTATAGACGCTCGTTGCCCCCACTCTGACGCCACGCGCCGCCGTCGCCACCGCTGCTCGAAATCATGCTAAAATCATGCATTTTTCATTCTTTTTGATTGTATATCTCATAAGTTAATATCGCTTGCTATGTTTATCTTTGTACGATACGATTTCTAAGATCTTGCCCTACAAGAAAACCTGTTTTAAAAAAATATTTTAAGAAAATTGAGTTTGCAATGAGAGAATAACCTTCAAAATAAATATGAATTCACGCGCTCAGCATAGGAATCCCATGTAAAAAATTGAAACTTCTGAGCCCAATATCTCAAAATTAATTATGGCTTGGGGGTTTAAGAAAAATACCAGCGTGTACAGGACTCAAAAATCTATCTCTGTGCAAAATTCTAGAGATTTTTTAAGAAACTCAATTTTTTTGGGAACTACCTTAAGCGATCGACTCGGATCTCGAACGTCTCGGGTTCGAATCCAGCTCCTTATAATAACAAGGTCTATTTTTATTTATGGTTGTTGCGTACTTAAAAAATAAGCAGAAAAAAAAAAAAATTGATTGTTTTTTGCACTTTATTTTTTTTAATTAAAATTTTTTTTTATGTGCTCGTATGCGTGCATGCATATGAGTGAAAATTTTAGTTCAATTTATAGAAGAAGTATGTAATAACTAACAGAATAGAGCACCCAACCTGAAGCTATAAAAGATTCCCAGTTCGACACCAACTATTTCACTAATAATAATTTATCCTGAAGTATATTTTCAAAGTTTAAACATATGCAGCGACTATAAAATTAAAAAAATCTGTAACATGATCAAGGGATTTTTTTATATTACCCAATATCCTTTTGATTTTAATTCAAAATAAACCTATGAAAATAAATAAATTCAAAATTAATTATTCTAGCGTTTTCGCAAGAATCACTTAAAAACTTTCGTCACTAAAATCTTATCCCTTTTTTTTCAATTCCCAAAACACACTATAAAAAATTCACTCCTTCCCGCACCGCAACTAACTTTCATTGATTTCCACCGAAACCCACGCATAATAAACTAAAATTACTGTCAATACAAAACCGCGAAGGCAAAAAAAAAAAAAAAAAAATGAAAAAAAAACCGGGGGTCCCAACGCACATAATATATTTTTTGATCCCACAAAGCGACGTCAGTCACGCGAGATTGAGAGAAGAGCCCGCGCCATTGTGGGGCAGCCATAATGCCACTCGATGCGAGGACACGGAGATCCCCTGAATAGGACACAAACATAATACCGGGGAGGGGGGGGGGTGGCCTTAATGAAAGATACTGCGGAGCTCTGAGCTCCTACTCAACAACTTCTCATCTGTCTTCCACCGAGTTTTTCCCATGGCGAAATAAATGTATATACGCGCTAATCGCCGTACGAGTACTTAGACCCCCCCGATATCAGTGGGGCGTGTGCATCTGTGTTGTCCCCTTTTTTTTGTGTGCACAACCGACGCACGGTCGCCATTTTTTAATTAAATTCCTGATGTGTTTGCCTCCCGCGCCTTTTTAGGGAGGTCGGTTTATTAGGCCAGCTCAATTTTTCGTTGGGTATTAATATACCGAAGTTTTGATTTGGGCACTCTAAGTATGATTCACCGACGCTCTATAAGTGATATGGAAAATTTAAAAATTTGTAAAATTTAAAAATACCCTGTAAGTTTTTTTATAATTAACTACGGGATTTACGGGTGTATTATTGAGAAAACTACAAATTACAAAAGAGTCATTACTATTGTAATATGGTGGATGAGTATGAAATTTCTATAAAATATGATAATGTGAAAATACACTGAAAACAGTAATTTACATGTCAATAGGACAATTACAGAAACAATGACAGAACATTTTTTTCCATAATACATATTTCTTAAAAAATCTATAATGATTCACCACAGTATGTGTCAATAACTATTAAGTATCACATACGTATACAGAGTAGAAAGTAAACATCACTCTTGTAACATCGACAGTTTAAAAATTTAATAAGTAAATTTTATACGTCAGGACGACTATTACATCAACAACGACGGAAATGTTTTTTTTCCAAGAAAAAGCTATTCAAAAATTAACCACAGCTAGGCTCGTCTCGGACTATCATAATAGCAAGCCGACGTATATCATTGTCTTCGTACGCCATAGTGTGTATGTACAGGAGCAGTAGCCCTCCGTGAATAATTAAAACCCCCGATTGGCGAAATTCGTCGTTAAGTATGCAAGTGCCTTTTCTCCCCTCGGTCTATGTATGTATGTGTCTTTTTTCGATCAACAAGTCCCAAGGTTCTCTTTCAGCGAACTTAAAAAAGCATTGTTCCCATCAATATTCAATAAAGGCGGAGTCCCGAAAGGGATGAAAATCACTCGATGTCCATTACCCGCGGGGTCAAAGGAAGAAAAAAAAAAAAAAAAGCATACAGTTTAACAGCTTGCCGTCAAGGGAGTGTCGACAATCGGAAATCTAAAATTACAGAGGACCGAAACAAAGTGGGGGTCGAGGGCCAACTCCCCCCGGCGGGGCGATTAGCATTCGGGCGAGTTAAAATCGCGCGAGCGCGGCCCTTTCACGTCATGGACTAATGGACGTAGCTCTCTCTCTTGTTCCTTCGCGCGCCATGTGTCCTCGAGAGAGCCCGATGGAGTTTTTTTAAAAAACCCGGGAGTATTGAAAATCGATCGGAGGTTGCTTTATTGCGGACGGGTGCGGGGAAAATTTTTAACCGGTGGCGGGGAATTGGGAAGCACGAGCTAGAATATTTGAAGTCGCGAAAATTTTTATTATGAGTATGTAAGCTGATTGAGATTCGGCGTATGATATTTTAGCTGACGTTTGTTTGTATCTGAGCATGAAACAGCTCAAAGCTCGATCAAATACGGTCGAAGATTGCGTTCGATTCCGATTTCCCAAATGATTTATTTCATTATTCGAACTCAAGTGACGACTTTTGTTGAAAAATAAATAAAAATTTTCTATTTTTGAGCATTTAAAATTTTTCAATGCTTAAAAATTGAATTTTAAGCAACTGGTTGAAGAATTGCAAAAAAAAATAATTATTTTTACCTGGTTTTCTAAATTTTGTTTAAGAAATTATTATAGTAATAAAAAAAAAAAAAAAAAAAACATTAAGAATAATAATTCGTCTTTGATTACATTTTTCTATGATTTTGCTCACAAATTGAATAGATTGAATACGATTGGCTTGATTTAAAGAGTGTTTGACTTAGAATCTATGAGCCACGCGTTCAATCCCAGTTCGTTGACGTTAACTTATCCACTACATGTATAGGAGCCTACTGCAGTTGTTATTTAAAAGACGTTTGTTTTTGTTGTCGTCATTATTTTTTTTTTATAAGGTTACTAAAACCAAAAAAAATTTTTATAAGGTTAAAAAACCAAAATTTTCGGATCGAAAGTTTTATTACTTAACTGTCTGTAAAATTGTTAACAGAAACTTTGACAGAAACATCACCAAAAATTTATGAACCGTGATGTTTCAGGATTGCAGTTTACGAATTGATTATATATACTGAGATTAGAGATAAAAACTGCGACTGCAAAAAAAAAATCATTGAAAACTTTTTAAAAATACAGTTCATTTTTGCGTATTCAGTTTCAGATACAAGAACTCTTTTCATTTTGAGAAAAAGAAATAACTCAAATAGCATTGCGGTACAGCACACACGTGATAGTTTCGTGTCAAAAGCACTAGGTTTGAGATTCGAATACTCAGGTTCGATTCTCGCTTACATGGTACCTCGCTGAGTAAACAAGGATCGAAGTTTCCATTTACAAAAATAAAAAAAAATTTCGTTGCTATAACTTTTTTTTTTTTAATTTTTCCACTGTGTAGCAAACTCGGCCAAGTAAAAATTTTCAACCTCTAGATAGGAAAGCCTCCGCACTTAGAAAAAAAAAGAACCAAGTCAAAACGACAAGTCCGCATAACCGATATAATTCCAGGGTAATAAAGCCGCGTGCAAGAAAAGAGAAATGGAAAGCGCGCGCATTCCACGATGGAAAAAAGAGCCTCGAGTGAGTTAGCGGGGATAAAAAAAATCCAACAATTTTTTCTCTCTCCTTCTTCTCTCTCGACAACCCTTTTGTGTGCTCGCTCGGGGGGAAGCACAAAAGGCGAAGGGCGTGCACGTCGCTTGTCCCCCCCCTCCCGGCCTATTTACACAGGAGACACAGTGGACAAACCCCCCGGCAGTTGCGTGCCTGGGAGCCAATGACGACGATTTTTACTCCGTACGGGCTGGCGAAGAGAAGGTAGGTATATAATAAAAAGAAAAAAAAAAAGGGTCGACGCGATAATAAAGGCTATCTTCGTCGCACGATCTCGTTTGCCTGGCTGGCGTAACCAATCGGCGTTAACGATGACTTTTTTTCTGATACGCCAACATTGTTTCGTGCTGTACGCTTCTTTCTTTTTTTTTTTGCTCTTTTTTGGGAAGAATCATTAACCGTTCGGCTATATGTATGAGGATTTTTTTCTTTCCTCAAATGTCTCGTAACTGTTTATTTGTTTCCGTTGGGTGGGTCTTTGCTCATGGAATAAGGCCACGTGCGTGTTGTGTTTTTTTTTTTTTTTACTATGAATCGTCGGTAATTTTCTAAAAACTGTTGATGACTACGGTCATTCTCGACATGTTACAAAGAACTATTTTTTACGCTACAAGGGAGTAAAAAAAACCTTTTTTCCGAGTAGTTATGACCAAGTACCGTAAAAAAAGTTTCGATTTGACTGTATTTGATTGAGTAATTAAAATTAAAAGTGGAAAAAATATAAAAATTATTATAAATTATTTTTAATTTAAAAAATTCAAAACTTTTTTGTATGTTCTTTAAGGATATCAAATATATCTTTATACCCAGAGAGTAAAAAAAAAATTAAAGTATAAAAAAAATTCTTTTCAAGTACAGAAAACTCATATTTTTCACATCATTCAAAAATTTTCCCTGCAGAATTTGAATTTTTCCCCTCTATAAAAAATAATTTCACTTTATATTTAAACCTCGTGAAGGAAACGACTCTTTGACCACATAAATCCCCAAGCATTGTTTCGATAACCGAGTGTGCATCGCATAAAGCTGCAAAACCGTATTAAATATAATATTTTTCATTATTTTAACACGGGTTGTTCATACAACAACCTGTAATAAACTCGATGTCTTATAGAAAAATAAAACAAGCGACTCGTACTTGAACTTAAACTTTAAGAGAGAGAGCTTAAACACTATAATAAACCGTCTATCATCATCGAATCGTAAGTTAATGAAAGGACAACAAAAAATCTCGAACGAAAAACAGGTCTGTCTCTCTCTCTCTCTCTCTTTTTTCTTATACCATGTACCGACAATAATGGCTTTTGTCACTCCTATAAACGACTTTTTTTTCATCCTCCCTCCGGGTATTTCACGGTCGTCCGGTAATTTACAAATCCTGTACGGTCTTCCTCGGGTCACGTCCATAAAACACATTACGAACGTGATTAATACGAAACATTTTTTTCTTCTTTTTATTTAGTTCGGCAAACTTTAAAATTGTTTGCACATGTTCACAAAGGGTAATCCACACCTGTCAAAAAAAAAGAAAAAAAGAAAAAAAAAAAAAAAAGAGCGTATTACGTCGATGATGATAAATAACGAAGCTTAGTCAGCTTATTAAGGGGGTAAAGGTGCAGGGCGAATTACCCCGCGCGGGAGCCGTGGCAGACCGAGCGTAAAGGATAAATTAGCGAGCCACGTGTCATCTTTCCGGTCGTGTCGCCCGCGCCAGCCAGGAAGTTCACGTGCCGCCCATGCCATTTTATTATTAAGAGAGTTTAATGCCTCGATGAACCCCCGGCTGACTGCATTATCGTTGTTATTATCCTCCTCGTACTTCTTTTTTTACTTTCTTTCGTCGCGGTGTCCGAACCGTGTTTAATTAATTGCTCTTTACTTCCAGAGCACGCGTACGAGTCGCGAACTTTTATGAATTTTATTTTTATTAATTGGTGGTCTTGAGCTGCTCCTGCGATCACGTTGTGAGTGACTGATACTCTGATGAACGCGGTTGTTTGAAATTGTCTCAAACACCTTAAATTAAGTGAAAATGAAAATTCGGGTCTAAAAACGTACGTAGCTCCACTGAGAATGAGTTTGGGTTACTCTAAGCTAGTCATGAAAAAAATTTCTATGAAAATAATAAATTTAATTCAAATTCTTGATTTGTTTACTTAGTTTTTAGACTGGTATACTAACAGAACAATCATAAGAAACAATCTCAAAATTTTTATTTTTAAACAAAAATTGTTATTATATTTATTAAATAAAAATATTTTTCAAGACAATAAAATTAATGTTACTTTTGAAAGTAACCAGATTTTTATCAAAAGTATGGTAAGGAATATTCATTTAAACAGTTACAAATTCATTGATTCTTAATATTATTGAAAATGAATTTATGAATGAATATTGTATATTTATACTCATCAATACAAACAAGATTCAAATGGTTTCCAACCTTTTTTCTATTTATTTTAAAATAAATATTTTCTGAATAGTTATGTACACTATTAAAGCTTTCAAATTAAAAGTTTATATGAAACAATAAACTCAATTTCCGTTACAGAAGACAAGTTCACAATATTTACTCTCCACCCAGAAGACTTCAAAATTTTCCCTGTTTCTCACAGAAAAAGCTTCCACGATAATTCCGAGGGATTAGCGCAGTCGGTCGAAAGACCGTGCATTGTCTCCGACGAACCCGGAACCGGTCACGTCTGGGCCCCGGTCAATCATCGCTACCACCACTCCAAATTTAAAAAAAAAAAACCGCATTTCGTCTGTCGTCGCTCAATTTAACGGTGACTGTGACGACTTCTGATCCTTCGTCACGGGGCCATATGATGCGTTGCCCCCAACTCAACCGTCCCGGACGACATCTGCGTCGCGAAAGAGCTGAGTATTAGGTGTCTTCGACCCGGCCCGCCTTCAACGATAATTTCGGATAATTGCTCTCGAAGACGATCTGTCGTTCCCTCGTACCTAATGGCCGTCGTTTTTCTCCGAGTTCAAAGACCGTCAAATTGGCACACCTACCTTGAGATAGAGATCTCAATGTTCGTTTTTCCGGTGGCCGATGCTGACAACCCGGTGATTATAAGTAGATTTGGGCTAATTGAGTTTTTATGGAAATAACGTTTGTCATTGGTGGCCAGGGGAAAATCGAGCGTCCGGTTCTAATGGATTTTTTCAAATTAATTTATCAAGGTTCGGGAGGAGGACAAGCGGTCATTACCGGATCCCCAGACTTTTTTTATCCCTACGATTCAATGAACCCCCCCGGAACAAAAAAAGCAGGCTCTCGTAATTAGGCGGGATAGGTAAAAAAAAAGATTTCTTTTTTTTTCGGTTAACGACTCGGCGGCAGTAAATTAAACGTTTCGCGACAGTTTTTATAAGACTCGATAATTCATTTTTTTTTTTTTGGCCTCTCTCGCTCTGACCGTTATTAAAACTGTCTCCATAAAAGCGAGGTCCTCTTGCGCAACTTGGCAAAAAAAAGAAGGAGATTCAAGGAAAAATATTAATGTCACTCCGTATTCCGCCCACCGCATAATCGTTATTTTTCACTCCCCGAAAAAAGAAAGAAAGAAAGAAGTCATCGATTCATAACGAAAAGAGAAGAAGAAGCGCCGTCCGTATGTTGCCGGGTTGACCCGGCTCTGATATTGTGGGCGTGCGTATCAGGCTCTTCCCCTGGCAGGAGTTCTCGGTATTCGTCCCGGGGGCTATATCGTGCAGGTGACACACGTCCCGCAGAACCCGAGGAGAAGCGGACAAAATTAGAGATAAATAAGAGAGAGGAGGAGAGAATGAAAATATGAGATGGGAGGAGGAGGACCGAGAGAGGAGATAAATCATTTTTGTACCCCCCTGCTGTAATTATTGCCCGCGCGACCTTTGTGGATGACGCTTACCGGCGCTATGCATGCAGCGTTCCGGAATTTTTTTCGGTTTGGTCGTATAAGTTGTTGTTGTTATTTGCTGGTTTCGGAGAGAGGTGTGAATGCAAAGCTAGATTGGCTGAAGCCATCGTAAAGTTACTAAACCATTAGTTGTAAGTATTTTTTAAATAAAGGGAATAATCTAATTACATTCCCTGGTAGCAATGAGAGTAGGTTATGCCAGTTTCAGGCCTGTTTTTGGCTAGTTCCTAGTGTGCAAACTATAAACTAGCCATTTGTTATCCATAACCTATTCTCATTGCTACAAGGGTTGTAATTGAACTTTGAAAAAAATCTCAAAAATGTATTACAAAAGTGTTAAGTTAATTCTCAAGTTTTTTATCTTATCAATATTTTTTAAGTTTCCTCTAGAACTAGTACTGAACAGTTTCCGGCCAGATTTAAACAAATTATAAACTTTTTATATTATACAGTGTCCGTTTATTAGACCAAATTCAGTCTTATATAGTTACCAGACAACTATAAATCTCAAAAAATTAAATCAAAAGTTATACTCAAAAACAAAACATAACCTACAAATCAAAAGACCCAAGTTTTTTCAAAAAAGAAAGTCCCGAAATTCTTGTCCCCGGAAAATCAAAGGTAAAAAAAGTCAGTTGGGCCACCGACGAATTTACATTGCGGCCCTTTCTCGAAGAAAAAAAAAAAAAAGGGTCCAGGCGTCGCGTCCCCAGGCTGTCGCTGGTGCACCTCGGGGCGCGCGTATAATTCCGATTATGCTGATTATTACCCACCACCCTCGAGATCGTGGGAGAATCTTTTTTTCTTGAACCTTCTTCTTCCTCCTCGGTTCCCTCCCTCGTCTGAGGTCGTTAGACGGATTTTGAAATACCCGAGACGGATCGTCCTTCCTCATATTTTTTTCCTCCAACTCTTCATAAATTTCGGGCGGAGGTGTGCGCCGAGACCAACTTTCGGGGCTCCGAAGAAGGTGATAAATACGGCTAATCCGTTTTGGTTCTCTTTTTTTGAAATAAAAACAGTCGCTCTGGTAGCCGCCGCGCACTCGATCATCGCTTTCTACGCGGTGCGGTCTTCAATCACGAAATCACACACGTGAAATCAAGGAGAAATCCGCGCGAAACATCGCGCATAATTCGCTCAACGAGTGCGGTATAAAAGTTGTTGTCGGCTGCATAATCCGGCACGCGTCGTTAACGTATCGAAAGCCTCGGACGGCCGTTTAATGAGTTTTGTTACCGACCAGCTACGGGGTCGTTGTTCCTTCGTGATTGCAAAGCGACATGCGACTTTCATCGGGGTCCCTCCGCCTTCTTTCTTTTCGTTCTTAGAAACTAGGATTTCTCGTTAGGTAAGGAATCGTAAATCAGATTATTCGATTAACTCGATTTTTTCTTTCTACCTACCAGCAGGTGGAGTTTTTTGCCCTACGTTGTTTATTATTCTTCGTTAACGGGACGGTCTTCATTTTTTTTTTTTCTTCTCTTGTTTCTTTTTTAAAGCGCACGCGAGAGCAAACATTAGAATACGAAATGATAAGATACGGCTATTGCGCCTCGCGGCCCCGAGAAAGCGTCGTACATTCTGAGCCCCGGAATGACTTTGTTAAGAGTATACCCGCATAGTAGCCTACTACGGACATTTGTTTAAAGTATCCTGTTTTTTTTTTTCAGGACGAAGAGAGAGGTTATAACGCTGCCGTTTGAATCGTAAATATTTAACGAGTTAGAAACGATTTTACAGAACAAGTTCAAGAAAATAAACGCTCGAGCATGCATGCTCCATGACTGGGTTTTAAGAATTACTTAACCGAATTGTCGAAGGCTTGTTAATTTGGAGCAATTTATTTGGGCGCATAAATTTTTGTTAACCAAATGGCTCAGTAGATTTTTTTTTTTTACTTGAGTTGCGCAGAAAATTTTAGCGAGAATAACGTTGATTACAAACAAACTGAACTCATTTAAATATACTCTGGATCGAGTTGGCGCGTTACGTTTTTCCATTGATAAATTCGCAAACTCATTAACTTTCTAGCGCACTTGCACTGAATTACTCCATAAAATGCTCATTCACTTCCAATTGACCTTGCTATTCATCTAAATGGCTTCAGCCAAGTGTCTGCTCTCTGTGTTTACCCACTGAGGTTTTAACAGTAGAATTTTATTAACCGTAGCACTGTTAAGTTTAGCTACTAATTATTGCAGTTATTATACGTTAATTGTGAAAAATGAACGTTTTACACTTGCTACCGTATCTGAAAGTAATTGATGGTTTATAGATTCTTACTTTTGTTGTGCGTATCTGCTTGGAGAGATGGCAGAATTAATCTCTTGTAGTACCCAGCATTAATTGTTAGCCAACTACTGGTGAATAAAATTAGTATTAAACATATTAACAAAAGCTACTTTTGAACCGAATTTTACAGTAAAAAGTTTTCAATAAAAATCCTACTTGAAATTTTTTTTAGTTTTTTGCATATAGTAGAAGACAATTCACATCAAAAAAGCGTTGACAAAAACATTGATTTAATTGTATTAGCTTGTACTAGACATTAGTAGTAAGTACTAGACATAATTAACAGTTCGAAAACAGTTTTTCAGAGATTAGGCTTCAAAATTTGATTTTTTGTACGTGTAACGACCGTTACGCAAACACTGATTTTTTTTGTATTGAAACAATAAAAAAATGATCAAACTAATGCCCTAGGGTCAAAGTTTAATAACTTGACCATATTGTGAATTTTTTGTAGATTATAATTTTTTAAGAGCTCACAGAGTTTTGACTTAAAAAAAAAAGTCAGAATCCTTATACGACAGCTGATTCGAAGTAAGTAAAAAAAACTGTTAGCCATCTAGCGGTTAAAAACTCATCCAAAAATAAAAAAGATTAACGAATAAAATTTTTTTTTACTCGCACGTAATGAGCCTCGTGTTTGTAAACGGCGTGCAATTTCCATGCACCAACCATCAATCAAAGCACCGCGCGGCCAAGCGGAAGTTGCGCTGCAGTGCGCGTGACGAATGGCGCGACGCGCGCCTGCCGCGGATTGATTATCGCGAAGGAAAGGTGCACACACAACATACTCCCGAGACTTTTTAAAAAATTTCCAAAGTGTTTCAAAAATACTGACGTAATAACCTTTCGCGGCGCGCTTTCCACCATGTCCGACGTATTAAAACTGCAAACCACAATTGAATGCCAGACCACTAAAATAAATTATTTATTTTTTTGCCAACTCACGCTTTGAGAATCGTAAATTATAAGTTAGCCGCTCCCTCATAAATGTTTACGAACCAGGTGAATCGCTCCAAATTCTATATTTTTTACCTTAAATTTCTTAATTTTTGTGACTCGCACGGGAGAGAAAATTCTTTTCGCACACGTAAACCTATAGTGTCGAAACGTGAAGTATCACAGCGCGGCGGTTTTTTTCTCTTCTCTAATCTGGCTTGGTTATTGAAATTTTCTCACGTTTATGACGATTGTTGGACTCCTTTTTTTTTTTTTTTTTCTCTACGGTGTGAAAAATGCTAAGGACAACTTATTTAAAAATTTTACGCAAGTCGTCGAAGCTGGAGCAATTTTCACAACTAGATCATCTTCCGTGGTCAATTAAAAAAACCGCGACCAGTGATTATCAACAATACAGCACACTTTCCCCCTTTTTTTCTGAAAACTAGGGCTAATTAGTGCGCTTCGCGCACAGTTGATTAAAAATTAATAATTAAAAAATGTCAGTTTAGATTCAAAAATTACCGCGACCAACAGATGACTATCGAGTATCACGCATGCGTGAATCATGACGTCAGTCTTCAACTTAGTCTCTGCTTCACTGATTAGGCTATTCTTTTTTAAGAAAGGATCCCTCGTGGAAAATCCCAAAGAGAAAACACATGTCGTACACGACGATATCTTAATTTCCCTATCGGGCTTTGTCGGTCTCCTCCCACGCGCGTCGAATTACTCCCCGCGACACTTTGACGCATCCCCAAAGTGCTTATCTCCCTCCCCCATCGTAACATTTTTTCCTCCTCCTTTTTTTTTGCGAAACTCGTGGTTACACGCATAAGAGTGTGTGACGCGCGTGAACGCGACATAATAACACCGGCAGCTATGTTGTATGGAAATGCGTGCGTGGCATTGTATGGAAATTGCACGCGCCTCGGGAAGAAGAAGAGACGAGAAGACGTCGTCGTTTCCAGAGCGGTGGCAAACTCGGCTCCTCGCTTTTATCTTTCCCTCCCCGGTCTCGCAATTTCGCCTGAATTTTGATGAGCCTAAAAAAACTACACCCGTGTGTGGTTTTTCGCGGCAAAAAAAAACTCCCCATGAAAAATTAAAATAATTATGAAACTCGGGTTGAGCATCATACACAGGGTTTTCCGAGAAGCCGAAAAAACGTTTGACAATGGATGAAATTACGGTTTACAAATTGCCGATCATCCTTATCGCAATTAGAGCCGACAAATTAGGCTCAATTAAAGCTCGCGGGTAGACCGAAAAAAGACGCGAGCGGACCCCGTAAAATCGAAGGGAGAAGTGCACGTGCGTTACACACACCTTTTCTTTACTGCACCGAGGGCCCTTTCGGAGTATTTTTCGTGGTCATTATTTCCCTCTCCGGTTTTTATACCCGAGTTATGATGTGGGAACCGGAGTTTTTTACTCGAGCTGTCTTTTTTTGCCGATTTAAATGCTTCATCGGAATATCATTGTTGTTCCTAAAGTCCATCCATGTTTTTTTTTTTCTCCTTGGTTCGGCGATTAGAGCCGTTTAATAAAGTCAGCGGGGTCTTTAAAAGGCTCGGTGGTCATTAAAACTTAACGGTACCGTTATTGATGAATAAACTTCGTTAAGCGGGGAAAAAAAGAGCACGAGACACACTTATTACGGTCATATTGGGTAGAACTCATGTTTCTTTTTATTCGTTTTTCTATTCTTCCTACTCGCGCGAAAATAAGCGTCTATTATTTTCACGGGTAGCGACGATCTTAGCATAAAGCAGCATATTCTACTTCGCGCGATAATCGAGAATATCCGCTGACAGTGCACACTGCGGCGATGTTATGCCGCTCCGAAGCGATACTTTGCCTCCCGGAAATGAAGCAATTGGACGTGTCGTTTATAATACTTGTAGATTAATTCCACCTGCCCGAGCGTCGTATAATTTTTTTGTTTCCACCTAGATCATATCCTTATTACGTAAATATTCATCGTGTCTTTGAGAATTTTCAAGTGTCGAGGACGATCTTTTTTTTTCTGTTTGTGTTTTACATTTTGTAGATTGTCAAGATTTGAATTGAATTTTAAATACAATACTGTCTCAGGTTTTTTTCGTAGCCAGTAATGAAGCTGTTTTCAGGTTTTTGTTCAGTCTCAATTTGTTCATAACAAAAAATTTATCTTCTTCATGAAATTGTGTGACTCGATATGAGGTTAATTTATTGCAGAAAAGTTTACGATTTTTCTATAACCTGATTTAGGTTTCAGGTTTAGGTTTTATAAATAGGCTTCAATATTTTTTTTACAAACAGGTTTATTCAAAGTTTACAAAGTTGTAGATTCTCCGGTTGGGCTTTTCTAAGATCCCCGCTCCTTTTGATCCTCCATCCCTTCCAAAAGTCCTTTATAAATATATTCATAACCAATCTACCAGACCACAGAGCCCCCAATTGAAAAAAAAATTGATCCCCAATCCCTAGTCCCAATCAAAAATCAATACCTCACCATCCTAATTTCACATAATAAGTGCATGTACATCTCGGGTCCACTACGTACCTCTCCGGAACTATCAATTATCTCGGTGGGTGTAATCATCGAGTATATAACTCTCTCCGGGGCCCCGCGCTCGGGAGGTGAGAAAAAGATGGCGCTGTAAATTATAAAAAGCCGAATGTAAATTTATAGCGGCGAGAGGTCGGTGTCAGGAGGAATTCAGCGAGACGCGGCTCGGGACCCCATGCGGACGACGATCGTAAAACGCGCGGACAGGTGACTTGGATCTCTCGCGACGCCGGGCTGGTTTATGACGTAAATCATTACCCCGGAGCAAGAGAGAGATAAATAATTGGCCCGCGCGGTCGAAGGTCACAACCACCCGTCGCGATATCAAGATTACGAGTTCTCTGGAGATGACACTATTGTGAACGGGTGACGTTTACTTAATTTAAAATTCGCCTCGAAATACGCGCGCTCTTTTTTTATTTTTTTTTTAAATTATACGTATCGAAAACAAAGGGGGAAAAATTCGTGGTCGTTGACCGGGTCGCTCTGGCCCGTAATTACGCGGTTCGGGCCCCGAAAAGATGATTACGATAATTGATCACGTATCGGGTGTCATTATCGGAGGGAACAAAACGTCGCCGCGGCGGTAATTTTGGACCGGGCGACAATTCGACTCCGCGACCTCGGCGCACGTGCCCCAGGTGGTTATGATTTCGATAAGGTTCGGTCTTCCTTTTTCGGTATCGGCTTTTTTATTTTAATGCCCGGCTTCGATACGCTACGTGCCGGAATTTATTGTCCCTTTTTTTTGTTCGAAACACAATGTGGCTTCGATCGAGAATATTATTTTATTTTCCTAAAAAGTAGTGCTCGCTTGGTCATCTATCGTGTGTTTCGAAGTTTCTCTCCACGGTTTTTACGGCAAAAAATGAGGTTTTCTAGTGAATTCCGAACAGGGGGGGAAGGGGGCCTAACAAAGTGTGTAATTTATATTTTTCTAAATCACCTTTGATGATCATCGCCGCTGCGAGCACAGGGGAGAGTCAGCGATCTCTCTATGTCTCTCCGCGGCTGGCTGCAGCGGAAAATCGTCGTGAAATATACGCGCCGCACGAGATCCTGCTGCTCCTCCTTCGGCAGCTTTTTTTTTTTTTTTTTTTTCTATACGCACCGTTCGCTCGCTGTGATGAAATTGAAATGAGCGCCGCAGGCACGCGAGGAGAGGCGATGGATGTCTAATTGTTCTTCTCGTTTCGGTGCCTTAACCTTATGAATAATTACTTATCGCGATCGAGAATATAAATACACCGCGCGGAGTTTGAAAGTTGTGGGTTTGTATAAGTTGTTATTTAATGCTAAATATGGATGGGATTTTACTGTTGTGAAAGATACATTGAACTCGAAATTTTTCATCAAAGTTAATGGCTAAAAAATTCAGTTGTAAACAAAAAGGTTTTTTTCAGTCGTAGCGAATTGTACTTTAATGAAGATTTTATGTTTTATAGCATGTTCCATTATGTTTACTTTTAGAATAATGTAAGCTAAAATTTATTATAATAGAGTTTATTAGTTGACAATTATTTATAGTTGACAAAATCTTATTACCACATCTAGAAAATCAATATAAGCTGAGCGAAAACAAGATAAGCCAAATCAAAGTACAATTATGATAGTCTTAATGCCAAAACTAAAAACTCATTCGGATCTAAAGTTTTAGGTCTCGATTTTTTCTACCAAGAATTCTTTAAATTTATTATATTAAAAAAAAAATAATAAATTTATAAATTGAGTTGGATTTTATATCTTAATTTTCTTAGCGTTTTCAGTGACAAAATAATGTAGAGCATTTCGACTTCTTAAAAAGATGTAAAAAAAAAACAATATTAGAGTTTAAATAGATTTTATATTCTGCATCTAACCTTGCAGTCCAATTAGTAGTTTATTTATTTATTTATTTTTATCATTAACGGACATTAATGTCCTTTAATAGTATATATATTTAGTAGTATAAAATAAAAAGAAATTTATCAAATATAAATGAATTATAAACAATGGTAGTAGTTCATTAACCTTAGTCCAGCATCTAAAAACCCGACGCTGCATGTATTTCATAAAATAAATTCAAACTCATTGCAGCCAGCTCGCATACTCACCCAACAAAGAAAAAAAAAAAAAAACTTTTTAAATGTATTAAAATTAACCTTAAGAGCCCCACGTATCGTCTAACGGAGCCACGAAAAACAATTACTTATCGCGCATCACCTACTACTACAACCGCCAAAATGATTATTTAATATCGATGCTTCGCCAGCCGGCTCGAAGATTTTCCTCCTCGAAGAGTAATAAACAATAATAGTCGCGATGCGCTGCTGCCTGCCGCTGCTGCACGTGGAGGAGGCAGATCGTGCACGTATTCGCGGGGTTATTTTCATTGGGAATTAATAGGATGACGGCTGCCGATGGCCCGTACGTGCTCGCTCGCGCGATGTGATTATCAATTTTCAAAGAAATACACTCCGGATAATGTCACTTAATTTTTTCGAAGAGCCGATAATTCACCCGCAGTGTATAAAAACGACAATCTTGCCAGCTTCACCGTACGCGGATTACACCCGTCGAATGATCGTAAAATTAAAACTTCTTCTTTTTCCTCCTCCTCCTCTTCTTTTCCTTTTTTTATTTGAGGAAAAAATACGTTTGGATGTGCGGTAATGGTTATGTTTTGAGAAATTGCTGGGGAATTTCGTTGGGAAAAATGTGTTTTTAAAATAAATTGCTACGATTCGAGAATAACACTGTAATAAAGGACATATACGTTGTGATGATTGCTTTTATTATAGCGAGAATATTTATTTTATCTTTTTGTATTTGAGAGTGAATGAAATTATTTAATTTGTTCAGATGGCGCTCACTGATTTAACTTTTTCAAAGTAAATCTTTCTTGATTAAATACGAAAATTTGTTGAAAAATTATTATTAAAAAAAAAAAAGATGCTTCAAACTACTGATTCTCGATCTTATAAAGTTTACATTATGAGAATACTCTTCATCAGTGAAAAAAAATTTTTATTTTAAAAAACTAACATTCAGAAAAAATGCTTAAAAAAAAGATTTTTTTATTTGTTAATGAACAGTTTAAATATAATTTTTTAGTTACTCTTGCTTTCACAACTTATAGACTGTAATTAAAAGTTGTAAGAAAAGGCATTTTTCAGAATTTCTTTTTAAATATTTTCATTAAAATTTTTGACCCCAAAGTTGACTGAAATAACTGTGTTTTTAAGCTTGCATAAAAAAGGATCTCCTGAGAAGTGACATCTTGAAAATTCAAAATGAAACTTACGTCACGAATGTAATTGCTCATATTCAAATCCAAAAGAAAGCCCTATATCCGCATATATTTTATTTACAACGTAAACTAGATTGTGAAAACTTTCTCTACACTTTGTTTACGAACATTTAAAAAGCTTCCAAAAAAAACGCAAAAAGCTACCAAGCTTGTCGCGCCTGCGATTCCCACCAAGTCCGATCAAACCAGCGCTATAAACGGGCTGCCCGCAATCTTAATACGTTTCGCACGCGCGCGGCTCCGAGATTCGAATCACGAAAATTAGCTCGACTCGCGGAATGCTCGCCTTTTTTAGCCATCTTAAGTACCATACAGAAGTACTCGCAACTCACCCCTGACCTGCGAGATAAAACTAAAACCCCTTCGACGAAAGGGAACCATCATCCCCACGATTTGTATATTCAATCACCCCGGTAAAAAAATAGGTCGAAGCCAAAGTGTTAGAGAATCGATCCCCGCGAAGGAAGAAGAAGAAGAAAAAGAAGGTAGATAAGAGGTTGCGCGCGCGGAATGAAAATCGATCAGGGCGGCGCGGCGAGCCGGGGAGAGAGAAGGAGATGATGCATCGATATCAAAAACCACTCAACTCCTCCCTTTCTCACACTGCATGCAGGCTGGCTGTACGTATGTATGTGTACACGCGGCAATTTAGCCTCGGCAATTTTCTTTATACATATTCCGCTGGCGTCGCTTCTGCATGGCTTTTTTGCTAGCCAGAGAGATTCTAATTTACACCGCACGCGTGAGATCCGTTGGTTTTATGTGCTCTCCGACACCCCGGTTGTGGTCAAATTAAGGGTGGATTATGGACATCCCAGGCTTAGATGTGGATTTTGTTCGAGTTGTAGGTGGTTTAGGTGTCAAATAGGCGTGATTGTTTCTTATAGATTATTTTAAGATATGGTTGCCGGGATACCAAAATTATTGTTTGTTTATAATGTACACAGAGTTCACAGGTTTTAAAAGAAAGTCGATAATATGATATTCTAACAGGTGGGATTGTTGTATCAGGGAATGGCTCAGTCGGTGCAAGCTGTGAAACTCAGGCTCGACGTAAAGATCTAAGGTTCGATACTACATACCACCACATTAAAAAAAAAAAAAAGAAGATTTTATCGTTCAGATGTACTAGTTTATTTTTTTTTTTTACTTTAATTTCCCTAAATATGTGTTACTTAAACATGTTTTTTAATGAATGGTAAACATTAAATTAAGTGACCAGTCCTTTCAAATTCAATGCAAATACCAACTACTACAAAGGATGCAGCTTTAAAAAACTTGTGGAGCGAAAACTACTTCCTGGTAACGTTTAAAACTAAACCTAGCGCTTATTGATGCTGTTTGATAATTTTAAAGATAATTTAAAGGCTCCAAAATTACTGTGTTCATAATAAAATTCACTACAAACGCTAGTAAAAAAAGAAATTCAGGAACGAAAGCATTATCAAAACGACACCCGCTAAAAAAGCTCGACGTGACAGGGCCGAAATTGTTCCTTCAATCCACTTTTAATTCCCCGCGAGCTCACCTTTCCGTGACCAAGGGCACCTCGGTTGCATTATACCTTCGTCCTCTCTCCCCCACTGCAGCGCCGGATCGTAAAAGTTTTATCATCGCGTCGCCGCGTCAGGGGTGACACACAAGCGACACGCGATTCCTACTTTCTTCCTCCGCTTCTTTTTTTCGAAACCGTTACTACTACGGCAAAGCCCGCGAGATTTAATTAAATCTGCATACGACCGAGAGCCATGATGATCATTATTATTATTATTACTATATGTGCTTTTGAGATTGCCGGCGTGTATCCATCAGGCGGTCCGCGGAGCGCGACGCTGCTATGTAAATTATCGAATTACGTTAACCGAGACACGCCCCCCCGGCTTCTTAGCTGGATATCCACGATTTTTCATGATGCGCGCACGTGCGTTTTTATTAATATTTATGGAAGCTTAATTATTATTTGTAGCGGTCTTTATTATAATCGTTAGTAACAAGGCCTCGTTTATTTAATTTAATTAGATTTTATAATTTTTAACTTGTTAAGACTCAAGCGTGTAGAATTAGAACTAACCAAGTCCATACTTGGTAAAGCTCTATAATGTTATACAGTTGTTTACTAAGTTTTAAATAATTGTTTATTTTAAAAAATGAATAATTTTGTAGATTATGTACATGGACTCTAATTTAATCGAATAACACTACAGCAGGAAAAATTTTCCAATTCGAGCAGTTGAAAATCGATCAGCGGGTAATCACGGAATTTCTCGAAGGAAAAAAAACGCGCTCATTGCTCAACGTCGCAATCACGACACTTCCAGCGCACTATGCTTAGAAAAAAAAAGAAGTCAGAAAAAAAAAAAAAAAATTACCTATTTCCGTGTGCGACTCTTCATAACGTCCGCTTTCTCAATTAAATTTACATTTAAGAAGAAAAGCGCGCGCGCGCGCACGCGAGAGAGTTTTTCCTCCGCGGTGGGTATAATAACAAGCCGAGCTGCTGTCGTTCTGCATGCGCGGCTAGGACTGACGCGCGATCTCGATTTTTTTACCCGCCATGCCGAGCGAGTTTAAAGGGTTGGTGGTGCAGGGGACACAAAGGAGACGGCACCACGCCCCCCGTGCCCTGCGACAAAGGGTTTTTTGAAGAGAGAGAGAGAGAGAGAGTTGGTATTATATCAAAGGAACCGTGGCGATGGCTGTTCAAGCTTCTGGGATTCGGTTCGAGTGACGCACTTATGGTTATCTTGAGAGAAATACATTTTTTTATTTGGTTTTATTAAAATATTAAATTTACTTTATTAATGTTAAATATTAGATTTACTTCAAAGCTTGTTTATTTTTACTGTGAATCTACTTAGGTAAATTTCAATATTTATTGGTGTAGTCCTACCACTACTAAATTGTGAAATTAATTTTTCAAAATACTTTGAAAAACTTCTAATTATTTGTTAAAGTCTTAATTTGAATTTGAACATATCCTATCAATTTATACTCATAACAATCACTTTGTATTCGAATTGAAAAAAAAAAATAACAAACAAATTGAAGGTGTGCTTTCAGATATTTTCAAACGATCAATGAGAAACGTACATTAGCGTTTTCGGTTTAGCTCAACAGTAGCCACGTACGCTGGTTGACCGGAGTAAGAGATCGCGGGTTCAATTCCCCGTCAAGTATAGAGCAAAGACTAAGCAAAAAAAAAATTTCTAAAAAAAAATATGGAAAAATTTATAATTTTATTTAAATGAGTATATATTTTTTTTTTTTTGGTATAAAGGTGACATCAAAATTTGATTCGATACAGTTTCCATCTGTATTATGACTGAGACGGATACAGTTGTGACCTATGAAATCGTAAGTTCAATACTCCGTTACAGCAAAGACCGAGAATAAAAAATTGGAAATTGTTCAAATTTCCGGCTACTAATAAAAAACTCTTTTTTTTGTTTTTGTTTTTGTTTTTTTATTTTGATTTGGAATACTTATAGCAACTGAAATAGCAAAATTTACTTTTCGGCTGTTGCGAACTTTACTTATAATTTTGAGTTTATGTTTTTTAAAATAATATTAAGTCGTTGCTTCAAAAATTAAAATTGTTTTATTCAAAACTGTGTATTTTCAGATTTGAAAAATTATTTATCTCAATCGGATAGAATCACTAAGATTTTCTTCTAGGAATGTTACATGCACTTTGACTGGTTTAGATGCGGCAAAGGTAACGACTATTTAAGATTCAGGTTCCATTCCTGCACTGCTCAATTTACATGTAAAAAAAAAAAAGAAAATTCAAGAAAAACGAATACATATATAGGCAGTTTTTTCAAATACAATGTAATAAACTACGCATAAGACGAACAGATGTACTTTTTTTTTTTTTTAATTTTTATATATATAAATGTTGGTTGTTTTTGAATCTAATAAGTTTTAATTCTGAATAGAAGATAATAACAAAAAAAATTCACAACAACTTAAATTATTAATTCGTATATTATACATTATCACCACCTTTGGAGAAAACTCTCTATTTATTATTTTTTTAAATTCGTGAATTCTTCACGCTTGCATATATAATAATGCAAGAAATTCTTCTTACGACTTTCACGAGCTTGAATATAATCTTATTTTATATTTTTGATAAATACATAATGTAAAATCAACGAATTTTTTTTCATCTGTAAGAAAAAATTATAGTTTCACCTTAGAATGTGCTTTTTCGAACGTATTAATCATTTTAATCAGATGTGCCAAATGGTTCAAAATTAATTTAGCTATTGGTCCTTTTACTATAAAACTATGTACTCAAATCCACGCACAGTCCAAGAGTGCACAAAAAAAACTAGATCAATTATCTTTAGCAAGAATTTTATATGACTTATTAATACTCACGGTATGAAATAAACGGATCACTTGAGCGAAAATTAAAAAATTCTTCAAATGCCCGGGAACGATTTCGAGACCGAGAGAATAAGTCGGTCCTCCGGTCGGTATTAATTTCCCAGAGCCATCATCCCAAAGCCCCGACCCTTCATATTCGTCAACGAGTTCATCACGTGAGCCGGTCGGGCAAACAGCCCGGGTCTCTTTTTTTCCACGACGTTTCTTCATCCCTCGTTTCGAATTCTAACGAGCCCGGGCGCGTATCAGCAGAAGGGTCAGGCAAAGCCCCCCGGAGCTTGTGGTCCCTTTCGATTTGAATCCGTAGCCATGGAATAATTTCGGTAATCCTCCCATCGGCAGGATTAATAGTCGTCTGGGCGGTGGCTGACCATTCGTCAGCGTCCGTACAGATACCCGGATGGGATACCTAAGGGTGCTTTTAATTTACGCGCCATTCGTTATCGTTTTCCCAATATGCGGGGATAAGGCTCGAGCTCATCCGGGAAAAGTTGAGTGCGTTAAGTGGATTATTTCTATTGCTGGATACGCGAATATTCATTTCTCGGTGTTTCAAATAAAATTATAGAAAATGAGAATTTTATTAAAATTACTAATTCAACTCTTTTCAAGTCTTGCGAGAGCTTTATAAACGCTCAGAGAAAGATTTGATTGGACCAATTAAATATTCTTTGTTCCCTCAATAGTCTAAACATTGTAGCAGTTACAATACGTATGGTTAGGATAATAATACATATCGTTGTGACTAGCAAAGCAAATATTCAAAAATCTAACCTAACCTAGCTATTTTTTAAAATCTCAATTGAAGTCATTATTTCTTAAATATTATGATTTTTACAATCATTTGTATATTTTTTAAGATTAAAACTATTCATTAAATACATTAATTATACCAAAATCACAAAAAAGAAATTTTTTAAAATTAAGTTGTGCTATACCAGTGTAACTAGAAACATGTTAAGCCTTAATACGCATTTAGTCAGCGCTACCATGATATTATTGCTGCTACAATGTGCATCATTGTCTCTATATTAACTATGGCATCTTAGATGTTACAATATATTGTTGACCCAATCAAACCTTTCTCTGAGTGAAGGGAAAAAAATTTGGTATTAGAATATTATCAAAATTCCAATAAATTTCTAACTGTTTAAGTCAACATAAAATTATAATTATGAAGTTATTTTATAAATCTGTACCTTACAGAAAAAACTAGATTAACTCATTTTTAAAGTACTATTCATGAACTCCCTGACGAGTAGAACTCATTTTTACCGAATAAAATATTTTTTAGTTTAAAATAAGATAAAATATTAAGATTCTCTGCCACGCGAGACCCAGATGAAATTCACCCAATTTAAAAAAGGTTTGAGAGTTGGATTTTTTCGAAAGCAGAATTTCATCATGTTACAGTCATATAGGAAAATGCTATGAAAAACAAAAATAATCGGGAAAAATAAAATGAATCTTCTATAGAAAACATTTTACTGTACGTATAAGCTGATATAAATACTATGATTTTGACGAAAACAACAATCTCATAAAAACTTTTGAATGTATTTATACATAAACATATCGATGGTCCTAGCGAAAAAAATCTTAGCCAAAAATCAGCAAATTTTAAATTATCCGTGAAAGGCTGAAACAAGTTTAAAAAATCAAAAAAATCAAGAATCTGGAACAGTTAGTACCCAATGAATCCAAATTTTTTATTATTTTCGATCTATTAATTCAATTCAGTCTCTCATTGATGATTTTAAATCTTTTCTTTAAAGTTTTTCTTCGCTGGGACCGTCGATACTGTTTAAAAAATTACTTCTCAAAATTTCTCGAAAATCAATTAGTTTTCGATCGATTAACTCCAAAATGAATCCTGTGAATCAATAATGACTCACCTCTCGTTAGCACCCCAACGGGGATGTCACACAGTAATATTCCAAATAAATGAATGATTCACTTGCACCGTCGGTCGGTCTCGTCCATTAAATTACAATGACATCAAAAGCCGCACGCTGCAGTTTAAACGCTCCCGCAGATCGATTCGATCCGGTTAGTCTCTCCCCGGCATATTTTTCATCGCTTCCTTCCTCTCCCCCCTCCCCCAGCGTAAAATTGCCCGAGGCGCCAACACGTGCGCGGTACAGCATCAATTTTGTCAATTGTCAATTCGTAAAGGCCCCCGTTTGAAGTGCCTAATCCCATTTGGCGGGGGTGGCCCTTTGTGTCTGAGAACGTTACACCGAGCCGTTTGTAAAATAATTTTTTCGCGTGACGGTATTTTTAACGTCGCCGGTATGGCTCGTTAAGATAGGAATCGCGGTGTAATCGTCGGTTGTTAGTGACATCCTGTGAAAACGGCTAAATGAGTCCTCAAACTCTTATTTACGAATCTTTGAAGCGGCAGCGACAGATGGCGAGCGATATTTACTTTTACACGCGACCTGAAGCTTGTCTCCGTTTTACTTCCTTTGACGCCTCGAAGTATGCTTAACATAAATTTCGAGGGTAATTGGATTCAGGGAACAAAATCGGTAATTTTAGGGACAATTTTTTTGAAAAGTATGTACATTGTATAGAGAGAGAGATTGGAGGTTTCTCAAAGTGTTTGATGAGCCATCAAGTCGCGTCACTTTAAAATCATGTCGAGAATGGAATTTCTTCTGGAATTTTTTCGGTAATTTATGATTGTACACGTAAGTGACAGATAAGTGGATTTTTTAAATAAAAAAAGGACATAGAAAAATTATTTTCTTTTAAATTGTATTTTATGACTGAATAGTCATGTGCGGTAATTAGTGAAACTTAGACCATTACATGTGAAAATTGAATTGAATTGATCAAAGAATGTTGTACATAAAATGGTTTCTATTTTTTTGTTTGATCAAAGTTTAAAAGTTATAAAAAAAAAAAAAAAAAAGATTAATCTAGTACGACTCTTCAACTATCTCAGCGAATAATTAGTTTTGATTCAACAGTTAAATTTATATAATTTTTTGCATCTTGAAGAAGAGGGTTTTTGAGAATACAGCTCCAATTTCAAGGGGTAAAACTGAAATTTTCACAAAACTGAGAAACTATAAATTTTTTTTTAAACAAATTTGTTGCCACTCGTATCTATTATTCACGATTATGAACTTTAATAAAACTTCAAAATTAAAAAAGAAATAAGTACATTTTTATTTTTCTACAAAGGTTTACATTCGTCCTGAGTGACCGATAATTGAAAAACTGTCTGTATTAAAAAAAAAAAAAAACTTAAAATAATAAAAGAACTGAATTTCATACCAATGAGATTCTAAAACACTAAGAATGAAACATAACACAACCCAAAAATCATCCTTTGATGGATCAAAACACCGCAAATTGAAAAAAAAGGCCTGCCAGGTAATGCGATTTGCCAGGCAATTTGTCGCGCGGGCGACAAAATTTAAATCGCAAAGCACACTTGACGTGCAGCAAAGGGGGACGTGTCCTTTAGCGGCTGATCCAAAGTGGATTTCGCAAACCGTAACGCGACGTGAGGGTGAATCGCAAATTCGAGGGACTGCACGCGCTTTGGTAATTTCATTTTTATCGTCCGAGGAAGCGATCGAGGAAGGAAGGACCGACTCCCTATTTACACGAGGATATCGGGGACTTTTGAGTGACACTCGCCGAGCTATTTCGATTATTAGGTTTAAATTCAATTTTTTTTATTCCTACCCGTGTATGAGATCTCCTTCTTTTTGTAACTGTGATGTGGGATTTATGAAAGGACGTGTTTTTCTTTAGGTTTTCAAAGAGATAAAAGTACATTAACTAATTTTTTTTTTGAAAATGTGCAAAAAAATTTTTAAAAAATTATTGGTCTGGACTTAGAGGCTCAAGCAACGTAATTTTTTTTTTTTTTTTTTTTTTTTTTTTTTTATTTGTGAGACCTATAAACTTGAACTACAGGTATGAGAAAAATAATTTGTTGGTATAAATATGAAAAGCTGTGTTTGAACTCAAGACTTCTGAACTGAAGTCAGTCACTCAACCAACCGAGCAATTCGTTGTTACTTGTACCTATTTATGATAATACGCATATATGTAGTTTTTTTTTAGTATCAGTTGTACAAAAAAAAAAAAAAAAAAAGAAAAGAAAAATTGGGGCTGAATCCATTATTTTTATTTATTTCTTTTTTTCTTAATTTAGTTACACCAAAGCAGCTGTGCTTGAAAAATCAAAGTGCTGAATGTAACTATCAGCTAATACTAGATCTGGATTCGAACTGTAGATATTTCTATTACGAGTCAAGCATTCAATCAATCGAGAAATTCGTTGTGAGTTTATGCTATTATATTGTATCATTTTAGACATATTTCAGGAATTTTTGTTAATATTATTGGAATAACATTGATCTTACGATTCAATTTTAATTACATTGAACAAAACAAAAATTCTTTAATTGATGTATTACAATTTAGATATACAATGTTCCATAACGCATCTTTCTACTTTACAAATAACAATTTGAACATTAAACAAGTTTAAATTCGTAGGAACTTGAGTCTCGATTATTTAGGTCGGACATATGACCACTCTTTCGTATATTATCCTAGTAGTGTTTTGCCTTAGATAAAATAAAACAAAAAACTGGAAATATAATTAAAAAAAGTTTTTTTGATTCGTAAATAAGCACAAGTCATATTTTTTAATTTTTAGTCATTTTCATTTTTAATAAAATTTGATAGTTATATTTTCAAATAAATGATGGATATGTATCGAATAAGTTAGCGTATGGTTTACAGTTTTATTTTTTTATTTATAATATTTTTTTATTTAATGTTAAATTGTGCCTGACTTAAATTTGAAAAAAATCTGGATCTTCACAAGAATTTTTTCTCACTCAACCAAACTCAACCCAAAAAAAAAGCTGCAAATTTTTAAAATCGCAATCACGTAAAATTTATCAATTACCGTGAGCCAAAGTACTCTCGGCACCCGAAATTACTCGAGAAACTCAGTCTCGGGCAAAAAAAAATTACACCAGATGTCACAAGAGATACGCGTAATCGGTTCTGGAAATCGAGTTAGCCTGCCCGTCGAGCGCTTATCCCCACCCGAGACATTCGAAAACTGCAAATTAGAAAACTCTCGGAGCTGCCCCTCCGGATTACAATCTCCGGGTCTCCGGCAAATGGGTATCACTTATGTTTACATAACAACCGATCGATAAGAGAGTTTATAGCCACCCTGCAGCCTTCGTCGCGACAATGAGGTGTTTTTAACGAGTTGTCCGGTCTCAGAGTTTTCACTAGTGCAAATAAAATAACTCCGGTGAAACCTTTTTCCCTGGGAGCCGCCACCGAAATCCCTTAAGCCTCTTACGACGGAAATTGCGTAAATCGCTCACGAGGGCAGTGGAACAATTTTTCTCTCTTTTTTTTGCTGTTTTTTTTTCTATTTTTTTTTTAATACGTATGAGTATAGTGGAAAAGGTCGTAGTAATTATCGTCGTAAAACGGGATGATTTACGGAAAGATTTACGGAGTAAGTAGATTATAAACGTGCGCTTGGTCCGCGTGGACAGGGAGTTATAATAAATTATAGCACCGCGCAAGATTTTAATTTTCAAAACAAACGCGAATTTTAGTGTCGCTTTTTATGATTGAATCACCTTGACGCGATTTTCATGGCTCTCGTTCAAGATCGAGTACCGCGGTTTTAGCGATCGTTCGAAATTAAGTACTCTTGGGTCTGCTTATTGTACGGAAAATCAAATCCTGCATTTGTTTCGGCGGAAGTGGAAAGTGAAAGCGCGAGGACGGACGCGCGGATGTAGATGGCATCTGCGATACCCAAGGATTGCAGTTAAGCTCGAATTCTAACGATGTTTACCCAAAACGACGACGCTGTTTACAACTAGCGAAAGTGGTTTCCGGCACGTGGTAATCATGTGTCAAAAATCCTGGAAAAAATACCCGCAGTTTGCCCCACGAGGGATCGTCTGTCTCAAAAAAGCTCTAACGGTTTTGTTAAATTTTAATTTATAAATATTTATAAATTGTTATTAAATTCGTACTTGAATTGTGCTTTATTTAATAAAAATGCCCGAGATAGCATTAAACTGGAAAAGCATATTGATATCTTATTCAATATTATACGCCATGTGACGCGAAACGAGGGCTGATCCCGATTATTAAGAAAAAGGTCCTTTAATATGTTTAAATTAAGTTATATTGGAAAAAAAATACGTTTGAATTAAGTCAGTAGTCAATGAATTATTATTTATTTTTTTTTTTTAACAATCAATAATATTTTTGTCATTTAAAATACTTACTGGCTGTGTAATTCTATTGAATTTCAGAAAATGTGATGGTTGATGTTTCGAACCCATGAACTTTTGGGTACGAATTGAACACTTGAGTAATCAGCTACTCGTTCTGGATTCTATTTTATGAATTTTTAGAAACTTAATCAAACCTGGTAGTAAATAAATTCTTAAACGCATGATAATTCGACATTGTTCGATACTTTTATAAAAACTGTTCTTCAACCCAAGTTTTCTAAAAACCAGTCGAGTCCTCTGAAAAACACGGGTGGAGAGAAACTACGGGAGCACGATAATACGTACGCACTCGGTCTGTTAAATAATTATATAAAAATACGGCTGGCTCTTTCTCTCTACCGAGAAGCCATTGTGCGGCGCTGACCGTAATAATTAAGACCTTAACTCGACCGCAAGACTGTAATTAGGACGATGCTCGAGCACGCGTACAAGTAAGCCACGCGTCGCGCCCGCCTGCGTCCGTCTCCGTTTTTTTTATCCTCCTCCTCTACTCTGGCTTTCGCGAAAATTTAAATTGCTTTTTATGCTCCCCGCGCCGGGTACTGTTTATTAGAAAAAAAGGGCCGCTGGTCGTAAAAGTGCATCGCACGCGAGAAGCTCGTAAAAAAGAGCGCGACCCGAATGTGTCGAACGTGGGGGTAGATGGAGATAGCATTGTGAATATCGCGATCGAGAGACGCGGCTAACGGGAGACGACACTTCTGTCCCATTGTCTACTTATCAGTCCTTCCTTTTATGCTTCCGCGTTTATGAGATCGTAAGGTGATTTTTAATTGTTTGTGACACCTGAAGGAGTACAGGTGCTTTGTCCTGTTACAATAAGACTTTGAACTAAGAACCTTTTGAAAAACTTAAAGTTACTAGGCTAAGTTCAAATAGGGATACGTGTACTCTGGCTGACTGAAAATGTGATAATGGATGTACAAACTATCGGATTTGAGGTACGAATCCTTGTCAGAGAACACCGTAGGAAAAAAAAAATTTTAATGAGGTGCAATAGCATTTTTTTTTTTTTTCTTTTCGAAACTTTTATAAGGTTATGACAAAACATTTTACAGCTTAATCTATGAAAAAATGGTTTCATTAAAAATTGGAAAATTTATCAATTACTCTGAATTAATTATTTTTATAGATACATGCTTTACCCGTGATTGAAGAGCGACTTAGTTATTTAAAATCAATAATTATTAAAACCTCAATGTTTCAATTAAAACTGTTTATTTTGATTTACTGTAATATTCTCAAGTTAAAGAATCTAAATTTTGGCGAAGAATCTCACATATATCTTTGGCTCAATCGATTGCATCATTAGTTGCGAACCAGTAGATTTGAGGTTCTAGTCTCCGATGATGACAAGTATAATATTGAAAAAAAAAAAAAAAAAATTATGAAGCTGTCACTACATACATATTTTTTTTTTTCTTATCAAATTAAAAAAATTTTCTACTTTTGCGTCTTATAAGACACCTTGAAGATTTTTTAATTGTTTATAATACCACTGTAAAATTAATAATTTTTAAGTGTGCGTGCTTTACTGTGGTACAAGTAGATACGATTCATAAGAAAAAAAAAAATTATCTCAATTGACAAAACTATTCATTCAGGATCTGCGCAAGCAGACCAATCTTTGCCTCCGCATCGCGAAAATTTCCATCAAAATTAAAACCACGAAAACATTCCGTTGATAAGCCTTCGGGGATCACACTAAAATTTTTATAATTCAAAGCCGCATTTGACCAATACAGTGTTTTTCCAGGATCACAAGATCCATCCCCCGATAAGCCCGTCGCGTAAAAGTTTCCCCGCTTCGAGTGCAAACAGCAGCAGCGGCCCTTGTCATCTCTACTACTCGGGCGAGTAGTCGTAAACCTACGTGTGTGCGTAGCGGCAGCTCGGGGGGTAAAAGTTTTACGGCTTTTCCAGAATTTTAACGACACCGCGCGCGCAGCACTAAACGCCGAGCGGGCCGATAATGGACTGTTTAGTGTGCGGCCGCCGGGTTTCAATCTCGATGCGAGCTGTACTAAGCCGGGGCCGCGCGATGACATCGATTAATATATTGATATCGCGGTGCTTCCTACTTTCAAACGCGCCGACTTGGGTGGTCATTTATGACGCGAGATTCTTTTTTCTTTATCTTCTTTCTTTTTGAACGTAATGCTGAAAAATTGGAGTTAACGAGCTGCTACGGGTTTACGGTTTTGCGGTGACGTGGAGTACGTTAAGGGGAAAATAAATTTATAATTATTGGGCGAAATTTTTTAGATAAGGGGTTGATTTTTTCATGCTGCGAGTGGATGAAAAATTTTAATTAGACTTTCTGCAAATGCTTGCTACGAAACTTTAGATTTACAATCGCATTAAACGTTTCTAAAAAATTGAAATTTTTTTTTAAATGATTTTTTACTTTGATTATTATTTTGTACTAAACGTATTACTAATTAGCTTTGCAAAGTAAAATAATCTATAATAAATTTACATAAAAATTAATTATTGTTATTGTATGAATTGAGTCCTTTTAGATAAAAAATTTTCTAATCAATTATTTATTTACAATTATTAATCATTTTCATTACGTAATTAATGATATGTACCTATTACAACTAGTAATATATGTAAAAAAATAATGTTAAATACATAAACACCATAAACGTTAAAAAAGATTGAATAACCGTCACCGCACATCAAACAAATCTTGCACTGTCATCATACAGCACGAAAAAAAAGAAAAAAAGATGTAAAAACATCTAAATTTGAATGATAAAAAGGCGATGTAAAACAAACGTCGGTGGTGCAGGACAAAAGAGAGACGTAACAAGGCATTAAAATCTTGCTCCGTTACACTCGGTTTACCGTCACGCGTCACTTTGCGGTCTGGCGCCTCGTCCGGTTGACAGTTGACACCGCCTGCACACCCCCATTGTACGGAGCCGCGTGAGCGTGCCTGATGCATTGTTGAGCCTCGCGCGGGATTCTTCGAACCGTTTCTCTTCCTTCCTTCCTTCCTTCCGAAACCGCGACTTTCAATTACCCGATTAGTTATGCCCTTTCGCTCCCGATGATGTCCCTTCTTTTATCGAGCTACGTTCGATTAAAGTCATACTGTTGGTTTTGATAAGCTGAGTGTATAGTATGAAATTTTTTTTTTTTTTTTTTTTTTTTTAAATGCGAAAAAAATTTGTGAATCTCTTGAACGATTTTTCATTTAACGCGTTCTTTAATTTTAAGAGAAAAAAAATAAGTATCGTTTCAACTAAGGTTTTTTTTTAATATTACGTTAATTTATTTTGAATGTCCATCATTAATCATGATATTCCTCTTATTTAATTTTTTTTTTTTTTTTTTTTTACAGAAAAATCAACAATAATGACAACGTACGGCACTTTAAGCGAGAAATAGATTTGAACCAGCAACTTGAAGTTGCGAGTCGAACGCTATAGTGACCGATCAAAGTCTTTACGTCTTTGCTTTATAAATTAATGAAATTCTATTGATTCTTTATAAATTATTATTTTTATTTATAATTTTCATGGATATTCAAATTAAGTCAAAAAACATTCAGCATTGACAAATGTTATATGCCATTGTAGTATTTAATGTTTTCATACATGAATAAAAAAATAATTTTAATTTGAATCAAATATACCTAGTGGCGAAAAAAACTATTCTGCTCTAATCGTGTAAAAAATCATCGATTTCTAAGTTTCCATTTTCAGCTTTATCATGAAATAAATTTTGAACTTATTTTTTAAAGAGTGAAAAAAAAAAGTTATCAATTTTTCAGAAACCATCATAACTTCAAACCGCACTTTAAATCCAGATCACAAAGAACCATCAAACTTCAATCCCTTTTCAAAATAAAAAAAACAAACGGCCGTCACAGAGGGAAAGCAAAACATGGTAAATAATCAAATCTCGCGGTGCAGCACGCATCGTGTAACCCTGTCACCCTTCAACTTACACCTAAAAAAAAAAGAGAGGACCAAGCTCGGCCCTTTTTTTGTCATATTTTTTTTCCTGCCCGTCCGCCGTTGAATAATTTAGTGACAGCCCGGTGGAATTCGCGCGACCTCGCGTGTCTCCTGCACCGTGTATTACACACGTCACACCGGAGAAGGTTGAAAAAAAAAAGCCTGCAGTGCTGCACGTCGTAGCTGGTGACGGACGGTTGTTGTGCAGCCGCGGGGGAGTTGGGGGGGGGGGGGGGCGATATTATACGAGAGCCGTTTTGCGGTCTGTTTGGTTTGAGGCTTTCTGGATTCCGAGTCCTTTATAACGCTCGAGCGTTGTACCATATGGTAAAGTGCCCCGGCCTTTTTTTTTTTATTTAATAATGGAAGGTGGGATGTGGATGAAAACACATCGCTGCCTTTGCTGTACCTTCGGCCTTGGAAAGGTTTTCTTTTGGATTTATTTAGTTGAGCGATGAAAGATTATTTTTAAACTCGTTGTATAATGTAAATTTTAAGCTGAATTTTCTAATGGTATTTACGAGCTTTTTCAATAAAGCGTAATATATATTTAAAAAAAAAAAACAATGAAAGAGTAGTTACTTGCTCAAGTATGAATTTGTTTTTAAGACTCTAGGATTTTAATAATTATTTATGCCACTGCATCCAATGAAGATAGTTGTAAAAATATAATGTTAATTAATATTATTATTCTTAAATATAATTTATTTTAATTTTTTACCATATAGTATACATAACACATATAGTAATACTTTATTAAGTAAAAGTTTTGAAAAAAAAATTTAATTCATACGCCATCATGATTGGTTAATAGTAAAATAATTTTTTAAAATATCTAAGATTTTCCAATGTTGTAATAGACACTGCTTATTGAGTGACTTAAATTGATATCTTTATTAAATGATATATCAGAATTAAAAAAAAGTAATTTTGGTGTACAAACACATCCAATGTACCAGAGATTTTTATTTTTTTATATTTTGCGGTCTTAATGATAATTATAGTTAATAAGGTAAAACACCCAATAGTGGAACGGGGTCAAAAATAGCCCAATTGTGGAACGGTTTATAAAAGTTATAATAGCTTTTTTATAAATAATTTTTGTTAAAAAAAAAAAATCATTTGGCAATCCTGGATGTTTCATCTATAGGTAGTAATCATTTCAAAATTGTTTTTTGACTTTGTTGCTTCGAAAAAAATCTTCAAAAATAATGAATTTTTACATCTTGCGTCAATCTGAAAGCTGAACTGATTCAAATTTACAACAGCTATTTTTAAATTGTTCAATTCAATATAAAAAAATATCTTACGGTCATAATTTTTTTTTTAACTTATTAATAGAGCTGTAGAAAAATATTCCTGTAAAAACTGGGCAATAATAACATTTTTTTTTTATTTAAATTAAGCATTAAAGTCATGACTAAAAGTGGAATGCATATACCAATAGTGGAACGTGGATATTGCACGTCGAGTTTGAAGTTGCAACTACGTCGTACCAGAAGTGGAACGATATATTAGTATCATTTGTTGCAGAAATTTGTATTAAAAATTAAGAAATACTTAAAAAATGCCACGCCCTGAATGTAAAATAAAGTTTTGTTTATAATTTGATGATGAAAACTACGTGTGAATCATGTCTAAATTCCTAACCTTTTTAGGTTAGAGAGTTTTTAATCTGTAGGTACGCTTGCTACTTGCTAGGTAAACAAAATTTACTTCTCCTTTCATTTAAAAAAGTGAATAAAGGAAGACTATTGATGTTAAAGCTTTAAATGTTAACATTTTATGAAAATTTTAATATATTTTATACACTGCTTCTCGAGCATTGTCGAGCATTCCACTTTTGGGTATGATTTTTCAATCCCCATTTGATTTACACGTTCCACTTCTGGTATACTCCATTCCACTTTTGGGTGTATTTTTTTGAAAAACATTCCACTTTTGGGCTACTATAATTTTTTTTTAAATATTGTTTAATAAATAATTGAAGCATTTAATGGATAAAATTTTGATTGGAATATACTCTTTAATAGTGTAAGTAAGCAATAACATTTCAGTTTTGCTAAAAATACAAGAAGTTTTTTTCTTAAAGTGGAAAATTTCACGATTCGGCCGGAGGCGTTCCACTATTGGGTGTTTTACCTTATCAGGTTAACTGCGTTATGTATCAAAGAATGTCAAGAGCGAGACTCGAACCATTGATTTTTGGGTTGCCAGTCGTACGCTATACAAAGTGAGCCACTCGCCCCTTCAGAAACTAAATTGGTTATTTGATTTTGACTTAATTTACACATATAAAAATTATTCCATGATGAAAAAAACAAACACTATCCTTTCCACCTCAAACAGTATAAAAAAGCACTCCACAATTGAATAACATCCCTCAAACAGCCAGTCCATATCCTTCCGTTACGATTAATCAATCAAGAAGCTCGCCCAGTGTCAACACTCGAGATAGCGTTGAAAATGCATTAATATCGCTCGCTCGCTCGCCACTACCGCATTAGCATAAAACGTCGCTGACGGTAGCTATCGACGTATGAAACTCCCTTACGTACTAAAACCCCACCCACCCCCTTTGTCATGCTAATACCTGGGAGGTACGTCATCCATCCATCCCTCGCGAGGGATGCTGATAAAACGACAGCGAGCTGTTTGCTCTCTCTGCTGACCTCAGCATTGTTGTCGTAAGCTAAAGCTCCCGTACTTACTCTTTTTTAACAATTTTTTAATCTAGTTTGGTTAAGTGCACGTAGTTGAAATTAAAATACCACGGGCTGTGTGGGCCCCACAAATTATCACGTTTTTCAAATTTACCGCGGTTTTATGGGGGGTTAACAATGCGGGATTGGATGAATAAATTATAAATCAATCGAGGCGGGAGTTTTTAAACGAGGCGAAATCGTGACCCCCGCGAGTGTTTAATACACAATTAACGGTGGGCCAGCGTCCGTGGGATAAATACGTGTCCCCGCGCTAATGCATGTCTCATTAGCATAAAACAGTAACATGGGAGTGGAGTGGGCCATTCTGCTGATTATGTTACCCCGCGCGCGCATATAAGAGCCGCTTCGTGCCCCGCTACGCAGCAGTTTCGTATCAGAATGGGCTCGATTAAAATTAAGTGAGGCTAATTAATATGATTACAAAGTTGCTGGGGGATTTTAAATGCTTCTTGAAATCTAGAAATAGTCGCGGTATCGGAGATGCTGGGATTTAAACGCTTCCTTGAAAGTAATAAACTTTTTTGTAATTTTATGCTAATTAATAAAAAAATTTTTTTTAGATGCAAAAAAGTTTGATGATTTGTCTTGATAAACGAATAACACCCGATGCTTTGATTTTTTTTTTTTTTTTTATCTTTTGTAGTGCCAACTACATGTCAAATAATTTTTTTAAGATGTAGAATTGAACTCAAGTTCTCTTTGACGATGTTCAGTTACTATGTCTTAGCCGTTATGCCAATGTAACTCCAATGTCTAAATTTCAAAGAAGTAAACTTTGAAACTATTTTAGAAATATCAAGGAACTTTTTTTATTGATGTAAAAGAATTTGTTTTGTAGCTTTTTAATCGATTAATCACGATCCCAGACTTGTAAAGCCACGAGATTTCAACTCCTAAATTACATTTTAATACGCAGTTTTATACATTTTAATCATCTCATGTGCCAACGCATGGAAAAAAAAATTGGAGATGAAAAATAATTTGTTTTCAATCTTGCGAAAACTTAATTAAACTTTTTTTTTTTTATCATAACTCGCGTATTAGTTTTTATTACTCGGCTTAAAATGTTTACGGCCATAATATTTCAACTATTGCGACACAGTTATTAAAATTCAATACGAAAATGATACGGATTTAAATTTTATTCAAAATTCCGTGAGCGATTACTCCTGCGTCCATAAAAGTGTCCCTATTTTTTCAGAGAATTTCTTAACGACTGCATCGGAGGCACAATTTGGCAATCAGATGTGCTCCGTGAGAAAATTTTACAGTTCCAGACCGACCTTGGATGAAAAATCACATCGATAAAAGTTCGACTTTAGATTTATACATTTTTTTTTTTTCTGCTGCCTTCGCGTTTTATGATCTCTCGGCAAATTCATATTGTGTCTTTTAAAATTACCCGTCGTAAAAAGTGTCACGAGCAGAATATCAATTTATCTTTTTTGAAAGCTTCAATTATCCAATTAAGAAATTAAAAAAAAAGATAAAATATTTTTAGAAAAAATAATTTTTTTTTTTTTTGCAAGTAATTTGTTTAATACTTTTACGTTCATATAAATTGTGTATAATTAATGATTTATCGGGTTAATACAAAATTTAAGAAAACCATTTTTTTGTTTGGCTGATTGTCTCTAAAAATTGGGAAATTATTTTACTATTAGAATTTAATGTTTTATTATAAAAAATTTGTATATTTATGATAAGGGAATATTGATTAATTATAATTGTTCGAGAGTAACATCAAAAACTTTTTTTGCAGCCATATATTTTATATTATTGAAATCATACCGAGAATCATACATTTAATTTTATTATTGTAATTGAAAATTTAATATCTCTGAAAAATATACACTATAGTAAAAAATATAATTTTTTTATAAATCATAACCATAGAATTTTCAATATGGAGTTTATTTCGACGGCCCGTGCGAAGAAAAGCCTTAGACGAAAATCAGTCGATTTAAAATTACCCGTAAAAGGCTGAAGTGTATTTAAAAATCTGTTTCAATTAAAAAATTCAATTTATAAGGTACCAACTTATTAAGATTCTTGATTTTTTCTAATTTTTTAAATTTTCGCAGTCCTTTATTGATAATTTTAAACCGACTAATTTTCGTCTAAGGTTTTTCTTCGCACGGGACGTCGATTTATTCCATGGATTTTCAACTTTGACTTTTTTGACTAAATACAATTTCGCCCAGTTTGTAACCGAATGATATTATTTATATTTTCTCATATTTAAACATTTTATTCCAATTTTCACAAAAAAAAATAACTTTCCAAACTTCTGATTATTTTTACCGTTTACATCCTCACGTAGCTACTACTCAAATAAATTACAAAAAAATTGTACACTCGTACCTCGACAGCTCGATAAACAAAAAACTTCAATATGAATAAAACTCTGTACAAAGCCACCTCGTTAAATATTTCCAGCCCGTTTTTTAAATTTCAGCTCTGCGGGAAAGACAATAAACGTACAAGTGCTCGAGGTCTGTAGCTACCTCGCGCGTCCATTACGAATGCAAAACGAGGGACAGATCCTCGAGCTTTTTTCATTAGCATAAAGGCTGGCGACTGCAGCAGCTGTAGTTTCGAGGAAGTTATTTTCTCGGGAAAACCGCTGCCGGAGGATTTTTCCTCGGCTCTTTGGAGGAGAATTAACTACTTAACGAGCGGGTATAACCCGACGTAGGATAATCACGGATTGTCATTGATCCATTATATTTCCCCGACGACAAGTGGCCGGTATGATTGGCCGTAACCGTCATCGTCTTAATGACGCCTTTTTAATCAGTCCCTGCTCCTGCTGCTTCAGGCGAATCGTTGCGTAATGTCTTTGAGAAACATATAATACGCGAGCACCGTTTTTACCCGAGTGTTTCTTTTGCGTGCCGATCGTAACTATTTAATCCCGTTTTATTATTATTATTATTATTATTATCATTATTACTATTTGACGAAAATTTCCCAACCAAGCGATGTTTATGCGAAAATAAGCCGAGCGAAAGAGGCCGAAGTTTTATCGATTCCCGCGGAGCTCCTTTGAGAAAGTGTCAGCCGAGGATCGAAGGTCTCGGGTAAAGCGGTAGTGTCTGTGTGATTGTAAGCCTTTTTCGAACAATAACTCTTTTATTTTCGTCTCCATGATGTTACTTACTTAGAATCTTGTTATTTTGAGATAAGAGCCTGTATTATAAAAATAAATTGACGATGATATCA